>CM031237.1:815789068-817192421 GCA_018340775.1 Taxus wallichiana var. yunnanensis
AGATATTCAAGGTGTGTTTCCATAATAGGTTCCTTTCTAGGAGGTTCACTTAGTAACAAATCGATCAGTTCCATGATCTGTGATAGGTGTGCTTCAGAGTGCCTAAGTACGAGATAAGGTTCCTATATTTTCTTCAGTATGTGGATTATATGCAAGATGACGAGGTTAGGATTCAAAGGTTTATCAAGGGCTTGAACTTGGATTTGGGAGGGGTAGTTCCCATGCATTGTCCACATAATTTAATGGAGGTTGTTGATAAGGCATACATTACATAGGATAATAGTGGGGGACCCAGTAGGCCTGAGACAGGGTGACGAGTGACATCCAATAGTTAAAACATAGTAGGGTGAAGGGAATGACCCCTTCCCCTCATGGCGGACATGGATATGTCCAATTTTCCTTCAAACCGCCACAACAACACCAAAATTCCTATCCACTATTCATACCACCACCGAGATAGGATGCATAAAGAGGGCATAGTATGGGGCCTCAAGCTAGCAAACCTATCAGGAAAAAAACTCCACATAGGGCCTAGTCAGCCGTAACATGTCCACAATACCAACAGTCTATGGAAGGATTATCGGGTCTACAACGTAGACCCATAGAGTGAATGGAGGGGTTTCCATTCATTTGAGGGGACTAGGTATTTGTTTTGGGTGTTGTTTACAGGGGCATCTCATGATATACTATCTGCATAACCCTAATAACAAGGGCAGGGGTCATTTTTCATATTTGATAGTTTTGACATGGCTCATAGCCATAAGATATGTGTAGATCGAGAACCACCGGGCATAGTAGTAGGGCATAATTATTGAGAATACAAGTAACATCAGTGGTATTTCTTCCTCTATCATGTTTGATTCAAGCTCTTCCTATTCTTTTATTTCTCAATCCTTAGTAGAGTTATGTAGGCTGGTGGCAGTTAGGTAGGGGTGTAGTTGGGATGTTGATATGGATTTAGTAGCCAAGGTATCAATGGATTCCTTGGTCAATGAGTGTGTATTTGACCTAGGACCCTTCACCATGACCCTTCATATCCTTCCTTTGGGTTCATATAGAGTCATTTTGGGTATGAATTGGCTATCTCCACACAGAGCAAGAGTAGTTTGTTATAGCAAGGCGATATCATGTGCAGATGATTTGTGTGCTGAGTTAGTGATAGTAGGGGTTACAAAGCCTATTTCTATTCACACATATCCACTATACAATTTAAGTGGTGTGTGCACCGGGGATGTTAGTTGTATGTTATTACCATTAGTGATGGATCAGAGGATGAGTCTAATGTGCCTTCACTCGATGATTATCCAATTTTGGGAGAGTTTTTCGATGTCTTTCCTGGTGAGTTACCTATCCTACCTTCCCCACGTGAGATATATTTTCATATAGATTTGGTTCCTGGAGCATAGCTTATCTCATCGCGCCATATAATATGACTACCCTTAAGCTCTGTAAGCTCAAGATTTAGGTGGAGGGACTTCTGAGAAGGGCCTAATCCACCCTAGTGTATCCCTTTAGGGTGCATCGGTTTGTTTTTGTGAAGAAGAAGGATGGATCCTTGTGATTTTGTATCAATTATAAAGCTAAACAAAGTAACAATCAAGAATCATTACCCTCTTCTACGCATTGATGATTTTTTTATTAGATGAAAGGGACGACTATATTTTCCAAGATAGACCTCAAGTCAGGGTATCATAAGTTAAGGATTGAGGAGGTAGATATTCATAAGATAATCTTTCACATGAGATATAGCCACTACTGAGTTTATAGTTGTCCAATTCGATTTGAGGAATGCCCCCACTGTATTCATGAGTTTGATGAATGGGGTATTCGAGAAATTTTTAGGCCACTTCATGCTCATATTCCTTGATGAAATTTTTATTTTTCATGCACACATGAGGAGTAGTATGAGTACCTTCCATAGGTTCTCGCATGTTTTCGGGACCAACAACTTTATGGGAACCTTGATAAGTGTGCATTATTTTAGTTAGAGGTTCAATACTTGGGTCACATTATTTTTAGGGAAGGTATCACAATTGATCCTTCCAAGATAAGATCTATCATTGATTATTCGATGTCGACCAATGTGACCAAGGTACGTAGCTTCATGGGAGTAAAATGGTATTACAAGAGGTTTGTGCAATATTTTTCTTGTATTTCTCATCCCATCAATTCCCTTCAACGTAAAGCAAAGAAGTTTGTCTTATCAAATAGATATAAGCAGGCCTTCATTACTCTGAGGGAATTCCTTACGAAAACACCTATCCTAGCAGTGCCAAATCCACAGAGAGATTTATTTGCATGTACAAATTCTTCATTGGCAAGGACAGGAGTAGTTTTGATGAAGGATGACCGATTTCTCTACTTTGAGTCTAACAAAATCAAGGATTATGAGCTCAATTACCAATATCATGACGTTGAGCTTACAGCAGTGGTCCATGCTTTAGTTTGGTTGAAAATTTATCTATTGGGTGGGAGGTTCACACTCAGGGCATACAACTTGAGCCTACAAAACCAATTCACACAGCCCAATCTCAACACCTGTCAATGGTGTTGGATGAAGATTCTATGTAAGTATGACATGGAGATTGACCATGTGAAGGGAAAGGAGAATGTAGTTGTAGACACCATGAGTCAATGGACACACCTTATCATGGGTAACACAATGAGTATAGATTTGAGGGCCAGGATCTTACAGTAGCTTCCTCATGACATGTTCTACTATTCATCTAGAGTAGAGTTTGATTTACACAAATCCCTTATGAGGAAGTTTGAGGGGATATCATCGAGTCCTATGGGCTTCTTAGACACATGGTCTAGATTTATGTACCTAGAGATGGAGGATTGAGATAGGATATCTTAGAAGATTCTCATCATGCATCTTATTCACCCCATCCAGGGGTGAAGAAGATGCATGCTTCTCTGAGGAAGTTGTTCTTTTAGAGAATTCCTCGAAGGGATATAACCCTATTTATATCATGGTGTTTGGAGTGTTAGAGGGTGAAGCCTAAGCATCAACATTCGATTGGCCTTCTATATCCTCACATTATACTAGAGTGGAAATTGGACACCATTTGCATGGATTTCATTGTGGGGCTACCTACGTAGAGATACCACCATGACACCATCATGGTCACTGGTGGATATATTGATGAAGGTGGCTCATTTTTCTCCGGTCAAGACAACTTATACAGTAGTGCAAATACTCAAGTCTATTTGTATGATATATCTGGGATTCATAGGATTTTGTGGAAGATCATTTGTAATCACAACCCTTTGGACACATCACATTTTATGACCACCATTCATTCTATTCTTGGGATGAGGATTAACTTCATTACAACTTATCACTTGGATATATATGGTTAGAAAATTGGTTTAACCAAATATTAGAGGATATGCTTCACATGTATGTCAAGGATCAACATTCATGTTAGGAGGATTATTTATTTCTTGTATAATTTTCTTACAACAGTTTTCAGAGTTCCATCTCCAAGACACCATTTTAGGCATTATACGATAGAGAGTGTAGGAATCCATTGAGATGGGACAAGTTGGAGGATAGGGTTTCTCTTGGACCATCCATATTATAGGATATGGAGCAATAGGCCACCTTGATTAGAAAAATATTATAGAAGGCACAAGATACACATAAGTAGTATGTAGATCAAAGGAAAGTTGACCAGAGTTTTGAGGTAGGATAAAAGGTTCTCCTGATCTAGTCAAACCTCATAATATCCCTATCATTCATGGAAAATTTTATAAGATAGCTCCCAGATTCTTGGGTCTATTTGAGATCTTGGATAGATCAGTCCAATAACCTATCACCTAGCCTTTGCACACAGCTTGTCTCGCATCCATGATGTTTTCAATGTTTCTGTACTTCAAAGATATACTCCAAATTCTTCTCTTGTATTGGATTCCACTTCCTTGTAGGTGTAGGATAAGGGGCAGATGAATTTGGATCCTATGTGCATCTTTGAGCATAGGAACTTGGGCCTTCGAGGCCATGAGACCAATCATGTGTGCGTCTAGTGAGATCAGTATGATGAGACATCAGCTACTTGGGAGGACATAAATTTTCTATGGGCTTAGTTTCCACACTTGTTCCAGTGACTTCCAGGAGGAAGTCACTCTAAGGGGAGGGGGATGTAGTTCCCACTCCTCTTCGACACTCATTTGTGTTGTGATTTTGATTCCTATCTGCTTAGAGACATTTATATACCATTTTGGATAGTATGTGATAGACTATATGGACATTGATTATTATAGATTATATGATTCTAGCTTATATTGGTAGACATATGTGGTTCTTACTATAGATTTTATGATGTTAAAAAACCTTGGTAGACATTCTATACATGATGATTTGTGTTTCTCTAATTATGTTCTAAAACCCCTTTCTTGATAGTTCGACAATGTTCATATGATTGAAATAACTTGGTGTGCATTGATATTGTGGTATATTTATTACATCATGATATTAATTGATAAGCATAGATGTGAATTCCATAGATGTCATTGAAGAGGGATGGTGATTACTGGTTACTTTAAATGAATGAATAATGCTTAATTGTGTAATACCTATATTGATTTAATTATGATGTACGTTGATGAATGTGTGATGGATGAAATATATATGTTTTATTTCCATGATGTATTGATGTAGAAGGAGGTTTTATTTATGATTGCAGGAAAAAAAATCACACAAAAAAGGTGGACTAGGAAGGTTAACCATGCAAGAATATCACGTGTTCTCAATGTGGTCGCCTTGGCAGCTATGTGTATGTTGTCGTTTTTATCTTCTCTCATATCTTTGTTGAACGTCTCCATGGGGGAGCACCTCATTTGCGAACTTGGGACTTTTGTGGTTGTTTAATTTATTTTTGTTGTGAATGTTTTGATTTTAGTTAGTTCTTATGTGGGTGCTAATTTGGTTCATGTCCATGGTCTTCCCTTAGTTTAATGATGTTTGTAATGTTGGAATATGTTAATCTAGAGATTGTTGATGTTGAAATGCATCCTTGAATCCCTATGTCTAATTTGGTCTAGTGTCCCTAATCAAGTATGTAATTGTAATGATTTGTTAAGGTTTGAAAGGGGTAAGTATGGGGACTATGTGTATGTGATCTTGACCTTATTATTTCCTTTAATTTATGGATTTTCTTGGTGGCATTGGGTTGTGTGCCACCCCTTCACCTCAAATCCCGTATTTTGGCTTTGGTCCCAAATTAGGAAGCTTGTGGGACAAGTATTACTTGTCCCACACTCCTAAATCACCCCTCCCAACCATATCTATGACCCTAGGAGTGATTTTTATCCTTTAGTCATGTTAAATTAGGAGAAAAGAGGAAATTAATTACCTAATATTTCTTGGTTCCTTAATTTATATTTTGGAATGTGCACTTGGGGTTTGAATGCAATTTGGGATTTTTCATAACCTTAACCACCCATTTATAAGGTCTTGTTATGGGTACCAAGGGGCTGAAGTGGATTTTTTGAAGGATTATGTGGCATCCTACGTGGAGCCACATCATCTCTCCCACCCCTAAATCTATTTATATGCCCTCTTTATATGATTTTGGGGTTACAAAGTTTTTTGCTTTAGGCTTGCAGTTTAAGGGGTTTGTGTGCATTATTTTTGTGGAGTGGAATTGGAGTGCAAAGGTTGAAGAAATACGATGCAAATTATGGAAAGGTAGGAAATTGAACCCATGTTATTTCTTGCTTTGAATTATGTATGTAATGTTGAATGGGTTGTCTTGTTGTTTGTTATTTTATTCAGTTTGGGTAACTTGCCTCAAGAAAATGGTGTGGGGAGTGGGATTATGGAACCATTTGGGAGTGAAAATGGAGTGTTTTTGGATTGTGAGGAGGGAATACGGGTATGGGTTTCAACCTGTGGGAGAGAAATGGGTATTGTTGCTACAATTTCTCATTTGAATGGTGGAGGGATAAGGAGGTTTGTTGGGTTATGTTTTATGTACACATAAAGATTTGGGTGGACTCCCCTATGTCATTTGGGAGTAATAAGGAGATGGTTTTCCATTTAATCCCTTTCCTTGGGTTCTTCAATTTGAGCCAATGTGTTGTTGTGAAATTGTTGTATGTGTTTCAATAAGCTCCAGTCTTGTTTGGATGTATTTGTGGTTGTGGAAGCTATTGTATTTCTTGTTGTAAGGTTGGATATTGGGGGCCAATGAGGGGGTTGGATTCACCCCTTCATTGGAATTTGGTTGGGAGGAGAGATTCACGTAGCTTCCTACCTTGTTTGTGTGTGCTGGAGTTAAATTAAGAAGTTATAGGATTAGATCAATGAGGAAAAGAAAAGTTACAGAGATTATATTTTGGAAAAATTGGCCATGTTATCTCCACCAATTCGGTGGATGGCTTTTGTTTTCTTGAATTTTAAATTGTTGTAAATTTTGTATGTATTGAAGTCAATTTTTAAGTGACTATACTAATAGTAATTATTATAAAATTTGTATATACTTGTACCCTAGAAATATTTGGAAAATCATTATAAAAGTTGTTTATTGAAAGGATTGAAATTATTTAGGTAATTTATTGTAAAATCATCCTTTTTAGGCAAGTTGAATTTTTTTTATTTTGTAAAAGAGTGCAAATTTTTTAGTATGTACCCAATTAGAAGATCTTGCAAATATATTCAGGAAGAAAGTATTTTTGGTTGATCTATATAATATTATGTTTCTCTTTACTTTCTAGCTCAACCTTTCAAAGGATTCACCTTCTCTTTTCTGTATCCTTCTTTGTATAAGTAAGAAATTTAAATGTATATTATACTCTAGAATATATTATAATCTAGAAGAAATATGGAAATCCTTGTATAAAATAAATCAGGGAAGTAAATCTTCTCCCACACCAAACCGTGTTTCCTTGAAAAATGGAAATTAAAACTAAATGTTAATTTTCACTCAAGTATATAAGTTACATGTATATATATACATATACTTAAATTATATGTGCATATATATAAAAAAAATTATAACTTTATATTTACCTACATGTTGAATAGCCTTGATTGAATGAATGAGAAATCCTTTAAACTAGATCAACCTATAAGTATATTTTTCTATAATATATTTATATATTTATTTTAACAAATAAATATATGTATTTTTGGCCCACACATGATCTGTGGGATGTTGAGACATGAGTTTTCCGAATATCCGAAATGGCCTATAGTAGTGTGAATCTGGTAAGGCGGATGTCAACAACCCCAATGGTCCAGTCAATGGTGGGACACACGGGACACCAAAGTCCCAAATAGCCGACTACAAAGGAGATGCAGTGAATGCAGAGGTCAATGGACCTCTTGGCCCGGTCAACGGTGGGACATCTAGCACACCAAGACCTAAAATACCCAATATAGCCGCATGCAAGGGAAAATAATGAAAATCATACTCCGAACTTCAAATGGCCATAACTTTTGACCCTGAGCTCCGATTTTAACAAAAATTGACTTTCAATCATCTTCATTCACATCTTGTTATTTTTAATGAGGGTAGGAATATAAAAATAAAGGAAACATCTTCATTCACATTCAATTAGATGCTCATTCCTCTTAAATGACAAAAATGCCTAGTAGACCCAAAATAGTTGCCCGCACTCAGAAGGCCATAAATTTTGCATTTATCAACGAAAATGCACAAAATTAGTACCGTTGGAATCATTTTTCTTATCCTGATGTACATAAACCAAGAAATTTATAATTTTATAATAAATCTATGGTAATTTTTTAGAAAACGTGGCAAGGTTTAGAATAGTGTTTTATTTGGTAGCTGGAATGCATTAATGAAGCATGGGCTGACATTTTTCACTGCTGCAAGTTATGGGACAGTATGGGGATCCTTTTGTAAGAAAGAGAAAATAATTTCACTCCATTTACTACTTCTTGCAATTAGTTGAATGACATATATCAGGATTTTCTTTTCCCCCATTCTCTCTCGTTTCTGAATGCTATAATTAAGAGTGTTGGGCTTATTGTAAAGGAGATAGTTTTTAAGTAGAGAAAATATGCCAAATTTTTTTTGGGAAGACAATATGCTATAGGTCCTTATAGTGGACTCCTTTCATGGTCATCCAAGCCCTTATCTTGTAGTAAATTGGATTTTGCATAGTTATGAATCAATAGATGCAAGTTTGTGGATGTATCTTCCACTGTTGTATTTGTTTGCATTCTTCTTACCCTTTCAAACTAATTAAAAATATATTGTGTCTATTTATACTCTTGCATGGATTCATTATCATTGTGCATGTATGGAATATTGTTGTGAATATATTTGCTAGACTGTGGAGAACTGTTATCACCCTTTCTAGTATGCAATTTGCTCTTATTTTCACACATTGGAAAGATATCCTCATTCCCTCCTTTTTTGTGTATCACTACTTTACTGTGGGATTTTTTTCATGCACTCTCTCTCCTGGTCCCTTGGAAAGTTAGATTAGGAAAGATAGTTTTACCTACACTAGATTAGAATGTGGCGGGTAGTTTAGGAGCAAAACCCATATTTCTTTAGAGGCCTATCTCAAGTAGCAAGTCCCACAACTTGGTGATAGTACCCATGTTATCCAATCACACTGTTATCTCAAGCACACACACTTTTGCAAACCATAGGGTGTTTTGATTCATTGATAGCAATACATATGGAGGTGCATGGTATGGTATTGCTTTCATGTACGTTGGATAGCCACAATAGCATATGTTCACATTATCCCATATAATAAAGCAGGGAATAACAACAATAAGCTTTAAATTCAACAACACCCCATTCCTATTACACAATTTTCATAATGATGATAATGTTTTAGTATTGACCATTAAATTTCTAAGGATAACATTACTAATACTATATATTTTAAAATATGAAATATAATATTTGTATATGTTAATAGTTTTTAATGTATAAACAAGTTGTGCATGGATCTATATAAAATGGTAGTCATATAATAAATATGGAAGTTAAATCATAACACTATTTTAAAAAGTTATATCTATTATCTGGTTAAAAACATAAGAAAAATATAAGTGACTATCAAATTTAAAAACTAGTGAACAATGTTTATTTAATTGTCACAATATGATATTTCACATAAAAAATGCACTCGAACCTAAAATTTATAACACGTCCACTAAACTAGCACTAAAATTTAAATTTTACTACCACTAAAATAGCAATCACGCTATGAAGTGTGCAATGACCATGTCATAAGGGATCGGAGGGTATTTTGTTTGAAAATGCAGGGCATTTTTGGATGTTGGTTGGATTTGCAATATGAAGTGTATGCAGATAGTTTTTGGGTTGAATAATGTGCATGTTGGTTTCTATGAATGTATTAGAAATCAATAAGTTATGAAATCTATGTTGTTTTAGACGGATTGTGCTTTTTATATTTACACTGTAAAGTAATTGCTTTGTCATCCATAACAACATGTATTTTACATAGTGCATTGTTTAGAGATTGGGAGTAACTTGTAGCTGCGTAAGAAAGCTATTTTACAGATTGGGAAAAAGGAAAGGTGATGGAGATTTTGGTCCTCTTTATTCTGTGCAAGTCACTTCTTGATAGCCTTTACCGTCTTTAGCACCTCCTTTTTAGCGAGGAACTGCATGAGTTAGTACGATTGCAACCCCAAAAAAAATCTTGCACCATAAAACTATAAGCCAACCAAGATTCATAAAATAGAGCATTGTATTACTTTAAAAGGTGCTCCATGAGAAAGACTACAAAAGGGCTTCACAAGCCAAACGTATTTATAAGGTACTAGGTCAAACTTAGTCAAAAATTCCCAGCGCTATATAAAGGGACCACTGCACGTCCGGAAAACCACAGAGTCACATTGCTCCAACTCGACAACTTCAAGGAGACCAATCCAAGCTCGCCCATTATGATCAATTCTATCTATCCTCGTCACTTGCTGACTAACCACCGTGTTGCTTCTGATGTTTCCCACTGTGATGGTTCACCAAGAAACCACTGATAATGCAACCCAAGGCACACTGTGGCCCCAATTCGGATGACCCACTACCTGCTGCAACTCTACACACTAACAAAAGTTGAAACCAAGCGCAACCCGGAAGCTTAATCCAAATGTTGTCCAACCGAGCTATATCACATTTTCCAAACTACCTCCTCCACGGGTATACTAACTATTCACTTTCTTTGCATCATTTCACATATATTGCATTCATTTACTTACATTCACTCACATTCACATTGATCTCACTTAACTCGGCGTGCTGGGAAACCTCAAGATTGCATTGATCGCTTGGCGGGGGAGATATCTTCAATCATCCCCTATACGCTCCCCCACCTAATTTGGCAACACCACCGGCACCGGTGAATGTCCCTCGATTTAACATGGGAGTACTCTGAAACTTCAGCTTCAACACTCACCCACACATTGGTTTCAAGATTTCCCATCTGTAAAATTTGTAACAAAGTAGCATTAGCAACCATAGATTGTGGAGGCCCATCTTTGTTGGTGTTTGATGGGCATGGAACATGTGAATTTTTGAAGATATCCAATCGCGAAGAGCTTGTGTTTCAGAAATTGGAGGGTTTACGTAGCATTTTGAAGTAGAAATGGTGTCAACAATTGTGCCATTGAAATTAGAAACACGACCAAATTTAATTGCCAAGACTAGAAAATATTGAATCGTGAGTATCTCTGATAACTCTTCGCAAAGATCATGTAAATGTTGGCCCCATAAGGCGACGAGATATTGAAGTGGACATATCTCGCATTAGCAATGTTCTCCTTATAGCCTCAGAATTGTCTCTATGATGAATGGTCGAGCAAGGAGAAATGGCCATCACAACACCAATTATGTCCACCATTGAGCGTGTAGGGATGGATGGTATATCTTTTATCTCTTTGAAGTGGAAGTGATGGAGGGGAACATCATTTTGTAGTTCAATTGCAGGAGTGATAGTAGAAGAGGGAAGCAAGAAAATTTCCAATTCATTGTTCAAATGGTTGTAAGAATGATTTGCTTTACCCACTCTGCCATTAGATATACTGTATAGGCCTGCATTTTCTATTTGTGCATAGAATTTGTTTGCAGCATCATTGAAAGAAGTGATTCTTATTTCTCTACCTTTTTTGTCCATGAAATCAAAGGCAAAGATGATGCCACTACCCCTTGTATTTTGGTACTCTCTAAGAGTTGTTTTAGCAAGATCCCTACCTTCTATAATCAAAATCCTTGAAGTTGAAGTCAAAGCAGAAATGTCTGTGTAAATTTTTTTCACTATTTGCAATAGTGTATCTATCACAGGTGGGTGTGTTTGGAGACAACTGAGTGTGTGTAGGGGGCATTGATTCACATACTGCTTCTTTCCCTCGTAAAATATGTTCAGGATGGGAACAGGTGTTCCTTTCCTTGGGCAGCAGAGACAATGTTGTCCATGTCAGTAATAAGAATCGTCCTATAACACAGGGAAAGAATAATCAACATCACAAAATCAGAAAATAAGACTTTACAAAACTAAAACAATGATGAAGGTGTAACTTATAGGTCTTTATTACAAATTCTGTAGACATATTTTTTAGAACGATGCAATGGACCCTTCTTGTAATATTTTTTGAAGGACATGGCCTCAATCTTAGATGGAAGCAAGGCATGCAGGTTGAATATGATTTTTATCTGACATGTCCACTTGGTGTTGAATTGTAGAGTTTAACAATGATCGTAACGGTGAAAAGTTCAATAGTTGTAGTGTCAAGCCATTATGGGGGGATCCTTTAATGATACTCAGTACACCTCCTTCAGTCAAGTTTATCTCCATTATGTGTAAGATTGTTTAAGTTTTGGCGAATGTTGCAATCCTGTTTGAAAATTTGTTGATTTATTCTTAGTGCCAATTTTTGATGTTGTCATATGGCTTTTCAGTCTATTTTTCTAAAGTATTTAATTTTAATGAATATCCATATTATTATTATTTGGTACATATTTATTACTTTTATCTTCACTATAGTTATGCAATGGAAATTAATGGAATATATACCGAAAAGAAATGAAGACTTCTATTTTGTTAAATACAAGTTTGAGCTTTCCTAGCAATTTGAAATATGGGGTCCCGTTATAATTCTACGACATAAATTACCTTTGATGACCTTAGAAAATGATGTAACATTTGATAACCTTTGAAAGTTACCTTTTTGTGAAGTGCAAGCGATTTGAGAATAAATGAAGTAGTGTTTGGCCCAATCAAAGATGTATTTTGCAAGCACTGCAACCAACGAATGCAAATAACATAATTCATTAATGTTTTTTTTCAGGGTTTACAAATTTTGAGTTGCATTATATGTATTGAGGCAGGGAACAATGTAGATGATATAGCGCACAGGTCGATGTAGTTATAAATGCTCAAAAAAATTTAAGTTACCTAAATTCGGACGATGACGTAATGAATGCACTTCAATTACTTATGTAGTAGTTGTTATCATCAATGAAATAGCCTACACAACAATTGTTTCTACGAGCAAAAAACTTGCTAAATATTAGATGAGTTTTTTGTGCCATAAACTTAAAAATGCAGAAATAAAACATTTAGGATTCCTTTTTAAAATTAAGATAGAATTAGCTATACGCATACAAATCCAGCATGGCACAAGGCAAATACATGTATCACAAGCAAGAAATTGAGGTTTTGCAATAAACTTTAACTTGTAAATAGGTTATTGATTTGCGGGCAAACTCTGAAAATAAGATAATGAATATAACAGTAAGAATAAAAAATAAACTATAATAACAAAGGGTATATGGATGACTTGGCTTAGGCGGATTATGATTTTTAGTAGGATGTGGAGATTTAGATTCATTGTCTGCTAGGGATAAAACTGATCGATATTGCTTGTTTACACTATGAAGGCCTGTGTATACATCTGATCCATACTATAGAAAATATATATCAGCAATAACCCACTATGTACGCTTGCTTTAACAAAAATATATACAACTATGAATATCACTTCTCAGTGCAGAAACATCAAAAATTATTTCTATGTTCTCTCTTCTTATTATCTGATAAAAATTGAGGATTTCTAGCAGCGGTATGAGGCCTTGCTTCTTGTAAAGGTGAAAAGATAATCTTCAATAAACCACATTCCATTTTCATGTTACTGCTAATAAAGGGTGTCATTTGAAAAGGCTCTAATGAAATGGACCATATGAGCTACAACTTTTGAAAATTCCTCTACATTTTACATACATATAAAATAGGGCACCTACAACTGCAACATCCAACAAATATTTCAGGCATTTTGTGGAGTCTGGCTTTAGACCTACCAGTTGCATTTGATTGAAAATATGAACCATCAAATACAAAAGTGTTAAGATTCCACTATAACTAGTGAAAAGCATCTTCTTTGGGCCCTTTATCTGCCGCTTTTGTTAGACACCACAAGAGATTAGTAAGCATACCCTACTTCATTGCAAATATGCGTAGAAAGTAGGATTTTTTGTTTGAACAAGTAAATATGACCTGGATTCTACAAGAGACTGTAATAGGAAATGTCACGGAAGGCAGGTGAAATTTCAAGAGGAAGAAAATATCAACCTTATGAACAATTGACACATCTATCATGTATAGGAATCTACGGTTGATAGATACCAAAGAATATTCAAACATGTCCTACAGTCACAAGAAAATACTCGGAGCAAAATTCAGATAACACTCTCAAAATTGACATCCATCAGGATCAAATACAGAGACAAGTTGGAGGGCGAAGAAGCAATTATATGCGAAATGTAAGCACATCCCTACCCTATTGGCCTCCACTGCCCAATAAAGGGCCAATATTATTTAGCTTCGATCCTGATTAAAAATAATGATAGCTTTGAATAAGCATCATTCTCTGTGCTCTTTGATAACGAGAACAGAAAATACATGCTATGCCATATGGAGACATTCTCCGCTTTCATTTTTTTGGTTTTTTAGGAGATATAAGCATATTGATCTTACTGAAAGTTGAAGGTAGATCCTGATACGAATGATAACAGCTTTGAAGAAGCATTATTCTTTATGCTCTTTGATGATGAGAATGGAAAATACATGCCGTACCATAAGGAGATGTTTTATGCTTTAATCTTTACCTTTTGATGGAGATAGATGCATATTGATCTTACAATAAGCTGAAGGTAGATGATGTGGACTATGCACCTCTACATTGTGTCTATTTTATGTATGTACCTATAACTGAGTTTGCATAATTGAATGAATAAATCCTAAAGGTTAATATCACTACTCTCTATCTGAGGTCATAATCAAAATGAATTCAGTTGCAGCCTATTTACTTCATTCACAATGCTTTATTTCTTCTACGGCATATAGTAGACAAGACTACAGCTGCATGATATGAGAGGAATTAGAGAAACAATCTGAGCCAATATATGATTATGGCCGCATCATGACTGAGGTAAGATTTACTGAAGAAGAAAATACATAGAAGAGAGGATCAATATAACAACACATGTTTCTATACCTAATAATTAAGATCACTTGAGAAGGGAGAAAAAGTATGTTTGTTCTTTAATAAGAAAATTTCTTTTAATGCAGTTGTTTGAATAGATTTTTTATGCCAGAAAATTATACTAAACTTTTAGTCGTTAGACTAACATTTTCACTAAAAAATGTGAGTCCAACGATTTTCAATTTGAATGCAGGGAATCCTCAAAAGAAAGACCAGATACATGTCATTTCATATAAAATTTAACTGTCATACCTTGTTTTAAAGTTTCTTTAAGTTCAGAAATAAGTGACTAAATCTGCCTTTTATTTATGTAGGGCAGTTTACAATAGCTTGTTTGCATTTATTTTCAAATACTGTCCAATTTCTTCAAAATCTAAACTTTTCTGAGAAACCAATGAAAACAGAAAGACTACAATAAGGCCTCTTGGAAAATATTTCTCTAGGTATAATTGAAATTAAGAATCCATGAAAAGCAAGTATAATATGTTATAACTATTAAATTTGAGGCAAAAGAAGATGCTAAGATAAATTTGTAACATTGGATTTCCTCCTTCGTATTCAAGTGCAAAATTATTGCAATATTGGGTTATTTCCAATACATTTAACATTAGAGACTTCAACTTCAAAGAAGAGGCAGAGTAAAGACAATGTCTGAAAGAGAAAACTAATTTATAAATGTCGAGGGAAAGAAACAGAAGCATTTCAGAAACTAATCTATATTTAATAGAATTTTTATTTGGAAAAAGCTTCACAGTTACCTCTATTACTTATGGTTGAGACCTATATATCTCCAAAAGGGTAGACAGACCCTCTGTATCAACAACTCCAAAATTAAAAATCCTAGAGAGCACCTTACAAAAAAATTTCATCCCATTCAATCTCATCTCAATTTTCTAATGCATAAGGCAACCCGCTGGCACTAAACTAAACCAATAATGACCACTCCACATTTAGAACACTCGACACAACTCAAATCCAAATCCATGTAATGTAAAACAATAAAGAGAATTACTTGAAGCATTTACTTGAAGGACACTCCACATTCAGAACAGACCTTTATTGATGAGAATCAATAATGCTTTTCTTAAAGATCAGATCATGATTTCCAGGAGAAAATTTCTTCCATTCAACACAATAGAGAAGCAAATAGTAATAATGAAAAGATAACTCCATTTGAAACTGGAATGCACCTTATGTAGCCATGACAGTTTAAACATTTTTTTTAAGACCCTCATTACATGATGGCTTTTCAGACACACAATCAAGAACATTGATTGTAGTGCTCCACACTAGTAATATTTGTTTTTTCATAATTACAGATAAGAAAAAAGAAATAGATCATGAAATTCTTAGTCTATTTGATAGTCTGCAATATGTATGTAGACAAATTTAAATTTGTGTACCAATGTGTTTATATCATAAAAGCAACCCCATATTACAAAAATATGCAAATAAACATATACATTTGATGAATTTTTGTGTGTTACCTAATTTCAGGCATTTTCTTACTTGAGGGAGGCTATAGTTATTCAAAAAAAGTAAATATATTTATGGTGAAAAACTTCACTTAAAATTTGAATATTATATGTAATGTAAAACAATAAAGAGAATACTTGAAGGACACTCCACATTCATAAAGACCTTTATTGATGAGAATCGATAATGCTTTTCTTAAAGATCAGATCATGATTTCCAGGAGAAAATTTCTTCCATTCAACACAATAGAGAAGAAAATAGTAATAATGAAAAGTTAACTCCATTTGAAATTGTGCACCTTATTTCCATGACATTTTAAACTTTTTTCCCTTAATGAGCACACAATCAAGAACATTGATTGTAATGGTAATTAGAGTATGATATTTATATAAAGTAAAAGAAACCCCTTAAGAAAAAAATAGCATTTTCTTACTCGAGGAGGCAAAATTCAAAACATAAAATTTGCTTTAATTACAAAAGCTAACCAACGGTAATGATATATATATATATAAAGTATTTTCAAAGTCAAAAGGAACATGCTTTAATTACGAAACATCATTTTTTTAAAAAAAAGGAACATGCTTTCTTTTTTTAAAAGCTTTCTTTTGCACATAGGGGATTTTCTTGGCATGGTCATCTTTTTTAAATGCTCTTTTCCCCTTCTTAACAAAGACACCCATCTTCTTCAATTTGTAGGGGGCTTATACTTCTCTGCATCAGCAGCTGTGTCGTACGCCAGCCCAAAACCTTTCGATAATGAATCCACCGTTTGAAATTTTGAAATATGGATGACAGATTCCACTGGTAAGTGAAGGTGCGCCTTCACAATTTCTGCAATCTGCGATTTTTCAGGGCGCCACTATTTAGGATGGAACACATTGACTACAAATTGAGTTCTTTTAAATTGTTCATGCCTGCGTAGTTCTGGTGTTGTGACAATAATACCAACAAGGGGGATGCAAATTTGACTTCATGTTTTCATTAGTCCAATCTAAGAGGAAACAACAAAATGTTAGGTACCATAATGGCAAGCAAAGGAGGTTAAAAATATTGAAGACAAGTAGCTTAAATAGCCCTACCAAAGCGCAATCTAATGCCATACATGAGGCGTATTGAAGTGGCCTCCTAGAGAAATAGAATCTCTCAGCACACTCCAATTCTTGACTTCGGTAGAGCACGTGCCCCTAAATTTCCATCTAGCTTTAACAAAACTACAAGGCATGTTACTTTATATAATCTTTACAAAATTCATACTATTATTCTTGACAGAATTAAAAAGAATTCAAGCAAAAACAATATAGAACATACTTCTTCTAGTAAGTATAAAATTTTAAAACATTATTCTAAGGATTTTAAAAAATAGAAATATCTAACAACTAATCAACCTAAACAATTTGAAAAGAGAAAAAAATCCATTTTGTGTATTTGGTTTAGGATACACTTCTTTCTTTCACTAAGTATATGTTATATGCTTGTTTTCTCAAGATCTGTAATGAACTATTTTATGCAGGAAAAGGGAAGATATAGTCATGTGTATAGAAAAATGTAGATTTTTGTACAAAATTTGAAAACATTATTTTAAGTATTTTAAAAAAATAGAAATATCTAACAACTAATCAACCTAAACAATTTGAAAAGAGAAAAAAATTCCATTTTGTGTATTTAGTTTAGGATACACTTCTTTCTTTCACTAAGTATATGTTATATGCTTGTTTTCTCAAGATTTGTAATGAACTATTTTATGTAGGAAAAGGGAAGATCTATTCATGTGTATAGAAAATGTAGATTTTTGTACAAGAAAATTATCAACTAATGAAATATCTAACAACAACTAATCAACCTAAACAATTTGAATAAACATTTTTAAAAGGATAGCCCATATTCTTTATTGAGTAGTTATATGCTTGTTTTCTCAAGATTTGTAAAGCTTTTTATGTAGGAAAAGGAAGATCAATAACAAATTTAATAATGAAATGATAATGAAACACAAAATACCAGTTTCCATTTATAGTTTGTAAAGCTTCGCAATAAATTTCAAGCTTAATTGGACTGAGACCATGTATGTAGTAGGGAAAATTTACAAAACATGTTTTGATTCCATAGTGTACTAAAAAGAATAGTAAAATTGTAATTTATAACCAAACAAGACTAAAGAGAATTCATTGTGTACTAAATGCAGTATGGGAGCAGACAAGGTAGTCTTAGACCTGCAGGTACATATTTTGATAATTTCTTATGATGGGCATGTGAATATACTATGAGATTGGCCTACAAGAAGTGTAAACTCTTTCTAATTAAAACATAGTAGATGTACAAGAGATAGTAACTACATGCACACATAGGTTTGAAAAGAGGAAAAAAATCCATTAAACAATTTGAAAAGAGAAAAAAAAATCATTTTGTGTATTTGGTTTAGGATACACTTCTTTATTTCACTAAGTATATGTTATATGCTTATTTTCTCAAGATATGTAATGAACTATTTTAAGTAGTGGTATTTATAAAAACAATTTACCGTCTCAAAAAGAGATTTCATTGATTTCCTCTGTTGCAAAATTGGAGACATGCAAGACCTTTTCTAACCCCATTAACAACTCCTAGCAGAAAGAAATCCAATGAATATGCACTCCCAACCTATGAAACAAGGAAAATGTGTCATGTAATCGCTTCTAACATAGGTGTTTCTCAAATGAATGATGTAGGCCTACATTTATGAAAAAATAAAGTCCAGCAGTGATCCTTTCACAAAATTACAAGACATGATTGGATTGCCCCATAAACACCCAAATAACAATGGCAATGGTCTTCTCAAATCATGGTTTTTCCAAAAACCAAGAAGACAACACCCCAAAAGTTTCTTTCTATAGACACAAACAAAGTAGCAGCCCATTCCTCCAATCCTCCCATCATGAGTGTTGAAGGTTTGAAGTAGAAATTAGCACAGGCCAGTATAAGAAGGGATGTTGGAATAAAGAGGTTGTGCAATTAAGGTCATCTATGGCAGATTTGGAGAAGAAACTAAGTAAATTAGAATTTCATTGCAATGATCTCAAGCATGCATTGAATGTGAACTAGACTGCAGGATGTTGGTGTTATAGGACCTAAAAGAACCATCCATGAAGTTGGTATTAAGGCATACAGTAATGGCTAAAATATAAATCCTTATATGTGTAGGGGAAAGGTATTGAAGGAAATGTAATGTAATGTGAAGTGGACACCTGTTGGTTGCAATCGAGAAAGTGTCAATTCTTCATTATTATTATCCATAAATTATACACAAACGAATTGATAAACAAACAGAGCAATTTTAACAACAATCAATTATGAGATTGATGAGAATGCTCTGCTGAATTTCACTCAAACTCTATTTTTTTGTTTTTGATAACTTGATAGAGTAAAAAGAATTCTGAACTGATTCCTGAAGATTTAATTCAAATGAAATGTCAACCCATCAAAATCCATTTCTAATATTTTAAATTGAAAAAAATTACACATTTACGTAAGTAATATGCTAAAAAAATTTGTAAGTGTTGGAATAACAAGAAAGGATGTGGTTGTGTAACCCACCAGAAGTGCATCATTTTCCCATTGGGAGAAAAAAACTAAGCTCCAGGATCAATGCACGGAAAAATCATGACTTAAATCATGATCCTCATTTTAGACACTTAAGTATCGCTAGAGTCAAAAAGACCTTTCTAGTTTTACCAAATATTAAATTTGAATGTCTAATGATTTTCTTAGAGAATAGATCATGATTTCCAGGAGAAATTTCTTCCATTCAGCACAATAGAGAAACAAATAGTAATAATGAAAAGATAACTCCATTTGAAACTGGAATGTAAATATTCTTGTAACAGAGTCTCAGACTTGCAGGTATGAACCTTAACTCCTTCCTGAACCCATAAATGTACATATTTTGATAATTTCTTATGATGGGTAAGATAAAACTAATAAAACATAGCAGATGTACAGATGACATACCTTTGAATACCTTGCAGAGAATATGCCTCCCACATAAACCACTTGCACAACACACCATACATTGTTTAAGCAAGAACCCACCTATGAGAAAGACCTCAGAAGCAAGTTAAAGACGAAACACAAGTTTGACTAGTTGTAAGTGAAAAGATACAACTGAGACAACTTACCAGAAGAATGCAACACGAATCCAAACCAACATGAAAAGATATCCTCAAGAACGCAAATAGTAGGAATTTATAGGCACCCAAACCTTCTCGACATGCAAACCCCCTCTCATATTTCTGCCATGCACAACATAACCCTTCCATTGCCAAAGGAGAGGTGCTTACTTCAGAGCTATTCCAGCCCCAACTACGAAGCGCAATGATGAACAACCGTCGAAGCAGTGTAGGCATTAACGACCCATGCAATCTTCCAACAACCCTTACAAACTGAAATCCGGGCTTCCTCCAAGTGAATTAAATCTATGGCTTCCTCCATGGCTTCCTCCATGAATGAAATCCAGGGCTTCCTCCGCCATCGGATTTCAATGACACCGCAAGAGAGCCATCCGATGCCCAAAAATTGTTAGGAAATACAGGTCGCAGCCCATAACAAGAATGCCTCACATCGTAATTAAATGGATCCAATAACTATATAGTGTATATTAAGTGCATACAACTATCTGACCTATATACCAACATGGACATCATGATGCTACCACCCATACCATCATAACATAACATGTTGCCATAATAGCATATAATTATGGACCTCTTCATCCATGTACATTATTCTCGAAGACATCTAGGGTAAAGCGTCAAAAATATGTGATATATGTCAAAATGTTTGATTTTTGAGGACAATATATAGGATGTCCCATGTTCATATCACACAAAACAATTCACTTCTAGCTAGTATTAATAGAACTATAAACAAAGTTTTGTCAGTTTCACTTCTTAAAGGAACTTCCATTTTTAATTTCTCAATATATGCATCATGTTACAAATGAATTCTTTTGAATGGGAAAGTTTTTAATTCACTTATGTATACTCATGTCAAAATATAATTATAATATATGATGAAGAATAATTTGAACATAAGAGAATGACTTGATGAAAAGTATTCATACCAAATGTTGTATATTTAGATGAATTGTTTTATTTTCATATGGAATTTTAGTTGTGAGTATATCAAGATGCATTATTATCAAATACACTTATAAGACACACTATGTTTTAGTTACAACAAATACAACGTATTTCTAATTAAACTAAAATGTAATTTATGAGCCTAATTTGGATGTTATTGCAACCGTAAGTGAATAATAATGAAATATATAAAATACACCCAAGCAAAATAAGCAATAAAGTGAAAAACCTAAGTGAAAAGAGAGGGTAAGAATCCTTAGCTTATTTTAAGTGAATTGTGAAGTGGATCAAAGTTCTAGAAGCTTTGGAAAAATTAGAAATCAAGAATTAGGCAAGACTAGGGTACCTACAGAGGCACATGGGCACCCGCATGTGCCCTAGTCCCTATTTCTAGGAGCTTGGGTCTATGTAAATGCTCTGAAAACATCATTTGAGGTGTCACAAGATGTTCACCATTTCTTGTACTTGGTTACTCCGAGGTTACAATAAGATCACTAAGGTCGTTAGAAACCTGCAATAAAGAATAAATCTGCAAAACTCTGAAATAGACATCAATTCACAAAAAGGAAATATGGAAAATGAGGGGTCAAACTGTCTTCATATGTCATAATGGTGAACTTGAATGATTATTTCACTACATCTTATACCTAATGTACTTTTTGTGTGTGTGTGTGTGTGTGCACGTGGAATCATGCCCTAGGTTGTTCTTTTGTGTGGTGCACTTGGATAGCGAAAAAATAGGTGGATGTAGAATGTAATAAATGTGTGCATGGAATAGAATGAAGTTCCCTCCTATGAGATGTTATGTAGAAAACAAGCCTTTGTCACTTGTGATGGAGCTAGATGAATGCAATGGGGCTCTTAGATGATTGATAGATGAAACCTTAGTTGGTGATTGACAGTGCTTAATCCTTTATTATGATCTCATTACTTTATATTTTTATGATTCCCATACTTGAATTTTTTAATTAGTGCGAAAAATCTAACTACTAAAAGATAAGATGATCAAATGGCTGGAAATGACCCAAAATGTGTGAGTACAATACAAATGGGAAAAGATTTCCCAGATGGGACAAGGGCACCTTTCGCTGACATTGTAGTTGGGCGCAAGTGTCAAAGATGACAAATGCCTAAGAATAAAAAGGAAGAATAATAAAGTAAGGGTGCAAAAGTGAAAGTAATAATAGAAAATAAAGAATGGTGGCCAAAGATATGGGTTAATTAGTAATTTTATTACTTAAAACCATATGAATAGTAGTATGTAATTGGGACTGGATGGAAACTCAAAGTGTGTGATTTTGTGTATACATTTTCCAACACTTTACTATGCGGAACGCAACTCAATAACATAAAGTAGATAGAGATGCATACTTGATAATCATGTAGATCAATGATGAAATCATGCCAAGGGACATGAAACATTGTGTAATGATAAAAATATGGAGTGTGGGAACTATAGAAGAGAAAGTGCAAAAAGTGATGAAATGAACCTAGGGAGAAAGCGGACGTGTAGATCTCGTGATGTACCTATTGTCAATGTTGATCTTATTTTTGGTTTTGTGATGATGTTGATAATGTTTACTACTATTTCCCATATGGACAAACTTGTCAAAGAGAAGCCAAATAAGTACCTAGATATGCATTTATATGTATAAATGTACGTAATGAAGTGTGTAAAAGTGTTGAAAATGTGAAAAAGGAACATGTGCACTTGATTCGTGATGATAAAAGAGTGTAAAAGGGATCCTGTAGATGATGTCTACACATGATTTTTGTGAAGATATCACGTTAGTTAAATGGAGGAAGTGTAGGGAGAACTTCCCGGTATCATCCTCTAACCTTTAACTATTTCCCGTTGTGTAAAACAAAATTTTAGAAGGTGTGTATAAATACAAGTGTAGAGGACCATATGCCATATAAAATCCATTGTGTATGGAGTTTTTAAGACTATTCTAAACTACCAATCGCTATGTGACTTCACTTTGGTTTCAAGCATCTATGAAGGGTCACTATGTCATGGAAAAAGTTTGATTCTGAGCCTTGAAACTGAAATTTATACTGTAATGATACCATGTTGTGTTTTCTAATGTTGTATGGGATGATTAATTTTCCCAACTTATTCTCCCCCTCATTTGGGGTGTATGTGATGTCGTTGAAGGAGAATGTGGCCCAAAGGAGGACCAACCACTATGCTGAAATTTGTCCTTGCAGGGGGAAGGGAATTTTCTTAGTAGAAACAAAGACAGACGTAATCAAGTGGCTAGGAGACAAGTGTTAGTACAAAAAAAACATGCATGTATACGACGAAGTGTACGTTAAGAAAGTAAAGTTAAAGATAAATATGTAAGTAAACACACACGAAGACAATGTAGACTGCAAAACGTGGGTTACAAACATGGGATATCACTCATGATGTTTCATGAAAAATAATTCCATAATAGCCACAAGTAATTAGATAATAAGAAATTCATAGGGAAATACTTGAAAATAGTGAAAAGAAAAAGCAAATAGTGTATCAGATAACCATGGAATAAAATAGTCTTCCAAAATAAATGTTACACATGAAACACCCATTAACACGTTAGAAAGATAAAATGTATGCCAAAGTGTGTATAATCTGATATAGTATTGTGTTATGAAACATAGCAAAATAATAGCACCTATAGTGTATGAAAGTGGATTCCTCCATAAGCATTTGTGGGACTGGTACTATGTATTGTGCCAAACATCCATGCTACGTGTAATGAATCTATAAAAATTTGTGATCACAACTAGAAAGGCAAGTGAATGCATATGTGTGTATGATGATATGATAATGACATATAAGATATCTATCTAGCACCTGTAATAAAGTGAACATGTACAAGTAGACGTAAGTAAGAGTAAATGCAACCAATATATGCAATATGTTGTGGATAGATAGAATTCAAGTGAATGTAGGGTGAATGTGATAGGATGTGTGTGACCCCTGAGTGAGTGTGAATGGAATTTCACATAGTGAGGTTCATTTATTACTGCCCCTCTCAAGTAAAAAATGAACCATAAACTAGAGTGTGTCATTGAGAAATTGTTTGAATTATGTGTTGTACATAGTTTTCAAGGCACAAAGTGTAAAGAGTATGAGTGAATGAGTGAGATATTAAACATGTGAGTGTGATGAGGTTCATTTGAGATGCAAACCCTCATATGTAAAGTATGGACATCAAAGTGGAGTGCGTCATAGGGCAATGACCGTTGCTTTAGGCATAGTATTTCTTAAGGTGCATACCATTGAGTGGGTTTTTTAGTGGATTTCCCAAAATGGTGGAAAGGTGATAAACTCCACCACCAAGTAAGTCAGTGACAATCTAAATTCTAAGCCAATTTGTCTTAAATTTACCTTTATGAAAAGTTTTAGTGTTTATCTTTTTGTAATTCTTTTTAAGACGAGGTTTCCTATACTGAACTCGCGAAAGCGATTTTTAAGATTTTTTGCATGCACGATGTGAGATTGAGATGCAAAAATATGTTCAAGTGCTTGAAGGAAATGGGAGTAAAATTTTAACTTATTTAGGTGGTTTTCGGGATAGTCATATGTTTAAGTATTCCTTTGAGTGAAACCCACAATGAGGGTATCTCAAGTACGTGCGGGATGAGAGCCTCAACACCGTTAATGAGGGAAAAAGGAGTTACATTAGTAGGTGTGCAAAGGCTAGTATGATAGGCCGAGAGAGTGTAGAATAGATGATTATGCTAGATTTTTCTTTCTACAGAGTAAGTAAAACATGCAGAATCTAAGTTGAGATAAATATTTTCTAAAATAAAATTCGTTGCGAGAGAAGAAAAATTTGGTTACCTTGAGGAGGAGTTGATAGGGGAGAATCAAATGAAGAGTCTTGAGGAGGTCATACATGTGCTTTCGCCTCTCTCTTTCCAATAGCTTATGATTTTCACTTGGATTGCACCCAACTAACACATTTTTCTCGCTTTATTACTCCTTTGGATTTAAAATTAGAATTTGAATGATGAGCATTAGATGCATTCAATTCACTTGGTATATAGGCATATTCCACTTATTTTTGGGTTAATATTTTAATTACGGCATTCGCAGTGGAATCACCCCTAAATTATTCTTCTTCTTCTTCCTATGATACCAGCTAGAAAGGGGAGGAATTCACGATATCATTGTCGATGCCAAGATCATCTTGAAACTCTTGGTTAGTGTTAGGGGAATGAATGTCAGAAATTATTTTCTCGGGAATATAAGGGGGAGTAGGAGAGTTGAAGCAGTCAACAAGAATCTCGTTGAAAACATATTCTTTGTGAAAACCATAAGCAAGTTGTGCATTGGTAGAACTCATAACTACCGATCCCACTTGATAAACAAGCCACAATACTGAATATGGTATTGCCTACAAATAAATGGATGTCAATTATTCACTTCACAAAAAATCACCATTATTGCAATTCAAATAGGTTTGTGATTCCAGAACCATTTTCTTGGAGCATCAACAAAGGAAATATCAAGTTCATTCCCAAATAGGGAGACCCTGAGAACATTAAAAATTGGCACCCTTTAACCTTAATTAATGTCTCTTATAAGATCATTTTTATAGCCCTTGTGATTGGGCTACAACATATTTTTCCCTTTATTATTCAACCAGAGAAAACCAGTTTCATTTAGGGGCATCACATTAACAACAATATTATTTCCATTTGATAGGGCATAGAATGGGCCCGCAGATCCAACCCTCTCGCTACGTTTATTAAAATTGATTTTGAAAAATCTTATGACAGGATCAAATTTCCTCTTATCACTTCCATGCTCCACACCTTAGGATTTGGCCATGTCTTTATTCAATCTGTTCAAATGCTCATTGCCAATCCTTCGGCCCAAATCACCATTAGTGACAACAAATCAACATATTTTGGCCTATTTCGTTATATTTTTCAAGGTTGTCTTCTTGTGCCTGTTCTTTATGTTCTCACGGTAGATGGTTTTGGGTACTTGCTTGTCCAAGAAAATTTCCAAGGGCTTGTTCAAGGGATTGTGTTGCCTTATAAAGATGATTCCCAACCCGATCAACGACTATTTCATTGATGATTCCTTACCTTAATTGAGGAATAAAGAAATATCCACAATTCCATCCATTCCCTCTATATTTTCTGTTTGGCCTCTAATTCTTTAATCCAATGGCACATAATGTAGTTTTACAGGCAATCCTTCCTACCGGTGCCCTCTATGTTGGAATCCTATGATTGGAAGATTTTAGTCCATGACGAGATGTTTAAATTTTTAGGCATTAATTTTTCTTTTCAAGCATAACTTATGAAGATCTAGAAGTATGTGATTCAATGTGTGGCCAAAAAACAAGAATATTGGAGCACCAAACCGCTATCCTTAACAGGAAAATTCTAGATTTATTTTAATCTTCTTGAAGCCACCCACATTTATTATTCTTCTTGTGGGCGCTCTCTAAGGATTCTATACAGAAATTAGATAAGATTCTAAAGGACATTCTCTAGTCTAATTGCTTTTTTGGAAAATGATTTCATAAAGTGGCATGGGAAACTTGTTTTCTTACCAATGAATTTAGGGGAATGGGTCTTATTGATATTAGGTGCAAAGGCCAAGAACTTTGTGCTAAATGGATAATTCACTCTATCGAAGGACAAGAAGCTTAGAAAGTGCTTCTGCAACATGCCATTAAGGAGGGATCTCCTTGTGGCCGCACTGCTTGGAAAGAATTAGGATTTTCAATCTCCTTGTTACTCCAATTCCTACCAAAGGTTTGGGCACCTTTTTTCTCAAAATTATTTTGAAAGAATGGAAGGATATAAAAACATGATTACAATGGAAAGGAAATGATTTTTGCAATGGCCTTTCCGTCAAACAACAATAATTTTTGAGGTCACGTATCATTCATACCTAGGATAGGTTCGTTGTAGAGATCCCTGACATTCCTACACTCAAGTATATTCAATCATGGAATTCAATCAATTCAAGACCCGTACAGTAAAATATTTCAGCCTTGGTGTCCTTAGACTCAGCTAAAAATCCTATTTAGGCTTGGTATGCATGATCTAACTACCATCACGTAAAATATTATTGTTGTTCCTAATCATATGCTTTATAAGATTTGTGTGCATCCTTCTCATCCATGGTGGATGGACTGGAAAATGTTCATGGACACCCCATTCCAAAGTTATGCAACTAGCAAAGGTTAAAATTGGTTTTCACCTCATCTTCCCATGGTTGGTAAGCTTAACAATGGGTAGGACCTTCATTCTACTCTATCTTGTTGGAGAAGGAGAGTTGACATAGTGTAGTCTGCCTCTATCAAACGTTAAAGCATGCATTTCCTATAGTTTAT
Organism: Taxus wallichiana var. yunnanensis; assembly: GCA_018340775.1. Lineage (NCBI taxonomy): Eukaryota > Viridiplantae > Streptophyta > Pinopsida > Cupressales > Taxaceae > Taxus > Taxus wallichiana. The sequence goes on from CM031237.1 coordinate 815,816,506, forward strand.
TTTACATCAAGGTATTCCATTTGGGGTTCAATTGGTTCATATTGGTAATCCATCTCGCAAATGTCTCTTTTGTGGGCATTTAGAATCTATATTACATCTTTTCTTGTTTTGCCCCAAAGCCCAATTGTCCTGGAATTGGAACCATTCTCTTTTTTCCTCTCCGAATGGAATGTTTCACCTGACAACATATTCTTATAGGAGATAATCCCATATTGCACCACATTTTTTCATATATTTGGTTTGTTTTTAGAGGGGATATTCTATTCATTAATGGAAAGAAAGGAATTTCTTTTCTTTTTCTAATGATGAGGTTGACCAACATTTTTCTCTATATAATAAATATATAGTTATCTCCAATGTGTTGTTACAGATTCAAGTCCAAGGAAACAAGGTGCATCTCAAGGGTTAGCACCTCCAAACCCTTATGTGGCATACAGGTGATGACCCTGTTAGCACAGGAGCTATATAAAATAATGTTTGAATAATTTATTGAATGTATGAGGGGGAATAAATACATAGAGAATGCGGGTAGGAGATGTAACCGCCTGTATCCAATAAACAATGTATTAGTTATCTAACATTCCCCCCCTTAATATATTGTTTTTACAAATCTACCCCAGATTCATCATCTTGTTACGTCATGACATGTCCTATTTGCTTCTTGCAACAAGGACTTTGCCTGGATTTTCTTGAATCTCTATGACAGATGTGCTCTCGTTTGTAGAAAAAATAGATGAAGAAGTGAGCTCGAAAGCTCGTGTGGTGCGCCACAGATGTGCCTGAGGGCATTTAATCTCACATTTGTCATCTGGATCGACACAACTCTTCTCCGTCTATATGTCGAACAAGACTCAGTCCATTATGTCCTCGGATTGCAAGTTTTGGAGACTGGCTAAGAGTAGATACCGATGCTCTTCAGTTCTCTCAAATGCGGCACGTCTCTATGCTTGCTTGCAATGTTGCTAACATCTCTGGGCATGACTTTCATGCTCTCAGACTGTTGCATGGGATCATAGGCTGGTTGTTCGCGTCCATCTTTGATAGCAAATTTGATGAATGAATGAAGGGGCTTAATCTCGTTTTGTTCCGATTTGATTCAAACAAATTCCACATGTCTCCTGATCTTTTGTACGATGCGCTTGCTAATGTATTGCATGGTCTGCAAACAATAGTTGAGAAGATGTTGGGGGAAGGAGTCTACCAACGCACACCTGGGTTTTCGGTGGTCGATGCCACTCATGTCAAACTCCACACAGTGCTGATAAGTTGGTCAGTGGTCATTGCCACATGCTCTCTTCTCCCTCTTTGGTGACGGATTCTTCTTTTTGAATTCTTGAACTGCGGGCTTGTACCACGGGTATCCTCCTCTGAGTACGCTCACATGCCTGACTATTTACTCTTCTGGTCACTGTTGTTTCCTCACACGCCGAGAAATGGTCGTTGATGGGATAACTCGCAGCGGACTTGGATCAGTTTAATGATCGATGCCACATTGCCAGACATGAAATACAACAACAGAATTCTCCATGTTGTTGCTGCGCACAGGTATGGTCTTCTCATTTTGTTTGAAGCGGTTATATTTCATAACTGTCTTCTTCAATTCTTAGGTATCTTGGCCCGCGGTTCTATGCAGCCTTCACGAACACAATGCACAGGAAATGAAGATGATTTCCTCGCGAATGCCATGCAGACGCAGCAATTAAAGAATGGTCCTGCCAACCCAACAAGAGGCAATCTTTGTCTTCACTGAGCTTGTAGCCATCACAGGGATAAAGCCCCAGAAGAAGGTTCGACTGGTTCACCGCATTCGCACTCAGCGCCACATTCTGAAACCCCTTGCTCTCCATCAATTTCCTCCATTTCTCCAACTTCTCGTGCCTTTCCACCCGCTCGGATCCCTCGCAGGCGACAATGTTGTAGATCTCTGATGCGAAAATGAGTTGCTCGACTTTTCTCCTCTCTGGGCTGCTCTACGGAAGCGTGGTGTCCAGAGAATCGAAAAATTGCGGAATAGCAATGCAGAGCCTCCAGAAATCGGCCAAGGAAAAACGGGCTGTTGTGGCTCACTTCCTGTTCCACCAACGTCATTATATTCGGTGCCTGTTCTCTTATCATGTTCAGAATTCCCCGCAGGGATGCAGGTGGTCTCGAGAACAATCATGCGCGGCGCTACCGAGTTAACCGCCAGGGCTTCCCCTATCCTTCACGCAAGGTCTGCACATCAATTCCAGCCACGTCCAAACAGGGATGAATACAAAAAAAAATAGTTTCATAACTACCTGCATCGTCCAGTAGTCTACTTTCTTTCACCTTTTAAATTCTTTGATTGCTCAAACAAAATTTCCACGCAGGAGGGGAAGTGACGGTTTCCAGCATATATTCAACAGTCCAAGAAACAATGAAATGCAAACCTTTCTGGCTCCCTCGCTCCCACTTCCACGCTCTGATACCAATGTTAGCACAGGAGCTGTATAAAATAATGTTTGAATAATCTATTGAATGTATGAGGGGGAATAAATACATAGAGAATGCGGTTAGGAGATGTAACCGCCTATATCCAATAAACAATGTATTAGTTATCTAACAGACCCATGTAATGTTTCTCATGAGCCACTTTCACCCTCTACGCACTCTCCACCCTATGGTTTCTATCCTACAGGAGGTTGTTAAATCCATTAACAACAATGTCCTTTAATTCCTTCTTGTTGATCACCATGTAGTCAATCATTTAGAATCTTTCTCCTTATCTTGGAAAAATGGTTTGGGCTTCCCCCCTCCGGTTTAACATCTTGGTTAGGGTTCCCCTCGGGGCCTAATCAACTTGTTTTAGGTTCACCTAGTGTTTCTAAGCCTCATACCCTTGATGGGTGGGGCCTCTCATCCTCTGCTCTGCCTCTACCTAATAAGCTCCCTTAGCAAGCTATGGCCATCTCTCCTTCGTGAGATGATGCTAAGAATGAAGAAGAAGCCTCCCCAGGATCTAGTTAGGAACTTCTAGATTCTAGAAATACTTACCCAGTCTTGGGTGGCCAAATGATCTTGTTCCTCCACCTTCAGCAAAAAAAATTTCCGTGGCTTAAGCTCAACTCTCTAGTTTCTTGATGTTTTCCTAGGATATACCTAGTTTGTTTGTGGCTTTTGGACATGCTCTCATACTACTCGCTTTTTGTTAAAAATGTCTTTTATCTTGTTTAATTGAATATAATATAAGACCCTTTTCATACAAAAATAATTTTGTGGGAATGACCCATGGATAGACGTGTTTATCACAAATAAACTAGTTTCCAAGGTCACATTGAACACACAAGTGCAACCAACATCGAATTTGGGAGTGAAGAACTTTACAAATGGTATACATTAAATTGTTTGTAATTATGGGAGTGGGTGGACCAATACTTGAGATAGTTAACTTGGCACCTATATAAAAATTAAGTGGTACCACATGAGTGCCTCGACTTTGTTTTATATTCGACTCAATATGTACATACATACATACATACATATATAAAGGTGTACCCAAATCATGATTGAATTTATTTATTTTTGCAGTGCATGATCCTTTTACTAAATAATTTCTTTTTTTGTGAATCATCACGATTAATTAACACAAATATTAAAATATATATCACAAGCCTAAGGGTTCACTCCCTTATTCTAGTATTATCTCTCCCTTTAATCATATTAGTGCTCTACTTTTTATAACCTACAAGAGACCTTTATTTTGATTATGTTTGCATTGATATAAATTATGAAATTATGGTATCCAATACCTGTTACCACATATATTCTATTGCTGATCATTTTTCACATGTTTTCGTTATTATTTTCTCTAAACAGTATAAGGTGAGGGTTTTCACGAAGATTTTATGGTTTAAAATCAACACGTGATTTTAGATGCACACGACCTCTCAAGGTCATATCAGGAAAACCAGAATGCGATGGATTAGATGGTAATGTGGTAGATAGATAAAGTATAGATGTGATAGGTTTGAATTATGACAAGAAGTCAATGAAATCGTATATTCTAAACTAGCAGATTGGGGGTCTTTTCATTCAAATAAATGAATGCTTTTCGAACATGGCTGGGGGTGATACTATGATCACTAATGATCGTAGTGTGTAGGTTGGTATCAATATCTATCGAACCGAAAAAAACTCAACTTAGTTATACAACATCATGAAATTTACCTTCTTTGGTTGTTCATTCCTTTTTGAAGAGGGTCATGAACATATGATGGAAGATCAGATAAGGAAAAAGAAAGGGTTTCGAGGTCTAAGCTAGTCTACCTAATTAGTCCAATATTCCTTAGCAATATATTCTTTCTCATTTAAGGCAATAAGTTGGCCGATGATTTTAGGAGGCATGGGCATGGAGTTGAAAACTAATTGGCATAGTGTTCAAAAATAATTGGCACAAGCCTTATTCAATATCAATTTGTTCTTGCTCAATGTTTGGTTATCTACTAAGCGGGTAAAATATTCAAATGCATTGTTACGTTGGGAATGGAATGGTCATGTTGGAACTAAAATAAGTGAAATATAAATAAATAAGCAAGCTGAAATCCAAAGGGGATGAGAGCTAATATCTGGTAGCCTAGGCCGCCAAGGAAGAAGAAGTTGTGATAATCCAAATCTAAATTAATTCAATTCCTACTTTTAAACAAATGAGACAAATAAAATTTAACTAAACAAAAGAAATTTGATTTCCTCTTTTAATTAACTAAGTTTTATTTGTAAGAATATATTTATAGAAACTACATCACACACTTGGGTATATTTCTTGGTCTTAATCACATCCATTGCATTCACATGATTTCTAAGGGAGAAAATTAATAATTGATCACTAAATTTTGCCTTTTAGTTTCATTTCTAATATCCTTCTTGGCCTTGCACACCTATTTCCCAGTCTGGCCTTCAAGACATCACCTTTTCTAGATCTAAACACCAGCACCCTGCAGGATGCTAGCACCAAGGAACCCTTGTCCCCTCTAGGAAACCTATACCTCTTTTGTATCTTATTCACTTCTTTTGGGTCCTTTCTAGCTATTGGGTATCTTTATCTCCTAAGGGTCAGCTTTATAGTGATCAATTACAAAATTTAAGCAAGAGAATAATATAAATCTAATGTTATGCGATCATTTTAAAGGTCCAAGCTGTAATCATCTACTATCACCAACTATGGTTACATCCAAATGCATTTAAAGAGCATAAAAGCATCCATCTATCTTCACTTAATGGAAAAGGAAGTGGTTATTATGCATACACATATAGGAGGGGAAGATCATTTTCCATACACACATTTATTTAAAATTTCAACATCTAGCTACTTACTCTCTATCAAGTGTGACATGCATAAGAGCCACCTAGGAAATGATTTTGACACACACACGTTGAAATACATTGGGTCTAAGACATAGTACGACACTTGGACATAAGATCACTTTGATGATAGCTGAGGATAGTCCAACCCCCATTTTACATTATTTTCTTTTTGGTATTTAATGTGTTTTGGGGTTTTCTAGGTCATATCATTATTGCAGGTTATCAACGACATCGGTGCTTACTTTGTGTCATTTTGGTGATAGACAACAAAGGATTGCAAAAAATAGTGATCCTATGAAATTCATTTTATGATCATCTGCACAGAATTTGGTGCCCAGACAGGGATCCTAGTGCGCTAGGAACCCTACTACTATCCTAGGTGCGATAGTCCAACCTTCCTCTACACTTATGAAACTTTGTTCTAGTTTTACTAGTTCTTCACCTTTGTAGAGTCCAATATTAATTGTGAAATCAGCTAAGTATTTAAACTCTTCATTAAAATTAGGGTTTCGTTCATTTTACTTATTGCTTGTCCCAATTTATGTATTTTACTATTTTATCTATTGTTGTGACTCTAAAATATCCTATTTAGTGTTTAACATAATGTAATTAATTTTTCTAAATAATTTTGGTGAACCTAAAGTCTTCAAACATTGTTAGGGTATTTATTTCATCATTTCTTAAGATCCTCTCTTCATGGATATTTTCATTCATAACTTCTTGCAAGCTCATCCTCATTCTATAGATAAACTCATGTCTCATTTAGATAATACCTATATTCATCCCCATACTTCGCCATATTGCATCTACCATAGGTTTATTTTAGCATTTTCCTTTAATGACGAGAACATAATTTTCACATCTAACGAGCTTCCTCCTCAAACCATGTTAGAACATGACCCCCTTTGTATCTTCAAATCGGTGTTAATAATGTTGGGGTCAAGCATGTATTAGTTGATAATAGGTCATGCCTTAACATTTGTAATTAATCATTTCTCCATCAAATTGGCCTCTCCAAGTCCTCTTTGGCTCCCTCTTTTGTGTCTATTTGTATTTTTCACAACATTACAAAGTGATTCATATCCACTAGTACATTATCCGTTATATTTGGACCATGTACTTTACATACTCCATGACATATCATGCCCAATAATCTAAACTATATTATTCTTCTTCGCTATCCATGGATCCATGAAATGTATGCGGTCCCTTCAACTCTTCATGAAAATTTAAAATTCCTTTACCAAAGAGTTGCATATGAAGTGTCAGTAGATTAATCTTCATTTGCACATTTTATTTCTATTACACATTCTAGTGATTCTCCACCTCTCCCAACTCTTCATTCTGATTTCTCTAGATATGGAATGGAATTTGAATATATGATTCGAGTGTGTTTTCTGGTGTTGGCCTAAGCCATCATAGAAAAGGGGTCAGAGAACCAATCACTATCCCTTCTTGGTTTAACAATATTGGCCTCAGATTTTATCCTCCTACGGAAACTTATTCTGTCTAACATAATTCATCGATTCCACTATGACATCATGAAATCATCACCAACACTACTTCTATGGATTTGCCTACTTTAGATACAATTTCTACTGATGACTCACTCTTGGAGTACATGGGAACTTATGCTCATCTCCCTTCATTTCACCAAAAGAGACGTTTTATGCATCTCCTTAGTAATACTTCCTATTTTGTGGAATCAGAGGTACCTTATGAAGATTTCGATAATCACAATCCAATCCCCACTAATCCTTACATTGAGGACCATTCATATTTGTTAAAGGAAGAAAATATCCAATACAACCTTAGTACTGATGTGAACCCAAAAAATGTTTTGTTGTCTGCTTTTCTCACACCAACTGAACAAGTGGATAATAAGAAATTCCTTTATGATTTTTGTGATATATTTGTATGGGAATACAATGACATGCCTTGTATCAATCCTTCAATTGCCATACACAATATTGTCCTTCACCCTGGTGCTAAGACAGTCCAACATAAAATCCGAAAGATCTATCCTAAAGTTGCATTATTAGTGAATGAAGAAATTAAATTACTTTTGGTTGATGGATTCATTCGGATCGTCGATTACCTAGAATGTGTGTCTGATATTGTACCGGTTATGAAACCCGATGGACATGCCTGTTGTTGCACTGATTTCTGTGATCATTATAAATATTTTCCTAAGGATAGCTTTCCATTCCCACACATTGATTCCATTGTTCAATCCACTGCTTGGGCCACCTATAAACAGGCCATGACACATATTTTTCATGATTACATTTTTAAGATCCTCAAAGACTACGTCGATTATATGTTGGATAAATGTAAAAAATATTGTACTCATGCCCAATATCTTCGCATATTCTACGAGAACTTACGACAATATAAATTTCGGCTCAACCCAAAGAAATGTGTATTTGGTCTAATAGCTAGTAAACTTCTAGGATACATCATCTCGCACCGTGGTATTTAGGTCATTCATAGAAAAATTAGAGCAATTGTTGACATGCCTCCACCTTGCAATTTACACCAGTTGCGTGCATTAAAGGGAAAAATTTAGGCCATTCGACAGGTTATTGCGCAGCTAATGGATAAAACCCAAACATTTACGTGCCTCATGAAAAAAATACAACGTTTATTTGGGATGACCAATATTAGCAAGAATTCAATGCTATTAAATCTTACTTACTAAATTTTCCTATTCTTGTTTCTTTTCTGCCTAATCTCCCTTTTCTAATTTACATCTCGATAATTTTTCATGCATTAGGGGTTTTTTTAGTATAACATGATGAATATCAACGTGAAATAGACATATATTACATTATTCCTACTTTACTCCCTTATGAATGTGTATATAGCTATTTTGAACAACTATGTCTTGGGTGAGTCTTTTTTTGCAGACAATTTATGACATTACTTACTCAGCAATGAGGTCCACATTATTGCTAAAGTTTACCCCCCCTACACTATTTTTTTATCTCACCCACACGTTTCATGTTGTTTCACATGGTGGGTCATGTTACTTACTGAATTTGATTTCAAGTTTATACCACAAAAAACAATCAAAGGTCAAATCACCACCGATCAATTAATAGATGCTCATATTTTAGATGCACCACTGATTTCTGATTCTTTCCGCGATGACTTAACATCTTAATACATTGATATCGACACTTGGACTATATATTTTGACTAGTCATGTTTCCTCTTTAGCACTAGGGCCAGTATAATAATTATCACTCCTCATGGTGAACACATCCCCTTTGCATATCACTTAGGGTTCTTTTGCACCAATAACATTGTTGAGTATGAAGCTCTCATCTTTGGCCTCATAATTTCTCATAAGATTCTCATTCAAAATCTTAGTAGACACAGTGACTCCTAACTCATTATTAACCAAGTCGATGACATGTATCATAGGGAAAAAGAACATATTTTCCCTTATAATAATTTGTTGAAAAGTTCTTTGGATACATTTGATTCTTATTCTCTCCAAACCATCCCCCACAACGATAATCATCATGTGGATGATATGGTTAGTGCAAGATTGTTAATACCTCTTGACATCACTAATGACCAAGCAAAATTTGAAGAATTCAACTAGGGTCACCATGGCAACATGTAATTGTGTGTATGTTATAATTATTTGGTTAGGGGAAAAATGTGACCTAGGGGTCATGTGTTATTTTTTTAATTTCCTTTTTAATAATGTTAGTATGTGTTTTCTTTTAGTAATGAAATTTGCTTGTTTTATTATTTAGATGTTTGGATATATGTTTACCCCTTTATTATTCATGGGTTGTAGTGCCTTAATTAAGCTAATTTAAATTTGTCCTAAACTAATTAAAGATGTGACCAAAAAGGAGTTCATTTATTAGACTTGATTTACTCTTGGATTTTGTGTTGAGTGTTGTATGCTTGAGTCTTGAGTGTAGTACACTCTACCCTTCATGGGAAACTCGAATTTGGCCTTAGAGGCCAAATTTGGAAGCTTGTGGGACAAGTCAAACTTGTCCCACACCTCTTAAATGCCTATGCCAACCCTACCTATGGGTTGGGGGTGTCAAATTTAGGCCCTATTAGGTGTTTTGGGAAGATAAAAAGGTGAAATGTTTATTGCACTTTCTTTCAAATATTTAATTTTGTCCTTTGGGGGTGTGGGCTTAGATGGAGTGTGTAAGTTTCTTGTCATTCCTTCAACCACATATTAATTTTGCATTGGAATATGAGGTTGACCAAGTGATGTGGAGTGGAGAGGAAATGAGGTGGCATCCTACTTGGAGCCACATCATCCTCCTCTCTCCTTTTTCTATTTATTGAAATCATTTTACTTGTTTGGGGTTACTTGATCATTTTTAGTCTCTTGAATTTTTAGAGAGTGAGAGGATTTTGGGAGAGCTTGTGGATTGTTGGAGCTTTGTGGATGCTTGCTTGGTTTTGGAGGAGCTTGGAACTTCATACTTGGAACAAGCTCTACCATGGAGAGGTAGGAGCTTCACCTTAGTTTAAATTATGTTCTTTTTATTTTGTGTTCATATGTTTGTGTTGTGTGTTGTTTTCCCTTTGGAATGTTGTTGGGTATGGGTAGATTGCCTAAGTTTGGAGTGGGAGGAGACTATGGGGATTTTTCTTGTAGGGAGGCATAAGAGTTTACTTTCTTGTGGAGGGAGTTTGGGTTGGGTGCCCCACCTAGTATGAGGAATGGTTGCACTTCTTCTTTTTTCTTGTTATGAGGTAGGCATAAGATATTAAGGGAGGCATAAGAGTATATGGAGGTATAAGGGGTACTTGAGGGAGGCATAAGAGTTTGAAGGGAATTTTTAGATATGCTTTGGAGGATTTTAGGTGGGCACCCATTCCCGTTGGGAGGCATAAGTGGCCTCCCCATAGGTCTTACTCTTTTGTCTTTCTTGATAAGCCTTGTTATAGTGTTGTTTGGTTTATTCTTGTGGCTTGTGTTGTTGTTGTGTTTGAGTGTGGATGAAAGGGATTGCATAAATAAAACTAAAACTAAACTAAGCCTAGACTAAATCTTCATGTAGAATCCTCCATGGTTCTTCCTCTTTTGCTTCCATGGCTTCCTCCTCTCCAACCTGTAAATTTAACAAAAAGGAAATAGACCAAATGAGAAGAATAGAATGAGAAAAGGTTTTAATAGAATTTCATAAGGATTTTAGGGCTAAGTTTGGAACCCTAGGATCTAGTGGCCAAGATGGATTTGATCCAAGGGTGGAGGATTGACCCTACCTTTATTAAGAAGAAATGTATTTTAAATGTTTAATTTAAAATCCTTAAGGGTATGTGTAGATGGGTGAGTGGGGCCATTTAATTGCCTAGGGGTGTAATGTCCTTATTAATCCTTAGTATGTTGTAGGAATTTAATAAAAGGACTTTTAAACTATTAAGATAATGAATTTAATAAATTAACATAAGGTTAACCTTGTTAGGATTGAACATTAATTGAAGAGAAGAGAATATCTAATTAAGTGAATTAAACCTTGTTACCTTCCTTTTGTATGATTGGTTAATGGACCCTAGAGATAATTTTTAAAAATAAGCTAACCCTTTAACTAGACCTGGTTCTTCAATCGTAAAGTTGAGTTAAGTAGTGTAAGTTAAGTTAATGAACCCTAAAGGTTAAGCACCCTTGTAACCTTATTTATAACTTAAACAAAAAAATTGGTTGCATTTTTTTAAGTGTTAGGATGAAGCGTGTTCTTAGAACATCATTTTTTTATGAGTGTTACACTATGGTTAGTGCAACATTGTTAATACCTCTCGACATCAATAATGACCGAGAAAATTTTGTCTTCCAGGATTTACAGAATCCATCCACTCATACTTCAGCTCTCAAGGCTTGCGCCATCGCACATAGTTAAAATCATCTTGAATGGTTCACTCCAATCTATAACTTTCTATATAGAAAAACTATTCCTAATGATCTTAAGCCTTACGAATCTCGTCATCTACATCGTAAAGTTACATGCTAAGTTATCATTTCCATAAGCTTGTTTAAAAAATCATTTTATGGTTATTTATTGTTGTCTCGGGATTTATGACATATCAACTAGTGTTTCACAAGTTCATGATAGTTTATATGGTGGTTGCTTCTTTAAAACAGATATGTCACACAAAATTTTATGCCAAGGATGCTACTAGCCTATAATGAAGAAATATTTCCTTTAATAAACTAAGTGCTCCGATAAATCCCAAAAACAAGGTAATCCTCAACATACACCCGCATATGACCTACATCCCATTCACCTTCTTGGCCATTATCCTTGTGGGACTTTGATATTATTGACATGATCAATATTGAATATACTTGACGGCCAAAAACATATCATCACTACCATTGAATATTTCACCAAATGGCTTGAAGTAGCACCATTGCAAAACATCACTAGACTAGATATATGTCACTTTGTCTCTACCCACATAATTACACAATTTTACATTTTCATTTATATCATCACAAACAATGGATCTTCCTTCACAAATAAGGATTTCAAATTCCAAATTAAGAAATCATTCTCTACTCCTTACTACCTATAGGGAAAAGGTGAAACCATAGCTACTAATAAAACCATTGTCAAAATTCTAAGAAAAATTGTTGATGTCAACATTAATGATTGACATAAATAGATCATATATGATCTCTTGGGCTTATAACACTAGTGTGCATACACCCACTAATGTTACTCCATTCTCACTCATCTACAATACTAATGTTGTGATTCCAATCAAACATGAAATACCATAATTACAGGTCTCCCTCACGGGTATCCTAAAAGATAATGAATATCATGAGAAGCATCTACATGATATTGAAACTCTTGAATTTCACCAGGTCCATGCTCTTGAGAACTTTTGTCTACCAATCTCATATCAGCAAAGCCTTCAATTGGAAAACTTGCTCTAGTGAATTCATTATGGGCGATATTGTGTTAAAAGATAATAAAAAATTAAAAAAATTGAGGCTCCTCTAAAAGGAAAATTAAAAAAAAATCAGATCGGTCCATATGTTTTCACAGATAATCTTGGAAGTGGATTTTATTGCCATGGCACTTTCCTAGGTAAGCTACTCAAGAATCAACTTTTTGTAATGCATCTTAAACAATATTTCACATAAAATTGTGCTCAATACCTAATTATGCACTCTTTCTCTAGATTTCACACTTCACTATTGAGGGCATACTACAAACATGAACCTCACATCATACACATGAAAATGTTTACACTTAACGCATTTATGAAACATATTTCTAGCAACTTCATCACATCACACTTCTCAATGAAGCACTCTAGTTCCATGGTTGATAATTGGCTATTGAGGCACTAAATCTCACATTAACATCACCACACTCACTCAATTTCTACGCTCTATGATTTATGGATTAGATATTTCTAGTGCGAGAATTGTAACCATTTCTCGATGACGCGGTCTTGTTCTATGGTTCATTCTTAAATACTTATGGGGAATTTATAAATGAACCTCATTTCATAAATTCTCATTTACACTCACTTGGGGAGCACTCTGATCCTATCAAACTCACACTTCATTTTATCCCATCTCACACATCATCAACATATTGGATATCTTAGTTGCACATTGTTCTTGCTTACTTATTCTCACATGATACATCTTGTTTACTATGTTAGCTGGATACATTGTATGTCATTATATTTTCTTTATACACATGCTTGTTCACTTGTATTTTAGCTGTGATCAAAGAAATTATAGAGATTAATAGATACAGTGCATATGTTTGGGACAATACCTATTACCTATCCCACAACGAATTCTGGGGGAATCAACATTCATACACATCATAGATGATATTGTATTGATTTATACTAATTCTTATTCATACTAGTACACTCGATATTTGATCATTAATGTTTTTTACATAATTTTTATATTTCTAATATGCTAATGGTCATTTCATGTGTAGCGTTTGTCTTGTAAGAAATATTTCTACCATGGTTATCTTACATCTTTCTTGTTATTATCTATCATTACTTTTCATTGTTCGTCATTTCTTGTGATATTTTCCCTTTGTCTTGTGTACACAATATATACTTTTGGCCACTTCGGCCTTTATTTTATTGTGACATCATGAGTGATGTCCCATATTTAAAACCCACTTTTTGTGGTCTACTTTGTCTACATTATTGTTTGCTCACATTGTCTACTTGTTTCCTAGCTTAGATTTTGTCTTCTACATATGTGTTTATCTTTTTCACTAACACTTGTTTCCTTTCCATTTTTTTCATGTGGTTTGGTCTCTACCAAGAAAATTCCATCCTACATAATAGTATTAGTTCAGCGTTGTGTCCTTTTTGGGGCCGCATCATCCTATCAACATCACATGCACCCAATATGAGGGTGACATCTATTGGGTGAATCAATCACCCCATTCAACAATCTACAATCTAAGTTTAGAATAGATAAACATAGAGGAAACATAGTATATAGTCTCAAATAGGGCTCAGAATAAGACTTAGGTCCTTGCTTAAGCATATCAACTAGCGCCTAGATATAAACTTTGGCACCTAGGTAGTTATGTCCCTTCCTGGGAGACTATGACCAGGGCCAAGCATAAAAATTTTCTGAGATTGGCATGGATGTCAGTTGTTCATAGAATAATTTCTGTGATATCACCTAAAAAGCTCACATTCAACACAACTAGCATGAGATCACCTGAAAAACTCATTCTTCTACAACATCTTCAAGATCTTTTTTATCCTTTTTTACTCATCATAGATTAGGTACACGTGTTTCTTTTCCTACATTTTAGCATTTTTACAAAAAAATTTACATAGATTTGGATCAAAAAAAAATTTGTACATACACAAATTTGATTACTTCTTCATTCTTATCGTTTATAGGTCCATCATTATGGGAAGCAACAATCACATCAATCACACATCAAATAACATCAACAACACAACATCTACACGTATGATTTAACCCTTAGGGTCATCATCACTTTTTCAATTCCTCTTCTTTAGCATCCATGCTTCATATTTTTGTCACTCCACACTTTTTCTTATCTCTTTTAATCATTTCTTCATCGATCTACATGGTTATCAGGTACGTATCTCTTTTATACTTTATCTTACCAAGCTTTCATTCAACAACATAATTACTAAATCACACACTTGGGTGCATTCATTGGTCCTACTAACATGCATTACATTCATATGATTCCTAAGGACAAAAAGTAAAAATTGATCACTACCTTTGCACGTTTGGGTTCCTTTCTAATCCCCTTCTTGGCCTTTCACATCCTACTACCTAGTCTGACCTTTGACAATTCACCTTTTCTTGGTCTGGACACTAGCACTCAACCAATATGCCAACATGTAGACACCCTCGTCATCTCTAGGCACCCTACACATTTTTTATGTTAATCACTCCTTTTATGTCCTTTCTCACTATTGTGAATCCTTATCTCTTAGGGTTCACCTTTTAGTGATCAATTATGAAATTCAAGAAAGGGAATCATATAAATACAATGTTATTGGATAAAATCAAGGGACCAAGCTCTAAGAAACTATTATCATCACCTAAGGTTGTATCCAAAGGCATCTGAATAACATCAAAGCATCCATCTAGCTTCACGTAAGGGATAAGGCATTGGTTATTCAACATACATGCATAGGATGAGAGGTTCAATTTTCCATTCACACACCTATTTACATTTTCTACATATATCTAATTTCTCTCTATCAAGTGTGACATGCACAAGAGCCATTTAGGGAAAAAATTTGACAAAAACACAAACATAACACTATATTGGGTCTGACATGTAATGCAACGCTTAACCTTAAGATAAATTTGTTGACTTCCAAGGATACTCTGATCCTATTTTGTAATATTTTTTTGGATTTGATGCAATTTGGGGTTTTGTGGGTTGTTAGCAACATTGGAGAACATTGTGTGACATTTTAGTGACATAAAGTGAAGGAAGGAAAAAAATTAACAACAATGTGAAACTTATTTTTTGAGAATATCCATAGATTCTGGTGCCTCGACAAGGATCCTAGAACCCAGGTGCCCCAAGATCGCCCTAGGCACCCTGGACCAACCTTCCTTTGAACTTCCACTTTTTTTTGCCTTGGTTATGACCTCCCATGTTTTACTTTTACCAATTCTCAATCTTTGCATAGTCCATGATTAATTGTGAAATCATCTAATTATTCTAACTCTTTATTGTACTTAGGATTTCATTCATTTTACGTCTTACTTGTGGCACTTTATCTATTTTACTACTTTACCTATTTTCTTGAGTCTGAAATAACCTATCTAGGGTTTAACATAATCTGCATAATATTTTTTATCATTATTGAAAACCAAATGAAACAAACTACCTAATGTTTTTGTATTTTTAATTATGATTTAAAAGAGATAAATGAAATGAGTCTACTCTAAATTATAATCTATGTGTTTTTGTTTTTTGTTTATTTGAAATTAAAGAAAAGTAATCTATAGCCAAAGAAACTAATTAAAATAAAAGAAATCTACTTCTACACTATATTATATCAAATAGATAAAAATTATATGTGGTTATTCCTATGTTGTAGGATGTGAAGATAAATTTAATTCAAACAAGATTATTCTACTTTGCAATTTTGGATTTCTAACTTCTTCTAATTTCTTCACCTCAAAAGTATGGGAATAAATAAGGCTTATTAGAAAACATTTCCTCTTCCCGTGAGACCTCCCCCATAAAAAAAATAATGCACACAAACAAGATAATAATGAAGATTAAAAATGATAAGTGCAGACACAAAATGTTCATCAATATTATTTTCATTTCATTTCGATAAGGATAATAAGGAAGAAGAATATGCACAAATATAGTTCATGCGCATAAAAAATTGAATATGAAGAAATGAAATTCATATATTCTAATCAAAGAAATGAAGAAATTATTTCATAGAACCATCCTCAAAATTATTTATCGGGAAGATCTACATGGGTGATCCGAGAAGAAAATATCAATGGAAATATTCTTACTAATAACAAATAAATTACAATTCCTACTTCTTAAAACAAGTTAAAAATATTATATTAACTTTAAAAACAATATTCCTAAAACAAAAGCATTTAAGATATTAGATGAACATCCCCAACCTCGTTATTATAGAACTATGAAAGCTTCTAAATTTGTTTTTTATAATTTTGTCTCCTTGGCTTCCATTCCATAGATGAGATTCCAATTGATCCAGAGAACATAACTGCTTGGTTGTAGATGGAATCAAGAAGATGCTAGAGTAGAATGGTTGTAGGCTATCTTGTCAAAAAATAAAGTGGGAAGAAACAATGTAATGTACTGAGTTGTTTGTGTAATTCTTGGTAGGATTTTTAAGAGTTATAATGGAATTCAAATCAATAATCTCCAACCCATGATACATGTAAAAATTGGTTTTATATAAAATGACAAAGACGAAGTCTAACAAACTTGGAAATCAAGAAGTGGAAAATCATCCTAGGGATCAGAAGTCATCATTCTAATAATTGTAAATAGAGAAGGGGATTTCCATACATATTCAATAAGGAAAAAACCATGTGAAATGGTTAAGAAATGGGTGACAAATATACTCAAAAACTTGAAACACACTTATAAAACACACATTTCTAATTCATCGGTAAATGTGCACAAAACCACTAGTATACATATATGGAATGTTACACATCCACTACGGTACTTATGAGACCACCACGAAAGTTACTCAACCACTATTATAACCACCGCGGAGGTTCCATAACTTAAATTCATTGAATCCTCGCAACAAACATAAAATATCTCGTAATGATAAAAATTTCTAAGACAATGATATGTAAAGGAAAATAAAAATAGTAAGAGAAAGGGAAGGATATTATCTTCATCATTTGTTCTAGATTAGAGTAAATCAACATCAAAAACTTTTACCATACCACTAATTATATACATGTACAATTTTGGGTTTGTAACTATTGGCCCCTTAGAGAATCATTTTAGCCATGAATATGTATAAAGTGGAAATTTCATGTATGGCACTCCCTAATGGATGAGTTATAAAATATACCCCAACCATTACTATGTTGAAACTATACTAATCCAACACTCACACCACATCTAAGAGAGAGACAGGAATCAAGCATAGATATAAAGCATGATTAGTAAAATACTGTTAAATAAATTTACAAGGTTATGTATCGTTTCCGTGAGGGTGAGAATATACCTCCTCCAAGAAACCAACCCTACACAAACTCACTCAAAATGATATTAAAAATTAAAATTATATATGAATTTAAACTATTTATAGAAATCATTTACAATCACCCATACAACTATTTTTAGACCTCTAGATTCATGACTGTTTTACATGAGATTATAGCTAAATTGATGATCATTCGGATACGATGATAATGCATCCAATGGTAGCAGTAATGAGGGGCACAAAATGGTAATTTACATGTGTTTTTTTACTTTTTTGTAAAATGTAGGATTAGATGAAATTAGTTATAGGGGGACAATTTTAAATAATTTTTTATTCATAATGATCACAAGGGGTGCCTTTTAAATTTTCTTTTATTTGAGTTAAGTTGATACTTTTTTAATGTTTTTACAAGTGTTTATGCCTTAGGTACGGCCCGAATTTTAGAGGGAAAATCATTGCGGTGGTTATACAATTGTCGCTCTATTTAAAGTTGTAGTTACGTAGCCACAACGAGGGTTACATAACAATTTCTTGAGGATCATGATAATTACACAATAGCAATGGTGGTTACATAATTGTTACTCTGCTAAGAGTGGCGGTTACATAACCATAACAACTTCTAATAAATATGGACTCTGTAAGAATTTTTTTTTGTTTTCGCTTATTTTTGTAGTATTTTTTTGAGCTTGTTATGCATTGATGAGGTTATAATTTAATCTTTTATAGTTGTTTGTAGATGGATTGAAGCTACATTAGGTTTTGTAGGGACCATGAGTGGTACTGGTTGCCTCAAATATTGTGGATACTGACTTAGGCAAATATCAATTCATTGGGGAAGGGTCGTATACGGAGGATCACTCAAACACGACTAATTTCCCATCCGAGTCAAATTTTTTGTGACTTATTTAGTTATTGGGATGCAAAACGGAACCCTTTCAAGCTTTATAGGGTTAGAGGTGAGTGGAATATTACCTTGGAGGATGTTTATAGGATCTTGAGAGTTCCTTTCAATGAAAGGAAGTTGGCACTGAAGAGCATCGGTTCAATAGTTGAGGACCTTAGTTGAGTGACCTATATTGGTGATGCACTAACACCTATTACAAGTGCAAAAAATGGGGTTTCCTTGGTTACATTTTAAACCTCTCTTATCCCTATAATACATAAGGTCATGATTATTATTTTTGTCTCACGTTTGATCGGGGAGAAGGGTAGAAACATTTTTTTGTTCTACTATGATCTTATTGTTCAATATATCGAACATCAGAGTAAATTCTACGCATAGGGAGTGGAATTTCAGGGAACTAAATATCATGATCTTTACAATATTGTCATATTGGGGGCTAAAAAACATATCCATCATACTCTATTTATGTCTTTGGGTGATGAGAAGATGATTCCCTACCAGAAAGGAGTTGCGTTAGTATATCCCAACATGATTAGAGAAGCAAGGTGGTTGTATATGGCTCAATTCAAGGAGCCATCGTGGTTAGTTTCCACAATGACTATAATAGACATTATTTCATATTTTTATAGAAATATGGATGGAAGATAGATTGAGGAGGGTATTTCATTGATTATGTGTTTTACTATGGTAAAGCTCGTTTCTAAAGCACCAAAGTGTAAACTCATCAAGTTCCCATGGTACCTCAACAATTTATGTTACATTACATTTTGTAGACACTCTTTTCGAAGTGGCTATAGTCTAGAGAGGAATATGGGAGGCAAGATCCACCCAGATATTATACATACGGTGGACGACTACCACACTTGTGATCACTATTGATGCACTAAAGGCCACACCTGATCCAAGTGTTGGTGTGGAAGTTATACTAAGATAATAATTAGAGAACGGTACAGGGCCCTCACATACTGAGGAAAGAGGAGGAATCTGAGACATTATCAAGATCGTTGGAGAGACATATTCACAGTAGTAGTAGGCAAGAGAGGACTCGTCAGCTAATAGAGCTGAGGTAAAGGCACAACATGAGGAGGAGACGGTGTTAACTAAAAATACAGAGGACACACCTATCCATCCATAATGCATGAAGGATGTGTAGTATCTATTTACCTCTTACTTCTCTTCAAATCCCAAACACACTGGCACATCATCAATACTTGTTTGGAAGCTCACCTAAGGCACGTGTAGACATCAAACCGTTATTTTATGTAATCTTTGTGATAATTTTATCCCTTAATAAGGGGATGTTTGCATGAATAGAGAATGAACACACACATTCTCGGAATCAATATTAAGAACTAAATCCTAGTCTAATGCACATGAACACGGAATAACATGATCACACTACAATAGAAGTAGATCTAAATCATGATTAACATCAAGAATATCAATATTACACCCATAAACATAAAATAAAATGCACAGATCAAGATCTATCACACAGATGTTTTGAACCATTTGATTATATTCATTCATCGAATTACATTAGCCAAGAATACATTAAGAGATTCAATGGATGGATATAATACAACAGTAGAGACTTAACATGCTCTCTATCATTGCTTCATTATAGAATATAAAATCATGTATTACACATTTTAAATTTATTTATGTCTTTCTATCCATTCTTTACACATACGCACACCCTTTTCTTGTATAGATATGTCTCCCTTTCTCGAATGTCATGCAAAGAGCATCCATAAAGAAGAACTTGAAGGAATATCTTCTAGCTCTCATCATTATAAGAGAAGGCCTGAAGGAATAATTCATGATCACCCTTCCAATACCTAAGAACATGCCAAATGTCATCATGCATTTCCTCAATCGAGTATCCTTAGCATGCAAGCTCTAGCTAATCCATAACAATCTTGTCTCCTTATCCCTTCATGATAATTGTATTGATGTCATGCAATATCCTTTTCTTGAGCTGCAAGTCTTCATAGCTTATCCAATACTTCCTTTTCCGGAGGTATCCAACTTTCCTTTTCTTTATTATTCATATTCCTCTCCCTCTACTTAGACTTCTTTCGCTAGAGGGATTATCACCTCCCTTGGCTTTGGAAAGGGGAACTATGTAATCTCCACTTCAATCTCTCCTTGTGTTTTGGGGTGCAACTACACAAACACCCGATGAATGTATCCCTAGATGGTGACACTAATTTGTAGCTGCATGTCAAGAAAATCCACCTCCAAAACCTTGACATAGGCAAGTTGAGTTCCATACTTCTATGTTGCGCACAAGGTATGGAAATCAATGTCCACTTTGTCTACATCAAAAACCATATTTTGCATGTCTTTCAATCAGTTGATGGCGCACTTCAAGTATTTATTAGTAAATGTGAATAGAATCTTGCAACATGGCCCCATCTCTCCCTATAACTTGATCCCCAACAACTTATGAAAATTCATGGGGGATTTTCTACTCGTTCTAAAAGGCCTCGCGTAATCACTCATACCATACATTTATTTGAGCCTTGTAGGTGCCGAGATGATCCCATCACAAGTGTATTTTGTAAACTGTATTGCGGGGGATGAGTGTGTTGGTGGGTGAACTCATATCTTCCCATCTAACCCATTTATGACACCAATTTCCTAGAATATGATCAATATAAGTATGGAGCCCCATGTGATTTTTACTCCTACCTCATTCTACATTCACGCCTCCTCAATAATGTTGTTTAGAATAAATTATGAAAACTTGTAATGTGCCTGCTTGGACACTCTATTAGCAACATATAAGAACCTCCTATTGATATCTATTCACCTCTCTAATGTGCTGAACTTGTAACTAATGAGTTGGGAGGAAACTCTCAAAGCTACGTATGGAAGATCTGAAAACACCTTCACCCTTCCCTCCTTCTCATAGTTTAATTATTTCGCTAGCTCTCCAATCTTTGTAGTGGCACATAATTCAAGTTCCAAGTCTTCGCTAGTGTTTTGTAGGCCTATAACCGTCCTAATAAAGTGGCTTATAATCCTCATCCTTCGTCGACCTGAACTTGATGAATTCCATGCTTCTCTCTCACACAACCCCTTCCTAGTATATTGTCTCCTTTTCCCTCTTGTTATGCCTCAATATTACACCACATATCAGAAAATTTCACCGGTTCATGACAAGTACCTCTCTCTTCCTTGCAAAACCCTCATCCTACTCCATGTTGGGAGAAAAAAATTTTGTTAAGGAAAAGTAGTCGACATGACTACCTTTACCCTACTATTTATACTTTTCCAATGCCTTAAATTTCCTTTGACAATGTGTCTTAATGTCTCTTTTTAATAAAGCATTTTATTTCACTTAAATTATCTTTCATGACTTCCCTTCGCACGTCACAATTATAACCTTCTGACACTCCAACATTACTTCACTACCACAGACCTCCTTCGCGTGTGTCATTTTGCTGAATTACATAAGCTCTTTGTTGTCAAAAAAGTAGTTCCTTATGGTGTTGCTTACCTTATGTTATACTGCGCGATATTTCTCTTCTATGTGGTCTTTAAAATTTTATCAACACACCTTTTATAACTGACACGAATTCAAACACCTTAATCACCGTACCGCTCATTTTTCTACCTTTGCGCTAATATTTTCCAACACCCCATTGTAGAAATAATTTGTCAAAAATATCCAAACATATCTTTCAATTCACCCCACAAAAATGTATGTGTGGTCCTCTGCGCATAGAATCACTTACAATGTAACTAGTTATTAGTGCAACAATGCGAAACATAACACCAAATAAATTACCATAAAGGAAATAGACAAAAGGGAAAAGAATTAACAAAAACCTAATCTAATTGGCAATATTGACTTATTTATAAACACATAGAACCCTTATTTATAGTAGTGCTTCAGCCTGCTCCCATTGAAATAACCTAACAATCTTGTCCCATCCAGCGCTTTAAACTTGCACACGCATGAATCAAGGATGTAAGAGATAATATACGACCCTAACCAATGGAATTTGAGTTTTTGAGGTTGGTGTAAATAATTAGATTCATAGAGTAAAACCATCTGCCTAACCTCATATTGTTTTTTTTAATGTGACGATTGTGTCATGATTTTTGTCTCACCATCTCAGTCTTTGACTCCACCTAGCAAGTGATTATCTTTCATCCAACAGTATTAACTTATCCATGCACTCTTTTAATGCTTTTTCATTAGCCAATCCTCCTACATGTGCAATACATAGATAGGGTAGCATAAACTCTACCAGAAAAATAGTTTCTGTGCCAAACACCAATTGAAATAGTATGGATTTGTTCAATCTCTTATAGGTTGTTCTATACACCCATAGCTTGAATGAGACTTTTTCATCCCAATATTTTCTCCCAAAATCACAAAATCTTTTTGTCAACATGTAAATTAGTATCTTGTTAAATTCCTCAATATTCCCATTAGCCTGAGGATGATAAGGGGTAATCTTGTGCTAAGCCACCATGAAATATTCCAAAAAAATCCTGACTATCTCATTCAAAAAATGTGTACCCATATCACTAGTCAAACTCAAAGGGCACACATACCTACTGATTATATTTTCCAATAGGAGTCTTCCTGTTGTGGTCATTATGAAATCCCTCATAGGCATGGACTCCGTCCATCATATTAAGTAATTAGTATAAGTAATGATATAACACGAACCATTCCTTCGCACGGAAGGTTAAATAGGGCCTAAAAAGTCAACCACTAAATTTTCAAACAGTTTAGCACTAGCTATCATCATTTAGGGAATTTCATCTCTTCTTCTGGCTTGCTGAGGTGGTGAAAACAATCACAGCCTTGTAAAACATGATACAATCCTGTTAAATGGTTTGCAAAAAAATACCTGCTAATAAGATATTCCACATGGTGGCATTTCCTACATAATGTCCTCCTACAATTCCACCATGTGCTTCTTCCATGATTACAACATGTTTATGCTCTACCACACAGCAGTGCAAAACCACATCATGACCTAAATTGTATAAGTCTCCACCAATTAACATGTATGCGGCACGACATGTATAACTAACTGTTTTCTTTCCAAATTCTTTATTCCCTCCAGTGCCACACTTGTTTTGATAAACACAACAATATCTTCCATGTCAAAGGGTGTGTGTTGCAATCTAAATAGTTGTGCATCTGACATTATGTCCTTAATTCTCTACGCGTCCTCTCCTGAGTCAATCCTTGATAAATGGTCAGACCTCAAATTACTCTTTCCCAATTTTACAAACTCTTGAAATAATATAACCCACCTACATATGCACCCTTGCAAAATGCACTTGTTTACTAAGTATTTCAATGTCATGTAGTCCATGTAGAATATAAAGTGTGTGGCTAATAGATACTACCTGAATTTATGCAGCGTGTAGATCATCGAGAAGACCTCGCCCTCGATAGTAGTATAGTTTTGTTCTACTTTGGGTTCAAATTCATGCTTTCAAAACAAATAGGGTGATCAACATTCCACTCACCATGTTGTTCCAATACCACTCCAATTTCCATCCTTGAAGCATCAACATGTACATGGAATTTATTATCCCAAGAAGGAAAGCGTAATATGGTCGCATTCATAAGCCTATTCTTCAATGTGTTAAATGCCATCTATTACGCCTATCGACACTAAAATTTTCCTCCATAAATTCTATTTCATTAATGTATGTATTAGGAATAGGATGTTGTTGAGTATAATTACTAGTGGCGTCCGATAGAAGATAACAATGCTACCAATACGGCGCCACCAATAAAGTATAATATGGTAACAATCAAAGTAAAATAGGAATGTTGACGTAAAAAGTAAATATTTATTGTAAGTGGTCTCGTAATGTTAAATTGTCAAAGTTAGGGTAAATGGATAACTAGGGTCTACATGATTTAGAACTAGAAATATTATATTTGTAATAATAACAAGGAATGATGTCATAAATATTTTGTATATTAAATTTATGTAATATCCATAAAGGTGGAACCCATGTGAGAGGATAAGGTATATCTTATCTTAAAAGATAATCCTACATGTAAAGGTAAGAGTTTAGGCATGGAATATGATTATCCAGAAGAGATTTCCTAGAGATAGGGTGAATAAGCCTGAATGTTTTTAAATAGAGAGGCTTCTCCCTCTCATTTATCATCGAATAAAGTTGTAATAATTATTTTATGAATAAAGTATTCATTATGAAGGTGTGTTAAGGAATCCATCAAGATGAGTAATTGTGAATTTTCTCCCATAACTATTGTTGGAAAACAAGTGGAGTTGGTAACACTTGGAGTAAAATTCATGGTTGAGATTGTTACAATTTCATGTTAATAATATATTTTACAGTTGTATTTCAGATTTGTCATCATTTTCTGTCATATTCTGTGGTATTCTTGTGTTATGTTTACTTATGTTTTCTAGATTACTACCACCAAACCAAAAGTTGTGTATTACTGAAATAATTATAGCACAAGGAGTTCCTGGTGAAATATTATCATAGTGTCATATTGGTGTTTACATTTTGTTTCTAATTCCAGGACCATTCCTCATTGGTGTATTTTTGGATATTCCCACTTAGTCAGAAATCATTTGGAGGGTAACCTTGTTTGTACTGTGCATAGTAATTACCATGGTAAATTCACTTTTTACCATGTATAGTATTTACCACAGTAACTTCACTTTTTTTTCCATGAATAATATTTACCAAAATAATTTCACTTTTTATCATGAATAATATTTACCATAGTAAATTCACTTTTTACCGTGAATATTTTTTAACATAGTAAAGTCAGTTTTTACCGTAGTAAGTCAAATTTTACCATAGTAAATGTAATTTTACTTTTTTCATTCCTATTTTCCCATAAAAGGTGTAAAGTCACTTTCTATTGTAGTGATTCCAATTATTTGTGCACATAAGTCTTACTGATTGTACTTGTGGGTTGGTATTTCACTGTGGTTACTTTTGAAAATGGGAAAAATTCCTGTTTTTTCATCCAAATCTAATGAAGATGCCCCCTCTTTCATTCAAGAGTTTAAATGATCTTGTATTTTTAATGGCCTCATAAGAAGGGAACAATTGACTAAATTTTTTCCTACCTTTTTGGATGGTTCTTCCCGTAGGTGGTTTGAAACACTAGGTGATAATGTTAAAAAATCATGGGATTTATTAACTAAAAGTTTTCTCGAAGAATTTGGTGAACAAAAAAATATGTAGATATCATTATCAAGATCACAAAGCTAGCCCAAGTAGAGAATGAGAGGATAAGGGATTATCATGCTAGTGTTCTAGAGCTAAGGATGAAGCTCGATGCTGAGATCTAGATTGAAGGATTAGTGGATGGGTTGATTAATGGCATGGAAAATATCCTCTATAAGCACTTCATTCTTTGGATGAAGCCATAGATTATAGAATGAGTGATGTATAACTGCCATATAACACTCAAATAAGAATAGGAGATTTCAAGAAGGAAAGAAGAAAGTATGGAAGAGGATCCCTAAGAAACTATTGTTATCCCATTTTTCCCCCTCGAAAAATTGATCAAACACGACCCTCCACAGAAAAATCTAAGGGTCTTCTCTGTCATGTGAACCACATTTCAAATCCAACGACCGATCCCAATCAAGGGGTAGGCAATACTTGGCAATGGAGAAGCATGGTCGGTGAAGGATCAAACAACTTCAAGGAAACTAGAGGCTCCAAAAGTCAAAAAGGCTTGAAGTTTTAAGACTTAGCCGCATATGAGCCAACTTGGGGCTGAACAACAGACTCATGGAAGGTGCCATGTGTCAGCTCGGTGCAATTCTAAAAGGTACAATAAAGGGACAGTCTCTAAGTGAGTGCAAAGCTTCCACATGTCCTAGGTGTAAAGGGAGGTCTCATCGGAAGTTGAAAAGTTAGAGGACTTGCGGAAGGCACCACATGTCAGCTCGGCACAACTTTAAAAGATGAACCTAGAGTAGAGACTCAAATGAGCACCGGCTTTCCATGTGTGCAAGGGTTGGAAAGGAAGCAGCCCCAAATTGGTTAAGTATAAAAGGGAAAGAAAAATTCTCCACATGTCATCTCGGTGCAATTTTAAATGGAGAATCAAGAGCGGGTTCCCAAATGAGCACGGGTTCGACACGTGGTTAGAGTAAAAAAAGAAGACAGAGCCGACCAATTAAATTGGCTAAGTATAAAAGAACCGGTGGAAGGTGGCATGTGTCGACTCAACGCAACTTCAAAAGAAAAATACAAAAGAAATCCCCAAACGCACACTAGCTCTACATGTGGCCATGTTTCAAGTTAAAGCGGGAAGGCAGGTCACTGGAGGTAGTTTGATTTTTTTGGCTTTTGTTTCAAAATGTGTAAAGTATAACAATAAGCCGCACCTCCACCGATGCCCAGAGATGCCACATGTCAGGCCTAAATTACATGCGGGTCGATGGACCCAGGGAGGACTTTTCACCCAAGTGGAAAATGCGGGCCGCCGGTTCCGAAGATGACTTTTAGGAAACGTAAGCTTGTGGGCTTGCGGGGGATTTTGGAAAAATTTAATTGTGGGCTTGCAGGGAATTATTTGCACTTTTATAATTTTAATTTCAAAAGGCACAAAGTGAATTCTGGGCCCGCGGACCCGTTTTGCAAAACTAGTTCTTTGCCATTTTCATACGGATTTGATTCAAGTATTCAAATGGGCATATATTTTGATCCAGTGCTTGAAATTCAACAAATTTAGTACCATCAGAAATTTCTCAACCTCATCTACGTCATGGGATCCTGAAAATTTAATTTTGACAAGGTTAGGTGGGTGAAAATTAGGAAAACACATTTTATGCCGTTAATGAAGGA
This sequence comes from Taxus wallichiana var. yunnanensis, assembly GCA_018340775.1. Lineage (NCBI taxonomy): Eukaryota > Viridiplantae > Streptophyta > Pinopsida > Cupressales > Taxaceae > Taxus > Taxus wallichiana. The sequence continues at coordinate 815,843,795 of CM031237.1, forward strand.
TCTGATTTCTTCAACTACCAGATCAGATTTGATTTGATCCACCTTTCTTCCTTTTTCAACATGCCAAACAAACATGAGGAACCGACTTGATAGATTGTGGGAAGATTCATAACGGGAATTGATGGTTGGTGGTTGATCTTTAAAAGAAAAATCATGTTTCTCTTCTTTCTCTCAGGTTTTCATCATCTATATATTGTAATCACTTCTCATTTAAGAAAGGAGGAGAAATTCTTAGATGTGGGGAAACTCTATCAAAGTTTTTCCCAACTCCATTTGAGCTGTAAGCCTTCTCCTATGCCTGATAAGAGTATTTGTTCCTCTGAGCACCCATGTAATGGTCCATGCACCTCATACATAAATAAAATCATGTTTTTGTGGTGTCTTTCAACCCTTTACATCGTTTTTGTTTTATCACTCTCTCCATCTCATGTTTACTCCCTCTGCATGTATTTCACATTTGTAGGTGTAGGACATTATGCTTCATGGAGTTTGGATGATGGATTTGGATATGGGTTTGTGTCGCTTCTGTCTGACCTCCCTTAGTCCCCTTTTCCCTATTTCATTCTCCCTCGGTAGAGTATCTCGCCACTTCCTTTTTTGGTGTATCACCGCTTAGTATAGGTTTTATTTTTTTGCATTCTCTCTTTCCCTATCTCCTTGGAATGGTTAGATGAGGATAGATTAGTTATTCCTGCACTAGAGTAACTTGTGTTAAGTAGTGTAGGAAGAAGGAACTAGCCTTCTCTGGAGGGCCATCTCAAGTTTTCCAAGTCCCACAGCTTGAGAGATGGTCCAATGTTGTGTAATAACACTGAATGCCCCACTCACAAATAGGCCATTCGGTGGTACTGTGATTTTTCACTAACAATTTTGGCACGCTCGGTGGGACAGGTCTGAAACCTTACCACTTCATCTTAGCAGGTTGGTGTGTTACTGTTGATATTTGGCCTTTTGAGGCAAATGGAAAGCACATCTAGTGACTCCATTTGGTCAACGACCCATTCTCTAAGTTGCAGACCTTTTCCATCCATTTCCTCCCATTTTCATTCATCTTTCTTTCCACATCTTTCATATTCTGCCACACATGAAGTTGTATAGTCATGACTTCATTACCCTCATGGAATTCACACCTACAACAGTGTAGTTTGCCTCCAATGTATTTCCCAACTCATCCAGATCAGCATTATGATTAGATCCAGAATGATTATGCTTACCCATTTGAGCAATGTCAAAACCAATTTGGCCATGAATCTTATCAAGAAAAAGGGGAAACATACAGTGGTAAAAAATACATGGAGGATGCTGATTTGCATGAGGAGATTCAAAAAATGGAGGCACACATGGTGCGTTCAAGGGCCACAACTCAGATGAAAGCATTCAGAATTGGCTATGGGGCACCTTGTCCATGGGTCGGCCCTATGCCAAGACATCATAGCCCTCAGGAGAAGATTGACTTCATGATCGAAATGTTGCCTCACCTTGTGCAGTGGATTGAGGATATTGAGGCATATGAGAAAAGTGCGAGACAACCTTTTCAATGGGAAATTCAGTCACCAGCTCCCTGTCCTTCATTTCGTCTTTCTCAAACTCTATCATCACAGCAGTGCCATGATTTTAGCTTCCCATATGCTACCCCTAGTGTTGAATTCCCTTCTCCATCCCCTATCCTTCCATCTCACCTCAATTATTCTCCCCTTTTCCCTTCTGGATTCAAGTCCCCTCTACCTAACTATACCATAAACAAATAGTCCCCTACCAATGCCCCTTCCCCAGCCAACATCATCATGTTTGATGAATGTAGGACAATTGAAGAATGGCGTGACTCATGTGACTCTAAATGGGAAGAGGAAATCATACGGGCGCTTGTTCTAGAGAAAAATCAGTTAGCTCCAAAGGGCATAGTTCTGGAGGAGACTAAGTTACTTGTAGAGGAAAAACCATACGTGCCACAGCTTCGTGCACCCCAACCTGCAAGATATCCCTTCAGAATGAGAACCATATAGTTCCAGAGGCTCCAAGTGTGGAGCGGGTCATAGAAGAACCTTCAATTCTTCCTCCTACTTTGTCCCCTTCAAGCTCTAATGTTGAAGAAGAGTTTGAGATTTTAAAATTCATTGTCTAAGGAAAAAGGGAACCATGGTGAGAAAGTTGTAGATCATAAAGACACCATGGAGGAGGTAGAGCACATGCAACAGGACAGTAAGGGAATAGACTGTCTATCAGACTTGGAAGATTGCTTTGACGGAGAGGATCCCATGGAGATCACATCGTTTTATCCTCCATCATCCACCTTCCAAGCACATGAGCCTACTACCATGAAGGAGAGCATTCAAGAACAACAACCTGCACTTCATAACGGCCCTTTGTAACCAAGGTTGGAGGATCTTGATCTTCCTTGTTCTTCACAGGAGAAGGAAGGGAAAGAGAAAGAGTATGTCATCATCTCTCTCACACCATCCACCCATGAAGGTCAGCAACAAGACTCCATTCTTGGAGTTGAATTTCAGAGAAATGGGCACATCCATCGGATCAGACCATGCCCAATCAGGTACTTGGCTTCATTGAAGCTAAGGGAGAAGCCAAAACCAGTCATGCTTACTCCTTACCATGAGGATGAGCTTCAAATTACCAAGGATCAGCTGTAATGCCTCTTCAATCAAAATACAAAGAAACTAAAAGAGGTAATTGTCTTGTTTCCAGTTGACACCTTGATTATTTGGGTGGAGGATCATCTTGTAGTCAGTTTTTCACTCATACAAGCAACCATATTCAATGTCAAATCATTTGCATGGCTGCCCTTTTTGAGAAAGGGAAGTTACTTCTCCCTTCCAGTCGCAGGATTTGTTTAAGTCCCCTTTCTCTTTGGTTAGCGTAGAGTAGGAGTATATTTTCTTTCAGTAGAACAAGTTCTTGTGCACAGTCTACATGTTGCACTTGCAGCATGTATGATTTTCCCTTTTTATATAGTGTGTGTTGTGGTATTTGTTTCTCATACACAATACATCTCCTAGGATAGACCAATGCACTAGGCCCTTCAGTATTTGCAGCAGAGAGACCCATAGTTTCCTGTAATAACTGCTAATCTCAAATAAAACAAATGAAGAGAAAATAAATCATTTTTGAGACCGTCTATTTTTAGGGATAGGTGAAATCCCTAGGTCAAAATAATTTTCTACTCTCAGAATCTCATCTCTATGATTTTCTTGAAAAACTTGAGAGTGTGCACAATGAGGCAGATTCAGGGTCAGCAAGTGCAATTAGTCGAGCTCATGGTTTCAAGGAAATGATTAGTACCAGGCTCTCATTCATGACTCCATGCCCAATGGATGCTTCAAGGCCACTTGTCTCTTCATCTAGTAGGTAGATGTCCCCATGAGTCACCAAATTGTTATCCCAATTTTTCCCCATGGAAAAATTGATCAAACATGACCCTATACAAACAAATCTAACGATCGTCTCTGTCATGCAAACCACATTTCAAATCTGATGACCGATCCCAATCAAGGGGAAGGAAATACTCGACAATGGAGAAGCAGGGTCGGCGATGGATCAAACAATGTCAAGGAAACTAGAGGCTCATAGGAGGACATAAGTCAAAAAGGCTCGAAGTTTTTGGACTTAGCCACATATGATCTAACTCGGGGCTGAATAGTAGTCTCACGGAAGGTGCCATGTGTTGGCTAGATGCAATTCCAAAAGGCGCATCAAAGGGACAGTCCCTAAGTGAGCACGAATATTTCCCATGTCCCAGGTCTAAAGGGAGGTCTCATCAGGAGTTAAAAAGTCAAAGGACTCGTGGAAGGTGCCATGTGTCATCTCGGCACAACTTTAAAATAATAACCCAGAGTGGAGACTCAAACAAGCGCCATCTTTCCACGTGTGCCAAGGTCTAAAAGGTAGAAGCCCCAAATTGGTTAAGTATAGAAAGGCTAGTGGAATTCTCCATGTGTCATCTCAGTGAAATTTCAAAGGGAGAATCAAGAGTGGGTTCCCAAATGAGTGCGGGTTTGACAAGTGGTCAAAGTCAAAAAAAGAGGACAGAGCAGGCCATTTAAATCGGCTAAGTATAAAAGAACCAGTGGAAGGTGCCACATGTCGACTCAGTGCAACATCAAAATAAAAATGTAAAATTGGTCCCCAAATGTGCGCCACCTCTACATGTGGCCATGTTTCAAGTCAAAGAGGGAAGCCAGGTCACCAGAGGCAGTTCAAATTTTTTGGCTTTTGTTTCAAAAAGGTGTAAAGTATAAAAATAAGCCACACCTCTGCCAACACCCAGACATGCCATGTGTCAGGCCTAAATTAAATGTGGGCTGGCGGACCTAGGGAGGAATTTTCACCCAAGTGGAAAATGCGGGCGGCGGGCCTGAAGATGACTTTTAGGAAATGTAAGGTTGCGGGCTTGCGGCGCATTTTTTTCACTTTTATAATTTTAATTTCAAAAGGTGCAAAGTGAATTACGGGCCCACGGACCCATTTTACAAAACTGGTTCTTTGCCATTTTTGTACGGATCCAATTCAAGTATTCAAATGGGCATATCTTTCAATCCAGTGCTTGAAATTTAACAAATTGGGTACCATTGGAAAGGTCTCAACCTCATCTATGCCATGAGAGCCTAAAATTTTAATTTTGATGAGGTTAGGTGGGTGAAAATCAAGAAAACATCTTTCATGCCATTACTAAAGGATCTGATTACTTCAACTACCAGATCAGATTTGATTTGATCCACCTTTCTTCCTTATTCAATGCGTTGGACAAACATGGAGAACCGGACTTGATAGATTATGGGTGGATTCGTAGTGGGCATTGATGGTTGGTGGTTGAGATTTAAGAGAAAATTTGAGTTTCTCTTTTTTCTTTCTAGTTTTCATCGTCTATATATTGTAAACAATTCTCATTTGAGAAAGGGGGAGACATTCTGGGATGTGGGGAAACTCTGTCAATGTTTTTTCCCGACTCTATTTGAGTTGTAAGCCTTCTGCTATGCCTAGAAAGCATATTTGTGTCTCTGAGCACCCATGTAATGGTCTGTGCACGTCATAAAGCAATAAAATCATGTTTTTGTGGTGTCTTTCAACCCTTTGCATCATTTTGTTGTTTCTTTGTGCCTTTCCATCTCGTGTTTGCTCTTTGTGCATGTATTTCACATTTGCAGGTGCAGGACATTGTGCTTCATGGAGTTTCAACGATGGATTTGGATCTGGGTCTGCATCACTTTTGTTTGACCTCCCTCAGTCTCTTTTTCCCTATTTCATTGTCCATTAGCAAAGTATCTCTCCACTTCCTTTTCTACTATATCATCGCTTAGTGTAGGTTCTATTTTCTTGCATTCTCTCTCTCCTTGTCTCGTTGCAATGGTTAGATTAGGATATATTAGTTATGCCTGCACTAGATTAGCTTGTGGATGGTAGTTTAGGAAGAAGGAACCAACCTTATTTGGAGGACCATCTCAAGTTTTACAAGTCCCACATCTTGAGAGATGGTGAAATGTTGTGTAATAACACCGAATGCCCCACTCACAACCGGACCATTCAAGGTGCCGTGATTTTTCACTAACAACTATTGCTAAGGTGGATCCTACACCAACACCTTTGGTATAGAACCCACAATAACTCTCGGTGAGCATAAATATTCCCCCTAGAAAATCTGTTGAGTAGGATGATCTACTTATGAAAATGGGCCAGTTAAGTATTAATCTACTTCAAAAAAAGAAATGTAGTTCCCAAGGAGGAGATAGAGGTCCATAACAAAATATATTTGAAGTTGTATGTTATGGTTGTTATAAAAGGGTCATTATAAGTATAATTGTCTAGATATGGCCTCTAAATTTTGTACAAGAGATAATGATAAAGGAAAAGCACCCGTAAATTCTTCTCATGTTGTAGATAGGATTATAAATAATGAAGCAGATGTGTTTCTAACAAAAATAAAGATACTAAAAGATAACCAAGATGAAATGATCCTAAGAAGATGAAAGGAGGGACTAGTAAGAATCATAGGAGAAGAAATTTGGGTGTGCAAGATTTTTTTATTTCACAGGGCCAAGGAGCATACTCAATCATAGAAGATATTTCTAAAAGGCCTACAAATATTACATATGGACAACTTCTTGCTATGTCTTCTGAGAAGAGGTGGGAGCTGCGAAATGGAATCAACACTTGACTAAGTAAGAAGGATGAGGTCACTATTTTGGAAGCAGAGGCAGTTCCATATGCTCCACAAGTTGATGTATTATGTAATGGTATTTCAATTCATGATGTCTTATTAGATGGAACTGTTGCAGCTAATGTAATGAATGAGTCTATAATGAATATGTTAGGTTTAAAAATTTATGTCCCCTTGCCTCTTATGTTAAGGTCATTAAATAAGGAAAAAAATAAACCAGGAGGTGTTGTTTCATATGTGGAAATATCTATCATGGGTGTTGTATGTGTGGTAGACTTTCAGGTGATGAATAATGGTACTACAGTTGCATACCTAATGTTTTTAGGAAGGCCATGGATAAGGATAGTTCATGTAAGAAATTACTGTAATGAAAGCTTCACGATTCTTAGACGTGGCAGAGAGAGGGTGAATATAAACATGATCCCTCGACACCATAATGCAAAACCTATGGATTAAAGTGATGAAACTGATGATTGGACATCCTCTGATTACTCTAGTACCAATGAAGTTGACACAGAAGATGAAGAAAGTGATGTTGATGTGTCGGTCATGGATATCCTTGTGGTCACATCGACTCATGAACCCATAAAATTATCTAAAGAAGAAATTGATGACCAAAAATAAAAATTGGTGATGTTGTGATGGAAAATAAGAAAGATTCCTTCCTCCAACTCTTTAGAAGGTAAATGAACTTATTCACTTTTGATTACAAGTAAATCCACTAAGTAAGTTGGGTATAACATTCAATTGAGTTAGTAGATGGTGCTAAGCCAATAAAGCAAATTCCATAAAGAATGAATCCTAATTTTTCCAATACTATGCAAGAAGAAATAGATAAATTGCTTGATGCGGAATTCATAATTACTATGGAGAATTCAGAATGGGTTTTTTCAATTATGATCTCAATAAAAAAGAATGGGAAGCTACGCATTTTTGTTGATTACATGAATCTCAACGAGGCAACAAAGAAGTATCATTACCCTCTTCCTATCTCAAAACAGATCTTGGACAAATTATCTACCTAGGAGTGCTATAGTTTTGGAGATGGATATATTACCTACAAAAAAGTTCGTATCGAAGAGAAATATCAGCTAAAGACTATGTTCACCACTCCTTGAGGAACATTTTCTTATAGAGTTATGTAATTTGGGTTGTTTAATGCTCCAAAAACATTCCAATGCTTAATGAATCGGTGTTTGAAACCTACATTGGAAGATTCATTAGAGTATTCCTAGATGATTTTTGCATCTATGGGAATAGAATACACCACTTGCATCAGATGGAGGTGGAATTTTAAAGGTTATATGAAGAAAAATCCTCACTAACAAAGTGTGTCTTTGGATGTTCTAAATGTGTCTTGTTAGGGCATGTTTTATCTAGAGACGAAATTTTTACCGATCCCGATAAAGTTTCAAAAATTAAACAATTACCATTTTCTATGAATAGATGTAAGTTGAGATCTTTTTTAGGTCATGTGGGTTACTATTGAGGGTTCATAAAGAATTTCTCAAAGATTGTTCAACCACTAACCTAGTTCTTAAATAAGGGTGTTACGTATGAACTAGGAAATAAAGTACATGAAGCTTTTTAAAAACTGAAGGAAGCTTTGGTGTCTCCATATTTTTTAAAGAATCAAGAATGGAGTAAGCCATTCATTGTGTATATTGATGCTTCATATGTAACATTAGGGAGTAGACTAAGCCAAAATAATGAAAATGAGAATGAATATCTAGTTTAATTTGGGAGAAGATAAATGAGCAGTGCTAAGTTAAATTATACTGTAACTCGATGAAAAGATCTAGCTATCATTTTTGTTGTAAAGAAGTTTAGAAATTACTTTCTAGGGAAGAAATTTATAGTTGTAACAGATCATCAGGCTCTAAAATATATTGTGAATAATCCTAACCCATCAGGAAGGATAGCAAGGTGGATAATGTTTCTACAATAATTTGAATTTGATACTATAAATAGGCCCAGAAAGACACATGTCAATGTAGATGCACTCTCTTAATCCTATGAGGTTTTAGGTTCATCTTGTGATAATGATGATATCCTAGATACAACATTGTTATCCCTTGAAAAAATTCCTAGTGAATATATAGATATTTGGAACAATCTGAATGATTTCAATTTTCCCGATCGTGCAAATGAAAATACTAAGAGGAATATTACTCAAGCAAGCCGTCCATATTTTATTGTGCATGGAATATTATTTCAGATAGGGCCCGATGGATGGTATAAGAGGGCAGTTGGACATGATCAAGAAAAGGAGCTGATTAAATAATTCCACAATGGTACATGTGGAGGAAACTTATTTCAACAAATCACAAGAAGAAGGATGTTGGATGCAGGATATCACTAGCCAACTCTTTGTAGAGATTGTTCTAATTATTTTAAGACATATGATATTTTTAAATCACATGGGAATCATAAGAATTTATCAGCTCCATTATGCCCTATTATTCCATTTGGTACCTTTGAAAATTTGGGAATAGATATTTTAAATCCACTTTCATCTACCCCATGCCAAAATAAGTTTATTGTAGTTGCCACTAATTATTTAACCAAGTTGGTTGAAACTAGACCAATAAGAAAAATTTCATGGCTGAAGTGGCAAGGTTCATACATGAATGCATTGTCACTAGGTTTAGTTGTCCACTAGAAATTGTAATAGATCAAGGAAGCCACTTCATTAATGAGCTGGTAGAAGCCCTGTTAAATAGGTTGTCTATTAAGCACATCAAGGAAACAAATTACAATCCAAGCACAAATGGATAGGTTGAGTGAACAAATTTTGTATTGTGCAAAATCCTAGAAACATATGTAGCTTTAAATGTGTGTTATCTCATTTTTGAGTTTACGCCAAAAAATGAGATAACCCTAAGAAATTTTTGAGCTCTCTAAAAATTACCTTTCAGAGAGATAATCGGGTTTTCGGTTTCACAAGCAAGACAACATGTGTCTTGGATGCTTCATGTCGTGTGTTCCCCGAAACCCGAAACCCGCATCAAGTAAGGCGAGTCGGGTTTGCGGATCTTCCAAGCATCGGAACATGCCTTCGTCAAAACATGCTTCATGTCGCATGTCTTCCGATCCCAAAACCTGGTTTACTCCTTTGTTTCGGGTTTCCGAGGCTATCAAACATCATGCTTCATGTCGATTGTTTCCCGCAACCCGAAACCCGAATTACTCTAAAAACCTTTGTGTCGGGTTTCCGGATATCCCAAGCATGCTGACATGGCATTAATGCCGAGTTGTCGGGTAGTTGGCACGTGTCAACTGAAGTGTATTAAATGCGAATTTTCTTATATATATTCGGATTTCCACGTCATTTTTACCAGACGTACTTTTTACCTCGTGGATTTTTGCGCATGCATCTTCGACCCCGAAACCCGAAACTCGCCTCTGTGCCCGATTGCATTGCTCGTTTTTTATCATTCCTTGTCCTGGTTGAAGGTATTTTTCTTCATTCTTTGTTTGTGGTTTTTTTGGATTAATTGTGTAAGGAATTCTTCCAAGTTTCTTATCAGGGTTGTTATGGGGTTTTTATCTTTTCCATTTTGGGGGTTGTTTTCAAATCAGGTTTATGTTTTAGGGTTTTCCCCCTTTGGAATTAGCACTTTGTTTTATCCCTCAGAATGATGTTATAATTAAAAATATGTTTGGGATATAAATGGTGAAGGAAAAACTTGCATGTTTCAACTCAACAAATACCCTATTCCCTCTTCTCGGGTTTCGCAGGGTGCTTTGCAGTGTTCAAAACCCGCAGTATATCGAAAAATTTAAAGTGTCGGGTTTTCCAAAGTCTCCGGCATCCTCCAAGTGTCAGGTTTTCCAAAGTCTCTGGCATCCTCCCAGTGTGTCGGGTTATTTCAAGCCTCCGGCATCTCCAGTGTGTCGGGTTTTGAACTCCCCGACATCCTCCTCAGTGTGTCAGATTTTTCCACCTTTCTGGCATCTCCAGTGGGTCAGGGTTTTTCGCAGTGTTCAACATCTCCTGATCTCCGACACTCTCCTCCTTCAAAATCCCTCATGTCGGATCCTGGTCCATCACAAGAAAAGACTGAAAAGTCAGGGAGGATGAAATACAAATTCAGGAAGGTGGAGTCTCCATCCTATATTGACTGTAATTTCGACATCCGAGATACAGAGCTCGGAAACGTAGACATGGAGGATTTCTGGAATAGGGTCAAGAGCCCTTCTCAAACTCCATGGATGAAATCGATAGTCGATAGTGGCCTACCTCTTGTGGCAGGCTTCCCTATGTCCGCTCAGTGCCCCGAGTTCATCTTGGCCTGTGCTTCAAATTATGACTCTGCTTCTCGTTCTGTGAAAAACCAGGTGGGAGAAGTTGTGATCAAATTGGACGGAGGTTACTTTGATGACCTTCTTAAGCTGCCTAATTTTGAAGAATATGGAGATATGGATCTCAAGTCAGCCCAAAATCTTGGGACAATGATCAGGAGGATTGCATCAAGCACGTGAATAAGAAGTTCCTGATCAAAGCCAAACCGGTTGTTTCCAGGTTCCCAAGACTTGTTCCCAGAAGTGATTTCATTCAGGAAATCAATGATATCATCACTTTGTTGAGTCAGGTTTTTGGTTTTCCTGAATCAAATGTTTTCCAAGGGTGGATGTATCAGTTCATGATCACTATTACGAAAAACGCCTCGCTGGCCCAAAATAGCTGCCCGCACTTAGAAGGCCATAACTTTTGCATTTCTCAACGAAATCACACAAAATTAGTACCGTTGGAATCATGGTTCCGAGCCCGACGTAAAAAATCAAGAAATTCCATATTTGATCATAAATTGATTGAGATTTTTAAGAAAACGTGGCCGGGTTCAGAACAGTGTTTTATTTGGTAGCTGGGAGTGCAATTAAGAGGCATGGTCATCACTCCTTCTCTGCTGCAGCACATGGGACAGTATGGGGATCCTTTTGCAAGTAATGTATACCCATTCCACTCAATTTAATGCCTCTTACAGGTGGTTGAAGGACAGATTTCGGGATTTCCATTTTCCCTTCTCTTTTCCTTCTCATTTTTCTATAAATTGGAGTGTTGGGCTCATTGTAAAGGGGGAGAGTTTTTGGGTAGCAAAGCTCTGTCAAAATTGCTTTGTGAAGCCAGTGTGTTGCAGGCCCTTGTAGTGGACTCCTTGCATGGTGATCCAGGCCCTTATCTTGTAATAGATTGAATTGTGCATATCATGAAGCAATAAAATATCAGTTTGTGGATATATCTTCCCCTGCTTGTGTTTCCTTGCATTCTTCTTGCCCCTTTAATCTTTCTACAAGTATATTGTGTCTATTTATTATGTTCTTGCAGGAATTCATTATTATTGTGTGTGCTTGGAATATTGCTGTGAATGCATTTTGCTGGATTATGGTGAACTGTCATCACCTCTTCTAGTGTGCACTTTGCCTCTGTATTTCACACATTTGGAGATTACTCTCACACCCTCTTTTTCTGGTGTATCACCGCTTTAGTGTAGGCTTTCATTTTATGCATTCTCTCTCTCTGGTCCCTTGGAATTTTAGGTTAGAATAGCTAGTTTCTCCTGCATTAGAGTAGATTGTGGCAGGTAGTTTAGGAGCAAGAACCAGCTTTCTCTGGAGGTCTATCTCAAGTAGCAAGTCCCACAACTTGGAGATAGTACCCATGTTATCCAATCACACTGGATGCTTAGAGTGATCAAACTAGAAATCTGATCAACATCCAGGGGTGCTGTGATTCGGTGATAACAGGAATAAGTCTAGAAGTTCCCACTGAGGACTTACGATGAATTACTTGAGAGCGCTCTCTGAATAGATCAAGCGGAAATAGATAGAGGTCGTAAGATGTATAGAACAAATGGGAGGTTAGTCACCTCCAACCAGAATAGTATGACTTATCCTACTACCACAAATGTCAATCCAAGACCTAAAATCCTCAATAAAAATCATGGAGTGACAACAGATGGAGTAACTGATCAGGCTAAAAAGGTAAATATTGTGAATGCTCCACCACTAATAAACAACCAACGAAACAACAACTTTACCCCAACAATCAATGCAGTGGATTTCAATCATCATCAACAACAACAACAACAGAGAAACCCTACACACGATCCAAGACAAAACTCAACTGGTTGTTAAAACCAGAATAAAAACCAACAAATGTAAAACTTTAATCCTAATAGGCAACGGTTTGATCAGAGTTTTGGGCCACAATATACACCAAGCCAACAAACTAGGAATTACAATCCTAACTCGTATTGTGGCTTCCACAAAATTTGGGGCCATGACACTAGAACATGTCGTGACTACAATAAATTCATGCAATGTTTGCCAGAGGAACAAAGACAACTTTTCATAGATATGTTCTTGGTAGATCCTACGTCACCGGCACCAAATACTTTTACAGGGGCAATTTCCCCTCAAAATTCACCCCTTAAGATCTTCAATGATCCGCTCCCAAATCACAACAACAACAGATTAAATCCGAATGGGACAAACAAGGGTGTAATGACAAGAAACAATGACCATGAAGCCTCAACTTCACTAAATATATTAGTCGCACCACAATTAGGAAGTCAGCCTCAACCCAAGATAGTCGGTTTAGTGGAGTTAGATGCCGAACTACCCATGGAAGCTGTAACAAGGACACGAGAGTATTCCTCTCAGCCAAGTCCAAGGTACCTGCTAGAGATAGATAACATCCAACAAATATTAGTAAAACCCGTGGGTGCCTATGATTTAATTAGTGATCTAACAAAAACCTTCTCGCACATTTCATTTTTGGATTTACTAAATAAATCTTCTGCCCACAGGGCTGCTCTTTTAGAGGCATTAGGTTTAGGTCATTTAATTAACATCACTCCACCTCCTGAAACACAGGTAAACCATATAGACTTTGATATCCACCCTCTGGGGCATCCGGACAGGGATACCGAATTCATATTCGAAATAAACAAAATGCCAACAGACGCTGAGATTTCACACCGAGGTGATCCAGCCTTACATTTGCAAGTATGGGTTTATAACAATTATGTGAAATGCACGATGGTTGATGATGGGGCAGCAGTTAACATAGTCCCATTCTCCTTCAAAATCTAGAGTATGGAGAAATGAATTGTTCCACGACTCGAAATACACTAAGAGGCTATTGTAGCCTTAAAGGAACGTCGATTGGAACTATAATACTACCGGTCACATTAGGACCCAAAACAATCCTGACTGAGTTTTATATTATAGATTGGGAAACCAACTATAATATGATCCCTGGTCGACCATGGATACATCGTATGAAGGAAATTCCTTCTACATTATTCCAAGAAGTAAGATTCTTGCATTTAGGAAAGGTGTTCGTAGCCAAAGGTGATCCAAAACCATTCGATATACACCTAGCTGACTTAAAGAAAAGACCAGGCGTTCACTCAGAATTTGAACTCCCAACAAACCAACTTAATAAACCCACCGACACAAAACCGGAGGAAAAGCTAGTACCTATGACAGATCTTGAGACTATGAGCCTAGTCAAGATGATCCCAACCCTCAAGGATGAGGCTAAGATTGTAGAAACAGTATCATTAGGAACTACTGCAAAAATCGTTGAATTGCTAGAACAGGATCTACCAATGTTCCTACCATTTGATTCTGTAGGCATGGGATATACCCTAGGTGTTGGTTCTCTTCCAGCAGAGGATCTCTGCATGGTAGAAGTAGAATATGTTAACACAACAAATATCCCGATGCCCATATTCCTAGCTAAATATTGGACTCTCCATTTCGATGGAGCTAGATGTCGTTACAGAGCTGGGGCAGGTGTAATCTTTACTTCTCCCGAGGGAAAATTCCTACCATTTTCCTTTAAACTAAATTTCGAATGTACAAACAACAGCGTACTGAGTATGAAGCCCTCCTCCTTGGCCTCATCTTAGCTAAGAGGATCGGTGTTAATAATATCAATGTGTCAGGAGACTCACAATTAGTATCAAACCAAGTCTCTGAGATGTATGAAACCAGAGCCAAGAACTGATGCTCTCTACAAAATAGTTGTATTGAATTTAAGCAAGGATTTTGACTTCATATCAATTGAAGCAATCCCACGAGAAAAAAATATTCTCGCCGATTCAATAGCAACCTTGGCGTCACGCTTCACTCCAAACAGTGAGTTGGAAGATACCCGTTTCATGGTATCCCTTCGTACCAAACCATTGGTGAAAAAAATGTCAAACCCTCTTTTAACGAACAGAGATGAGAACAAATCTACTATCCTAGATCACATTGATAGTGATAGAGCCACTCTGGATTACTTAAATGCCTATGCAGCATTACATCTCACCCATCACGTGATAGATTCGTCCTTAATCCCACATTCGTCTTCTTACTTTGGAAATTCCATGATAGAGCTTCCCCCACAAAAGGAGCTCAGCATATACACGGTAGAGAACGGAGACGATCTGGAATTACCTCCGGCCCCGCCTGAGTTTGAAGAAGGTAACACTTCTTTAATCAAAGAAACAATTGATATTAACATCGAAACGGAGGATGAACCAAGGATATTGAAATTAGGATCCTCGTTAACTCCATCAGAAGTAGAAATACACACTCGAATTCTCAAAGAACATCATAAGGATTTCACATTTAATTATAAATAAATGATAGGGGTTGCACCACACATCACGGTACATAACCTCATCACTAAATTAGACGCAAAGCCGATTAAACAAAAATCAAGACCAATGAAACCTAAGGTAGCTCTCATGGTGAAAGAGGAGGTAATGAAACTCCTCCAAGTAGGATTCATCAAACCAGTTGATTACTCTTAGTGGGTATCTAATATCGTTCCCATTCTCAAAAATAATGGAAAGATACACATCTGCATAGACTTCCGATACATTAATAAGGCATGTCCTAAGGATGACTTCCCGTTACCATCCATAGATGTCATTGTTGACGCAACATCTAGATTTGAGATTTTGTCTCTCATGGATGGATTCTCATGATATAATCAAATCAGAATATCCGAACAAGATCAAGCTAAAACCACGTTTATAACTCCTTGGGGAACCTATTGCTATTATGTTATGCCATTCGGTCTCAAGAACACTAGTGCTACATACCAGCAGGCTATGACATATATATTTCATGATATTATTCATAAAATTGTGGAATCCTACGTAGATGAATTTTTGGCCAAGGCCAAGAAGCGTTTGACAATCCAGAAGTGCTTCGCGTCATTCTTTCATGTCTAATAGAATACGGAGTCACGCTAAATTAAGAAAAATGCATCTTTGGTGTAACATGAGGGAAGCTTCTAGGTTACATTGTATCGTCACGTGGGATCGATGTTGACCTAACAAAAAATAGGGCTATTCTTGAAATGGTCCCACCTTCGGATGAATCTAGAATCGGGTCATTTCTCAGAAAGCTTGGTGCAATCCAAAAATTCATCCGAGACTTAAGGTTCGCCATTCATCCAATCAACAATCTACTCAAGAAAGATTATAGTATTGATTAGACTGAAGACTATAATGAATATTTCAATGCAGTTAAGCGTTTCTTGTTATCACCACCTACGCTAATGCCACCTAAGCCAGACCGCCCGTTAATTTTATATTCATGAGCTACCAATGTCTCGCTAGCCTGTATGTTGGCTCAAGAAGACGATGACAAGAGAGAACGCGCGATCTATTTCATTAGCCAAACATTGCTCGACTATGAAACACGTTATACATAGGCAGAACGAGAATGCCTTGCCATAATTTTCACAACCAAATGCTTAAGACATTATATGCTAAATCAAGAAACAAGGGTCATTGTAAAGACAGACTATTTACGAACTTTCCTCACACAAGGGTCCTTGTCTAAAAAGGTTGGATGCTTTATAACCTTAATGGGGGAGTTCAAATTAACATTTGTAAATCAGAAATCCGTTAAAGGACAAATCATCACGGATTGGTTAGCTGATAACCCACTAGACGGAGGTAATCTAGTAGATCTGGACTTTCCTGATGAATGCGTATACTACATTGAAACCAGACCTCCTATCTCTGAGTGTCCTTGGTATACTGATATTATTAATTATATCATGGACCATATGTATCCAGAAGGTGCTACACTCAGAACAAAGAAGGTGGTTACGCATTATTGTAGCTAAATACGTCATTATAGAGCAAGTGCTCTATCGTAAAGCGTTTGATGGAATGCTTCTAAGATGTGTCGACACAGAAGAATCCAAGAAGATTCTCCATGAATCTCACAGTGGAATATGTGGAGGCCACTTCGGTGGCCATGCCACCGCTCGTAAAATACATCGGATGGGCTATTTTTGGCCTACTCTAGAACATGACGCAGTAGATTTTGTATGAAGGTGTCATAAGTGCCAAGAATTCTCCCACGAGATCCACATGCGGCACAAGCTCTACAACCAATCGCTACTCCATGGCCCTTTTCTATGTGGGGCCTAGATTTGATAGGGTAATTCTCTCCCTCATCTATAGATAGCCATAATTTCATAATCACGGCCACCGAATATTTTACCAAGTGGGTAGAGGACATGCCTCTTACTACCTGTATCTTTGGGTTCTAATAGCCAAGTTCATTTTAAACCAAATCATTTGCAGTACGGTGTCCCACAAATCATTATCTCAGATAATGAGACTTCTTTTAAGAATGAAGAAGTTCACGTATCATGCAATAAATTTAAAATAAGCCATTATACGACCTCCTTGTATTACGCTCAAGCCAACGGACAAGTGAAGCGACAAACAAAATGTTAAAATCCATTCTCCTTAAAACTGTGAAAGAAAATAAACGAGATTGGCATTTGAAGTTATATCCAACCTTGTGGTCCCACTGAACATCCATAAGAACACCAACAGGAGAGACTCCTTTCTCGCTGGTATTCAAGAAGGGCGTACAGCTTCTCCGCTTGAGGTTGAAATACCCAGTCTTTGTATCTCATTACAAGGGATTATAGATGAAGACGCTTATAGAGAAGCACATCTCTCCCAACTAGAAAGTCTAGATGAAGCTAGGTTAGATGCTGAACAACAACATAGATTCTATGTTGACCGGATGTGCCGGCAGTATAACAAGAAGGTCTATGAATGAGACATATATGAAGGTGATCTAGTTCTAAGGCTAGACAGTCGGATCGATAAAAAGACCGGCGAAGGAAGGAAGTTCCGGCCCAAATGGTTGGGCCCATACCGAGTCACGAGAGACTATGGAAATGGTGCATATCTCTTATGTACACTAGAAGGTGAGGAATTTGGCGAAACAGTCAATTCCCTACACCTTAAACGATTCTACGCATAAGCGGCCAACATTATTTGTATAATTATATCTACATTGCATCTTCATATAATTAGGTTCATTTTGTCCGCTTGTTTCGTACAATTTTGTGATCAAGGAATTTATTCTTAAAAGCAATTCATTACAAACTTCTGATGGTATTGGCATAAACACTCTAATCATACTTCTCCATTTCTATGACACCATCAACTGTTTCGGAATCATTTCATCACATAAATCTAGATATGACAAAGTCTTAATGGTAACCATACCAAGATCTGCGGGTTTGTTCTCACTTTTGGTTTCTTCTTAGGATAGGTGTCTTACCTATGGTCTATTCTAGAAGCTTCATCGTGTCACATCTATCCCGTATGTGTATCTCTTTGGAAGTAAGAGCATGTTGAAATTTTTCTCAAATGAACGAGTCAAATATAGATCAAACAAAAAAATTTAATTTTACACATTTCCTTGCCCCACCAACCTTTGGTGATGAGCTTGTGTCTCTTACTAGTGATGTAAGGTTGGGAAAGGATGGAAATGCCCTTACTCACCTATGCCTTGTCCATGGTGATAAGCCCATACTTCTTACTAGTAGCATGGGGCAAGGTGTAGGGGGTCCTCTTGACAAATAAATGTTAAAGGTCATAAGCAAACAATTCAAATCTTGAAATCTTGAGTCAAAAACAAATGAATCAGATGTCCAAAATTCCAAGAGAGTTCAAAACCCTGAAACCCATATTTTTTCTACCATGTGGCCATCTACGGATCTAAGTCTAGATAAACCGCAAAGCAAGTTGCATCCCAAACTATGGAGTCACTCGAGTAGAGTAGGCTTGTAGCATCCTAATTTGGTTCCACCAAAGCTTTGTCTATCTTTCATCACTATCATTTCAATACATTTCATAACTTGTGCCCTTTCTAGCTCTCGGTGATAAGCCCTCACATCTTACTAGTTGTGTGGAGTTAGGAGTGGGGCAAGTTTATCTGCTCATCATACCGGTTTATCATCATACTTTGTCAAAACAAATATGAAGTACCAAGAATTTCTTATAGAAACTAAAATTCAAAATCACATTGTGTCTACATTATCACATATCAGCATCACGAAATACAAAAAGAAAGTAAACATTTGTATCATTTGTTCTCCATTGCATACATTCTAAAAAGCATATAAACATAACATCATAGTTTACATGTGGAAATGGAAACAAAGTCATAATACCAAGAATCTGATCCGAAAAGAGTATATATATAAATGGTCAAAATTCCTTAGACAATGCCATCATGCGCTAAGCATGGTCAAAATGCTCAAAGAGCCCAGGAGATACAAAATACATCATACAAATAGTCCAAAAGAGCCAAGTGGCTTCTCAACCCCTATGAGATCCCTTTGAGAGTGCACACCCACACCTAGGACTCTGGCTACACTGGCACTCTGAGTGAACAGAGGGATCACGATCCAGAGGGTCAGTTGCGGTCTAGATATGAGAATGACTCCTCACCAGGCACTATGTTGTCTTGTACCCGCCGGTTCGAGATAGAGGGTAGATACCATCCTGGCCACATGCCAGATAGGGGAAAAGATGTCGGTATGTTTTCCAGCTACTGAAGGGTCCCCTGCATCCACAAACAGCTCTACACGGGTCTTCTCTATAGGGATCATCAAGGTATCGATGCATACCCTGCGAATCAAGTCTCACCACTCATCGACGGTCTCTAAAAACAAAGGATAAAACAAATTAGAAATAATCAAGAGATAAAAATAGATGTAAACAAAGGGAGAGATAGCAATTAAGGCAATCCTAACTCAAAGAAAACATTAAAAAGAAGGAAGATAACTCACTCGGATCTCCGGGCCTCCAAGATGGATCTCTAGGGTCAGCACCTGCCACAGATGTCACCATTGACTGAGGTACTCCTCCGTGGCTGGAGCAACGTAGCATCCCGCTACGGACTCATCCTCCCCACCAAGGCCCTAGGAGAGTGGCTCCTCTGAAACCAGAGTCACCCTCTTTGTGCTCTGCTCCGCCCTCTCTACCTATAAAATATCCTGAGTGTCATGCCACTCAGGATCGTTTTCCTCCTCTCCACCTAACTTGCTAGCCTCAGCCTCGGTCTCCTCCTCCATCTCTCCCCCTATGAACTCCTTAGACTCGAGTCTATGTCAATGGGGTCGTCACTGTGGGCGGGACTGGCGGAAATCTAAAGTAAGGGTGCCTGAGGAGCACCGGCTCTCCCTCAAGCACGTACTACCCGCCTAGCCACAATAGGAACACCAGGAGTAACAATTGTCCAACCCCGGCCTCTAGGACCTCCCCTGGCCTCTTGAACTGATCTATATACTGGCACCACCAGGGGAAGCATACCCATGTAAGGCAGGCCAAACTGCTGAGGAACTCGGCCAAAAGGATGTATCTCCACCCTCCCTACCCTGTCAACAAGCTTCCCTGTGGTGGAGCAAGATATCAAAGTAAGGGACTCCTCGCCCCATAAACCTGTCATGGCTTGATACGGTGTGGCCTCCATGTCATCAGTGGTCAGGGAAGAAACTGACTGGTGAGGTGCTCTGAGCACCAACATGTATGTCCATCCAGCTGCCCTCACAGCTTCGAGATCTGCCACCTCTACACCTCTACCATAGGGAATGAAGCGCTCATAAACCCAGCTCATAACAGGGTCGGGTGGCTCAAATACTACCCCTGTAAACGGACCACCCTGTACAAATCATGGTAGGTAGTCCTAAGTATGTCGACTCCCCAGGCGTAAATCTAGCCATGTCCCTCAATCTGTGCAATGATGGGGGACCAGTAATATAATAGAGTGTCTCCTCCCTTGTCCTTGATCAATCTCGAGGAAAGGATCCCCATAATGTCCTGACGAATCAAGGGGATGGGCAGGCTAGGAATAGATCAGACCCTCACCCCCTTCTTCGAACCAGTGGAGATAACTACATCTCCCATGTAAGAGGCCCACTGTGCTATCTGAGCCCGTGAACCTATTGTCTCAAGGGTAAGTCGTCTCTTGATGATCGGGACCCCCAAGATATGGTAAACATCCTCCAAAGTAATGGTCCACTCACCTCGGACCCCTGGTAATCGAAGGTGTTCCGATCAGCATCCCAATATGAAAATAAGTCATAAAGTATGTGAATGGATGGTGCAACATGTGGAACCCATGATATACGTAGTATACCGGCCCCCTGAAGAGTGTCCACCTCATCCTGTGAAAGGGCATCTAATACTGTTAGGAGCCAGTCACACACTCTCTCTTGGCTCCATCAAATGTACTCCTCCCTCACCTGCATACACCCAAAAACACACAAAACATAGCAAGTTAGCATCCAAATGACATTTGAAAAATCATGAAAACACATAAAAATGCTAAAAATGCAAAAACTATTTCAAACAAGTCTCCTTTTTGCATTCTGTGAAGAACCGCCACCCTGAGCAGGGTGGCAGTCTTATAACTACCGCCCTGAATAGGGCAGCAGTCGTGTAACCGCCGCCCTACCCAAGGCGGCGGTCGTGTCCCGAAAAACCCACACGGATTTTGTACCCTAAAAAGGCCTAAAAACACAAAAAATGACAATTTTTAACTGAAACAAAGCCTACCCAGTAGGTGCCCCCCTAGATAGACCTATTAAAACTAACATTTTAGAAAATAACCCCCCCACGACAAAGATTCTATCATTTTAAAATTTTGGGGGTAAAAACGGTAAATTGAGAAAAACTAACATGTGATCTCGCGGTCGATGTTCTGCTCGCAGAGGCATGATCACTATCTCGTCACGAACGTTTTGACTCTACTCTCGTCAAAAACCGTCACCGTGGGTCCTAGAGCTCAAAATCAACCAAATCAACACGTGCAAATGAATAGGAAAATGGGCCCACTTTTTTATATATAACATCCTGACTTGTTTTGAATGCCCATTTTCGCAGGTTTTGAGCACCGACAGAGGTAAGTTCTTATCCCCGCACAAATGGTACGTCCTCATTTCATATTATTTTAGTGTTTATTTTTTGATCTATTTTATTTATCTGCACTTGAGTCCTCTTTTCATTTCGCAAGTAGTGGGAATCTTGGAGGGCATCATTTCGACAAACAGTATATCGGTATAAATTTTAACTTCCCATTTCGGGACCGCCATACTTGGACCCACTATTCTACGCCCTTCTTGGCTAAAACGCTTCTCCGAGGGGGAAATATGTGCGTACCAAAATTGTAGGTTACTGCACCGTCGGAACAATGTAACACGTGCCCCAATGATGATACAAGTCTCCTCCCAAGGTGTTCGGGATCCGAAAAATCTCCCCAAGTATGCGTTAACATCCCGCATGCCCCGCTTAACCCCTGCATGCTTTATTTTTCTCGTTTCCCCTCTTTTCTTTGCATTTTACTCTTCAGTTACGAAACTGCCACCCTGACTTAGTGGCGGTCTCATGATTGCCGCCCAGACAAGGCAGTGGTCCTGTAACCACTACCCTGCTCAGGGTGGCAGTCCTTCACGTGTTTTCCAGAATGATCTTTTAACGCGACTCACGTAAAAAATTCAACATTTACTAGATTTTTTCACCGCCTTTGGCTTGCATTAATGATTTTGGTTCTCTGGAATAGTGTTTTGGCATTTTCTATGGTTTAAGATATCAATTTGGTTTTTACCTTTGGGTAAATGGAAATGCTATAAATAGTTGGCTTGTGCTCAAGCAAATGGCCCCTCAAATTTGCCTCTCAATTTCTCATTTCGATAGCTTAGTCTTCCATTTGGTCTAGGATTCATAGTTTTGTTCATTGCATGCTTAGTTAGTGTTATTTTGCTATTAGAAAGCCACATATCCATCTTGTGCAAGTGCTTTCATTACTTCATGCAATCCATTAAGGTAGAATAGTTTAATTTTTAGTAGGAAGCCATTAAAGTTGCAGGTTTTGCTCGTCAAATAGGATAGTTTCAGGTTCTAGACGTTTTATGCTACATGACTCGCAATAAATCCCGCTAGGAATTGCATAGGCCAAGCTCTGTACTCTTGCGCTATCCCTCTCCTACTCGCATTGTATTCAGTCTGTATCCTAAGCTGCCTTTGTTCCAATATCTACTTTTGTTGATGCTAGCATTACACGCTTTTCTGGATCCACGTGAGCACGAAGGAACGAGGAGATCACACTGAGGGGACAAAACCACACACACCATCGGATTCACCACTATTCTGCAAAATCCAGGTTCAAGCTTTCAAAGTTCTAGTTAAAAGCATATCAAATAGAGTAGTTAATCATTTCATTTCAGCTAGTTTCACTTTCAATATTACTAGGAAGTCAGTGGGGATTGATAGTTTCTGAGAAACTATGATTCACTCCTCACTTCTAAGGTAGGATCGAGAGTCTTT
Organism: Taxus wallichiana var. yunnanensis; assembly: GCA_018340775.1. Lineage (NCBI taxonomy): Eukaryota > Viridiplantae > Streptophyta > Pinopsida > Cupressales > Taxaceae > Taxus > Taxus wallichiana. The sequence goes on from CM031237.1 coordinate 815,866,622, forward strand.
CAAATAGATTAGATCAGTTATTTCACTATTTAGAATAGATTCACAACTACACAGGCAAGTAGCTATACTCGGTTGCTTTGTTTGTTTTAAATTTGTTATTAGATTAGTTGTCAATTTCTAGATATATTAAAAAGTTTCTCTTTCAATTTCGTTCAAATAGTTATTCAGAAAAACCCAAAAATAGAGAAGTTATATATGCTTTGTAGATATACTTCACATAGTTAATTTTACTTTGCTGCAGTTAGATTTACATTGTTGCTTTTGTATGACAATCACGGGACCTAGGGAACCCAGAGAATACATATTCAAGCCAATCGTGCCTCAACCCAATCTCATCATAGCAATAACTGACATAGATCACAATCTTAGAATTCAAGTCTTCCGAACAACAATAGATTTACAACAGATCAGCTCACAATTGAGCGGGTTAAACATAGAAGACAACCAAGTACATATGTTTTGGTCAAATCAGCCAAACTACAGATTATCCTAGATAAATATCCGCATGACTGTAGAAGGGCTTGAAAGAGAAAAAATGTTCGGTTGTGATCCTTTGGTCCCACAACCAGACGCAAGAGATACTCTCACAGATATAGATACTAGCTTAAGAATTCAAGTTGCACGAATGCCTGTGAGATACTCTAAGAAGATTGCACAACTATTAATTCTGAATATAGAGGCTGAGAAAGCATATGACTATTGATACTAGGGATTAGGGACTGATTCCACACATGACCATAGCAGGTCCGCAACAACCATGAGTCTATGGTTGTGACCCACAAATCCCACAACCCAACGAATCCATAGGTAAATCAGACATAGATGCTAGCTTACACACATTAGTATTCAGATCTACTCCACTTCCACCTATCATCATCAAACAATTATCCTTGTTAGACGTAGCAGCTAATAAAGCTAAGGAGTTCTGGACTAGACTAGACAATCACCCGTAGAGTCCACCGTACCCATCATCCACCCTATGACCCTGTCTGGAGGCATACACGAAACTATCCCAGGTCATTTTCCACGTATCCCACAACCAATAGATCAAATTACGCCAGAGCTCGATATTGATTGGAGCCTTCAAGTAGTCTTCCTCGCCGATCGATCTATCATGCCAATTCAATTTAGGAGAGCCTTCTTTTCCTTAGATTCATAGATTCCACTAGTGCGTGTCGAAGACATAAGATTGCCTAACTAATTTTTCTGCATCCCACACATATTCCATCCCCACCAGCTGTCTCGGCATGACCTCGGGAGGTCAGGTGCGAGGAAGAGTTACTTGTAGATTCCCACGCTCGCTTGTCACTTTTCCATCATACAACAACCATTGTATCAAATTTTTTTCTTATGATTGATTGTAAACCATTTTCTAATTCAATGGAAGTTGGAATAAATATTGATCCTAAATATGCATATGAAAAATGTTGATCCTATTTTATATACGTTGTTAGTTGATAGTTTTATTTATCTAACTGTAACTAGATCAGATATTTCCTATACAGTAGGAATTACTTCAAGGTTTATGTAGAAGCCTTTTTTAGAGATCATTGGAATCTTGCAAAATGAATTTTTAGATATTTGAAAGGAACAATAAATTATGGGTTGCATTATAATAATAATTAAAATTTTATCTTATATGGATTTTGTGATTCTAACCATACTGATGTTATGTTATAAAATATACTGGATATGTGTTCAAGTTTTTGATGTAGGAACCATTACTTGGAACAACAAATACAATCAATAGTCTCCATTTCTTCTACTAAGGAAGATAAGTACAATGGAAGAAGTAAACAAGCCATGTGGCTTCAATAGCTGTTGGTAGAGATAGACATGGAAGCTAAATGAAGTAATTATCTTCTATGAGGTGGTTAGAGTTGTATTACTCTTGATTAAGAATCCAAATCAACATCGGACGAAGAAGAACATTGAGATACATATACGCTTCACCCGTGAGAAGGTGTAAAGTGAGGAGATAAATATCAAGTTCATGTTGACTGAAGAGAAGGTTGCTGACATCTTCATAAAGTCCCTCAGTGATTTAAAGTTTTTTCACTTTCGTGAAAATATTAGATTGTCAGAGTTTCCATTGAGGGAGAGTGTGCATGACATTTTCACCTCCTAATGGAACTTGGTTTTTGTAAAAATACCTTCGGACATTTGTAAAATACCTTCGGGAAAGTGTAAAAAAAGACCTTCGGGCAAGTGTAAAAAGACCTTCGGGCATGTATACCTCCTCAACCTCTTTTTTAGAAAGAAGTGTAGAAAGATATTAAAGGCGGTCTTTAGTAAACTCTTTAGTGCTATTGATTTTCTAGTCAAACATCTAGTACAAGCATATTTTTAAGGAGATCCTTGGTTATAAAAGGCTCCTATATGCTTGGGTTCAATAAACTTTTATAAGAACCTGTGAGAACATGTAAAACTCACAAATCATACTTAGCCACTGATCATGGGATGATCTTTGGGATTACAAATCCTTTTGTACCAAAAGGTAAATTGAGTATGATGAAGGTGTTATAATTCCTTCAACTGATATGCTAGCTTAAAACCTTTATGGTTTAAGGATTGTAAATATTTTAGTGTACCACAGTGGGTAATCTATTGGCATATGTTATATTATCCCACTTAACATTAAGGGGGAGTGTTGGAACATAATGATTAAGTGGTGTGGCCAACCCTTAATATATATGGGTCTATCACTAATATATAGGTTAATATTTAATAATATAAAATATTTATATTTATATAATTAAATATGATAACCTATGTATATACTTTAAGTTAAATATTTAATATCATGATGATTATATTTATAATATTTAATATTATAAACCTAAGTGTATGTGTCAACCATTTTAGGTTGAAAAGGTGGGTCGGGAGACATACCCGATCACCTTATATAAAAAGGACTTTAGGTCCCCATTTGATATATTCGGAAATATATCAAAGGTGTGCAAATCAAATGATTTGGTATTACCCTTGGTAAATAGGGTTACAAAGGAGGAGGTGATCTTACTGGATGTAAAATAAGTTCTCTAAAGTAAAAGGTTATTTTAAAAGTGGTTTTTACCCTATTGGGATTTTCCACTATAAATATTGTGTCACGTGTGTTATTTATTTATGTAAGTATTTATTTATTTACTTATGTTATGATGTAATCTTTATTTAAATATTTATTGTAACATTGTGTAATATGTAATTTGATTAAATTCGTATTTATTACAATCCTCAAATTCTAACAGAAACTTTATAAATTATCAATAATTATAAATATATAGACATATTTTGGTTAGGAATTAATTTTTAAGAGTTTATTTCATTATGATTTATCTCATTTATATACTTTTAGATGATTTATACTTTCTAATTTTTTTCATTTTTTTGAATATATGCTATGGATTAGGATAATGACAAAATGTAATCAACAAAATGATATGCATGTGATAATGAGTATGGTAAAAATTATAATTCGAACACTTTCCTTTTCAAGTAACTTTTACACTTTATTTTTCATTGGCAAAACGTGTTGAATGTGGTATAATGTCAAAATAATCTCACTTCATTCCTAACTCCACACAACTAGTAAGATGTGAAAGCTCACCACTGAGAGTCAAGAAGAGTGTTCAAGATATATGTTTTGAATAATGTGAATGAGAATAACTAAGAGAGAATAATTTTGACAAGGATTTACTGAGAAACTTATGACCAAACCCAAACCAAGATTAACTTAATGAATTCAAAATTAATTTTTATTACAAGTTCTAACTCGCCTTACATTCATAGATGACATATTGATTAATAAGATATAGTTTTAGAGAGTAAATATTTCTCTTAACATCATTAAAGTCATTTTCTTGGGAATTTTTAGAATAATTTTTATTTGTTTGTCTATTTTTGACATATGATTTATTAATATGACTCCCTACATCTTTCCCCATGCCACTAGCAAGAATCATGAGCTCATCACTTGGAATAAGACATAAGCACTGAGTAAGGGATCTTCCCCCCTTGAACCCAACCTTATGGTACTAGTAAGAAGCGTGGGATCATCACCGAAGGTTGGTAGGGATGAGAAGTGTGGTTTATTTGTAAATAAATTAATTTCATGTTTATTTTTTATTTATCTTTTTTTATGAGTTGACATTGAGTTTTTATTTTTGGGAAAAAACACTTTCCCCTAATATTAACCCCATGCAAGCATTAGGATGCGAGGGATCAACACCCAAGGTTGAGATACGTGAACAAGAGTTCCAGGTGAAATGTTTAGAATTTTCTTATTAGATAGATATTATTAGGGAAATATTTATCATCAAGAAGCTTCTAGTGAAAACCATGGGTAGGAACCAACAAAATCGGAAGCAATCGTGGAGAAGAATGAATATATAAGACCTTATGAAGTAGTGTCAAAATATTTCTCTTAAATGAAATTGATGATAAATATTATACAGATGGAATTTATTAAAAGAATGGTGAAGTAGGTATGATTAGGATATTTTCCAATGTTATAAATTCGATGAATTACTTGAACACTAAGTTTCCATCGAACGATTTAAACAATTTGATAATGTATGTAACAAGATAATATGAATGCAATGAAGGATACTATGCAAATGTTAAAAATTTATATATAGAAATGTTATCGGTGAAGTGAATTAATGGACTCACTAAATTATTCACCCTCAAGAGTACCGAGATGATACATTCCAGTTTTGAAATCTTCTATGACTTGATAGGGTCCAAGCCATTTAATCCTAAACTTCCTACCTTCGCCAAACTTTTTATCTATTTAGCTATCCCATCTCAAGACAAGGTATCCTACCCAGAATTCATGCTCATAGAAATTCTTTTTGAAAAAAATCACCATTTATCTACATATACCCAATGATGTTGTTCATCCCTAAGCCACCTTTTCATCCCATATTTTAAATCAGCCAATCGCATTTCTTGTTACACATCTTCATCAATAATTCCTTGTAAATACATGTGAATATTTGGAAATTATACATCTAGCATTATAAATGCTTTGAAACTGAAAAATAAAGAGAAAGGTGTTGCCCCCATTAGAGTTTGAATAAAATTCCCATGTGCCAACAACATAGGAAAAATATTTAAGTTCCGGTCTCTCTAATTCTCCTTAACTATTTTAATAAGAATGAACCTCAGAGTTTAATTATATTCCTCATCATGTCCATTTGCTTGTGGATAGTATAAAGAGGTTGTGTGGTGAGATGTTTTAAATTGAGAACCAAAATCATGCACCTATTCATTCTTAAAGGGAGTGCCATTATCAAAAACATGGCATGTAGGATACCATACGTACAAATGATCTAGCTCAAGATAAATGTACAAATGACCAATCCAGGAAACGTAGTAAGAGGGATGGACTCAAACCACTTTGTGAAGTATCTCATTTACGTGATGGTAAATTTTTGGCCATCCGACAATGAGGGAGAGAATTTTACTATTAAATAAAGGCCCTTCAATTAATATTTGACCTTTTAGCAATTTAATATATACTACACATATTCATGTTCTAATGTGGACTAGAAATATCCCATTTGATTGATTTTTTGAGTGGTCAAATGTCATCCAAAATGGTAACAACAAATTCCACTTTCAAATTTAAATAGAATATTTTCATCTTCTTCTTCATTAACGTAGTTTAGAATCATACCATCAAAATATCTATAATACAAAACTTCTTCTACAGTTATGATACGTACCCATCACATTTTTTGATAATTTTATCCTTCATGATATGTTTGATCTATTATGTGTTTTATTATGTTTGTATACCATGAAAAATTAGAAATTATGGGTGTTTCCTCTATGTAGTAAACAGACTCATGGGGGAAATCAAAATAAACTATATGACCACAATCTATTAGGTTATCAGCTAACTAATCTATGATGATTTATTCTTTAATGGAATTTTTATTAATAAAGGTAACTTTGAATTCACCTATTAATTATATAAACCTACTTTCCTTCTTAGATAAGTATTCTTTAGTCAAGAATGTCCCCAATTTCTTTTGTTTAACAATTACTCTCGTTTCCTAGTTAAGCATGTAATACTCTAACCTATTAGTTGTGAACACAATGTAAAAACACTCTTTCTCTCTAAGATGTACAAAAATTCATAGTAAATAAATGTAAGAATAATTAAATATATGATGTGTTCGGGACCATTATTGTCATCCTTTTTCAACATGCACACAATTGAGACATATGTGTCTTAACAATACAAAATCATAGGATGATCGGGTTTGGGTGGCATAAATGTGGGTGGAGACATGAGAAAGCACTTGAATGAATCAAATGTGTTGTGACATTAATCAGTCCATGCCTTACCAAAATATTTCTTTAGAAACCCATTGATAGGATGGACAACATTTGTCAAATCAGGGGAAAACATGTGCATTTCCTGAAGATTACACACAAAGGACCTAATGCCAAAATTGTCTTACAAAGTGGATTCATTTTAATAACATCTCATATTTTTGTAGGATCCACATAAAACCGCCAACAAGAAATGAAGTATTCTAATAACTTATCTCTAGTGACTCCAAACGCACATATCTCTATATTTAAGGTTACGATGTATTCAATTAATCCTAAAAGAATGATCAAAATTATTTAATAGTGGTCGTCTCGCTTCTTAGGTTTCACTAAAATATCATCAACATATGTCTCTGTTGACCAAAATAAGCTCATACTTATTTTTTGTCCACTAACACCATTTTTTCCCCTTTTTGTCCTGCAATCTAGATTTTTATATATTTTAAGCACTTAAGGTCCCCTAAAAGCATTTCCATCAGATAGGAAATTTCTTCCCCTTTCAAGAAATATAAATAAGTCCTTCTAATTCCTCATATTTTGCAAGTTATGGGCCAGCGGGCCTTTGAAGGATTTTTTGCCAAAAGCAGTCGGCGGACCCGTGGAAGAATTTTTACGAAGGGGAAGATTGCGGACCAGTGGAGTGGCAGGAGATAAGTTGGCATTTTGCACTTTGTGCAAAAGGCACAAGTTACAATTATGGGTCCGCAAGCGCAGGGATGATTTCTTTTGCTAAGTGAATATGCGGGGCTATGGAGGAAATGTTTCCCAAGTGTAAATTCGGGCCGGTGGGTCTACGGGGAACTTTGGCACTTTGCAAAATTTTCACTAAAAACACAATTTACAATTATGGGCCCATGCGCCGCGGAGGATCTTTACGCCAAATAAAATAAAAATGCCTAAGTTCCAAAGGGACACGTGGCCATGTTTCAGGTCAAAGCGGGAAGGCGGGTCGTCGGAGGAACTTTGGAATTTTGGCTTTTGTTTTGAAAAGGCGTAAAGTGTAAAAGTAATCCGCACCTCTACCGATGCCTAGAGAAGCCACGTGTTAGGCCTTTGTCCACTGCAAGGAAGCGGGCTGGCAGGGAAACTTTGGAAATTTTACAACTTTCTCAAAAAAGTGCATTTTCAATTTTGGGCCCGGAGCGCTTTTTTGAGCTAAACTAGATTTCGACTGCGGGGCTATGGGAGTTTTTTTTTAATAATTTTTCATTTTTTTGCAAAAGGCACCAAATTGAATTTCGGGCCCGCAGATCCGTTTTGCAAAACTGGGTTTTTTGACATTTTTGTACGGATTCGATTCAAATTTTCAAATGGGCATATCTTTCGATCCAGTGCTTGAAATTCAAAAATTTGTTACCATTAGAAATATCTTAACTTCCTCTACGCCATGGAAACATATATTATTATTTTTAGCAGGCTTAAGTGAGTGAAAAATAGGAAAAATTCTTTCAAGCCATTAATACGGGATCCGATTGCATTAACTACCCATATTTGATTTGATCCACCATTCTTCATTCTCCAACACACCAAATAGACATGGGGAACTAGAATTGACATAATTGTAGGCAAATTTGTAGGGTATTGATGGTTAGTGGTTGAGCTATTAGAGCAGAGTCCATTTTTTCCTTCTTTCTGGTTTTCATCGTTCTATATATTGTAAACACTTCTCATTTGAGAGGAGAGACATTCTGGGAGTGGGGAAACTCTGTCAAATTTGTTGCCCAAATCCATTTGAGTTGTAAGCCTTCTCCTACGCCTTCCAAGTGGATTTTATGCCTTTGAGCAGAAATGTAATGGTCTGTAACTCTTCTAGAGTAATAAACTCGTGTTTTTGTGGTGTTCTTAAACCGTTTTTCATGTTTTTGTTGTTTCTCTATGCCTCTCCCTTTCAAATCTATTTTTTGTGCATGTATTTCACGTTTGAAGTGTGGGATGTCATTTTTCATGGAGTTTTGATGATGGATTAGGATTTGGGTTTGTGTCACTTTTGCCTGGCCTCCCTCATCTCCTTTTTCCCCTGTTTCATCCTCCCTCAACAGAGTATCTCACCTCTTTCCTTCTCTAGTGTATCACTACTTTAGTCTAGGCTCTCTTTCACTCTCTCTTTCTCTCCAGTTCCTTGGAATGGTTAGATTAGGATAGATTATTTTTTAATACATTACAATAGATGGTGGTAGGTAGTTTAGGAACAAGAACCAACTTTCTCTAGAGGATCATCTCAAGTTTGCATGTCCCACAACTTGGGAGATGGTCCAATGTTATGCATATTACACTGAATGCTCCACACAAAACTAGGCCATTCGTGGGTGCTGTGATTTTGCACTAACAGTTTTGGCATGCCCTGTGGGACACTGAGGTTAGTTTTTTCTCATCTTTCCAAGGTGTCTCATTATCAAACAAAAATATTAATTCACCGTGCTACCATAACTAATAGTTTTTGCATGCTTGGTGAGACAAGTTTGAAGCACCTTACCACTTCATTTCATCAATTTGATGTGTTCTTGGTGAGATTTAACATTTGGAGGCACATGCAAAGCACATCTGGGACTCCATCTGGTCAAAACCCAATCTCTAAAGCTACAGACCTTTTCCATCCATTTCCACCCATCTTCATTCATCTTTCATTCCACATATTTCATTTTCTTCCATTCCATGAAGTTGTGCAATCATGACTTCATTTCCATCTTGGAATTCACACTTACAAAAGTGCAGCAGTGTAGTCCATCTCCATTGTATTTCACAACTCCTCCAAGTCAACATTATGATCAGATCCAGAATAATCATGCTTACCCATATGAGCAGTGCCAAAACCAGTTTGGCTATGAATCTTATCAAGAACAAGGGTATGCATATAATGATAACATCTACATGGAGAACATTGATCTGCTGGAGAAGATTCAAAAATGGAGGCTGGCATGGTTCAGTCAAGGGCTATAATACAAATGAAGGCATTTAGGATTGGTTGAAGGGCACCTTATCCATGGGAAGGCCCTTTTCCAAGACATTATAGCCCTCAGGAGAATCTTGACTTCATAGTTGAAATGCTTCCTCAACTTACATAGTGGACTGAGGATATTGAGGCATATGAGTAAAGTGTGAGACAACCTTGTCAATGGGTAAGTCAGTCACCATCTCCTTGTCCTTCATTTTCTCTATCTTAAGCTTTATCATTTCAGCAGTACCAAGAGTCAAGCCCCTCACTTACTGCCCCAAGAGTTGATTTCCTTTCCCCATCTCCTAATCTTCCATCCCATCTTAATTCTTCTACACTTTTCCCTTCCAAGTAGTAATTCCCTCCAAACAAACAAGAAGTTCCACCTCCCCCTCCACCACAAACACTAGTAAAACTAGTTGAATCCCAACCTACCCCTCCTCTTGCATCGCCAAATCCATGTTGGGAAGATGAAAATTAGACAACTAGCCAAGAGTAGCAAGAAGACAAGCCAAACAGAGAAGAAATGATCAAAATATTGGTCAACTTGGCTCTCAAATTTGGGATTACAAAGATCCCCTTGATGGTTAAGAAAACAGAGAAGTCAAGGTTGAAGAGCCAATGGTGGCTAAGGATGAGTTTGAAGAATAACAAGAACAAGAACAAGAAGGAGAAGATCAATAATCTATTTTCTCTAAATGCAGTGTCCATAATGGTACTTTGTCTAAAGAGGATGCTTATCTAATTCAAGCTACACAATCAATCATCAAGGAAGAAGAACAATCAGCTCTAAGTCCTATTGAAGAGGAGCAACTAGAAGAGATCAAATCAGAGTTGAAACCGCTTGATGAAGGAAGCATTATTGAATATTTTTGCTTTCATTTGAAGGGCCTGATTTGATTAATGAATCCATGATGGAGGAGAACCATACAATTCAAGAGGCTTCAAGTACGAGCAAGCCATAGAAGAACCTTCAGTTCTTCCTCCCACTTCATCCCCTTCAAACTCTAATGTTGAAGAAGAGTTTGAGATTTCAAACTTCATGTTTGAAGATGAGGGGAACCATGGTGAGAAATTTTCATATTAGTAAGACACCATGGAGGAGGTTGAGCACATGCAGCAGGACAACAAGGACGTAGATTATCTTTCTGACTTGGAGGATTTCTTTGATGGAGAGGATCCCATGGAGATCACAAAATTTTATCCTCCATCATCCACCTTCCAAGCACATGAGCCTATTGCCATGAAGGATACCATTCAAGGAAAACAACCTGCACTTCATAACAGCCCTCTGGAACTAAGGTTGGAAGATATGAATCTTCCATGTTCGTCACAGGAGAAGGAAGGGAAAGAACAAGAGGATGTCATCATCTCTGTCACATCATTCATCTAGAAAGATTTGCAAGAAGACTCCATTTTTGGAGTTAAATATAAGAGCAGTGGGAAAATTCAAAGGACCAAACCTTGCCCAATCAAATACTTGGCTTCATTGGAGCCAAGGGAGAAGCCAACACCAGTCATGCTTACTCCTGAGCATGAGGATGAGTATCAAAGTACCAAGGATCAGCTGTAATGCCTCTTCAATCCAAATATAGAGCAACTAAAAGAGGTATTTGTCTTGTTTCTAGTTGACACCTTGATGATTTGGGTGGAGGATCGAATTATAGTAAATTTTTCACTCATACAAACAGCCATAATCAGTGTCAAATCATTTACATGGCTGCCAATTATAAGGAAGGGCAGTTATTTCTCGTCACTAGTAGCAGGGTTTGTTTCAAATTTCCCATCTCTCTAGTTAGAGTAGAGTAGTTAGGTTTGCTTTCAATAGAAGAAGTGTTTGTACACACTCTGCATATCCCACTTGGGGCATGTATGATTTCCATTTTTGTACATAGTTTGTGTGGTGGTATTTTGTTACTCGTGCATAGTGCATTGAAAATGGCATTTGGTGAGATCAGCTCAAGTTTCAATGGTGTTCTAAGTGGCTCAAAGATCAAATTTTCAAATTTCAGATCAGATTTGTGTTTACTTGGAAAAATCCATGCCCAATGGATGTTTCAAGGCCACTAATCATCTCATATAGTAGGAAGATATCCCCATGAGTCGCAAATTGTTGACCAAAATAAGCTCACACTTATTTTTGGCCCACTAACACCATTTTTTACCCTTTTTGTGATTCAATCTAGATTTTTATACATTTTAAGCACTTAAGATCTCTTGAAAGCATTTCCATCAGATAGGAAATTTTTCCCTTTCCAAAAATATGAAGAAGTCCTTCTAACTCTTCATATTTTGCAAGTTATGGGCCGGCGGGCCTTGGAAGGATTTTTTGCCAAAAATGGGCCGGTTAGCCTGGGGAAGACTTTTCACCAAGGGGAAGATTATGGACCAGTAGATCGGTGGGAGATATGTTGGCATTTTTCACTTTTCTCAAAAGGCACAAGTTACAATTGTGGGTCCGCAAGCCCGGGGATGATTTCTTTTGCTAAGTGAATATGTGGGGTCGAGGAGGAAATTTTGCCCAGTGTAAATTTGGGTCGGCGGGTCTGCGGGGAACTTTGGCACTTTACAAACTTTTTCTAAAAACACAATTTACAATCGCGGGCCTGTAAACCCACAGAGAATCTTTGCGCCAAATAAAATAAAAATGCTTAAGGCCCAGAGGGACACGTGGCCATGTCTCAGGTCAAAGCAGGAAGGCAGGTCGTCGGAGGAACTTTGGAATTTTGGCTTTTGTTTTGAAAAGGTGTAAAGTATAAAAGTAAGCCACACCTCCACCGATGCGTAGAGAAGCCACGTGTTAGGCCTTTGTCAGCTGTGGGGAAACGGGTCGGCTGGGAAACTTTGGAAATTTTGTAACTTTCTCAAAAAAGTGCATTTTCAATTTTGGCCCGCAGAGCTTTTTTGGCTAAAGTGGATTTCAGGCCTGCGGGGCTATAGGAGTTTTTTTAAATAATTTTGCATTTTTTTCAAAAGGTGCCAAAGTGAATTTCGGGCCCGCGGATCTGTTTTGCAAAACTAGTTTTTTTGCCATTTTCTTATGGATTCGATTCAAATTTTCAAATGGTCATATCTTTCGATCCAGTGCTCAAAATTCAACAAATTTGGTACCATTGGAAAGATCTCAACCTCCTTTATGCCATGGAAACATAAATTATTATTTTTAGCAAGATTTGGTGAGTGAAAAATAGGAAAATTTCTTTCGAGCCATTAATACAGGATCCGATTACTTCAACTACTCAGATTTGATTTGATCTACCATTCTTCCTTCTCCAACATGCCAAATAGACATGGGGAACCAAAATTGACAGATTGTAGGTGGATTTGTAGGGTATTGATGGTTGGTGGTTGAGCTTTTAGAGCAGATTCCATTTTTCCTTCTTTCTTTTTGGTTTTCATCGTTCTATATATTGTAAACACTTCTCATTTGAGAGGAGAGACATTTTGGGCATGGGGAAACTCTGTCAAATTTTTTTCCCAAATCCATTTGAGTTGTAAGCCTTTTCCTATGCAATTTTATGTGAAGCACATTTCTTGTATTTGGAATAGGTCATTGGTGACCTAGGCTTATTGGCAAACATATGTTAAAGATATGGAGGAATTTTGGAATCCTCCTTCCTTTTGGAACCTATGATGTTGTTCCCCTTATCTGTTAAGGAGGAGAAGGGGTGGGTTATTTTCAGAAATTTCTATAGGAATTTTTGTGTATTGCTCTCGTAAATTGTTAATTGGACCCCATTTGGTTCTTATTTTCTCCTAGTCGCTTGACTAATCCTATGTGTTATAATATTAATTTGTGATCATTTTATGATTCTTGTGATCTAGGGTGGGCTTAAAATTATGAAATTTTGTTTGTTATATAGAGTGAAGGGTATCTCTTGTGTCAATATAATAGCATGAGAAAATATTACCTATTACGAAATATATATACATACATACATATATATATATATATATATATATACATACTAACATACATACATACATACATACATATATATATATATATATATATACATATATACATACATATGTGTATGTTGTCAAATTGATTGTGTTTCTAAACTAGGATGTGAGATTATGTGTTACAATTTTTGAGTACAAATCCAAGTTATGAAAACCTTGGGGCCTGTTGAGAATTTTTGCACTCATACAAAAATGGACAACTTGAAATTTTTTTTATGATGGAATGCATTGATGAATGAATATAACTAGGGAAAAATCATATTGTTTTATTGTGTTTTCAGTTGCATTCATTAATTAACAACATGCAATTTGCATCTATGTGTGTTGTTACATAATGTAACACCTCACATAGACTCGCCATTTCATGTTTTTCTTCAACAAGAAAACACAAAATTCCCAAAGGACCAATGCATTACCTTGATGAAGGTGGGAATCACAATTTAGGTGAGAATTTAAACTTAATACCAAAAAACAAAGTTGCACTTTACATATAGAGGAGTTCATTATTAAATTACAGGTACATCAAATCTCATTATTTCTTCATGTTTAAATGCTATTAATCATGTGATTTAGTTGTTTATTTAATTATACAATAAACACATATCATAAAAGCTAAATGAATAAATAATTATACAACTTAGTTACATAAATTAACTTAGTTAAATAAATTTAATGTTTCCCACACAAGCCGTGGGATGTAACTTATAACTACTGAAATAAGAGATACATTTGCATAAATATAAAAGCAAAGGAATGTAGAATAAACCCATCATTTCCTTGAGGTTTCCTCTTGGTATTTATTGTTCCAGTTTCAATTACTTTATCTTCATCTTCTCTATATCATTCCAATACAACATTTTACCTGAAAGCGTAACAAGAAAACTCCCAGTTTTTAGCTCAGGGTTAAATCTACATGCCTATGCTATTACCTTCAGTAATGAATCTCCTAAGATCAAGAGGCATATGGTACATCAAAGCTGATACAAAAATAAAAGTACTATTTTGTAGAATATCATGACATTCACATTAATCATGACAGACATAAAGGAGAGAAAAAAGAGTCACTATGGAACACAAGAGAGGTTAAAAAGGCTAATATTTTATAACTAGTTTTTCTAAATGTGTAAGTACATGTAAGAAGAAATAAAGAAACACTATCTATTGTGTTTGCATACTTTGAAACATTCAGATCAAAATATAAAATTAATAGGTTTCCAATGAGCTCAAATTTCTATCATATGACATCCATATGTATACAAAAATGATATAGTACAACTGTTAGAAGGAGAAGAAATAATGCTACTTCATCAAGTTACAAAATATTTCCATCATATTTTCTATACAGAAAGGAGGTCGAGAAGATCATTTGCATACATATAAGGTCATAATGAGCTGTTGAAATGGAAAGCTACAACTATCAAGAAAATACATCATATTCGGAACAACTTCAATGGTGGTTAGCACCAAAGCATAGTTTCTCAAAATAATTCAATTTTAATAGTTTCGACTCTTCATAAGAGAATATGAAAAATAGTAAGATTGAGGAGACTATTTCATGTTTAAAAAAATCTACAGTTCACTATATGCAAGTATAGTCTTATAGGGACAAAACAAATATGTAAGAGTATCAAAGTTGTTTTCCATCAACAGGCATGTCGAGAAGCTCAAATTTCCAACCTTAAAAGAAGATTGTATTCAAAAGAACGTACTTCAAGGTCTTCAAGTAAGGAATCATAAGCAAGGAGAATACAGATGATAAAGTACATATTGATTCAAAATCTACAAGTATTCATGATAATAGGTACATAAGATCAAGCTTTCAAACATCTCCAATATAGCTATACTCATCAATACAAGCTTGCAAAAGAATCTCAGTTATGCGACTTCATAATGCAATAGATTAGAGACAAAAAAATTGTTCCCAAAAAAATCAAATATGCAAAATAGAACAACATGATTGGATCGTCTTCAACTTAGAGCATTGATTCAGATTCAAGAGTATTAAGGACTTACATCTTAAAGCACATGCTTAAAGTAAAATGGTCAAGGTACAATCATGTTAAAGAAACCAAAAGGGAATTCTTTCAATCCTCTCACAACAATCATGACATAGTCAAAGTATTAAGTACAATTTTCATCACCTAGAAGTGAGCTTTTAAGATTAAAGTTACAGCTCATGATATATCAGAAATTCGTAGTCACTGAAATATTATTTGAATTTAATACAAAATGTCAGAGTTTTCATTTAGATTAAATCAAGAAAGTGATTTTTACAAAAATTAAGTTCAGTATCAAACTAAACATGTGTTGCCCCCATCGATAGTTTCAAAGAACAAATTCACGAAAGAAAATTTATTATACGTTTGGTAGAATTCAGACAAAAGAACTACAAATTTTAGAAATTTATTTCAGCCTGAACTCAAAGATACATTTTTCAAAGTTTATAAAGAAGATTATATGATGGGCTCTAATTACAAAGCAAGTATTTTAGAAAACATAGCTCCAAAAGCCCAGCGAATGAATATTTTCATGCCATCATGCAAGAAAAGACTCAAACAAATACAAAGGTCTAGTTTTATAAACAATGGTCCTCAAATACATTCACAAGTTTAAATATGGATCAAGTGCCTTAAGAAAAAATTCAATCTAAACCTAGATCTGGGGTATTCACAAAAATCACGACCCGGAATTACTATTGAATGTAGAATTATGCATCAAAGTATTAAAAACAAGGCACAATTTATATTAAAAGAAAATTTCAAGCAAACATACATGTTAGTTTAAAAAAACTTCGAATTTAGTTAATAGAGGTAGATTTGGTAGACTGAGAAAACCAAAAATAGAAGACAAATGGAGCAGGTGAAATTTACAGCCATACGCTGGAAAAACTTTCAGCTTCGTACGAGAAAGTGAAGCTCCAATGCCACCAAAAGGTTTAAATAAAGCATGGAATATCAAAAAATGCTTACCATTGAATAGCTCAGATGTTCTAAGTGGAGAACAATGATTGGGGAACTCGATGTCGAGCCCACAAAGTGAAATAGAACACCCAAATATCGTCACAATTCAGGCTCTCAAAAGATCTCAAAATAACAAAATTGCATCCATTCAAGAACTAACAGACTGAATTTAAAAATAATCCCTAGCTTGAAACGAAAGTGAAGTACCCATAACTCAGAAACATTCAGATTACAAGTAGAAGTAGAGATTAAAGAATTACAGTCAAACCCTCAATCTAAGAACAAATGCGAAATAGAGTGACACGGTAATACAACGAGCTTAATGGAATCAGATTAGATATATAGAAGATCAAATCTATTGAACAACCAAGGTTTTAGGAAAACCCATTTCATAATGTAAGGTACAGAAAGAAGAAAAGATAAATCCTTACATTATTAAGAAGTAATGGGAGCAACAGAAACAACCAGACGTGCTATTGAAAATACAAGTAAGGGAAAAATATGATTTACCTCTTTAATGGTGAACTAACCAACGTTTTGAAACTTTAAAGACATGAATGCATCGAGCTATAGAATGCAAGAAATCATAACCAGGAAGAGCTAGAATATGCCAAGCTCAAGCTCATGAGAAACAAATTAAAGAAAACCCCATAATGTTATTACATGCAACCATGAATCAAGAAACTCATAGAAAAATATGAATATACCTAGATCTAATTTTCTTGGAGTCTTTAAAACATAGTATCAAGTAATGAGAGGTAGAAATCGAATCAACTTGCCCATTAGATGAAGAAAATAATGACGAAACAGGTACATTAATGAAATAGTAAGCTTCAAGACAAATCACTCAAATATGTGTAGCAAGAAAACCAAATCACAGAACAAAATGGCTTGAGAAAAAAACTGTAAAAATGGCATAAGAAAGTAAATATACCGAGCTACAACTTCACATAGCCTTCCAATGAGCTCTAAAATCAAAAAGATGGCTGCAGAGACGCAATGGCCACCAAAAAAATGCAAGGGCTCGAGATGTATTCCCAATGGTGTCGACCCAGAAAAACAAAAATCTTGAGGGTTCTTCAACTCACCTAATGGATTCCAGATTTGACCTTGTGGCTTCAAACGTTTCCTCATCTATGTGAAATGGTGCTCGACTCAAAAATAGAGTGACATCTATGCCTAGAATCGACCTATCAAAGAAAATAGAGCTCCAAGGATCAAAGTAGAACTAGTGTGGAGTCCAAAAGGCTTGATACCAGAAGCTTCTGAATTCCAGTGTAGAGAAAGGAATCTCAAAACCCCAACATAAATCTAATAGAATGCAGGGAGCCAAGAAAATGACAGAGCATAGAGAAAATTAAAATAACCCTCGGTTTCGAGCTCGAAAACCTTCTAATAATGGCGGCCACCACTAGCAAAAATCTTCCTCAGAAGCTTGAAAAGAGAAAAAGTGGCGGAAGGATATAAATATTCAAAGTCTCAGATCCCCATAGGCTAAAATATGCAAGAATATTGAGCTCGAATGCATGTAACAATGGCAGTCTGGGAAAAAAATTCTAGGGATTCGCCTATTCTTCCATAGTGCACAATAAAAATGAGATAGGTTTGAGTTGTTTTTACTCGACCAAGATTAACCAAAAAGTAAGCTTAACTCAACGAAGAGGTGTAAAATCAATGGTGCAGATAAAGAAGGTACAAGATCAAATGGTCGATATCAAAATCACAACTTTCCATGCAAACTCAAATGATACCCAAGGTCTCCTTTAACTCCATCATGATCAGAAGAGTACAGACGTGTGAATGATCGTGCAAACCTTACTAACTTAGGTTTAGTAATTCCATCGACCAAATAATGCAAGGGGTCAAACATCATGGCGAAGGGGAAACACCCCATTCAAATAAAATCATTGCATTGATCTTGTTTAGAGGTCAAAAACATAATTATATGCCACATATATAATCCAAGGAGCCCAATAAGTAAGGTATGTATGAATTATGGCATGATTGGTTGGGCAAAATACCCAAGTTCTGCAATTCGGCAAGCATGACAAAGATATTTCTGGCATCATCGCTAACGGTTTCGTTGGCATTCTCAAAGAATGGTGGGATGTTGTTCCTCCTCGCATGCAAGATCAAAATCATTAATGGCCAAGGAGAAGACGGCACTCAAAGAGTTGGGGGTGGAACTGCCAGTTTGACAACTGCAATCATCGCATAATTTATTGGCACAGTCGAAGATGAAAAAACACTGTACTCTTGAGTTTTTGAGAGCTCAACTCTGCGACATGTCAAAAGTTAAAGAGTACCAATGCTACATGCAAAAGCTCCTCTACAATTCAGGTACTCCATTTAACTCTACAATGAAATTAAGATATGTGGAGTCTTTTCCTTCATACTTCTCCACCGAATATAAAAAAGCCATCCATAATTATTTTGATGCTGATCTCGACCTTTGGAAGCATCAATCAGATTATTATAGAGACTAACAAACGCCTCTCGCATTGAAAAGAAAGCCCGAAAAGAGGCTTTAAAAGCCGAGAAAATTCTAGGAGTAAAATTTTGTTCAACACAAATAGAAAATCAATTCGGTTGTCCAACTCCTAATCCTTCTCGGTATAAGAAATATAAGAAGCATTCTTCTCGCTTCAAAAAATCTGTTAAATGCACAGACTGTGCATCCAAGCCTTTCAAGCCCCATAGAAAATTCTTTAGAAAAAAGAAATATTTTCCCAAGAGTAAAAAGATTGAGTGTTTCATCTGTAAGGGAAACCATTACAGCCGGGACTGTCCCAAGAAAGATCATAAGGCTTTTGCAAAGGCCAAAGTAAGTTTTGTTCAGGAGCACTCTCTTGATGAAGACACTTATGTGCTTATATCTGATATAGAGAGTTGTGAATCAGATGTCGAGTTCTCTGAACTCATTGTTGCCATAAACCATGTCTCAAAGATCTTCCTCTGAAGACGAATTTTCTGATTCGGTCAAGGGTATGACTCAATACCTAGTTTTCATTGTAATATGATACGGAGTTCATATGAGCATCCTTTTATTGCTCCTAGTTCCATTGTGCTGAAGAAAAAGTTGGATACACTTCAGCAAGAACTCACAATGTGCCCCCCACACATGGTAAATCATCATTACTCTCTATAGGCACAGATCTATGAACTAAAGAACCAGTTGGATGCCAAGATCCAACAGAAAATCATGAAGATATTCATTTTGCTTCTCAAAGGTCTTCTACTCCTACAACTTCTTTTGCACCATATCAATTTTCTCTTCCTACTAGTCGTGGTCGCGGACGTCTCTCCCGAGCTCCAGGATCTCCCGCTTATGGTCGAGGATGAGGAACAGTCCCGAAACTTTCCCGTTCCTATTTCCTGAAGAAGCTATTGTGCAAGATGAAGTTCCTTTTGAAGCACCTTCACCTTCGATTCCTCGCCATCGGCACTCCTGAACGAAAATGGTGGAGGCAAGCAAGAATATCCCTTCTTGAAAGATCCATACAAAAAGCAACTAAAGAATTTCAGTCATTACTTCAAGAAGAAGAATCAGAAAAGGTGCTGATAATGAAGAAGATGTCGATAGGCTGATAATGGAGAAAGCCTACGACCAAAATGATGCAGATCATCAAGCCGATGTAAGTACTGTAAGAACTTCCCCGCAATCCGCTTTGTAAAATTTAGATTTGTATTCCAAATATCAAACCATATACTTTGGATGCAATGGTTGACACTGGTGGAGAAATTAGCCTGTTAAAAGAAAAGGCTATTCCAAGTGATTGCTGGGTTCCCGACTTTCTACAAGTAAGTTTTGATTCAAAGAAAGTCATTTCTAAATGTTCTGCTTATGTTCCTGTTCAGTTAGGGCAAGTCCAAACTGTGTTCAAGGTTCACCAATTTGACCTACTTCATTATGATAAGCTTCTAGGGTCGATAACCTTAACCACCATATGTGAAGAAGAGATCCATTTCCCTCAAGGATCTGTTCCAAGACTTCATTCTTACCAATCCATTATACCTTCTGCACCAAAGCCCTGTAAAAGCTTCTAATAATGACTGGCTGCATAAATCTATCTCTCTCAATACCTCTATCATCGATGCTTTGATTTCCAAAATCAAAAATGATTGTTCCTCTAATAATCCCCATACCTTTGTACATCGAAAAAGCATTACTTTCAGTTGGAATTTCAGACAACTACTCCTCCAAAGTTTAAGGCACACCATATTGGCATGTCTCCCTCTAAGCGAACTGAATGCCAAGCTGAAATTAATAATCTACTCAAATGTGGATTCATCCAAGCATCCAAGTCTCCTTGGACATGTCCTACCTTTTATGTTAATAAAAGGAGTGAGCAGGTGAGAATGTAAGAAGAGACTTGTTGTTAACTATAAACCTTTGAATAAATATATTCTACCTGTGCAACATCCTATCCCAAGTCGGGATGATCTATTGACTCGAATTCATGGTAGTAAGGTTTATAGTAAATTTGATTTAAAATCTGGTTTCTGGCAAATCTTCCTAAATCAGGAAGATACTTTCAAAACTGCTATCAACATTCCGGGTGGACAATATGAATGGACTGTTTTGCCATTTGGATTAAAAACTACCCCCTCCATTTTTCAAAAGAAAATGGATCAGATATTTGGTCATCTCTCCAAATTTCTTATTGTGTATATTGATGATATTCTTGTATTCTCCCAGAATACCAAAGAACACTTGGAGCATCTAGAACAATTCTATCAGACTGTGTATTCTAATGGTCTATGTCTCACCCTACAAAGATGGAGACATTTAAAGATACAGTTCAGTTTCTAGGTATTACTATTTCAGATGGAGCCATACTTTTGCAGGAGCATATTGTTTCTAAGATCAGTTTATTTCCTGATGAATTAACTGATAAAACACAACTACAAAGATTTTTAGGTTGTGTTAACTATATTGCTGGCTTTTATCAAAATGTGGCACAGATCGATTACTTCTGAATAAAAGGCTTCACAAAAATGCCCCTGCATGGGATTCTACAATGACCAAAGCAGTTCAAAGGATAAAGCAGTCTTGCCAGAATTTACCTTCTCTGTCTCTGCCTGGTTCAAGTTTCAAGATCATTGAGATAGATGCCTCAGAATATTCTTGGGGAGCAATCCTCAAAGAATGCAAAGAGAATGATACAGAGCACATTTGCAGGTATGCTTCTAGATCTTTTAAAGGTTCTGAATTAAAGTATCATTCTAGTCATAAGGAAATACTTGCAGCTAAGAGAGCCATCCAATCTTTCATGTTTTTTGTTCAGCATGAAAAATTTCTTTTACGCACTGATTTACAGCATTTTAAGGGAAGGTTGTGTAAAGGTGACCCAACCAATAAGACAACTTATGGTCACCTCCAAAGATGGGCTCAATGGTTTGATGGTTATGACTTTGATGTCGAACATATCTCTGGTAAGAAAAATGCTCTAGCAGATTTTGCCTCCAAGGAATTAGTTCAGTCTAAAGCCATCAACGTTACTCAAATTATTCATGAGTACCTTCATCCAGTTTGGGACACAACCACCTGTTTGCCTATGATAAGATCTAAAGAAGTATGTGATCAAATAATGTCCCAAGAAGCAGAACAACTGCTTATATCAAGAGACATTATTTCAGTCTCTCACTATAACATGACAGAGGTTGCCAGCAGGTTTTGATCCAGATATTCCAACCTCTGATTTTCATACCATTCAAGACCCAATGGTCTTTTGTAATCTGAAATGGCCATGGCGCCATTCAAGAGAAACAGAGCCTACTCATGATACACCACATGTAGAAGGAATTCGTCTTCGCCAGCTTATTCCAAAGCCAAATACATTATGGCATTTCAAATTTTCAAAGCTTTGGCCAGAAAGTGATCCACTCAAAAATGATGCATGGAATCGTCCAAGCCGACCAGGAGACCAACAATACATCTCAACTTATCATAAATATTTCTTGATTAAGTTTTTGCCGACTAAGCATTCGACAACTGTTAGAAATGTTATTATTAATTGTAAAATTCCTGGTTTGTCAAGATGAAATACTATGTTGTTACTAACCACATGCAGGGTCACCATGCCAATCCCAATGGAGCTCTCTAGAGGAAATTCTACATACATCATACCATGAATGTACCTCCTCCTGCACTGGATACCCTCTACGTATCCCTGACCTATATCTCTACCCAACACGAGCATATCTTAGTAGAGATACAGATGGGACCCGAAATGTTTCAAGACTTTGGTACGAATGCAACACACGTAGGATTTTCCCTGTTGAAGAACGTGAAATTGATCCTACCAAATATTCTTCCTCATCCTCTGATGATCATGCCGGGCCCAGTACTTTGTATAGTCCTTAAAGCTAGATGACAGGCTTGTTGTCATCAATACAATAAATAGTGATGTGAAAACTCACTTTATGTATTGTGTGGACCTCCCCACGTTTCTAAAGGTGCTATTCCGAGTGGCATGTACTCGTTGTGTCGGTCAGTGGGAATCTTTTGGGTAACCTGTGTTACCAGTTCCCGGTTTGTAAGTTTCTAGGTTGCAGTTATTATCTCCCCTCCTTTCCTATTTACGGAAGAGTCGGGTTCATTGTAAGGCATCCTGGATTTCAGTTTATGAAGTTCTAAGTCTTAGTCTAGTCTAGTTTCTTTAAGTCTGTAATCAGTTTCTTGAAGCATTTGATTTGTTCAAGAAGTGTGTAATGGAGTTTTGCTCTTACAATTATTAATATATGGAGTTTTGAGTTTTAAAGATCCTTTGTTCCTTGAAGTGGTATCAGAGCCGGTTTTTTTCTTGTTCTATCATATCTCATTGTATTTCTTTGCTTTCTGTCTCTAGAGATTTCGTCTACAGCATTTCTAAATCCCGTAAGACGCGCACCAGAGAACGCGGACCGTTTTTAGCCCGGGTGAGGCATGTTGAGGTCATATACGTTCGAGATAAGCCGCGTCGAAGGATATAAAATTTGCATCAGACGACATGGACACAGAAGCTTGGGCTGCATCGACTTCTGGTCGACAAGATGAAGACTGCAACGATGCATTCGTAAGTCTTTTGGATCTTATTCCTGTTAATGATGAAACTAATATTTCTGAAGAAGAAAATCCCCTTCCGGGATGGAAGCTCCCGAAACTTCCCTATAGCGAAGTATACCAGAAATCCAATCCGTTTCATTTATTAGCTAAAGACCGCTATCGAGATCTCGTGAGTCTTGCATTCAAGTAAAAACGTCTGCTAAGTCTGAATATGATATTCCTTTAATTTCTCCACAAGATCTAGCGTATTTAAAAAGTAGTCTACCTATAAGTTTGTGCATATAGGTTGTGTGCAGATCGGAATAACTCCTTTATTCCGTCAAGGATTAAATGCTTCTTTTTGTGTTTTTGTTAGATACTCGTCATGAGTCTTTTAAAGACTGTTTGTTAGCTGCATTACAAACCAGTCTCAGTAACGGACCCATTCATTTTAATGTGTTTCCTAACTATCCCGTATCTATACAGACTGACAATCTGTTAGATCAAGTTTTAAAGTTACATTTGCAAACCACGGGATTAAATATGAAACCAGGGTCTTCTCCTTTAGCAATTTTTATAGAATTATTTTTCGTCTTACTAATACTGCTCATCCTGCTATAAAGCATGGCCCTTCCCAAGGAAGTAGCGTAGTCATGCATGCAAGTCTTACTGCACAAAAAATTGAACCTGAAGTAGTAAGCTGGGATAAAATTCGTGTGCCTCGTGAATGGACTATATCTACAAAATGTGTTCTTTGGGAGCACATCGTCTATACTGATCTGCCTCTAAGGTCATAGAGGATAAAGGTAAGGCTACAATATCATTTAGAAAGTCTAACTCTGTTAAACCAAGATTGTCTGCATCTTCCTCTGCTCAGTCTTTCATGTCTGAGAAAGAGAAAAATATTGAGTCCGACTTTCCTCCATGTAGTCATCCTACACTTGTCCATGATCCAAACACCGACTGTCTGTGGTGTGAATAATGTCAAGTCCTTGTACAAAAAAAAATATATCCCTAAAAATGGTCCTACTATTAGTATGAATTCTTGTTCATCTTCTTCATATTACCAGACTCTGCAGATGGCTAAATCTGTTCTCAACAAATCCAAGATCTCCATGGATACAAAAGAGGCTTCAACCTCTCAGCCTGAAAATGAATTTCCCATGGCTAAATATTTTGAGATCTATACAGAAGATCGGAAACAACGCCGACAATAATGGTACCAACGATAGCTGGACTCAAAAATCGAGCAGTCTGAGTCTGCCCGAATGATGAATTGGAACAACAAAGCTACCAGAGCTATTCAGGATCAAGTCCTGTCTCAAAATGAAAAGCTTAAGAGAATGCAAGATACTCTTAAATCTATTGAGCTCCACTAACGTGGAGATATTCAGTCTGTTGTTTCTTTGTTGAATAAAAAGATGGATAATTTATCTACTAATGTGCAGCAACTGACCTCTACCTTGCAACAAGTCCTAGATCAAGTCAGCAATAATCTACAAGCCCAGATCCAACAATCTGTTCGTATTGTCTCCGAAGGATCTAAGAAGAAGGTAATTGACAGTATTCAAACTTTCAATGAAAAAGTAAATACTTTATGTTTTTCTGTTTCTGAGATTGAGCAGCATTTCCCTGCTCTTACTGTAACTACTATCAATAAAATTGAAAGTTCTCAATCAGACAAAAGCAATATCTCTTCTAGTAGCCAAGGGAGCCCGGATTGGTCCAAGGCTATTACTTGGGCACAAGTTGCCTCCATTAAGTCCCCTCTCGGTCAGTGAGGAAGGATGACAAGAAAATCGCATGGCACGATTGACGAGAAGAAGTGCTTTGAAAGCTTCATGGACACAAGTGAAAGTTCTACACCTCCCATGCAAGGTACGATCAGAACTTTGAATTTTCAGCCCAATTTTTATAAAATAGAATGTAAAACTCCCGATGAGATGGATGTGCCCATGTGATTATCCAAACAAAAATCATACATGTCATAGTCGATCAAAAGGGGAGTCAAATAAACAATTATCAAAATATGCCAATGATGTGTGTGCTAAGATAAAGGTTCTTGCTAAATTATAATATGCAACGATAATTCAAAATTGATCGAGTTATATGATAATTATTCCAAAAGTGACTAAAGTTTAGAACATGGTGTATGTGAAGGTCAAATGGAGCAACCATGATGAAGTGAATCAAACACTTAACCTTAACCTTACCAAAAGGACCTTAATATTATCAAAGATTTTTTACCTTTTAAGGAAATAAATCAAGTGGATAAGAATGATCATTATGCATGTGATCGAGAAAAGAAAAATTAGGTCCTTTTCATGCACAAGTGGTCCCCACAGACTACAGTGGGATGAGTAATTTTACTAAGGGTTGGAGACAAATACATTACTTTTTTTTATAGGAGTATAATGATGTGCATGTAAAGTGCAAAGATTTTACATTAGGGACACACAAGAAGACTAAAGCATGCACTTTACATTGGAGGAGACTTGCACAACAAGAAAGTGGTTAATTTTAGCAAAAATATTGACCCAAATATATTAATTACATTAAAAATAGAAAAGTCAGCTGCACTTTGACTAGAGTGTATTTTTCTAACCAAGACTATTAATGCCTCATTATAATCATCATGCCTATTTTTATTCCTTTATTTATTTATGATAAAGGGATTAAATTAGCATGCATGGGAAAGTACATATTGTTGTCTATTTTTAGAAGAGTTTGGGTGAAGTATTTTTGCTATATATTGTGTGCACTAGTAAGGCGCAAAGGATGACTTTTTGGACATAGGAGTGCTGAAGCATATTTTTTCCTATTTTGCCCTTGAATAGGAACCAATTACTGTCTTTCTAATTATTTTTAGTGGTGTGTATATTTTTATTATCTCTTGTGAATTTAATTTCCTAATTTAATTATCTTACCTTACTTTGCAAATCTATTATTTTCTGCATAGTCTTAGTGTGCATGTTTAAACTTGTGTTGTTGTGATTTATCCTTCAATACATAAGTATATTCCCTAAATATTTTGATCGAAAACCATCAGTTCGTGCATCTATAATTTGTTCTCAATTTTATTTTGCATACACTCAATCAAATCCCTTAATAAATTTGGTGTATTACCCAATTTAAATTTAGTTACAGCTACAACAATATTTTTACCCTCAAAACCCCAAAATGTGTTTAAGATACATCAATAAGGAACCGACCTTGATACCGAGACTCACCTCAACAATAGGTATACCCACAAACCTGAGGTGTTTCCATTGTATCTATGGAAGTGAGAGATAAAGTAAGCTTAGAACCCTTGTTGTCGTCTCTCAAGAAGGGTACACTTATAAGAGATAACAATTTTTGGCACACCCAGTTGGAGATGGATCGGATGTGTAGCAATCTACAGCAGATCTACATTGAAAGAAAATCACTTTTGGATGAAAAACGTTGTTGCAATCCATTAAAATCAAAAGAAATTATTTGGCGACTCCATAAGGCTGATTTCAGACCAGTTTTATAGCATGTTCCATGCCTAAATTGACTACAATATAATCGGTAATAGGACTTCCTCCTAATTTTGATTCTTTACATTTGAATTTTGTAATAAGAAGAATATTTGGCAATTCCTTACCTTATAATAGGCCCAATTTTGGAAACCCTCCTCCCCTTCCTTCACCACGTATTAATATTATTATTTAAATCCTTGTTATTTCAATGGCTCAACAACCACCTAGAAATTTTGTGACCTTTGCTAATGGTAACCCTTTAGTTATTCAAGTATATCATGATATACCTACTACTTCCTTGAAAGGTTTACCTTCATATACTGGTGAAAATTAGATTACTCCTACTGAGAACATTAAAGTTATTATAGCCATCTATGCAGTTCATAATATAACTCATGAAGATGTAGCCTTGAGACTCTTAGCTGCATCATTTAAAGGAAAAGCCTTGCAATAGTACATAACTCTACCGATAGGGATCATAACAACTTATGATGAATTAGGGGAGAAAATACTTAATACATTTCAAGATAATTCTGATCATTTATCTCTCATAGAAGAACTATCTACAATCAAGAGAGCTCCATAGGAATTAGATTTGCTAGAACTTGGGAAAGAGTTCTAGCTAGTGTTAAGCCTCAAGCTGATCATGCATTTCTGTACTATCTTAGAGCTTTAAAAAGTGACATTTCAGCTAAGATTTAGTCTATGGGAGAAACTACTCTCCCAACAACTTAAGATATTGTTATTAGGGCTGAAAAAAACCTTATTCAAGCTGGCATATTAGCCACAAGACCTTCTATGCTGCTGATGGAAGATTTGGAACTTGTTCCACACCCCATTACTATCATAGAGCATGCTTTTACAGCTCCATAAGATGATGTATTAAAGTCCTTACAGACTATGGAAACTAAATTAATGTCAATTGAGAACAAACTAGCCCAACCTAGCAAGCCTTACCAAGCTTTGTACTAGCAATATAAGTAGAATAAGAAACCATATTAGCAAAATCAGAATTATAGACAACCATATAAGCCAAGGAAATTTGATCCTAAGGCTCCTAGTTCATCTAGCACTCTTGTTCCAGTTAACATGGCTTCAGAAGAATGGTGTTTACCTTGCAATCAGCCTCATTCAGTTGCTAATTGTCCAAATGCATTCTTGAATATAAGCCTTGTTGCACAACCTCAATTTGAAGCATTATTTATGCCTCAAATGGAGGGTGGGCAGCAAGATGCTCGAATCAAAAATCACCTGAACAAAACTTAGTCAGTTTTGGGAGAAAATATTTTGTTGCAGTTACAACTAGGTCTCAAGTAAGTGCTCAAAATAAAGAAAAATAATAGAATAAACTTGTTTTGTCTACAATCACTGATAAATCAACAAGTATAGGTCGAAAAAAGAAAACAAATTTTTGTTCCTTCAAAAACAACAAGAAGTTCAACTCTTAAAGAGCAAAAAAACAATTGCAACATGATCCTTGAAGATTATTCATACCTCTGATTTCAAAAACTTTTGAAGGAGAGTCATTTCTTACTAAAGCTTATGTTAAAACTGTATAAGTTTTTTCAAAAAAAATTTCTTCTTTTAATATTGTTGAGGTAATGAAAAAGCATAATATTAATATTTCGTTATGGGATGCTTTGAGTATTCTAGGACAATAGGGGTTACTTGTTCATGAGATTGCTACGCTACATATTTCTTCAAAACCAGCAGAAAAGGAAGTTCAGAAAGTGGATATGGTTCTTGGTACAATCGAGTAAGATCGCATGAAATAGGTTAAGTGGATGGTACAAATAGTTTTAAATTCTCATGATATTAATAATTCACTACATTTTATCTATCTGTGATTATTGGAGATCATTTAGTTCATAACTGCATGGTTGAAAGTGGTGCAAGAAACACAATAATGCCTAAAGTAATTACAGAAAACTTAGGCCTACAGTATGAACCTAGTAGAGAAACATGTGTTGCAGCTAGATGGGACAACAACTAACACAATTAACGTCATTTAAAATTTGGAAGTAACGTTACATGCTTTTCCAAATGTTTCTATTCTGTAGGATGTTAGAGTAGTAGATCTACCTCCTTTGCCTTATGTGTATACATATATTTCACAACAAATATAGGAGGTTATATTTCTTCAGATTTGTCATTTTTATTCTTTACTACAAGGTATGGAACTAAATTTATAGTCAATTCAAAGCCTTTGGCTAGATTTCATATTGAGCCTCATGCTTCAAATGTTGTAGCAAATTATGTAGCCATAGATCAATTGGATTTTGACGTCACAGTACACATTTCTTCATTAGATGGTGTTTCTAATCTATTTATGGATTAGAAAACTCAAGAATAACATGCGTTTGATACGTTCAAAGAAGCGGAGAAAGATTTATTTGGCATTTATTGTTTACATGAATAAAATGAATCAATTCCTTTATTGTCCAAAACAAAAAAATAACAGAAGGCTTAGGGAAGCTTCATTTCGATGGAGCAAAGAACAAAGGATAAGGTGCAGGTTCGATGCTTACTTCCCCTACAAATGAAAGGTATTTTTAGTCCCTAACTATGCAATTCTCATGTGCTTATAATGTTCCTGAATATGAAGCATTGATTCATGGCTTACAATGGGCCAGAAAAAGAGGTATCAGTATGTTACAAGTTTTTGGTGATTCAGATTTAGTAATTAATCAAGTAAAAAACTTTAATGTGTGTAATAATTCATTGCTGAAATCTTACAAACATAGAGTTTTAGACTTAATGGAAGATTTTGATGCTATTAATATGCAATATGTTCCAAGAGCTGAAAACAAACATGTAGACAAACTTGTAATAGTTGGTGCTAGTTTTGAGGTGCTATAATAGATTGAAAACATCAATGTGAAGCCACATATAAAACTAATTATAAGACCTTCAGTACCTGATAATGAAGAAAAATGGCAATTTTTCGAAGATGATGAGCAAATCTACGGATTTCCACAGCAAGAAACTGAATTTTCTGCAGTTAATCAAGAAAAAATACAACATTTATATGGTGAACAGATCATTCAATTGAAGAAAAATAA
The DNA here is from genome assembly GCA_018340775.1 of Taxus wallichiana var. yunnanensis. Classification (NCBI taxonomy): domain Eukaryota; kingdom Viridiplantae; phylum Streptophyta; class Pinopsida; order Cupressales; family Taxaceae; genus Taxus; species Taxus wallichiana. Next base: position 815,896,417 of record CM031237.1, read on the forward strand.
GCTTCCCCAAATAATGGTCACATTAGAAGATATTTTCAGTTCTGATGATCAATAAAGAAAGGATAAAGGACATATCTCAACTCACGTAGATAACTACGAAGAGATCTTAGTTGATGATGAAAGAAAGTTATTTATCAGAAAGGTATGTTCCTTAACTGAAAAACAATCTTTTATTGATTTATGTAAATAATTCAAAGATGTTTTTTCTTGTAAATACAAAGACTTGAGAGGATTTTATCCCAATTTAGCTCAAAGATACCATAGAGTTACATCAAAATTTCAAACCAATTAGGTAAAAAAATCCTGTAAATCCAAAGATTGATCCCTTAATGAGAAAAAATTTATCCAAGCTAATTGAATCAGGTATTATCTTTCCAGTTAAACATTCAAGTTGGGTAGTTAATCTTTTGCATTTTCGTAAAAAGAATGGAAAAATCCAGCTATGCATGGATTTTAGATATTTTAATAAGGCTTCATTAAAATATCATTATCCACTGCCCAATATAGATCAGATTTTAAGAATAGTTTCAGGTTCAGACAAGTTGTCCCTTTTGGAAGGTTATAGTGGATACAATCAGATTCTTGTGCGTGAAGAAGATAGCTATGAAAAAACTTTCACCACAAAGTGGGGTACTTATGCTTACAAAATATTGTCTTTTGGACTTTCAAATGCTGGTGCAACATTTCAACATGCAATGGACATGGCTTTTCATAACCTATTAAAAAAATGTATATTGTTTATTTAAATAATTTTACTATACTTTTCAAATAATTTTGATGATCATCTTATGCATCTAAGGCAGACTTTCAACTTTGCAAGCAGTTTAGAATATCGTTGAATCCCAAAAAGTCTATATTTTCAGTCCATCTGTTAGAGTAGGTATTTACCTTAGCTCATGTTCACCTAGGTACTTTATTTACCTTTATTGTATTTATCCTCACCCACTTATGTGTGTGAATATTTCTTTTATTTATTTAGATATCACGGGAATATTATCTAGTTGTTAGGTATAGTTCTTTCCTTGATCTATGGTATTGACTAGTTCTTTCCTTGATCTATAGTATTGACTACATCCTTGATGTCTAGTTCTCTCCTAAATCTATGGACTTAACTAGTTATTTGATGACTAGTTATTTTCTTGATTTATGGCTTGATCTACGACCTTGACTAGTTCTTATATTGTTATTCCTTGCCTATATAAGTAAGGCCCATTCTCATTATATTTCATTGAGTTCCATAATAATATATGATATTGCTGCTCATTTATTTGTAAAGGTTTACATAAAGTTATTCTAGTGAATTACTTTCATCTTATTGATCATGGTGTTTAATTATCATCTGTGTTATTGTCCTAGTACGATCTGGTTATTGTTCTTTTTATGGTATCGAAAAGGATATTACTTTTTGACATCCGTATGTAAGTTTTATTTTACAAATAAATTCTTTGTATATTCATGTATTTAGGTTTGCTCATATTTTGTTGATGCATGTGGTTTTATGTAAAACAGAGGCTTTCATTTGATCTGGAAGGTAGAAAAATTCTAAGATTGATTGTAAACTCAGCCATTTCTAAAGGCAGTCATTTTTTTGTTATAGAGAAACGCATTGGTTCGCCTTAAGAACCACGCCAGCCAAGAAAGAAAACTAGAAATTAATTTTCTGGGTTTTGTTGGGTTTGTCGATATCTGAACTAGGTTTTTATCTGTTACAGCGTAGCATTTTTGGGTTGCATGCAGGAGGATTTTTAGAAGGATTGATCTTTCCTTTTTTGGCATGGTACCAAGAGGTCGTGCATGGATTCTGCCATTTTGAAAAATTCCGCAGCCAGTTATTTTTAGCAACGCAAGTCACTATCCACACAGTCCTAAAATAGTAATTCTTTACCTGAAATAAATAAATAAATAAAATAAATAGTAGAGCATGATATTGAAAAACTTTTATCTTTTGATCAAGAACTCGGTTTTGAGTGTCGTTTTTACAAAAGTGTTTGATTTTTATGCTCTTTCCATTGGAAATATTTTTATTTAGAATCAAACTATAATTATAAAGTGCCATATTGTAACATGCACTCATTATAAAGTGTCAAAATCTTGAGGGGCTCTTGTTGCATTGTTTTGGGGTCTTGTTGCATTGCTTGGCTCTTGCATTTCTTTCAGTGATTTTTTGAGGATGGTGTCTTTATCTACTTTTGCATTAGATAATTTTGAGCCATTAACATTACATAATTACCACACATAGAAACCAAGCATGGAAACAATAATTAAGTGAAAATAATTATGGGATTTAAGTTCTTAAGAACAACCAATGTTCACTAGAGAATATGAGAAATTTAAGTACCAGTGGAACTTTGATGAGTGTATGTGTTTTATATTAACTTATGTAAGTGATAGTTTTTTTTTCATTTGGAAAAGTGTGACTCTCCTTTCAAAATATGGGAGAAATTGGAGGTTTTATTTGGTAAGGTGGAGCATATGAGAACCACGCAACTTGAAATTGAGATCACCTCTCTTAATCCTAAAGATTTTCCAACAATTATAGACTATCTTAATAAGTTCAAGCATTTGTTGACACATTTGAAGGGGAGTGTAAGAGATAAGAAATATGAAGAGTGTGTTTACTTGATTCAATCCAAGTTGAGAGGACCACTTCAAATATTCTCTTCTACCTTTTTCTCTATTTCTCTGGCATGGATGCCTTAGGTGACACATTCAAAATTCCCGACTTAGAAACATTTTGTGAAAGACTTACTAGGGAAGAATACAAATTGTCTCACCTCGATTCTTCCACCTCTCAAAAAGCATTAGTTGTATCTAATTCTAAGGGCAAAGGAAAACCAAAAAGTAATGCCAAATCCACCCCTTCTCCATCTCAAAGTGCTCCTGAACCCGAAAAATCAACTCTAAACCCATGGAGCCTTCTAAATCCAAGAATAATTCTAACCTTTCATGCACTTTTTGTGGGGGTATTGGTCATGAATAACATGTGTTATAAGTGAATACAAGTCTTAGAGGATGTAGTCAAGAAACAAATAATGTATATATCCACTCCAACTCCTAATCATCATGACAAAACACTTAATGTTGATTAGGTATCTCAGATCACCACTTAGAGACAGTTTGGTTTATATATTTTGGTGCTTCTCATCACATTACTTCTTTCGAGGAGTCTTTTATTTCTCTAGGTTTGAGTTTCACTTCCAAAATTTAGCTTGGAGATTTTCCTTTATTTCTGTTAAGGGAAAAGGTGATATATAACTTGATGGTGGCAATATCCATTATGCACTATATGTTCCTAACATCACTAAAAATTTTCTTTTTGTACATCAAATATATCATTCTGGCCAAGGGAAAATAGTGACTTTTACACCACATGGGCGAAGTCGAACTTTTTGGACTCTTATTAACTTGTTGCTTAGGGTATTATTGATCATAGTTCTAGATTATATCACTTTGAGGGTTTTGATGACACTTCTTGTATATGGATAGGATTGGTTTCTCATGCAAATTCATAGATTAAGTTGTTGTGTATATCTCCCCCCGGGTAAATATAGACAAACGAAAGAATGTGGAAAGAAAAGAAACTCAAAACCGAATGTTTATTTGTGCCACTAGTCGTGCCCTGGCACAAATTAGAAGGCACCGACATGGAAAAATTTGCACCCCTCGCATAGATCCCAGTGCGGAGTTAGAAGGCGCGAGTTGAAGTATGTCGACATGAAAAGGTTGCACCCAGTGCAGTTGGAAGGTGCAGGATGAAGTATGTCAACAAGGAAAAATCACACCCCTGGCGCAGATCCTAGGCGCAGGTTGAAGTATGTTGACATGAAAACGCGTTGCCCCCAAGTGCGAGGTTAGAAGGAGCAGGTTGAAGTATGTTGACATGAAAAAGGTTGCGCCCTGGAGCAGGTTGGAAGGCGCAGTTGAAGTATCTCGACATGAAAAATGTTGCTCCCAGGCACGAGTTTGAAGTATGTCGACATGAAAAAGTTTGCGCCCAGGCGCAAGTTGGAAGGCGCAGGTTGAAGTATGTCGACATGGAAAAAGTTATGCCTAGGCGAGGTTGGAAGGTGCGGGTTAAAGTATGTCGACATGAAAAGGTTGCGCCTGGCACGAGTTGGAAGGCGCGAGTTGAAGTATGTCGACATGGAAAAATTTGTGCCCAGGTGCAGGTTGAAGTATGTCGACATGGAAAAAGTTGTGCCCAAGGCGCGGATCCTGGCGCAGATCAGAAAGCACCGACACCACATTTTTAGCACCTATGGTGCACTTAAAAGTATGTTGACATGAGGATGGATGTGCCGATGCGCACCTATAGGAGGTGCAACATTTTGATCATTGACACCCCGAACTCGACAGAAAGTAAACCCTGACCCAGATATTCAAATGGCCATAACTTTTCACAGGGAGCTCAAATTCACGCAAGGTTGGAATTTTCAGAAATCTTACAAGTCAAATACAATTGGATATTTTTAATTGGGTGAGAACAATTTCTTAAAAATGCAAAATACAGCTATCCATTTTGTGTGTTTGCTTAGGTTCTCACCTACCACGATAATGAGATGAATTAAATACAATCTAGAGGTGGTTGGGGTAGATTTGGAATTCCTCTCTTCCCTCTCTTATTCTTCTTATAAATTGTAAGGAGGGGCTTCTTTCTAAAGGTTATAAATTCTTGTTTTTCCCCTCCCTTCTTCTCTTTGGCAGGTGAATTTATGGAGTTCAAACCTCCCATCTAAAATTGTAATGCAACTTTGCCTCTTGGCATTTTGTAGTGTATTGTATCAATATTTGGAGCAAATAATGCATGTATGTGGATGATTCTCAATCCTCTTTGTGTTCATTTGCATCCCCCTAATCTTTCACTGCAAATTTGGTTATTTGTGCATGATCTTGCATTGCCTTTTAATGGTTTGTGTTTATTGGCAAGACAAGTGTTCTTCATTCCTCTATGCATCACCTTTGTTAGTTTAGGTTTATTTTTATGCATCTTCTTACCCTGTCTCCTTGGAAAGTTAGATTAGGTTTTTGAGTAAACCCTCTGCATTTTTATGTGTGCATTTAAACAGAGGAATAGGAACCGGCCTTCATCCGGAGAGCTTTCCCGATTTGCAAGGTCCCACACTTGGGAAAAGCTCCATGTTATGCAATTGCACTGAGAGTCTCAACCCATTGAGTTGCAGACATTCAGGGGTGTTGTGATTCACCATCAACATTTTTGGCATGTCGGGTGGGACCAAGAGGTCATTCCACAAGATTTGAAGGAATTTTCAACAAAATTGGGTTTAGGAATTGCAAGTTTTACAATTTCATATTTTTTCACCTTCCACGCTGAACTCTGAAATCGATTTTCAAGGGCTTAAATTTCTCAAAACAAGTCAAAATTTCACCAATTGATAGATCGGGGATAATCTTAAAAAGGGTATTCTCAGATTTTTGAGATTTTGACTTTCAAAATTTCATAGTTTTTAGTATTTCAGGTTTTCCCAGGTGTCGAGCATGTCCCAAGTTCCGACACGGTGTATTTCAAGTTTTGTAAGTTGCCTTACATGACCTGAGTTTCACCTGTACCTTTCAAGGTTTAGTAGCTGAATAATAAGACCCGATAACCAAATTGAAAAACTGTATCTTCCGGGTCCTTCAAAGTTTTAAATTCTATTTTTAATATTTTCAGGTTTGGTGTGTAACTTGGCAGAATCCAGCCTTTTTAGGATCGTTCTCTAACACATCTGGCAACTCTGAAGGGATAGAATTCAGTGGTGTAGCAGCAAAACTTGCCCAGGTGTATGAAAAAAATGTGAACCAAGTCTGATACTCGAGAAGAGGGGCTATTTGTCTACTTGCAACTATCACCAGGAAGAGGAAGGAGAGGAAGAGGACCACAAAGATCACCATCTCCACCTAACCGGACTTTGTCTACACCTCCACCTGGTAGACCTTTTCTCACATCAACCAGAGTTCTTAGGCCAATCATAATGGCACATCTACCACCAAATCCCTTTGTCAATTTCACGGGTAGTCCACTCACCCTAAATGCTCAGAATCAAGTTTTGGTTATAGTGCTAAAGAATATCCCCTATTTCACAAGAGAAAATCATACTACTCCTATTGACCACATCCAAGATATTGCCAATGCATGTGCAATCCATGAAATAAATGAAATGGATGTTGCAGTCAATTTGTTGGCTTAATCTTTTAAAGGTAAAGCCTTACAGTGGTTTAGGAGCCTAGCGGTAGGGTCTATTACGAATTGGAACCAACTTTCTTCAGCTCTTTACAACCAATTCGGGGAGAGGGCAAACAATTTATCTTTATTGGAACAACTGACGACAATCAAAAGAGCTCCTAACGAAAAAATGACAGATTTCAACTTTAGATTCCAATAGTTGTTAGACCAACCGCCGAAGGCGCATTCCTTTATTTCTTAAAGGCTATAAATTCAGACATAGCCATGATGATCCAATCAATGGGAGGGACAACACTGTCAGGGGCCTATGACACAACTATCAGAGAAGAGAACTGTTTGATCCAAGCTAGCAAGCTTACACCAAGGCCACCAATGCCTCTCTATCCGGATATGGGAAATCCTACAACTAGTCAAGCACTAGAGTTGAATCCCATTCCAACTCCTAGAAATCAAAGCAATAATGAGGCATCGACTTCTTCAAATACTTCAAAGGAATTGCAGGAGGTTATGAAACAACTACAAAACCTTGGAAATGAGCTGGTGACTATAAGAAGACAACAAGGTCAAAGTGCTAGACCATATCACCCTCAAAGCGGATGCAGGATAGGCCCCCATACAAACAAAATAGAGCACTAGCTCAAGCTGCAAATCAAAACCAAAACCAAGGACAACCTCAAGCTGCCAGGCCATTTTGACCATATGATCTAAATGCAATGACATCCTCAAGAGCCTTGGTTCCAACACAAAACAACATGGCACAAGAGTATGACTGGTGTTACCCCTACAATCTACCTCACAATCAGTCAACGTGTTTCAATGGTGCACTAAATCAAGCCTTGATGGTGCAAACCATTGGTGTGTCTCAAGAACCAAGCCAAGCAGGGAATCAAAGCAGAAACACAACAAGAAGCACCTCCAACAGAAACCACATTGGCCAATTGGCAAATGGAAGACTTCTGTGGAGTTAACCAATAGCCTTTTCAAGGCATGGCTGTCAACACACGGTCAAAGAAGAGAAGCATAGAAGAGGGGAAACTGTCTAATCCAGTTGTTTCTCAGCCCACTCCTACACAACAAGGGGTCAGTAGACCAAATGTAGTTCCAAATGTGCAAAATCAGCCTAAGGTACCTGTTGTAGCAACATACACACTGTTCAAGCTCCAGAAAAGGTTGCGCTAAGTAAGGGACAACAAAAATATAGATCATCCCCTTTCAACATCATCGATCAAATGAAGAAGACACATGTGAACATTTCCATGTGGGAATCATTGGCGATCTCAGGGCAACGAGATTTATTGCAAGCTACAATGGCTAATTGGTCTACCTCGAATGTATCAAACCAGGGACAGGAGAAAGTTCTCACTAATGCAGTGCAACCGGGTGGGGGTCAACCAAGCAAGAATTTGAAGCCTCCACCATTCTATGTGTCATTGGTTGTTGGAAACCACTTAGTACACAACTGCATGATAGATTCAGGGAAAGTAGTTCAGTGATGCCGAAGCAAATAGCGGATCAATTGGGTCTAAAGTATGAGCCAGTGTTGAAAGGAGTAGTACAGCTGGATGGAACAACAGTTCGAATAGTTGGGGTCATAAAAGGGTTAAGCCTAACACTACATGCCTATCCTAATGTTATAGTTTTGCAAGTTGTGTCTGTGATAGTGAGCTAATCATCAACCAAGTCGGGGACAACATGCTACAAAGAATGACCTGTTGAAGAACTACAAGAACAGGGTATGGGACCTCATTGAGGATTTAAAAGCTTTCAACATCATGTCCATACCCAGAAAGAAAAATTAAGCCACGGATAGGCTTGCAACAGTTGGAGCAATGTTTGATGTGGTTGACAACATCAGAAGGGAAAAAACAAAACCACATATCCATGTGATTGTGAGGCTAGCAGTTCCAGATAATAACACAAGCTGGCAGGTGTTTGAGAATGATCAACAGATCATCAATTTTTTGCAAGAAGAGGCTGAATTCTCAGCTAGGAATTAGGACAGACTAGAGCAGCAGTACGGGGATCAAGTAGTGCAGCTACGGACAAACAAGCTTCCCAAGGGTTTAGTAACATTGGAGTCTATCTTCAACCCTAACGACCAGTCAGTAAAGGGATCAAGTAGTGCAGCTGCGGACAAACAAGCTTCCCAAGGGTTTAGTAACATTGGAGTCTATCTTCAACCCTAACGACCAGTTCTGTAAGGAAAAGGCTAACATACAGGTCAAGAGAGAAGATTTAGAGCCAATTCTGGTTGGGGAAGGCAAAATTCTTCAAATTGGTAAAGTGGCCACTGAGTAGGAGAAATCAGATTTCATACAGCTTTGCCAAGAATTTCCAGATGTCTTCGCTCAGAGCTATGAAGGCTTGAGAGGATTCAATCTAAAGTTGGCACAACATACCATATAATTGGATCCAGATGCTAAGCCCATCAGGTAGAAGTAGAGACCAGTCAACCCTCACATTGAGCCTCTAATGAAGAAAGAGATAAACAAGCTAATAGAGGCAAGCATTATATTCCCGATCAAGCACTCAAGTTGGGTTACAAACTTGGTTCCTGTCAGGAAGAAGAGTGGAGAAATCAGGTTGCGTGTGGAATTCCAAGACCTCAACAGGGCATCTCTCAAAGACCATTACCCACTTCCTTCAATGGAACAAATATTGCAAGTGGTATCTGGTTCGGAGAGATTCTCTCTCCTAGATGGCTACTCAGGGTATAATCAGATAATGGTGAAACAAGATGACCAGTTCAAGATGGTTTTCACCACCAAATGGGGCACATATGCCTACAAGAAGATGCCATTTGGGCTATCAAATGTTGGATCCACTTTCCAAAGGGCAATGGATATGACATTCAAGCGATTGATCAATAAAATAGTTCGATATATCTTGACGACATCACTATATTCTCCAAAATGCAAATGGATCACCTATTTCATTTAAGGCGGTATTTCAGAGTGTAGAAGATGTGGGGTATCATTGAATCCCAAAAAATGCATATTCTTGGCTCACGAAGGAAAAATTATAGGCCATATTGTTTCAAAGGAGGGGTTGACGATTGACCCAAAAAGAGTTGAAGCAATTTGAGTGTTTCCATTGCCAAGTCACAAGAAGGCTCTTCAGAGCTTCTTAGGAAGGATCAATTTTGTCTGTAGTTTTGTTCCAAACTTTTCAGCTCTCGTAAAGCCAATAAAACTGATGTTAAAGAAGAGCATGGCATTTAAGTGGACATCTGAAGGTAAGGCAAGTTTTGAGGTAATAAAAGAGGCTATATCTCAAGCTCTGACTCTCGTCAATCCAAACTTCTCCAAGGACTTCACGTTATATGCCTTCAGTGGTGGAGACACAATTTCTGCAATCCTGGTATAGCAAAACAAAGAGGGATTAGAATAGCCAGTTGCTTTCTTCAGTCAAGGCTTGGAGGAATACAAAACTAGGTACTCTTTCATTGAAAAGCATGTCCTTGCAATGATCAGGAGCTTAAAGAAATTCAAGCATCTAGTCTCAAACAATAAGATCCAATTGTTGGTCTCTCATGGGGGAATCAAGGACTTCCTTCTAAACAAGGATCTAAATGAGAAACGTGCAGGATGGATAACTCGTGTCATGGAATATGACATCGAGATCAAGGTCACAAAACTAGTATGTGGAAAAGGAATTGTTATCACCGAATCATAGCACCCCTATGTTTATACAAGTGCATATACTTGAACTCATGGTGTGATTGGATAACATGGGTACTGTTGTGGCAAATCAGCAGCACCCCCTGGATGTTGATCATATTTCTAGTTTGATCATACTAGCATCTAGTGTGATTGCACAACATTGAATCCTTTCCCCAAGTGTGGGACTTGCAAAATGAGAAAGGAATCTCTAGTTTAGTGGCTGGTTCCTCAGTTCCTCTGGTCAGATTTATCACTTACAAGTTGTAGAGGTCTATATTCCTAACCGTACCCTAAATTCCAAAGGAGACAGAGATAGAGAATGCAAAAAAGCTAAAACTAATGCTAATAGGTGATGCACCAAAGGAGTTGTAAACACCTGATGCTACATGTAATACACAATCCACAAGGAAACATAGCACAAAACATGCCCAAATGCTCAAAATGTAATGAAAGATCAAGAAAGAAATGATAGATATATGAAAGGATTGAGGGATTTTAATCACGTAACATATATCAACATCTCGGATCCAATACAAGAGCATTACAAAGATCCGAGGCAAGAAAAGGTGCTGCATTACATGGAAAGGTAAAATTTCTTCACAAATTCTACCAAGGAGGAAGAAAAAGGAAGTTGCAGAGCTGAAAAACTGTCTCTCCTTGCAAAAATGAACTCATCCTGGGTTTTACAATGCAAACCACGACCCCAGGAGAGAGAAATGAGGGAAAACGTTCAAGGGGTTCAACCATTGACCAAAATGCCATCAAAACAACATGGGCACCCTAACAGACCCATTCCCTGACATTTTTAACCATGCTGGGAGAGAATGCGAGCCATTCTTCATTAAAAACGATTGTTGAAACGTCATTTCTGTCCCATGACCACGTGCGAGGTGTTTCTTGATTTTCTCTCTCCAAACTCCACCAAAATACAAAAGTGACCCTATAATCTTGTATATAATTTTACCAGCTTTCCATTGATATAAAGAATGTGAAAAACCTAGCTCTGGATCGAAAGATATGGCGATTTGAAGTTTTAGGGCAAAACAGGGCCAAATCAGGTCGGCGGGCAAAAATTCGAATTTTTGTACCTTTTTGGTCATTTGGAAAATTTTCCAAAATTTCCCCACTCCTCCACTGTAAGTGCCACGTGGCGGCATCTCATTGGCCATGGGCCTTTCAGGGGAAAATTTTTCCAAAAAACTCCGCCGAGCCATAACTTAAAAAATACATGGAGTTAGGAGGAAAAATTTACCTTTCTGGAAAGCTGAGAAAGAGCTCTATCCAATGGTGTCATTTCCAAAAGGTTTTGAGTGCCTGAAAAGAAAAATATTATGACTGAGGCACAAGAGAGGAAAAAGTGAGAGGAGTTAGCCACAAAATGAGTAGGGGCACATTTTGGATAACAGATACTATCTCCAAGTTGTGGGACTTGCTACTTGAGATAGACCTCCAGAGAAAACTGGTTCTTGCCCCTAAACTCCCTGCCACAATCTACTCTAATGCAGGGGAAACTAACTATTCTAATATAAATTTCCAAGGGACGAGGGAGAGAGAATGCATAAAATGAAATCCTACACTACAACGGTGATACACCAGAAAAGGAGGGTGTGAGAGTAGTCTTCAAATGCGTGAGATACAGAAGCAAAGTGCACACTAGAAGGGGTGATGACAGTTCTCCATAATCTAGCAAAATGCATTTTACAACAATATTTCAAACATACACAATGATAATGGATCCCTGCAAGAACATAATAATAGACACAATATTCTTGTAATCAAGGTTAAAGGGGCAAGAAGAATGCAAGAAAACACAGCAGGGGAAGATACATCCACAAACTTGTATTTTATTGCTTCCTGATATGCACAGTTCAATCGGTTACAAGATAAGGGCCTGGATCACCATGCAAGGAGTCCACAACAAGGGCCTGCAACACATTGGCTTCACAAAGCAATTTTTGTAGAGCTTTGCTACAAAACCTACCTGCTTTTACAATGAGCCCAACACTCCATTTATAGAAAAAATGAGAAGAAAAAGAGAAGGGAAAATGGAAATCCCAAAATCTGTCCTTCAACCGCTTGTAAGAGGAATTAAATGGAGTAAAATGATTATATATTACTTGCAAAAGGCTCCCCATACTATCCCAGGTGCTGTAGCAGAGAAAGAATGATGACCATGCCTCTTAATTGCACTCCCAACTACCAAATAAAACACTGTTATGAACCCAGCAACATTTTCTAAAAAATTTGATCAATCTCTCATCAAATATGGAATTTCTTGATTGTTATGCATTGGGCTCAGATCCACGATTCCAACGGTACCAATTTTGTGTGATTTCGTTGAGAAATGCAAAAGTTATGGCCTTCTGAGTGCGGGTAGCTATTTTGGGTCTCGCAGGTGTTTTCTGTCATTTGACGGAAATGAACATTAACTGACTGGAGCCGAATTTTATGAAAATCGGAGCTTGGAGTCAAAATTTATGGCCGTTTGAAGTTTCACGGGTCAAATGTTGACTTTTCTTCTTTGTTGCAGCTATTTCGGAAAATCGGCCGATTTGCATCCCACGCATACTTCTGTCCCGGTTGTCCCGGACGAATATCTCCCACATCGGCCGATTCGGGCTTCCTTGTCCCTTTGCGGCCTTTTCACCTTTTCACGTCCCACGTGTACTTTTTTCCCTCATTGTCTTGGGCGAAAATTTCCGAACTACCTGAAATGGACCGTCTTTCGGTAAATCGGCCGATTCACATCCCGCGTGTACTTTTATCCCAGCTGTCCCAAACCGCAAAAACAAAAAAATTGACGATTTTTCTTGCTTTCAATGCGTTTCTTCCCTCGCGTCCCGACGTTCCAACTATCCCGTGGACCGCCTGGGACAAAAATGTCCGACTTAGCCGATTTTCTTTGTATTTCGGCCCAAGCTTGGTACGACGAACCTCGAGTACAACCCGCACTGGTATGACCCAAACCCTTCAGACCCAAAATGCTTTAAAACAATCCTGCAACCTTATTTTTGCATTTTTTCCATTTTTTCTAACTCATTGGGATTTCTTCTTGGATGGGAGAGTTAGAAAGAAGCCGAGGGGGCCTCGAAAAACATGATTTTGGTCCTCAAATCAATCTACTTTCTCGGGACTGAATAATTTGATGCATGTTATCAAAATTACCTTGAGGGGTGAATTTTGGATAACAGGACTATGTGAATAGCTAGCTTTGATTCAGCAAGTTGAAGCAGGTGATAAAAAAGAGACTGTCTTACTACTATAGGATGGTCAAGAATAGGAAAATGATGACATGCCCACTCTTTGTTGGACTCATAATATGATACACTTCCTATAGGCAGGCCTATGCCCTCCAGAATTGAGCAAAGCAAAAAGGAGATACTTTAGATTACAATTCATTCCATATGTGCTTGTTGATGGTGTTCTGTTCAAGAAAGACATCAATGGAGTTCTATTGAGGTGCATTGGGACAGGTCAAATTGAGAGGGTGTTACCAAATTTTCATGATAGAGATTTCAGAGGACATTTCGCCCCATGAGTAACAACTCTCAAGATAATGAAGACAAGGTATTATTGGCCCATAGTGTTCAGTGACTGCTATACTTGGATAAGAAAGTGCAAGAAATGTGTACTCTTCGAAGGCAAAGAAAGACTACCAACACTTCCATTGCACCCAATTTTAGATGACCAACCATTTATGCAATGGGGATTGGACTTCATCGAGGTCATCAATCCAAACTGAATCCAAGGTCACAAGTGGATTCTCATGGCAACGGACTATTTCACCAAGTGGACCGAAGCGGTAGCACTCAAAGAAGAAAATGAGTCTAACATGCTAGACTTTTTTGAAGGGATAGTGACCAGGTTTGGTGTGCCGGCCACTATCATATCAGACAATGCATTGGCATTCATAGGTTCCAAGATTAAAAAATGGGCCATCAAGAATGGAATCTTTTTTAGCACCTCTTCAAATTATTACCCACAGGGTAATGGACAGGTAGAGTCCATGAACAAAAATTTGCTAAGAATCATCAGAAGGACTCTGGATGAAAACTAAAGAACATGGCATACAAAGCTAAAATCAGTGTTATGGGCCTGACATGATAACGCCAAAGAGGTCTATAGGTAATTCTCCCTATAAGTTGGTCTATGGGAAAGATGTAGTATTGCCTATATCATTAGAATTGCTAGTATTGGAGCTCATGAAGCAGTTGGAGTTGTCTAAGTTTGAACCAATGGAGGCTAGATATGCAAATTTGATGGAATTGGAAGAAATTAGAGAGCATGCAATTCATACAATTAAGAAGGATCAGGCCTTAGTAAGAAGATGGTTTGATAAGAAGGCAAGAGCAAGGAACTTCTAGGAAGGGGACCTAGTTCTTAAATGGGATGCAGATCGGGAAAAACCAGGAAGGCATTCTAAGTTTGATGCCATTTGGAGTGGCCCGTACATGGTCAAGGGATGTAAAAGTAGTAATGCCTTCCAATTGTCTACATTGATGGAGAAGAACTCCCGATCCCGGTTAATGGAATCTATCTTAAACATTGCTACTAAAAGGAAAAGGTTTACCCTTGTAAATATTAGCCTAGATTTCAATTCCTCTAAGTGCGGATGCACATTGTCTTGTTGTAGTTAGGTTTCAATTTCCCTAATTGCTTCGACACAGGTTTTGTTGCTCTCAGGTTTAATTTCTATAGTTCAACATGCTCTCAGAGAAGAAGTTGCGGTATCAAGCTCGGGATCAAATATAAAGTTGGTTTTAGGTTATTGCTTATGACTCCATGCCCAATGGATTGTTAAAAGGCCACTAATCTTCTACCTAGCAGGCAGGTGATCCCATCGAGTCACAAAACTGTTGTGTATATCTCCCCCCAGGTAAATATAGACAAACAAAAGAATATGGAAAGCAAAGAAACTCAAAACTTGATATTTATTTGCGCCACCAATTGTGCCCAGCACGATTAGAAAAGCGTTGACATGGAAAAATTACGCCCGCGCAGATCCCGAGCACGGGTTGGAAGGCGCAGGTTGAAGTATGTCGACATGAAAAAGGTTGCATCCAGCACTAGTTGGAAGGCACAAAGTTGAATTATGTCGACATGGAAAAAGTCGCACCCCTAGCGCAGATCCCAGGTGCAGGTTGAAGTATGTCGACATGAAAAAGGTTGCGCCCAGGCGCAGGTTGAGGTATGTCGACATGAAAAAGGTTGCGCCCAGGCGCAGGTTGAATTTTGTCGACATGAAAAAGGTTACACCCAAGCGCAGGTTGGAAGGCGCAGGTTGAAGTATGTCGATATGGAAAAAGTTGCGCCAGTGCAGGTTTGAAGGCACAGGTTGAAGTATGTCGACATGGAAAAAGTTGCGCCCAAGCGCAGGTTCGAAGGTGCAGGTTGAAGTATGTCGACATGAAAAAGGTTGCGCCCAGGCGCAGGTCGAAGGCATAGGTTGAAGTATGTCAACATGGAAAAATTTGTTCCTAGGTGTAGGTTGGAAGGCGCAGGTTGAAGTATGTCGACATGGAAAATGTTATGCCCAGGCGCAGGGTGGAAGGTGCGAGGTTGAAGTATGTCGACATGGAAAAAGTTGCACCCCGCGCAGATCTCCTATGCAAATCGAAAGCACCAACACCACATTTTCAGTGCCTATGGCGCACTTAAGAGTATGTTGACATGAGGATGGATGCGCCAAGGTGCACCTTCAGGAGGCGCAACATTTTGAGCGTTGACACCCCGAACCCGACAGAAAGCAAACCCTGACCCAGATATTCAAATGGCCATAACTTTTCACAGGGAGCTCGGATTCATGCAAGGTTGGACTTTTCAAAAATCTTACAAGGTCCTCTACCCAACTATGATTGGATATCTTTAATTAGGTGAGAACAAGTTCTTCAAAAATGCAAAATACAGTTCACCATTTTTTGGGTTTGCTAGGGTTCTCACCTACCGCCATAATGAGATGAATTAAATACAATCTGGAGGTGGTTGGGGTAGATTTGGAATTCCTCTCTCTTCCCTCTCTCATTCTTCCTATAAATTGTAAGGAGGGGCTTCTTTCTAAAGGTTGGACATTCTTGTTTTTCCCCTCCCTTCTTCTCTTTGGTAGGTGAATTTGTGGAGTTCAAACCTCCCATCTAAAATTGTAATGCAACTTTGCCTCTTGGCATTTTGTAGTGTATTGTATCAATCTTTGGAGCAAATAATGCATGTATGTGGATGATTCTCAACCCTCTCTGTGTTCATTTGCATCCTCCTAATATTTCACTACAAATTTGGTTATCTGTGCATGATCTTGCATTGCATTTTAATGGTTTGTGTTTATTGGCAAGATAGGTGTTCTTCATTCCTCGGTGCATCACCTTTGTTAGTTTAGGTTTATTTTTATCCTTCTTCTTACCCTGTCTCCTTGGCAAGTTAGATTAGGTTTTTGAGTAAACCCTCTACAATTTTATGTGTGCATCTGAACAGAGGAATAGGAACCGGCCTTCATCGGAGAGCTTTCCTGTTTCACAAGGTCCCACACTTGGGAAAAACTCCATATTATGCGATCGCACTGAGAGTCTCAACCCATCGAGTTGCATACATTCAGGGGTGTTGTGATTCACCATCAACATAAGCTTTAACATGAAATATTTGGACATCTTAATTACATATATTTAAAGGAGTTGAGCACTCATGGTATTGTATATGGTCTTCCTAGAGTTTCTTGTCTTGAAGGAGTTTTCTTTGGTTGTGCATTATGGAAACAACATCAAGATCCATTTCCTAAGAATTTTTCTAAGAGATCTTCTTCACCACTTGAGCTTATGCATAGTGACTTGATGGTTTTTCTAACCCCCTCTTTCAATGGAGCTAAGTATGCACTTACCTTTATTGATAATTTCTCTAGGCATACTTGGGTTTATTTTCTCAAGTACAAAAGTGTCTTTTATCACACTTCAAAGTCTTCAAGGCTTTGGTCAAGAAACAGTCTTCTAGTTGCATAAATAACCTTCATACTAATAATGGGGGAGTATGTCAGCAATGAATTTTTTGACTTTTTGGCAACTCAAGGCATTATTCACTAGGATTCTATTCCTCACACTCCACAATAGAATGGCTTAGTAGAACAAAAGAATATAACCTTGAAGGAAATGGCTAACTGTATGATGCATTCTATAGATATACCTCTTATCTATTGGGCACAAACAGTTAATTGTGCTAACTACATTCAGAATCACACACCACACAGAGCACTTGAGTATTTGACTCGAGAGGAAGCTTGGTCCAACAGTAAGCCATATCTCTCATTTTTTTGAGTCTTTGGGAGATATACTTGGGCCTTTGTGCCAAAGAAGGAAAGGAAAGATTTGGATAAGAAGAGTAAACCCTTGATCTTTTTAGGGTATTATGAGGATATGAGAGCTTATCGACTTTTAGATCCTAATACACATGTCCTTCTTTTTCAAACACATGTTTAGTTTGATGAGTGCTTCACTCCTCATGATTATTCATATTCTTCCATGCCTCCTTATTCTTGATCTCATCTTGAGGATCCTTTCTTTGAGGAGATTGATGAGGAGGTTATAAATGCCATTAAGGATCGTATTCCCACTGATGTTGTCACTATGCCTAAGTTGTCTCGTACTACAGTTTCTGAGGCAATAACTTTCATATAAGATCTTCCACCCATTAGGCATAATCACACACATTCTAAAAGTTCGGAATTTTGTGTCGTGCAATTTATGAGGATCCACGGTCTTTTCACAGGCTCATGGGATACAGGAGTGGGATGATGCAACGACAGCTGAGTATTCTTCTTTGATGAAGAATCATACCTGGGATTTGGTATCTCTTTCTAAAGGAAGAAATATGGTTAGGTGTAGGTGGATATACCGAACCAAATATGTAGTTGATGAGTCCATTGACAAGTATAAGGCTCGTCTTGTTGGACTGGGTTTTTCACAAGTTGAAGGTATTGATTACTCGAGAATTTTCCACATGTTTCTAGGATGGATTTTATATACCTTGTACTTGCTATTGCTATATCACATGGGTGGCCCATATACCAGATGGACGTGAAGATTGCCTTCTTACATGGAGATCTATAAGAGGAAATATACATAGAGGAGCCGGCTAGATTTGTTCAGGATTCTTCTCTTGTTTGTAGGGTCTGGAGGTCTCTCTACGGTCTCAAACATTCCCCCCGGGCTTGGTATGAGAAGATGGATTCTTTTATTCTCTCTTTTATTTATTTTTGTTTCCACTCCAATCATACAATGTATCTCCAAAATGTTGGTGATGATATTGTGATACTTATCTTGTATGTTGATGATATGTTACTTACTAGCTTCTCTTATTCCCTCATTCAGAGTATTCAAAGGGATGTTTCTACACAGTTTGACATGACAGATCTTGGGCTATTACATTATTTCCTTGGTTTGTAGATTTCTCGAAAGATTCGGGGATTCATTTGAGTCAGCAAAAGTACACCCATGATCTTCTTTGGTGCTTTGATATGGATGATTGTGAGCCATGTCCATCTCCTTTTCAGTCTAGAGTTATTATTACATCCAAATGTACCACACCAATTTGTGATCCTACATTGTATAGGAAGTTGGTTGGGAGTCTCATGTACTTGGCCCAAACTCGCCCTGATATTACATTTGCAGTAGGGATTTTATCTCGGTTTGCACATTCTCCTCAAAGTAGTCACTAGCAGGTTGCTAAAAGGATTTTTCACTATTTTTAGGACACTTCCCATTTTGGCCTACACTACACTCGGGGTTCTACTCAGTTGGTTGGGTATATAGATTCAGATTGGGAAGGTTCTATTGATGACAAACATTCCACTTCTGGCTATATTTTTGTCTTGGTTCTTCTCCAGTTGTTTGGGAGTGCAAAAAGAAACAGTTATTGCACTTTCATCTTCAAAGGCAGAGTACAGGGCAGTAATTACAATGATTCAATAGAGTCTTTGGCTTTGGCTGATTATTTACAGAGTTTATATTCTAATAGGATTCACCAACTGTACTTTGGTGTGACAACCAAAGTACAATTCACATTTCTTGCAACCTAGGTGAGCCCCATCGGACCAAGCATATTGAGATACACATCCACTTCATTCGTCAGCACATTCAGGATGGAGTTCTTTTCTTGGATTACATTCCGACTCAATAGTAGGTTGTGGACATCTTTACGAATCCTTTTGCATCACCTTGCTAAATTGAGTTGTGTGGAATGCTTGGGGTTTCGGAAGTTGTTCTTGGGGAGTGTTCGTGAGAACATATTTCTTCTTCTTCTTTTTTATCTTTCCTTATAGCATGATTATTTCCTTCATTTGGTTTGATATTTCTTCATGGATATATTGTACATGAGTACCTCATCAGGCCTAGTTTTCGAGACTCATACTGTGGACATGCCACTTTCTATTTTAGCCCCTAGCTTTATGAGTGGGGGTGTTAGAGTAGGTATTTACCTTAGCTCATGTTCACATAGGTACTTTATTTACCTTTATTGTATTTATCCTCACCCACTTATGTGTGTGGATATTTCTTTTTATTTATTTAGATATTAAGGGGATAATTATATAGTTGTTAGGTATAGTTATTTCCTTGATGTATGGTATTGACTAGATCCTTGATGTCTAGTTCTCTCCTAAATCTATGGACTTAACTAGTTATTTGATGACTAGTTCTTTCCTTGAATTATGGATTGATCTACGACCTTGACTAGTTTTTATATTGTTATTCATTACCTCGTATAAGAAAGGCCCATTCTCATTGTATTGCATTAAGTTCCATAATATTATATGATGTTGTTGATTATTTGTTTGCAAAGATTTATTTAAAGTTATTTTGGCGAATTACTTTCATCTTATTGATCGTGGTGTTTGATTAGCATATGTGTTCTTGGCTTGGTACGATTTGGTTATCTTTCTTTTAACATCAAGGTAAATTACCTAGAAATATTGTTTCTAGATAAGGTTTAGCTATTGATCCTTTCAGAATTGAAGTAATTATTGATGGCGCATCACAACACCCTTGAATGTCTGCAACTCGATGGGTTGAGATCATCAGTGTGATTACATAACATGGAGCTTCTCCCAAAGTGTGGGATTTTGTGAATTAGGAGAGCTCTCTGGATGAAGGTCGAGTTCCTATTCCTCTGTTCAGGTGCACACATTCATATTGTAGAGGATCTACTCTAAAACCTACTCTAACTTGCCAAGGAGATAGGGTTAAGGAGATGCAAGAAATAAAACCTAAACTAACAAGGGTGATGCACTAAAGGAATGTTGAACACCTGTTTTGTAATTAAACACAAACCATTAAAAATATAACACAACCACCATGCACAGATAAAAAAATTGCAATGAGAGATCGGACAGATGCAATAAACACAAGACAAGGTTGAAATCATCCACACACTTATCTTATTGATCAAAAAATTACATTACAACTTGAATGGGAGGTTTTACTCCACAAAATCACTTGCAGACCAGGGAAGAAGGGAGGGTGCAAAGCAAAAATGTCCAATTGTTATCCATATTTTTCCCTCGGGAAAAATATTGGATTAGAACGAACCCGCACTAAAAGGACCTAAGAAATCATGTAAAAATCCTACAAACAGATTGCAGAGAGACTCTATAGTGGAAGTGACAGGGCATGCGAAGATTAAACAACCCTATGTGAGAGAAATCTAGAAGATGGCTTTGTCGAGTGGATCCGGGCCCTAAATCCATTCTACAGGTTTCAAGTAGGATCGGAAATAAAACAGTGGGGTCAAAGGAAAAGGAACAGTGTCAAAGAAGCCAAGATCAATTAAAGGAAGAAACGACGAAGATCTGAAGTCCTCGGGCTCAAAGCATCTCCGATTGAGTCCAAAATTGACTAAGTATGGAGGATGTTACGAGAGAAGCCACGTGTCCAAGTAGCGCTTCTCCAAGGATGATTCTAAGAAAATAATTTCAAATGAGCGTTAGGCTTTCATGCGTCCGGAGCCGCAAAATTTTTGTGCCCGTTGAAAAGTCTTCCATCAGGCAGGAAGAAGCTAGATGCTCGACGCAAATCCAAGGTGGGGACTCAAACTCGCGCCAGCCCTCCACGTATAAAATAGTCAACCAAGGTCAAAAGGTGGGTAAAGAAGGCCTTAAAAAGGGCTAAGTATAGAAGATGTTATGGGAGGAGCCACATGTCTAAGTGGCACTTCTCCGAGGGTAGATCCAAAATTAGAGACTCAAATGAGTGCCAGTTCACCATGTAGCCCTAGGTCCGTGGGAAGGGAGAGGTCGTTGAAAATTCCAATTACCTGTGGAGGCTTCAAAGTGTTAACTCGATGCTCCTTTAGGGGAAAATTTTGATCGGGGTTCTTAAGCAAGCGCAAAGCCTCCACACGTCCAGCCTCTTCGAAGGGAACAAAGTTGGGTTTAATAGTCAATGCATAATGGCAGGCTGGCGGAGAATGCCAAGTGTCATAATGACACTAACTCAAGGGTGAATCAAAGAAAGGGTTCTCATTCAAGCGTCAGACTGCCGTGTGTCCCCAATCAAGGAATATGACCCCGTCAAGTAAAGAGCTTAGTTGAGAAATAAAGAAATTGAGTGAGCCAATGGAGGAAACCCCGTGTCAGCCCAACGCCATTCTAAGAAAAATATATAGAGGCTGCCCTCAGATATGCACCAACCAACCACGTGTCCCATATTAAATAAGGGGCCCGTTCTTCAAACTGGTTTTCCCGCCCTTTCGTACAGACCCGATGCAAACTTCAAAGGGGCATATCTTTCTACTCAGGGCTTGAAATATTGCAAATCTGACACCATTGGAATATCTCAGCCTCGCCTACGCCATGAAGATCTGAAACTTTAAGTTTGGGGAGGTTAGGTAGGAGAAAATAGAGAAAACATCTTCAAATCCATTAATGTGAGATCCATCTACCTCAACAACCAGATCAGATTCAATCTGCTCCACCATTTCCTCCTTCTTTGAGGTGCCGAACTAGTGATCAAAGCAATCGAGGAAGATTTGGGGGAAAATTTTGTAGGAGACATTAACAGTAGTGCTTGGGCTTGAACCTATTTTTCCTACTTCTCCCTCTTTCTTTCTTCTCTCTGATTGAGTCTATAAATATAGGGTCGGGACTCATTGTAAAGGGTTGGACATTATTCTATTTTACAGGCTCCCCTTTTTCTTCATCAAAGGAGCTCATGGAGTTTTCAGACCTTCCACTAGACTGTAATACATTTTCTGCCTTTTGGTCACTTTGTAATGCAGTGTATCAACCTGCAGAGCAACAAAACATGCATATGATCAAATTTAGATCCTTTCTTGTCTCTTTTTCTTTCATCTGGTCTTTCATTATAGATATGGTTATTTGTGCTTGGTTATTGTATGCATTCTATTGGTTTGTGTCTATTAGCAAAACAAATGTTCATCATTCCTTTGGTGCATCACCTTATAGCCTAGTTTGATTTCATGCATTCCTTTTATCATGGGCTCCTTGGTAAAGCTTAGATTAGGATTAGGAATATGCCTTCTACAAGTTTTCACGCATGCACCTAAATAGAGGAATAGAACTGGATTTTAATCTCGAGAGTTTTCTCATTTTCTATGTCCCACACTTAGGAGAAAACTCAATGTCATGCGGTTCACAACAAATGACTCTACCCTAGAAAATTAGATCTAATGATTAATTTGGGGGTGTTGTGATTTTGTACTAATAGTTTTGGCATGCCCAGTGGGACAAGAATTCTCCATCTTTATTACAATAAGATTGATATACACTTTCTGTGATTCTAGATGTTAAGAAGCTTTTAAGAACTGCACATCTAGCGACTCCAAAAGAGACAGAATCCACTGGTTTCAACAGTCCAAGCTTGCCAAGTTCATGAGAATAATACAAATGCGGTAAGGAACTCGAGAGGAGGGATTATTTTTCTATCTAGACTTATCCCCAGATAGAAGGAGAAGAAGAAGAACCTAGAGGTCTCTATCTCCTCCAAACAGAGCCTTATCAACACCTCCCCCTAGTAGGTTGTTTTTTCATTCAAGAAGGGTTCTCAGGCTAATCAGGATGGCTCAACCAAATTCTTATGTCAATTTCACTGGTAGCAGCCCACTCGCTCTAAATGCACAAAATCCAGTCTTGATAGTAGCATTAAAGAGCATCCCATATTTCACTGGGGAAAACCAAACTTCTTCTGGTGACTATGTCCAACATATTGCAAATGTCTATACAATCCACGAGATCCATGAGATTGATATTGCAGTCAAGTTGCTAACCTCTTCACTCAAAGGTAAAGCTTCATAATAGTTCAGGAGCCTTGAAGCAGGCTCGATTCAAAATTAGAACCAGCTATGCACAACTCTTCAGAACCAGTTTGGAGAAAAGGGAGATAACCTATACTTGCTGGAGCAGTTGACAACAGTCAAGAGAGCTCCAAATGAGCAACTGATAGATTTCAACCTCAGATTTAAATGGACCTGGGACAAGATTGTAACAACAATCAAGCCCACTAATGAAGGTGCCTTCTTATACTTTCTTAGGGCTTTAAATTTTGATATTTCTTTGATGATTCAGTCAATGGGGGCACAACCTTACTTGCAGCCTATAGCCTTTCCATAGGAGCTAAGAATCATTTGATTTAGGATGACAAACTTGCTCCTAGGCCATCCATGCCTCTATACCCCGAGTTAGGAAACCCAGATACTAGCCAAATGCCCAAATTAGCTCCTATGCCCACCCCCAGGAGTAAAATTTTAGCTAAAGCCTCCACTTCATCATCTAACACTTCAAAGGAGCTTCAGGAAGTTATGAAACAATTGCAAAACCTAGGAAATGAGCTAGTAACCATCAAAAGACAACAAGCTCAGAGTTCTAGGCCATATCAACCCCAGGCTCACTACCAGGCCAGACCCCTGTATCAACAAAATAGACCACTAGCCTAGGTTGTATATTAGAGTCAACACCAAGGGAAACCTTAAGTTGCTAGACCTTTCAGGTCATACAACCGAAACATAGCTTCAACATCAAGGGCATTGGTTCCAACACAGAATAACATGGTATAAGAGTATGAATGGTGTTTCCCATGTAATCAATCACATAATCAGTCAATGTGCTTTAATGGTACATTAAATCAGGCTCTGATGGTGAAAATTGTTGGTTTGTCACAAGAACCTAGCCACGAAGAAAGTCAGCAATAAGGAGCTCAACAAGAAACACCCTGAAACAAAACTATGCTTGTCAATTGGCAGGCTGAAGACTTCTATGGAATGAATCAGACTCCTTCTCAAGCTATATCTTCCAATACATGATCTAAGAGGAGAAATATTGGAGAAGGACATTCACCAAGCTCAGGTGATCCTCAACCTTCCATTGCTCATCAAGGTATTAGCATTCAAAATACAACTCCCAATGTGTAAAGTGTTGGTGCCATTTTTAAGCTTGCACCATGTTGCCCTAAAATTTTCAAATCTATATCTACTAAAAAAATTTTACCCTTTGAATTAATGGTCTAAATTTCTTCCCCTCTAATTGAATGCTTTAAAATGCTCACAGACTTGTTGTTTTGCCCTAATTTGAAGGAATATTCAAAGTTTTCCCTTTTATATGCCCTAGTTCTTCCAATTTCACGGGCTATGTCATTTTTCCCTTTGCCAGATCGTGGAAAAATTGAATTTCATCAATTCATACTTGTTTGTATTTGAAAATCTAATCCCAAGGTCAAAATTTTTGTAAAATCACGCTTCAGTTGATTCAAAATCAAAAAATTTGCCATCATTGGTGAAAAAATCAAATTCTAGGGCATCCCTAGAATTTTTACGTTTTGACGGTTAGATGGGCGTATTTTAGCCGTCAAATTATGGCTGAGATATCAGAGGGTACGTGGCGGCTTCTAATTGGCTGAGGAAAGGTGGGGAGGTGCTCTAATTTTTCATTTTTCACCTTTTCAAGCAAATGGGGCATTTTCGGGCCCAAGGACCCATTTTTTCCAAATTTGCCTACGTGGCATGTTTTGATTGGCAGGTGGGATGGCGGGTGGTCGATTCCCTTAAGGTTTTTTGACCTTATTTTGTGAAAATTTTAAATTCAAAATTGGTCCAAGCCCCATGACCCGATCGAGAAAGGACACATGTCCTAAAAATTTCAAAATGGAGGTGCGGGCCCACGGGGCAAAAAGTGAAATTTTTCCCAATTTCTAAAAAGGTAAAAATGCACAGAATTTAAGCTGATTTCAATGGGACCCACCATATGCCACGTGTCAGCTCCAAAATTCAAAGGTGGAGGGGCGGAGAAAAGGGTCAAAATTTTCCATTTTTCCAAAAAATGTGGAAAAGTAAAAATAAGCCCGAATTTGTTCCCAATCATAGTTTAACACGTAGGGGCAACTGTGCATTTTCATTTTGGGCCATCATTTTTCCTCCAAGAAGCTTGGAATCACGAATTTTGCATCAAAATTCATCAAATTTATAGTGATTTTGTGTCGTCTTGGCCTTCCAGATCATTGGCATCACTTTCATGGCTTAATTCTTTGATTTGAGGTGTTTTTGAAATAATTTTTGCCCCATCCCGAGCAAACACGTGAAATGAAAAAATCAAAAATTGCAGAGGTAGTTTTAAAAGGTGAAATGATGAGAGGAAGGGTGTTTTCATGCCTCAATGATGAAAAACGTGCCTCCAGGATGGATAATGATCCAGATATTTGTAATGATTTAATCTTTTTGGCACACCTGGCAACATGCGAGTGTTTTTCTATTTGATGTCATTTTCATTGAATCATGAGGATTGTTGTAACAAACTTGATCCCATGGCATATTATTTTCTTGGGAAAGAAGGCTCCAATGTGGCATGAGGTATATAATGCATTTTGGAGAAATTGTAAAGTGTTGGGAGTTGAAAATCATGAGAAAATTCTGAGAGAAAGCTCATTTTCTGAGAAATTCACCAAAGAACCAGGTTAATGTCTCATGTGTTAGAAATTCCTGTATGTGAGTTGGTTACAAGTGTATCGCCATCACACAACTCTGAGATTGTTCATGTAACTCTCCCCTGTTGTTGAATTTGACAAGTTTTGAATTAAATCTGTGTTTTCTTTGGGTAATATGGTCTTTGTTATCATTTTTAAATGCATGTAAATAGTTTTCTTTGTTCTTGTTGCAATCTTGCATTGAAAGTCTTTAGAAATCACACAGGATATCCATTTCTGGTTGATAGTTTAGTGGCATTTGCAATCTCATATTCAAAAGAGCCTTCATCTGATAAGGAGATAAACAAATTTAAAATCACTTTACCTTCCTTGACTGCAGAGATTTCTTGTAAGCCTTTGGGGGTACCTTAGGCATGGTTTGATCAAGGATTTTTGTGTTTAATTGTGTTCTTTACTTCAAGCTTTTATGGTAAGTTCTCAAAGATTGTGTGAATATTGCAACCTGGGATTCCATCTGTGCCTCTTCTGGTTGAAAGAACATCCTAATTATTTGAGGCATTTCATCTAATAGTTGTTCAAGTATTGTAAATATTGTCAAAGATCTGATCTATCCTAGTTTTTCTTGTCAATCCCCCACCAAAAATCATCTAAACAACAAAGATCCTATCATGTACTTGAAAAATTAATATCATAATTGCATAAAGAAAATTCGAAATCTTACTCTTTATTCTTGCTACATTCATAGGAAGTATTACATCCATTTAAATAGGAGATGTTGTTCCTATATTTAAGGAGATATAATCTCCATAAATATCTCCACACATAACTCCTAAAACAACTCCATGCTATTTTACGTGAGATTTTGTTTTCTCACTAAACTAATATTGTTAATGATTTGTTTACTCAACAACTCATAACAATATTTACTCACCCACTCATAATTACATTTACAATAATGTAATTAATTATTACAACACATATTATATTATCCTAGATAATATAATCACTTACATAATATTCTATGTTCACACTACAACATAGATATTCATAACAAGATATCCCTTATTTGCATTTGTATACCCACAAAAGATCAAAATCCATTTTCAAAAGTATGCATAACGAGATCGGATTTCCAATGTCTCTAGTAACCTTTGCCTTGTTTTGAGAACATACCCAAGTTTTGAGATGTGAAAACTTGTGATAGTTCATCTATGGGGTGTTGATCATGTTTTCATCAAGGTCTCCATCATAGAATTTCAAGAGAAGAGAAGGACATCTTCATCTCCTTCACCATTACAATGTTACAAAATAGGTCCTCTTACCTTGGTTGCAAGGCACAACCTAAAACAGCTAGGACAAGATCAAGTCCTATTTGAGTGCTATCTATTTCTCCACAAACCTGAGTACCAACTAAACCATATCCCCGGCTACCAACGACATACAACATGGTCTAATATGTCTTTAAGCTCCATGACATATCTATGGTGCTTCTCAGACTGGAAAGGAGTAAAAATTTGTATACCAACACAGAGTCAATCCAAGCCACCTTCCAGACCTACTCGGAACTGGGTAACAGCCCAGGTGCAAGAGAAAAATTTGCCAAGGAAGGGGTAGCAAAAGGAAAGTTCCTTTAATATCATTGAGCAAACGAAGAGGAAAATTGTGAACATTTCGCTATGGGAGTTATTGGCCATTCCAAGGAAGAGGGATCTATTGTAGATTGTCATGTGAAATTGGTCAAGCTCAAGTCAACCCCCTAATCAGCAATAGAAAGTGCTTACCAATGTGGCTCAACCTGGGACAAGCCATGGAGAACAATGAGGTATGAATCTAAAGCCCCTTTCATTTTATGTTTCATTAATCATTGGGAATAAATTGGTGCACAAAGTTCTGCATGATCGATTCAGGGGCAAGTAGTTTTGTAATGCCCAAATACAAATAGCTGATCAACTGGGTCTCGAGTATGAATTCATCTCTAGAGGAGTAGTACAATTGGATGGGACAGAAGTGACCACTGTTGGAGTCATCAAGGATCTGAGTCTCACTCTACATGCATGTCCTAATGTGACTGTATTACAGAATGTGTCAGTCATAGACTTGCCACCACACTTTGTGTTGTACTTGTCTAGGGACTTCACTGCAAAAATTGGAGGCTACTTTTCTACTGACTGGTCACATATGCTCTTTAGAATAAGGTATGGAGTGAAGGCCACAATTAGATCTTATCCTAGAGTAGACTATCACATTGAGTCTTATGTACCAATCCCAATCAATGCAAATTGTTCAACATTTGATCAGGAGGACCTCCTAAGCACTTCTAAAGTAGATACCAAGGTGGGGTGTATCCCAGCCCTGACCCTCA
This sequence comes from Taxus wallichiana var. yunnanensis, assembly GCA_018340775.1. Taxonomy (NCBI): domain Eukaryota; kingdom Viridiplantae; phylum Streptophyta; class Pinopsida; order Cupressales; family Taxaceae; genus Taxus; species Taxus wallichiana. Next base: position 815,924,527 of record CM031237.1, read on the forward strand.
ACGAATGGGCGGTCAAAATACATGCTTTTGATCCCTATAAGGATATGGAAGAATATGAACTATGAGTCTACTGCCTACATGAGGAGAATCATTATCTTCCTGACATCATCAAACCAGAACACAAAGATGACAATGAAGTAAGGAAATTATTCTTTGATGGCTCGAGGAGAATACAAGGAGCCGAGAGGTGGAGCTATGATCATGTCCCCCCAAGGTATGAAATATTATTCAGCCTTTAGATTTCAGTTTTCCTATTCAACTAACATTGTAGAATATGAGGCTTTGGTCCATGGACTGCATTGGGCCAGAAGACGAGGAATCAAGAACCTGTAGGTGTTTGGTGACAATGAGTTGGTTTCAATCAAGTCAAAGGACAGAATGCTGTCAAGAATGACCTTCTCAAAGGTTACAAGAGTGGGGTATGGGATCTCATCAAGGATTTCAAAGCCTTCAATATTGTGTTCATACCCAAAAGGAGAACGAAGTTGTTGATAGGCTTGCAGTAGTTTGAGCAACCTTTGATGTGGTTGACAACATCAAGAGGGACAGAGAACAACCACATATCCATGTAGTTGTGAGGCCAATAGTTCCAGATAATAATACATGCTGGCAGGTGTTCGAGAATGATCAGTAGATCATTAATTTTCTGCAAGAAGAAGCTGAATTCTAAGATAGAAATCAAAGCAGACTTGAGCAGCAATATGGAGACCAAGTAGTTCAACTTCCTTCAAACAATATTCCCAAGGGTCTGGTGACATTGGAGTCTATCGTCAATCCCAATGATCAGTTTTGAAAAGAAAAGGCTAATATTCATATCAAAGGATAAGATTTAGAGACAATTCTAGTTGGAGAAGGTAAAATGCTTCAAATTGGCAAAGTGGCCATCAAGCAAGAAAGATATGAATCCGTGAAAATTTTCCAAGAGTTTCCAGATGTATTTTCTTGGAGCTATGAAGACTTAAAGGAGTTGAATCCAAATTTATCCCAACACACCATTGAGCTAGAACCAACTACTAAGCCTATCAAAAATAAGCAGAGACCAGTTAATCCACATATTGAGCCTCTCATGAAGAAAGAACTGAACAAGATGATAGAGGAAAGTATCAGTTTTCCAATCAAATGCTCAATCTAGGTTGCAAACTTGGTCCTAGTCAAGAAGAAGAATGGGGAGATTAGGTTGTGTGTTGAATTTCATGACTTGAATAGAGCTTCCCTCGAGATCACTACCCACTTCCCTCAATGGAGCAGATCTTATAGGTAGTGTCTAGCTCAGAGATATTATCTCTCCTAGATGGCTACTCAGGGTATAACTAGATCATAGTGAAAGAAGATGATCAATTCAAAATTGCTTTCACCAAAAAATGGGGCACCTATGCCTACAGAAAAATGCCATTTGGATTGTCTAATGCCGAGCCATTTTCCAAAGTGCAATGGATATGGCATCCAAAGGGTTGATCAACAAAATAGTATTGATCTACCTAGATGACATTACTATGTTCTCCAGAAATTCCGCAGACCATGTTTTTCACCTAAGACAAGTGTTTCAAAGGTGTAGAAGATTTGGGGTATCATTGAACGTTAAACAAGTACATATTCTTGGCCCATGAGAGGTAGGATTCTAGGCCACATTATGTCAAAGGAAGGTTTGACAATTGACCCAGAGAGAGTTGAAGCAATAAGAGCGTTGTCACTACCAAGCCATAAGAAGGATCTTAAAATCTTATTAGGTAAAATCAATTTTGCCTGCAAGTTTGTACCAAACATTGCTGCCCTTGTCAAGCCAATCATGTTGATGTTGAAGAAGATCTTGGAATTTAGGTGGAAATTTGAAGGAAAGTTTTGAGGACATTAAAAAATCTATATCATAGGCCCCAACCCTCGTGAATCTAGATTTTTCCAAGGACTTCATACTATATTTGTTTGGAGGAAGTGACACAATCTCTACAATCCTTGTATAGTACAACAAAGAAGATACAGAGCAACCAATTACTTTTTTCAGCCAGGGCCTAGAAGATTATGTAGTGAAATATTCTTTCATCGAAAAGTAGGTTCTGGTAGTGATCAGAGGATTGAAGAAGTTTAAGAATTTTGTCTCAGACAATAAAATCCAATTGTTAGTCTCCCATGTAGGAGTCAAAGACTTCCTTCTCAGCAAGGACCTGAATTAAAAGCGTGCAGGGTGGATCACTCGTGTCATGGAGTATGACATTGAGATCAAGGTCACTAAGCTGGTCTATGGGAAGGGATTGTGTGAGTAGCTAGCCTCAAGTCAACAAGAAGAAGTAAGTGATGAAAAAGAAGTTGTTCTGGTCCTACAGGGTAATCAGGAGGAAGAAAACACAGATGTTCCCACTCCTTGTTGGACTCAGAACATGGTGCACTTCCTTTAAACAGGTCTGTGTCCTCCAGAAATGAAAAAAATAAAAAGGAGGCACTTCAGACTACAGGACATCCCATATGTACTTATTGACAACATCTTGTTCAAGACAAACATCAATGCATTTTGTTAAGGTGCATTAGGAAAAATCAGGTTGAGAGAGTGCTACAAGAGTTCCATGATGAAGCAGCTAAAGGCCATTTTGCTCCATGGGTGACAACACTCAAGATCATGAAGGTGGGGTTTTATTGGCCCAGGGTGTTTAGTGACTGTTATGCATGGATCAAAAAGTGCAGGAACTATGCGTTCTTTAGAGGCAAGGAGAAGCTAGTAGCACTCCCACTATACCCAATTTCAGTGGACCAACCATGCATGCAATGGGGGTTGGATTTCATCGGGGTCATCAATCTAAATTCAAGCCAAGGCCACAAGTGGATTATGACGGCAACAGACTATTTTACCAATTGGACCGAGGCAGTGGCACTCAAAGAAGCTAATGAGTCCAACATATTAGACTTATATGAAGGGATAGTGACCATATTTGGAGTGTCAGCCACCATTATATCAAACAATGCATTGGCATTCATAGGTTACAACATCATAGGATGGGTCGTTAGGAACGGAATTTACTTGGGCACTTCATCAAACTATTACCCTCAGGGTAATGGCCAAGCTAAGTCCATGAATAAGAACCTACTAAAGGTCATCATAATACTCAAGATGAAAATCAAGAAACTGGCACACAAAACTCAAATCGGCCCTACAGGTGATAGAACAACACCTAAGAGGTCTACAGAAGCTCTCCCCTCAAACACGTCTATGGGAAAGAGGCGGTGTTTCCTATATCACTTGAGTTGCACGGCATTGGAACTCATGAAGTAGCTAGAGATGTCTGAGTTCGAACTAATGGAGGTTAGGTATGCAAACTTGATGGAGTTGGAAGAAGCCAGAGAATAGGAAATTCAGATAATAGAGAAGGATTCGGCTTTAATTAAGAGATGCTTCAATAAGAAGACAAGAAAAAGAACCTTCCAGGAAGAAGACCTAGTTCTGAAATGGGATGTAGATCAGAAAAACTAGGAAGGCATTCCAAGTTTGATGCTATTTGGAGTGGCCCTTACATGGTCACAAAATGTAAAAGTAGCAATGCTTTCCAATTGTCTACATTAGAGTGTGAAGAGTTGCAGATTCCAGTGAATGGAATCTATCTTAAGCACTTCTACTAAAAGGAAAGTTCTCATCTTGTACATATTAGTTTAGTTCCTCTTTCCTCTAAGTGCTTGTGCACATTGTCTTGTTATAGTTTAGGTTGATTTTATCTTAAGTTCTTTGCATGCTCTGCATGTTGTACTTGGAGCATGCATGATTTCAAATTTTATATATAGTTGTGGTGTTGTTTTGTTTTAGTTGCACAACTCATTCAAAAATAGATCAAGCCCCGGGTCAAAACAATTTTCTACTCTCATAAACCATCATTTCAAGATTTCTTATGAAGATTGAGAGTGCAAATAGCCGGTCTCATGAATCAGAGGTAGAATCAGTATCATACCATCATTCCCGACTCCATGCCCAATGGATATAACAAGGCAATTGGTCTTTTCATCTAGCAGGCAGATACCCCTAGGAGTTACCAAATTTTTATCCATATTTTTCCCCTGGGGAAAAATATTGGATTAGAACAACCCCACACTAAAAATACTGAGAAATCACACTCAAATCCTGCAAACAGATTGCAAAGAGAGTCTACAATGGAAGTGGTGGGGCCTGCGAAGGTTAAACGACCCTATGTGAGAGAAATCCAGAAGACGGCTCTGTCGAGCGGATCCGGCTCTAAATCCATTCTACAAGTTTCACGTAGGCTCGGAAATAAAACAAAGTGGGGTTGGAGGAAGAGGAATGGTGTCAAAGAAGCCAAGAGAAATTAAAGGTGTCAAAGAAGCCAAAGATCCGAAGTCCTCGATCTCAAAACAGCTCGGAATGAGTTCAAAATCAACTAAGTATGGAGGATGTTACAGGAGGAGCCACGTGTCCAAGCGGCACTTCTCTAAGGATGAGTCCCTAGAAAATAATTTCAAATGAGCTCCAGGCTTCCATGCGACCAGGAGCCCCAAAATTTGTGCGGTCATTGAAAAGTCTTTGGCCATACAGGAAGAAGCCAGGTGATGGCTCGGTATAAATCCAATATGGGAGCCCAAGGCGGGGACTCAAACTTGGGCCAGCCCTCCACGTAGCAAATATTCAACCAAGGTCAAAAGGTGTGAAAAGAGGGCCTCAAAAAGGCTAAGTATAGAATATGTTGCGAGAGGATCCACGTGTCCAAGTGGCGCTTCTCTGAAGGTAGATCCAAAAGTAAATACTCAAACGAGTGCCAGTTCACCACGTAGCCCAGGTACGTGGGAAGGGAGAGGTCATTGAAAAGTCCAAAGAATTGTGGAGGCTTCCAAGTGTGAACTCGATGCTCCTTTAGGGGAAAATTTTGATCAGGGTTCTCAAGCAAGTGCAGAGCCTCCACGCATCCAACCTCTTCAAAGTGAACAGACATAGGTTGAATAGTCAATGCATAGCGGCGAGACCGGCAGAGAATGCTGAGTTTCAAAATGGCACTAACTCAAGGGTGAATCAGAGAAATGGTTCTCAAACAAGCACCTGACTGCCGCGTGTCCCCGGTCAAGGAATATGGCCCCTCCAGGCAAAGAGCTTAGCCGAGAAACAAAGAAATTGAGTGAGCCGGCAGAGGAAGCCATGTCTCAGCCTAGTGCCATTCTAAGAACAATATATAGAGGCGGCCCTTAGACATGCGCCAACCAACCACATGTCCCATATTAAAGAAGGGGCCCATTTTTAAAATTCATTTTCTTGCCCTTTGGTACGGACCCGATGCAAACTTTGAAGGGGCATATCTTTAAACTCAGGGCTCGAAATATTGTAAATCTGACACCGTTGGAAAGATATCAGCCTCACCCATGCCATGAAGATCTAAAACTTTAAGTTTGGGGAGGTTAGGTAGGAGAAAATAGAGAAAATGTATTCAAAGCCATTAACATGAGATCCATCTACCTCAACAACCAGATCAGATTCAATCTACTCCGTCATTTCCTCCTTCGAGGCACCGAACAAGTGATCAACGCAATCCAAGAAGATTTGAGGGGTAGATTTTGTAGGAGATATTAACAGCAATGCTTAGGCTTCAACCTAATTTTCCCACTTCTCTCTCTTTATTTCTTCTCTTTGATTGAGTCTATAAATACAGGTCGAGACTCATTGTAAAGGGTTGGACATTCTTCTATTTTGCAGGCTCCCCTTTTCTTCTGGCAAAGGAACTCGTGGAGTTTTCAGACCTTCCACTAGACTGTAATACATTTTCTGCTTTTGGCCACTTTGTAATGCATTATATCAACCTGTAGAGCAACAAAACATGCTTGTGATCAATTTTAGATCCTTTCTTCTCTCTTTTGATTCCATCTGGTCTTTCATCATAGATATGGTTATTTGTGCTTGGTTATTGTATGCATTATGTTGGTTTGTGTCGATTAGCAAAAAAAATGTTCATCATTCCTTTGGTGCATCACCTTATAGCTTATTTTGATTTTCTACATTCCTTTTATCACTGTCTCCTTGGTAAAGCTTAGATTATGATTAGGAATAGGCCCTCTGCAAGTTTTCGCGCATGCACCTAAACATAGGAAAAGGAACCAACCTTTAATCTAGAGAGTTTTCTCATTTTCTAAGTCCCACACTTTGGAGAAAACTCAATGTCATGGATCACACCAAATGACTCTACCCTAGAAAATTAGATCTGATGATTCATTTGGGGGTGCTGTGATTTTGCACTAACACCGACCTTTTGAAAAAATGCCCCTCCTTACAATATATAGGAAGAAAATGAGGGATAAAGTAGAGAAGAAATCAAAACCTACCTCAACCACCCCAAAAGAGCATTTAATTTTCCTGTAACAATGATGGTTTCCACTGCAAAAACCTATGCCTCCATGTGTTATAGCTTGTTGGGCAAGAAAGGAATCCTGTACTTCATTATGGATGTAGGTGAGAAGCCTGATAGCCTCGAAAATGGTGGACTGTATTTTTAATTTTTAAGAACTTAGTCCCACTAATTTAAATATATCCAGTCATAGTTGAGTAGCAGACATCGAGAGCTTTCCAAAAATTCCTCTCTTGCTCAAATCTGAGCTTCCAGTCGAAAGTTATGATCATCTGAAGGTTAGGGTTAGGCATTCCATGCAGGCTCTCACAATATTTTAAAAGATCTAAGCATTTAAAATTCTTGGTGGGCTTCATGATTCATCTTTCATTGTTAGACCCTAGACATGTGGAGGGCATGTGCTCATTTGGGGACCTGCCTTTGGATTTTACCTTTGAATTTTCACTGATGAGGCATGTGGAGGCTTCCACTGGCTCTTCCCATGCTTAGACTTTTCAACAACTGGTGCAAATTTCTCGGGCTCTCACCACGTGGTGGAGAGCCTACAATCATTTGGGGACCTACCTTTGGATTTTACCTTTGAAGTTGTGTTGATGAGGCATCTAGATGCTTCCGCTCATTTAGGGACCTGCCTTTGGATTTTACCTTTAAAGTTGCGCTAATGAGGCACGTGGAGACTTCCTCTGACTCTTTCCATGTTTAGATTTTTCAACGGCTAGTGTAACTTTCTAGGGCTCTGACCACGTGGAGAGCATGTGCTCATTTGGAAATCTTTCTTTTAAGCATCATACCAAAGGTGAACCGAAGAGACATGTGGAGGCTTCCACTAGACTTTTTATACTTAGCCGATTCGGGCCTCGAGTGAACACTACCTTGGGTTTGGAGTCTATTTGTGAAAGATCGACGCGGAAGCCCCGTGCATCCTTAAGATTTTTTCTACCTTCTAGGGTCCTGGGAATGCGACGTGACGACACTTGGTATCATCCGTGATCCTGCTCTACTATCTTTGAGTCAACTCGCTCCAGGATCGATTTTGAATTACCGAGTTAGCCTTCTTCATTTCTCTGGTGTGGAAGGTCCTGTTTGATCAAACTTTTCCGAGGGGAAGAATTGGATAACAGTAATTTTTGACCAAAATAAGCTCATACTTATTTTTAGTCAACTACCCCCTTTTCCCCCCATTTTGTGCTTAAATATTATTTTTTACATATTTCAAGTACTTGAGGATTCTTGAAAGCATTTCCATCAAATAGGAAATTTCTTCCCATTTCCAGAAATATAAAGAAGTCCTTCCAACTCCTCATATTTTGGAAGGTATGGATCAACAGGCCTTGGAAGGTTTTTTTGCCAAAAGCAAGCTAGCGGGCTTGGGAAGACTTTTCACCAAAGGGGAAGATTGCATACCGGCGGGGCTGGGGAGATATCTTGGCACTTTGCACTTTTTGCTAAAAAGCGTAGTTTGCAATTGTGGGCCTGCGAGCCCGCGGAGGATCTTTGCGCCAAATAAATAAATAAAAATGCCTAAGGCCCGCAAAGGGACACATGGCCATGTTTCAAGTCAAAGTGGGAAGGCGGGTCGTCGGAGGAACTTTGGAATTTTTGGATTTTGTTTTGAAAATGCGTAAAGTATAAAAGTAAGCCACACCTCCGCCGATGCCCAAAGAAGCCATGTGTCAAGCCTTTGTCGATTGGGCCATGGGGAAACTTTGGCGATTGGGGAAACTTCGGAAATTTTGCAACTTTTGCAAATGGTGGAGTTTGCAAAATGTGAAGTTGTGGGCTTGCGGACCTACAGAGAACTTTTGCACTTTTGTAATTTTTTGCAAAGCGCAATTTTAAATTTGGGCCCACGGAGCTTTTTGGCTAAAGTGGATTTCGGGCCTACGGGGTTGCAGGAGGTCTTTTATAATTTTGCGTTTATTCACAAAAGGCGCCAAAGTGAATTTTGGGCCCGCGGATCCATTTTGCAAAACTGGTTTATTGCCATTTTTGTATGAATTCGATTCAAATATTCAAATCGGCATATCTTTCAATCTAGTGCTCGAAATTCAACAATTTTTTTACCATTGGAAAGGTCTCGACATCCTCTACGCCATGGAAGCATAAAGTATTATTTTCAGAAGGCTTTGGTGGGTGAAAATAGAAAAAATTCTTTCATACCATTAATGTATGATCCGATTGCTTCGACTACCTAGATTATATTTGATCTACCATTCTTCCTTCTCCAACATGCCAAACAGACATGTGGAACCAGATTTGACAGATTGTAGGTGGATTTATAGGGCATTGATGGTTGGTGGTTGAGCTTTCAGGGAAGAATCAGTTTCTCTTCTTTCTCTCTATTTTTCACCTTCTATATATTGTAAAAACTTCTCATTTGATAAGGTGAGAGATTCTGGGTGTGGGGAAACTCTGTCACTTTTGTTTCTTGACTCCATTTGAGTTGTAAGCCTTCTCCTATGCCTGGAAAGTGGATTTTATTCCTCTGAGCATAAATGTAATGGTCTGTGCACCTTCTAGAGTAATAAACTCATGTTTTTGTGGTGTTCTTCAACCCTTTCTCATGTTTTATTGTTTCTTCGTGCCTCTCCCTTTCAGATCTATTTTTGTGCATGTATTTCACATTTGCAAGTGCAGGGTTTTGTGTTTCATGGAGTTTTGATGGTAGATTATGCTCTGGAGTTTGTGTCACTTTTGTCTAGCCTCCCTCATCTCCTCTTTTCCCTATTTCATCCTCCCTCAGCAGAGTATCTCACCTCTTTCCTTCTCTGGTGTATCACCACTTTAGTGTAGGATCTCTTTCACTCTCTCTTTCTCTTTGGTTCCTTGGAATGGTTAGATTAGGATAGATTATTTTTCCCTGCATTAGTGTAGATTGTGGCAAGTAGTTTAGGAACAATAAATAGCTTTCTCTAGAGCTCCATCTCAGGTTTGCAGGTCCCATAACTTGAGAGATGTTCCAATGTTATGTAGATCACACCGAATGCCCCACACAAAACTAGGCCATTCGGGGTGCTATGATTTTACACCAACAATTTTGGCACGCCCGTGGGACAGGTTTGAAGCACCTTACCACTTCATTTCATCAAGTTGATGTGTTATTGGTGAGATTCATCCTTTGGAGGCACATGCAAAGCACATCTAGTGACTCCATCTAGTCAACAACCCATTCTCTAAGTTGTAGACTTTCCTTCCATCCATTTCCACCCATTCTTCTTTCCACATCTTTCATATTCTACCATTCATGAAGTTGTGTAATCATGACTTCATTTCCATCTTGGAATTCACACTTACAGCAGTAGTGCTATTTAGATCCATCTCCAGGTTACTTCAACACACCTCCAGAAAGGTTTCATAATGAAAATTAGCACTATGGATATCTAGGTGAGCCAGATTCAAATCAGTTTAGTCATTTTCCAAACTATACAGTTGTTACAAAGCATGGATATATAGATTTTGGAGGTAGTTCCACACCTGAAGAAGCTAATTTGTACATGGAAACTCTGAGAATGGAGGCTCGCATAGTACAATCAAGGGAAACAACTTAGATGAAAGCATTCAAAATTGGCTATAGGGCACCTTGTCCATGGGTTGGCCCTATGCCAAGACATTACAACTCTCAAGAGAATATTGATATCATGGTTAAAATGTTGCCTCAACTTACATAGTGGATTGAGGATATTGAGACATATGAGAAAAGTGTGAGACAACCTTGTCAATGGGTAAGTCCACCACCTCATAGCTTTTCTTTTCCCATTTCTCAATCAATATCATTTCAATAGTGTCAAGATTCAAGATCATTGTATGTTTCCCAAAATGTTGATTTCCCTTCTCCATCTCCTAATATTCCATCTCATCTCAATTCCTCTTCCCTTTTCCCTTCCAAGAAGTCATTCCCTCCAAAAAACAAGAAATTCCACTTCCCTCTCCACCACAAACAATAGCAAAACTGGTTGAATCCCAACCTCCCACTCCCCTATTTTCCCGAGTCCATGTTGGGAGGAGACTCAAGAATCCAGTCAAGGAGAACAAGGAGAACAACAAAGAAAATATGAGTTGGGCTGCCAGATTTGGGATTACAAAGATCCCCTTGATGGTTAAGCCAACAGAGGAGGTCAAGGTTGAAGATCTAGTGGTGGCTAAGGTTGAGTTTGCAGTAGAAGAAGAACAAGAACAAGAAGGAGAAGATCAACAATCTGTTTTCTCTGAATGCAGTGTCCATAATGGCACTTTTTCTAAAGAGGATGCTGATCTAATCCAAGCTACACAATCAGTCATCAAGGAAGAAGAACAATCAGCTCCAAGTCCAGTTAAAGAGGAGTATATGGAGGAGAACCATATAGTTCAAGAGGCTTCAAGTATAGAGAAGGCCATAGAAGAACCTTATGTTCTTCCTCCCACTTCATCCCCTTCAAACTTTAATGTTGAAGAAGAGTTTGAGCTTTCAAAATTCATGTTTGAAGATGAGGGGAACCACGGTGAGCAAGTTTCAGATCAGGAGGACACCATGGAAGAGGTTGAGCACATGCAGAAAGATAGCAAGGAGGTAGATTATCTGTCTGGCTTGGAGGATTGCTTTGATGGAGAGGATCTCATGGAGATCATATCATTTTCTCCTCCATTATTCACCTTCCAAGCACATGATCCTACTTGCCACGAAGGAGACAATTCAAGGACAACAACCTACATTTCACAACAACCTTATGGAACCAAGGTTGTAAGTTCTAAATCTTCCATTTTCTTCACAGGAGAAGAAAGGGAAAGAGCAAGAGGATGTCATCATCCCTCTCACACCATCCCTCTCACACCATCAATCCAAAGATCTGCAAGAAGACTCCATTTTTAGAGTTGAATATCATAGTAGTGGGAAAATTCTCAGGACCAGACCTTGCCCAATCAGATACTTGGATTCATTGGAGCCAAGGGAGAAGCCATAATCAGTCATGCTTTCTTCTAAGCATGAGGGAGAGACTCAAAGTTCCAAGGATCAACAATAATACCTCTTGGAACCAAGTGAGCAGTAGATTGAAGAGGTATTTGTTTTGTTTCTAGTTGATACCTTGATGGAGGGAGTGAAGAAACAATTTGTAGTTAGCCTTCCACTCCTAATCTCATTTATATTCAATGCCAAATCATTTGCATGGCTCCCAATTGTAAGGAAGGGCAGTTATTTCCCATCACCAGAGAAATTTTTGTTTGAAATTTCTCATCTCTCTGGTTAGATTAGGGTAGGTAGGTTTTCTTTAATCAGAAGAAGTGCTTGTGCACACTCTGCATATCCCACTTGGGGTGTGTATGATTTCCAATTTTGTACATAGTTTGTTGTGGTGTTTTGTTGCTCATGCACAATGCATTGAAAATGGCATTTGGTGAGATCAGCCCTAGTTTCGTGGTGTTCCAAGTGGCTCAGGGATAACATTTCAGAGTTAAAGATCAGTATCAAGCTATCATTCATGACTCCATGCCCAATGGATACTTCAAGGAAACTGATCATTTCACCTAGCAGGTAGGTGATCCCCATGAGTCGCCAAATTGTTGACCAAAATAAGCTCACACTTATTTTTGGTCAACTACCCCCTTTCCCCACTTTTTCTCTTCAATATGATTTTTTACATATTTTATTTACTTAAGGATTCCTAAAAGAATTTCCATTGGATAGGAAATTTCTTCCCCTTTCCAGAAATATAAATAAGTTCTTCTAACTCCTCATTTTTACAAGTTATGGGCCGACAGACCTTGCAAGGATTTTTTTCCAAAAGCGGGCTGCCGAGCCCGGGGAAGACTTTTCGCCAAAGGGGAAGATTGAGGACCAGTGGGGATGGGGAGATATCTTGGCACTTTACGCTTTTTGCTAAAAAGTGCAGTTTGCAAATGCGGGCCCGCAAGCCCGCAGAGGATCTTTGTGCCAAATAAATTAAGAAAAAATGCCTAAGGACCGCAAAGGGACACATGGCCATGTTTCAAATCAAAGCGGGAAGGTTGGTCATCCGAGGAACTTTGGAATTTTCAGATTTTTTTTTGAAAAGGTTTAAAGTATAAAAGTAAGCCCAAAGAAGCCATGTGTCAAGCCTTTGTCAGTGCAGGGAAGCGGGCCATCAAGGAAACTTTGGAAATTTTACAACTTTTGCAAATGGTACAATTTGCAAGCATGGGCCCGCGACCCCAAGGAGATTTTTTCATCAAATGCAAAATGTGAAGTTGCGGGCTTGCAGGCCTGTGGGGATTTTTTGTACTTTTGCAATTTTTGTGCAAAAAGCGTAATTTCAAATTTGGGCCTGCGGAGATTTTTGGCTAAAGTGGATTTCCAACTTGTGGGGCTGTGGGAGGTCTTTTATAATTTTGTTTTTATTCGCAAAAGGTGCCAAAGTGAATTTCGGGCGTATGGATCCATTTTACAAAACTAGTTTTTTGCCATTTTTGTATGAATTCGATTCAAATTGGCATATCTCTCTATCCAGTGCTCTAAATTCAGCAAATTTGGTAGCATAGGAAAGGTCTCAACCTCCTCTATGCCATGGAAGCATAAATTATTATTTTCATTAGGCTTTGGTGGGTGAAAATAGGAAAACATCTTTCATGCCATTAATGTATGATATCATTGCTTCAACTACCTAGATTTTATTTGATCCGCCATTCTTCCTTCTCCAACATGCCAAATAGACATGGGGAACCATATTTGATAGATTGAAGGTGGATTTTTAGGGCATTGATGATTGGTGGTTGCGATTTCAGGGTAGAATTTGTTTCTCTTCTTTCTCTCTAGTTTTCACCTTCTATATATTGTAAACACTTCTCATTTGAGAAGGGAGAGATTTTAGGTGTGGGGAAACTCTTTCATTTTTGTTTCCCACTCATTTGAGTTGTAAGCCTTCTCCTACGCCTGGAAAGTTGATTTTATGCCTCAGAGCATAAATGTAACGGTCCATGCACCCTCTAGAGCAATAAAGTCATGTTTTTGTGGTGTTCTTAAACCCTTTCTCGTGTTTTATTGTTTCTATATTCCTCTCCCTTTTAGATCTATGTTTTGTGCATGTATTTCACATTAAGAGGTACAAGGTGTTGTGTTTCATGGAGTTTTGATGTTAGATTAGGATATGGGGTTTGTGTCACTTCTGTTTTTCCTCCCTCATTTCCTCTCTCCCCTATTTCATCCTCCCTCAACAAAGTATCTCGCCTCTTTCCTTCTCTGGTGTATCACCGCTTTAGTGTAGGATCTCTTTCACTCTCTCTTTCTCTTTGGTTCCTTGGAATGGTTAGATTAGGATAGATTAGTTTTTCCTGCATTAGAGTAGATTGTGGCAGGTAGTTTAGGAACAAGAACCAACTTTCTTTGGAGGTCCATCTCAGGTTTGCAAGTCCCACAACTTGAGAGATGGTCCAATGTTATGCAGATCACACCGAATGCCCCACACAAAATTAGGCCATTTGGGGGTGCTGTGATTTTACACCAATAGTAATTTCATAGCCATCCTTTCCTCATCATAAGTAAGCACTACAAGTTTTCTTGGGAAAATATACTTTGTTAGAAGATGTGTTCTAGATTTTTTAGCATTATTCAAGCCATTAACAACCATGTTAAAGAAGGATAAAACTTTATCTTAGACCAACTAAGGAAGAAAATGATTCGAAGCTATGAAGACAACTATTTCACAAGCTCCTACTCTAGCGAATCAAAATTTTGATGAGGATTTCATGATGTATGCACTTGTAGGATCTAGAACCATTTAAGCCATATTAACTCAAGTTAATGATGAAAATATTGAGCAGCCAATTACTTTCTTTAGTCGAGATTACATGACTACGAGAGAAGATACACTTTTCTTGAAAAACAAATACTTGTTATAGTTAGAGGATTAAATAATTTCAAGTACATGCTTTCCAATAATAAGATACATGTCCTAGTATCTCATCCAAGTGTTAAAGCGTTCTTGTTGAAAAAGAATTGAATGAGAAGAGAGTAGGATGGATTACAAAGGTTATGGAGTATGATGTTGAAATCCGTGTTACAAAAATAGTTCGAGGTAAAGGATTGTGTGAACATATGATTAATGATATAGAAAAACATCAGGATGTAGAATCAGAAAATTCATTACAGCATGCTGAAATCATGTATCAGCAGTCAGAAATATTTTTACAACCTGAAAATCAACAACCAAAACTTAGGAAAGAAGTTTAGGATTCAAGATGTATGACTGATTTGATTAATTACTTGTAGCATGGTAAGTATCTAGAAGGTATGGACTAGAATAAATGAATATATTTCAGATTCCAAGATGTACCTTATGTTTTCATTGATGGTGTTCTGTTCAAAAGGGATATAAATGGAATTTTTATGCAATGTATTGATTATGATAGCGTGCATCAACTATTATCCAAGTTTCATGAAGGACTTGCAGGAGGCCACTTTTTAGCATGTACTATAGCCTTAAAAATTAAAAAAGGTGGTTACTATTGGGCTAGCATATTCAAGGAATTCTTTGAATGGATTACAAAGTGTAAGAAGTATGCATTCTTTTTTGGTAAAGAACATTTAGATTCGCTGCCCCTGGAGCCTATTTCAGTGGATCAGCGATTCATGTTGTGGGGTCTTGACTTCGTTGGAATGATAAATCAACCTTCATCACAAGGACACCAATGGATCTTGACTGCCACTGATTATTTCACGCATTGGACTGAAGCAGTAGCTTTGAAAGAAGCTAATGATACTTCAATCTAGTCATTTTACGAATGTATAATTTGTAGATTTTGTGTTCCAACAACTATCATTTCAGATAATGCCTTAG
The DNA here is from genome assembly GCA_018340775.1 of Taxus wallichiana var. yunnanensis. Lineage (NCBI taxonomy): Eukaryota > Viridiplantae > Streptophyta > Pinopsida > Cupressales > Taxaceae > Taxus > Taxus wallichiana. The sequence goes on from CM031237.1 coordinate 815,939,627, forward strand.
CATTTCTTGGTGCAAAGGTAATAGATTGGGATGTTAAGCATGTCATTTATTTGAGTACTTCGTGTAATTATTACCCACAAGGTAATGAACTAGTTGAAAGTACTAACAAAAATATTTTGAAGATTATCAGAAGAACACTCAAAGAAAATCAAAGAGCTTAGTATTTGATGTTAAATTTAGCACTTTGGGCTACAGAGTGACTCCTCAGAGATTAGTTGGAAATTCACCATATAAGCTTGTTTATGGATGTGAGGTAAGAATACCCATCTCAGTTAAGTTTCCCACATTAGATTTACTACATCAAATGGAACTACTTGAGAATGAACCAATATAGGTTCGTTATACGAAATTGAAGGAGTTGCAAGAGCGAAGAGATTAAGCTCATCTGAACATGAAGAAAAATAAGAGACAGATCAAAAGAATGTTTGATAAAAAGGCTAAGTTGAGAGTCTCTAATGAAGGAGACATTCTATTGAAATGGGATACTGATCTAGTAAATCCAGGAAACCACATGAAGTTTGATGCAATATGGAGTGGTCCTTTTATGATTTTAGTGTGCAAAGAGCACAATGCATTTCTACTTTCAAGGATGAATGAAGAATAACTTCTCATTCCTGTGAATGGTATGTTTCTTAAACATTGTTATTGAAAATCCTATAGTGTCTGGTTAGTGTAGGATTTCCCTTTCAATAAGTGCAGTTCATGCACATTGCAATGTTTTTAAATTCAATAAGTGCATTCTTGCATGTGATTTGGTTTACGAGATCCTTTCCCATCTTTAGTTATCTTTTCAAAAGGGTCATTTTTTGAAAAAGATAGATTTTGGTTATATGCTTCGACTCCATACCTAATTAACAAGAGAAATGCACTGGTCTTGAAGCTAGCAGGTATCTTTCATGATAGGATCGCCAGAAATGTTAACAATTTTTGCACTCATGCAAAAATGGGCAAAATGAAACTTTGTTTACAATGGAAGGCATTGATGAATGAACCTAACTAAGGGAAACATTGTACAATTTTACTATGTTTTAAGTTACATTCATTAATTAACAAAATGAAACTTGTAGCTATGTGTTCTCTTGTTGAATGTAACACCTCACATAGACTATCATTCCATGTTCATCTTCAGCAAGGAAAAATAAAAGACCATAAGGACCAATGCATTACCTTGATGAAGGTGGGTATCATAGTTTAGGTGAGAAGTTAAACTAGATAACAACAAACAAGGTTATAGTTTACATAAAAAGGAGTTCATTATTAAGTTACAGGTACATCAAATCTCATTATTTTTTCATGTTTAAATACTATTAATCATGTGACTGAGTTGTTTATTTAGTTATAAAATCAACACATATCATAGAAATTTAATGCAGAAAGAAGTATACAACTCAGTTAGAGAAATTAATTTCATTTATTTATGAATAAATTTAATGTTTCCTACAAAATCCGTGGGATGTAACTTATAACTACTGAAATAAGAGATACATTTGCATAAATCTAAAAGCAAAGAAATGTAGGAGGAACCCATCATTGCCTTGAGGTTTCCTCTTGGTATTTATTGTTCCAGCTTCAGTTCCTTTATCTTCATCTTCTTTGCATCATTCCACTGTAACAATGTACCTGAAAGAGTAATAAGAAAACTGTCATTTTTGAGCTTATGGTTAAATTTGCATGCCTGTGCTATTACCTTCAGGAAAATGAATCTCCTAAGATCAAGAGGCATAAGGTACATCAAAGCTTATATAGAAATACAAGTACTATTTTGCAAAAGCTCATGGAATTCACATTAATCATGACAGGAAGAAAGGAGAGAAATGAAATTCACTATGGAATACAACAGAGGTAAAAAATCCTAATATTTTCTAACTATTTTGTCTAAATGTGCATATACAAGTAAGAAGAAAGAAAGAAACACTAACTATTGTGTTTGCATACTTTGAAACATTCATATCAAAAGATAAAATTAATAAGTTTCCAATGAGCTCAACTTTATGTCATATGACATCCGTATGTATAGCAAAATGATACACTACAACTATTGGAAGGAGAAGAAATAATGGTACTTCATCAAGTTACAAAAAAATTTACATCATATTTTCTATACATAAAGGAGGTCCAAAAGATAATTTGAATATAGATAAGGTCATAATGACCTGTTGGTAATGGAAATCTATAGATATGAAGAAAATACATCATATTTAGAACAAATTCAATGACGGTTATCATGAAAGTAAATTTTCCCAAAAGACTTCAATTTGAATAGGTTTCAACTCTTCAAAAGAGAATATGAAAAACATTAAGATTGAGGAGACTATTTCATGTTAAAATATATATATGTAAGAGTATCAGAGCTCTTTTCCATCAATAAGCATAACAAGCAAGCTCAAAGTTCCAACCCTTAAAGAAAATTGTATTCAAAAGAAGGTACTTCAAGGTCTTCAACTAAGGAATCATAACCAAGGAGAATACAGATGATAAAGTACAGATTGATTCAAAAGCTACAAGTATTCAAGATAATAGGTACATAACATAGAGATTTCAAACTTCTGTAGTACACCTATACACATCACTACAAGCTTGCAAAAGAAGCTCAAATATGCCAAACTTCAGAATGCAATGGATTAGAGACAAACAAAGTGTTATAAAACATATAAAATATGCAAAACAGAACAACATGATTGGAGCTTATTCACCTCATAATATTGATTCAGATGCAAGAATATTAAGGACTTGCATCTCAAAGCACAGCTTAAAGTAAAATGGTTAAGGTAAAGTCATGTTCAAGAAAACAAAATGGAATGCTTTCAAGCCTCTCACAGAATCACGACATAGTCAAAGTATTAAGTATAATTTTCATCACCTAGAAGTGAGATTTTAAGATTAAAGCTACAGCTCATGATATATCAGAAAGCCATAGTCACTAAAATAATCATCGAATTTAATGCAAAATCCCAGAGTTTCCATTTAGATTGAATCAAGAAAGTGATTTTCAGACAAATGAAGTTCAAGTTCAAAAGAAACACGTGTTTCCTCCATCCACAGCTTTCAAAGCAAAAATTCACGAAAGAAAATTTATTATACCTTTGGTAGAATGGAGACAAAAGAAGTACAAATTTTAGAAAGTTATTTCACCCTAAACTCACATATACATATTACAAAGTTTACAGAGAAGATTATATGATGGGCTCTAATTACAAAGAAATAATATCGAAAATGTAGCTCCAAGAGCCAAGAGAAAAATATCTTCATGCCAACATTCAAGGAAAGGAATCAAACAAATACAAAGGTCTCAGTTGTATAAAAATGATCCTCAAATACATTCACAAGTTTAAATATGGATCAAGTGCTTGTTATCGCCAAATCACTGCGCACCCTCTAAATGGAAAAATGTGAACAAGAAATTCGGTGTGATTTGGTAACATGGGATAATATCTCAAGTTGTGGGACTTGGGCTTGAGGTGAACCTCCGGAGAAGGTCAACTTATTATACCTTTGGTAGAATGGAGACAAAATAAGTACAAATTTTAGAAAGTTATTTCACCCTAAACTCACATATACATATTACAAAGTTTACAGAGAAGATTATATGATGGGCTCTAATTACAAAGAAATTATATCAGAAAATGTAGCTCCAGGAGCCAAGAGAAAAAATATCTTCACGCCAACATTCAAGGAAAGGAATCAAACAAATACAAAGGTCTGGTTGTATAAAAAATGATCCTCAAATACATTCACAAGTTTAAATATGGATCAAGTGCCTTGTTATCACCAAATCACTGCACCCTCTGAATGGAAATAATGTGAACAGACATTCGGTGTGATTTGGTAACATGGGATAATATCTCAAGTTGTGGGACTTGGGCTTGAGGTGAACCTCCGGAGAAGGTCGACTTATTTCTCTTAAGATTAGGTGAAGTTTTAATCCTAGTGGAATAAAATGGTTATCTACACCTATGCTAACAATTTCATGGGTTTTAGGGAAACATATTTGCAGGAAATAAAACTATAATAGGGATGTTGATGCACCAAATAAATGGTGTTTCTAGACTTACAAAGGGTTGATTTGAAGAGTGTGTTATGCACCACAAGTCAACTTCGCTTACTTTAACTTAGAGAGGGTTACCGAATACCACAGACTAGGAAGCATGTGTATCCTTTGTTAAAATCAATTAGACAAAACAATCGATCAATATTCAAGTGAAGAAGGATGAGCTCAAGAAGGGTGAGAAAGAAACACAACTCAACTGCATGCAATACTCCACCACTTGATAAGCACAGAACTCCAAGAACCTGCAAGCATGAGAAATTCACAAAGAAGTATAGAAGGATGAAAGGACCAAGAGTAGTCACAAAACACACACTTTTATTACTTCAACAACATGCACAATGCATCATTATAATCGGAAGATGCATTGGTTTCCATTACAGTCTTGAAAGGAGACTTGAAATTTCCCTCAACATATAAGAACAACTTGTAAAAGGAGGATTGTTTGAAAAATATGTACTTGTCTTAGATGTCTCACTTGTCCAACCCCTTGGAATGAGCTTCTAACTAACATTTATAGAATAATTCTGTGAGAAAAGATGCGAGAAGTAATAAATTCCTTCCTGAATAGAAGGTGGATGATGGTCAACATTTATTACAAAGTTACTTGAACCACTTAACCCTCCATCATGTGCCATTAATGCCCAATTTGAATTAATTATCTTATTTAATTAAAGGAATATTTAAATAAAATATATTAATAATTTTTATTATTATTATTAAAATATTTAAATAAAAATATTAATTTAATAAAATTATGGTGGTCCCCACTAAAAAATCGGTTTGCATTAACGGAGGGGGGTTCTTAGTATCAAATTTGTTCTCCCTTTCAAGCTGAACATCATCACAGATTTGGCACGGAGCTTAGAGACAGATAGATCATAGTGTGTGTCATTTTGTATCTGGGATGAGATCTAACTAGCCCTTTGTCACTCAGATTTGTGGAGAGATGGATAGCATCTTCAAGAGGATTTGACCTATCCTCACTAATTTAGGCCATGCCTTTTGACCAGGGTGAGAGCACCCTTAGTGTAACCTCTGTTTTATGAAGGAGATGGGGATATCCTTCTTTTGCACAAATTTTATGAAGAAAACCTTTGGAAAATACGGTCAATACTCCATAATTTAACTATTAAGAGTTGTCACTTCTAAAAGATGGAGATACTTTCAACACAAGGCTAAGGTTACTGAAGACATTAAAAAGTTCTGATTCTTCTGCATATTTTAGTAAATAGATTTTGTTCCTTTGTAGATATACAAGGCAAATAGGGGTAGTTTAGGATGGATTCATGGTTTTTGAATGATTTTTGTGGGAGATTAAGCAGGATAAAGTTCATTATACCAGATCTCTGAGAAACTTCACAACAATGGACAACTCAACAACAAAAATCTTCAGAATAGTTAATATGTTCCTTCAACCAAAAGGTGTGCTTCAATGGAGGCCCAGATCAACACGTTTTGACATAGTATTTGAGAATATAGCATGAAGGCTTGAGTTAGAAGAATCAATTAAACACAAAAATCGCTAATCAATCACACATAAGGTACACACAACGACTAATAGACAATCTTTATCAACAAATGATAGTGGAGTGGTTTTAAATTATTTTATCTCATCACACGATGAAGGCTCTTCTGAAATGCAATTGCAAATGCCACTAAATTGTTAAAGGGATGAGATCCTATATGATTTCACAAATGTTTCAATGTAAGATTGTGATAGGAATGAAAGAAAATATTTGCAAACATTCGAAACAAAGAAGACACAAATTGCTAGAGATTGAGCACAAATTAATTTCAAAATTGCTTAGATTCATCAGCAAGGAAAAGCTTCCAGAGAAATCTCAGTGCTTGTTAATGGCTATACATCTGCAACCAACTTGACATGATAGAAAATCTAACACAGAAGGAATTAACAAGTTATCTCATATTGGTCTCTCAAGAAGATGGATTTCTCAAATTTTCTCTTAAGAATTCAACCCCTAACCCTTTGCAAGAGTATTCTCATTGCATTTATACATTTTACTCACTCAATTTTCCCCCCAAAAGAGAATAATATTTGAGGTACCTTTTCTTGTTACCGATTTTCCTCAGAAAGAAATATTTAACAATTTCACATCTGAAAGCTTCCAGATGGACCAATTATGAACTGATCACGTTTCTAAGGCCTTTGACTAATGACTAGGATGCCATGCCACAACGTTTTGGGAATACTTCTAATCATTCTGATTCTTTCATGTGAGAAATCCCCTTTTTAATCATTTTCGGAGGCTCTACATAGCTAGATCTGATAGGTAATCCTTTTTTCCCTCGAGGCAACACCTTTTTCATCTTTTAAGCCTATAACCTCCATCATTTCATTCTTCTCCCTCTCTTTCATCTGCAATTATGCTCCGCATCCATCTTCTCTAGTGATTCACATTTTTGCAAGTGCTCGAGAAATTCCAACTTCAAAATATCAACCTTAACAATCCTTGGACTCACAAATTAAGTTCTGAATCCATTCAATGACACTTTGCAGACAAAAATGACAAGGAATTTCATCAAAAATGATGAAAAAATAGTGCGTATTCGCATCTCTAGGATTCTTAGAGCAAAAATGGCAGAAAAATAGATGCAATGCACAACAACCATTGATTTTTCCCCTCCACTTTATTCCATAGCCTTCCACATGTTTCCTTGGCACAATTGCAAAGGATAATTATATGGGAAAGTTTCCAAATAAGCGTGGGCCTTCCACGTGCCCTGGGCCCAAGAAAAACACCTTTTGGCCTAAGAAAAAGACTCAGTAAAAAAGGATTCAGCGGAAGCCTCCACGTGTCACCTTGGTGCACCTTTGGTATGGTCCTGAAAAATAGAGACCCCGAACAAGCACGGGCTCACCACGTGTCTCAGTCCGGCAGAGTTGTTAAAAATGTTGAAGGATCAATGGAAGGTGCCATGTGTCCAGGGTCCGAGACAATTTTCCTTGGCCGTTGAAAAGTCCAAGCAAGGGCAGAGTGAGCGAGAAACCTCCAAGTGTCCTCCTGGAACTTCTTCAAAATAAAATTTAGGGGCCAGTCCCCAAACAAGCGTGGTCCCTCCACATGTCCTAGGCCTTTAGAAAGTTGCTTGAAAAGTCTAAGTATGGGAAGACCGTGAAAGCTTCCACGTGTCTTCATGGTGTAACTTCGAGATGGTGCCCAAGAGCGGAGACCTTGAATGAGCGTGGGCTCACCACATGTCTCGGCCTTAGAAAATTGGTTTGAAAAGTTTAAGTATAGAGCAGAGCCGGTAGAAGCCTCCACACGTCTCCCTGTCACAATTGTTAAGGTGGGACCCTGAGGCTAGATCCTCAAATGAGCGCATGCCCTCCATATTTCCATGGTCCACAAAAACTATACCGGTCACATGAAATTTTTTTCTAAGTCTGGGAAAGGCAATGGAAACCTCCACGTGTCTCCTCGGCACAACTCGAAGGCCAAACCAAAAGGTGAATTTATAGATGAGCGCCGGCCCTCCATGTGGAAAAGTTTTGAGTCTGAAGTAGATCTTAGTTTTTCAAAGTGCTCCATCGAGCTGCATCCAACTAGAAAGGGCCACATTTCCATAGATGCTAAGATATGAATTTGATTGGGAATAATACACCCGTCAAACCGTAAAATACAGGAAAATCCCCATTTGCACCTAGAAATGAATCCTTCTTCAAGGACAGATAATTTAGAAATGTTATAAGGCCCAAATATGGTCCTCTGAGCTTCATCTAATCATGTTTCCATAGATATTTGGGATAAAAATGAAAGGGACAACAAAAAGTGAATGTGGAAAATGGAAGGAAGGGGAAACCTAGTTTTATGCCCAATTTATAGATCTTTCACACAGACAGAGGAACGAAAAAAAATTCCGTAATTTTAAGTGATCCTCAACCAAGGAAGGGACTGATCATGGCAACCAAATGGAGGACATATTTTTATGCATCAATATGGGGAGATAGAGAAAACGAAAGAGATTGCAAACTAAAAAACTTTAAGGACAAATGGGTGAGACCAAATTGAGCACCAACATTGGCTCCGACTCGGGGATGAGCACTCCCTGTAAGTACCATAAGAACAAATAGTAGACCAAGTGCCAAAAACAAACGATTGGGTAACTGAGTCAAATAATAATCTTGCAGAGCAAAGAAACCATAACCACCCTCCAAAAAATGAACCGAGAAACCAGCAAGACCAGGTCACCAAGGACTAGAAGGAACAAAAACACAAAAGCAGAATGAAAATGAATAACTATACACTATACAATGGAGTACACCTTGATTCTAAGAAATAAATCAAGGAAATGTTTCAAATGCCTGCCATTAACCGGTAATTCAAGCAGTTCCCCATCTAATTCTTTTAGGAAGAAGGTATTTTCACCAATTTGAATGTCAATTGAATAAGGGTCAATCCACAATGCATCAAATTTACCATGCTTTCCCTTATCTTCATGCATGTTATCCCATAATAGTGCAAGATCCCCAATGCTGAAATATCTTCGAGTCACCTTCTTGTCAAATAACTTCTTCAACTTTTCTCTAAACTTCACATGCCACTGATGGGATGCCCTTATTTCTTCATCGAACTCAATAATTTGATTGATTCGAGCATCATATGGACTAATTTCTTGATCTTCAATTTGTTGAAAAAACTGAAATGAAAATAATTACAAATGAAGGGGCAGCAAAGCTTGAGTTCCATATACCAACTCAAATGGGCTCTTACCAGTAGCTATTTTGATAGTGATTCTGTCAGCCCAAACAACAAACTTCATTTTCTCACCCCACTTCTTTTTGTTCAGCTCCAAGGTTCTTCTAATGATCTTCAACAAGTTTTTATTGTTAACTTGTCCATTTCCTTGGGAATTGTAGTTAGAAGCATATGTCAAATTGATTCCATACTCTTTGCACATTGCCACCAAAGGTTTGGCTCTGAAACTCATGGCATTATCAGCAACAATCTTAACTAGCACTCCAAATCTGCATATGATTTGATTTAGCATGAAGTCCATGATAACTTGGTGTGTTGCTTTCTTGGTGGGGATTGTTTCCACCCACTTAGTGAAATAATCAATGGATACAAGAATCCATTTATGACCAGCACTAGAAGGATCATAAATTTTGCCAATGAAATCCATTCCCCATTGCTTAAATGGGGATTTAACTGACACGGATGCAAAGGAAGGGATCCTAAAGCTTTCATTCTTCCAGAAAAATGATGGCAACTTTCACATTTCCTAACCAATAGATTTGTATCCTTGAAGAGAGTTGGCCACCAATAACCAGCCCTCAAGATTTTATGTGATGTAACTCTTCCAGCAAAATGTCCTCCACAAACTCCTCCATGGAGATCAGCAATTACCTTTGGGGCTTCATCCTCGGATCTTAATAGCACTCACTCCGGGTTCTTCCAAGCTAACCCAAAATTAGTAATCACATATTTCTGAGAGGCTAACCTAAGAGCTCTTTTCTGATTTTTACTCAAATATTCGGGCAGCATAGATGTCGAGATAAAATATTATATCCTTTTACCATTCATAGCTTACCAACTTTTCAACGACATCCACCGTTTCTCCTTCTACTTCATTCACCTCAATAGTTTGCAAGTTTCTCTCAGCCATAAGCTTAGCTAGGCCCAAACCTCTTACCAATTTCGTGGTTTGGATATACATTTCATACTCCTTCAACTTGTTCACCCATCTGTATATTTTCCTTGAGACCTCCATCTCTGATAAGATGTCTTTCACCATGGTGTGGGGAACATAAGCAACAACTTTAGAGATCAAGTTGTAGGGTATGGAAACCTTTGTTGCTTTCACCAAGGAAAATGATTGCTTCTCCATGATGGTGTACTTCAACTCAACTCCTTACAATGCCTTACTAAAAAGGAAATTGGTCTCCCAGCCCCTTCATAATCCTTCTGCAACAAAACAGATGCAATGGTGTTTTCTGAAGCAAAAGAAAACACTTGAAAGGGCTTTTTGTAATTTGGAGCTACCAAAACAAGGGCATGCTTTAGTTCTTCCTTGATCCCATTGAAAGCTTGAATGAAAGCTTCTTCCCATTTGATAACTTGGTCTTTTTTCAGCATGCTAGTAATGAGGATGGTCAGCTCAGCAAAGTTAGACACAAACCTTCTCATAAAGTTTATTTTTCCAAAGAAGGATTGAACTCCCTTCTTAGTTTTCAAAATTGGAACCTTGTTGATGGATTCCACTCTCTCGGGATCAATCACGACCCCTTCTTTTGATACAATGTGACCAATCAGGTTTGCCTTTTGCACTCCAAAATGGCACTTCTTGGGATTCAATGATATTCCATACTCTCTACACCTTAACAACATTATCTCCAAGTGTTGCAAGTGATCATTTATTTTTCTTGAAAGTGCAGTTACATCATCTTGATAAACAACAATTAAATCATTAATGTAACCAGCAAATGCTACATCCATTACTCTTTGGAAAGTTGTTCCAGCATTCATTAAGCCAAAAGGCATCCTGACATAGACATAAGTTCCACAAGGAGTGGTAAAGGCAGTCTTTATTCTCTCTGACTCCTTCAAAACAACTTGATTATAGCCAGAGAAACCATCCAAAGTGGATAACAATTCAGAACTAGTTACCAATTGTAGCATATTATCCATGTTTGGCAGAGGGAAATTATCTTTCAATGATTCTTTATTCAAGTTCCTGAAGTCTACACACACCCTTATATCACCATTATTTTTTCTAACAGGTACTAAATTTGCAACGCAAGAAGAGTACCTTGTGGGCAGAATGATCCCTCCATCCCTCAAATTCTTCAATTCTTCTTGCATTTTCAAAGAAAGGAGTGGATTGATTTGCCTCTATTTTTACTTGAAAGGCTTGGCATTAGATTCAATATGAATTTCATGTTGGAAAAAATATTCCTATATGCCTTCAACTCGAGTAAGACCAAGCTAGGTAGTCTTGATATTTTTCAACAATTGAACATAGGACCGCTTTTCTTCCTTTCTCAGACTTCTTCCTAACCAGATTTTACGTGGTCTTTCCTTTGTTCCTAGGTCATGCTCTTCCACATATCTTGAAACTAACATACTCCTTTTAATAATATAATCGGCATTATCAAAGTTTGACTCAAGTTCCACCAAACCTCTGGGAATTGTGTTTGTCTTCAATTGGATGATGTCTTTTCCAAATAAAGTTTCCTTTCCTTCAGAAAAACACACCATTGGTTCCCAATCTATATTTTGGTCAGCAAACTCACGTTGTTTATGTAGAAACCATTTAACCTGGGCATCATCATCAAACACTTGCCATTTTTAACGTTATTAGGGACAGATGGCCTTGTTAGTATTTCAACATCATACTCACAAAATGGAGACACTGTATAATTTCTAAATCCGATCCTAGCACTATTAACCTATCTACAACAACATTAAACTTTCTATCATGGTGCACAATATTAAAAGAGTCAAACATTTCAATCAAATCCTAGACTGCATGCTTGTATTGTTTCATTCTCTGATTTCTAGTAGCATACAATTTTCTAATTTGCTTGACAATCAGTTTTGAATCTCCTTTGACAATGATATCCTTTATACCATATTTCCATGAAATTATCAAGCCTAATAATAGTGCTTCATATTCATTAATGTTGTTAGTGCATTCAAAGTTGAGTTTGAAATTAAAAAAGCTCTTTCATGGCCTAGAGAAATCAGAACAATGCCAAAACCATTTCCAAACTTGGAACAAGCTCCATCAAATAACAAGGTCCAATGTAAACCTACCTATTCAAGACATTTACTTTGATCAATCTTATGCTCTTTGCCATCAGCAAACCCAACAAATTTATCAACATCTACATCAGCATACAACATTTCATAAGAAGCCTTATTGGGATCTTCAATGAGGTGCAACATATTTTTCTCTCCATACAACTTTACAATGCTGCCTTCAATTGGAATGGTGGAAAAAGACATATCCATATGAACACTTCCACCAACACTTATAGCTCACTTTCTTGATAACAACATGCCCCATTTGGCAAGGCAATCAACAATAACAACATCAAGTTTCAAGTTCTTACCCGGATAAGCTGCAAGTTGTACCATCAAACCTTGTACACATCCTACAACAGGAACCTCTCTAGAATCCATTACAGTACACTTGCCATAAGTTGTTGTCACTTTAATGTTTAATTCATTTATGACTTCCAGAGGCATAACATTGCATGATGCTCTGGAATCAAACATACAATTGTGTAGCAGTTTGTCCTTAATAATTAGTGTTGTAAAAAATGGATCAAAATTTAATTGAGTCTCAACCAAAGATGTTCCCAAGTAAACTTAAGGTGGTTCACCTATCTGTTCTAATTCTTGTGGTTTCTCTAGGTCTGTAATGGTTGGAGGAGGAGTGTTTACATTATTTATATTTCTGCCTTGGGTACTCCTATCTTCTTCCAATCCAAAATACTCAAAAGGCCTCTTCTTGTGCTCAAGAATCCTAAGCAGTTCAACATTTAGGACAAAAATATTGATCTGAATCAAGACTTGGGCAATGTCATAAGGAATGTATTTGGGCAAAGCAACATTTGGAGAAAGATTGACAAACTCATCGGATGGCACAAGATTTTTCACATTTTGGGCATGGGTGGGAATACCAGTTCTACTTGAGACAACAAGGCCTTTTCTAGATGCATCTTTCTTTAGAGTTTCTTTTGGGACATTGGTGAGAAATGGGGTTTTTGGTTTGGCTTGAGGCCCTACCACTTTGAAAACTTTACTTCTTTTGTTATACTCCTTTTCTTGGGCAACAAAAATGTTCATCAACAACTTCCTTTCCTCTTCTGATGGGATTCCTTCATCACACTTCTTAATCATTGGAGATCTTAGGTACTCAAAATCATTACTAGGAAGTTCAAAAGCTTGTACCATATCTATTTCTAAAGTATGAGAGGGAGAAATAATAGGTACCCAGTGAATGCAATCCCGAAAACATGTAGCAGTTCTTGCACTTATTACTTCAGTTGAAGTTGCTCCTTATTGTGAGCTTGTAGAGAAGTCCATCATGCATGCATCATCATCAGTTTTATCATCATCATTAACTTCATCAACTTGCAGATCTACTTCACATGGCGGGTGGGGAAAGAAACACTTTTCACACCAATTAATTTGATTTGTCTCTTGAAAAACAACAACTTTGGCATTTAGAGGATCAGGCACTACTCTATTCTCCCTAGCTTGGGGTTTTCTAGCTCCCATGGGTCCTTTACCTCTGTCATCAGACCTATTATCATTTCTAGGATGATTTGAAAATATGTCTTGTCCTTGTTGCCTATGCTGACCTTGAGAATCTTGTCCAATTCCTTTCTCTACCTTGGCTAGCTTGTAAGATATTTCTTTGACAGCTTCAGCCAAAGTCTTTACAACTTCCTCAAGATCCATAGTCTTACTTGACTGAGGCTTCTCAAGGTTGATCAGTCTAACACCCTCCCTCTTAGGAGGTTTTCCAACTGCTTTAATTTTCTTCTCAATTTGCAGAGCCATGGTAAAGGCCCGCCTCAAAGTTGTTGGGTTTGTATCCCTCAAATAATAAGCAAAATTCTTATCAAATGCATCTGAATACTTTATCAGACATGATTCATCACATGGCCTCAAATTAACAAGCGGTCTTCTCAATGTTTTGTTAAATCTTGTATTGAAATCATGCACTTTGATTCATTAGGATTCTTTTTTATATTTTTCAAACTCGATAAAAGAAACCTAGGGCATGTTTTATCACCATACTACATTCTAAAATATTCTTCATCTATATCCAAGAATCGATGGAATTATCTAGAAAAGATTTATAATGATCCCTTGCATCCTCCTCTAGAGTATGAACAAACAATTTAATGTACACATCCTCAAATTCTATTTCAAATTCCTCCATCATATTGACAAAGAGATTCAAGTGTTGATCACCAATGATTTCATTATTTCCTTGAAACTTAGGTAATTTTTTTCTTACATCTTGTGGCACAAACATTTGGATAGCCAACGATACCTCTAGAATTGATGGGACCAAAAGTATTAACAACAAATGGAGCTTTGGGTGGAGGTGAGCCATATTATTATTAGGAGGTGATCTTACAAGAGAAACAAAATGATGAGGAGTGAGGGGTCTTTGTGGTATAGGGATGCAATTTTTAGAATGGCTTCCCTCTAAAGGCTCTGTTTCTTGGAAAACTCTATCAAATTTTGAAAATACAGGGGGTTGATTGATAAGCAAATGTTTCAAACACAAAAGAAGGACCCTGTCCAGATGGAGAGTTCAATTCAACAAAGATACTACCTGATTCATAAGCACTTGAGGAATAATTGCAATCTTCAATCACATGTTGATCAGTTTCAGTAATGGAGATCTCTTTTCTTGATGCTTGATCTCCAAAAATCTTCAAAATTCTTCTTCCTTCTAAATCAAACTTTCCCAACCCTAAAAACAACCTTCTACTAGGGTCCTTGGTGAAGAAAAATCTTCTTCCTTCCATCTTTATAGAGATTAATGACAAATCTTACTTGATATATGTTAAGACACTAGTATTTATTGAGAATTTAAACAACACAGAGTCGCCACTAAGGAATTTCACCTTAGTTTGTGCAAATGTACTATGAAAGACCTATCAAATGTCTGTCAATACCAAATTCATGCAAAGCTTAGAAGATCTACTCTTCGTCTACCCAAATTTATCAATGCTGATACAAACCTTAGTGTAATAACTAGATAAGATGGAAATATTGCACTCAGAACTTACAAATTTGAACAATTCTTACAAATCTGAATAGACAGATTTTTCAGCAATGTCTTAGCACTTAGATCATGTTAGAAGTATTATCAGGGTTTGTATGTACTGCATTTGTAAAATACTTCAAAGAGTCCCTAGAAATGGCACCCCGAGTGTTATTGACGGGCCAAATGGATATGAACTGGCAAAAAATCAACAAATCTTGCTCGAAATGCAAATCAGTCCCCGTAATGCAAATCATTCCCCTCGAATGTTGGCCACTAGTGTTGTTGATGGGCCAAATGGGTATGAACTTGAAAAAATCAACAAATCTTCCTCGGCAACGTAAATCAGGTCACCGGAAACGCAAATTTGTTCTCCTTTTTAAGTTGAGTAGCATCATAGATCTGACACGGAGCTTAGAGACAAATATATCATAGTGTGTATCATTTTGTAGCAAGGGATGAGATATAACTGGCCCTTTGTCATTCAGATTTGTGGAGAGATGGATAACACCTTCAAGAGTATTTGACCTATCCTCACTATTTTAGGCCGTGCCTTTTGAC
This sequence comes from Taxus wallichiana var. yunnanensis, assembly GCA_018340775.1. Taxonomy (NCBI): domain Eukaryota; kingdom Viridiplantae; phylum Streptophyta; class Pinopsida; order Cupressales; family Taxaceae; genus Taxus; species Taxus wallichiana. The sequence continues at coordinate 815,954,994 of CM031237.1, forward strand.
TAGGGTGAAAGGACCCTTAATGTAACCTCTTTTTCATGAAGGAGATGGGGATATCCTTCTTTTGCACAAATTTTATGAAGAAAACCTTTGAAAATATGGTCAATACTTCATAATTTAACTCTTGAGAGTTGTCACTTCTAAAAGATGGAGATACTTTCAACACAAGGCTAAGGTTACTAAAGACATTAAGAAATCCTGATTGTTCTACATATTTTAGTAAATAGATTTTGTTCCTTTGTAGATATAAGGGGAAAATAGGGGTAGTTAGGACGTTCCTTCAACTAGAAGGTGTGCTTCAATGGAGGCCGAGATCAGCAAGTTTTCACACAATCTTTAAGAATCTAGCACGAAGGCTCGAGTTAGAAGACTCAATTAAACACCAAAATATTTGATCAATCACGCCTAAGGTACACCCTAATACTTACAGAATATATTTATCAACAAATGACAATGGAGTGGTTTTAAATTTTTTTATCTCATCACAGGATGAAGGCTCTTCTTGAAATGAAATTGCAAATGCCACTAAATTGTCAAAGGGATGAGATCATGTGTGATTTCACAAATATTTCAATGTAATATTGCGATAGGAATGAAAGAAACTATTTGTAGACATTCAGAAATAATGCAAACACAAATTGCTAGAGATTGAACACAAATTTATTTCAAAATTGCTTAAGATTCATCAACAGGTGAATGCTTCCAGAGAAATCTAAGTGCTTGTCAATGGCTATACATCTGCAACCAACTTGACATGATAGAAAATCTAACATTGAAGGAATTAATAGGTTATCTCGGATTGGTCTCTCAGGAAGACGGATTTCTCAAATTTTCTCTTAAGAATTCCACCCTCGACCCTTTGCAAGAGTATTGTCATTGAATTTATACATTTTACTCACTCAATTTTCCCCCTAAAAGGGAAGAGTATTCAAGGGACCTTTGCTTGTTTCCTATTTGTCTCATGAAAGCAATATGTAAAAAAACACATCCGAAAGCTTCCGTGTGGACCAATTATGAACTGATTACATTTCTCAGGCCTTCGACTAATGACTAGGATGTCATACCACAACGTTTTGGGATTCCTTCTAATCATTCTGATTCTTTCATGCGAGAAATCCCCTTTTTAATCATTTTCTGAAGGCTCTGCACAACTAGATCTAACGATAGGTAATCCTTTTTTACCCTCGAGGCAACATATTTTATGCCTACAACCTCCATCATTTCATTCTTTTTCCTCTCTTTCCTTTTCAATTCTGCCCCGCATCCATCTTCTCTGGTGATTCATGTTTTTTCAAGTGCCCAAGCAATTCCAACTTCAAAATATCGACCTTAACAATCCTTAGAATAAAAAATTAAGTTCTGAATCCATTCAATGGCACTTTGTAGACAAAAATGACAAGGAATTTCATCAAAAATGATGAAAAAAGTGTGTATTCGCATCTCCAAGATTCTTGGAGAAAAAAAGGTGGAAAAATAGACACAATGCACAACAACCATTGATTTTTCCCTTCTCCACTTTAATTCATATCCATCCATGTGTTTCCTTAACATAACTTCAAAGCAGAAGTATAAGGGAAAGTTTCCATACAAGCGCAGGCCTTCCACATGCCCTGGGCCCAAGAAAAATGTCTTTTGGCCTTTGAAAAGTCTCTAGTAAAAAGGATCCAGCAGAAGCCTCCATGTGTCACCCTGGTGCACCATTGGAATGGTCCTAAAAATGGAGACCCCGAACAAGCGGGCTCACCACGTGTCTCGATCCGACAGATTTGTTAAAAGAGTTGAAGGATTAGCAGAAGGTGATATGTGTCCGTGGTGCATGATGCTTTTCCTTGGCCATTAAAAAGTCCAAGTAAGGGCAGAGTGAGCAGAAACCTCCAAGTGTCCTCCTAGCGCTTATTCAAAATATAATTTAGGGGTTGGTCCCCAAACAGGCATGGTCCCTCCATGTGTCCCAGGCCTTTAGAAAGTTGCTTGAAAAGTCTAAGTTTGGGAAATCCTGACGGAAGCCTCCATGTTTCTTCATGGCGCAACTTTGAGATGGTGCCCAAGAGCATAGACCTTGAACAAGCGCAAGATCACCACATGTCTCAGGCCTTAGAAAATTACTTTAAAAAGTTTAAGTATAGAGCGGAGCCATCGAAAGCTTCCACATGTCTCCCTGTCACAATTGTTAAGGTGGGACCCTAAGGCGGATCCTCAAATGATCGTCTGCCCTCCACATGTCCATGGTCTCACCAAAACTATACCGGCCGCATTAAAAATTTGTCTAAGTCTTGGCAAGGTAGCAAAACCTCCACGTTTGTCCCCGATGCAACTCCAAGGCCAAACCAAAAGCTAGATTTTCATATGAGCGTCGACCCTCCATGTGGACAAGTTTTAAGTCTGAAATGGGCCTTAGATTTTCAAAGTGCCCCACCAAGCCGCATCCAACTAGAAAGGGACACGTTTCCATAGATGTTTAGATATGAATTTGACTAGAGGAAAATACACCTATCAAACCGTAAAATGCAGGAAAATCACCATTTCCACTGAAATGAATCCTTCTTCAAGGACAGAGAATTTGGAAATGTTATAAGGCCCAAATATGATCCTCCGAGTTTCATCCAATCACGTTTCCACATATATTTGGGACAAAAATGACAGGGACAAAAAAATGTGACTATGGAAAATAGAAGGAAGGGAAAAACCTGAGTTTTATTCCCAAGTTACAGATCTTTCACATGGATAGAGGAACAAAAACAAATTATGGACTTTTAAGTGATCCTCGACCAAGGAAGGGACTGATCATGGCAACCAAATGGAGGACAGCATTTTTATCCATCAATACAGGGAGATAGAGAAAACGAAAAATCCTGCACACTGAAAAATTTAAGGACAAACGGGTGAGACCAAATTGAGCACCAATAGGTTCCATGTGAGTAAGGAAAAAAAACCCAACTCGGTAGTTGGCTTACCGAGCCAACTTACCAAGTTGGGCGATGAGCTCCTCATCTTGCATTCCACCACCAAGCTCCTTTGCATCGTTGGATCAAAACGTTTTATGTGCCTTACCTCCATGTTTCCATTCTCCACGAGGATTTTGATTCGGTGAATCCCATCAATTTCATGCCCCGCTTCTAAAATTTGCATTCACCGAGTCCTTTGTGAGTTGTTCTTCGAGCTAGGCTTAACTTGACTTGGCGTCCCCCTCTCGGGCTCAACTCGGTTCAACATCAAGTCCTTAACACATCAACATGTCCTTGTTACCTCACAGATCGTCCTTGTCTAAGCTATTCCGATGGGCCCAACTAAACTCAACATTCCAACTCTGAAATGAGATCCTTGGCTTTGTATGGTTCTTCATTACAACTCACGACTCAGATCTACAAGCCCAAAATGCTTCCACCGCCGAGATCTTCTTCAAACACCATGCACTCACTATCTTGTAACCTCACTCTGTTTGAGCGCAAGATTCCATAACCCAGCCCAACAAAGATGCATTCACATGAGCTCAAATTCCTCACATGAGCTCACTTTGCATGTTGATTCCCTAGATATATAGTACCGAGATTCTTACTTCGACTCAGCCTCCTTCAATAACATCTTTCACCAAGATCATACACATCTAGGGGCCCGTTTAATTTCCTTGATTGATTCTAGATTCATCGGACCTCCATTTTCCCATCAATCCAAGGAAAATCTACCACGTGATTATCGTATGTAATCCTCACAGAGTTGATCTCTCAAACTACACGGCTTAGTCTTGACTCAGCTCACAAAGTTGAGCTCTACCCTTCGTGAGAGAGCTCTGTCTCCTTCAGATATATTGGTTGAGTCGAGACCCTTACGACTTGATCCCGAGCCTTCTCTTTTACTAAGTAAAACCTTAATCTCCTCCGCACCATACTCACTTCCGATGGGAGCTCTATCGATTGAGTTTGTCTTCCTAACCAACCGAGCTACTTCCTGTGTGTCGAGCTCCCTTCATTTTACCTTCCTGATAATTAGTTCTTTCTAGCTTAACTCAACATATTTTACCTCCGAAGTTCACTACCGAGTGACTCATCCTCCTCACGACTCATCCCAGGTCTCTTATATCTGATCCCCTTCATCTATGCCTTTTAAGATCTTCATGACGGGACCCATTGAGTTGTCCACCAAGCTCTACGCTGAGTTGGCCCACAACGCATTCGTTCCTCCTATCTCGGTAAATGGCTCACCATCATGACTTAACCCTCGAATTTTCTAACTCCCTTGTAAAATCACCTACAAAATTGTCAAATAAATACACTTCTTCTTTGCACGGAATCCCCATGACAACTTTCCATTTCAAAGTTTCCACCATGACAGTTGGTTGAATTTATTCCACCTTGCGGAAATACCTACTTGGCTTGCCATCATCAAAATCCCAGTCATCCATTTGGTTTTTGATCACCTCGAGATCCCCATGGTGATGATGGTGCATGGGATTTAAACACCATTTTCCCCACTTGGATGGAAAAAGACGAAAACAATCCCGACTCGGGATTCCCTTCAGGTTTCAATCACGTTCGTTGAGCTTCTTACCGCTAAGCTCTGTTTTTACACTGACTTTTGACTCAGCGAGTTGCAATGAAATCCACTAAATGAGCACCATGCATATACTAACGAGCTCAACATGAGCCATGAACTGAAATCCTTCCCTCGACCTCAAACGGTCCATTAAAACAACTCTCCATTCATTCCTTATCATGCCACTAAATTGACTCACCAAGATTAAAAAATGACACTTGCCTTGAAGCTTGAACATATCTTTGATCTTAAATTTTGCTCAACTCCATTCAAACTAGGTCCCATCAAGCCATTACCCTCAACCCATTCAAATCATCTTGCATGATTTCGAATCAAGCTCAGTTCCATTTAAAATTACCCCTAACTATTTTTTAATCAAATTTTGATTCTCTTCGCTACTTCTTGGAACTAGGGAGTCATGCAAACATAATAAAAATCTTCTGAATTGATTGATCGATTTCAATCACTTTTACACATATTGACTAAAAGTGGGGTTCCAAGACCGATTTAGTCACCTAAAGTAGAATCTGAGTCTCAAAAATCCAAGAAGGGAAGAATAATATCAGATAACCGTGGACCCTTCCGAAACACCGTTAATACTTCTCCAACAAAAAATGAAATCAAAATGTCCCAAAATGTCTCATGACTGAATTTTCTGGTATTAGCATACAACTGACTCCCATTGTCCAATTTTACCCTAAGGAGAAAAATTGGATAACATTTTTTGCGACCTCTCGGGGATGATTTCCTTCTAAGCATGATTCAAGTAGCCTTAGGTTGTCCTATGGGTATGGAGTCAAATGTTGGAATCCTAAAATGATATAATCTTTTATGATATATTCTGAAATTTCATCAAGAATTGATGATCTTTTCTTCTAGTAATGCTAAGTAGTGGATATTTTGAATCGGATGAATACTTAGCATCTAGAGAATATTGCGGAGTTTTGAATGAAGCATCTAGTGAATTGGGAAGATACTAAAAATTCTTTATAAAACCTAAACCTTCTTCTCTTTGAAAACCTCTAATGATGATACAAAATGCAAGGACAACACAAAAGAAAATAACAAGGAAAACAAAATGAACAACAACACACAACAATGTGCAAAAGCACTTGGAGGAAAACACCTAACTAAACTATACAAGGGGGGAATGATCTCAAAAGAAAGCTTTTAGATGTATCCCATTCACAAGAATGCAAACTTATTTTCCATTGAGCCTAAATAGATGAAACGAATTCACCTCTTTGCAACTAGTGATGATATATGTACCACTCCGGAGAGCGTCAAACTTGGCATGTTTGCCTATTTTGGCTCTACCTTCATCCCATTTGAGAACTAAATCTCCCTCTTGAAAATACATGTCGGATGCCTTCTTGTCAAAATACTTCTAAACCTCGAGCTTTGATGTTGCTCCAAATTCTTCATAGCCTTATTTAATACTTCTTCCAACTCCATGAGTTTGGAACACCTGATGATCTGTTAGAGGATCATTCTCCATAACTTCAAGCTGATGAGATAATTCCAACGAAGGTAACTCCAAGGAGATTGGAATTTTTGCTTCTCTTCCATATACAAGTATGAAAGGAGAATTTCTAATGGCCCTTTTAGGTGTGATTCGATATGCCCATAAAGTAGTCTCAAGCTATGTGTGCCAAGTCCTCCTGTTAGTTTCCATTGTGTGCTTGATAATCCTTGTGAGGTTCTTGTTGCTAAACTCAGTCATTTTGTTTCCTTGATGATAGTAACTAGATGAAGAGTTGAGGTAGACCCCATTTTTAACATCCCATTCACTTAGCTTCAAACTAAGGAAAGCCATCGCATTATCTTGAAATGAATGTGAATGGAACACCGAACCTTGTCATTATACCTTCTAATAAATCAAGAACTTTCTTCTCATTGCTTTCCTTCAACACTATTGCCTTTGTCCATCGAGTAAAATAATCCATTGCAGTAAGGACCCATTTATGTGCATCACTTTGGATGCAAGATTAATCATTCTGATGAAATCCAACCCCCATTGAACAAAGGGTTGATCCACTTGAATTGGATGCAGTGGAAGAGCTACCAACTTATGGTTTACCTTGAAAAAGGCCAATAATAACCGACATGCATGATCTTGGTAGAAATTGTTCATGCAGAATAAGGTCCTCCAGATAGGCCATTATGAAACTCTTGTAGTACATTACTTACCTATTCTGGTCCTATGCACCGAAGGAGAACACCGTTCAAATCCCTTTGAAATATAACATTATCTAGTAGAACATATGCAATAGACTGAAGATGGAAAGTCCATCTTTGATTTTTATCCATGTTCACAGGATATACTCCTGAGAAAAGGAAACTCTTTATTTTGGATAACCAATCAACTTGATCATCACCTTCATCAGTGTTTAGGAGCATCATGTTCTCAACACCTTTTGATTCCAGGTCTACAGCAAGTTGTTGACACAAACCTTTACCTCTTAAAATTTTGGTAACTTTGATATGTACATCATACTCCACCACCTTCGTGATCCATCCATGCATGTTTTTTTTTCATCTCTTTGTTCAGTGAAAATTCCTTGACACCTGGATGAGACACCATTAGATGAATTTTGTTGTTGGACAACATGTGCTTGAATTTAGTCAAAGCTCAAATAACCGCAAATACTTGTTTTTAAATGAATGAATATTTGAGCTCATAGTATTTGAGGATTGATTGAATAAAGCAATTGGTTTCTCCATCAAATCATCATTTTGTTGGGTGATTATACCTTAAATGCTCTCTTGACATGCAAAATCACAGAGAATAAAATATTTATCAAACTTGGGGTTTACCAGTGTGGGATCTTGAGAAATGGATATTTTGATGGCTTCAAAACTCTCTTTCCTTCCTTTGTCCATGAGAATGGCATATTTTTATTCAACATGGCTTTTCATGGTTTAGCCAATGTCGCGAATTGAGGTATGAATATCCACATGAAATGTACGTTTCCCATAAAACTCTTGAGACCCTTCTTATGACTTGGGAGAGATAAATACATAATCAAATAAATTTTCCTAGATCGATAAAAATTCCTTCCGCTGAAACAACATTCCCCAACACTTTTCCTTCATGCACTATAAAAATACATTTCTTAGGATTGAGTGAAACCTCAAATTCTCTAAAACTTCGGAATACCTTTCTTATACGCATGATGTGGTCTTCTACATGCTTAGAATAAACATTTATATCATCAAGGTAAACCAAAATGATATCATTGATTAGTCCCTTCAATGCCATATCCATGGCTCTTTTGGAAAATAGCCCTGACATTGGACAATACGAATGGAATTGTTTTGCAAGAATACGTGCCCCACTTGGTAGTGAAATTCATTTTCAATTGATCAAATTCTTGAATAAGAATTTGATTGTAACTTGAATATCCATCGAGCAAAGAAAATATTTGGGCTCCTTCAACCGTTTGATGGATTTTCTCCGTTCTTGAAAGAGGATAATGATATTTCAATGAGGCAAGGTTCAAGTCCCTGAAATCCACGCATAATCAAATTTCTCCATTCTTCCTTACGGGGACTATATTGGCCACCCAAGAGGAATGTTTGATCGTAAAAATTATCAGGCCTCAATGAGTTTGGTTACCTCCTTCCTCATTAGTGGCTTTATTTTGAGATTAATTAGCCTTTGTTTCTGACAAACTAGCTTGGCATTAGGATCCATTTCGATGGTATGTTATGCTAGACCTGGATCAAAACAACATAGGTATTTGTAGCTCCATGAAAATATTTTACAATACTCTTGACAAAGTCTGATTAAATCTTCTTTCTCTTCGGAAGTGCATACGCTTCCGATATTTAGAAGCTTTTCATTTGCTACCTTGACTTCTTCAAAATATTCTTCTTTGACCACCTTGTTAGAGATTTGTCTTTTCACTTGATCATCTGAACTGAAAATGGATTCCAAAGTAACTAAACCTTTTGGTAGCTTGTTGATTTTGAATTGTATGATTTGATCACCATATGATCCTTGCAAATTATCTTGATTTTTTGAAGAAAACTCTACCTCTTCTTATAGGAAACCGACAATTTTTTTGTCACTTTCAAACACTTGCGAGCTACTCACATTATCAAGAACTATAGGTTGAACCACCATTTTGATATATTTCCACTCTTCTTTCATAATATAAACAAGTATGTTGTATTGCGAGCCAATTGTAGCAAGCCTATCAACATCCTTATTTCGATTTCTAGGAACCACGTGGATCCCAAAAGCTTCAAAATATTCAATAAAATCCTAAAATACGTTCTTTTATGATCTTAAAAGATCATTTTTTGATGCACTGCATTCCGTCACTTGATGAAAAACTAACTCACCATCTCCAAAAATAGTCAGGGCTTTGATTTCCTTCTTTTGAGCAAGTTGAATACCTTGCACAAGAGCCTCATATTCAACAACATTGTTAGTGCAACTGAGTTGCAACCGAAAAGATGAGAAGTACTTATCTCCTTCTAGAGAAATTATCATGACACCAGCATCAGATCCATTCTTACTCCTTGAGCCATCGAAGAACAATTGCCACAGATCCTTCAAAATTGATTTGTGTTTTGACAAGTTGTGGTATGATCGTACCTTCTTTGTGAATGTAGTATGTACCCAATCCCGTCTCTTCCAACAATAGAAAACAAACTTCTTCCTCTACCAACACATCAGCATAGGGATCGTACTAATGATATCCACTCACTTCATCCAACACAGTATCGGGGACTTCTTCAACAAGAGTGGTCGGTTCATGATCAACATCTTCTTCTTCTGGATCACCAATGGTATAATTCCCATTTATAGGACTAGCAGTGTAAGGATCTACATGATTATGACATATTGGTTCCACCCTTATAGTTACTTTGGTTCCGTATTGAGTCCTGAGAATCATATGTGACCAATCAGCTGATAGATAACCACCCATCTTGTCAGTGAAATCTCATGATAGGTAGATGGAAAAGAGAGGATGGAGATCATTAACTGATATGTCTTGGGTAAACAAAAAACTAGGGCATGCATGCATGGTAAGTTGAAGTCCTTTGATAACTCTAACATTTTCAACAGTTGTGCCATCCAACCTAACAAATCCTCTTGCAACTGGTGCATATTGTATGCCTAGTACATCTGCAATTTGTTTGGGCATGACCGAGCTACTCACACCAAAATCGATCATGTAATTATGTATGAGGTGGTCGCCAATGATCAAGGAAATATATAATGGTGGTGGATTTTTTTCCTTAGGAATAATTTTCCCTTCTAGTTAACACAAACTTGTAGCGGTTGTTGTTCCACAACCCGATGATCTGTCAGTTGTACCAAAATTATTCAGAGCCTCTCGCAACAAGTTTCTTTGAGAAGGAATTGAGAGTGTGTCCCATATAGTAATGCTTAGGTTGGTCTTCTTCATCTTTTCTACAATACTAAAGGGAATTGCTCCTACTTTGTTATCACTTCTTTAGGCGTTAGAATCCTATTTTTGAAAGTGATTGTTGGGTACCGTGATGCCTGAAGACCCTTCTTTCCTTACAACTTGGCTAGCATGTGTTTCGGAAGTTTATTTCCCACTTGTTTATCAACTTCCACATGTGGATGAGGTTGTTAAGTGGATTCATGATCATCTTTGGAAGGTTGATATTCCATTACTCTCTTTTTGTAATGAGTGTTTTCCGCCAATGATGAGAAATCTATATTTAACCCACAAAAATATTTTGCTTGCCAATTTAGCAAAGTGGTTTCTTCGGATGTCCATGGTTGATTTGTTATTTCCTGCGTAGATGAATTTATGTTGGCTTTGGACTGTCAAATATGCTTTGAACCATAAGGGCATGGATAAGAACTCCATTGGGGAAACCATTTTGATTGTGTGGTTGAGAATAAGGATAACACCATTCGTAGTCTTGAAATAGATTGTTTTGGATAAGTACAAGGGCACTGGATGAGCTAGAAGCAAGAGGGTTTTGAAATATCAAAGGATTAACATTGATAGCTTGATTTATAGCTTGATTTTGTGGTTGACTGTTTCCTTGAAAAGGAGGAAAGCTAGTCTGATACTACTTATTTTTTGGATGGTATGGACAACCATATTGAAATTGTTTCCTCTTAAGTGCAATGAGCTCATTCCAAAGGTTTGCAGCAGTGACTTGACTTCAAATAGATCATTTTAAGGGTCAAGGGAAGACTAAGTTGGTTTCTTGGAGGCTTCTGGAATAGAAGCAATGGTAGGCTGATTGTTTTTAAGATCCGGATACAATGGCATTGGCGGTCGTGAAGCTATCTTTCCATCCTGGATTAAGGAATTCTCCGCTCTTATGAAAACTTCTTAACTGGATCATAACTACTACATCATTATTCAAGGGTCACAAATAGTACAAGAATTCATTATTTAGAGAAGGCATTATGAGTGTTGAAATCATATTCCAGGTCCTTTAGAACAAGAAGTGGAAATCATTCATGTATTCTTGGGGAGCTCTCTTTATGGTAGTGATTTTTTCCAAGAGTGACAGATAATCACTCTTATCTTCAAACTTTTTACATATTTTTCCACCTAACTCATCCCAAGTGGTTATAGTACCAACACTTAACCTCGAAACCATTGAAGTGATTTTCCCTTGAAAGAAGTAGCAAGAAGTATAACTACAACGTTTTCCTCTAGGATATTATGTACTAGACAAATGCTGGCTACATCAATAATATGTTCCACTAGAGTAATGTTTGTTTCCCCTGTGTACAAGGGTAAAATTTTGAGTACAACAATAGTTATAGGGTGACGTTCAGCCAACAAAAGAGGACTGCTTGCATTAAAAGGGGAAAAACCTTTGTTCCTCGCTATAGCTATGAGAGGTTGATTATTCCTAGGGTGGAGGAAAACTTTAATAAGGAGTTGAATAACTCCTATGATGTGATGTTACAATGGGTGATGTTGAGATTCCTCTCCTCCTTATCCTTGGAGGAGACAATGATAGTTCGATATGCTAATAATTTCCTTTCTTTAAAGAAACTCTTGTCTAAATTCTTTGCATAAGTTAACGCATTGAGATTTGAAATCCAGAGATATAGAGTCACTAGGTACTTGTATTTGTGCAAGTCAGAAGAGAAGTACCAACTCTTGACCCACCAGGTGTGCCAAAAACTGTTATCGCCAAATCACTCCACCCTCTGAATGGCTAGAATGTGAACAGAACGTTTGGTGTAATTGGGTAACATGGGGTCACCTCTCAAGCTATGAGACTTGGGCTTGAGGTGAACCTCCAAAGAAGGATGACTTCCTCTTCTTAAAATTAAGTGCAGTTCTATTCCTAGTGAAATAAAATGGTTATCTAGACCTATGCTAACATTTTCATGGGTTTTAGGGAAAGACATTTGTAGGAAATAAAACTATACTAGGAATGATGATGCACCAAATAAAGGGTGTTGCTAAACTTAGGAAGGGTTGATTTGAATAGGGTTTTATGCACCACAATTGAAATTCACCTAATGTAACTTAGAGAGGGTAACCAAATACGACAAACTAGGAAGCATGCGTATCCTTTGTTAAATTCAATTAGACAAAACAATCTACCAATCTTCCAGTGAAGAAGGATAAACTCGTGAAGGGTGAGAAAGAACCACAACTCAACTACATGCAATACTCCACCACTTGATAAGCACAAAACTCCAAGAACCTGCAATAGAAACATGAAATTGCACAATGTACCTACAAGCATGAGAAAGGAACAAATAAGTATAGAAGGATAAAAGAACCATGAGTAGTCACAAAACACACACTTTTATTACTTCAACAACATGTAAAATGCATCATTACATTTAGAAGAGGTAATGGTTTCCATTATAGTCTTGAAAGAAGGCTTGAAAGTTCCCTCAACATATAAGAACAACTTGCAGATGGAGGATTCTTAGAAAAATATGCACTTGTCTTAGATGTCTAACTTGTCAAACCCCTTGGAATGAGCTTCCAACTTACATTTATAGAATAATTCTATGAGAAAAGAGAGGAGAAGTACTAAATTCCTTCCTACATTTAAGGAACATGATGGTCAACATTTATTACAAAGTTAGTTGAACCAATTAACCCTCCATCATCTACCATTAATGCGTTGTCTGACTTAATCCTCTTATATAATTAAAGGAATATTTAAATAAAATATTTTAATAATAATAATAAACATTATTATTAAAATATTTAAATAAAATTATTGATTTAATAAAATTATGGTGGGCCCCCATGAAAAACCAATTTGCATTGAAAAATGGGGGGTCCATGTGAATAAGCCAAAAATAGCCCAACTCAGTGGTTAGCTAACCGAGCTAACTCACCGAGTTGGGTGATGAGCCCCTCCTCTCACATTCCATAACCGAGCTCCTTTGCATGGCTACATCAAAAGTTTTGCGCCTTACCTCTACATTTCCATTCTCCATGAAGATTTTGATTCGGTGAATCCATTTAATATCATTCCCGCACATTAAAAATTTGCATTCACTGAGTCTTTCATGAGTTGTTCTTCGAGCTAGGCTTAACTTGACTCAGTGTCCCACTATATTCGGGCTCAACTCAATTCAAAATAGAGTCCTTAACACATACACATGTCCTTGTCACCTCAACTCGTCCGTGTCTGAGCTATTCCAATGGGCCCGATTGAGCTCAAGATTCTAACTCCAAAACGAGCTCTCCAATTTCACATGGTTCTTCGTGACAACTTGTGACTCGGCTCTAGGAGCCCAAAATGATTCCACCACCAATTTTTGCTTTAAACACCATGGACTTTCCATCTTTTAATCTCGGTCCCCTTCACTACAAGATTTCATAACCTAACCCAATAACGATGCATTCAGATGAGCTCGAATTCCTCACATGAGCTCACTTTACATGTCGATTTCCTAGATATATAGTATTTATCTTCTTACTTCGACTCTTTCTCCTTCAATAACATTTTTCATGAGCTCATACATATCTAGGGGTCATTTAATTTCCTTGATCAATGTTGGATTCACCATACCTCTATTTTCCCATCAATCCGGGGCTAATCTACCACTTGATTGTCTTATGAAATCCTCACATAATTGAGCTCTCAAACTACATGCCTTAGTCGTAACTCATGTCATGATTTGAGTTGTACCCACCATGAGCGAGCTCTATCTCCTTGAGATAGATTGGTTGAGTCAAGACCCATGCGACTCGATCCTGAGCCTTCACATTCGCTGATATGAACCTTAATCTCCTTTGCACCATGCTCACTGACAACGGAGCTTTGTTTATTGATTTTTCCTTCCTCACCAATCAAGCTACTTCCTATGTATCGAGATCTCTTCATTTTACCTTCCTTACAATTGGTTCTTTCTAGCTCAACTCCATGGAATTTACCTTCAAGTTCACTGGCGAGTGACTTGGCCTCCTCTCAGCTCATCCCAAGTCTCTTATATACGAGCACCTTCATATATGCCTTCGAGATCTTCATGACCGGGACCCGTCAAACTGTCCATCGAGCTGAATGTTGAGTTGACCCACCACATCTTCCTTCCTCCTATCTCAGAAAATGGTTTGCCATCACAACCGTACCAGTTGAAAAATTTTACACTTGTGCAAAAATAGGAAACTCAAAACTTTGTTTTCGATGGAAGACATTGATGAAATGGACCTAACTAGGGGGATGCATTACAATTTTATTGTGTTTTTCATTTGCAGCAATTGATTAACTACATGTAATATGTAGCTATGTGTGCTATTACAGAATGTAACACCTCACATAGACTATCATTCCATGTTTGTCTTCAGCAAGGAAACACAAAATCCCTGAAGGACTAATGCATTTCCTTGATGAAGGTGAGAATCACAGTTTAGGTGAAATTTTAAATTCAAGAACAACAAACAAAGTTGCATTTTACATGAAAGAGAGTTCATTATTAAGTTATAGGTACCTTAAAACTCATTATTTCTTCATTTTAAATACATTTAATTATGTGATTGAGTTGTTTATTTCATTATACAATCAATATCCATCATAAAAGTTGAATGCAAAAAGAAGTATACAACTCAATTATAGAAATTAATGTTATTTATTCATGAAGAAATTCAATGTTTCCCACACAAGCCATGGGATGTAACTCATAACTATTGAAGAAAGAAGTACATGTGCATAAAGCTAAAAGTAAAGGAGTATAGAGGAAACCCATCATTTCCTTGGTTTTCTTCTAATCTTCTTGTTTCCAGTTCCAGCTCCATCTTTCTTTCATGTTGCGAATAACTATAGTGTACCTGAAAAATATAAGAAATGGCATTTATAAAGATATCATGGTTTAATCTATACTCATGTACTATCTAACTACATGCAAATGGATTTCTTAATATTAAAAGCATAAGGTACATTAGAGACAAATACATAATTGATAAAATAGTATTCTACAGTAGCACATATGATTCCCAGAATCATTACAGAAGAAGAAAGAGAAAATAAAAGGACTATGGAACATAAGAGAGGCCAAAAACCTTATTATTTTCTAACTATTTTCTTAAGTGTGCAGGTACAAGTTGCAACATAAGAGATCAATACATGTTTTAAAAAATTTACTATCAAGCATAGATTGCACTCAATGATCAAGCATATTCAAGAACAACAGAAAAGGATTCATTCGTGCATTTCAAATCTTGAGATATCTAGATCAACTATCAAAAGGAATCAAATAGATATCAAGTATAGATGAATACTTATCACTTTCAGATTATGAGCCATCAATGAAGATCAAATAGAGAAGCTATGATCACAACAATAAAACAAATTGCATTAAAAAAGAGTTCATTACAACATTAAATGAAGAAGATTTATAAGGTCTTCCAGAACATGAATCAGGAGTAGAAATAAAGAATCATCAAGATAAGACAAAAGTTCATCTTGTAAAGTACATATATGATCAAGGAACATGGTAAAGGGGACCAAGGGTGGAAATTCAACTGAAAAAATTTACTCATACATTCACACTAAATAGAAAACGAAAAGTAATGCATCATTCTTAGTCAAGCAGATTTTAACATAAATAGAACATTCAATGCTCTTAAACCATTCCATATTTTATTGCTGAAAAGAAGAATGACAGGATACAAAGTTTTGATACAAGATCTACATGGTAACTAGACTAGAAACAAAGTACAATTGCAAGTTCAGAGACCAATAAAGTTAACAACTTTCAATAAATGATATGGAAAGTACAATTTTATAGTGATTCATTCTCTTTCCTTCATCAAGTCAAGAAAATGCTACAGGTTTCCAAATAATCATCCATTAAGACTGCAGAAGCCTAGATCCTAGCAAAGGATATGAATGATGATATGAAGTGTATAAAAAGCAGAGATACAAACTTCCAAACAACAATACAAGAGCATCAAAGCTAACGAGAAATATTATCAAAAATAGGATAATAAAATAGATTTCCATCAAAGAAATGAGATTTTCAGAAGTTCCAAACAAATAGTTGAGATATTCATGACATGTCTAGATATATTAAAAAGTATTTCACACATAAATCAAGCATTCAAATGACTATTACATACAGATTGTAGGCTACAGTGGAATCAATAATCATCATATAATTTCAGAAAAACAGAGCTTAGGATGATATAGAAACAACTCAAACTCAGAAGATGAGCAGATAAGAGTTTGCTAAGTAAACAAACCATCGAGGATATACCTTGCTACTGGATAAGCTAGTAGCTCATTTCCTCTTGCAAATTTAAAATACAAACATTGAATGTGTATTACAATTTTCAGCATGTGATCAAGCAATAGGATGCAATTCCCAACATCAAGTAATATATGAATCGATACAAAAATAGATTTCAAAATCTAGTTCAAATAAATGTTGGCACTTTATTCATGCTAGTACAGCTTGCTCAATCAGGCCACTGTATAATCACTTCAAGAACACGCAAGGAACCAATCAACTTCAAAATTTAAAGTAATAACAACTTCTACACTATCTATTTTGAATTTAAATCTCAGGATATGGACTCCAAGGGAAAAATGAAATGTTTATCATGCTTTCAGGATCATAATCAACAATCCATCAAGTTTTCGGAGCTTGCAAACACTATGTTCCGTTTTCTTGAAGCTTCAAACGAATAATCAGAACAGATTCACAAGGAATGAGCTGCATATTCATAATACTTATTAGTTTTAAAATAGAAAAGTGTTGTTATCAAGATGAGAATGAGGCATCAAAATGAATATTGCAACCAAATATCAAATTTCAAAAGGTACAGCTTAATATATACAAGTTTTCAGAAATGTGTTTCAGCCCTTTGATATCTCAGATAGCAAACAAAATTGCACAGGAGGTGGATTACTTTTGAAAGACATTGCATCAAAGGGAAAAATACAAAATGACAACAGATCGGAGTCCAAAAATTCAGAGCAGTGATACAGATCTCTACATTTCATTAATAAAGCGTTCAAGCTATAAACAGTGCATATCCATGATTTCAGGACTGATTTCAGTATAGTCATAAGTTTCAGAGATATTACAACTCCTAAAATATCCCATCCAGCAGTTATATAAACAAAACAACATGTTGTATCAAGAAAGAACAACCAGATTCATAGGTTGAAAAGCAAGATCTTTCAAAGTACATACATTTTTCACTTTTAGCTATTCTAAAGTTATACAAGTTTCAAATAAATGAAGAATCCTTCCAAATCGAACAATGGGATAGTGAAAAGCTCCAAAAGAATCGAAATAGTGCAACATAACTCTCTGAGATGGAACAATTAAGTAAAAGAGTTTCGAGGCTAGCTTGACATCTAATACAAGGTTAATACAAGGCTGGAAACCAAAACACAAAACTCTAAAGACCGAGCTTGTGTTCCAAATAAGCCCACAGTCATGAACTGGTAGAATAAATACCCTGATCTATACAATGGGTCCAGGATTCTATATTATCAGTAACAACTGGCTAAACCCTAAACAAAAATCAATCCAATAAGCACTTCGAGCTCGGTTATTCTTCGAATGACGTCTCAGACTCGGGAAATAAAAGATTCGAGTAACACCGAATTCGTAGCAAGGTAGTAAAACTCTGAACTCCAATGCAAACTCCTAATCGAATGAGGGAAAGAAGAAACAAATCCTTCAAAAAAGCAAGAAACGATAGATACAAATATCTCTAATACATCAAAAAATGGCGGTCATCAAATATCAAGAAAAAATGGTAGATACAGAGTAGAAACGACAACCACGTCTGGGTTGAAAAGTAACGACGCCATGGAAAATAAATGTATTAATAAATGGAGAAATTTAGCATTATGAAGGATTGAAGAATCAATGACTTACCTTCAGGGTTTCTTCGAACACGAAATGACAGTAAAACTCAGAATCCCAACTCAAGCAATCAAGGCAAATAATCATAGCGGCCATGTCTCGACCTAGCTATAAAGCTCACCTTCAGGAGAAACAAAGATCCTCAAAATGGGCTTAAATTCTCACAGATTTTCATGGTGGCTAAAATGGAACCAAGCACAGACCAAAATGCTAAGAATCTCGCATAGAACCAAGCTTGAACGCTCAATAATAATGGCGGTCATCCTCTTGCAAAGCTCGAACCAGAGAAAAAAAACAATAGATTATACAATTATTCACAGATTCAAAGCCTCAAACAATCAAGAGAAGATCAAAATCGAGCTCAGAAGAAGTAAAATAATGGCGGCGAATAATTTTTTTTTTAGGGCTTCGCACTCATCCCAACTTCCAAGAGTCAACGATCCACCGATTCAGAGTGGAAAGGACAAAGATCAATTACTGATATGGCTAACCACTGCCAAGTACCCAATCTGCCAGGTCCAAAAAAATCGACGATCCAGATGAATGGTGCAGAAAATCAATGACTCTTGTTCATCACCAGATTCAAGGTAACATAAATGCAACCCCCAGGAAGATCGGCGGATGTGGTTATTTCATTACCAAAATCAATGTTCGGGGATGATTCCCAGATTATGCATGCAAACCAAAATGATAAATGCCACTGAAAATTCGAATTATGGGTTGAATCATTGTCAAGAGGGGGCCAACCTAATTATTCAGTTAAATGATTCCATTGACCTCATTAAGGTCCAAAACCATATTCCACAAAAACAAATGTTGACAACCATTATTCATGCAATAATAACACAAAAGGAGTTTGACAACATGTGTGCCAAGGGTCAAGGTAAAATACTATGGTATATGCCTTAGATTATTCAAAGATTCCGAATGCACTATAGTCTATGCCATGGGAAATCACGATGATTAAGGTCCCTTGACCTTAATGTCATCAAAAAGTGCTATGCAATAATCAAACAAGGGGCCGACCCATAATTAAGGGTCTCAAACTTTATATTTCTCAAAAGTCCATGTATATAATAAAAGGGGCCCGAATATCACAAAGTCAAATTATTATATGTCCATAATAAGAAGGGTGTTTATTATTATCCTTGATTATTATTGTCAACTTTTGAAAAAGGGTGGAATATTGCTTTGTACATGGAAAAATGACCTCTACAACTAGAATACAAACTAGCAATCGTACTTGAAGTGTACGATGGAAATGCCGAAAGCTATCTTGTGAAGAACTCAAAGTGGACGGAATGAACAATGAGAGAAGAAGAGGTATGAGGGTGCGAGATGGGTAAAGATGGGGAAATCAAAATAGGAAAGCATGTGATGTAGGACCATATTTAATTTAATTTAACAGGTAAGATAGTTACATGAATGGAATGTTGGAAATTAAAAGGTCAAAATTAACTACCCACCCGCACATTGGGTACTTCTTGTAGCACTTTGCAAACACGCTTTATAATTTTAAGCTCTAGTAATTGTAGAGAAAGTAGGCGATGTAGGACCACCTATTAATAATTGATCGCCTTCAAGGATTAGGCACAATAGTGAAAGGAAGATTTTGTCCATTTATTCATCTTTCCTATTTTACTATTTTAATATTTATGGCATTGAGTTTTTTTAGTATGCAACATTTTATTTGATAGATAAGGTGAAGACAGACGGAAGTCCAAAATAAAAAGGTGGGAATTAAAACCTTGTATGGCCCGCATCTATTCCATGGCTCGGATTATGCCCCCCAAATAACATATGTAGATTATTCCCACCCGAACAATATCTACTATATGTGTTCTACTTAATCATCTCAAGCACTTTTCTAATATGAAATTTAATATCCTAAAATTGGTAGATCGTTTTAATGAAATACAAGAAAATGGGACATGAAAATGTTTGGAAGACATTTTTATACATGTAAAGCTTATTAAACTATAAAAAATGTGTTGCGGACACAACAACATTAGTAAACAAGTTGGATGTATGAAGAATGTGTTGTTGGGGCATTAGAAAAGGCAATGATGGAAATGACATTTTTGGAGGGGTAGTTCAATCAGAGTGCAACACCTTTTTATTTTAATGCATCTATTTCTCCTAGTCACAATAAGGCAAAAAACATGACACCGCTTAAGGCGATTAGGGATTTCATTCATCCATAAATTGAAAACATGTCTCCAGATTTAACAACCTTTTGTGAATGAATATGTAACATGTGGATGAATGACAATGTTTCATAGTATCAAACGTAATAATAATGTTGGACCACCTCTATTTTAAGCTATATCGAGGGGTCACTCATTCATTACCATTAACTTATCCATAGACAATTGAATGAAACAAAATATTTTTGAGAAAATATGGTGAAAAAGTTTTTTTATTTTTTTTTAGTGGAAAGTTTCTCAATTGTTGCCTAATTTATTAAAGGGAGATATGAATGAAAAGTTGGAAATAAAAAATGTGAAAATTACTTGCATTATTTAGGCGATTGCAATTTGCCATTAAAAGGGTCAAAATAATTTTTCAATTTCCTTTAGCTACCAAATAGACAAAATTGTTCATATGAAAATGGCCTCCATGGTTTACAAAAAGTTGATTATTTCCAATGTTAGTAGAACCTCTAACACTTCAATATTCTAACATTGATGGATTGGTTTAGTTTTCAATTTTGATGTTTTATTTTTATTTTGAAGAAATTTGCTTTATATAGTTTCCATATTGTAGCAAAAATGATATAATGAAATAAGTATGGAATAACACCACTTAATTAAAAACAGTGACATCTATCCTGTTGGAGCTCACATTCATGATGTCCCCTACTCTGCCATATTCCTAACCAATACAAGGTTGAAATAGTTGAATCCATTTATTGTGAAGCACCCGCCCCCTTTGACAAAGAGTTGTCTTGTTTTTCTCTCCATTTGTTAAAATAATAGTATCAATCACAACAATTAAAATTGTGAATTAGATGATTGAAATTGAATTTTAATGTTTTGTGTGACCATGTGGTATAAAGCTACGATCGGTTCAACATAGATCAATAGTGGTAGAGATTCAAGTAGTTATGTTCAAGCCTGTTTTTGGTAAATTAGGATAATCCTAGTAAACAACATCTCAATTTTAACTATGCTAACAGTAATACTATCTAAATAAGGTCCTCAGTGGTCTCTTCATCTAAGGAAAAGATCTGGGTGTTCCTTTGTTGCAAGAGCTTTTCAGAAGCCCCAATTTTTCCTTTATTCCAAAAATTTCCTCTCATTTGAGCCGAATTATCTAATTCATGTCATAGTAGAGGCACAAAGATGCAAACTATGTCAATAATGCCATATAAAGCATAACAGATCAGATTTGAAAGATTTCAATGGAGTCAAAGAAGTACAACATCTCTCTTCCTATAGTTTAGGATCACATGGGCGGCAACTATTTTTGGCATTTCAAAAAAAGAGCACCACATATGGATCTCACCCATGTACTAATGAAATTGACTGTGTACATTTATAGAAGAAGTATTGGACATATGTAAAACAAAGTGCATTTGTTAATGGGGACACTTGATCTCAAAGCAGGCTATATAGCTCTATGCAGCTTAAGTCGTCGTCAAATAGGGAATTTCTTAGTGTAGCCATTTGGAATCCATAAGCATGTGAATGCATATCTTCATACCCACAAGCAGCCCTTGAATCACCCACCAAATCAAAAAACAAAAGTAAAAAAACCCTATATTAGAAAAAGAACTACACATTTTAAAGAAGAAGCTCAAATACCTAGATCTAACAACAAATTAGAAATTAATTCTTACTTATTATTCCTCAAGCATCATTCCTCCATAGACCATAGCATGTGATTCGTCTAGGTCCTAGGCTGGTATACCCCAAATATTCTCCCGTACAGCACACAGATTCGAAGGAGAATCACCAAGACTGCCATGAAATGCATTATTAACAAAGGGATTATGTTAACAATGGCAGGGTTCTTGATGGAAGCGTGGGTAAAACTTTGAACTGGGTCGTGGTAGCAGTCTAAGAGATGTATATGCACTTCCAAATAGTTCCAGCTGGAATGGTAATGGATGACACTATTAGAAACATAACTCAAGTTGAAAATATTACAGTCTATAGTTATTTGTTTCCCTTGAAGTATGCTTCCAGAATCTGCATAAAGAAAAATATTTATTTATATATACAACAACCTATAGTTGTCACTGAAAATAAAATTTCTAACTCCAAATTAGGTACCCGCTTTCAAAGTATTGTATGCCATTAATAAATCAGAGAAAAATACACACCAAACAAAAAATAACACCAAACAAAACA
Source organism: Taxus wallichiana var. yunnanensis (assembly GCA_018340775.1). Taxonomy (NCBI): domain Eukaryota; kingdom Viridiplantae; phylum Streptophyta; class Pinopsida; order Cupressales; family Taxaceae; genus Taxus; species Taxus wallichiana. Next base: position 815,977,194 of record CM031237.1, read on the forward strand.
ACCCATTTTACAATCATAAATCGTTGAACAGAAACACACACAAAACACCAACCCTCTACTAAAATAGAGCAAGGTAGAACGTATTAGTGATCTTAACCTGATAAAGGGATTTTCTAGGCAAATATCTAAATACTCCCAAAACCTAGAAAACCCAGGGAGAAAAACCCGTGTGTGACACAAAAAGGAAAAGCATGTGATGGAAAATGGTAATTAAAGGGTTTGTAAATATTAATATCAAGGAGGCGTCAACATTACCTGTATCTAAAACCTTTACACAAGTCTATACAATATTTTATGCAAACTGTCAAATTGAATAACCAAAACAATCCATTGGAAAATACTTTAACCCTGCAAAAAGGATGCAAAAAAATTTACCATGTTATTTAAATGTCAGTTATGTTGCTGGATGGCTTCCTCTCGTCACACAGTCTCCAACATCAACAACAGTCAGTAGGCAAAGAGCAAGATAGACTTCTCTGCTAGAATGATTGATAGCCTAAAACATTTAGTCGAAATTTTGAATGCAGGACTCCTAAAAAGCTACAACGGGCTAAACAATTCCATCTCACGTGGCACTATATATTGGAAAAACCTACAAAATCCCTACAACTCATACGTCTTCATTCTAACGCATATTCGAAGGAAAAGAAATACCTTGACACTGCCATCACACCAACCTTGCCGCCTTTGGGAATGGTGGCTACCACAAATCACAAGCCAAAAATTCCAAAACATCATCTTTATCAATTAGGTTAAATTGGCCATGGGAACTCTCCAACTATCGCTTTCCACGTGTACGGTAAAGGTGTTTGGATCATATTAAAATATCAATATGTCGACGACGCATGGCTTTCATCCCGTTCGATCTTCACAGTTGTATGTCATTTGTAAGGGCGGATGCCTCGGCCCATAGTGAAACACCTTTGGCGTAAACATCATGGTCAACATATGGACATGGTGAAAAATGAAAAAATAACTCTTACATGGATGTCAACATCATAGTCATCACATGGGTCATGAAAAGGAGTATTTTTTTGCATAACATACACTGGAAGATAGAGCAGCAAAGAAGTGCATAGATATCAACATCAAAGATCAAGAAGACTTTTTTTAAATGCTAATTACCTTGTTTTTTCATAAAAATAAGGGTATTATTTTTTACACATGCCTGCAGTGGTCCCCACATTGGAGGGTAAATGTTTTGCTAATTATTGAAGACAAAGGAATTATTTTTATCACACAGAATATTATTTTTGCATGTGCATCCAATGGGGTAGAATTATAAAAGTGCCAAATTTATCATTGCAAGTGGATGAAATTGCAAGTTTCACATCAAACAGAAGAAGACAAAGATTTCATGCACATTGGAGAAGACTTGCACAAAAAGAAACTATTTAATTTTAGCAAAATTATTCACCCAAGTTTTATTAAAAATAGATCCGTCAACTACACTTTGAATTGAGTTTATTTTTGTGACTAAGGCTATCAATGTCTCATTGTAATCAACATGTTTATTTTTATTCATTTATTTATACATGATAAAGGGGTAAAATTAGCATACATGGGTGAGTACAAATTTTAGCTTATTTTTAGGATGGGTTAGGTGAATAATTTTGCTATAAATTGTGTGCGTTGGCAAAGTACATGGAGGGAATTTTTGGACATAGGAGTGTTGAAGCAATTTTCTGCCAGTTTTGCCTTGAATGAGAACTGATTTTTACCTTTCCAATTATTTGCGGTGGTGTGTAAATCTTCATTAATTGTTGTGAATGTCAATTCTCCGATTAATCATCTTACCTTGTTGCAAATCTAGTATTTTTTCTGCATAGTCTTAGTGTGCATGTTTATCTTGTTGTGTTGTTATTTATTCCTCAATACATAAGTGTTTTGCCTTAATATTCTGTTAAAACCATTGGTTTGTGCATCCAAAATTCATTGTCCATTTTATTGTGTATATACTCAGTCAAAGCCCTCAATAAGTTTGGTGTATCACCCTTTTAAATTTATGTTTCAGTCATCTTTTTACTTTCAAAACCCAAAAAAATAGTTTAGGATACATCAATAAGGAGCCAACCTTGATACCGGAGACTCGCCTCAACAATAGGTATACCCACATACCTAAGGTATTTCCATCGTATCTACGAAAGTGAGAGATCAAATCAATATTTGAACCCCTGTTGTCATATCTCAACCAGAGTGCACTGTCAAGAGATAACACTCCCCTAGAAAATCACCTAGCAAATAAAAAAAAACATAGACCTCTTCTTTGCACCAAATCCCTATGATGGGTTGCCATTACAAAGTTTCCACCATGGCAATTGGTTGAATTTCTCCCACCTTGTGGAAATACCGACTTGGCTTGCAATCGTCAAAGTCCCACTCAGCCAATTGGTCATTGATCTCCCCACAATACCCATAGTGATGATTATGCATGAGATTTAAACACCATTTTCCCTCTTGGATGGAAAAAGCCCAAAATAATCTAGACTCGGGCTTCCCCTCAGGTTTCTCCCACGTTCCTGGAGCTTCTTACCACCGAGGTCTATTTTTTACTCCAAATTTTGACTCGATGAGCTCCAACAAACTCCACCAGACAAGCACCATGCATATGCCAATGAGCTCAAAGTGATCCATGCACCAAATTCCTTCCCTTGAGTTTGATCGGTCCATCAAAACAACTCTTCGTTTATTCCTTATCATACCATTGAATCGACTCAACCGATATTCAAAAATGACACTTGTCTTGAAGCTTGACCCTATCTTTGATCTTAAATATTCCTCGACTGCATTCAAACCACATCTCCATCGAGCCACCAAACTCAACCCATTCAAATCATCTTGCATGAGTTAAAACCGAGCTCGGTTCCATTTCAACCGACACCCAACTATTTTTTAATCAAAATTTGATTCTCGTGGCTACTTCTGGAACTAGGGAGTCATGGAAACATAATAAAACCCCTCCTGAATTGATGATCGATTTTGATCACTTTTACACACATTGACTGAAAGTGGGGTCTTGAGACCGATTTAGTCACCTAAAGCAGAATCTGAGTCTTGAAAAGCCAAGAAGGGAAGAGTAATATCATACAACCATGGACCCTTTCGAAAACACCATTAGTACTTCTCAAACACAAAATTAACTCGAAATGTCCCAAAATGTATCATGAAGGCCTTTTCTGGTATTAGCGTAAAACTAACTCCCATTATGTAATTTTTCCCTAAGGAGCGAAATTGGATAACATGCCTTAAGAAAGAAGTCAATTTAAACCCATATTTTGGGAATTCATGAAATTCACGACCGAGAATTACTATCAAATGCAAAATCCTGCATCAAAGTATTGAAAACAAGACACATTTTATATTAAAAGAAAATTTCAAGAAAATGTATGTGCCAGTTGAAAAATAACTTCAAATTTTACTAATAGAGTTAGATTTGGTAGACGAAGAAAACCCAAAATAGAAGGCAAGTGGAGCAGGAAAATTTATAGCCAGACGCTGGAAAAACATTCAGCTTCGTACATGAAAGTGAAGCTCCAGTGACTTTAACAGGTTTAAATGAAGCATGGAATATCGGAAAAGGCTTACCATTAAATAAATCAGTCGATCTGAGTGGAAAACAATGACTGGGGCACTCGATGTCAAGCCCAAAAAGTGAAACAAAGCACCGAAATTGCATCACAATTCAGAATCTCAAAAGACCTCAAAATAACAAAGTTGCAGCCATTCGAGAACTAATAGGATAAATTTCAAAATAAGCCCTAGCTCGAAACGAAAGTGAAGTACGTATAACTCAGAAACATTCAGATCAAAAGAAGAAGCAGAGATTAAAGAATTATAGTCAAACACTTGAGCTAAGAACAAATGCGAAATAGAGCGATAGGGTAATACAACAAGCTTAATGGAATCAACTCAGATCTATAGAAGATCAAATCTATTGAATGACCAATGTTTTTGGAGAACCTAGTTCCTAATGCAAGGTACAAAGAGAAGAAAAGATAAATTTTGACATTCTTAAGCAGCAATGGGAGCAACAGAAACAACTAGATGTGCTATTTAAAATGCAAGTCAGGGAAAAAGATGCTTTACCTATTTAATGGCGAACTGACCAACGTTTCGCAACTTTCAAGACAGGTATGCATTGAGACATAGAATGCAGGAAATCATAAATAGGAAGAGCCAGAATATGCCAAGCTTGAGCTCATGAGAAAAAAATTAAAGAAAACCCCATAATTTTATTATGTGCAACCATGGATAGAGAAACTCATAGCAAAATATGAATATACCCATATCTAATTTTCATGGAGTCTTTAAAACACAATATCAAGTAATGAGAGGTAGAAATCGAATCGAATTACCCAGTGGATGGAGAAAATAATGACGAACCAGGTCGATTATTGAAATAATAAGCTTCAAGACAAATCACTCAAATATGTGTAGCAAGAAAACCAAAGCACAGAAAAAAAAAATGGCTCAAGAAAAAAACCAGAGAAAATGGACGTAGAAAGTAAATATACCGAGCTTGAACTTCACATAGTCTTCCATCGAGCTTGAAAATCACAAAGATTGCGGCTGAGATGCAATGCCCACAAAACAAAAACAAACACAAGGGATCAGACCTATTCCTAATAACGTTGACCCAGAAAAATACAAAGCTTGAAGGTTCTTCAACTCACCTAATGGAGTCCGGATTTGACCTTGTGACTTCAAACGTTGCCTTAGCTGTGTGAAATTGTGCTCGACTCAAAACTAGAGTGACATCTATGCCTAAAATAGACATATCAAAGAAAATATTTCTCCAAGGATTAAACCAGAACCAATATGGAGGCCAAAAGCCTTGATACCAGAAGCTTCCAAATTCCAGTGTAAAGCAAGGCATCTCGAAACCCCAAAATAAATCTGATAGTATGCAAGGACCTAGGAAAACGACAAAGCACAGAGAAAATTAAAAGAACCCTCGGTTTCGAGCTTGAAAACCTTCTAACAACGGTGGCAACCACTACCAAAAATCTTCCTTAGAAGCTTGAAAATAGTAAAAGTGGTAGAAGGATACAAATATTCAAAGTCTCAGAGCCCCCATAGGCTAAAAAATGCATAAAAATAATAAATGATAACCTGTACATGTCTGGACAGTAGAAGTATTGAAGAGTATAATAGTGGAATAAAATGCAGATCTAAACTCAAATGTCTTGCAAATTAGTGTGCGAAAAATGCATGTAGCAAACATATTTTTAAAACAAAATTTCGTATTCGAAAAATCCAAAATAGTAATTATATAAAACATATTTCTTTTATAAATAATTGTATTTAAATAAATCAAAATATATATACGCGTAACATCTTTAATGATAACAACAATTGACACAAAATTTGATAAAAAGCCACTTTAGTCAATATTTGCATCTGTAGAGTTAATATGAAATTGAATAAATAACCACAGTCAATATTTTCATTTGTAGAGTTAATAATTGAATAAATAACCATAGTCAAATAATAAAAATAAGGTCAAGGAGATACCTATTTAAAGATGAAACAATCCATTATCAATAGCTCCTTCAAAGTCGATGTTCTCTTCTATAGAGTGTGACGACACATCAATTCCATTCTCATTGTTGGGAATAGTTGTACTTGTATCTATATTATTTACACCTCTTCTTTCGGAAAGGGAATTCCAATGCACAATTTATCTGTCCAAAGGAAATGTTTCCATGGAGTAGTGAGAAACATAACACCTGATGCAACTTTCCATATTTTTATCCAACTTGTTTCTCAGTTTTTATTTTATAAGTGATAAAGCACTAAAACCCCTTTCATCCTCCAAAGACCCCAAAATCATTGTTTAGCATAACTCATATAATCTGAAATATTCAATGATTTCTTCTTGTAAGATAGTACTTTGATAGATTCCTCATCAAAGCCTTGTAATAACACCACTCTTAGAAGGTTCGTCTAAATTTTTATATTGGTTCCTCATTGTTGTTGTAAAATTTGTTGATTGAGACTTTAATAAATGAACATTTAGTATAGCTTTGATTTCCATACCCTTGACCTCTGAAGTCTTTGTGAAATGTTCCATTATTGTACCCATGGATTTATGGAAATGCTTTCTTACAAAGTCTACAAAGCACCTTCAGTATTCCAAAAATTAGGATTCATCACTCCCATTTCTTCAAGAATTTTATCTTTAAAGAAACATTCTCTAATTTATGATGCTAAGGATTCTAATTTTTTTTTAAGGTTTATTCTTTTTTCAACTATAAGTGACTCAAAGAGATTACCTGTCACATGAATATATTCTTGTTCCAGTCCTGTAATATCTTGACATTTTTGCAAAATGTGTAGTGGTATGTCCCTCCCATTAACATTGATGCAGAGGTGATTGTGGATATTAAATCTCAAATAATTACTGGGATTTTTAAGATCTAATAAAGCTTTCCAATTCTTAAAAATAGGTGTATCGAAACTATCTTGGGAATAGTACAAGAGATCAAGACTTTGAAATACCATTTTTCTCATCCGTAGAAAATCCAAAATATATATTAATCTCCCATGTGCATGCTGCTTCATGAGTGTATTGATCTCCCGCAAAATTGGAAGACTACCAACCAATGTAAAAAATGTCTCAAAATCAGTTAAATTGAACAAAAAGTCTCACGCCCTGTCAAATTCATGATGATATTTGTGCATGAAACCAACCAATGAAGGATACTCCTCACGAACTCTACATGCAGGTTCATATGAAGAAATCCATGTCGTCTCAACATCCTTTAGAACGTTTTTTCCATCTGTAATTCCAATTGTGAATTTCTGGAACTCAAGAAATAACTTTGGGCTGTTTACCATATAGGCATGAAGTTCTCTTATAAGGTCTTTAATTTAGCAACATTTTCATAGTTGTTTACTATAACACCCTCTAATACACACCCATAAATATAATCACTGAAAAATTTAGATAATTTTTTTGAATTACTAGGAGATTACATGACACAACAAGAGATTACAATGGCTACCACCAACTCATGATAGGCTTGAAACAACATTGACCACCAAGGTACAAGGAAATCTATGATGCTCAACATGAAACTGTTCACTTCCCATTTTGACAGAACATCACATACAAGTCCAAACACAAAACACACTTACGTTTAGGGGCATCCCATGAGGAAAGTCTTGTTAAGGTTTCTTGTTTACTAAAACGTCTCTTAATTCTTAACTTACGTTCTTATAAAAATTCATGTAATGATTCGCACAATTATTTTCACAAGGGAGAACTTATTTCTTTTATACTATTGACTAAATAGCTTAAGGCCAAGCTTTCTAAAAGAGGATCAAACGATTTAAACAACAAATAGGAGGAGATTACAAAGCTCTTTGGAAGAAGCTAGAGGAAGGAGATCGAATTGGATTCATCTTTAAGGCCTCATTAGTTATTAGTCTAGATTTTAATGGCTAAGAATATAACCATAAGGATTTAAGATTTCATTTAGGCTTCTCCCGAGGAGATTGACATAGGTAGACAAAATACGTTTACAAAGGGTGAGCTAGATTGAATGGTTTTTAATCAGTCTCCTCCTACTTATTATCACCTTATTACCTTCCAAAACTAAATATTGATTTCACCTTAAGTTTTTTAAGAACTCACCAAGAAGGAGAATAATGTTCATTAGTTTAGCTAGGGTAGTAAGGTATAAAAATTTTCTTTACAAAAGAAAGTTTCTTCTTTGAACACTTAATGGCTCAACTGTTATCAAGTAGATCACAACTACATTATTCTTATTTTTTTCTGAATAAATTTTATAAGGATTACTAACCCACTTTATTATTCCTAGGTTTACATTTATGCCATGACCTAGAGGGAGTATTACACAAAAATTTTAACTCAAAGATACGTTTATCATTACCCTGTTTGTGAAACTATACATGGTTACACATTTTATCCATCACGACATACAAACCCAAAGGTGGCGAAGGATTCTAATGAACTTTGACTTGAAAATAAAAAGGTAACAATATTGGTCAAATCCAAGCTAAGCTATCTTTCAAATTTTTTAATACAATTAATTACTCAAACAAAGTTGTGATCTGGTTATATTATTTACAATATTATTTACAAGTTCCATTTTTAGACACATACGACAACATTACCCATAGTACAAACTGGGCCCATCAAACTTTCCAAACACCAAAAAAATTTAAAGGCTCTCAACAAAAATAAAGCACATACAAACAAATGAGCTTTGAAGCAACACCGATGCAACTCTCCCTTTTCTACCCACGAAGGCCATCTGCACATTTATAGCCTGAGTCAGTTCGCGAGAACTGAGCATGATAAAGACTACACATAGGAATAGTATGCTACCATTAACAATATCATGAAATGAACCTTCTATTTAATGAAATAGTGCTAAGCTCTAAACCTCTACAACTTCTTTAATCATGCTAGAAGATTTAGTATTTTCACATTAAGAATGAAGCCATAAAAATAATTATTATGAACATTGTTCCTAAAACAACCAAAAGTCTAACCATCATTCTAGTAGGATCAATGACCCAATGAGTTCAAAACAAAGTGATGAGTGCATTGGGATGTCAATCATGTAATTGTATGTAATATATGATTGAAACCCCAATACTCAAACATCAATCAACATTTCCTTAAATAAGCTATATGATCTAATAGATTTAAAGTTAGAATTTAAACATCACATACTGACCAATATTTTCCCCTTCCAAAGAAAAGTCAACATAAGATCATCTTACCATGCTATGTACAATAATCAAAAGTAAGATAAAAGGAATAACCCGTATTTAGTAAATCAAACAATTAAAGTAAATCTAATGCCACCGTCTTACCAAGATTTAAAATTATAGATCAATCAATTTAATTACCTTGAATCCTATATCAATAAAATTTAAGCAAACCATCCCAAAGGAACCCGTATGATGATGTTACATGAATTGCACTTAGCCATATCACCTCCAAAAGATCACCAAAAATCCTAAGCTTCCTTAATTTATTCCAACACCCTCGTTTGAGTCAAATACCTTAAACAACTAAAACACAAGTATTTATATTAAACAAATAAAATCCTCTCTCTTATTTCTTTTGAACATAAGCATATTATTTTATCTCGCCACTCCTAAGTACCTCCAACTCTCAATTAGGAATATAATGAATAACCAAAGTATTAAACCAGGTGAAACTTTCCTTAGTCACATCAAATAATAGTAATTATAATTAGTAAATAACCAAAGTCATGTCAAAAGTAATACTTCCCTCTATCATCACAAATAAATCATTATCCTTCCTATTCGTAAAAGCTAGAGAGTAATCACCCTTATCCAACCTACTAGGTAATGGATTGCCTTAAGTTATCAAAAGATGGCAACAATCATTCCCGACCGTAATAACAAACAAAAGAAGATAATCAACCAAACTCCTCTCGTAATAGTTAAGACTTTACCATTATCCACATTTCTTCTTATTTTATCACGAAATGGTAAGGTGTCAGCTAGAAAGATGCATCCTACTTATTAAGATTCATGCACCCAAGTTAGCTAGACCTTTTGATCTCATAGATATGAATGTATCTACTCACCAGCTTTAGCCCGAGCCCCATTTACCCTGTTGTCCTCATGATACTGACTTTACACAGTCAGAGGAGAGTATAGGAGGGTACAAAACACTAAACCTTGTTTAGAAGTTAACAAAAGTTCACAGAACTCAAACATGCTTACCCCTCAGTCAGATATATACTCAGATTCACAACCTCAAAATAAGGAAAACTAGATTTAGACTACAACACAGAAACCCATCAAAACTTGCTAATGTAGGTTCACAGAACCTAATGACCCCTCGTAAGTGAATTCAAAACAAAATGCCAATGGTCAAAGGATAATATTATCTCTCATGTTTATAAAAAAATAAACACCGGTTAGAGTATCCAACTCCATTAACAACTCACAATCAACATAGAAAATACTCATTCAAGTAAATCAGTAACCCAAGCTTATCAGTGCACTCTCTATTATTTTTATCAGCTACATAGACTTGAATCTTCATTGAAGGGGTGTTTATTCCTAAGAGATAATGCCTATATTATCTTATCATCCTTCCCAAACTTAGGGTAGGTTTATCAAACTATATTTTCACATAAGAAAACATCATCAAAAGAGAGACATGATGATCAAATGGTGAGCATCTAAGGGACGCGGATAAATTTTAAAGTATCCATCCCCAGGAATAAATCCCATGAAGAGTCTAAAAAAATCCCCTAAGGCATCACATATCAGTCTCAAAGTAATGGACAAAAAATGCATTCATCACAGATTCACGTAAAAGAACCCAAAAAGCTAGTCCTTAATATTTATGTATGATTTAAAATGTAATAACAAGAAGAAAGTTAAGTATCCCTACAACCATTGGTATACAGCAACAATAAGAGAAAGTGAAAGGTCAAGTTCCAAGACCATTTACAGAACCAAATCTAGCAAGGGATCATCCTAAGAAGCAAGCTAACACAGGAGAGAAACTAAAAACATAACTTGGAAGATGAGAATCGATAGAAAAACCACAAAATAACCCCAAACAATAGCCACTTTAGTAAATAAAAGAAAATTTCTTTCATGTTATGGTTAATGTTAGCATAGTAGACAGATGAGAAGAAATTATCATGCCTGAAAATGTTTCCACATGCTCAATGCATCTGACATGGCCTTAGATGAATAAAATTAGTGAAGATTCCACGTTTTTACCTATTGGGTGCCCAAAACAGTCCATGGCTTCACATTTTGGCATAGGCAAGGGGTTTGGAGCAGGGCTTGCAGGCTCAAAGACCAACCCATCACATATATTTTCTAGAGTTTCATTTCCTTGCTAGAAAAAACCAACTGAAAACCCTCCACTAGTTTAATGTGGCCAAAAACCAAGGAAAAGGGAACTCCTCAGGTGTACTATGCACAATCTGTTCATGCTCAAAATTTTCTCGCCCCATTTGTGCCTGTGAAAACTTATTGATTTACAACCTTTGTCATTCTCTCCTTCCCTGTGTTGTGCCTTCTGACCCTTGTGGCCATTTTTAATTGGTTCCTAGCTTGTAAATCTCTTAAGGTTTTGTACCAAAAGTATTCAGAGCCTCTTGCAACCTAAAGGGAAAGTGGAACACTTGACCCTCGAACTTCAAATGGTCATAAATTTTGACTTAGAACTCCGATTTTCAAAAAATTGGACTTTTCGAAAAGGGCACGAACTTTGATTTATTATTTTAAATGAGATTAGGTGGTTGAAAAGAAAAGAAACATCTCTAGCTCCATAAAATTAAACGATAAATCCCATGAAATGCAAGAAATCTCTGGAAAACTTAAAATAGCTTCTCACACTCAGAAGACCATAACTTTTGCAATTCTCAACAGATTTTCAAAAATTGGTCTCATTGGAATATTTAATTTGAACACGACACACAAAAATCACGAAATACATAAATTAATGAAGTTCTGATGAATATTTTAAGGAAAAGGTGCTAGGTTATTAACAATGATTTTATTAGTGTTTAGAGTTGCATTTAATGAAGCACGAGAAAACATTTTTCACTTCTTAAAGTCATGGGACAGCATGGGGATCCTTTTTCAAGAAACCCAACATCATTACACTTCATTTATTACCTCTTGCAAGTGGTTGAAATGTAGATTTTGGGATTTCAATCTTCCCTCTTCCAAACTCTATAAATTGGCATACTGGGCTCATTGTAAAGGGGATAGTTTTTGAGTAGAAAAACTCTGTCATTTTGGTTTTGTGAATCCAATGTGTTGCAGGACCTTTAATTAGAATCCTTGCATGGTCATCTAGGCCCGTATTTTGTAACAGATTGAACTGTGCATATCATGAAGCAATAGATGCAAGTTTGTGAATGTATTTTTCCCTTGTGTTTGTTTGCATTCTTCTTTCCCTTTCAACCTCATTACAAATATATTGTGTCTATTTTATTCTCTTGTAGGGATTCATTATCATTGTGTGTGTATGAAATATTGTTGTGAATGTAGTTGCTAGATTGTGGATAAATCTCATCACCCTCTCTAGTATGTACTTTGCTTCCATTTTTCACACATTGGAAAGCTATTCTCATTCCATCCTTTTTGGTGTATCACCACTTTAGTGTAGGATTTTTGTTCATGCACTCTCTTTCCCTAGTCCCTTTGAAATTTAGATTAGGATATGATAGTTTTCCTGCATTAGAGTATATTGTGGCATGTAGTTTAGGAGCAAGAACCAACTTTATCTGGAGGTCTATCTCAAGTAACAAGTCCCACAACTTGGAGATAATACCCATGTTACCTAGTCACATTGTGAGCTCAAGCACACACACTCATGAAAATCAAAGGGTGTTGTGATTCGTTGATAACGGTTCCTTGTTCTTACGGTCACATCCTTGCACACCATAACTAATGCATCTATTATGGGATCCTCTCTTCTTGTGATTTCTTCTTATAAATGCCAAGACAATACTAAATATTAATAACTTCCTTTTCTTTCAAACCCCTCTGAAATCACACACCATTCTACAATATAATCATGTTCTTGTTCAAAAATTTAGATCTTATATCTATCAATTCCATTAAGACCATCGAGATAAATGGAGCATCATGTGATCAAGAAACAAACTTAAAAATATGGGAGATAGTGAGCGAAGATTAAACTTGTGAGAAATATAATAATGGAAATGTGTGAAGAAATTACAATATTGACGTGAGCTAGTCAATAAAGACCAAAAATATATTAAATTAGAGACACCATGAGGTGGTGGTTTCTCATCCATGTTTACATTTTCTATAATAAATAGTACAAAATTTCTCTCCACATATAATTTTTTTCAAGTTATTTTATTATTTTTGATATTTTAAAATATTATATTACTTTGTAGTTAAATATTTCTTTGAAATAAAAATGAGTGCATACATAGAGGAAAAAAATTATTTAGATTGTTAAATAATTTATTTAGATGATATACACATTTCTTTATAGTATATTATTTAATATATAAACATGATGTTTATTTTCTGGAAATATATTCCCATTTAATAATAAAATTATATATTTATGTGTGTTTTAAATGTAGATAATCCACATAAAGTTTTTTTAACGTAATGTGAAATTGGTTGTTAATAGTAACTTTTCTACATTTTTAAAAGATAATTTCACAATTAATTATTGTGGAAATCAAATTGTAGCTTCCACCTACAAGTTTTATGTGGTAAAGACAATTGTAGAAAAAAATTGTTGAAATTTCCACAAATAAAACATTGATAACAGATACGAAATTTTAAATTGTGGAATTTCTAAAAACATTTAATTTATAGTAAAATTACATTGTGGTGAAAATTGAGGAATACTACCAAAAAAAAAATTGTAGAAATGTTACAAACATAAAAAAATGTGGAAAATGTACAATTAAAAACATGGAGGTTAGCTATAAATTTTATGAATTGTGGACCATCCACGGTATAATGAATTGTGGAAAAATTACAATAATATACCAAAATGTGGATTAGCTACACTTCCAATGCCACAATTTTAATTTTTGAATACTATATAACGACAAAAATATTTTTAAAATATTGTAGTAAAATATTTAATATCTTGTAGTGATTTCTAGTTGAGGAGAGAGGGTGACGAGGGGAGGAATGAGGAGAGGGGGAAAAACAACGATGATGAAATGGGGAGAGAGGGGGGAGCTAGACTAGTAAGTTATTTAATGTTCTCATTCAATTTTCTGTATTCTTTTTCGGTAAACTTAAGATAAAATTATTAATTCAATTGAGATTGTTGTTATTTCAGGTTTTTCCTGATGGGGTCGAACTAAAGTTAATGTGAGATAATATAGTTATTACAAGAGGAGTTATTTGTGATAGTAGCCCACATGCGGTGTGTCATGGCAAGAGACTCCCACCATTTATTGTTAAGGTCATAATTTCAAAGGCCATTGTTCCCACAGCTGCATTTCCCTACCCTACGACATTTGTAGGCACTTTGGCAGAGTGTGTCAAAGGGTTTGTGATATGGGATGTTAGAGATATGAGACTAGAAACTCCTTATGAAGAGGAAAGTAGATGTAATGGATGATTTAATTTAATTATTTTTTTAACCGAATGATTCATCTATGTTAACTTATTTACTAAATGGTTGGATTTTAGGATGATATGGTACAGGTTGTAGATGAGAGAGTGCACCATACTTGGATGCAAACATCTAATGCCCCCATCCTTGGGATCACACCTAATTCCATTCATAGAGATGAGAAGAAGTGTATTAGATTTTATGATTCAATATTTTTTTCTTGTTTCCAATAGGAAGTGAAGGATATAACAAAATTTATTGTATAACATTGCTTACGAGGACTCTGATTACTATAGATGTGTATATGATGATGTTGTTACTTTAATGTGTTTATGTACTAGTGTTTTATGTTTATGATTTAGTATTGCATTCATGATATATTAAATATGGGTTGTGGTTTATATTAATCAATGAAATATTTTGTGGTTACAAATTACCATTTATGGAATAATTTTTATGGTTTATGGGTTATCGATTACATAGAGTTATCAATTTACAATATGTTTATGGTGCATTAGATGGTTTTTATTCTTATTATACGAGAATCCATTTATTGTATATATGATGATGTTATCACTATGTATCTGGTTAATGTATTAATGTGACTGTGGATTATGGATTATGGATCATGGTTAATGGTTTATGGTTACATAGTTGTGTTCTTCTTCCATGTATGCCTACTTGGCTTTTACATGCTTATTAAAATTTCACATATATTTCATCCATGAAAATATTTTTTTGAGTATAGATTGTTTAAATGCAGGTGTAACTAGATGGCAAGAGAAAATAAGGGTGAAAAGCGTAAGGCTTCACAAGCTGAGGAACCAAAAATTTATGAAACATTTTATATTTCCACTTATGTGTTTGGAAAGAATGCAACGAGTCCTACACACAAATATTTGGGTGTTGGAAAAGAAGATTAGAATTCCCCACCATTGCGTATCAAATTAGAAAGGAATCTTGTGACGAAGAAGGCAAAGTTTTATAAAACGAGTGTGAAAGACTTACATTGGAAAAAATTGATTTATAAGAAAAAAGGAATAATTGAACAAAGTAGGAAATGTTTCCTCAAGGCAGATGGAGTTGGAGCTTGAAGTTCAAGATTTAGAGAAAGAAATTAAGAATTGGGAGACAACACATGAATTAAAAAAAAAGTGTTCGAAAATCAGGTAACAAGCTTTAATTTTGTTCTTAAAATCCACCAATGTCATAAGGAAGTATGGAATAATATGCACACAGAGACCAATGCATGAACTGTGGAAAATGTACCAATAACTCCCACCAAAGGCACAAATGATAAATGAATATACAAATTTGTAATAAAATGACATTGTGCATGCAACGTTTGACATCAAAAGATGATTGTTAAACATATATTAAACTTTCTTTTATGTTAAACTTATTTATATTGTGAGTATTGTTAAAAATTATATTAACTATTTGTTAATAAAATGATAACACCTGTAAAATAATTTAACAAATTTCAGTGTGTTATTATTAAACTAATTAGATTATAACCTTGGTGTTCGTATACGTAGTATATTTTAGTTTGTATAAGAGTACATAATATTAGAATGTGTGTTATTATTCAACACTTTTTAAGAACAAAAAGCTTCTCGATGTGATAATTACTTGATGTGTATTACATCATTACAATAAGGTGGAAAAATATCATGGTTTGTACCTTGTTGAAAACCACATTGCATTTTCCAAAGTGCTGAAAAACACACTTTATTTTTTCCACGAGATGAAAAGAAAAGAAAATTCCACATGATAATGAATTAATGTGGATTAAATAATTACAATAAAGTGGAAAATTATTGTGGTTTGCATCTTGTCGAAAACCACATTGTGTTTTTTAAAGTGCTAAAAAACATAGTGTGTTTTTAATTGCGCTTAAAAAAACACCTTTTTTCTCCACTTTGAAGAATGCAAGGGCTTATCCATGTGATAATTACTTAATATGGATTTTACATTAATGTGAAAAAACATCGTGGTTTGATCCTTCTCAAAAACCCGCAGTGTGTTTTCAAAGTGCTAAAAAACATAGTGTGTTTTTCAACGTGCTAAAAAACACAATTTTTTTTTACACTTTTGAAGAATAGAATGCTTCTCCACATGATAATGACTTAATGTGGATTACATCATTACAATAATGTGGAAAAACATCATTGTTTGCACGTTGTCGAAAACCACATTGCTTTTTTCAAAGTGCTAAAAAACACCCTTTATTTTTCCACACTTTGAAGAATGAAAAGATTCTCCACATGATAATTACTTAAATTGCAATCACATCATTACATAAAGGTGGAAAAAAATTGTGATTTACACATTGTCAAAAAAATGCATTACATTTTGTAAAGTGCTAAAAATCACAATGTGTTTTTCAATGCACTAAAAAATAGACTTTGTTCTTCCACACTTTTCACGGACACAGTTAGTCTCCACATGATAATGACTTAATGTGGAGTACATCATTACAATAAGGTGGAAAATCATCGTGGTTTACACCTTTCCGAAAACTGCATTGCGTTTTTAAAAGTGTTAAAAAACACATTGTGCTTTTCAACACGCAGAAAAATTAACTTTAAAGAATGAAATTCTTCTCCATATGATAGTTACTTAATATGTATTACATCATTTCATTAAGGATGAAAAACATCGTCGCTTGCACCTTGATGAAAACCAACATTGCATTTTTCAAAGTGCTGGAAACATGGTGTGTTTTTAACTAAGATGAAGAACATAATGCTTCTCCATATGATAATGACATAACGTGGATTACACAATTACAATAAGGGGGAAAACCATCATGGTTTTCACCTTGTTGAAAACCACATTGCGTTTTTCAAAGTGTTGAAAAACATAGTGTGTTTTTCAACACACTCAAAAACACACTTTGTTTTTCCACACTTTGAAGAATGAAATGCTTCTCCATGTGATAAATAATTAATATAGCTTACATATTACATTAAGGTGGAAAACTATCATGGTTTACACCCTTTCAAAAACCAGATTGCATTTTACAAAGTCCTCAAAAACACATTGTGTTTTTCAATGCGCTGAAAAACACACTTTGTTTTTCCACACTTTGAAGAACACAATGCTTATCCATATGATAAATACATAATGTGGATTAAATCATTACAATAAGGTGGAAAAAATTCATGGTTTGTACCTTTTCTAAAACCACATTGCATTTTCAGATTGGTGAAAAAAAAGTGTGTTTTTCAATGCACTAGAAAACACACTTTGTTTTTTTTGCACTTTTGAATAACAAAATTCTTCTCCACATGATAATTACGTAAGGTGGAAAAATATCATGGTTTTTACATTGGTGAAAACGGCATTACATTTTTGAAAGTGCTGAAAAACACAATATGTTTTTAAACGCGCTGAAAAACATGCTTTATTTTTCCACACTTTGAAGAATGCAAGAACCATCCCACCAACCCACCAGACCCAATTGTTTCAGGAGTGCCTATCACATATAAGACAATATAGAAAGTTATTTATTTATATAGTGGGTTTTTCAATCTCATTGTACAATTGAAAACCAACCTCATACTAACCTTACATGTCAACTATTGTTCTACGGACAATGAAATATTTTAGCTACAACACTAATTCATAACATTCGATTGAGAATACACATTTTTTCCTACATATGAATAAAAATTCTTACCTAATCGTAAATGTGTATTGATAAATATCATTCACATCAGTTGCCTACTTAAAGGCCTTACTAACTTACCATTAAGTGTCAGTGACTGTTGATGTGGAAAACAGGGGCCATATAGGAACATGTCTTAATTTACTATGCTTGTCTCCACATATGCATTGACTCCTACATGTGAATGGAAAACAATAAAAAAATGATTCTTATTTTGTTATGAATTATTCTTAGCAATCTACATGGATACTTAGCACATATGATGACATTAAATTGCATGTCACTTATGTTACTTGATGTGGTCAGGAGGGGCCGTCCAAGAAATTGTATTCATTTACTGTGCTTATCTCCAGATTTACACTGGCTCCTAACGTCAATGGAAAAAAATTACAAAACGATGCTTATTTCATTATGACTTATGGTTAAAAATCTACATGGCTATTTGGCACATACAATGACATTAAATTACCTACCACTTTTGGTGCTTGAAAAGATGACATCAAAAATTTCACCTATGAAATTCCAATGCCTTCAACACATTCTTACATGTGTTTCTTCTATTATCCTAGAGGCACATTCAGATACGTCTAAGGCACAACATTTCCTTACCAAATACAATGTGTTTCAAGTTGTTTGCCTCCTCACCCACATTTCATGGCCATCAGGTTGAATTTCAATGTAATATGTATTTGGAATACTTTTTTCTCTCTCAACCAATGTTAATAGTTATCTTTCTTTTTTGAAGTTGGTCAAGAATCCATATTGTTGAAAATTTCTCTTGTGTTTGTAAAATGACCATAACACTCACACAAGTATGTAGAATAAATGGTGCATCCAGCGAGTGCATTTTTTGTCTATCACACAAGTATTTGGTCTTCATAAAACAATGGTAGACCTAGATGGATGGGTTTGTTTCTTGATTTGCGTGGGTGAAGTTCCTAAAATTTGTTTCGCACATAGCTATCAAGTCACACAGATTGGATATTAGTGACACTATGAACC
Source organism: Taxus wallichiana var. yunnanensis (assembly GCA_018340775.1). NCBI lineage: Eukaryota > Viridiplantae > Streptophyta > Pinopsida > Cupressales > Taxaceae > Taxus > Taxus wallichiana. The sequence goes on from CM031237.1 coordinate 815,995,976, forward strand.
ATGAGTAATTATTGCAGATGAAAATTAAGAAATAAACACGTGAAGGTTCATACTCATTGATACGTTCTTCTCTCTCACACCATTTCTTCTTCAAGTACTCTAAGAACTGAGTTTCATCTTTGAATTTTTTGAAGAATTCCTGAATCATTCAAAGGTTTGATCTCTATGGATTCTTGTACCATACATGATGGTACCTAGTCTCTTGGAAATATTTGACCTCGACTCCTTACTACAAATCAGTGCACGTTTTTCAACCATGCCTTGTGCACATGTTATATTCATAATAATACATGATAACCAAAAAAACACTTGATGGCTTGAATTTCTACTGAAGCATCATCCATAATCAATGAATTGATCTTCCAATCATCATGAAGAAGAAATCCACATTTATGGACTTCCTCCAACCACCCATAAATGTCTTCAATATTATTTCTCGATGAAATCACCCATGCTACAGTCAACCCAACCTTTTTTTTCATTGAAAACAAGTAATGTGTATAATTAGTGCTACAAGGAATATAGAATCAAAGGTTAGCATGGATTTTAATGTAACAGGAAGGGAATATTATTAATGAGACAAAAATAATGAATCATTTAAAAATTCATTTCAATTACTTACGTGATATTTTTCATAGAAAATGTCAAATCCATTGACATTATGGGATTGTGCAAATGCTGAAAAATTATCTCACACATCCATGGTGTTTGCAACCCCATAATGAATGGAACAGTGGTTCCATTTGGCCATTGATAGTAGAAAAAAATGTCTCTTTCCTCCTCATGCCATAATTTCACACTCATGACATCACCAATTTTCTTTTCATACCTTTTAGAGTGAACTCATTTAAATGCATTCATCAAATCCTTTCTTGTTAGGAATTGGTCCATCTTGCTCAATATACCCACTAAGGATCGATCCTCTATATGTTTTTCATACAATGTGTCCATGGAAACACCCATCAATAGAAAACTCTTAATGTAGCTTTTGCATTCATTTACAAGTATGTGGCAACAACAACACAGAGGTCATTAAAGTTAGTTTCATTAAAACCATGACAACACTCACCATTTATATCATAGTGAAACAAATTATTGTATATTATTATCACCATTGTTGGTATCCCATAAAAAACCTTCACATTGAAGTGAAATTGGATAAATATTTTAATTTTATGATTGCTCACTCTTTCACGTATTTTCAGCTTATTTATATTGTCCTCTAGACCATATGAACACTAGTATCTACAATTAAAAACATTAACATCAAAATGCTATACAAATGTTTATGAATAACACATACAAAAAAGAATTAGTAGAAAAGGTTCGAACCTCGAATATTTCTTGATTTTATGTTGTTTAGGATCAACTATATTGGATACTTTGTGATGTGTGCAAAAGAAATTAGTCTTAGAAGTGTCTACAAAACCTTCTCCCATTAAAAATGCCTCTAGTCTTGCAAGTGGGAAGGCTGCACAAAGGTTGATTTTAGGCTTATCCCCGATTGTGGTCCACTCCAAGTATTCATTCAAAAATTGAATCTTTTCCTCTGTTATCTCTTGGACAAGAAGATCATACATGCTTTTCCATTTGGTCCTCCTTCCCATCTTAACAATTATTACATGTAGTTGGCATCGTTACTGAAACAATTATTTCATACTTTTCAAAATGAATTTTCAGTTATCGTTGATCATCATCAACATGAATACCATGTTAATGAAAAGTTAATATCATAATTGCATAAAGAAAATTCAAATCTTACTCTTTATTCTTAATCAATACATAGGAAGTATACATCCATTTAAATAGGAGATGTTGTTCCTATATTTAAGGAGATATAATCTCCATAAATATCTCCACACATAACTCCTAAAACAACTCCATGCTATTATACGTGAGATTTTATTTTCTCACAAAACCAATATTGTTAATGATTTTGTTTACTCAACAACTCATAACAATATTTACTCACCCACTCATAATTACATTTACAATAATGTAATTAATTATTACAACACATATTATATTATCCTAGATAATATAATCACTTACATAATATTCTATGTTCACACTACAACATAGATATTCCTAACATTCGCCCCCTTAGTGTGAACATGGGGTAAGAGCTCCTGGAAACATCAACCTTGTCGGAGTATTCATTGCTACTGGATCTTGCTATCTGGATCTTGCTGCTAATGATCATCCTTGTCGTATGAACATCTTCATCGACTGATCACCTTCCACCGAAGTATGGCAGTCAGAGGACCGTACGACAGTCAGAGGACCGTACGTAGATGATTTTCCCCTGTAAGCTGAGTCATGCAGTTTGCTTCTTCCACACCAAATAGACACTCAGGAACTGTTGTTAGTCTATGTGAACACATTAAAATCAAAACATGAAACTAGTTTCACCCCCTTGTGTATAAACACACCACATAACTGAAATAAAATATCACCACATCTGTCTGCGACCCCATCGTTGGTGAATGACGAGAGGACGCTGATTTTCCTCCTTCCTCCATTGCCTCCTTCCTCCAACAAGAAAAGAGTCTACCATAGGAAATCCTCATCACTAGGACATGAAAGTTCTTCATCAGTTGAGTAGACTTCCCAATCAGTTTCTACTTCAGCTAGAAGGGCTTTCTGATCTATCTTGTCATCAAGAAGATCCTGAGCTCTCTTTTTACAGTTCAGTATTACATGCCCAATCTCATTACAATAAAAGCATTTTATTTTTCCATGTGAAGGAACCTTCTTTGGTTTATGTTTTTCCTTCTTAGATGAGGAGCTCGGTTTGTTTCCTACATATAGTACTTCTTCATGTTCTTCATGATTGCTTTGTTCTAACAATGTAGAAATCACTCCTTCTAGACTAATAGTAATTTTACTCAAAGTAAATACAATATTTGAGTAACTCTTAGGCATGCTATTAAGAAGAATAGCTTTAGCATCATCATCTTTTACATGTTCTTTAATTCCAGCTAGTTGATTTAGCAAAGAACGAAACTTACTTATATGATCTGCCATTTTTGAGTTCTCTTCCATTTTCAACCCGTACAAGCGTTGCTTCAATGTAGTCTTTGCCATTTCAGCTTCAGAACCAAACAATTTGTTAAGAGACTCCCAAATTTCTTTTGCAGATTTTGTGAAATCCACATGATGTAGATAGGCTTTTGATAAGCCCAGACCAATGGTACCCAATGCTCTCTGATCTTTTGCATTCCACTTTGCCAATTCATTTCCTCCAGTGGGTGGAGTTGAATTAGACTTCACCACATCCCATAGATCCTTTTCTATTAAATGTAATTGCATCTGTAGTTGCCATGTATGGAAATCTTGTCCTTCAAACTTTTCAATCAGATTTAGTTTCTCCATTATTTTGTACAATACTGATAAAAAATACAAAATTGAATCAAGTACTTTAAAATTTTATATTGAATACCTTTTAACCTCCAAGCAAGTCAAGAACTTGTATTAACAATTCAACATTATTGAAAATTGGAGAAAACTTTCAGTAGAAGAATTGATGTGCTTAATTTGATAGCTGCATAGTAAAATCCGTATTTCTTCCAAACTACGTTCTGGGTTCTACTGAAATTTCTTTTGTAGTTTTTTGACCAGCACGTGATTCTGCACACAAAATTATAGAAAAACCCACATCTGGAAACGAAAATATAAAATTCTTTTTGAGACGGATCTGATCATGAAAGCACTGAAATTTCTTGCATCAAACCCGCTCTGTTACCAAATGAAAAGTTAATATCATAATTGCATAAAGAAAATTCAAATCTTACTCTTTATTCTTAATCAATACATAGGAAGTATTACATCCATTTAAATAGGAGATGTTGTTCCTATATTTAAGGAGATATAATCTCCATAAATATCTCCACACATAACTCCTAAAACAACTCCATGCTATTATACGTGAGATTTTATTTTCTCACAAAAACCAATATTGTTAATGATTTTGTTTACTCAACAACTCATAACAATATTTACTCACCCACTCATAATTACATTTACAATAATGTAATTAATTATTAAAACACATATTATATTATCCTAGATAATATAATCACTTACATAATATTCTATGTTCACACTACAACATAGATATTCCTAACATTCGCCCCCTTAGTGTGAACATGGGGTAAGAGCTCCTGGAAACATCAACCTTGTCGGAGTATTCATTGCTACTGGATCTTGCTATCTGGATCTTGCTGCTAATGATCATCCTTGTCGTATGAACATCTTCATCGACTGATCACCTTCCACCGGTACCAATGGCAGTCGAGGACCGCATTTACGTCGAGGACCGTACGTAGATGATTTTCCCCCTAAGCCGAGTCATGCGCTTTGCTTCTTCCACACCAAATAGACACTCGAAACTGTTGTTAGTCTATGTGAACACATTAAAATCAAAACATGAAACTAGTTTCACCCCTTGTGTATAAACACACCACATAACTGAAATAAAATATCACCACATCTGCTCCTCATGCGACCCCATCGTTGGTGAATGACGAGAGGACGCTGATTTTCCTCCTTCCTCCATTGCCTCCTTCCTCCAACAAGAAAAGAGTCTACCATAGGAAATCCTCATCACTAGGACATGAAAGTTCTTCATCGGTTGAGTAGACTTCCCAATCAGTTTCTACTTCAGCTAGAAGGGCTTTCTGATCTATCTTGTCATCAAGAAGATCCTGAGCTCTCTTTTTACAGCTTCAAGATTACATGCCCAATCTCATTACAATAAAAGCATTTTTTTTCCATGTGAAGGAACCTTCTTTGGTTTATGTTTTCCTTCTTAGATGAGGAGCTCGGTTTGTTTCCTACATATAGTACTTCTTCATGTTCTTCATGATTGCTTTGTTCTAACAATGTAGAAATCACTCCTTCTAGACTAATAGTAATTTTACTCAAAGTAAATACAATATTTGAGTAACTCTTAGGCATGCTATTAAGAAGAATAGCTTTAGCATCATCATCTTTTACATGTTCTTTAATTCCAGCTAGTTGATTTAGCAAAGAATAAAACTTACTTATATGATCTGCCATTTTTGAGTTCTCTTCCATTTTCAACCCGTACAAGCGTTGCTTCAGTGTAGTCTTTGCCATTTCAGCTTCATAACCAAACAATTTGTTAAGAGACTCCCAAATTTCTTTTGCAGATTTTGTGAAATCCACATGATGTAGATAGGCTTTTGATAAGCCCAGACCAATGGTACCCAATGCTCTCTGATCTTTTGCATTCCATTTTGCCAATTCATTTCCTCCAGTGGGTGGAGTTGAATTAGACTTCACCACATCCCATAGATCCTTTTCTATTAAATGTAATTGCATCTGTAGTTGCCATGTATGGAAATCTTGTCCTTCAAACTTTTCAATCAGATTTAGTTTCTCCATTATTTTGTACAATACTGATAAAAAAATACAAAATTGAATCAAGTACTTTAAAATTTTATATTGAATACCTTTTAACCTCCAAGCAAGTCAAGAACTTGTATTAACAATTCAACATTATTGAAAATTGGAGAAAACTTTCAGTAGAAGAATTGATGTGCTTAATTTGATAGCTGCATAGTAAAATCCGTATTTCTTCCAAACTATGTTCTGGGTTCTTCTGAAATTTCTTTTGTAGTTTTTTGACCAGCACGTGATTCTGCACACAAAATTATAGAAAAACCCACATCTGGAAACGAAAATATAAAATATTCTTTGAGACGGATCTGATCATGAAAGCACTGAAATTTCTTGCATCAAACCTGCTCTGTTACCAAATGAAAAGTTAATATCATAATTGCATAAAGAAAATTCGAAATCTTACTCTTTATTCTTAATCAATACATAGGAAGTATTACATCCATTTAAATAGGAGATGTTGTTCCTATATTTAAGGAGATATAATCTCCATAAATATCTCCACACATAACTCCTAAAACAACTCCATGCTATTATACGTGAGATTTTATTTTCTCACAAAACCAATATTGTTAATGATTTTGTTTACTCAACAACTCATAACAATATTTACTCACCCACTCATAATTACATTTACAATAATGTAATTAATTATTACAACACATATTATATTATCCTAGATAATATAATCACTTACATAATATTCTATGTTCACACTACAACATAGATATTCCTAACATTCGCCCCCTTAGTGTGAACATGGGGTAAGAGCTCCTGGAAACATCAACCTTGTCGGAGTATTCATTGCTACTGGATCTTGCTATCTGGATCTTGCTGCTAATGATCATCCTTGTCGTATGAACATCTTCATCGACTGATCACCTTCCACCGAAGTATGGCAGTCAGAGGACCGTCACGGCGGTCGAGAGGACCGTCGTAGATGATTTTCCCCGTAAGAGTCATGCGCTTTGCTTCTTCCACACCAAATAGACACTCAGGAACTGTTGTTAGTCTATGTGAACACATTAAAATCAAAACATGAAACTAGTTTCACCCCCTTGTGTATAAACACACCACATAACTGAAATAAAATATCACCACATCTGTCTGCGACCCCATCGTTGGTGAATGACGAGAGGACGCTGATTTTCCTCCTTCCTCCATTGCCTCCTTCCTCCAACAAGAAAAGAGTCTACCATAGGAAATCCTCATCACTAGGACATGAAAGTTCTTCATCAGTTGAGTAGACTTCCCAATCAGTTTCTACTTCAGCTAGAAGGGCTTTCTGATCTATCTTGTCATCAAGAAGATCCTGAGCTCTCTTTTTACAGTTCAGTATTACATGCCCAATCTCATTACAATAAAAGCATTTTATTTTTCCATGTGAAGGAACCTTCTTTGGTTTATGTTTTTCCTTCTTAGATGAGGAGCTCGGTTTGTTTCCTACATATAGTACTTCTTCATGTTCTTCATGATTGCTTTGTTCTAACAATGTAGAAATCACTCCTTCTAGACTAATAGTAATTTTACTCAAAGTAAATACAATATTTGAGTAACTCTTAGGCATGCTATTAAGAAGAATAGCTTTAGCATCATCATCTTTTACATGTTCTTTAATTCCAACTAGTTGATTTAGCAAAGAAAAATATGATCTGCCATTTTTGAGTTCTCTTCCATTTTCAACCCGTACAAGCGTTGCTTCAATGTAGTCTTTGCCATTTCAGCTTCAGAACCAAACAATTTGTTAAGAGACTCCCAAATTTCTTTTGCAGATTTTGTGAAATCCACATGATGTAGATAGGCTTTTGATAAGCCCAGACCAATGGTACCCAATGCTCTCTGATCTTTTGCATTCCATTTTGCCAATTCATTTCCTCCAGTGGGTGGAGTTGAATTAGACTTCACCACATCCCATAGATCCTTTTCTATTAAATGTAATTGCATCTGTAGTTGCCATGTATGGAAATCTTGTCCTTCAAACTTTTCAATCAGATTTAGTTTCTCCATTATTTTGTACAATACTGATAAAAAAATACAAAATTGAATCAAGTACTTTAAAATTTTATATTGAATACCTTTTAACCTCCAAGCAAGTCAAGAACTTGTATTAACAATTCAACATTATTGAAAATTGGAGAAAACTTTCGAGAGAAGAATTGATGTGCTTAATTTGATAGCTGCATAGTAAAATCCGTATTTCTTCCAAACTACGTTCTGGGTTCTTCTGAAATTTCTTTTGTAGTTTTTGACCAGCACGTGATTCTGCACACAAAATTATAGAAAAACCCACATCTGGAAACGAAAAATATAATATATTCTTTGAGACGGATCTGATCATGAAAGCACTGAAATTTCTTGCATCAAACCTCCTTTCTGTTACCAAATGAAAAGTTAATATCATAATTGCATAAAGAAAATTCGAAATCTTACTCTTTATTCTTAATCAATACATAGGAAGTATTACATCCATTTAAATAGGAGATGTTGTTCCTATATTTAAGGAGATATAATCTCCATAAATATCTCCACACATAACTCCTAAAACAACTCCATGCTATTATACGTGAGATTTTGTTTTCTCACAAAACCAATATTGTTAATGATTTTGTTTACTCAACAACTCATAACAATATTTACTCACCCACTCATAATTACATTTACAATAATGTAATTAATTATTACAACACATATTATATTATCCTAGATAATATAATCACTTACATAATATTCTATGTTCACACTACAACATAGATATTCCTAACAGCTTAATTCATTGGAACTATCTGAATTTTTGGCTAATTCAAGAAACAACAATTTACAGGGACTATCTACTACATCTAGTGTACAACCATATCACAATATGATAATCTATAATGTGACAAAATTAAGATAATGTGACAAAGACTTTGAATAAATATAGTGTGACAAAGATTATGACAAAATCCACAATGAAAAGTTATTTTTTTATATAATTGTGACATTTCCCACAATTCTAATGATAATTCCCAATAATAATAAATTCTTACGCATGTCCATAGATTTTAATTATAACTATTTAACAATTTTAAAATTTTTACAATATTATAATTTTAATATTAATTTTTTTTGTTTACAATTTTAATATTATTTCAAATACAATTATTCAATTTTGAGAGAAACTTCTAATAAATAATTTTACATTTACATTTATAAATATAATTCACATTGTATAATAATATATTTTATGATTCTTATTTTATTTAAAAAATTATATTTTCAAAAATGTTGTATTTAAAATAGAAATTATTACATTTAACTAAAAATAAAAAAACTAAATAAACAAAAACATATTTATTTAAAACATAAGTTAGAAATTAGAAAATTAAAATATTAAAATATTAATAACATCTTTAAAATATAGATATACATTTATGCATGCCAAAACATAATAATTAAACAATAATAAAATAATAAAATGTGTGAAAATATAAAACGTATTCAACCTTGCCTAGTGTAATTAACAATTGTAAGAGTTAAGCAAGGTATTAAGTGGTGTTTCATATATAGTGCGAAAAAATAAAACCCTTAAATTTTATACATTTATAATTATGTTTTTCTAAAAAGTGAACTTACAAATGGAAATTAAAGAATATAGATATTTCAAAACATTTAAATTGAAAATGTGATTTCTCCACAATGAAATTTAAAAAATATGGATATTCCAAATATAATAATTTGTCTTATATGATATTATGAATATAGATATTTTAATTTCCTAAATTTTACTTTTATTATTGTTATCCCAAATTCACCCCCCAAGGTAATTTTGATAACTTGCATAATATCTTCGTGCTTGAGCAAGAGAAAATTGTTCGAGACCCAAAACAAGTTTTAAGGGATCCTTTGGCTTTTCTATAAACTCCCTATCAAAAGAAAAATCTAAGGAGTTAGTGAAAATTGACAAAAATTTGAAAAAATGAATTCAAGGGCTTGTTTTAGTGCATTGCGGGTCCAGGGGCAGTGGATGGAACCAATGCAGATCATACCAGGGTTTGTTGTACCAAGTTTGTGGCTGAAATGCTCAGATAATAGTGGTTTGCAGAAAAATCAAATCGGCGCGTCCCAGGACGCACATGAACACGTGGGATAGTCGGGCCTGAAATCACCGATTTCGCCACACGAGAAAGAAACTCAGAGAATGTCAGAGATGGTGTAAAAAAGTGTCTATGAAATTTGGGTTCAAAAAATCTAAAATAGCTGCAAGTAAGGGAAATGTGGAAAATTTGAAATTTTTGTCCATGCGCATCTGCGAGACATTTGGGAGAAAAGTATGGGCGGGCTCCAAAAATCCAAAATCACCACACTCAAAGCAAAGTGGCTAGACCAAAATTCAATTACCCTCGCGGCTTGGTCAATGGTGAATCCGTGGGATAGAAAATCTTGAATCGGGTGATGCGAAAAGGGAGGACCGGATAGCACGCGGGACACTTGTGCAACTTGGACCTGAAATCACCGAAACATCCACACAAAGAAGGAATCGGAAAAGGTGGAAAAAAATTTCCCATACGATCTGAGTGCCTTTAGGGAAATGAGCTCCCTGAAAAGCCGCATACCTGCCATACAAAGGTAAAGTGGAATGCCCGATCTCCGAACTTCAAACAGTCATAAATTTTGATCTAGAGCTCCGATTTTCACAAAATTTGACTTTTCAAAAAGGGCACGCCATTCTCTATGTAAGAAAATGAATTCCTAGTCCCTTAAAAAGCAAGAAATCCCTGGTAAAATCAAAATAGCTTCTCACAATAAGAAATCCATAACTTTTGTAATCATAATGAAATCACACAAAATTGGTCTTGTTGGAATCGTGACTCCGAGTCTGATGCACAACAACCAAGAAATGAAGAAATTAATAAAGTTTTGATACTGAGTTTTTGAAAATGTGGCCAAGTTCAGAATAATGATTTTATTGGTGGTTGTTAGAACATTTAATGAAGCATGGGCATACAGTTTTTACTGCTGCAAGTTATGGGACAACATGGGGAGCTTTTTGCAAGAAACAAAACATCAGAAAGGGCACGAAATTCTCTATGTAAGAAATTGAATTCCTAGTCCCTTAAAAGGAAAGAAATCCCTGGTAATCTCAAAATAACTTCTCACACTCAGAAAGCCATAAAATTTGTAATTATTAAAAAAATCACAAAAAATTGGTCTCTTTGGAATCGCAATTCTGATTCTGATGCACAAAAAATAAGAAATGAAGAAATTAATGAAGTTTTGATGCTGAGTTTTTTGAAAACATGGCCACGTTCTGGAAAATGATTTTATTGATGGTTGTCAGAACATTTAATGAAGCATGGGCATATATTTTTTACTGCTGCAAGTTATGGGACAACATGGGGAGCTTTTTGCAAGAAAAAAACCATCATTTCATATCATTTATGGCATCTTTCATGTCATTAGAAGGAAGATTTTGGGATTTTCATTTCTCCCTTTCTCTCTTCTCTAAAAACTCTATAAATAAGAATTTTAGGCTCATTGCAAAAGGAAGAGGGTAGTTTTGTGTAGAAAAAATATGTCACATTGATTTTGTGAAGCCAATGTACTGCAAGCCCTTGTAGTGCACTCCTTGCATGGTGATCCAAGCCCTTATTTTATAATAGATTAAACTATGCATATCAGTGAAGCAATAGATGCAAGTTTGTGGATGTATCTTCCCATGTTGTGTTTGTTTCCATTCTTCTTGCCTCTTCAACCTCTTTGCAAATATATTGTTCCTATTTTATGCTCTTTCAAGTATTCATTATCATTGTGTGTGTATGAAATATCATTGTGAATGTAGTTTCTAGACTGTGGAGAATTTTTATCGTCCCCTCTAGTATGCACTTTGATTTAATTTTTCACACACTAGAGAGTTATTATCATACCCTCCTTTTCTGGTGTATCACTGCTTTAGTATAGGCTTTGGTTTTTATGCACTCTCTCTCCCTGGTCCATTGGAAAGTTAGATTAGGATTAAAAAGCCTTGCCTACACTGAGAGTAGCTTGTGGCAGGTAGTTTCAGAGAAGGAATCAATCTTCTATGGAGGATCATCTCAACCCCACAAGTCCCACATATTGAGAGATGATCCAATGTTACCTAAAATCACCGGTGTCTCAATAACATAGGAATGAAAAATCGGAGGGTGTTGTTTTTTGGTAATAACAATTATATTGTGAAATATCTATTAAATATTTTAGAGAAGACACTAATTTATTTTAGATAATTCACAATTTTGTTCTCAAAACTAGTGTATTGTGGACTATCAACAAAAAATAATTTCAATTTATTGATTATTTATAGATAGACTTGATTAATGATTGTAATTATTTTTGGTTTCATAAAATATTCATAAATAATATTTGGGTTATTATGCAAATTATCAATAGAAAACATTAATCTTGGAGGTGATGTATAATATTCATGACTATTTTTTTACCTTTTAAAAGGATTTACCATCGATGAGTAACTTATAGTAGTGTAGATTATCTACAACTATAGTTTTATTATATTTTGTTACTGTATATTATTAAAAATAGAAATAAGTAGAATTTTAAATATCCAACAATGCATGTATTTCAATTTTTTTGGATAGTACAAAATCAATATTATATTGTCTAGAACTTTCACAATTTTATTTGAAACTTAGAAATGGTGCAAAACATTTGAATTGGAATAAAAATTATTTACTATACATTATAAACAACTAGTATTCAATGACATACTAAACTTTCTAAAATATACATATAATTTATAAATTGTGCACTATTTTATGAAACTGAGGCAAGTTTCGACTTTCTTTATGAAATCTTACCTTCTTCAGTTTGTTTGTGTGAGGCTCCTATTTCTGTATATCTTCATTTTACCAATAAGATGGGGAGGAATGAATCTCTGGGAATTCATGTTCACTATACAAAAGAGTAACTAAATACAACACCACACATGCAAAAAGAAACATATAATTAAAGTTAGTATGTTATAAGATAGAAGTAATATGCATAATCTAATATGAAAAAACATAGAGATACGAAAACAACATTTCAGAAAACTAATATACATGAAAAATTCATGTATGAATAATTTCTCTTCAGCGGGTAGATTTGAAAACCTTTGTACAATCTACCACCCAACTATGGAAATATCGATGTGGCATCCTAAGAGACAAGCCCCTTAAGCATGCACTTTGATTCCTAGCTTTTCAATAGTCACTTTCCCCCATATACCGAAACAAGATTGAGAGTATGACAACAGAGAAATTTTGTTGCTTCAACTTGTGTCATACATTTAGAACCTTAAAATTACCAATATTTAATAAATAATAAAACTATTTCTATATACAAATGATCTGAACATTAATAATATTTAAAAATATAATGAATCCAGAAAATTAAACTTATTCTAATGTTTTTCCATTTAACAAAGCTAAGAGAAAAGAAATTACAACGAAACGTTGGAAGATCACATGAAAATTTAATTCTAATTTATATAATTTCTTAGGATAAAAAAATCAGGATACAAATCTAGAACTTATTTATGCATATCGATAATATTAATTATCGTCTCAAACACTTATAACATTAAGTGTTCATTTTGGTTAACTATAATTATATTAATTTTTAAGTTATACTTATATTAATGTTTGAGTTAGGATTTTAAGACATATTTTATTAAGGTTCATTTTAACAAATATGAATACAAATATTAATGTCATACTAGTGTGACTTGAATTTTTATAATTTTATAAATGAAAACGTGTGGAAAATGGATGTGTTTTTCAACATGCTGAAAAACACACTCCGTTTTTCAGCATGATGAAAAACACACTATGTTTTTCATCAAGATGAAAAATAAAAAGGTTTTTCGTATGTTAATCACTAAATATTAATTACATCAGTCAAAAAATGATCTAGAACACAATGTGATTTTAATCATGTTGAAAAACACATTATGTTTTTCATCTTGTTAAAAAACACTACAGGTTTTTCAACATACTGAAAAACAAATTGTGTATTTCGACAAGTTGAAAAACACACTGTGTTTTTTAACACGATGAAAATCACATTGCGTTTTTCATTATGTTTTGACTAATGTAATTAATTATTATCTTATTATATTATTTATGATTGTGACTACCAACACACCTCTTAGTGCCTTTATAAGGTATATAACCACTATTTTAAAAAAATGTTTCATCACATCAAATTTAAACCTATATAGAGAGTTTATAACGTACATAAAACACTAAGGGTAAATAGTGCACATTTTTAAAATTTTATGGCGAGTTACAGACTCTCAAACACGTTTTGTAAAGATCTAAATTTTTTATATGCCTTCTAAATTATGTGTAATAATATTATTATAGCAATAATAAAGATGAATAGTATCATGGTTTGCACATTGATAATATAAGAAATTTTCAAATACGTTTATTAAATCATTTATCATGATATAAATCCCTTAACTATATGACATAAAGTTAAATAGATTTAAAAAAACAATAATCATAATATGTGAAATATATATTTTAACATATAATTAAAAATCTAGTATTTATATAATTCTAATATTAACCATCAACTTCTCTTCAAATAGGTGTTATTCTAGAATGCAATGATCTCTTCAACTTCTCACCGAACACAAAAAAACTATATTTGATTTTTTTTAAAAGACATTTTTCTCAACATTTCTCAACTACCATTTAAAATACACACTACAAATTGTTGTTTCTTGTTACATTTTCTTTCTCTTATGAGTTAAATTCTTTGCAATCTAATTATTGTTATGTAATTACCTGGAAATCCATTCATTGTGGCCGAGAAACACTATATAATGGAATGGAGGAAATGTGGAGGAGATTGAACTTTATAATGTTAATGGCGTGTATGTATTCCGATTAACTTGTAATCCATGGCTTGGTTCTAGGAATTTCACATAATGGTTTGGGAAAACACGTATAATGTGGAATGAAAATTATATTTCTCTACTTTTAATGATTATTGAACCAGATGAAATGATTTGGTTGGTAAAATCACCTCAACATACAAAATAATGTTGCCACCTTGACGATCTTGTTATGGTAGGGATACAACGAATTTAGTAAAATATTACACTATCTTCTAATGGATCTTATGAATCCTCCAACACTGACAAAAATTCCTCTAGAGGTTCTTTCCTTGCCACATCATGTTTTTTTATGGTCATCTATGTGGTGCATGGTATGTTTTTATGGGGGCGTACCATACATCAGGGTTCAATATTTTAATAAGTAGCTAGTAAAATGGAGGTGGAAAATCCCCAATGAATATAGGTGGATCCACTTTCACGTAAAGGAGAATTTTCCATTTTTTGAGAACTGAAATTTCACTTGCTATTAATTTGAGGGAGAGCGACTACATAGTGCACAAATGGATTTTTTTGTAAATGTTGATGCCTTGATTTCACTGTCAAGAAGCATTCCTGACATGTGATAGAAAGACCTTCTATCGCGTGTCAAGAAGGCTTCTTGTCGCTTGTTAAGAAGGCTTCTTGACGCGTGAAAGAAGGCCTTGTTGTTGAGCATCAAGAATCCTTACTAATGCATGATAATTAGACCTTCTTTCGTGCATCAGAAAGCATCAAAACCCTATTTTGTCTTATAAATACCCTCCCACCAGTCATTTTTGCATTTACACTCTTCAGATCCCAAAAAATTTTGTTTATAGAAATCAATTTCAGGTACAATCAAGCTCAAGGACAAGTAAAATGACGACTACAAGTGCAACCCAAGGCCAAGCTCAAGACCAAAATCAATCGGAAAATCCAGTTAACCCACAAGCCTTATTCAAGGGAAAGATACTCTACAAGAACTTGTTGTGCCCCCACATTCAAATAGTTTTGCAAATGAATTCGGAATACAAGGATTTATTCGATGCATGTGACTTTCATGGGCTCATTAAGATGCCCCAGTTTGAAATAGATCATTACATTCTGAATTACCTACTCTCCTCGTACAATACAGAGGACAATTTGTTTACTGCTACTATGGACGATGGTTGTATGTTTCAATTTGGTGTTGATACAGCTGATATTTATCACTTAACAAACATTCCATATAAAAATTACCCCATTTTCACAATGAAAGAAACCCTTGTCAAAACCGATAAGAAGTACCTCGAATCTACTTTCAGTTTCCATGTTGATTGTACGTATAACTGTTTTCAATTTTCATTTTATATTTTCAATTTTCAATATTTTTGGCATTTCTCAATTTTCATTTTTTGATATTAACATGTCATGTAATCTGTAATCTATAATCTTATCTTTAATCATGTCTGTAATATGTTATCTTTAATTAATCTATATCAGAATCGTAATCTATAATTTGTAATCTTTAATATGTAATATGTAATATGTAATATGTAATATGTTTTTAATATTAATTAAATTGTCTTTTTGTCCTTTTGCAGCTCATGTTAATAGATCAAGATGTGGTGTGGATACACAAGGAATTGCACACCACTTTCTTGCTGCTATGATTTCATTCTTTCAAGCCATAATTGTTTAACAGGGCCATCAAACGGATATACCCAACTAGGATATTACATACATTCTTGCAACTATTAGAAAGAAAAAAATTGATTGGTGCACATTTTTATCGAATAAAATAAAAATTAACATTACAAATGCATCACTTTCGAAAAACTAGTTATTCACTCCACAAACTATCTCCTTAGCCTTTATTATAAGGCTCTTTTTAATTTAAAAGACAAACCAATTCCTACTTACACAGATGATACAATGAAGGATTTTTCGATTCCATTTCAAGAGCAACAGGTATAAGTTTGTATTTCAACATAAGACTAACATTATGTTCATCTGGAATCTAATTAAATATTGACTATTTGCAAAAAAGATTTTTGGAGGCCCTTCCACGAAAAAAAGCTGCATCAAGAGGAAGAGGCCAACAACACGCTAAGGCATCGACAAATTCACAATCTGAAATGGAAGTTCACTCATCTCTCGAACGCCAAGCATTTGAATTTGTTAAATGCCAGAGACGTAATACCCTAACATTTACTATTTACAAATTCCCATTTTGTATTTTCAATTTACCATTTACCATATTGAATTGACATTCAATCGACTATTGTTGACATTGCATGAACTTTGGACAATATCCGGGCTTCTAAAAGTCAATCATCTTCACCAACTCACTCAGTTCAGTCGCATGCAATTGTCTCTTCTCAACAACCTATAAATAAATACCAACCACACTCATCTCAAACACAACCAATTAATACTCCAATACAACCACCTCAAGCTCTGCAACACATTACTCCTCAACAAGGTATGATTTAATTGCTTTAATACAAGTTTTCAATAGTTTAATAGTTTTTCATATGATTTTTCTTGTACTTTTCAGCACATTGCATTCCTTCACATTTTGTACAAACAACAAAACCACCCCCTCCACCAATACGATTCAAAATGCCAACCATAGGTTCAGGGAAAAATAACATTGGTAAAAGCATGCCAATTCCTATGGCCCCTAGTGGGAGATAAACATTGCCTCCTCCTTTTGAATTCCAACCCTCTCTCTAAGTGTCTTGTCCAGCGCAACGAACTTATCAATTTTAAATAATATAAATTTAGATGAAGATTAATTGGGCATTGATAAGCAACGACCCATCAGGATCTTTTAATACACATGAGATGATTCAAGGCCAAAAGGTATACTTCAATTTCAAATTTCATTAGTTTTCATTTTAGATTTATTTATTTGAATATTGATTTATTTTATTGTAAATAGGATCATGCCACCCAAAGGCGTAAATAGGTAGCGGTGATGATCAACTACAAATCCCCATACCTCTCTAGCTACGTCATCTTCTTCAGATATAAATGGTGAACAATTGCTACAATTTCCTTTACAAAAATTAATTCGTAATGATTGTCAATCCCATGTCACGAAGTTTATTGTACCTCATATCAGCTAGCTTATAGAATGGGATAGATGGGCTACAAGTACTAATCAATGAAATAATAAGTCACTATCAAAATTATTGGTAAAGGGAAAGTTTATATGTTGCAATCGAGAATCAACTTGCGAATATTGATTCCTTACTTACCCAAGTAAGAGGTGGGACTGTCACGTATAACAACAACTATAAAGATGATATTTTAGATAAAGCATTAAAAAGTTGGAAAATATTAGTGCCGAAGCCTAGGCATAATTTAATAAATGGTCTAAGCATAAGGATCTGGTAACAATTGCAAATGCTGAGAGAGATAGAGTGGTTGTAAGTATTATCACTTTGAAACAATATTTTTTGTTAATTTGACCTTTTCTTATTTTAGTAATATGTTTAATTGAGATCACTTTTTTTGTGCAGTTGAAATATGAAAATTTTAAGAGTCAAGCAAAGGTGTTTTAAGTTCACTTGGAAACCGTGAAGAATAGTTTACCCGCAGATAATAAATTTGCAAGAAAATATTGTTTTAGTTAACAAACAAAACAATACACTAATGTGGATAATTAAAGAGCATGGCTTCGACCCTGAAATTTTTTTCAAAGCCAAGGTAGGTGCAAATCCCAGTTTTCTATCCCATGTAGATGCGACAAGGGAAGAAAAAAGGATCGTAAAGAATCTAGACAGTGTTGCGGAAGATCTGATTAGTTTTGGGAATATTCAATCCATCGGGGAAAGGGGTATAAGAGGAGAAGCCATTGGGGAAAGGAGTATAACTACATGAGTGGAAGCCATTGGGGAAAGGGGTATAGAAAATTGAGGGTTGAAATTTGAAAAATTGAAACTTTAAATTTGAAAGTTTGAAATATTTTATAATCTATATTTGAAAATTTGAAACTTGAGTTTGATGGTCATGATGTTTGAAAATTTGAAATAATTTATTATCTGGATTTGAAATTTGAAACTTGAATGTGATGGCATTTGAAAATTTGAAATAATTTATAATCTGGAATTTTATATCTTCTTATATATTATGTATAGAATTTCTAGATACATTCCTTTGAATGTGATGGCTTTATGATAATGGTTAATTATTTGTTTTAAGAAAATAAGGAATGTGGTATGAAAAAGGTATCTTAATACTTGTAATGATGATTGCATAGATGTGGATGATGACATTAGAATAGAATCATAGATATGGATTATCATTAGTTGTATGTGGACATAGATTTAGCTTCAAGCACGATCATGGAATCTGGATGATGATAATGATAATTGTTTTAAGAAAATTTGGAATGTGGTGGGAAAAATACATTTAAACCTTCTCAAAATATTATAATGGATATGATATGATGACATTAGAATGGATATAGATGATGATGAATGATGATAATGGATAATTGTTTTAAGAAAAATTGGAATGTTAAAATAGATATGGATGATGATGAATTGTGTGGACTTACATTTAGCTTCATGCATGATGATAATGGATAAATAATTGATTTAAGAATAATTGGAGTGTGTCAGGAGTCTAGGACTTACATCTTCTTACTACTTGTAAAATTTGAACTTTGTATCAGGTTTCTAAAAATCTTCTTCTCTCTACTTATCAATTGAACTAGGACTTACATCTTCTATGATGACATTAGATGTGGATGGAGACATTAAAATAGATATGGATTATGATGAATTGAGTGGACATAGATTTATCTTCAAGCATGATCATGGATGATGATAATGGATAATTGTTTTAAGAACTCTGTACTTGTAAAATTAGAACTTTGTATGAGGTCTGCATTTAAACCTTCTCAAAATCTTCTTCTCACTACTTGTAATGAATTAATGATATGATGACATAAGATGTAGATGATGACATTAGATTCAAGTACGATAGTGGATGATGAAGTGTATAATGGATAATTGTTTTAAGAAAATTTGGAATGGGTTATGAAAGAAACATCTTAATATGGAAAAATCTTCCTCTCTCTACTCGTAAAATTCAAATGTGTGATTTTATCGCACAAAGTGTAAACACTTTATCAAATTATTCTGAAAATACAAAATTAAATTAAACATAATTGTAAAAACTCAAGAAATGTCATATGATAGGGTTTAAGTTACCTCTTGTCTTTTAGATGGCTATGACAAATCATATGGAAGGAAAATGAGAAATCATCCTTCGTAGCATCTTGCATGCTATAAGATCTTTGATTCAAGAAAAATCAACACGAGAAATAGATTAATATATAGATGGATGAGTTTCCTGACATTGTCAGTCCGTAGAAGTGAGAGCTTCCGAGGATGGATGACAACCCATGTTTTCAAAAAAATAAATGAAATAATGATTGATCGGATTAACAAAGAAAAAAAATATTAAAGAAAAATGCAAGTAATAACTTGTACATGTATGGATGGTAGAAGTATTAAAGAGTATAATAGTGGAATAATATGCAGATCCAAACTCTTAATGTATTGCAAATTAGTGTGCGAAAAATGCATATAGCAAACATATTTTTTTAAAAAAATTCGTATTCAACAAATCAAAAGACTAATTATATAAAAAATATTTTTTTTATAAATAATTGTATTTAAATAAATCTAAATATATATACACATAACATCTTTAATGATAATAAGAGCTGAAACAAAATTTGATAAAAAAGCCTCCTTAGTCAATATTTGCATCTGTAGAGTTAATATGAAATTCAATAAATAACCATAGTCAATATTTTTATCTATAGAGTTAATAAATGAATAAATAACCACAGTCAAATAATAAAAGTAAGGTCAAGGAGATACCTATTTAAAGATGAAATAATCCATTATCAATAGTTTCTTCAAAGTCGATGTTCTCTTCTTTAGAGTGTGACGACACACCAATTCCAGTCTCATTGTTGGGAATAGTTGTACTTGTATCTATATTATTTACACCTCTTCTTTAAGAAAGGAAATTCCAATGTGCAATTTCTCTGTCCAAAGGAAATTTTTCCATGGAGTAGCGAGAAACATAACACCTGATGTAACTTTCCATATTTTTATCCAACTTGTTTCTCAGTTTTGATTTTATAAGTGATAAAGCACTGAAACCCCTTTCGTCCTCCAAAGACCCCAAAATCATTGTTTAGCATAACTCATATAATCTGAAATGTTCAATGATTTCTTCTTGTAAGACAATACTTTGATAGATTCCTCGCTAGAGCCTTGTAATAACACCACTCTTAGAAGGTTCCTCTAAATTTTTTTATTGGTTTATCATTATTGTTTCAAAATTTGTTAATTGAGACTTTAATAAATGGACATTCAAGTATACCTTTGATTTCCATACCCTTGAACTCTAAAGTCTTTGTGAAATGTTCCATTATTGTACCCATGGATTTATGGAAATGCTTTCTTACAAAGTCTGCACAAGCACCTTCAGCATTCCAAAAATTAGTATTCATCACCCCCATTTCTTCAAGAATTTTATCTTTACAGAAACTTTCTGTAATTTCTAATGACAAGGATTCTAATTTTTTTTAAGCTTTATGCTTGTTTCAACTATAAGAGAATCAAAGAGATTACATGTCACATGAATATCTACTTGTTCCGATCCTGTAATATCTTGACATTTTTGCAAAATGTGTAGTGGTATGTCCCTCCCATTAAGATTTATGCAGAGGTGATTGTGGATATTGAATCTCAAATAATTACTAGGATTTTTAAGATCTAATAAAGCTTTCCAATTCTCAAAAATAGGTGTATCAAAACTATCTTGGGAATAGTACAAGAGATCAAGACTTTGACATACCATTTTTCTCATCTGTATAAAATCCAAAATATATATTAATCTCCCATGTGCATGCTTCATGAGTGTATTGATCTCCTACAAATTTTGAAGACTACCAACCAATGTAATAAAATTCTCAAAATTAGTTAAACGGAACAAAAATTCTTTCTCCTCACAAATTCATGACGATATTTGTTCATGAAACCAACCAATGAAGGATACTCCTCACGAACTCGCACGCAATTTCATATGAAGAAATCCATGTCATCTCAACATCCTTTAGAATTATTTTTCCATCTCAGTAATTCCAATTGTGAATTTCTGGAACTCAAGAAATCACTTTGGGCTATTTACCATATAGGCATGAAGTTCTCTTATAAGGTCTTTACTTTAGAAACATTTTCGTAGTTGTTTACTTTAGTAACGCCCACTAATACACACCCACAAATACAATCACTGAAAAATTCAGATAACTTTTTTTTGACTTACTAGGAGATTACACGACACAACAAGAGATTACAATGGCTACCACCAACTCATGATAGGCTTGACACAACATTGACCACCAAGGTATAAGGAAATCTATGATGCTCAACATGAAACTGTTCACTTCCCATTTCGACAGAACATCACATACAAGTCCAAACACAAAACACACTTACGTTTAGGGGCATCCCACAAGGAAAGTCTTGTTAAGGTTTCTTGTTTACTAAAACATCTCTTAATTCTTAACTTACATTCTTATAAAAACTCATGTAATGATTCGCACAATTATTTTCACAAGGGATAAATTATTTCTTTTAAACTATTGACTAAATAGCTTAAGGCCAAGATTTCTAAAAGAGGATCAAATGATTTAAACAAAAATAGGAGGAGATTACAAAGCTCTTTGGAAGAAGTTAGAGGAAGGAGATCGAATTGGATTCATATTTAAGGCCTCATTAGTTATTAGTTTGGATTTTAATGGCTAAGGATATAACCATAAGGATTTAAGATTTCATTTAGGATTCTCTTGAGGATATTGAAATAGGTAGACAAAATAGATTTACAAAGGGTGAGCTAGAGTGAATGTATTTTAATCAGTCTCCTCCTACTTATTATCACCTTATTACCTTCCAAAAACTAAATGTTGATTTCACCATAAGGTTGTTTAAGAACTCACCAAGAAGGAGAATAATGTTCATTAGTTTAGTTAGGGGTGTAAGGTATAAAAAATTTCTTTACAAAAGAAATTTTCTTCTTTGAACACTTAATGGCTCAACTGTTATCAAGTAGATCACAACTACATTATTATTATTTTTTTTTTTTGAATAACTTTTATAAGGATTACTAACCCACTTTATTATGCCTAGGTTTACATTTATGCCATGACCTAGAGGGAGCTACTACACAAAATTTTAACTCAAATATACGTTTATCATTACCCTGTTTTTGAAACTATACATGGTTACACATTTTATCCATCACGACATACAAACCTAATGGTGGCGAAGAATTCTAATGAACTTTGAATTGAAAACAGAAAGGTACAAATATTGGTTAAATACAAGTGAAGCTATCTTTCAAATTTTTTTAAATACAATTAATTACTCAAACAAAGTTGTGATCAGGTTATATTATTTACAATATTATTTACAAGTTCCGTTTTCAGACACATACGATAGCATTACCCATAGTACAAATTGGGCCCATCAAATTTTCCAAACAACCAAAAAAATTTAGAGGCTCTCAACAAAAATAAAGCACATACGAATAAACGAGCTTCAATGCAACACCAATGCAACTCTCCCTTTTATACCCATGAAGGCTATCTGCACATTTATAGCCTGAGTTAGTTTGCGAGAACTGAGCATGATAAAGACTACACATAGGAATAGTATGCTACCATTAACAATATCATGAAATGAACCTTCTATTTAATGAAATAGTGTTAAGCTCTAAACCTCTACAACTTCTTTAATAATGCTAGAAGATTTAGTATTTTCTCACTGTTATGAACATTGTTCCTAAAACAACCAACAGTCTAACCATCATTCTAGTAGGGATCAATGACCCAATGAGTTCGAAACAAAGTGATGAGTGCATTGGGATGTCAATCATGTAATCGTATGTAATATATGATTGAAACCCCAATACTCAAACATCAATCAACATTTCCTTAAATAAGCCATATGATCTAATAGATTTAAAGTTAGAACTTCAACATCACATACTAACCACTATTTGCCCCTTCCAAAGAAAATTCAACATAAGATCATCTTACCATGCTATATATAACAGTTAAAAGTAAGATAAAAGGAATAACTAGTATTTATTAAATCAAACAATTAAAGTAAAACTAATGCCACCGTCTTACCAAGATTTAAAAATTACAGATCAATCAATTTAATTACCCTTAATCCTATATCAATAAAATTTTAGTAAACCATCCCAAAGGAACTCGTATGACGATGTTACACGAATTGCACTTAGCCATATCACCTCCAACAGATCACCAAAATCCTAAGCTTCCTTAATTTATTCCAACACCCTCATTTGAGTCAAATACCTTAAACAACTGAAACACAAGTCTTTATATTAAACAAATAAAACCCTCTCTCTTATTTCTTTTGAACATAAGCATATTATTTTATCTCGCCACTCCTAAGTACCTCCAACTCTCAATTAGGAATATAATGAATAACCAAAGTCTTAAACCAGGTGAAACTTTCCTTAGTCACATCAAATAATAGTAATTATAATTAGTAAATAACTAGAGTCATGTCAAAAGTAATACTTCCCTCTATCATCACAAATAAATCATGATCCTTCCTATTCATAACAACTGGAGGGTAATCACCCTTATCCAACCTACTAGGTAATGGATTGCCTTAAGTTATCAAAATATGGAAACAATGATTCCCGACCGTAATAACAAACAAAAGAAGATAATCAACCAAACTCCTCTCATAATAGTTAAGACTTTACCATTATCCAGATTTCTTCTTATTTTATCATGAAAGGGTAAGGTGTCGGCTAGAAGAGGCATCCTACTCATTAAGATTCATGCAGCCAAGTTAGCTAGACCTTTTTATCTCATAGATACGAATGTATCTACTCACCAACTTTAGCCCGAGCCCCATTTACCATGATACTGACTTTATACAATCATAGGAGAGTATAGGAGGGTACACAACACTAAACCTTGTTTAGAAGTTAACAAAAGTTCACATAACTCAAACACACTTACCCCTCAGTCAGATATATACTTAGATTCACAACCTCAAAATAAGGAAAACCAGATTTAGACTACAACACAAAAACCCATCAAAACTTGCTAACGTAGGTTCACGAACCTAATAACCCCTCCTAAGCGGAATTCAAAACAAAATGCCAATGGTCAAAGGATAATATTATCTCTCATGTTTATAAAAAAATAAACACTGGGTTAGATTATTGTTGGTCGTCAAATAGGACTTTTAAGAAGAGCAACAAAGTCGGGGACAAGAAGTCCCTCCTCTTTAATGGGAGAGGTTCCCTTATTCAGAAACGAACTTATTTACAAATATACAAAACATGATTTTATGGTTGAACTTGGATATTACAAAAGTGTTTTACACAAGGATCATCGATTCTGAAGGACCGAGGAAAGGGAATACGAGGGTGAGCAGAAGAGCAACATGCAGAATTATAGATAGCAGAATAATCCTTTATGTATGCGAAGTTGCAGTGAATTTAAAACAAGATCGTTTGCATTGGATGAACAAGATGAGATTACCAGACACAAAGTTCTGTAAATAACCTTCTTCAGATTCATTAATCAAGGACACAAAGTTCCTTCTTGGTTGTACAAGATCACTATACTCGCAATATTTGAAAATATGCAATCAGTGAGACTAACGAACTAGAAACAAATGATCTTCACGAAATTAAATGAAAACACAGAGATAACAAAGATTAGATAGACAATGAATGGAAAGCCCTTTTGTATTGATTTCTCTCTGATCTATTTACACTTCCAGAAAATATGCCAAGTTCTTCCTCCTTTTCGAATGGCGTAGAAATGCCATTATATAGCTTACAAGTCAGTTACTCTTCATAACCGTTTCTTTTAACCAAGAATAGTTAAGGACTGCCAACCACAATACCTCAACCTTTTACAAAGAAAATGGAAAAGAAAGGGAAGAAGAGAAAAGAACGGGGAAGAAGACAGGTGGCCAGTCACTGAGAGGGACCCACTGACTTCAGAATCCGCTGCCTGAACCTCTTCAATGCCTCGGCTATATCTCTACCACGAGGGACTGACGTGTTGGTCGTAGACTGAGTCCAAAATCCAAGACACTTCTCCATCTCATTATCAAACTCGACATGAGTATGATAATCTTTGTTTGCTTCTTCAATGGCAGATTGAAGAGAGCAAATCTCCTTCATTTTCTCCTTGGAGATGGAACTTTCCTTGAATAAGTTATCTTTGACAAAAGCTCTGAATTGAGCTTTGATTTCTTGCAAGGAAAGGGAAGTACCAGAAGTCTCATCCTGAAGATGACAGTGTATGTCTTTGAAAGCAGAGATAACCAGTGTCTTGAAAGCTTCACCCTTCTGCCAACTGTTCTTCAGTTCTCCCAAAGCCTCCTCCAGGACTCTGATCTTCCACTCCACACTGTAGACCCAAGACTTCGATAGATTATCCTTTGCATCATCAAAGACTTTACTTGCCAACAAAACGTTCTCATCTACCTGTCCCATGAGTCGAAGGTCTACTATGCAACTGCTCCAGAGTTTGAGCTCTTTATCCATGATATTGATAGTGGAGGAGAGCTTCAGTTGCACATTTCTCACCTTTTCGTGGAGTTTGAAAGCTTCATCGATGAAGTTTAATCCAGCAACAAGCATGTCATCCACCATGGCTTCAATAGCTCTGCCATAGACAGAATACTTGTGCATATCTTTGATACTCTGCACTTCATCTTGGCTTAGAATTACAGGAGGTGGGAGAGTAGTCAATGGGGTAGGGTCCAAAACTTTGTCCTTAGACAAAAGAGACTTGATGAAACCTGTGAGAACTTGGGCCTGTTCTTCCAACTGTTCAATAGTTTGTTGCCCTTTCTCTACCCTCCCAATGACTCTTGTGACTGTTTCCTGGAGGTTGTGAATTTCACCTTCAGGAGTAGACTCCCCCATTGGGATTCTTGAAAGCTCCAAGTTAGATGCCAGGCAAGTCGATTCTGATTTGTCCACTGTAGGCTTAGAATCTCCAAGAATTGCTGACCTTGAGCATCAGACACTATTCTGGAAGTAGTTCTGGATTTCTTGGCACGAGAAGGAGTGGTGCCCAACAAGGCAATGCAAAAAAGACATCAAAATTTGGTCCCGAGCTCAGAGAGGAAAATTTTCTCTTCCTATTGTCAACCAAAGGTTGCACCCACGCGAAAGAGGAAGAGGAACCAGCAGGAGGGGCAAGAGGACTGAGAGACATAGAGCTCATGATGCTCAAGGTCTGTGCAACTGTGGTCTCAGGTTGAGAGGTGAGTGGGGCACTTGGGGCAATTACGGCAGAAGAGTCAACATCACCTGAAAGCTCAGTGCTCTGGATTTCTTTATCTTTATCAGCTGGATCTTCAGGAGCATTTGCAAGAGTTGGTACTTTGCTTTCTTCACTTTCACTGAGAACAATGATGTTCTCTTGTCCCATAGGCAACTCTGCCTACTTTCTTTGAGGATCACTTTCCACAGGTTCCTTCTTAACCTCCTTGAGCTTCTTCCGATACATTTGAGTGGATGAAGAAGGAGTAGAAAACTGCGGTCCTTGTATTGATGAGGCAGGAGGGGTCTTCACTAGTGTTTCTGACCTTGGAATAGATGCTTCTCTTCTTGGTGTTGAAGCATCCTTAGAAGAGGATTCTCCTGAATGCCTCCTGAATTCTCGAACCATCCTGTCAAACCAGACCTTAGTCCTGACTAAGACTGGAGCAAGGATCTCAGCCAGATCATCCCTCTCTTTCCTGTTCCAATCCAGGTCCTCCAAAGGAGTGTGCTTAATCACATTTTCATACTCATACGAGTATAGATCAGAATTGTCATCCTGGAGACCTTCAGGAACTTGGTATAGACCGAGTTCTTGGATCAATTGCAGGGAGAACCTACCACAATGCCTTCTCCTGGCCTCAAAATCATCTGCACAGTCAGCCCAGTAGTCTTCTGTATCTGCCCTATGATGGTAGATTATCTTGATGTTCTGTTCAATAAACTTCTTCAAGTCAAAGCAGGTTCTTGGCTTGAAGAAATGAACGGTGATAGGTACCAGAGCTCTCTCTATGTTTTGAGCATCCAGAGCTGTTTTGCAAGTGTAGTTTCCCAGAGAGATGGGAAAGTGCAAGCCAGAAATCTTTTTATCTCTCCAAGTTACTCAATGCTGACTTGTCTTGTTGCTGAATATTTCTATCAAGGCCATTTTATGATTGCGAAACATGGGAAGCCACGAGAGGAGTGCTCTCATAGCCAATGCAAGCTTGATATAAGAAAATTTCCTGAATTAGATGAAATAAGCACCATATTGTGATATCAGGTTCATGGCTTCATCCGAAAACCTTCTAGTAGTATCACCTTCAAGCAGTCTAACCATGTACATGGTGAAAGCATCATTGACCCTTCTGAAATTATGATTGCTGGTCTCCAGGGTGAACTGCGGGCAGTAAGCATATACTGGATCATCTTTGTGAGCGTCGATGTAAGAAAAGCCAAACCATTGTCATGATGATTACTTTGCCGGGGTATACATCAAGTACGAATGATATAGAACTTCTTCATTTGCTTTGCACATTGACAAATTGCTCCGTCAAATTCATGCTTATGATTTCCGCCCAATTGATATTTTGCGTTCCTTCGCACACCATGCTGATGAGCGGGCACATCCAGAAGTGAAATTCGTTGGTAGAGGGCAAACCCATAACCCGAGCCAGCAAGATTATGAAGTCTGACAACTCTTCATTGAAATCTGCTCGGAAGAGGGTTTTGGTCAGACGAGAAGCTCCCTTCCTAGGGTTTTTAAGCCAGGACTTCGCCACTCGTGCCTTATATTTGTCACTGTCTTGGTCGAACAGGGCCTGTGCTTGATCCCGGGAAACGACTATGGCATTATCCATCTCTGGAATCCTCAGAGCAGTGCTAATGGCGGCAAAGATCAATTTGGCGATGAGTTCCCCATGTATATTAGTCAATTCGCTCAAAGGGGGTCGAAGTGAGCTCCGCATGAAAGCACGGTATCAGCACACTGTACTGAGATTGGGAAACCTCCAGCAAAAGCCAAACCACTATCGTGAATCATCTGCGCCATTGGTGTAGGGTTTGCGTCCGCCATTCTTGCCCAAAAATCACTGAAATCAAGATGACGAGCTTGGCTTGCTGCCGCCAATATTACGAACAGCGGACTCAAGTGGTGAAATTTGTTCTTGTCCCTGAAAGTTGATCTTCATATTGATAGTAGCTAGGAGGACAGAGCCACAAACCAAACTCAGAAAGGAATTACAGAGGGAGGGGGTACACGTGCAGGTTTGCAAATTGCAAGGGTTTGAGCAAAAGATAGCATGGAAGTAGTGCAAAAAATGCAAAGGGGAAATGCTTGTTATATAGCCGTTTTAGGAGAGAGAAAAGCCATGAATGTGCATTTAATACATAACCACCAATTTGAATAAGCATGATATTCGGGTACAGTGGGAAAAATAAGCACGAATGACACTTGGTACGCTCGGGAGATGTGAGACACGAATGCGCGAAACGCGCGGCTCGGCCGATTTGGGCGAAATAGGGAGAAGACGCACAAATGCATTTTGGGACATTTGGAACAAGAAAATGCGAAGGACGTGGTTCGGGTGTTTCGGCCGAAATTAGAACAAAAGGCCCGTTTGAACTTGGGACATTTGGAACAAAAAGTTCCGGAGTACGCGGTTCGGGTGTTTCGGCCGAAATTGGAACATCTCGCACAATAAGTTTTGGGACACTTGGGACATAAAGTTCCGACGGGCCCGAAAATGGAACAACTTCGGGGATTTCGGCCGATCATCGAACAGAATGCACTTTCGTACTTGGGGCAGGCGGGACAAAAATGTCCGACAGGCCCGAAATACATACAAAATGACCCAAAACACAGATTTTCTCAATTTTCACGACTTAGGCACTTTAGGGAAAAACACTCGTAACTCAAAATTTTGGAATTTTACTTTTATCAGAGCAGGGAATTTTGAGTGGACAACAGCTGGCTCCTTCTGGGGAGGAATTGGCATGAATTCAAGGAATGAGGCAAGGCAAGAACTTAGAGAAACTCGGGAAAAGCAGGACCGTGCCTTATCCATTGGGCCACGAGTCAAAAACAGACCAACACAGAGGGCAACACACCAAAACAAAAGGAGGAAGGGAAACACGCCAAAACGCAGAAGCAAAAACACTGTACAAAATATACAAGGGACTCCCTAATCACCTAGGACTTGAACAACTTGAGGTACTGCCCACTATAAGGAAGTGGGAGGGGAGAACCATCTATGTAATCAAGATAGAAAGAATTCTTACCAGAAAAGTGCCTGATCTTGAAAGGCCCGAGCCAAAGGGAATCAAACTTTCCATGGCTGCCACGAGGTTCATGTCTTTTATCCCATAGCAACACAGTGTCAAATAGGGCCTTTACCTTTTGCTGGTGAACAGATATCCTATCAGCAACCATTAATCTGTCTTCATTTAGTTTGTGCAGGTACATAATTCTCTTATCCAGAGCATCGCTGAAACTAGTATCCTCAATGGCCTTCATTAGGTGCAAGGCTGGCAGTTCCACTGTCACTGGCAATTGAGCCTCAACTCCATACACCACTTGAAAAGGGGACATTCCAATGGCTCTTTTAGGTGTGATCCTGTCTGCCCAAAGAGCATCATAGAGCTTCTTGTGCCAGTTTCGTTGAGACTCATTGACCAACTTCCTTATAATTGTCACCAGATTTTTGTTGGTGGATTCTGCTTGCCCATTTCCCTGGGGGTAATAATCTGAAGAATGAGCCAGTGAGATGCCATACCCGTAGCAGAAATCCATTATCTCAGTTGAGGAGAAGTTTGAAGCATTATCTGTTACAATCTTGTTAGGTACACCATACCTTACCAAGATGTTCTCTTTGATGAAGCTGCATACCACTTCAGAAGTGGTGCTCTTGACTGGAATAGCTTCCACCCATTTGGTGAAGTAGTCAGTGGCAGTTAGCACATGAGTGTGACCAGCACTAGAAGTAGGATTAAGTGCACCAATGAAGTCCAAACCCCACTGTTGAAATGGTTCCTCAATCACAACTGGCTTGAGAGGCAACGACGCCAGTTTAGGTCTTCCCACAAAAGTCTGACAAGCCTCACATTTATCCACCCACTTGGATGCATCTCTGAACAAGGAAGGCCAGTAGTATCCTCCACGGAGTATCTTGTGAGCAGTGACCGTTGATGAATAGTGCCCTCCACATGCCTGATCATGAAAAGCTGAGAGCAATTTTCTCTGCTGTTCCTTGTCCACACACTTCAAAAATCTCCCATCTAAGCCACGCTTGAACAAAGCATTTTCCCATAATACATATTGCGCTGACCTCAATTTAACAGTCCTCTTTTCCTTGGCAGTTAAATGAGAGGGGCATTCCCCATAGGTGAGAAAATGGGCGATGTCAGCATACCATTCATCGACTGAGCTAAGGAACAGAACAGTAGGAATGTCAGCTTTCTCCTCCAGCAACTCATGTTTAGCTCCTTCAGCAATGAGCTCACAAAGACCTTTTCCACGAACCAGCTTGGTCGGTTTGATATCAATGTCATACTCTTGGACCTTAGCAACCCAGTTCCCTCTCTTGGATCCAAATTCTTGTTGTGTGAGAATCGACTTAACAGTTGTATCTGGAACCAGCACCATGGAGTGAGAGTTGAGGATATAAAAATGAAACTGCTTCACAGCTTTGACCACTGCAAAAGCATGCTTCTCCATCATGGTGTATTTCAACTCGTGATCCTTTAGAATATAGCTCATGAACGCAATTGGGAGTTCATGCTCATTAGAGTCTTCTTGAGTTAAGACAGCAGCCAGGGTATTATCTGTAGCATAGCAATAGATGATGAAATCTTTGCTGAAATCAGGACAGGCCAAAACTGGAGTTTTAGCGATAGCTCTCTTGATACCCTCAAAGGATTCCTTTCCTCCAGAAGACCAACCAAATGTTTGCTTCCCTTTCATCATTTGAGAAATATTCAAAGTTAACTCTGCAAAATCAGGGATGAACCTTCTTAAAAAATTGATCTTACCGAAGGAGTGCACACCCTTTTTACTGGTTGGGAGAGGAATTTGCTGGATAGCTTGTACTCGTTCAGGGTCAATCTTAATACCATCCTTGGAGACAATGTGCCCTAATAGTTTTCCCTCTGTGACACAGAAAACAGATTTTTTAGGATTCAAAGAAATTCCATGCTCTCTGCATCTTAGCAGAACTGTCTCCAGGTGATCAAAATGATCCGCTCTTGTCTTGGAAAACACTGTCAGGTCATCAAGATATATGACAATACACTTCCCTTTCAAGCTTCCAAAAGCCAGATCCATGGCTCTCTGAAAAGTGGCACCAGCGTTAATGAGCCCAAAAGGCATCCTCTTGTAAGCAAAGGTGCCCCAAGGAGTAGTGAAGGCTGTCTTGTGTTGATCTGCAGTATCAACCTCTACCTGATTATATCCAGAAAATCCATCAAGCATAGATAACATTTCCGATCCTGTTACTGCTTGCAATACTTGATCCATCATAGGAAAAGGATAATTATCTTTCAGAGAAGCCTGATTCAGGTTCCTGAAATCAACACAGATGCGGATCTCACCATTCTTCTTCCTAACAGGCACAATATTTGCAATCCATGTTGAATGGTGAATGGGAAAGATGATTTTAGCCTTCAACAACTTCTGAATCTCCTGAAAGATGGTGTCAGCTATTTTGGGATTATACTGCCTCTGTTTCTGCTTGAAAGGCTTAATTCCAGGCTTAAGAGGAATAGAGTGCTGCATATCTTTTGGCTTGAAGGCTTTTAGATCCTCATAAGAGTAAGCAAGAACATCCTTATACCTCCTTAGAAGATCAATTGCTTTTCTCCTCTCATCTGCTGTGCAACATTTTCCGATATTCACGAGCTTGGGGTCAGTAGAACTTCCAATATTGATTTTTTCATGTTCAGCTGATTGTTGAGGCCCAGAGGAAGCTCTAGATTTCACATACCTGTCATGTTTATCAAATAATTCCTCCAAACTCACCAAGCCTTTAGGAATCTTGTTTCCTTTGAGTTTAATGCACCCTTCCTGATCTGTTTCTTCTCCTTGGGTGACAGCTTGGCCAAAGGACACACTTTCACGAGGCAGGTTGTCACTTCCCTCAAAATACAGTTGTTCAAAATTACCTTTGAGTTCCAGGAAGGAAAGAAAATGTTGATCATTATTGAAAACCTACCAGTTATTGTTGTTGTCAGGTACACTAGGCCGATGGACCATTTCAATGGTGAATTTGTCCTGAGAGAAATCAGGATGAGGAATCAGCAGTGACCCTGAGACAGCTAGTGAATCAGCCCTGCTGTTCTTTTCCCTAGGTATTGCTTCAATAGAGAAAGCATCAAGGAATTCAATGGAATCCCAAACCTGATTCCGGTAATGCTTCAGCCTCCCATTTTTTACCTGAAAGAGGTTTCTGACTTGCTTTACAATCAGCTCTGCATCACCACGAGCCAGGAGGTTCTTTACACCTTGTTCTTTGGCCACCTGCAATCCGAGAATGAGAGCTTCGTACTCTGCTGTGTTATTAGTATTCTCGAACTGTAACTTGAATGAAAAGGGGTGTAGGCTTCCTTCAGGTGACACTAGCAGGACACCAGCTCCAGAACCAGCTGAGGAACAACTTCCATCAAATTCTAAAATCCAAACCCCGTTAGGATCTCTAGGAGACACTTTGGGGGGTGGGATTTCATCAGGGGACATAATCATGTAATTACCATGACCCATATCCTCATAGAGTATTTGTGCTTTAGGATCATCCGTCTTCTGCACAATATACTCAGATTGTTTCTCAGGCAGCAGCTTCTTCATTTGTCCATTAACCGGTACAAGGGCATGTGACCAATCCATTTGAATTTCCCCACCCACATCTTTACAAAAGTTCCTACTTAGCAACATCCCGTATGAAGGAGGGATATCTGCTACTAAGATGGTAGCCAACACTTTCTTTTCAGGCAAGGCAGCAAAAGCCACTTGTGCATCTTTAATCCTTCCAACCAGAGGCACTTCCTTACTCTCCATAGAGTAGCAAGATCCATAAGTACGAGTGAGGGTTAAGCCTAAAGCATGAGCTACTTTAGCTGGCATGACATTGTCCGAAGCTTCGAGTCTATGACACAATTACTGAGCCTATGGCCAGCTATTAGGAGTGTTACATAAAATGGTTTAATTTTGTCACCAGGCGAGGTGACAAAGCAATTACTGAGGCCCGGGTGTGGTGCGAGGAGGAGTAGGTAGAAGGCCTTTAGAAGTGGTCTTAGAGTTGGAATTGACAAAGTGGATCATTTTGGCAAAGGCTTTGGGATGGGTTTGATAGTACTCAGCTTCTGAGATTTGGACCTTGGTCTTTTTCAGGTGATCAACAATATCAAAGGATCCAGAAGTGGACGGGCCATCATCATGTGGAATTCTAGGCTTATCAACTTTAGGAGAAAAAGAAGAAGCAACTTTGGTAACTGGATTGATAGGACTCACCTTTGGTGCAGATGAAGTAGGGATAGGAGATCCTCTTTTTGCAATAACAGGGATAGTTGCCGACTGCTCCTTAGATTTCTTTATGGGCTGTGTCACCTTCTCCCTCTGCTTTGTCTGTTCTCGAGTCATGACAGCAAATGATTCGCTGTTCATGTCTGCTATCACTTCATCATAATCATCTCCATCATCAATGCCCTCAGTGGTGAAGAAATTCACTCGAGATCCCTCAAGTTCTTCTGCCTCATCATCAAATTCTCTCGCAAACTCTTCGCAAGCTTCATTATCTTCATCATCATCTGGTTCTTCTACCTCACAGGTCGCATTGACAGGGACTTTAACGGGAGGTCCTTCAAGTGCTAGTCTTGTTTGAGAAGTAGGAAAATGATTCCTGGGCTGGAAATTTCTCCTTGGAACATCTGCATAAGGAGCGTGCTGAGCCAATTGTTTCTTTATAGCGATAAGATCATTCGCAAGTTTCTGAACTAATGGATCAGTATTAAGTCCAGGGGTGGAAGAGGAAGAGGCAGCAGACTTAGATTTGGGAGGGTCTCTTCTCAACTTCCCTGACATGATCAAGTCATCCTCGATACTAACAGCAAGAGTTTGATCCTCGACCAATGTTGCGAGATTATCCCTTCTTAGTGCATAACTAACTTTGGGCGTTTGAGCATTTAGGAAGAAACACTTTTGAATTTGATCAACAGGTCGAGTATTTACTAGAATCTTGTTGATCAGTCTGTTGAATCGGGCCACAAACTCTCTCATGGGTTCTTGTGAATCTTTCTTTATCTGAGAAATTTGGGCAAGAAAAGCATGCACATCTTCTGCCGGCTTGAAATGGTTTTCGAACTGAGTTCTCATTGTGTTCCAGTCGGTGATAGCATTAGCCGGAAGGTGGTAGAACCAATCAGCAGCATTGTCTTGTAACGTCTCAACGAACAGCCTCACGGAGACGTCTTCATGTTCGACTCCCAGAACTCCACAGCAACAATGAAAGCTGCGACGTGTTCATCAGGATGCACTTTTCCGTCGCCTTTGAATTTGGGGAAGTTCTTCCAGTTACCTCTAGGTAACTCATGTAAAGGCTGAGTAAGGGCCAGGGGCCCGACACGATGACCCCATGGTAATGGCGCCGCCATTCTTTGAAAAACGGCTTGGAGAGGAACTGCAACACCAGCAAGAATCAAAGCTTGAAGATTAGGGCTAGCTGGCTCTGAAGGAATACCACCCGCAGGACTTCTTTCTTGAACAGGTGGAGTGCTTGTCGAACGAGTCCTTCTATCTCTTGTTGAAGTTGAAAGGAAAGGAAAACCTTGTTGCTCTAAAAGCTGAAACTGAGAATCTTCAATACCAAGGGCCCTTCTCCCTCGAGTGAAACGCGGAGTCGCCAGATCAAAGGATGATCAAAATTTGCAGAACTGGAATGCGATTTTCCCCAGCGGAGTCGCCAAAAACTGTTGGTCATCAAATAGGACTTTTAAGAAGAGCAACAGTCAGGGGACAAGAAGTCCCTCCTCTTTAATGGGAGAGGTTCCCTTATTCAGAAACGAACTTATTTACAAATATACAAAACATGATTTTATGGTTGAACTTGGATATTACGAAAGTGTTTTCCACAAGGATCATCGATTCAAAAGGAGGAGAGGAAAGGGAATACGAGGGTGAGCAGAAGAGCAACATGCAGAATTATAGATAGCAGAATAATCCTTTATGTATGTGAAGTTGAAGTGAATTTAAAACAATATCGTTTGCATTGGATGAACAAGATGAGATTACCAGACACAAAGTTTTGTAAATAACCTTCTTCAGATTCATTAATCAAGGACACAAAGTTCCTTCTTGGTTTTACAAGATCACTATACTCACAATATTTGAAAATATGCAATCAGTGAGACTAACGAACTAGAAACAAATGATCTTCACGAAATTAAATGAAAACACAGAGATAACAAAGATTAGATAGACAATGAATGGAAAGCCCTTTTGTATTGATTTCTCTCTGATCTATTTACACTTCCAGAAAATATGCCAAGTTCTTCCTCCTTTTCGAATGGCGTAGAAATGCCATTATATAGCTTACAAGTCAGTTACTCTTCGTAACCATTTCTTTTAACCAAGAATAGTTAAGGACTGCCAACCGCAATACCTCAACCTTTTACAAAGAAAACGGAAAAGAAAGGGAAGAAGAGAAAAGAACGGGGAAGAAGACAGGGGCCAAGAGAGGGACCCACCGACTTGAATCTGGCCCGAACTTCTTCAGATGGCCACGAGGGACTGACGTGTTGGTCGTAGACTGAGTCCAAAATCCAAGACACTTCTCCATCTCATTATCAAACTCGACATGAGTATGATAATCTTTGTTTGCTTCTTCAATGGCAGATTGAAGAGAGCAAATCTCCTTCATTTTCTCCTTGGAGATGGAACTTTCCTTGAATAAGTTATCTTTGACAAAAGCTTTGAATTGAGCTTTGATTTCTTATAAGGAAAGGGAAGTACCAGAAGTCTCATCCTAAAGATGACAGTGTATATCTTTGAAAGCAGAGACCACCAGTGTCTTGAAAGCTTCACCCTTCTGCCAACTGTTCTTCAGTTCTCCCAAAGCCTCTTCTAGAACTCTGATCTTCCACTCCACACTGTATACCAAAGACTTCGATAGATTATCCTTTGCATCATCAAAGACTTTACTTGCCAACAAGACGTTCTCATCTGCCTATCCCATGAGTTGAAGGTCTACTATGCAACTGCTCCAGAGTTTGAGTTCTTTATCCATGATATTGATAGTGGAGGAGAGCTTCAGTTGCACATTGCTCACCTTTTCGTGGAGTTTGAAAGCTTCATCGATGAAGTTTAATCCAACAACAAGCATGTCATCCACCATGGCTTCAATAGCTCTGCCATAGACAGAATACTTGTGCATATCTTTGATACTCTGCACTTCGTCTTGGCTTAGAATTACAGGAGGTGGGAGAGTAGTCAATGCGGTAGGGTATAAAACTTTATCCTTAGACAAAAGAGACTTGATGAAACCTGTGAGAACTTAGGCCTGTTCTTCCAACTGTTCAATAGTTTGTTGCCCTTTTTCTACCCTCCCAATGACTCTCGTGACTGTTTCCTGAAGGTTGTGAGTTTCACCTTCAGTAATAGACTCTCCCATTGGGATTCTTGAAAGCTCCAAGTCAGATGCCAGCAAGTCTGATTCTGATTTGTCCACTGTAGGCTTAGCAATCTCCAAGAATTGCTGACCTTGAGCATCAGACACTATTCTGGAAGTAGTTCTGGATTTCTTGGCACGAGAAGGAGTGGTGCCCAACAAGGCTGCAACAACATCAAAATTTGGTCCCGAGCTCCGAGAGGAAAATTTTCTCTTCCTATTGTCAACCAAAGGTTGCACCCACGCAAAAGAGGAAGAGGAATCAGCAGGGGGGGCAAGAGGACCGAGAGACATAGAGCTCATGACGCTCAAGGTCTGTGCAGCTGTGGTCTCAGGTTGAGAGGTGAGTGGGGCACTTGGGGCAATTGCGACAGAAGAGTCAACATCACCTGAAAGCTCAGTGCTCTGGATTTCTTTATCTTTATCAGCTGGATCTTCAGGAGCATTTGCAAGAGTTGGTACTTCACTTTCTTCACTTTCACTGAGAACAATGATGTTCTCTGGTCCCATAGGCAACTCTGCCTACTTTCTTTGAGGATCACTTTCCACAGGCTCCTTCTTAACCTCCTTGAGCTTCTTCTGGTACACTTGAGTGGATGAAGAAGGAGTAGAAGCTGCAGGTCCTTGTATTGATGAGGCAGGAGGGGTCTTCACTGGTGTTTCTGACCTTGGAATAGATGCTTCTCTTCTTGGTGTTGAAGCATCCTTAGAAGAGGATTCTCCTGAATTCTCGAACCATCCTATCAAACCAGACCTTAGTCCTGACTAAGACTGGAGCAAGGATCTCAGCCAGATCATCCCTCTCTTTCCTGTTCCAATCCAGGTCCTCCAAAGGAGTGTGCTTAATCACATTTTCATACTCATACGAGTATAGATCAGAATTGTCATCCTGGAGACCTTCAGGAACTTGGTATAGACCGAGTTCTTGGATCAATTGCAGGGAGAACCTGCCACAATGCCTCCTCCTGGCCTCAAAATCATCTGCACAGTCATCCCAGTAGTCTTCTGCATTAGCCCTATGATGGTAGATTATTTTGATGTTCTGTTCAACAAACTTCTTCAAGTCAAAGCAGGTTCTTGGCTTGAAGAAATGAACAGTGATAGGTACCAGAGCTCTCTCTATGTTCTGAGCATCCAGAGCTGTTTTGCAAGTGTAGTTCCCCAGAGAGATGGGAAAGTGCAAGCCAGAAATCTTTTTATCTCTGCAAGTTTTGTGCAACTTGTCTAGTTTCCTGCATATTTCTATCAAGGCCATTTTATCATTGCAGAACATGGGAAGCCGCAGAGGAGTGCTCTCATAGCCAGCAAGCCTGATATAAGAAAATTTCCTGAATTGGATGAAATAAGCACCATATTGCGATATCAGGTTCATGGCTTCATCTGAAAACCTTCTAGCAGTATCACCTTCAAGCAGTCTGACCACGTACATGGTGAAAGCATCATTGACCCTTCTGAAATTACGATTGCTGGTCTCCAGGGTGAACTGCGGGCAGTAAGCATATACTGGATCATCTTTGTGAGCGTCGATGTAAGAAAAGCCAAACCATTGCCGTGACGCTGCCAGGGTATACATCAAGTACGAAGTCATATAGAACTTCTTCGTTTGCTGCACATTGGACAGCTGCTCCGTCAAATTCATGCTTATGATTTCCGCCCAATTGATATTTTGCGTTCCTTCGCACACCATGCTGATGAGCGGGCACATCCAGAAGTGAAATTCGTTGGTAGAGGGCAAACCCATAACCCGAGCCAGCAAGATTATGAAGTCTGACAACTCTTCATTGAAATCTGCTCGGAAGAGGGTTTTGGTCAGACGAGAAGCTCCCTTCCTAGGGTTTTTAAGCCAGGACTTCGCCACTCGTGCCTTATATTTGTCACTGTCTTGGTCGAATGTTAGTTCTCGTGCTTGATCTCGGGAAACGACTATGGCATTATCCATCTCTGGAATTCTCAGAGCAGTGCTAATGGTGGCATCCAATTTGGCGATGAGTTCCCCATGTATATTAGTCAATTCACTCGAAACGGGGTCGAAGTGAGCTCCGCATGAAAGCACGGTATCAGCACACTGTACTGAGATTGGGAAACCTCCAGCAAAAGCCAAACCACTATCGTGAATCATCTGCGCCATTGGTGTAGGGTTTGCGTCTGCCATTCTTGCCCAAAAATCACTGAAATCAAGATGACGAGCTTCGTTGTCGCCAATATTACGAACGACAGACTCAAGTGGTGAAATTTGTTCCTGTCCCTGAAACTTGATCTTCATATTGATAGTAGCTAGGAGGACAGAGCCGCAAACCAAACTCGGAAAGGAATTACAGAGGGAGGGGAACACGCGCAGGTTTGCAAATTGCAAGGGTTCGAGCAAAAGATAGCATGGAAGTAGTGCGAAAAATGCAAAGGGGAAATGCTCGTTATATAGCCGTTTAGGAGAGAGAAAAGCCATGAATGCGCATTTAATACATAACCACCAATTTGAATGAGCATGATATTTGGGTAGAGCGGGAAAAATAAGCACGAATGACACTTGGTACGCTCGGGAGATGTGAGACGCGAATGCGCGAAACGCGCTCGGCCGATTTTGGCGAAATAGGGAGAAGACGCACAAATGCATTTTGGGACATTTGGAACAAGAAAATGTGAAGGACGTGGTTCGGGTGTTTCGGCCAAAATTAGAACAAAAGGCCCGTTTGAACTTGGGACATTTGGAACAAAAAGTTCCGGAGTATGCGGTTCGGGTGTTTCGGCTAAAATTAGAACATCTCGCACAATAAGTTTTGGGAAACTTTGGACATAAAGTTCCGATGGGCCCGAAAATGGAACAACTTCGGGATTTCAGCCGATCATCGAACAGAATGCACTTTCGTACTTGGGGCGGTGGGGGAGAAAAATGTCCGACAGAAAAATACATACAAAATGACCCAAAACACGATTTTCTCAATTTTCACGACTTAGGCACTTTAGGAAAAAACACTCGTAACTCAAAATTTTGGAATTTTACTTTTATCGAGCAGGGGGAATTTTGAGTGGACAACAATTATCCAACTCCATTAATAACTCACAGTCGACACAAAAAATACTCATTCAAGTAAATCATTTACCCAAGCTTATCAGTGCACTCTCTATTATTGTTATTAGCTGCATAGACTTGAATCTTCATTGAAGGGGTGTTTATTCCTAAGACATAATGCATATATTATCTTATTATCCTTCCCAAACTTAGCATAGGTTTATCAAATAGTATTTTCACATATGAAAACATCATCAAAAGATAGACATGATGATCAAACGGTGAGCATCTAAGGGACGTGGCTAAATTTTAAAGTATCCATCCCCAGCAATAAATCCCATGAAGAGTCTAAAAAAATCCCTAAGGCATCAAATATTGGTCTCAAAGTAATGGAAAAAAAATACATTCATCACAGATTCACGCAAAAGAACCCAAAAGCTAGTCCTTAATATTTTTGTGTGATTTAAATGTAAAAACAAAAATAATGTTAATTAACCTATGCAACCATTGGTATACGGAAATAATAAGATAAATTGAAAGGTCAACTTCCAAGACCATTTGCAGAACCAAATATAGCAAGGGATCATCCTAAGAAGCAGTTAACACAAGAGAGAAACTAAAAACATAACCTGGAAGATGAGAATCGATAGAAAACCCACAAAATAACCCCAAGCAATAACCACCTCAGTAAATAAAAGAAAATTTCTTTCATGTTATGGTTAATTTTAGCATAGTAGACAAATGAGAATAAATTATCATGCCTGAAAATGTGGCCACATGCTCAATGCATCTGACATGGCCGTAGATGCAGAAACTTAGCGAATCTTCCACATTTTTACCTAGTGGGTGCCCAAAACAGTCCATGGCTTCACGTTTTGGCATAGGAAAGGGGTTTGCAACAGGGCTTGCAGGCTCAAACACCAACCCATCACATATATTTTCTAGAGTTTTAGTTCCTTGCCAGAAAAAACAAACTGAAAACCCTCCACCAGATTTCATGTGGCTAGTAACCAAGGAAAAGGGAACTCCTCGGGTGTACTATGTACAGCCTGTTGGTGCTCAAAATTGTCTTGTCCCATTTGTGCCTGTGAAAACTTATTGATTTACAACCTTTTTCATTCTATCCTTCCATGTGTTATGACTGCTTGACCCTTGTGGCCATTTTTAATTGGTTCTGGGATGTAAATCTCTTAAGGGTTTGTATTTTGAGTCTCCCATGCTCTGTTCCATCAAAACTTAGGTTCCCCCATGTTTTCTGTTCTCCACGGTTGGGATTTGTCTTCCTTATTGTTTCTGCCCTAAGTACTTGAAGAAGAATGAATTGATGTGTCCTTGAGGAACATATTTGAGCCTTGTAACATTCCTAAACTTTCTGTCCTCAAAGAAAATTTCATTCCCTGGCTCAAATAATCATTTTTCTATTTTTTATGGTTTGACAAGTGTTTCTCTGGTCAAATTTGCATCCTAGCATCGGCAAGGGACGTGGCACCTTTTGGTTGGACGCGGCTCAGCTGGGTACTTAGAAAAATTCATGAAAATCCTTAACTCAAAATGTGTCCACGTGGAGGCACGATGCTCATTTGAAGATTTACTTTTGGGTTTTTCCTTGGAGTAGCGCCAAGAGGACACGTGGAGGCTTCCGCTACTTGGCCTGGACTTAGACAAATTTTTATGCAGTTGGAAGTAGTTTGGTGGAATAGGACATGTGGCGAGCTTGTGCTCATTTAGGGTCTCCGCTTTGGGCACCATTTTTAAGTTGTGCCATGGAGACACATGGAGGAACCGTGCGTGTTCAGGAACCGGCCCTTGAGTTTCATTCTAAAGGAGCACCAAGCTAATAGGTGAAGGCCTCCACTCACTTTGCATTTTACTTAGAATTTTCAACCGGAAAAAAGAGACTACCTCAGATCATGACACATGGTGCCTTCCGCTTAGCTAAAAGCATTCAGAAAACCTTGCCGAACAGGACACATGGCGAGCCCACGCTCGTTCAAAGTATCAAATTTTTAGGACCACCTCAAGGTGCGCCATGGTGACATGTGGTAGTTTGAAAAGTCAAAAAGGTGGGGAGGCGGACCATTGGAGGAAACTTGGATTTTTTTCCTCCTTAAGGATTAAAATTTTAGAATGGCCTAAAAGCCCAATGAGGAAATAGTCAACATTTTTCCCCAATCAATATCAAAAGGGTGAAGTTGCGGGGGAAACTTGGAAAATTTTCCTTTTTCCAAAAAGAGGATCAAATGGAAGAATTGGGCCATGGTCCTACTGGGTCCCACCTTTGGACACATGTTAGGCTCATTTCCCAAGGATAGAGGTGTGGAGAAAATGGAATTTTCTTCCATTTTTTCAAAAGTTGTAAAAAGTCAAGGGAGGCCCCTAGATTTGTTTTAAAGTATGAATCTTCAACATGGACGGCCCAAATTTAAAGTAAAGAGCAATGGTAGCTGAGAGTCAAAATATAATTCTCCCTCTATTTCTATGCAACACATCTGGAAGTGTGAGTCTCCATGATTTCTTGGTGTTTTCTACATGCCAAGCAAAGAAGGAAGTTAATGTTGATATCTGAAGTTTGGTGGGAAGATCTGGAAGATGTCTTTCACCATTAAAATGGTCTAACTTTCGTGCCCGATCAGATTTTTCGTTTTTCTTCTCCCAAGCACGCAAGGGGCCAGATTTGACAGATTAGGGGTGGAAGTGGTTGGAAAATTGAAGGAAGAGTGATCTACCAGAGCAAGGAGTTGAATGCGGGAGGCATTCGATGAAATATGCCCCCTCGAGCACCAAGACTTCTTGCAGATTTGATTCTGAGAATCATGAAAGAATCATGGCAAACACTGGTGCATTAAACATTTTTGTCTTTTGGGAGAAAGGGATCTGTTGTAAATTTTATAAATGGCACAATTTTTTTGTGCAAATGGTTGGGAGTTTTTGGAAAAGTCATAGATTGATTTTTCTAGCAGAAAAAGCTTGATAGAGCCCATCCCTTTTGAAGCTATCTAAGAAGCCTGTATATCTCTCTTTGTATCAGTTTCAATCATGTTAAGGTGGTTG
The DNA here is from genome assembly GCA_018340775.1 of Taxus wallichiana var. yunnanensis. Classification (NCBI taxonomy): domain Eukaryota; kingdom Viridiplantae; phylum Streptophyta; class Pinopsida; order Cupressales; family Taxaceae; genus Taxus; species Taxus wallichiana. Next base: position 816,039,099 of record CM031237.1, read on the forward strand.
CAAGTGTACAAACATTGAAAATATTTGAGATTGTTCTAGAAACTTTCCTTTGCTGATAAATTTGATCAACCTTGAGTTATTCTATGTTAATCTTGAGTAAAGTGTATTTATTTCATCTCTGAATGCATGCAAGTAGTTTTTATTGTTTCTATTACAATCTTGTATCAAAATCCAGTCTAATCACATAGGTCTCAATCCTTATGATGGTTTTAGTGGCATTTGTAATTTCATCACTCAGAAGAGATTTCATATGGGAGTGAGATAAATGATTTAAAATCACTTTTCTTTCATTTTGTTGACAGAGATTATCTATAAGCCTCTAGGTGTACCTCAGGCATGGTTTGATTTGAATCTTGGTGCTTTATTGGGTTTTCTGACTTGATCCTTCATGATAGAATCCCATAGGTTGTGTGAAAGAGTGCTAATTTGGGCCTCCATTTAGGCACATATTCTAGTTGAAGAAACATTTCTAACTTTTGTGGTATTTTGTTGGCTGAAATCCTTCCATTTTACATAAGCTCTCAAGGATCTAGTGAGTCAAGTTCATCCTGTCTCCCCTCCCACCAAAATCTATTTAAAAAAATCCAATCCCATCCATACTACCCCTGTTCTACTCTATATACCCACACAAGACCAAAATCCATTTGCCAAAGTATGCAGGATAAATCAAGGTCTCAAATGTCTTTAGTAACCTTTGCCTTGTTGTGAAAGTATCTCCATGATCTGGAAGTGACAACTCATGAGTGTCAGATGTAGTGTTTTGATCATATTTTCCATAAGGTCTTCTCTATAAAATATATGCAAAATAAAGGTACCCGTATCTCCTTTCAAATAATAGAGGTTACAAAATAGGTTCTCTTACCTTGATTGAAAGTCATAACCTAAAATAGTTAGGATAAGATCATATCCTTTTAAGGTGTTACCCATCTCTCCATAAATCCAAGTAATAAAGGGATAGTCAGATCTCCTCCCGGCTACAAAACAACATATAGTTATGATTTGGCTACCTTTAAGCTCCATGTTCAATCAGTGTTTTTGCTTGGCTTGAAAAGGAGAACAAATTTGGGTACTAACATCAGTGGTGCTGATGCTGTGGAACCGTTTGGAACTCCTGGGAAATAATTTGCATTGCTAAGACTAATTTGTTGTTTCACTGCCAATCCATATTTATTTAGCCCGTTAACAACACCAACATAAGTGGTGCCATTTCTGGGACTCTCAGTTCAAAATCAACAACCTGGTAAAACATTTCTTGTATGATCCAAGTTTTGTGTGCAATTCTTTGATTTTCCACACCTAATGCACTAGCTTTCATTTGATACATATGGGTGAAGAAAGGTTAGAATCTTTCCATTTCCAGTTTCTTGCATTGACAGACCTTTGACAGATCATATTTAGTGCATCTGCATAACTAAGGTGAAATTCCTTAGTGGCGACTCCTTGTTGATATGATTCTTAAAAAGTACCAGTGTCTTAAAACTTTGTCAAAATCAGATCTGTTACTAATATTTGCAAAGCTAGAGGGAAGAAGATATTTCTTTGCTAGGGATCCTGCTAGGACATTGTTTCTAGAGCTAGGAAAAGAAAAATCAGAAGGAAGAAAATCTTGGAGAGCTGTTGGAGATCAGCAGACAAGAAGAGGGATCTCTATTGATGAAAGTGAACAGCCTATCATTGAAGACTGCCATTCTAGTGACTCTGAATCAGGTATCCTCTTTGTGGAATTGAACTCTCTAGCTAGAGAGGGGCCTTCATTTGATTTTGAAAGGTTTGCTTCACACTCTACTCCTGTCTTTTCTGAGGTTGATATGGATTTCCAAGAAGTAAGGCCTTTGGGGATACCCATTTTGAAAAGTATACCCCTATGTTTCAAAGACCTTCTACCCCTCATCAATTTGTCACCCCTCCAGGGTCACCTCCTCAAATCAATATGGCTCAACCCAGGCCTCCATTTTTGTAAACACCTTTGGACCTATAAATTTTGTGGGAATGGCTAGTTACCCAAATGCAGTGCCTCAAGATGTAAGGAACATAATGCCAAAGTTCTAGGGAAATAATGCTATTACTGGAGATCAACATCTAAATATTTTTATCAATATGATGGAAGATTTTGAGATTGAACATGAAGATGTATATATCAAGCTATTTATCCATACCTTGGAAGAGGATGCTAGGGACTGGTATAAAGCATTGCCAGATAACTCTATTGATTCTGGACTGAGATGAGTAATGCATTTAGATTGCAGTATGGTGATAGAACTGACCCTAGGTTCCTATTGATAGAGTTTGAAAACATCAAAAATAACCCTAATGAGTCAATAGATGATTTTAACACAAGGTTTAACAATACCTTGAGGAGATTTCCTGTCAGGATAAGGCCTTGTGATGAGTCATGTTTGATCAAATATACTGATGCATTTGATAAAAAGGATGCATATTATTTAAGAGATAAAAACCCCACAAATTTGAGGCAAGCCTTCACCATGGATTTACAAATAGAGAACAATATCAAGGAAATTGGAAATCCTCCAAAGAGAGAAGGTGTAAACTGGTTAACCCAAAAAACCCCAAACAAGAAAGGTTGCTGATTTGGAAGAAGTTGTGAAGACTTTGGCAGGGGATGTCAAAGAAATTTCCTACAAACTAGCCAGGGTAATGAGAAGGGAATTGGGTAGGGTTCACAAGGTCAACATAAGTAGCAAGGCCAAGACAGGTTCATTAATCACCAAATATCTAATGACAGAGGTAAGGGATATGTTGGATTTGGAAATAGACAGTCTCAAACCATGGATAACAGAACAATACCTGATCCTTTGGCTGCCAGAGTTGTTGTTGTGGAGGAGACATTTTTCATTGATTGGTGTGATAGATGTTTAATTCCTCATGATCCTTGTGAAGAAGATCAGACATAAGAATAAGAAGATGATGATGACAATGATGATGATGTCTGCGTGATGGGTTTTTCTACAAGCTCACATCAAGGGGCAACTTCAACTAAAGTGATAAGTACCCAGACTACTTCCAATTTTTGGGATTGCATTCATAGGGTGACTATTCTTCCTCCCTCTCATACTTTAAAAGTAGATAATGTATAAGCTTTTTAATTACCCAATAATGACTTTGAATATTTAAGGGCTTTAATGATAAAGAAGTATGATGGAGGAATCCCATATGAGGAAGATATATAGTTGCTTGATGAATGTTGTTGTGGCTCAAGAGAAGGAATATAATACAAGAAGTAAGGCTGTCAAAGGGGCAGGGCCTCAAGCCAAGCCAAAAGCTCCCTTACTTTCAAACATTCCTAAAGAGGCTCCTATGAAAGATGCACCTGCTAAAAACCCTACAGTTCCAAAAAAAATCATACCCCTCCTCATGCCCAAGTTGTAAAAAATATTGTACCACCTAATGAGTGTATTGGCTTCCCTTCTAGTGCTGCCTTACCAAGGAATGCCCCATATGATATTGCTCAAGTATTAAGTAAAATCAAAGTCTCTTTTCAAATTTTTGAATTGCTTAGGATCCCTGAGCACAAAAAGAAAGCATTTGAATACCTGGGGTTAAAAGAAGAGAAGACTTCCCTAGGCAGAAATATAAACATTGTGGAGACCCCTCCAGTCATTAAAGAACTAGAAGCACCACCAACATTAGAAGAGATAGATGTACCGCCTGAGGTCTATTTGGGTACATCCTTGGTATATTCTTAGATGAACGTGGATCCATTCTTCACCACTTTGATCATCAAGGATAGATGATTACATAACTGCATGTTTGGCTTAGGGGCATCATGCAATGTCATGCCTTTGGAAGTCATGAATGAGCTAAACATCAAAGTGACAACAAAGATATGGGAAGTGCACTACTATGGATTCCAAAGAAGTTCCAGTAGTGGAACGTGTGAAGGGTTTGGTGGTGCAACTTGCAGCCTACCCAGAAAAAAATTAAAACTTGATGTTGTCATTGTTGTTTGCCCAGCCAAGTGGGGCATGCTACTATCAAGAAAATGGGCTACAAGTGTTGGTGGGAGTGTCCAAATGGATATGTCCTATGCTACCATTCCAATTGAGGGAAAAATTGTCAAGATGTATGGGGAAAAGAATATGTTGCACCTTATTTAGGATCCCAATAATGCATCCTATGAGGTATTGTACACAAGTGTTGATGGAGACAACTTTGTAGGGTTTGCTGATGGAAAGGAGCACAAGATTGAAGAATTCAAGTTTCTTGAACAAATAGGATCTCCTTGGACTCTATTTTTTGATGGGGCTTGCTCCAAGTTTAGGAATGGTGGTGGTGTTGTTCTACTTTCTCCAGGATAGGAAAAAATTGTTTTTTCCTTCAAACTCAACTTTGAGTGCACCAAGAACATTGCTGAGTATGAGGCACTGTTGTTGGGTTTAATAATTTCTTGGAAATATGGTGTCAAGGACATTAGTGTCAAGGGAGACTCAGATTTAATTGTAAAACAAGTCATAAAACTGTATGCCACAAAGAATCAACGAATGAAGTAGTAAAAGCATGCAATTTGGGATTTCATTGAGATGTTCGATTCATTAAACATTGTGCATAGTGATAGGAAGTTCAATGACTTGACAAACAAGATTGCAGTTTTGGGGTCTCGGTTTGACAATTGTACAATGTCCCCATATTGTGAATATGAGGTTGAGGTATTGATAAGACCCTCTGTCCCTGATAATATTAAACACTGATAGGTTTTTGATGATGATACTCAAGATAAGAGGATTTTTGCAAAACAAAGGAGAGTTTGCTGATTAGTGCATTGATTTGGAGCCAATGGTATGTACAACAGAGGGAAAGGAAACCTTATTTGGGAAGGACATCATCTAGTTAAAAATGAATACCATTCCTAGAGGGCTGGTTGCACTTGAGTCCAATTTTGATAATGTTGATCACATTATTAACAGATGTATGGCATGTTCAAGGGATATTGAGGAGTATGATCTTAGTACATAGGAGAAGCCAAGGAAGATTTGGTTAGGAAGTAACCTCAGCAAGGAGGAGAAGCAGTCCTACAGCTAGTTGTTGAAAAAATACCAAGATTGCATGGCTTGGACCTTTTTGAACTAAAAGCATACAGAGAGGACTTGTTTCAACATGAGATTCCCTTAGAGTCTAATGCAAATCCATTTAGGTAGAAACAGAGGCCCATCAATCCACTCTTATCCCTCAAAATGCAAGAAGAACTAAAGAAGCTAAGAGATGGAGGGATTATCCAGTCCACAAGGTATTCCTCTTGGGTTGCCAACTTAGTACCAGTCAAAAGAAAATGGTGACATCAGGTTGTGTGTGGACTTCAGGAATCTAAACAGAGCATCAATGAAGGATAATTATCCTTTACCAAATATGGAGAACATGTTGTAGTTAGTGACTGGTTCTGAGTTACTTTCCACCTTGGATGGCTTCTCTGTTATAACCAAGTTGTGGTGAAGGAATCAAAAAGGATCAAGACAACCTTTACTACTCCTTGGGGGACCTATGTCTATGTCAGGATGCCCTTTGGTCTGATGAATGTTGGAGCCACCTTTCAAAGAGCAATGGATGTTGCTTTTTCTGGTTACATCAACAAGTTTATTGTAGTTTACCAGGATGATGTGACTGTGTTTTCTAGAAAGAGAAGTGACCACTTGCTGCACTTGGAGAAGATGTTGATAAGATGTAGAGAGTATGAAATTTCACTTAATCCAAAGAAGTGCCATTTTGGATTTTAGAAGGAAAATTTTCTTGGTCATATAGTGTCACAAGAAGGAGTGATGATTAATCCAGAAAGAGTAGAGGCCATCAACAAGGTCCCAATCCCAAAGACTAAGAAAGGAATTCATTCCTTCTTTGGGCAGATAAAATTCTTTAGAAGATTCATATAGAACTTTGCTTAGTTGACCATCCCAATCACTTCCATGCTAAAGAAAGACCAAGTCATAAAATGGGAGGAGACTGTCATCCAAGATTTTAATGGAATCAAAGAGGCATTGAAGCATGCCCCTATTTTGGTAGCCCCAGATTATAAGAAACCTTTCTAGTTGTTTTCCTTTTCTTCAGAAAACACTATTTCTTCTGTCTTGTTGTAGAAAGATAATGAAGGGGCTGAGAGGCCAATTTCCTTTTTCAGTAAGGAATTGCAAGGGGCAGAACTAAAATACACTATCATGGAAAAGCAAGCATTTTCCTTGGTAAAAGCAATAATGGTTTTCATGCCTTATATTATAAGTTCAAGGGTTGTTGCTTATGTTCCCCATACCATGGTAAATGGCATCTTATCAGAGATGGAGGTCTTAAGCAAACGATGCAGGTGGGTGAACAAATTGTAACAATATGATATGGAAATCCAAACCACAAAGTTGGTTAGAGGTTTGGGATTGGCTAAACTTATGGCTGAGAGCAACTTGCAAACTATTGAGGTAAATGAGGTAGAAGAAGGTAGGGTAGATGTTTTTCAAACATTGATGAATTTTGAGTGGTATAAAGATGTAATCTTTTATCTCAGACATTTGAGCTGCCCTGAGCACTTAAGTAAGAACCAGAAGAGAGCCCTTAAGTTGGCTTCCCAAAAATATGTCATCACTGATTATGGGTTAGCTTGGAAGAACCTAGAGGGAGTCCTCTTAAGGTGCATTACTGAAGAAGAAGCCCCCAAGATAATTGTTGATCTCCATGGAGGAGTTTGTGGGGGGAATTTTTCTGCAAGAGTCACAACACACAAGATCTTGAGGGTTGGTTATTGGTGGCAAAATCTCTTCAAGGATACAACCTTGTTGGTTAAAAGATGTGAGAGTTGTCAATGCTTCTGTGGAAGACTGAAAGTTTCAGGCTCCCTTGTTTTTCATCATGTGTCAATTGAAGCTCCATTCAAGCAATGGGGAATGGATCTCATTGGTGAGATTTTAGACCCTTCAAGTGCTAGCCACAAATGGATTCTTGTAGTAGCTCATTATTTTACTAAATTGGTGGAGTAAATCCCCACCAAGAAGGAAACTCACCAAGTTGTCATGGAATTTGTGTTGAACAACATTATCTATAGGTTTGGGGTACCAGTCAAGATTATTGCTGAAAATGCCATGAGCTTTAGAGATAAACCTTTGATGGAAATGTGCAAGGAATATGTGATCAACCTGACATATGCCTCTAATTACAATCCCCAAGGGAATGGACCAGCTGAGTCCAGTAATAAGAATTTGCTGAAGATCATCAGAAGAACATTGGAGCAAAACAAGAGAAAGTGGGGTGAACAGGTTGAAGTTTTTGTCAGGGAAGATAGGATCAAGGTCAAGAGGGTCATTGGAAAGAGTCCATTTGAGTTGGTGTATGGGACTCAGACCGTACAGCCTCTTCATATGCAATTTTCTTCATATTATTTTATGTAAGAGCTAGAAGATCAAGAGGCAAGTCCTTATGATGCTCACATCAACCAAATTATTGAGATTTATGAAGAGAGAAGGGAATTCCACCAAAGGCATATAAAGTTTAGAGAAAAGATGAAGAAACTATTTGATAAGAAGGCTACTCCCAGAGCCTTCAATATTGGAGATCTTGTGCTACTATGGGATAACATACATGAGGATAAGGGCAAGCATGGCAAGTTTGACTCATTATGGATGGGCCCTTACTCTATTGATATCAGGATTGGTGAACACACCTTCTTCCTCAAGGACTTAGATGGTGAACTACTCAAATTGCCTATTAATGGTAGGCATTTGAAGCATTTCTTTGATTAATGCCTCTAGATTAAGAAAATCTTGTGTACAGTGTATAGTTTGTTGTTTGTTTCTGTTTTCATGTTTTTTATCGTTCTGGTTCTTGGTGACCTATTTTTGTTAGGTTTCTCTATTCATTTTTTGGAGAGGGCTTTGTTTCTCTACCTTGAAAATTGACTCTATTGCCCAATGAATATTTTTGGCACTTGGTCTACTTTTTTTCTTGTGGCACTCATAGGGAGTGCCCATCCCCGACTCATACCTGATGTTGGTGCTCAACATTGTCTCGCCCCATTTTGTGCCTATGATAACTTATTAATTTATGACCTCTATCATTCTCTCCTTCCCCGTGTTGTGCCTGGTTGATCCTTGTGGCCATTTTTAATTGGTTCCTGGGTTGTAAATCTCTTAAGGGTTTGTATTTTGAGTCTCACGTGCTCTATTCCATCAAAAACTCAGGTAGCCCCATGTTTTCTATTCTCCACAGTCAGGATTTTTCTTCCTTACTGTTTCTTCCTAAGTACTTGAAGAAGAATGAATTGATGTGTCCTTGAGGAATGTATTTGAGCCTTGTAACATTCCTAAACTTTCTGTCCTCGAAGAAAATTTCATTCCCTAGCTCAAATAATCATTTTTCTATTTTTTACGGTTTGACGGGTGTTTCTCCCAGTCAAATTTACATCCTAGCATCGGTAGGGGATGTGGCACCTTTTGGTTAGACACGACTCAGCTAGGTAGTTAGAAAAATTCATGAAAATCCTCAACTCAAAATGTGTCCACATGGAGGCACGATGCTCATTTAAATTTTTTTTTTTGGGTTTTGCGTTGGAGTAGCACCGGGAGGACATCTGGAGGCTTCCACTAGTTGGCCTAGACTTAGAAAATTTTTAATGCAGTTAGAACTAGTTTGGCGGAATATGACACATGGTGAGCTTGTGCTCATTTAGGGTCTCCGCTTTGGGCACCATTTTGAAGTTGCGCCATGGAGACATGTGGAGGAACCGTGCATGTTCGGGAACCGGCCCTTGAGTTTCATTCTAAAGGAGCCCAGGCTGACACATGGAGGCCTTCACTCACTTTGCATTTTACTTAGAATTTTTAACAACCAAAAAGAAACTTCCTTGGATCATGACACATGGCACCTTCCGCTGAGCTTTAAGCATTCAGGAAAACCTTGCCGGAACAGGACACGTGGCGAGCCCGCAGTATCAAATTTTTGGGACTGCCTCAAGGTGCGCCATGGTGACATGTGGCAGTTTAAAAAGTCAAAAAGGCTGGGAGGTAGACCATCAGAGGTAACTTGGATTTTTTTCCTCCTTAAGGGTTAAAATTTTAGAATGGCCCGCAAGCCCGATGAGGGAAATAGTCAACATTTTGCCTTGGTCAATATCAGAAGGGCGAAGCTATGGGGAAACTTGGAAAAATTTCCTTTTTCCAAAAAGAGGATCAAATGGAAGAATTGGGACGTGGTCCCACTGGGGCCCACCTTAGGACACGTTTCAGGCTCATTTCCCGAGGATGGAGGTGCGGAGAAAAATGGAATTTTTTTCCATTTTTTAAAAAGTTGTAAAAAGTCAAGGAAGCCCCCGGGTCTATTTTAAAGTTTGAATCTTCCATGTGGATGACCCAAATTCAAAGTAAAGATCAATGGTAGATGAGAGTCGAAAATTGATTCTCCCTCCATTTTTCTTTAACATGTCTGTAAGTGCGAGTCTTCATGATTTCTCGGTGTTTTCTACACACCATGCAAATAAGGAAGTTAATGTTGATATCTAAAGTTTGGTGGGAAGATCTGGAAGGTGTTTTTGCCATTAAAATGGTCTGACTTTCGTGCCCGATCAGATTTTCCATTTTTCTTCTCCTAAGCATGCAAGGGGCCAGATTTGACAAATTAGGGGTGGAAGTGGTTGGCAAATTGAAGGAAGAGTGATCTACCAGAGAAAGGATTTGAATGCGGGAGGAATTCGATGAAATATTCCCCCTCGAGCACCTAGAGACTTCTTGTAGATTTGATTATGAGAATCACGAAAGAATCATGGCGAACACTAGTGCATTAAATGTTTTTTGTCTTTTGGGGAGAAGGGGCTCTGTTGTAAATGTTATAAATGGCACAAATTTTTTGTGCAAATGGTTGGGAGTTTTTGGAAAAGTCATAGACTGATTTTTCTAGCAGAAAAATCTTGACAAAGCCCATCCCTTTTGAGAAGCTATCTAAGAAGCCTGTATATCTCTCTTTGTATCAAATTCAATTGTGTCAAGGTGGTTGTAAGTGTACAGCCATTGACAAGCTTTAAGATTGTTCTGGAAATTGTCCCTTGCTGATAAATTTGATCAAATTTTGGTTATTCTGTGTTAATCTTGAGTAAAGTGTATCTATTTCATCTTTGAATGCATGCAAGTAGTTTTTCTTGTATCAAAATCTAGTCCAATCACACAGTGTCAATCCTTATGATAGTTTTAGTGGCATCTGTAATTTCATCCATTAGAAGAGCTTTCATCTAGGAGTGAGATAAACAATTTAAAATCACTTTTCTTTCATTTTGTTGATAAAGATTATCTATAAGCCTCTGGGTGTACCCCAGGCATGGTTTGATCTGAATCTTGGTGCTTTATTGGGTTTTCTAACTTGATCCTTTGTGATAGAATCCCATAGGTTGTGTGAAAGAGTGCTAATATGGGCCTCCATTTAGGCACATATTCTAATTGAAGAAACATTTCTAACTTTTTTGGTATTTTGTTGGCTGAAATCCTTCGATTTTGGATAAGCTCTCATGAATCTGGTGAGTCAAGTTCATCATGTTTCCCCTCCCACCAAAATATATTTAAAAACATCCAAACCCATCCATACTACCCTTGTTCTGCTCTGTATACCCACACAAGACCAAAATCCAGTTGCCAAAGTATGTAGGATAAATCAGGGTCTCAAATTTCTTTAGTAACCTTACCCACATTGTGAAAATATCTCCATGATCTGGAAGTGACAACTCATGAGAGTCAAATCTAGTGTGTTGATCATATTTTCCCCAACGTCTTCTCTATAAAATCTATGCAAAATAAAGGTACCTAGTATCTCCTTTCAAATAACAGAGGCTACAAAATAGGTTCTCTTACCTTGGTTGAAAGGCACAACCTAAAATAGTTAGGATAAGATCATATCCTTTTAAGGTGCTACCCATCTCTCCACAAATCCAAGTAACAAAGGGACAATCAAATCTCCTCCCCATCTACAAAATGACATATATTTATGATCTAGCTACCTCTAAGCTCCATGTTGAATCAATGTTGCTGCTTGGCATAAAAAGGAGACCAAATTTGGGTACCAACATAACCTCCTACAAGATTCCCTCATAGAAATATTCCATGCGGCCAGCTAGAGTTGGCGTGAGTAGGTAAAATATTCCCGTACATATATTAAAATTTGTAATAAAATAGGTGCACATCATACATCTACAGCTTTCATTTACTTTTCCACAACCCCCAACTACGATCCTTCACTAGGGAAGCCCACGCGGCTAGGAAAAGTCATTTTCAACCACAAAATAAACTAGAGCTTGATTGAATAAAACAAGAGCTACAAAATAAGCTACCAAACTTCTTGGTTGGGTGTTTCCTTCCCCAAAATGTGAGAAACCAAACAACTACCCCAAGAATATTTGCAAATCAAAATTAATTAAAAGAAGGGTGCGGCCAACACATCTTGACTTACAAACTATTAATGGAGTGGTAGGTGCTCCTCCTCCAACGCATTTCACTAATGACCAAGAATTTAAAACAAAATACTAGAGTATGTGCCCATAGGAGGAAAAGAGGGTGGGGGTGGGTGGATGCCTCCACACAAACAAGAAAAGAACAAATGTTTTACCAACAAAATGTTATAAATACAAAGCATGCACGGATGCCTAGTCGGCCAAGGGGAAAATGTTAAATGCTAAGCATGAACACCACTTCCTAAGCAATGGCGTCATCCATGAACAAGCTCCTCCTCTTGCATGAATCGGGGCTCGTCTCCGAGAGTGGTCAATAATAAAATAAAATAACTTAAAGGTAATTAATAATAATATTCATGAAAATCGACACAAAATAAAATAATCATTAATCGACAACTAAAATAATAATAATAATATTATTATTATTTTATAACTTTTTAAAAATATTAATCATATTAATAAGGGCCGACAATCAAGCACGACAAAACCAGAACACGATTTTCCTTTAACAGGGTAATCAAATAGGGCGTGCGGAGGCCCTCCACAAGAAGCACCGATAAGGACATGGGAAGACAAGATGGGGAGGAAGGATGTTAATCCTTCTATGTGACAAGGTCAAAGCCAACTAATGACCAGTAGAAACTCACACAAATGTTTAATTCCTAAAAATACGGTCACCAAGTGGGAACTCAAGTAACCATCAAACGAGGCATTACATTTTTGAAGTTGCTTACCTTTTTACACACTAAATTCATTATGTGATCCATTCAGTGAATTCATATCATATAAGGGGCCACTTTTGTTTGCAATCTAACACACAACCCTACATTGTGACCCTGCATGACTGATGCACCATATGCTCTGATGCATACAAACTTTGTAGCAATTTCATAATCAGTCATTCAAGAAATATCCTTCAAATAATAAACAACTATTTTATGTAGGTTTTCTCCATTATAGTTTTCAACCATTTTCATAACACCCATCGATGAGGTGTCCTTGTATGATTTTATAATGTATAGATGTGGATACTTACCCATGCAAAGTTATCGATCACTTTATTTCATCAATTGAAGGAGAGATAAACTTAGCTTTTTTACATTCTCTTTCAAATCTTCCTTCCCTATCATTGAAAGAATTTTTTCCATTTTGCATGCACTACTATCAAACTAATGAGACTCGGTATGTTGGGCATTCCATTATATTGATACAAAACTTTGAAATCGAGGAAATCTGCAATTGGTCCTCCTTTCTTTAGTATGTGAAATAAAGTAGAGAACTGTTTGATTTTTGCATGTAGATTTTTTTGATTCATTTAAACCAGTTTTCGATGTGATCATTCCTCCCTTTTCTATGAGATGTCTCATTTTTTTCTACTTCATACTCTACTACGTATTTAACATGTTGTTATCCTCAGAAAATTAACAAGGGAAATTTTGTAGGTAACCATACCAGAATTTCCATTTTGGTCTCCCGTTGAGGTCCCTTAACGTTCAGAATGACATAAAATCCCTCTCCGGAAAATCTAGTTTTTAGAACTTGGTCATTTTCTACCTTTTTGGGTTGGGCGCAGCTTTCATTCACATTACATCAACCAAAAATGTGCCCCTCTATTCCTTTGGCACATTCTAAGGAGTTTCAACACACCAAATGTTGTGTCTCTCAAAGGTGCATCAAGGTGTAAGTACCATCTTGTTATCACTCTCTAAAGTGCACTGTGGGTGCTAAAAACGTAGTGTCGACACTCTCAAAGTTGCGTCATTGCGCAAATCCCATAGTGTCGACATCCACTTAGGTGCACCATAGGAAAAAGTTGGTGGCACATTTATTGCACCTTTTGCTATATATAGGCACATCCAACCTGTCATTTTCACAATTGAAAAAACATGAAAAGTTATTCCTCTGTGCTTGTTAGCATTCCTGTTAGCCTCACGTGTTGCCATTTGTCGCGTTCGCAGACCCCACATCATCTCCTTCATCATTATATATTCCTGGTAAGTGGCCCTTGCCCTTCTTGTGGATTTTTTGTGGTTTTTATGTTGGTTTAGGTGATTAGGATGGTTGATATTAAACAATGAACCTAATAAGATGACACAATCCCACCCCCTTTTGTAAAACACACCGCAAGCCATTTTTTTTCAATCTCCTTCAAGATCTACTAATCTGGAAGGCTTTGCCTCATAATGGACCCCTGCCCCTTTTCTCCTCTATCCCCTGCTTCGCCAAGGCTAACCCCCTGCTATCAAAATCTAACCTGAGAGAGTACAAAAACCACAAAAATGAAGAGAATCATCCTGCTATCTTCCACAACGAAATTTTCATACGTGTTACGCTAAACACAGTCATGCCCCTTTGGCACACCATTTATTCATGCTGTATTAAAAATAGTCATGCCAAGGTGCACTTGTGAATCGCGCCTTTGTGAACTCAAGTTACTGAAGCCCTTTCCCATGCCTTGTAAAAAATTGCAAAACTCCTAAGGCACAGGCGTGAGCGGACCTACAATACCAACAACACTTCATGATATGTAAAACCTTCCTACGTCGTGCAAGCTTAACCCCTTAGTGCACCTCACCTTGATGTTACATCTTTTGCATCCACGCCTTGGTGCACCATAAAACTCCGTAACACCAATCATATCTGCGCCCCACTAAAAGAATTACAATGGCGCAAGCGTACATCCCTTGACACTAACATCTGAATGTTGTGTAGAGCCTTTCCACACCCCATGCCCCTTGTGGCATAAATTTTTCCCATGCAACACTTTCCCAAAAGTGTGCCTTGATTTTCTAAGTCTCTGCAGCCTATAGTAAAGCTTCGCCTTGCGCTCAGAGGCTCATAAATTGCTAACTTTTCATTCTGTAAGATTTTATGGATGACTTAATAGCTAACATGGCTCTTCTGCAATGGACTTCTCTGATTCTTCTTGTAGATCAATCGCTAAACTTAGATCCACACATGTCTTCATCGATTAAGAAGCCAACTAAGTCCAAGGGTAAAGCCAAGCTAACAGAGCAAGAAATGAAATATAAATACTAAAGGGTCGGGATGCCTGACTCACTTGCAGAGTGTGATCTTGATATCGAGATTCAGAACTCGTGCACATTGACATGGAGGAATTCTGGGCTAGAACCAAGAAGGTCACAGAAACCCATGGATGGATAAATTTGTTGGCAGTGGTCTGTACTTTTCTGTAGGGCTCCCAGTGAGCGCAATCAACAATGATTTTATGATGTTGGTTGGTCGTTGTTACAATAAGGACACAAGATGTGTCAAAAATGAGAAGGGTGAGGTGACAATAGACCTCACGACCTGACATTTTGAGATCATATTGGGTATCCCTCACCACCGACGTTTTATAGCGGTGAGCAGGAGCCGTGAAGACTGCGTGAAGACATGGACTGAAAATGAAGACAAATGTATGTAGTTAATAAATGAGGTGTACATTAAGAATAAGAAGGTGATAAGTAGGTTACCACAAGTCATTCATCGTAGTGAATTTTCGAGGAGCTGAGTGACACAATCACTTTCCCGGGTAGGGTTATTGGGCTCCCGATGCCCATTACTTTCATAAGTGGATGCTTAGGTATTTGGAAATAATAAATAAAAATGTTCCTGATTAGCGTTTTGACTGAGGAGAAATTATCAGCTGCACAATCTTGAAGAAGCTTCAATAACTTTCAACAACTGGGAGGTTCTATATGAACTCCTATGTAGTATATGTTGTTGCCTCAAAGAGTGACTACCCAGCATTGAATGCATATGGGGTATGGCCCCAAGTCATAATGTACAAGTACTATCTAGAGTTAAGATTGAGAATAGCATAGTCCATTTCAGTAAAATCAATGATGTCTTCTCCTATGGCGTCATCTACCTCTTGAGGCCCAACATGACTTACGGTCAGACGACCAAAAGCGTGGTCACCACCACAAAGAAGTGGGGAGCGTTATTCACGCAATTCCCCACTTTCACCTATCTCAGAGCCGCTAACTTCTTGGGAGAGCCCACTAGATTGCTAAGGTATATGAGACCCAAACTGATCCTATTGGAGCTATCTAGACAGCTCATCACATACCATGAGAAGTGTTTGAAAAGGAAGAAGGGTGGAACTCCATTCCCCCTCACAATGGGCAGGTACACCTACACTTCATAGAGCAAAGCCCGGGAGATGTTTGTAGAGCTTGAATTTCTCAATTTGAAGCATAATTTCCTAGTAAGGCCAACCTTTGATCCTCGTGATTACCTTCCAAGGGAAAAGATCGATCCAATTCACATCCCTCAGATCAAAGATATCTACATCGATCTATATCATGAAGTTGAGCTCAGACAAAAGGATCACTCCCGATTGGCCCTGGCAGAGATCATTCAATATGGTGTGGCTATCATCCTAAAGGATTTCCAAGCAACTGATCAAGAAGTTGATTAAGTTTATCTAGACATGGATGGGGAAAATTGGCCATTTACCAAAATTGATAGGAATAAGGCCCCTCAAACTATAGAGGAAAGGGTCAATAGCACTCTGCAGTGCACTCGAGCATTGGTGCAAGAAAAATGGTATCATCTACCTTGGGATAGACTTTACGACGTCTCCCTTAGGTAATGCACCATGTAGGACAAAACATTTTCCTAAGGGTAAAGGACAAGATATAGAAGGAGATGCAAGCACTACTTAGAAAGAAGTTCCTGAGAGCCCTCCTTCCACTGCCAAGGAACATTTTGTGGACTTAGTGTCCCAAGGAAGAGAAGAAGTGGCCAGTGCTACATGCAACAGACACATCCACTCAGGATGTTGTCACATCTACAACTTACGAAGTATCAAATGTTCCCTCTCTTGATCCTCCTTCCCCTCCTCATGTCACTCAACCAACCACTCCCTTGGTTGTGTCTTCTCCTTCGTATTCTACTAATCCCCCTCCCTCTTCCTCCATCTTCTCTTCCCTTGTGGGTTTGTCCCCCAACATTTCTTCCCTCATCTCACAGATCTCTTTCACCCCCATGGTTCCATCTCTTGCAGTGACTCTTAACCCCGTGAGCGTTGGAGTGTTGGCTTCTTTCTCAATGCCACCACCAAGTGTCTCAAAAAATTTCCTCATGTCCACTGTAGTTGCTCCTTCTTCCACCCCTGTTTCCTCTATGTCCTCTGGTCCACTCCCCTAAGTCCAGAATAAATTTCCAAACACCTAAGCCAGCACAAGAGGAAAGTCCCCATTACACCCATGGAATTCTCTATTATTCTAGCTAAAGGGTCTAAGAAGCAAAAGGATATAACCTTCTTCTCTCAAACCGCTTCACGTAAAAGGTTATGGAGATCACATACCCTAATCCCAAAAATAAGAAAGAAGATCTGTCTCCTACAGATTTTACAGTGACTCAGGTCACAATGGGAGCATCATCAGAGAGCTTGCAAGGAGAGGCCTTATCTGCAGTGGATGCCCTTTGCAAGAAGCTTCAAGAAGAAAAGGAAAAGAAGAGAATATTAAAAGAGCAAAACAAGCATCTTCTCCAATCCCTACAAAAGATGTGTAATGAACCTCCTATAACTACCGCCAACCCTCCTGAAGTTCTTAATTAGGAGAAGATAAATGAATACACCAAGATTGGTGAGAAATGTGTAGCGGTGTCCGCCTAGAGAGAGAAGATCCTCAAAGATAGTGAGGAATTGATTACAAATTTCATAGAGCTCTATTAAAATATAAATCAAGAGAACTCGGAACTACAAGTAATAATAGCAGGACCTATCTCCGAAGAGTTGGACCATGCCAGGTTGCAACATGAGACATTCCAAAATATGCTTGATCGCTAGTCGATGACTTGGTGAAATTTAGCATCTTTGATCACTCGCGAGCATCCAACAAAGTCCTTTCTAGTTTAGACTATCAAATTGACCAAATGGAGTTTGTCTTGGAAAAGATGGACAAAATCAAGGAGGAATCCTCCGAATGCCATGCATCAAATGGAGTAGATCTTCTTAAGAATGTCTCCAGGGTTGCTCGGTGCAGCTTTACACCTTAAGGAAAGTAGATGATACTATTAAGCTTTTCAAGGAATCACGTCGCAGGGTTTATCGTTAGAGGCCACTTTTGATGTAGAATCTATCAACAATCTTCTCGGCCTTCTGTGACTTTGTTGGATACCTGATGGAGGTAGGAAATGAATACTTCAAAATTCTGGAAAGACTTAGAGATGAATGAGAAACTTGAAAATTCATCGGGGATCACACCAAGGGTCCCACTCAGGATCAACTGCAAGAAATGGTTAGCAAGTTCATGGAGTATCGAGCTCAGTTTAACATTACCTCTCCTGAGAAGAAGCAAGACACTCCTTTCAAGCCAAGGGATGACGATGAATAGGCTCCTTCTTCTTGGGATAAACCCCATTTTTATTAAAGTATTTAAAAGTATGTTGGCATGAATGATGACATCATCCATGTTGCACCATTGGATGTTGTCATCCACCAAATTGGCCTAAAGTCAACATTCAACTTTTAAATATTTTTAAATAGGTTGTTGGCTCCTTTTTGTCTTCTTTCTCATTCTCCTTCTATAAATACTTGGATAGTTGTAGTATTCAAGGTGAGAAAAATTGTATGAAAAATAGAAGTGACGAGAGATAGCCTTTGAGATTTCTTGTAATAGAACAAATATTAATACAAAAATTGAGACTTTGTGCTAAATTTATGTGTTATGTGTTAGATCTTTCTTAAGTTAGATTTGCATTCTTATTCTCATTGGATTCAACTATACTTTTATCATTTTTTTATCGGTATTACTTTGTTTGTTTCTATGAGTAAGACTGGCTCTATTTACTACCGTCCCAAAACATAAACCCTATGACCTTTCTACTTTGGAATTCATTTCTTTTCTCCCTTCAGTTCCATATTTCTTCTATTTCTTCCTTCATTCCTTTCTGTTCTTTGTCAGAACTAACTCTATTGGGATGAGATCCCAAACCCCCCCTGAAGGAAGAATACTATAAGACTTGCACAGATTCTTGCTTGTAGAATAAAAATAAACTAGTTTCGCTTTGCTGTCTCAAAGAGGGGTTATACCCTACACACTGTTGGCTTGTCTATCCATAGATCTACCCACCTGACAGATTTTTGGACCAATAGTTTTTGGGTACTCGGCTGGGGAAAGAACCAAATCTATGGGAGTGTTATGTCAGCTAAAAGACACCAACATTTTTTTTTAAGCTGCTAGGGAGACTAATAAAATAGATAAAATCGTAAACATCACTACCTATTTACAAATCTTAACTCTTCATTTAAAATCTACAATTTTTTCAAAAGTGATCAAAACTGAAAATTTTCTTAAGAGATCCATAGATTTGGACCAGCTAGAAAACTTTAGTTCGCTAAGTTTTTATAAAAATCTCTGTATTTTCATAGATCTGAGATTCTGATAGTTTTAAAAAAAATTCAAAACCCTTACAAAAATCAAATCTAAGATCGGAAAATAAGCTTACTAAGTTAACCATCATTTTATCCTCACTAATATTTTTCATTAAACTGCAATTGTTTTTCAAAAGAGGGATAAAATTAAATATTTAAAAAAGTACATGCTGCTGATTTTTGTCAGAAAAATAAGAAAATCAGCAAGTACAAACGAAAAGAGTTTTTTATAAATCTGCTCTAAAATCACTACAGACCTGAACAGATACACTAGCGAGTGAGCTATTTAACCATAGCAGGAGAGCTCATGGAGAAGTTGACCCTATTTTTGATCTACTTCAGAGGAACAATTTCATTATTACACTAGCACGCTTCATGTTGCTTGAGTTCACCGATCGGTCAACTAGAAATGCCTCGCCTCCACGAAAGAACTGGTTTACACAAGGGGCTTCCACATCAATTTGCAGTGCTCTGCTGATAAGAGGAATTGCACTCCTGGCTCGCGTCCTCTTTCCATCTTTTCAAATGGAAGTACCATGGGTAAACGCTATGGGCCATCTTACATTACCGCATCCAGTTAATGCACTCCCTCATGGAAACCACAAGAATTTCCCAAGATTTGATGGGAGTGGAAATCAAATCATAGATTCACATATATCTGCATTCGTCATGTCATGTAGTATCTTAGATGTGACCCATGAAGATGTGTTAGTATGCCTCTTTCTAGAGACCTTGCAAATACTTGCGACAAAGTGGTTCCAACATTTGTCGGTCAGATCTATCACTAGTTGGGCCACATTACGAACTGTGTTTGACGATAGGTATAAGCCTTCAAAACACACATTTGCATTATCACAAAGATTAATCACTTGAAGGAGGCCAATGAAACCATGCATGATTTTATCGCCCGTTTCAATTCACTAATTAATTGTGTGCCACCTGCCATGTTACCAACACCAAAAATCAAAAGTGTTTCTTTGTGAATGCCATGAGCTCAAGAGTAAGTTTCTTACTCTTACAAGAACAAATCACCACCTTGGTCCTCACTCAAGCTACGGCTATTTAGATAGAGGATAACCTACTTATATCTGGTGAGTTAAAATGAGATCCATCCAAACCTAAGGCTTCAACTCCTTCTCAAGACACTTCATCAGATCTGACATTCCAGAAGATGGCAAATGACTTGCTTGCATTAAGGAAGCAATTATCTCAAGCTTCATCTACCATTCCATACAGGGGATATCCCACGGAGGAACTATACTCCCAATAATGCAACACAAAGGCCACGTTTTCCTATTTCTGCTCCAAGGTTAGCACTTGAGGCCCCTCCAGTTAATGCCCTAGTCGTGATCGAAGAGGATGAATGAATTTATGAAGAACCTTCGTCGCAAGGTGAATATGATCAAGATGTCGGTGAACCGACTAATGACTCTACAATCGTGTATATGGAATTTGACGATGAGTAATCTGATGAAGAGGAAGGTACCCAAGGGTATGCAAGCAGATAGTCATATGTTGTTTTCACCCGCTCACAAGGAAAAGAAGCAGAAGTTGCTGTCAAGATACAAAAGGAGAAGGCTGTGTCAAACATGCCTCCAACCATTGCTAAAAGATGTAATCCTCTTCCTACTCAACCTCTTATTAAACCTTTGATGAAAAAATCTTTCCTCCCATCTCTCCTCCAAATCATCCTTCTTCTGTTTCCATAAAGACTAGTAACCCTACCTTACCATCGTGAAATGAGGGACTCATTCCTTCGTCAACACAACCCTTGATCACATTCGACATAGTCAATCACGCTAAAAAGACCAAGATTCAAATGTTTGAAGCTGAGTATCTTCAGTCTAACCATGAGCAGCTTGTAAGGTTGACTGAATATATCCAAAGTCAAGCTGGCATCCCCTCTCCTTTCTCGTGGAAAGGAATCCTTTCCACTCCTCCTACATCTCGCATAAATGTTACCTTGACTTCCGCGTCAGGAAAAATTGAACCTTTTTATCTCTCCCTCCTAATCAATGGTCACAAACTAAGCAACTGCATAATTGATTCTGGGGCTTCTGATAATGTCATGTTGGTAAAGGTCACCCTTGTTTTGGGCCTCACCCTTACCAAGCCTTTCGATAGATGTTACTCCATGGAAACCAAACAGGTTTCATTAATTGGTCAAATAAAAGATGCACAGTTTGCATTTGCAGCGTTCTCAGAGAAAAGGGTAAATATGACCATCCTCGTTGCTAATATCCCAGCTGCATATGGAATTCTATTAGGGAGAAGCTTTTACAGAGATCGTTGTTGATAATGCTTCCACTTCTCCTCATGGGAAGTTATCAGTTTTTTCTATGGATATGGAATAACCTTGGCCCATGCCTCAAATTATTACCCTCAGGGAAATGGTCAGGTAGAATCCAGTAATAAGAACCTAGTGACCATCATACGGAAGCTGGTTGATGAGAATCAATGGTCCTGGCACAAGTCATTATATGATGCTTTATGGGTAGACCGTATTATTCTGAAGATGTCTCTCGGTATGTCACATTTTCAAGTGTTATATGGAATCGATGTTGAGCTCCCCATTTCTGTAGAACTCCCTGCTCTATGCTTGGCACGAGCAATCAAAGATGAAACTTTCCAGAATTATCTTGAAAAGAGGATCATGTATCAAAAAAACTTGAAGAAAAAAGAGTAAGAGTGGTCGACAGGATCACCAAACATCAGAATCAAGTCAAGATAATGTTCGATAAAAAGGCCAAACAGAGGTATTTCTAGGTGGGAGATCTCGTCCTTTTATGGTACAAGAAAAGAGAGCCAAAGGTCATGCACGGGAAATTTGACTCTCTTTGGAGAGGGCCTTTAAAGATCAGAAAATTGAACAGAGAGAGTAGCTTCTATCTCTCATATTTGATGGAACTGAGCTCCCACTTCCCTACAGTGGGCAACATCTCCAAATATTCAGGAAGTAGAGCTTGCTCTCTTCTTTGTATAGTTTTCTTTAGTTGTGTGTTTGTTTTTGTTGTGTGTTTGATTTCTATTGGTTGTGTGTTTTCCTTTCTTTTTTTGTCACCCTTGTTTTTGACTCTGTAACCCAATGGATAGGCACATGTAGATCTGGGATTCTCTACCCTTAAGCTTCACTCAAAGATAGTCCCTAGAAAGAGCCAGTTGTTATCCTGTAAAATTGACAAGGGCAATTTTGCAGGTAACCATACTAGAATTTCTATTTTGGTCTCCCGTTGAGGTCCCTTAATGTTCAAAATGACATAAAATCCCTTTCCAAAAAATCTAGTTTTTAGAACTTGGTTATTTTCAACCTTTTTGGGTTGGGCGCAATTTTCATTCGCGTTACATCAACCAAAACTATGCCCCTCTATTCCTTTGGTGCATTCTAGGGAGTGTCAACACTCCAAATGTTGTGCCTCTCAAAGGTGTGCCAAGGTGCAAGCGCCATCTTGTTATCACTCTCTAAAGTGCACTTTGTGGGCGCTAAAAATGTAGTGTCAACACTCTCAAAGCTGCGTCATTGCACAAATCCCATCGTGTCGACATCCACTTAGGTGTGCCATAGGAAAAAGTTGGTGGCACATTTATTGCACCTTTTGCTATATATAGGCACGTCTGACCTGTCATTTTCACAATTGAAAAAATGTGAAAAGTTATTCCTCTATGCTTTTCAGCGTTCCTGTCAGCCCCACGTGTTGCCATTTGTCACATTTGTGGACCCCACATTGTCTCCTTCATCGTTATATATTCCTGGTAAGTGGCCCTTTCCCTTCTTGTGGATTTTTTGTGGTTTTTATGTTGGTTTAGGTGATTAGGATGGTTGATAATAAACAATGAACCTAATAAGATGACACAATCCCAACCCATTTTGCAAAACCCACTTGCAAACCATTTTTTTCACTCTCCTACTAGATCTGCTAATCTGGAAGGCGCTACCTCATAATGGACCCCTACCCCTTTTCTCCTCTGTCCCTTGCTTTGCCAATGTTAACCCCTTGCTATCAAAATTTGAGCTGAGAGAGTAAAAAACCACAAAAATGAAGAAAATCGGCCAGCTGTCTTCCACGGCACAATTTTCATACGTGTTATGCTAAACATAGTCGCACCCCTTTGGAACACCATTTAGTCATGTTGTATCAAAAATAGTCGCGCTAAGGTGCACTGTGAAATGGCGCACTATGAACTCACGTTACAGAAGCCCTTTCCCGCACCTTGTAAAAAATTGCAAATTTCTAAGGCGCAGGTGCGAGCGCACCCACAATACCAAAAACACTTCATGCTATGTAAACCCTTCCCGTACCATGCAAGCCCATTGGTGCACCTCACCTTGATGTTACATCTTTTGCATCCATTCCTTGGCACACCATAAAACTCTGTAACACCAATCATATATGCGCCCCACTAAAAGACTTCCAATGGCGCAAGCGCACATCCCTTGACACCAACATCTGAATGTTGTGTGTAGCCTTTCCATGCCCCACGCCCCTTCTGGCACTATTTTTTCCCATGTAACACTTTCCCAAAGTGTGCCTTGCTTTTCTAAGTCCCTGCAGCCTACAGTAAAGCTGTGCCTTACGCCCAAAGGCTCATAAATTGCTAACTTTTCATTTTGTAAGATTTTATGGATGACTTAATGGCTAACATGGCTCTTCTGCGATGGACTTCCCTGATTCTTCTTGCAGATCAACAGCTAAAATCAGATCCACACATGTCTTCATCAAGTAAGAAGCTAACTAAGTCCAAGCGTAAAGCCAAGATAATAGAGCAAGAAATGTAATATAAATACCAAAGGGTCAGGATGCCTGACTCACTTGCAGAGTGTGATCTTGATATCAGAGATTCAGAACTCGGGCACATTGACATGGAGGACTTCTGGGCTAGAACCAAGAAGGTCACAGGTAGCCCATGGATGGATAAATTGGTTGGCAGTGGTCTGTACTTTGCTGTAGGGCTCCCAGTGAGCGTAATCAACAATGAGTTTATGATGTTGGTGGGTCGTTGTTACAATAAGGACACACGATGTGTCAAAAATCAGAAGGGCGAGGTGATTATCAGCCGCATGGCCCAACATTTTGAGATCATGTTGGGTATCCCTCACCACCGAAATTTTGTAGCAGTGAGCCAAGAAGACTGCATGTAGACATGGACTAAAAATGAAGACACATGTATGCAGTTAATGAATGAGGTGTACCTCAAGAATAAGAAGGTGACAAGCAGGTGGCCACAAGTCATTCATCACAGTGAATTTTTAGAGGAGCTGAGTGACACAATCATCTTCATGGGTAGGGTTTTTGGCTTCTTGATGCCCATTACAATCACAAGTGGATACTCAAGTATTTGGAAATAATGAATAAAAATGTTCCCGATCAGCGTTTTGATTGGGGAGAGATTATCAGCAGCACAATCTCAGAGCAGCTTTAACAAATTTAAACAACTTGGAGGTTCTATATGAACTCATATGTAGTATATGTTGCTGCCTCAGAGAGGGACTACCCAAATTTGAATCAGTATGGGGTATGGCCCTGGGTTAGGATATACGAGTACTATCTAGAGTTAATATTGGAGAACAACATATCCCATTTCAGTAAAATGAATGATGTCTTCTTCTATGGTGTCATCTTCCTCTTGAGGCCCAACATGACTTACGGTTGGATGACAAAAGCGTGGTCATCACCATAGAGAATTGGGGAGCGTTATTCATGCAATTCCCCACTTTCACCTATTTCAGAGCTGCTAACTTCTTGGGAGAGCCCACTAGATTGCTAAGGTATGCGGGACCCAAACTGATCATGTTGGAGCTGTCTAGATAGTTCATCACATACCATGAGAAGTGTTTGAAAAGGAAGAAGGGTGGAACTCCATTCCCCCTCACAGTGGGTAGGTACACCTGCACTTCACAGAGAAAATCCTGGTAGATGTTTGCAAAGCTTGAATTTCTCAATTTGAAGCATAATTTCCTGGCAAGGCCAACCTTTGATCCTCATGAATTCCTTCCAAGGGAAAAGATCGATCCAATTCATGTCCCTCAGATCAAAGATATCTACATCGATCTATATTACGAATTGAGCTCGCATAAAAGGACCACTTCCGACCGGCCCCAGGCAGAGATCATTCAATATGGTTTGGTTATCATCCCAAAGGATTTCCAAGTAAATGATCAAGAAGTTGATCAATTTTATCTAGACACGGATGGGGATAATAGGCCATTTACTGAAATTGATAGGAACAAGGCCCCTCAGTCTATAGAGGAAAGGCGAAAGGTACTGCAGCGCACCGAGCATTGTTGCAAGAAAAATGGTATCATCTACCTTGGGGTAGACTTTACCACGTCTCCCTTGGGTAATGGACCATCCAAGCAAAAAAAAATTCTTGAGGGAAAAGGAAAAGATAAAGAAGGAGAAGCAAGCACTGCTTAGAAATAAGTTCTTGAGAGCCCTCCTTCCACCGCTGAGGAACAAGTTGTGGACTTAGTGTCCCCAGGAAGAGAAGAAGCGGCTAGTGCTCCAACGGACACATCCACTCAAGATGTTGTCACTTATACAACCAGCAAAGTATCAACAGTTCCCTCTCTCGCTCCTCCTTCCCCTCCTCATGTCACTCAACCAATCACTCCCTTGGTTGTGTCTTCTCCTCCATCTTCCACTAATCCCCCTCCCTCTTCCTCCATCTTCTCTTCTCTTGCGGATCAGTCCCCCAGTATTTCTTCCCTCATCTCACAGATCCCTTCCCCTCCCACCGTTCCCTCTCTTGCAGTGACTCCTAAACCTGTGAGCATTAGAGTGTTGAGTTCTTTCTCAATGCCCCCACCAAGTGTCTTGACACATTTCCCTGTGTCCACTACAGTTGCTCCTTCTTCCACCCCTGTTTCCTCTAATTCCTCTATTCCCACTCCCCTAAGTCTATAATGGATCTCCAAACACCTGAGCTAGCACAAGAGCAAATTCCCTATTGCACCCATGGACTTCTCCATTATTTCGCTAAAGGGCCTAAGACGTAAAAGGCTATAACCTAATTCTATAAAAGTGCTTCAGGTGAAAGGGTTATAGAGATCATGTACCCTAATCCCACAAAGAAGAAAGAAGATATGTCTCCTACAGATTTTACAGTGACTCAGGTCACAATGGGAACATCATCAGAGAGCCTACAAGGAGAGGCCTTATTCATAGTGGATGCCCTTTGAAAGAAGCTTCAAGAAGCGAAGGAAGAGAAGATAATATTAAAAGAGAAAAACAAGCATCTTCTCCAAGCCCTGCAAAAGATGGGAAATGCCCCTCCTATAACTGCCGCCGACCCTCCTGAAGTTCTTAATCAGGAGAAGATAAATGAGTACTCCAAGATCGGTGAGCAAGGTGTAGCAGTGTCCACCTGGAGAGAGAAAATCCTCAAAGATAGTGAGGAAGTGATTAAAAATTTCACAGAGCTCTATCAAAATATATATCAAGAGAACTCGGAACTCTAGGAAATAGCAGGACCTATCTCTGAAGAGTTGGACCATGCCAAGTTGCAACACGAGACATTCCAGAAGATGTTTGACTACCTAGTCGATGACTTGGTGAAATTTGGTGTCTTTGATCACCCACGAGCACCCAACAAAGTCCTTGCTGCTGTAGACTATCGGGTTGACCAAATGGAGTTTGTCTTGGAAAAGATAGACAAAATCAAGGAGGAAGCCCTGGATTCCATGCATCAAATGGAGCAGATCGTCTTAAGAATGTCTCCAGGGTTACTTGGTGCAATGTATGCCTTGAGGAAGGTAGATGATACTATTCATCTTTTCAAGGGAATCGCGTTGCAAGGATTAACGTCAGAGGCCACTTTTGATGTAGAATCTATCAATAATCTTCTGGCCTACCTTGACTTCATTAGATACACCGATGGAGGCAGGAAATGAATACTTCAAACTCCCAGAAAGACTAAGAGATGAATGAGAAACTAGAAAAGTCATCAGGGATCACACCAAGGGTCCTGCTCAGGATCAACTTTAGGAAATGGTCAGCAAGTTCATGGAGTATCGAGCTCAGTTTCACATTACCTCTCCTGAGAAGAAGCAAGACAATACTTTCAAGCCAAGGGATGACGATGAATAGGCTCCTTCCTCCTGGGATAAACCTCATTATTGTTAAAGAATTTAAAAATATGTTGGCACAAATGATGACATCATCCATGTTGCACCATGGGATGTTTTCATCCACCAAATTTCCCTAAAGTCAACATTTGACTTTTAAATATTTTGTAAATAGGTTGTTGGCTCCTTTTTGTCTTCTTTCTCCTTCTCCTTCTATAAATACTTGGATAGTTGTAGTATTCAAGGTGAGAAAATTTGTATGAAAAATAGAAGTGAGGAGAGAAAGACTTTGAGCTTTCTTGTAACAGAACAAATATTAATGCAAAAAATTGAGATTTTGTGCTGAATTTCTGTGTTATTTGTTAGATCTTTCTTAAGTTAGATCTGCATGCTTATTCTGTTGGATTCATCTATAATTTTATCATTTGTTTATCAATATTGCTTTGTTTGTTTATGTGAGAAAGTCCTGCTATATTTACTACCGCCCAAAACATAAACCCTCCGACCTTTCTACTTTGGAATTCATTTCTCTTCTCCCTTCAGATCCATCTTTCTTCTATTTCTTCCTTCATTCCTTTCTGTTCTTCATCAAAACTAACTCTACTGGGATGAGATCCCTAAACCCCTTGAAGGCAGAATACTATAAGACTTACACAAATTATTGCTGGTAGAATAACAATAAACCAGCTTCACTTTGTTTTCTCAAAGATGGGCTATTCCTCGCACACCGTTGGCCTATCTATCCATAGATCTACCCACCCGATGATTTTGGACCAACACATGTATGCGTTCTTTTCAATTTTCCACCCGTGTTTTGATTTTCTTGCCATCCTCCACCATTACAGTCAAATATTGTTTTCCACAGTGTTTTTTCTATAATGTCTAACTTCATTGAATTTTTGTTGTTTTCCCAATTTCCAATTACATATTGTACATGCACATTTAGATGGGATCTCTTATGAATTATATAATTTTACTGATTCGATAAACGGAAATTTGGCACCCCAATCGAACTTGTAAGTCCTCCCAGCTTGTCCACATATTCTTGTTTGTTTTTAGTATTTTACTTTTTAGAGTAGAATTATGAGAATTATCACAATCACCTGGATTCATCTTTCATGCACCATAATTTGAATTTGATATTTTTGTTCCATTTTTTTGAGTATTTATATGTGCGATATATTGATGCACTCATGGTTACACCCCAACAAGAAGAATATCTTCAATACATGGCATCTCAATAGGTATATCTTCAAGATCTGGCATGGTATCATTATAGGTGTCATTTGGTAAATACTGTGTAGAATGCATTTCAACCTCAATATTACCTTGCACATAGTCAGTACTTTTATTCTTTCTAGTGGCAGCTATATGGTTGCTAGTGGGTGCGGTATCTGTAGCAGCAGAGTTTCCAAAATACTTAAACAAGGACTTCTAATATTTCTTAGTTACTTTTTGGGTTTTCCCATTCTGAGCACTAGTACCTTCCATTATTATGACCTGAGTCATGCGTTAGGAAAAGCACAAAGTCACACGTTAGAGAAAATTGAGTCGCATGTCAAAGAAATACGCTGATTCGCACGTTAGAGTATAATGAGTCACGTGTCGCAAACATAGTGGGTCACACATCGAGAAACCTATGTCGAAAAAACTAATTCACGCCTCACCAAACTAATTGTTATCATGCGTCAAAAAATGTAATGAGTCGTGCATCAATGAATATCCTTGTCACGCATCAATAACAAACCCTTTCTCACCCTTTACCAATATCTCCTTGTCACTCGTCCAATGAAAATATTAGTCACGCGTCAGCAAATATTATACTTGCGTGTCAACTAAGTAATCAAATGATAAATCTGTAATGTGCTCTGGTACTTAGAGTATGCAAGTTCACAACTTCACAGTATTGGTAAGGTACTGGTGGTAATATACTGCCTGATGAATCACCTAGGTTTTTATAGGAGATGTTTTCAAATGTAGGTGAAGATGACCCCAAAAAAATATTTACTCTAAAGTTTAGGTGAACAAGACACTGATCTACTCCGAAAATATCACCTTTTCAAATTTTCCTAAAACAAAATTTTTGCCATATTACGAATATTCACCACTAAAATTATCCCTGCCATACATAGGTGTATTTTGAGTGGAGGGTAGCTCTCGCCTAAAAATCATATGTGGCGGTTGGAAGGGTGGTTTCTATAGGATTCATACAAATACTCTCCAATAGATCTCACTCGTGCCCATGTTATTTGTGTTTTTGAATGTTTGATGTGATCACGCCACCTCTTCTTGTCTGGTTTGCATTAGATGTGTTCTTTAGTTCATTTTTTTAAGGTATGATGTTACATAACATGGCCATGGTTGTATGTATTTTTTCTATTTAAAGTCAATATTAATGGGAGTTGATTGTTTTAGTAATATTTTTCCTTTATTTTATTTTTGATTTCTTCAGTAGTAGGAGATTAGTTCTGGGAGCCATAAAGTGGAACAGGTTGGTTGAAACAAGTCGTATAGCTTTAGATAAGGTATTGACAAATATTCACTTAAGTTTGTGAAGAGGATTAGGCCTTTTTTCTGTTTCTTATATCGACCTTGAATTAAGTGCACACCTAAAATATATTGTTTATATGTTAGTGAGGGTTTCAAAATTTCTTGTCAGATTTATTATTTATATATGTTTAGATAATATTTAATAGAAGAATTTGGTTTTCATATTTTAC
This sequence comes from Taxus wallichiana var. yunnanensis, assembly GCA_018340775.1. Lineage (NCBI taxonomy): Eukaryota > Viridiplantae > Streptophyta > Pinopsida > Cupressales > Taxaceae > Taxus > Taxus wallichiana. Next base: position 816,068,684 of record CM031237.1, read on the forward strand.
AAATTTTTATGCATGTTTTAATAATATATGCTTTCCTTATTATTTTCTTATATTATAGATTGTTGACAAATCAATTCAAGTAGGTAATTATCTCCCTAATTTTCGGATTAGGATTAACTCATTTTGAAGTGGTGTTTTGTTGCAGAAAACTATTCTTTTTTTTAAATATTTTTTTCAGTTTTGATATCTTTATTGATCAAGTTTGATTTTTTCATCCTCTAAATCTATGGAATAATTAAGGGAGTTGAATAACAGAGTAGTTCACCAGATCTAAAGGTCGGTATTAGAATTTATCCTTGTGTTTTTACAGAGTAGGGATTACGGCTTGTTGCGATTTGTGTGTAATCTCAACTAATTTATTTAAGTCTCGATAGATTTTTTCAGCAAGGAAAATTTGGATGATATTTCAAATTTATTTTAAAATATTCTCTCCCACCCAATCACATTTAGTATTTTCCATATTTCTCAATATTTTTCTAGTTTGAAAGACCACTATAAATCTGAGCCATTTGGTATGCATTTTCCGATTAGCAATAAATTGCTAAACGAAGCTCTAGAAAAATACTAATACAAACAACTTATTTTACATATTTTCTTTTATCATGCATCATTAAACACACATTTGATATCCGAGTAGGATAAAAATCCTCACATGGAGAAAATATTAAATGGGTGCATGATTTTAGGTGAACGAAGGTGTTGCTTACATTTTTCAACAGATCTCATTTTTGCTAATTTAAATTTATGTGATTTTCTTGTTTAAATAGAAGTAGTCTTCTCTAGCCCCAAATATAGATTTTTAATGGGAAAAAACCTGATTATTGGGCTATTAGCATGAAAACCATTGTCTGCAGTGAAGATACCTAGGATCTATTTGAAAATGGATTTCTAGAACCAACATATCAAACTGCATATAATGCTTTGTCACAGGTAGACAAGGATATGCTTAAAGAAAATAGAGAAAGGGATACAAAATATTTAGTTTTTATCTAGAAAGGTCTAGACATGTCTATTTTTTCTAGATTAGGTGCAACCACTAGGTCTAAGCATGCATGGAATATTTTAGAAATTGCCTATCAAGGCACCAATAAGGTAAAACTTGCCAAACTTCAAATGTTGAGGAGAGATTTTTAAAATATTCAGATGAAAGAGTCTTATAGTTTTGATTCATTTTTCATGCATGTGAAGGGAGTAGTAAATCAAAATAGATCCCATGGAGAGACCTTAGAAGAACAAAATGATTATAGAAAAAAACCTTAGGAGTCTCCCATCCATGTTTGATTCCATTGTTGTTGTTATTAAAGAGTCCAAGGATTTGACCCAGTTATCTATAGATGAGCTAATGGGTTATTTTTGTATCCCATGAAAAAGGAATTAATAGATCTAGAAATTCCTCTTTGGAGCATGCCTTTAATAGCCAAGTTTCAGTTAGTAGAGGAAGAGAAAAAATTTTGAATAGAAGAGGAAGAGGAAGATTTCAAGCAAGAGGAGGTTGAACTCCACATTCAAGTGACCATTCCAGCTAAAGTGAGTTTTCAAGTAGAGGTAGAGGCATAAGTTTCTCTCACAGTCAATTTCATAACTAGTCGTAGGAAGAAAGGTATAAAAAATTAATATTTAATTTCATTATTGCAAAAAGTATGGGCATTATGTTATTGAATGTCGAAAAAGACACTATGATTTAAGCAAACAAAATGTAATTTCTTTAAGATATTGTAATTCTTGAAGTTTAAATAATAGTACTATGTTTTTAACTTGTCACGTTGCTCAAGAGAGCACAAAAGACGTATGGTTTTTGATTCTTTTTATAGTAACCATATGACAAGTTCAAGAATTGTTTTCTAGCATGGACGAATCTATCTAGTTAGAGGGAAAAATGGGTAATGACAACAAAGTCTCAATAATTGGAAAAGGGACCATAAATATTAAGAAGAAACAAGGAGAAACTAAGTTCATTTCACATGTTTATTATGTCCCTGGGTTGAAATGCAACCTCATGATGATAGGACAGTTGATATAGAAACGATCAAAAGTGTATTTTGAGAAAGGATAATTTATTATTTTGAATCGAAATCCAAGTAACAGGTATATAGAAAAGATGGAAATGAAAATAAACTAAATGTTCCCACTAAAAATACAAAGTGACATGATTCTAGCGATCTCTAGCTCATATTCTTGTATGGGTCATCGAGATCTCACCAAGGAGAGTCTTAGAGCCAAGCGATCACTAAATCTAAAAAAATATGAAGTTGAAAAATATTTCACAAAGAGATTCCTCAAGCCTGGTGGCGTTAGCCATCTTCCAAAGGAAGAAAATCAAAAACAAATTCAGGAAGGATCCTCAACCCTATTATTTTTTTGATCAAGCACTCATGTTTAATTGGAAATCTTGTGCATTTCAAGAAAAGAAATGGAGAAATCAGGTCATACGTAAACTTTTAGGGCCTGAACAGGGCGTCTCTAAAATACCACTATCCACTTCCCTCTATGGATAAAATATTGCAAGTGGTAGCAGGATCAGAAATATTCTCTCTCCTATATGGGTACTCATGTCATATTAAAATTATGGTGAAAGAAGAAGACCAATTAAAAATGGACTCAACCACCAAATGGAACACTTATGCCTATAGGAAAATTCCATTTGGGTTGTCAAACATTGAAGACACATTAGAGAGGGATATGGACATGGCATTTAAGGGGATGATAAATAATAGTCCTCGTGTACTTAGATGACATCACCATTTTTCCAAGGATAAAACAAGTCACCTTTTTCACATCACAAAGGTTTTTCAATAGCTTTCCAAGGATTCATAGTGTCCCTAAATTCGAAGAAGTGTATATTCTTAGCTCATGAAGGCAAGCTATTAGGACACATTGTGTCTAAGGAGGGATCGAAAATTGATCTAGAAAGGGTAGAACCTATTCGAAGATTACCACTAAAAAGCCACAAGAAGGCTCTTCCAATCTTCTTTGGGAGACTCAATTTTGTTGGAAGATTTGTGTTGGATATTACCACTCTTGTCAAGCCACTGACAATGATGCTAGAGAAGAATTAAATATTCAATAGGAAAAATAAATAAAATGATATTTTTGAGGCCATCAAACATCCAATATTTCATGCCACAACTCTCATTAATCCACACATTTCCAAGGAGTTCATTCTTTATGTCTTTAGTCGTTATTAACCTTAAGCCTCGACTGCAATGTGGGGGTTAAGTAGTTTGTTTTACCCATCTAGAGATAATATCTCACAAAAGAGTAGATATAAAATAAATATTTATCCTTTAATAAACATGAATAAACATAACACTCCACAAATTAATGCTTTAAACCACACACGTCACATATATATTGATCATCATTTCAAATAATTCAAAAATACATGTTTATATCAATTATATTCACATCTCTCAATTCTTACATTAATTCATCTCTTTATTCTTCATGTTTATATCATCTCTTCTCACTCATTTTTGTGATATTATCTTTCCCCCTCATTTTACATAATTATATAGCCTTTAGAAAGTAAATGTTATGTCTTTTCACTCATAATGACCCATGGTAACCATTTGTTAACACTAATTTACATTATTAACTAGTAATTAGTGTATATTTACAGATATATCATGGTATTTATGCATTTTCCTTTTGTAAAATGTTATATATTCTTCATTTATATCATTATAATATGTTTTTGGCTTTTGTGGTATATTATAGTGGTCATTTACATCCCGCGAACATCATAAAACAACCTCATAATATGAATAACTTTATTATGCCTCTATCTCTTCTACCTTATTATGTCTTTCATTTCTCTTTGTTCTCGCAGTTCTTTTTCAACTACCACGGATTCATATAATATCTCACATCTTCTTTCGGTGTTCATAAGCTTTTTCCTTTTACCCGCATCTTCTCTCGTTTACTCGTGGATTTCCTATTTTACCAGTGGCTTATTTCTTTTACCTGATCATTCCTTTAGTATTTCACGGCTTACTCTTGAATTTGGAAACTTTCTTCTCATATCCACGGATTTTCCAAAACTAGATGAAGAACTCTCTCAACATCATCCATCGAATTCAAATGTTGTCTTTTCCTCGAGAAAACCAAGAAATATCCTTTCTTCATTGCGAGATGAACTTTCTTCCTAAGACCACCTAATAATATTATTTTTTCTTGTTGTGTGTTATTTTCTAGTTCCTCCATTCCTCAAATATTTTTTCTTGATCCCTCTATTCTAGTGTACTTGTGCATCTTTCGAAAATATGAACGAATGATCTTCTCCATATTCATGTATCGGTATCCTTGTACATTATCCAACAAATTTTACTGTAATTAACCATCAAAATCCTCATCCTTTTTGGATCTATCAAAACTCGGAACATTGAAATGGAAGACTTCTGGGCCAGAACCAAGAAGGTCACAGGCAGCCCATGGATGGATAAATTGGTTGGCAGTGGTCTGCACTTTGTTGTAGGGCTCCCAGTGAGCACAATCAACAATGAGTTTATGATGTTGGTGGGCCGTTGTTACAATAAGGACACAAGATGTGTCGAAAATGAGAAGGGTGAGGTGATAATCAACCTCACGGCCTGACATTTTGAGATCATGTTGGGTATCCCTCACCACCGACATTTTGTAGCAGTGAGCCAAGAGGACTACATGAAGACATGGACTGAAAATGAAGAAAAATGTATGCAGTTAATGAATGAGGTGTACCTCAAGAATAAGAAGGTGAAAAACAAGTGGCAACAAGTCATTCATCGCAGTGACTTTTCAGAGGAGTTGAGTGACACAATCACCTTCATGAGTAGGGTTTTTTGGCTCCCTGATGCCCATTGCTTTCATAAGTGGATGCTCACGTATTTGGAAACAATGAACAAAAATATTCCAATCAGCATTTTGACTGGGGAGAGATTAACAGTAGCACAATCTCGGAGCAACTTCAACAACTTTCAACAACTGGGAGGTTCTATATGAACTCCCATGTAGTATATGTTGCTGCCTCAGAGAGGGACTACCTAGCATTGAATCGGTATGGGGTATGGCCCCAGGTCAGGATATATGAGTACTATCTAGAGTTAAGATTGGAGAATAGCATAGCTTATTTCATTAAAATCAACAGTGTCTTCTTCTATGGCATCATCTTCCTCTTGAGGCCCAACATGACTTACGATTGGATGACCAAAAGTGTTGTCACCACCACATAGAAGTGGGGAGCGTTATTCATGCAATTCCCCACTTTCACCTATCTCAGAGCCGCTAACTTCTTGCGAGATCCCACAAGATTGCCAAGGTATGCGGGACCCAAACTGATTCTGTTGGAGCTTCCTAGACTTCTCATCACATACCATGAGAAGTGTTTGAAAATAAAGAAGGGTGGAACTCCATTCCCCCTCATAGTGAGTAGGTACACCTACACTTTATAGAGAAAATCCTGAGAGATGTTTGCAGAGATTTAATTGCTCAATTTGAAGCATAATTTCCCAGCAATGCCAACCTTTGATCCTCATGATTACCTTCTAAGGGAAAAGATCGATCCAATTCACATCCCTCAGATCAAATATATCTACATCGATCTATATCATGAAGTTGAGATCAGATGAAAGGATCACTCCCGACCGGTCCTGGCAGAGATCATTCAATATGGTGTGGCTATCATCCCAAAGGATTTCCAAGCAACTGATAAAGAATTTGATCAAGTTTATCTAGACATGGATGGCGATAATTGGCTGTTTGCAAAAATTTATAGGAAAGAGGCCCCTCAGACTATTGAGGAAAGGGTCACGGCACTCTGCAGCGCACCGAGCATTGGTGCAAGAAAAATGATATCATCTACCTTGGGGTAGGCTTTACCATGTCTCCCTTGGTAATGCACCATCCAGGCCAAAACATTTTCCTGAGGGAAAAGGAAAAGATAAAGAAGGAGAGGCAAGCATTTCTCATAAAGAAGTTCCTGAGATCCCTCCTTCCACCGCCGAGGAACAAGTTGTGGACTTAGTGTCCCTAGGAAGAGAAGAAGCAGCCAGTGCTCCAACAGACACATCCACTCAGGATGTTGTCACATCTACAACCAGTGAAGTATCAAAACTTCCCTCTCTCACTCCTCCTTCCCCTCCTCATGTTGTTCAACCAACCACTCCCTTGGTTGTGTCTTCTCCTCCATCTTCTACTAATCCCCCTCCCTCTTCCTCCATCTTCTCTTCCCTTGCAGATCTGTCCCCCAACATTTCTTCCCTCATCTCACAGATCCCTTCGCCCCCACGGTTCCCTCTCTTACAGTGACTCCTACCCCCATGAGTGTTGGAGTGTTGGCTTCTTTCTCAATGCCCCCACCAAGTGTCTCGACACATTTCCCCATGTCCACCGCAGCTTGATCCTTTTTCCACTATTGTTTCCACTACATCCTCTCGGTCCCACTCCCTAAGTCCGAGAATGGATCTCCGAACACCTAAGCTATCACAAGAGGAAAGTACCTATTGCACCCGTGGACTTCTCCATTATTCCGGCTAAAGGGCCTAAGAAACAAAAGGCTATAACCCACTTCTCTCAAAGCGCTTTAGGTGAAAGGGTTATGCAGATCGTGTACCTTGATCCCACAAAGAAGAAAGAAGATATGTCTCCTACAGATTTTACAGTGACTCAAGTCACAATGGGAACATCATCAGAGAGCCTGCAAGGAGAGGCCTTATCTCGTAGTGGATGCCCTTTACAAGAAGCTTCAAGAAGCAAAGGAAGAGAAGAGAATATTAAAAGAGGAAAACAAGACTATTCTCCAAGCCCTTCAAATGATGGGCAATGCCCCTCCTATGACTACCGCCAACCCTCCCGAAGTTCTTAATTAGGAGAAGATAAATGAGTACGCCAAGATCGGTGAGCAAGGTGTAGCAGTGTCCACTTGGAGAGAGAAGATCCTCAAAGATAGTGAGGAAGTGATTACAAAGTTCACAGAGCTCTATCAAAATATAGATCAAGAGAATTCAGAACTCCAGGCGATTGCAGGACCTATCTCCGAAGAGTTGGATCATGCCCGGTTATAACACGAGACATTCTAGAAGATGTTTGACTACCTAGTCGATGACTTGGTGAAATTCGGTGTCTTTGATCACCCATGAGAACCCAACAAAGTCCTTGCTTCTTTAGACTATTGTGTTGACCAAATGGAGTTTGTCTTTGAAAAGATAGACAAAATCAAGGAGGAGGCCCTGGATGCCATGCATCAAATGGAGTAGATTGTCTTAAGAATGTCTCCAGGGTTGTTTGGTGCAACATACACCTTGAGGAAAGAAGATGATACTATTTAGATTTTCAAGGGAATCACGTTGCAAGGTTTAGCATCAGAGTCCACTTTTGATCTAGAATCTATCAACAATCTTCTGGCCTACCACGACTTTGTTTCATACCTGATGGAGGTAGGAAATGAATACTTCAAACTCCTGAAAAGACTAAGAGATGAACGAGAAACTTGCGAAGTCATCGGGGATCACACGAAGGGTCCCGATCAGGATCAACTTCAGCGCGATGGTCAAGCAAGTTCATGGAGTATCGAGCTCAGTTTCACATTACCTCTCCTGAGCAGAAGCAAGGAACTCCTTTCAAGCCAAGGGATGACAATGAATAGGCTCCTTCCTCATGGGATAAACCCCTTTTTTGTTAAATTATTTAAAAGTATGTTGGCACAAATGATGACATCATCCATGTTACACCATGGGATATTGTCATCCACCAAATTGCCCTAAAGTCAACATTTGACTTTTAAATATTCTCAGTAAATAGATGGTTGGCTCCTTTTTGTCTTCTTTCTCCTTCTCCTTATATAAATATTTTGATAATTGTAGTATTCAAGATGAGTAAATTTGTATGAAAAATAGAAGTGAGGAGAGAAAGACTTTGAGCTTTCTTGTAATAGAACAAATATTAATGCAAAAAATTGAGACTTTGTGCTGAATTTTTATGTTATGTGTTAGATATTTCTTAAGTTACATCTGCATGCTTATTCTATTGGATTGAACTATACTTTTATCATTTTTTTATCAGTATTGATTTGTTTGTTTATGTGAGTAAGTCTTGCTCTATTTACTACCGGCCCAAAACATGAACCCTCTGACCTTTCTACTTTGGAATTCATTTCTTTTCTCCCTTCAGATCAATCTTTCTTTGATTTATTCTTTTTCTCCTTTCTATTCTTTGTCGGAACTAACTCTACTGGGATGAGATTCCAAAACCCACCTGAAGGCAAAATACTGTAAGACTTGGATAGATTCTTGCTCGTAGAATAACAATAAACTAGTTTCACTATGTTGTCTCAAAGAGGGGCTGTGCCCTGCACACTATTGGCCTGTCTATCCATATATCTACCCACCCGACATATTTTTCAGACCAACACATGCATGCATTCTTTTTCAGTTTTCCCCCTGTGTGTTTTGATTTTCTTGCCATCCTCCCCTGTTACAGTCAAATATTGTTTTCCACAATGTTTTTCTATAATGTCCAACTTCAGTTGCATTTTTTTTTGTTTTCCCAATTTCCAATTACATATTGTACATGCACATTCATATGGGATCTCTTCTGAATTAGATAATTTTATAGATTCGATAAATGGAAATTTGGCATCCCAATCGAACTTGTAAGTCCTCCTAGTTATCCACATATTCTTGTTTGTTTTCAGTATTTTACTTTTTATAGTAGAATTATGAGCAATATCACAATCACTTGGTTTCATCTTTCATGCACCAAAATTTGAATTTGATTTTTTGTTTCATTTTGTTGAGTATTTATATGTGCGATATCTTGATGCGCTCATGGTTACACCCCAACAAGAAGAATATATTCAATATATGGCATCTCAACAGGTATATCTTCAAGATCTGGCATGGTATCATCATAGTCATTTGGTTAATATTGTGTAGAATGCAAGTCCACCTCAATATTACCTTCCACATAGTTAGTACTTTTATTGTTTCTAGTGGCAGCTATATGGGTGCTAGTGGTTACATTATCTATAGCAGCAGAGTTTTCAAAATACTTGAACAAGGACTTCTAATATTTCTTAGTTACTTTTTGGGTTTTCCCATTCTGAGCACTAGTACCTTCCATTATTATGAACTGAGTCATGCATTAGGAAAAGCACAAACTCACATGTCAGAGAAAATTGAGTCGTGTGTCAGCAAATACGCTGATTCGCGCGTTGGAGTATACTAAGTCACGTGTCAGCAAACACATTGAGTCACACATCAGAGAAACCTATGTCACGCGTCAACAAAAAAATAATTCACGCATCACCAAACTAATTCTTGTCATGTGTCAAGCAAATGTAATGAGTCGTTCATCAACGAATATCCTTGTCTCGCATTAATAACAAACCCTTTCTCACCCGTCAGCAAGATCTCCTTGTCGCTCATCCACAAAAAATATTTTCATGCATCAACAAATATTATACTTGTGTGCCAACTAAGTAATCAAATGATAAATCTGTAATGTGCTTTGGTGCTTAGAGTATTCAAGTTCACAACTTCACGGTATTGGTAAGGTACTAGTGCTAATGTACTGCCCAGTGAATCACCTAGGTTTTTATATTAGATGTTTTCAAATGTAGGTGAAGATGACCCCAAAAAAATATTTACTCTAAAGTTTAGGTGAAAAAGACACTCACCTGCTCCGAAAATATCACCTTTTCAAATTTTCTTAAAATGAAAATTTTGCCATATTACGAATATTCACCACGAAAATTATCCCTGCCATACATAGGTGTATTTTGAGTGGAGGGTAGTTGTCGCCTAAAAATCATATGTGGCGATTGGAAGGGTGGTTGCTATAGGATTCATAAAAATATTTCCCCAATAGATCTCACTCGTGCCCATGTTATTTCTATCTTTGAATGTTTGATGTGATCACACCACCTCGTGTTGTCTGGTTTGCATTAGATGTGTTTCTTTAGTTCATTTTTTTAAGGTATGATGTTACATAACATGGCCATGGTTGTATGTATTTTTTCTATTTAAAGTCAATATTAATGGGAGTTGAGTGTTTTAGTAATATTTTTCCTTTATTTTATTTTTGATTTCTTCAGTAAGAGATTATTTCTGGGAGCCATAAAGTGGAACAGGTTGGTCGAAATGAGTCGTGTAGCTTTAGATAAGGTATTGAAAAATATTCACTTAAGTTTGTGAAGAGGATTAGGCCTTTTTTTCTATTTCTTTTACAAACCTTGAATTAAGTGCACACCTAAAATATATTGTTTATATGTTAGTGAGGGTTTCAAAATTTATTGTCAGATTTATTATTTATACATGTTTAGATAATATTTAATAGAAGAATTTGGTGCTCATATTTTATAATTTTTTACGCATGTTTTAATGATATATGCTTTCCCTTATTATTTTCTTATATTATAGATTGTTGACAAATCAATTCAAGTAGGTAATAATTTCCCTAATTTTCGATTAGGATTAACCCATTTTCAAGTGGCGTTTTGTTGCAGGAACACTGTTCTTTTTTAACATATTTTTTTCGGTTTCGATATCTTTATTGATCAAGTTTAATTTTTTCATCCTCTAATACTATGGAATAATTAAGGAGTTGAACAAAAGAGTAGTTCGGTCCAGATCTAAAGGTCGGTATTAGAGTTTATCCTTGTTTTTACAGAGAAGGGATTATGACTTGTTGGGATTTGTGTGTAATCTCAACTAATTTATTTAAGTCTGATAGATTTTTTCAGCAAGGAAAATCTGGATAATATTTTAAATTTATTGTAAAATATTCTCTCCCACCCAATCACATTTAGTATTTTCCATATTTCTCAAGAATTTTTCTATTTTGAAAGACCATTATAAATCTGAGCCATTTTGTATGCATTTTTCGATTAGCAATAAATTGATAAACGAAGCTCTAGAAAAATTCTAATACAAACAACATATTTTACATATTTTCTTTTATCATGCATCCCTAAACCCATATTTGATATCCGAGTAGGATAAAAAATCCTCACACGGAGAAAATCTTAAATCTAGGCACATGATTTCAGGCGAACAAAGGTGTTGCTCACGTTTTTCAACAGATCTCATTTTTGCTAATTTAAATTTATGTGATTTTCTTGTTTAAATTTGTGCTTTTATTTTTTGGCCATAGATGGAAATAGAAGTTGTCTTCTCTAGCCCCAAATATAGATTTTTAATGGGAAAAATCCTGATTATTGGGCTATTAGCATGAAAACCATTGTCTGCAGTGAAGATACCTAGGATCTATTTGAAAATGGATTTCTAGAACAAACAGATCAAACTGCATATAATGCTTTGTCATAGGTAGACAAGGATTTGTTTAAAGAAAATAGAAAAAGGGATACAAAAGATTTAGTTTTTATCCAGAAAGGTCTAGACATGTCTATTTTTTCTAAATTAGGTGCAACCACAAGGTCTAAGCATGCATGGAATATTTTAGAAATTGCCTATCACGGCACCAACAAGGTAAAACTTGCCAAAATTCAAATGTTGAGGAGAGATTTTGAAAATATTTAGATGAAAAGTCTTATAGTTTTGATTCATTTTTCACGCATGTGAAGGGAGTAGTAAATCAAAATAGATCCCATGGAGAGACCTTAGAAGAACAAAAGGATTATAGAAAAAATCCTTAGGAGTCTCCCTTCCATGTTTGCTTCCATCTTTGCTGTTATTGAATAGTCCAATGATTTGACCCGTATCTATAGATGAGCTAATGGGTTATTTTTGTATCCCATGAAAAAAGAATTAATAGATTTGGAAATTCCTCTTTGGAGCATGCCTTTAAGAGCCAAGTTTCGAGAGAGAGCAGAGGAAATTTTTTGAATAGAAGAGGAAGAGGAAGATTTCAAGCAAGAGGAGGTTGAACTCCACATTCAAGTGACCATTCCAGCTGATGCGAGTTTTCAAGTAGAGGTAGAGGCATAAGTTCCTCTCACAATCAATTTCATAACTATTCATAGGAAGAAAGGTATAAAAAAATTAATATTTAATGTCATTATTTCAAAAAGTATGGGCATTATGTTATTGAATGTTGAAAAAGACACTATGGTTTAAGCAAACAAAATGCAATTTCTTTAAAAGATTGTAATTCTTGAAGTTTAAATAATAGTACTATGTTTTTAACTTGTCATGTTGCTTAAGAGAGCACAAAAGACGTATGGTTTTTGGATTCCTTTTTTAGTAACCATATGACAAGTTCAAAAAAAAAAAAATCTAGCATGGATGAATCTATCTAGTTAGAGGGAAAAATGGGTAATGACAACAAAGTCTCAATAATTGTTAAAGGGACCATAAATATTAAGAAGATACAAGGAGAAACTAAGTTCATTTTGCATGTTTATTATATCCCTGGGTTGAAACGCAACCTCATGATCATAGGACAATTGATATAGAAAGGATAGAAAGTGTATTTTGAGAAAGGAGAATATATTATTTTGGATCGAAATCCTAGTAACAGGTCTATAGAAAAGATGGAAATTTAAATAAACTAAATGTTCCCATTAAAAATACAAAGTGACATGATTCTAGCAGTCTCCAGCTCATATTCTTGTATGGGTCATCGATATCTCACTGAAGGAGAGTCTCAGAGCCTAGCGATCACTAAATCTAAAAAAATATGAAGTTGAAAAATATTTCACAAGGAGATTCCTCAAGCCTGGTGGGTGTTAGCCATCTTCCAAAGGAATAAAATCAAAAAAAATTCAAGAAGGATCCTCAACCCTATTAGTTTTTTGATCAAGCACTCATGTTTGGTTGCAAATGTCATGCAGTTCAAGAAAATAAATGGAGAAATCAGGTCATGCGTAAACATTTAGGACTTGAACAGGGCATCTCTAAAAGACCACTATCCACTTCCCTCTATGGATAAAATATTACAAGTGGTAGCAGACCAAAAATATTCTCTCTCCTATATGGGTACTCATGTCATATTAAAATTATGGTGAAATAAGAAGACCAATTAAAAATGGACTTAACCACCAAATGGAACACTTACGTCTATAGGAAATTTCCATTTGGGTTGTCAAACATTGAAGACACATTAGAGAGCGGTCAAATCATACAAGTGTGTCCCACTTTGTGGCCATAAATATTTTAAAATCGATTTAAATAGTAAATAATAATTTAAAAATACTATAAAAATTTAAAAATCGGGTAAATTCTGGATGCCTGCACCTTGGTATTTATAGCCTCTTAAAAATGCATGTTTGGTCATTTATATGTGTTTGGTCATGTTTTGGTTGTCGGACATAGTTTTATTTATCCTTTAAAGTACAAAACTACAAAAATGCTGGGACACGCTTATATGCTTTGACCCAGAGGTATATGGACATGGCATTCAAGGGGATGATAAATAATTATCTCCTCATGTACTTAGATGACATCACCATTTTTCCAAGGATAAAACAAGTCACCTTTTTCACCTTAAAAAAGTTTTTCAAAAGCTTTCCAAGGATTCACAGTGTCCCTAAATTCAAAGAAGTGTATATTCCTAGCTCATGAAGGAAATCTCTTAGGACACATTGTGTCTAAGGAGGGATTGAAAATTGATCTAGAAACGGTAGAACCTATTCAAATATTACCACTAAAAATCCACAAGAAGGCTCTTCCAATCTCCTTGGGGAGACTCAATTTTTTTGGAAGATTTGTGTTGGACATTACCACTCTTGTCAAGCCACTGACAATGATGCTAGAGAAGAATGAAATATTCAATAGAAAAACAAAATAAAATGATATTTTTGAGGCCATCAAACATCCAATATCTCATGCCACAACTCTCATTAATCCATACTTTTCCAAGGAGTTCATGCTCTATATGCCTTTAGTGGTTATTAACCTTAAGCCTCGACTGCAATGTGAGGGTTAAGTAGTTTGTTTTACCCATCTAGAGATAATATCTCACAAAAGAGTAGATATAAAATAAATATTTATCCTTTAATAAACATGAATAAACATAACACTCCACAAATTAATGCTTTAAACCACACACGTCACATATATATGATAATCATTTCAAATAATTCAAAAATACATATTTATATCAACTATATTCACATCTCTCAATTCTTTCATTAATTCATTTCTTTATTCTTCATGTTTATATCATCTCTTCTCACTCATTTTTGTGATATTCTCTTTCCCCCTCATTTTACATCATTATATAGCCTTTAAAAGGTAAATGTTATGTCTTTTCACTCATAATGACCCGTGGTAACCATTGGTTAACACTTATTTACATTATTAACTAGTAATTAGTGGATATTTACATATATATCATGGTATTTATGCATTTTCCTTGTGTAAAATGTTATATATTCTTCATTTATATCATTGTAATATGTTTTTGGCTTTTGTGGTATATTATAGTGGTCATTTACATCCCGCAAACATCATAAAACAACCTCATAATATGAATAACTTTATTATGCCTCTATCTCAATTTCTACCTTATTATGTCTTTCGTTTCTCTTTGTTCTTTAGTTTCTTTTCAACTTCCATGATTCATATAATATCTCACATCTTCTTTCAAAGTGTTCAAAATATTTTTCATTTTACCCGCATATTCTCTCTTTTACTCGTGGATTCCCTCTCTTACCAAAGGCTATGTGTGAAGCTGGCTTATTTCTTTTACCTCCCAGCATTCCTTTAGTCTTTCATGGCTTCCTCTTGACTTTGGCAACTTTCTTCTCATATCCACGTATTTCCCAAAACTAGATGAAGAACGCTCTCAACATCATCCATCGAATTCAAATGTTGTCTTTTGATTGAGAAAACTAAGAAATATCCTTTCTTCATTGCGAGATGAACTTTCTTCCTAAGACCACCTAATAATATTCTTTTTTCTTGGTGTGTGTTCTTTTCTAGTTCCTCCATTCCTCAAATATTTTTCTTGATCCCTCTATTCTAGTGTACTTGTGGGTCTTTCAAAAATATGAATGAATCATCTTCTCCATCATCATCTATCGGTATCCTTGTACATTATCCAACAAATTTCACTGGTAATTAACCATCAAAATCCTCATCCTTTTTGGATCTATCTTGTTAATTTTGTATTGTACCATTATTTGACCTTTTCTTCATATCATTTATCACCTTTTATTTTCTTTCTAATTCCTCTTGGTTTGGATTATTTTTTCTTTCTTTTCCTTTATCTACCTTTTCCTCTTTTATTCTGCAACATCCTCACACAATGTCACAATTTCATTTTCTCCCTTAAAAATTAACTTTTTAATCTCTTTTGTCTTTCAATTTTTAGTTTTCTATTATATCTTCCATATGATTATTATTTTCTTTCCATGATTTCTCTTGTTGTGGTCTAGAAAATTCTATGGATGTATATTTCTTAGATGGTTCTATTATTTTGGTCTCTTTTAATGTTTGTGTCACTTCCTCTTTCAAAGATATCTTTTCAATATGTATCTTCTTCTCAAGTTTTGTAGTATATGTTAATTTTTTCCACACAAATAACATGTTATTGACCTTCTCCATTGACAATTCTCTTTTTATTTTTTGATATTTTCCATCCCATCCATTATTGTAGTTATTTCCTCCATAATAATGATGATAATTTCCTCTATTATAGTTATTTCCTCCATATCTCCCATAGTATCCCATTTTATTATCTCTTTGAAATCCATCATGATATCCATTACTTCTTTGATAACTCCAAAGGTATCCTCTTCCATTACTTTGATCAAGTCTTTATCTTAGTTTCCTTAATTCATTATGTAGCTTCTCCAATTTTAATACTATTTCACACTCTCTCCTCCATGGTTCTGCTTCTAGTTTTGATGTCATTTCCACTACTTCAATGAATTTTATGAAATATTTTCCCTCAATTAATAATCTTATATAAGGTAACAATCCCACAATAAACAACTCAATTCTCATTTTCTCATTTGGTGGTTTATCATATTTCAAAACTATATTCTTAAATCTTTGATCAAATTCCTTAACCATATCTCCTTCCTTTTAAAATAAATACAACATTTTTCTCACACCTTACTCCCTCTACCCTCCTAAAGATATTATTTATCTAGACCTAGGCTCATACACAAACAAATGTTGGCCTTAAGCCTCAACGACAATGTGAGGGTTAAGGAGTTCATTTTACCCAGCTAGAGGAAACATTAGACAAAAGGGTAGTTATATCTTATAAAATAAATATTTATCAGTTATTAAACTTAAATAAACATAACACTCCACACAAAATGCTTTAAACGACACATGTCACTTATATATTTTTCATCATTTCATATAATTCAGAAATACATGTGTTTATATCAATTATATTCACATCTCTCACTTCTTACATTGATTCCTCTTTTTATTCTTCATGTTTATATCATCTCTTCTCACTCATTTTCATGATATTCTCTTTCCGCCTCATTTTACATCATTATATAGCTTTTAAAATAAAAAAATTCATGACCCATGACAAGGATTGGTTAACACTTATTTACATTATTAACTAGAAATTAGTGGATATTTACACCTATACCATGGTATTTATGAATTTTCCTTATGTAAAGTATTATATATTCTTCATTATTATCATTGTAATATGTTTTTGGCTTCCATGGTATAATATAATGCTCATATACATCCCACAAACAACATAAAACAACCTCGTAATATGAATAAATTTGTTATGCCTCTAATGGCTTCTACCTCATCATGTATTTGCTTTATCTTTGTTTCATGACTTTTTTCAGCTTCCTATAATATCGTGTGTCTTATTTCAGTGTTCAAAACTTTTTCCTTTTACCCGGCTTCACTCTTTTACCCTCAGCTTTGTTATTTTACCTAAATATTCCTTTAGTCTTTTGTGGCTTCCTCTACAATTTGGCATATTTATTCTCATATCCGAGACTTACACAAAACTAGATGAAGAATGCTGTCAATAGTGTTTAAGACACAATTTCTACAATATTGGTGCAACAAAATAAAGAAGGATCTAAACAACTAGTTTCCTTCTTTATTCATATCTTAGAGTACTATGAAGTGACGTATTCTTTCATCAAAAGATATGTCCTAGCAATCATTAGGATTTTGAATAAATTTAGGCATATTGTTTCAAACAATAAAATTTAATTGTTAGTATCTCATGCGGGTGTTAAGGATTTCTTCTAGGATAGGAGTTTGAATGAGAGATGGGAAGGATGGATCACTTGTGTCATGAAATATGACATAGAGATTGATGTCACCAAATTGGTATGTGGAAAGGGATTGTATCAACATGTCTAGGAAAATGATCAAGAAGAGGTTGTTTTAGTATTACAGGATAATCATGAACAAATAGATGATAGTGTTCCTACTCTGTGTTGGACTCGAGATATGGTATATTTCCTACAAACAAGTATATGCCCCCTGGAGTTGAACAAAGCAATAAGGTGATTGTTTAGACTCCAAGATATTATTTATGTGCTTATTGACAATGTTTTGTTCAAGAAATAAATGAATGGAGTTATATTGAGGTGCATTAGAACAAGTGAAATTGAAATTTTACTACATGAGTTTCATGATGGAGAGGCTAGAGGTCATTTTTCTCCATGGGTAATAGCTCTAAATATTATAAAATGTGGTATTGTTGGCCCACATTATTTAATGATTGTTAAGCATGGAGGAAGAAATGTAAAAATGTGGATTCTTTACAGGTAATGATATGATAACGCCAAAGAGGTCAACATGAAGCTCTCCTTATAAGTTGTTCTACGGGAAAGAAGTAGTACTGGAGCTACCAGAATTGGAGCTCATGAATTAGTTAGATTTTTTTTAATTTGAGCCAATGTAATAAAGTTATGCATAGCTTATGGAATCAGAATAAATAAGATATCATGCAATGTAAACCATGGAGAAGGATCGGTCCTCGATCAAAGAAAGCTAAAGAAAGAACCTTATAGGACGGAATCTTAGTTTTGAAATGGGATGTAGATCGAGATAAGCTAGTAAAACATTCCATGTTTGATGCCATATGTAGTGGCCCCTACACAATCATAGATTGTAAGAGTAGTTTTTCTTTCTGACTAGCTATGTTGGATGGTGAAGAACTATAGATTCCACTCAGTGGAATCTATCTCAAACATTGTTACTGAAAGAAATATTCTCACCATTGTACATATTGTTTTAGGTTTTTCATTCCTCTAAGTGCTTGTGCACATTTTCTTGTTATAGATTAGATTTTAGTTTCCCTAACTACATTCGGCACAAGCTTTTTTTATGCTAAGTTACATCATTATATGAGTTTAGTGTGGCTCCTGAAAGGAATGTTGTAACATGAAGCAAAAATCTCATCAGGGAAAAATTCTTATAAATATTATTAGTCAGTCTCTAAAGATCAGATATAATTTGAGCTTCTAGTGCCTCTGCCATTTCAAAAAGTTGGTATCAAGGAACAAACTTCCCCAATTAATTCAAGATCCTTTTAGGCCTTAAGGAGAAGATCAACTTAAAAAATTTCCGACTCATACTCTGGATTTGGTTTAGTTGAAAATCTTATGAATTATGGGCAGCTACGGTTCTAATGTTTCCCCCAAGCAACATATTGCAAGTGGAATATTAAGAAAAAGAGGAAAATCAGATTTTAAGAGAGTTATGTGATGTCCCAAATCAACAAATGTCTTACTCAAAATCCTGCAGCAAGTTATGTATGCCAAGAAATCATGGGTTTCACTATGCTTTACCTTTGAAAAATCAAATTTAGGACAGGTGCAAAGGTCTTACTTTTCTATACCAACAGGTTTCCCGTAGGGATGAAGCAAGAAGGAATTTCAGATTTTAAAATAATTATCTACTCGAATAAGAGCATTGAAATTTTCTAATGAATTTTAAAGATTTAAGTAAGAAGTGGATCAAGCTTTGGATTCAATGGTGTTTCAAGAGGCTTTTAGGAGAAAATTCAATAGGGTCCATGTCAGTTTCAAGCCATCAATAGTGACTATGTTCCTAATGGAGACTTCAAGCTACTGGTCTATGAACATCTAGTAAGCCGATGTCCCCGCAAGTCGTCAAAATTGTTATCCATTTTTCCCTAGGGAAAAATGGACAACGAGGCTAATAGGACCCAAGAACCAGGGAGGGCAACTAACGATGAAATTGAGATTATAGGTTGGTTTTCAAGGTTTTGGGAGCAGTTTCAACAACTTTGGGTGGTTTGAAAATATAAGAAGATTTTTTCCTCTTCTGGATAACCTTAAAAAATAAAAGCGGGCCTTGTGGGACCATATCAGGCCAAAATAGGTGTAAAGTTGAAAATGTGAAAAGGTGTATTCGGGGTAACCTATAACCTGTCCCTCAGCCTCCTAGCTCCAAAAAAAATTGTTAAAATATCCCAAATGTTGAAAATTTGCAAAAAGGGACTCTTAGGGCCACCGAGATTAAATATAGCTCATTGAGTAGCTCGGCGAGATGCTTCAATGAGTAAAAACTTGCGGTATGCAAAGGGTCTCTAAGATTTGAGTAGCTTTGCTAAGTTGGTGAGTGCATCCTACATTACAAGGGGTCAAGATGTCAGGCTTAATAGAAAGTGGCGCAAGCAAGAACCAAGAGTGAGTTCACAGCGATGAGGTCATGATGAACACACAAGCGGTGAGTAAACAGTGGGAAGACCACAAGATTTACACATTCATGACCGAGATCCTTGAGCTCAACCAATTGAATATATCGGTGGGCCATGAGAGGAGGTCACAACTCTGTTGCAGCTTAGAGGGATTCTGAAGTGTATGGGTGCGTCGACTCAGGGACAGTGGAAGTTGAAGAACTCGGCAATTGGCCGAGCCCATGTAAAAATTGAGATATAGGGATGGAAAATGATGGAATCTTAGATGAGCTATGACCAAGGAACATATAGGGAGGCTCGTTAGCGACGCCAAGAAGAACCAAGTGGATAGGGCTAACCCGGCAACGATATTACAGGTAATAATGAGCTTACATGGTGAGGTTGGATGGCAGGTTAAGCGACCTCAGGTGACCGAGTAATGGATCGAGTTGCAAAGGTTACATGGAATGCTGAGTCCAAGATCGTGGTTGTAGATAAAATCTCAGTCAATGGAAGGGGAGAGCTCATGAAGGTTGGATCGCCAAGGTTCATGACGAGATGCTTAGGCTCATCGACGTAAATAGACATGTCAACGGGCTACATGTTGACTGCAGCATTTTGGATTCTGAAATAATTCAGACTTAGGAGGTGTATAAGTTCAAGGCTTGGTCAGAAAAATGTTCTCAGCGTGAACTCAAAACCCAAAAACCTAAAACCCCAAATTTTGAAATTTGGGGTGATCGAACTTAGTTGGGTGACGTGGCCTTTAGATATTGGTGGTACAAAAATCATAACTAAGTTATGTAAATATCTGAAGAAAGAAGCTCTGAAATTCCAAAGGGAGGTGATTTTTTTGGACTTCGTGATCGGGGGAGAATAGTTGGTGAGCACGGGAAGGCATGTAAGCCCAAAATCCCAAAAATTCAAAAGGCCTAAAATTATGAGCAAAAGATGCCCAAAAATAACTGAGTCAACTCGGGTAGGTCAGTGGGGTATTTTATGGACTCGGGTGGTTTTCGTGGAAAGTGAGTGGGTGGTTACATGGAAATGTCTTGGTGTTTGATCTCAGTCAATGCAAAGGGGTTAAAACTCCGAAGTTTCGCCAAATGTTAAATTCTGAAAATCCAAAGCATTGGAATGCAAAAATGTCTAGGTAGTCGAACAAGTAGGTGAAGACGTTGGGGTCAAGTTCTGCGGGGTGGTAGGTGATGGGTTAAGAAGCAAGCTATGGGTGAGTTGAAGAGATATGTAGTTGGTTGGTGGGAGATAAACCAAAGAAGGAACCTAGACAAAAACAATGATAAATTTCACCCCCATTTGCCATTTTTAGTGAAATTATACTTTTTTGCAAGGAGATTCACATCATTATCTAATGGAGAGTTCAAATTTCAGAGATCGGGGGTAGGTGAGGAATGAGATTAGAAAGCAACCTGCGAGAAAAAATATGGTAACTTCCCTTACACTCATCCATTTTTTACAAATTTACAATTGATGGAAATGTATTTCAGAGATCTAAGGAATTGTTGGAAATGTATTTCAGAAATTTGTTAGGTAGGTGAAAATGATGATGAAGTTTTAGGATCTAGATGCCATACCTAGGTGCAATCATGGAGTTCATTTATTCAAACACAAGGCAATGTACAATCAAGCATGGATTTTACATATCTTCCCATACCCATTGCAGGAAATTAAATGATTTTTGTGAGTAATTAAGGCAATTTCAAACTTCTTATCTCTCTTTCTCCTCTCATCAATTTAATTCTTATAAATTCTAAGGAGGGGCACATTTCAAAAGGTTATAGAATTTGCATATGTCCCTCCCTTCTTTCTTAGAGATCTATGGAGTTTCAAACCCCTATTGAATATTCTAATGCAATTTTGTTCCTTTTGCCACTAATTTTAATTAATTGTATCAACTTATTAAAGATATAAAATCATATATATATATATATATATATATATATATATATATATATATATATATATATATATATATATATATATATATATATATATATATATATATATGTTTAACCTTTTTATATTTTATTGTATCAATTATGGTCATTTCATTGCATACAAAGGTTATTGTTCATTTTATATTTTCATTGCAAGGTTTAAATAAGTGTTGTGTTTATTGCTAAATAGGGTTGCAACAAGTGTTTTTATTTTTGGTGCTTGGTCACCCTCCTCAAATTTACTTTCTTTCATTCCTCTATAGTGTAAATTGTTCAGAATTCCTTCTTAGTGTATCACCTTCCCATAGAGTAGGTTTATTTTCCATGCAATACTTATATCCTTGTCCCCTTTGAAAGCATTAGATTAGGGTTATATTAGAAATTCTTTGCACGTTGGAGTATTTTGCACTAGGTTTGGAATAGTAATCTGACCTTGTCGAGAGAGATATCTCGATTGTAAAGTCCCACACTTTAGGAGAGCTCCATGTTTGAAAAATAACACTGATTTCCCAATTTTTCACTTGCAAGCGTTCAGTGGTGCTGTGATTTTACTACAAAAAAATACATCATGTTTCCACTGGATGCACCTAAAGTGCAAGTACAGTAAAATAGGGGTTATAGGATCACCATATGCCCTAATTCACGACATGAATCCATCATGTAACACATGATATATATATGTTGAATGTAGTGACTAGCATAACAACATAAAAAAAATTGGAATACAACATGGTGATATAACATGATACATCACACACATTTATATGCCCCTAATTTTGTGATACCAAGTTATAGTTGGGTATCATATACCTTTGTAACACAAGAAATGTACAACATATGCCTTATAAAAATTCTAAACCTTCACCTGGCAATGTAATCTCAACATTGGTGGGTAGAATTTAATAGGAATTAGAAATTGCTCAAGAATCACCACCCAAATAGATTGTGGAGCCAAAAAATGCTTCCCATCATGTTCAAAAGAAACACTATGCCCCTTCCAAAAATCTCTATTAACAACTATTATCACCAAAAAACAACACCCTGTGATTTTTCATGCTTGTGTGAATGAGCAACCGGTGTTTTTTCTTAACATTGAATCATCTCTATAGCTGTGGGACTAGCAGGCTTGAGATGATCCTCTAGATAAGGCTGGTTCTTACTCCTAAACTTCCTGCCACAATCTACTCTAATGCAGGAAAAATTATCTATCCTAATCTAACTTTCCAAGGGACCAGGGAGAGAGAGTGCATGAAAAAAAAGGATACACTAAAGCAGTGATACACTCTAAAAGGAGAGTGTGAGAATAAACTCTAATGTGTGAAAATAGAAGCAAAGTGCATACTAGAAGGGGAGTTAACAGTTCTCCACAATCTAGCAAATGCATTCACAACAATATTCCATGCATGCATGATAAAAAATGAATCCTTGCAAGAGTATAAGATAAACACAATATGTATATGCAATGAGATTGAAAGCACAAGAAGAATACAAACAAACACAACAAGGAAGGATACATCCAAAAACTTGCATCTATTGCTTCATAAGTATGCACAGTTCAATATCTTACAAGATAAGGGCTTGGATCACCATGCAAGGATTCCACTACAAGGGTCCTGGAACACATTGGCTTCAAAAAGTAATATTGACAGATATTTGCTACTCCAAACTACCTCCTCCTACAATGATCCCAACACTCCAATTTATAGAATTTTGAGAGGAGAGAGAGAGAGGGAAAATGAAAATCTCAAAATCTATCTTCTCACCACTTGAAAGAGGTAATAAATGAAGTGAAATGATGTTTTGTTTCTTGAAAAAGTCTCACTATGTTGTTCCATGACTTGTAGCAGTGATAAATGTCAACCCATGCTTCATTTAATACACCCCCAACCGCAAACAAAACACCTTTATGAATCAGGCCACTTTTCTATGAAATCAACATCAATTACTTTTCAAATACTGAATTTATTGATTTATGTGTGTTGGTCTTGGAGCCATGATTCCAACAGTATCAATTTTATGTGATTTCGTTTAGAAATACAAAAGATATGGCATTTTGAGTGGAGGTAGCTGTTTTAGATTTGCTAGGAATTTCTATCATTTGACGGGACTGGGTATTTAATTGACTGGAGCTGGATATGTTTTTTTAATTTATGGCCTTTTGAATTTCGGGAGTCATGCACGAGGCACAGAAGGGAAAAAAAGGGAATACGTAAGCTCGTGGCTCTATAGGATGTACACGGGCGCGCACGAGGAAGAGTAGGGATTACCTATTTTAAGGAATTTGCAAATGGGCGTGTGAGAAGGGCACGAGGGAACAGAAAATAAGGTTCATGTGTGGGAATAATGGAAGAAAGTGAGCGCTTGGGGGGAAGGCATAAAGGGGGAAATGGAAGGGGGTAGAATGCGAAGGGAGAAGCAAGAAGGCACATAAGGGTGTGTAGATGGATTGTAGCAAGGAAGCAAGGCGCACGGAAAGATGCAAGCGTGTGAGAGGAAAACAGAGAGAATGCAGACCCGTAGATGCACGCACCATAGAAATATTGTATACTTGTGAAAGAAAAGTATGGAAGTAGGGCGTGAATATCTAATTGAGGAAGGGTGCGCGGCAAGATAGAAAAGAGGGCGCATGATAGGGAGACCCAAAACTTAACGAATTTGGAAGGCATCTTTAGAGGGGTGAACGAAACAATTGCAAGGCACGGGGAGTGCACTAAAGGACTACAACCTATTTAAAGTGCCAAATTAGCAAGCTTGCATGTGTGCAATGTGAAATGTAAAGCATCAGAGCCAGCGTGAAAGTAAAATTCATCCAAATAGCTGGGAGATTTATTTGCATAACAACAACCACCATCACATGCCTACTTGGATGTTCCTAGTCCTGGTGAGCTTTTTACAAGATGGGGCACACTAGGAATTTCTCCTCACTCTTCATATGCATATCCTACACAAGGATTGACCAGAAGTGCATTCTCGAATTACACTCCTTCAGGAAATGCGATGTTTCTTGGTTTCATACCACAAGCCTATATCCTTGTGCTATCCCCTCTTACATGCACATGTATTCTAATTTTCCTCATCTGGATATGTAATATTTCCCTATTCCTTATACTTAGTAATAAGGAATTCTTTATGCCTCAACCAAAACTTACAATTTTCCTTATCAAACTCCTGTTCCACCTCCTCCTCCCCATTAGGGATCTTCAATGGTCGAATCTTATGAAGTGGGTAATTACTATGAATATATATAAGAGCCTCTAAAATTTACAATATTAGGTTTCTTGCTCCAGCGGCCATTACCAAATGTACCAAATTTTAAGGGAGAAGAAGACTCCAATGCTAATATTAATGCATAAACTAATTTCATTAGAGAGTTACTCCATTAGGATGTGGTTATTGCAAATATATTTCTAAAGACCCTCAAAGGTATTTCCTTTTATTGGTATTATAGAATCTAGGAAGCCTCTATACACTCATTGAAGTAATTTGTATCTAAGTTCATCAAGTATTTTTATAGGAACAAGCTATTAAAGATAGGGATCAAGAAATATTACACATAAAGTAAGAGAATAGCAAGCTTAATGCCAACTTCATTTAGAGGTAGTGGAAAGACCTTTATTTTCAAGAAATTTCTCTAAACATTAATAAAACAAATCTTTGTAACTTGTTCCTCCACTCAATAAATTGATAGACCAAGGAGGAAGTCAAAAATTTTCCTCCTCGAGTTATGAGAAATTTATAGAGGGCGTACTTTGCATTGACTAGATGGAAATCGATAGAAGATTCAAGACTTATGGCCTTAACAAAAGGTTCTTCACCTCTTCCTAAAACAAATGAATCTTTCAAAATGGTTCAAACTACAACCAAGGACCAAAGGTCCACAATTGGAAAAGTGGTGTCACAACAGATGGTGTTACCAACTATCCCAAGAAGAAAAACATTGTGAACACTAGCGATATGAACAACAATAATGGAAATGTAAATAAATAATGGAAAAAATCCCACTCCTTCCATTAATGTGGTATATTTTAATTGACCTCCCACTTAGTAGGTTCATGCCCAATGCCCAATTCAATACAAGAATCAAGGCCAAAGGCTTATTAAATTTAATTACAACAATTAGTATAAGAATAAAAATTGAAATTATGGACCAAAAGATAATCAAAACTAGATACCTAGAGATTATGTTCCCCATTTATGTTATGGGTTCCATATAGTGATAGGCCATGAAGCTCGAAATTGTATGGACTGTAACAGGTTCATACAATGGCTTCCAGAAGATGAAAGAAAACTCTTTATTGACATGTTCTTAGTGAACCCTATTAGAACTTCCTAAGATACCCATACAGAACCCGCCTCTCTGTAAAATTCTAGCCTCTTTTCCCAAAACACCATAAGAATGAGAAACCTAATTCATAGGATGCCAAAAAATATATTATTATACAAACCAATGATCATGAACCCTTTACGTTGTATGATCCATGAGTTTCTCCTAAATTTGAGAAGAGGAGTCATGCTAAAATTACGCTTTTAGTCAAGTTGAGACAAATCTTATAATCCATGCAGCTACCTATACTCGGGAGTACACATCACAACCTATCCCTATGTATCCTTTATTACAAGATGATTTTCTGATATTTCCCAAGCCAATATGTGCTTATGATTTGATCGCAGATCTCACCAAGACCTTTTCTCACATATCCTTATTGGATTTGTTAAATAATTCCCCATCACACCAATCTTCATTATAAGAAGCTCTAGGTTTTGGTCATCTTATGCATGTCACGACTCCTCCGGAGGCACAAATTAATCATATAGATATCAACCTCTATCCTCTGGGAAACATCACAAAGATACTAGATTTGTGTTCGACTCTAGTAAGATGCCAACGGATGTCGAATTAGACTAGAGAGGTGACCTTGCATTGTATTTACAATAATGGATCTATAATAACTATGATAAGAGAGTGATGATCGATGATGGATTTGTTGTTAACATTTTTCCTTTATTCCTGGTTCTTTCTTACAGATGTTGGGGTATGGAGAAAATATATATTTCACCAATAGAAACATGATAAGTGGTTATAATAGCTTTATTGACACATCCATTGGTGCTATCATTCTCCACATCACTCTTGGGCCTAAAACCATTCCAACTAAGTTTTATATTATAGACAAGGAAACCAACTATAATATTATCCTTGGTAGATCCTCGATTTATTAAATGAAGGATATTTTATCTACATTATTTTAGGTAGTAATATTCCTTACTTTAGGTAAGGTTTTTATGGCTCAAGGTGGCCCAAAACCATTTGAAACTCACCTATAAAAACCTAAATAGAATCCTGGTGTCCATTCTGAGTTTGAACTCCCGACTAATAAATTGAACAAACCATCCCTCTCTAAGGAAGAAATCCCTATAGCTAAATCAATTCCGACGAATGAATTATAATTTCCAAAAGCCATCAAAGCGACATATAATTCTAAAATTCAGACAACTAAATTAAAGAAAATTTCAACCAAGATAAAAAATAAGATAGTGATATTTTCAGAGAATTATTTTCCATTATTTCTCCCATTCAATTCTTATGGTATCAGAAACATTCTTATTTTAGGATCTATTCTAGAGAATAATTTCAAAGAGGTCTACATTGTTTTGGTTTCCAAGGTGCAAGAAGAGGATTAAAAAAAAAATACATAATCTAGTTTTCCTGAAAAACTAATGGAACCTAACTAGAATGAAGAAAAATGATGGTGTTGGGGAGAGGTAAGGGTTATTCTCACTTATCCACAAGGGATATTCATGCACTTTTCCTTCAAATTAAATTTTTATTGTACTAATAATGAAGTAAAATAAAAGTATATAATTCTTCGACTCGTCAGTGGCCAACAAGATGGGATTTCATAATGTTAGATTCTTAGGTGACTCACAACTGATTGCAAACTAGGTCTCAGAGGTTTATGGGACTAGAGAAGAACACCTTCAGCTTTATAATTCCTTCATGTGTGAGATATGTAAATATTTTGATTTCATTTCTACTGAGGCCATTCCTAGGGAACACATTGAACTTGTTGATTCTATGGCTACCTCTTCGTCATATTTTTGTCAGAACAACGATTTGATAGTAATAGAGTTCATAGTCTCTATTTGAGATGAAACCTTGGTTTAAAATATGTCTAATAATTATATTATAGCATATGTAGAGACTAAAAATGAGACTATCACATTATATTTTGGAGAGTTTGATGAGAAAATCTAAGGATTCCTCCACAAGTATACTGACCTCCATCCTAGCTATCATAGGAAGGGATTTTCCTTTGTCCCTCACCCTTCTTAATACATTTGAGATAAAACAACGAATCCTTCCTCATTGAAATAATTTGAAATTCATGAAGTTGAGGAAGATCCTCTGGATTTTCCTCTCTCTTCCTGAGTTTCAAGAAGGTAATGCTTCGTTAATAGAAGGGAATACTAACATTAACATTGGGAAAAAGATGAGTATAGAATTGTAAAACTCACTTCTTTTTTATCACCTGGAAAATTACAAGAACATAAAAAAGTTGTTAAAGGATAATTCTAAATCCTTTTGATTTAGTTATGAATATATGACATGTGTCTCTCTCAATCTAGTAGTTCAAAATTAGTAACCAAACATGGAGTGAAGCTCATAAAACCAAAATGGAGACCTATAAATCCCAATGTGGCTCTAATGGTTAAAGAGGAAGTGAGGAAGCTTCTTCAGTTCGGTTCATAAAACCAATGGAATATTCTATTTTGGTATCTAACATCATTCTAGTTCTAAAAAATAAGGGAAAGATCAACATATGCATTGACATTAGGGATATAAACAAAGGATGTGTTAAATATGACTTCCCGTTGCCATCCATTGACATCATTATTGATGCAATAACTCGATGTAAGTTGTTATGCCTTATGGATGTGTTCTCCATATAAAACCAAATCAAGATCTCCAAGGAAGATCAAATGTAGACTACCTTTACAACTCCTTGGGGAACCTTCTTCCATGTTGTTATGCAATATTTTATGAAGAATGTTATTGTTACTTATAAATGCGCTATAAATTACATATTCAATGATCTTGAACATAAGCTAATGGAGACTGTTAGTGCAAAATCACAACACTCCCGAATGGCCTGGTTTTGTGTGGAGCATTCGGTGTGATCTACATAACATTGGAGCATCTCCCAAGCTATGGGACTTGCAAACTTGAGATGATCCTCCAGAGAAAGCTGGTTCTTGTTCCTAAACTACCTACCACAATCTACTCTAATGCAGGAAAAACTAATCTATCCTAATCTAACCATTCCAAGGAACTAGAGAGAAAGAGAGAGTGAAAGAGAGCCTACACTAAAGCGGTGATACACCAGAGAAGGAAAGAGGCGAGATACTCTGTTGAGGGAGGATGAAATAGGGTAAAAAGGAGATGAGGGAGGCCAGGCAGAAGTGACACAAACCCATATCCTAATCTACCATCAAAACTCCATGAAACACAACATCCCACACCTGCAAACATGAAATACATGCACAAAAATAGATTTGAAAGGGAGAGGCACAAAGAAACAACAAAAACATGAAAAAGGGTTGAAGAACACCACAAAAACATGATTTTATTGCTCATGAAGGTGCACATACCACAAAATTTATGCTCAAAGGCATCCTAAAGACCACAACATACACCTATCGAATCTAAGAGGAAAAAGGTGTACGATAGTCGAAAGGATCCATCAAGGAAAATTACACACATTTGAGTTAAAGGGAGTAAACACAGCTAGAACACTTCACCGACAACAAGGTACTCCATTGTTCAAGGTAGGTAGATAGATTTAAAGGTTCAAAAAGTTTCCATTGTTGGAAAGATGGAAGTAAAACCCGTCAACATGAACATAACAATTATTCCATTCTAACAAGGTGATACAATCCTTAAGCATACTTCTAAAAATTTCATACTAACCAATGAGAGCTCAAAAAATTACCTAGTATATACTTGTGTTATAATTATTATACATGCGTTTTTGGTTTTATATGACCAGCCGGGTATAATCACTTTATTACCATGGCTTCAACTTTAGAGTTCATTACGAGATTCACACTAGTCTTTATAATTGTCTAGTATTGAAACGACTTATTTTATTTTTATGATTTATGGTTCTAGCATCAAATCACATTCTAATCACCGTAAAAGATCATGATAATTTTATAATAAGAACATAACATATGCTAAATTATATATATATATATATATATATATATATATATATATATATATATATATATATATATATATATATATATATATATTTGATACATTTTATAATATTTCAATATTATTTGTAACATCTTAACATCTTAGGGAACATTTGAGTTTAGACACCCATACAATATCTCAAGGGAACTTTTAAATTACTTCTATCATTCAGATCATATCATTTATAAATTTTAGGATAGGTAATAAAAATTTATAGAAACAAGGTTGTTTAATTACTCTCTTTTTTCTTGTGTTCAATCCTATAGACTTATCCGTTCCAAACTCCAAATTATAAAACACAATTATAGTTACATTTATCAATCACATTTCTTATAATAATTTAAGTAATGAATTTATTATATTATGATATTCCAAATATTGTGTCATTAAGGATCATCTCCAATGTTGGAAGATTATTTCTCCAATTTGTATAGGCGGTGAAGTTATTAATTTTACTTCTAGCGAAAGTATAAGAGGGTTCTTTTCTATTTTAACATAGTTTTATTCCTCCTATTAAGCTACCAAGTTAGTGAAAGGAACCATATTTGTAACATCCAAAATTACTTAGTAAATTTTGAAGGTCCGAGACTCCCAATTAGAGGTCTAATATGCTCAGGTTTTTCAAGTTACTAATTGAATTTTAATGAGTAGGAAGAGCCAAGCATATTACATTATTAATTTAATATAAACAAGAGATCATTTACCAAAATGGAACACACCAAGATTGTAAGAGTGTACCAAATAATTACATGCATTACCGATGTACCTAAGTGGGTCTTCACAAGTATCAATAGAAGTTACAATGAATTAACACAATAAAGTTATAATTTACTTTCTTACGATTTCATGTAGTTTATATCAGTATGAGGGGGAAAAACAATTCTTATTGTTTGAATTCAAAATAGGTTCACTATAAGAGAGAGAGAGAGAGAGAGAGAGAGAGAGAGAGAGAGAGAGTTTCCAAAACAAAACTTATACCTCTTGAAGATATCATCAACCAACCAATCAAGGTGACGGAAAAAGAAAACTACCCCATAGATACCACACTTCTTCACTAAGGAAACATCAAAATATCAATAGGGTGATCAAATGATTTACTCAAAACATATCCTTAAAGGCCAAGAGTTATATCCTCGGATGATCGAGCATGACCTAACAACATTCAAGGTTGGAAACTTAAGACCTATAAAACCCAAAATCTCAAAGCACAAGGTCCAAAGGAGTCCAAGGTATCCATATCTATCTAAGCGTAACTCGATACTAGATGGATTATAGTGTGGTATATTTTTAAAAAATATAGATATTTAAAATAATCACATATCTATCTATGGTCCTCGAGATCAAACAAGCCCACTTATTTAAGCACAATGTTCAAATGAACTTAAGTATTGACATATTTACGTAAAACAACTATAGATCAAAACATTGATATTTTCTAAAATAAAACAAGGGGACCAAGTTAGGACTCCAAAGATGCCCATCGGTGGGAAATCATACCCCAACAATACATTATCCCTCATAATCCTATAATTATCCAAAGTTAATCCATCCCCAACATAATCCATAAGTCCACACTGAGTGGCACATCTATCCTGACAATGAATAAACTCATACTAGGGTACAGGAAGGAACTTAATCACCGTCAAAACTACCAACTATTTTTCATGATGCGGGCACCATCTTCTTTTGAGGGTTGAGTAAAAAAAGGATTAGTCCAGGGTCCTATACACACAAATCCTCATCACTCCAAAACCAAATCATCACATGAAGCACCTATAATATCAACCAACACTCCTATGGTGTACCCCATACAACGAGAGAACATAACACAACATAATAGAACCATCTCATCGAAGACAAGAAGAAAAAAAATAACATTATTGATGACATTTATCCAAATGGCCATCGAGGCAACAAGCTCTAAGTTATCAATCAAAGGTAAAATCTAAGAAATCTCAGCAATCCAAGAAAATGGATAACTAGTCGTATTGCAATCCTCAAAAAATATCACAATAAGATAAAAAATAATAATAAGAAGAGCATCAGAGCTTCTCAATCAAATCATTAAAATAATTTTTTTCCTTGATAACAGATTTAAGTTTACAAATACCAGTACATGAAATATCAACATCACAATCACTTCACAGCCTTTCGTGGTTGCTGGTAGGGGTAGTCTATATCGCACTTCTATCTAAGAATATACATACAAAATTGGATCCATTATGACATCATGTCATGGTATATTTTCTCACAAAAGGGAATTAAGTGCTCTTAGCGACAACACCCAAACTTATGCCCTGACAAACCTGATCCAGGTAGTAGTTCCACTTCAACAGGTGAGGCAACTTATGGGAGCCATAAATTTTGCACCGTAGATCTGATTGACTCTGTTGAAAAGGAATAAAAAATCTTAGGATGCGTAGAATGTGGTGAAGGGGTGCATAATTTTCTTTGGAAAATTGTCCCCCAAAAACCTCATAGAAAAGCTCCAAAACGTAATTTTCACAGTGTTGTCTGAAAATAGTAATTTCTAAAAATAACAATTTCATTAAATTTTTGCATAGGCGGTCCATGGAAGTCGATTTGCTTCACCTCCCTCGGGGTTGGTGAAAATTTTATTATCTTTATTGTCATTTTAATCCCAAAGGTTCAACTATCTTAACCTCCACTCTGATACGAAGTTAAATGCCCATAATTTCCATGCACAAAACCCAAGATAAAATCCAATAATTAATTAGGAAAATTGAGGAATAACTTATTTTTTCTTTAAAAAAATTTGTAATAATATAACCACCAACTAGGTTTAAATATTTCATAATTAATAAATTCCACATATTTGTAAGGTTATCGTAATTAAATTAACAATTAATTATTATTACTTCGTTCCAATCATTTAGGGTTTAAATCCCCTTCTAGGTTTTATGTTATTTTACCTTATTTAAAGTGTCATTTGGGTCAATACTTCCTAAGTTGGCTTAGTTCTTACTTCACATAACAACTTAATAACAAAGCCCCACATGAGGTCATCTAACTATACATTTTAAATTCCAATAATTAACCCTTGTAAAACATTATCTATGTTACCCCTTTCACAATTATTTAATTTATCCTTATAATTCTAATGTCATTTATTTACTTAATAACCTAAGGCTAAGGTCTCAACTTACCCTAACCATTAAGTGGCCCCATTCAACCCATTACCCATACCTTTTAATTAATTTTCCATTCCCACAAAAATCACATCACTTAAAATTGTAGGGTGAAATATCATCCATTAGATTAAGTCATTTTGGGCCCTTGGATTAGAAATGCCCTAAAAATCCTTATGATGTCTTCTTATTCTTTCTTTTACCCTAAACTCATTCATTTGCTTTATTTTGTTTTGTAGGTTTTGGGTGCATGGAAGGTTTCTCATTGTTCTTGGATGGATATACACACATTTTGGTTGCTTATTTTCATTTTCATCCCTCTCCTAGGGCTTGCAAAGATTATAATTTGTTATTTGAGTATTTTTTTAATTGTTTATCCCATTTGATTATGGGCATTTTTGTCCCAATTTTATTTATGGTTTAAAATGATATATAGACAGGGATGAGGGTAGTGTGTGTGTGTGTGTGTGTCTAAATCATGTTGTATTATCTCTAAAATTGGTCCATTAAATGGGTATTGCTGACAATAATTTTTAATCAAATGAAATATATAAAGGGATAAATGTATATTATATACATTAGTGTAGGTATATTTATTTTAGATATTTTTTTAATAACCCAAAGGGTTTAGCTAGCATTTCTAAATTAGGCAAAGATGTGCAAATAGATTAGCTGTGATTGTTGAAAAAACAACATGGTCACAGTGCCTTTGGATTAGGGTTTGAATGTATCAACCACACTATGAATTATTTAATTCATTCTCCCAAGGCCATTCAGCCCACTATTTTTAATACTTTTTAAAACTAAAACTTGCACTAGCTACTCCATAGTCGCCGATTCCATTATGCCCAAAAACATTATAATATTATTTAATATTATAAAGTTATAATTTATATATTATTAATTTAGATATAATATTTAATAATATATATATGTATATTATATATATATATATATATATATATATATATATTATTAGTTTTTTTGGAATAGGGTAAAAGTTTGAGGGTTTTGGGAGGACCCACATCCTGGTACAACAAGCCCTCAAGGCTGAATAGAAAATTTAAGCATAACAGAGAAGAAAACCCCAACAACAAAGGGGAAGAGAAGGAGAGAAGAACACAACAAGCAGAAGCGTCCAAAGCCCAAGATACTACTAGATTACCAAGAAGAGTCCCTTACATGGGATCTTAGATGCATAGAAAAGGAATTTTTTTATGTTTAACGACTAGTCCATTCGTCACTCCTATTAGGATCTGTGTTTTCATCTGAGGGAGTTGGAGACTTTGAGGAATCCAAGACACCATCAGTGGAATTATCAGTAGTGAAACTAGTTTGAGTGCATTCCGTATCTGCAGCTGGAATCAACGTCAGCTCATGATCCACCTTAACAACTCCAACAACTGAAGGTTTAGCTAAAGGGATTGGACTGGAAATCTTGTCTTCACTGACTAGAGTATGAGCAGCTGACACAGTTTCCTCCTCAACAAAAAGAAGATTTTGGTGGGCATCCTTCCACCAAGAGACCTTATCGATTTTGGATTTTTGCTTGACCATGTGACAAGTTGCAGCTAGATGCCCAATGTTGAAACATTTTCTGCATCTAAAGGGTAGTCCTTCATAATCGAGCGGTTGAGACCAAACCCTATCCTGCACTTTGAGATCGATAGAAGTAGGAAGATCAATTGAAGTATCCAGATCCACCAATATCCTCGTGTAGGTGGTATGAGAGAAGGTATCTGTATTTGAATCAATGGATAAAAAAGTACCCAAAGCATCACCAATAGAAGCTAAACTGTCATTTCCCCAAAATTGTAAAGGAAGATGGGGCAAATGGATCCAAACCAGCTTAACATTGAAAGAGGCAGAGAGAGGATTAAAAGTCGAACCAGGGTTTCATCAGTAAATGATGATTTTGCAGTTCCCAGAGCTTAGAAAGAACAATATTTCTAGCATCGTCAGAGCTAAAGGCCACAATGAAAAAACCCCTTGCACAGGGATAAATATCAATCCTACCAGAGATGAGGGGGCGCCAGCTCGAAGAGATCCACGAATGAAGGAGCGGAAGACTAGGCCAGAGGCCATTAAAATGACATATAAGACCATTGGAGGAAAAAAATCCTCAGCCTTCAGCACAGAATCCCCAAGGGAAATCGAGGGTGTAATTTTAGCAGCAGAAAGGGGCCTGGAGAAAGAAGCGAAATCAGAGGATTTGCTCGCAGGATTTCCCTGACCACTAACAAGGAAAGCATCTAGTTGAAGAGGGCCTCCACCAGCTCTTCCACCCACAACAAATCCAACGCCACCCACATCAAGAGAACTACCCTTGTTGTCGCACTCGTGCCGTTGCCTCACAAAAACTAGGTTTTGTAGTGAAAAACTATGAGGGAGAAAAAACCGGAGAGCCCATAATAATATTCTCACTTGTATGATATTATACCTCTATATATATATTATTATTATTATATATATATTTACTTGTTATATTACAAATACTTTATCAATTTAGGTTTATAATAAAATTAGACTTGAAGGCATATACGATTAGATATGAATTTATAATTATGCAACTAAGTGGTATAGTTGGATTAATATCCTTTGCAACAAAATGTACATTTGACTATAAAACCAACTCAAATAGCTCTCTCTCTCTCTCTCTCTCTCTCTCTCTCTCTTCCAATTTAGTTTGGGGAGATTAAAATAGATAACATAATTAAATAAATTCCTTTCTATATTTTTCCTTTCAAATCTCAATATTTCCAAAAATACAAAGAGAATCAACATTCAATATTTAACAAGAACATGATTCCTTCCAAATGAATTTTTCAATACACTTTTAAATAAATTCTAGATTGAGAGAACTTCATTTCAATTACAATTTCACTTCAATTCCTTCTTCCACGATAAGAATACAAATTTCAACAAATACATTTTACAAGCATGCAAATTACAACAAGGTAACAATACACTCATTTCTCAATGGTCATAACTCATTTTCTTACAATATAATAGCTCTTATTTCTAGCAATATGAAGGAATAGTTTACATGATTACAAGTTTCACTTTTTCAACAATGGAATAACATTACAAAGTTAATATTTTGGCTCCAACATAGCATAACTCCTCCTACCTTCAACTTCAAGCACAAAAAAAAGGAAAGGTGAGTAGGAAACACTCTCCACCCAGCCTATAACCCAATTATAAGGAGAAGCCACCCTCCTCATTGGCCCTCAATCCCCAACCATGAAGCAATAAGAGGTATACAAGTAACCATGGAAACTTTTACAAGGCTTCAACAATAACCATTCACACAAACTTTCAACACAATAAGCACAATACAAATATAATAAAAACATAAAATTTTCCCAAGCACAAAGGCTCAATATTCAAGCTAAGAGAGAGAAGAAACATGGGGATTCACTTATGCCTCCCAATGGGTTAAGTTCCCACCTTAAAATCCTCCAAAACTTCATTCACACAACCACAACCAAAATCTTATCCCTCCCTCAATTTCTCTTATGTCTCCCACAAACTCTTATCCCTCCCTCAATGAATATAACAAGATAAATAATAAATCCTTCTTATTATCACAAGGTGGGGCACCCAACCCAAACTCCCTCCACATGCATAATATAAACTCTTATCCCTCCCTCAATATATATCCCCATTTTCTTTCAACTACACAACCTTAAGACCATTCTAATTGCAAAACCAAAACTTACAACATACATTGATTTACAACCCTTTTGCACAAAAAATGGAAATAAAAACACATGGGTGAAGTCCTTACCTTACCATTGCAAGAGTATCCATTCCAAAAGCACAAGCTCAAAGATTTTATAAGTCTAAAACAAGCACAAACCAAGCTTCCAAGCTTCAAACAAAGGCTCCAAACGCAAGCTCCTACAAAAATCAAAGAGTGAAAATAAAACATGTAACCCCCAAAACCATCAAATAAATACAAAAAGAGAAGAGGAGGGTGAGGTGGCTCCATGTAGGATCTCACATCACTTCTCCTCAACTCCAAATCACATGGTCAAACACCAAATGCAAAGCTCAATAAATTGGTGGGTAAGAAAAGACAAGTCCTCCTTACACACAAAAACCAAAATCCATACTCCAATGGAAAAAATTAAAATCTTTTGAAAGAGAGTGCAATTAATTTCCTCTTTTCTCCCCCAAAATACATAATGAAGCCTAAAACAAGCCCCTCCCATCATAGGTAGATTTTATGGGTGGATTTAATAGGTGTGGGACAAGCTTAACTTGTCCCACAAGCCTCCAAAAATAGTTTTCAAGCCAAAATTCGAGATTGATATGCAAGGTTGAGTACACAACACTAATACCAATAAAATCCTTTCAAATCCATAATAAAATAAAGGACAACCTACCACAATTTAATACCCCATAGGTCACATAAAATTTACAATAACTAATCAAGATTAATCAACTTAATGAGAGCACATTAACTAACAATAATAAAGTAGGACATATTACAATAATAAATCACATACTCACAAAATAATTAAAATGAAAATGGAAACAACACATCTCCCCATGGTCACATTTGAGGCCACCCCCAATGGGGACCTCCTAACAAAATATAACAATAACAACATATAAATACACAAGTTGCCAATGTGACCTATTTCCAATACCCCAAATGCCTTCATTGTTGGTCTCCTATCCCCTTTTGTTTGTTGTGTTACAATTTCCTGCAAAATCAAAACAATACATATTCAACCTCATGGCCATATCAATGACATAAAAATAATAAAACACTCATATACATATCAATTCACATCATCACTAAAATAAAGTAATTTCATGAATTGTTTATAATTCCAAAATATTTCAATTTTATCATTTTATCAATAACAATCAGATCGCAAGAATAACTGGATTGTCTAATTAACAATCTCTATATGTCTAATTAACAATCTATATGTAAAAATCCAATGTATATATATATATATATATATAGTAGCTCTAGATCATCATCAATACTTAAATACATTTCCATGACTCTAAGATTCCATACAAACCACAACACGAGTCACAATATTCATAGTGTCTAATAGTAGTCCATCAAAATATCAAACGAGGTCCAAGTCTCTTATAAATAGTGTTCAAATTCATAGTAAAATAAGTTTCTAAGAGGATTAGGAATTACAAATACCAACAACATAGTGGAACATACAATTCTCACATGAGTGTTAAGTGTTTGTAACCTTTATCTATTTCATACTACTAAGCGAGTCTTTATGTCGGTGTAGGAGATGACTCAAGGGAATGTTATAATCCTACACACACCATCATGAGGATTTAGTATACAAATAAATAAATAAAAATATATTCTATATAGAATTGAAATTCCAATAATTACTTATGGGATCCTTCATGGGTGGGTCAACATTCACACTAACTTATCCACCATCTTCTCTATTTTCCTATTCATGAGATAATATTAGGTTTTTTTATTTCTAACCAAACATAATACATAATATATTACACTAATCATAAATTTACCTTTGTCCAATATTAGAGTTCTTCTTTCTTTTTATTTCTCTCAACCACCTCTCCTTTCTCAATTGTCATATCTCCTCTTAATAATAGGTGCACATTTCAGTATCCGCCTCCCTCTTTCCTCTACACCTCAAATCCTCAAATCAAGGTTTGGAATTCTTTTTGTAAACTCAATCGATAACCGTCTTGTGTTATAGGATGTATCGCTGCCTCAAAACATATTCTACATCCCCCTCTCTTCTGTATGCATGCCCTACTCCTATCATGAGCAATAGGTTCTCATTTTCCCAAAACCTAATGTCCCCACTAACAGCACAAGATCCATGTTAACATAAATGATGAATATGACAATTTTGGAAAAAAAGATAAATTTTTAATTTAATAGAATAATTCAACAAGAATTTTTTTAAAGTTTTAAACTTATTCACCTTCATTGTAGGCTCCACGATATCTAAGCCAACGGGCTCAAAAGGACCATCTGACGTAGCACCTTAAGGAAAATCACCTCCTGGAGAAACATCTTCCGGTGACATTAAAATATAACTTATTATTAGACTCTTGTTTATTATAACTATAAAAAATTAAATAAATAACTTGCATAAAATGAACCACATACCAAAGAATTGGTTGTGTCCTCTTTGACTCTTGTTGAGTACATACGTGCCATGGAATGTGAAGTTGCATGTATGTAGTGAGTACAAATACATAGTTATTATCCCAACATAAAATATTACATATTATGAAAAAGAATTAATGTTCACAAATTTGTATATTACCATCGTGGAATCTAAAGTAACCTATGTGAAAAGAGGTCATTTTATAATTATTAGCCTAACATATAACATAAACATTGATATGACATACAAATATTGTTCACAAAGTATTATATTACCATCTTCCCTAATGCAAAATCACGGATATCTAACATGGATGGGAACATATTCAACTTCTTTATGTTTCGATCAAGTGTGTTTCCATAACCACCCGTAGAATGATGCATTATAATACAAGATAAACTGTAACAGATGGTGCACAAACTATTTTATTCTTATTTTTAATTAATACTGAGATAATTATGCGCAGTAAAACATTGTACACATTTAGAATTATTTTTCATTCATATTCTTGTGATAAAAATTTATGTCTACCATTACAAAAAAAGGAAAAGCAGTGTGTACATATATCATATTGCAATGACATCCATGGAAAGTGCTAACAATGCTTCTACTTCTTCGTTTATAGTGTCCTTAGACACTTGACATACATCTAACCTACCTCTATTAACTTCTACATGCACATATGGACATTTCACAAAGCGAAATGTAATCTCTAGTGCTTGAACTCAAAGAACAGAAAGATTTACATTGTTAAACTGGTATACACCATTCATTTGTTTCACAACAAGCATATTGTGAGAAAAGACACAAATGTTCCAAACTTCATGGCATATCGCTTCCTCGAGACCCAATACCAAGGCCCTATACTCAACCTGCTGGAAGGTCATAGTAGCATTTCCCACAAAGGTACCTCTCTCTACTATCTTCCTGCCATCATGGTCATATAATATGAATGATGAACATGTGATATTTTTTGAGGTATTCGACACCCCATGAATTTCTAATCTCCAAATGGAAACCATGTTTACCTTTACAATGGACAAACATATATCGTAAGCAACAATAACTTTTTTTTCATATTAAACACTACCAATTTGAAGTTTTCAATACAACCATCTGTAATTTAACCTATGACAACGCACAAAAACATTTTCTACTAAGACTGTTCATTAATAATAATTTCATATTGGTAATTCGATGGAGTTAGTAGTACATGTGTTTGTGAGGGACTTATTTTTGCGAAATATTTTATAAAAGTATTCTATTCCTTATATTACACTATTGGAATATATTTTGGATATCTGTTATTATAAAAAAAAATTATACATTTAGTGGAAGTATCTTAATAAAAATTTAATATATTTTTTTCAACACTATCATATTATGTTAATAACTAAATAAATGGGTAAGAGGGTCCCTCACCCTTTTCTATTAATATGAGAAAAAAAAAGTTCACAAAAATCTCATCTTTAAGCAAACTAGTCATGGAGAAAACTCTGCAATATTTAGAAGCAACCTTTTATGTTGGGACTAAAAGCAGTTAAACCAAATCAATGCTTAAATTAATTTCAAAAAAAGGATTATTGTGAAAGATATAAAAAATTTACAAGATGTAGAAACTACAAAATATGGAAATTAAATCTTGTAAATTTCAAATAAGGAATTCTTGCCTAAATTAAAATAGGCGAACAAAGAGAAAAAATGCATCTTTTTGTGCTCCAAGTACATTATTATCCTAAAATTATGACTTTCCTTTCAAATAATTCCACAACAAAGTGAGTCCTAAACCTCTTAATATGTGACCTAAACACCATATCTCTAGAACCCTTTCCTTTTGAAGAATTTTTTCTTCATTGGATTCAATTAAGTGTGAAGAGATTTCATTTGAGGGGTTATGAATATTTTATTAAATGTTACCATTAAAAATTATAATATATATATATATATATATATATATATATATATATATATATATATATATATATATATATTAATATATATATATTACCAAAAGATATTTTTAACATAAATGAATTTTAAAAATCTAAACTTGTTATAATTTATATAAACATTAATAATTTTAAAAATCTAATCAATTCTAACACATTTTAATACAACGGAAAATATAGAAATTTGGAATCAATTAAAACTCCACATAATAAATATTATTTCAATTCTTTTAAAAAAATTCATAACGAAATAGTATAAATAATTTGGAAATACCTAATTTTAATAAAAATTTGAATTAATACTAATTAAAAGTACATATTTAATATTTATACTCATTTGAATAAAAAGTATATTCTAACAACAAAATGAAAGACAAATTAAACTTCAATCAACATTTTTCATAATTTGAATATTTATATAGGTTTTTTTAAAACATGTTGAAAGTTTTTTAGTACAAAACATAGAAAAGCATTAACTACTTTTTTTCTTTTTTAGTAGCAGAGTTGGAGCCGCTTCCTTGTGGAATCTATTTTGCACAATTTTTAGGATCTGCTATTGGTTTCAAACTTTCTTTCAAAACTCCCATCTTCTTCATCTTATGTGGAAGCTCGTTTTTATGTATATCCACCATCGTGTCATATTCCAATATGTATCCTCATTAATGGGACCCTATGGTGCAAAATTTGGACAGGTAGAGAACAGATGTTTTCGGCAAATTGAGTCGGGCCTTCACCATCACTGCAATTTTTGGTTTAGGTGGCTTAATTTACTTTCAATGATCTATGTACATGACAAATGTGGACCTCCTAAATGCTTCGTCCCTTTGGAATTTTAGATAATTTATAGTTATCTCAACAAGATTTGGAGGAATGAAGCTCTATGTATTCATATTCACTACAAAAAAAAGTAACTAAATACAACAGCACACATGCAAATAGAAACATACAATGAATGTTAGTATGTTATATGAAAAATCTAATATACATCATCTAATATAATAAAAAACACAATTTTATAAAAAATATTTAAGAAAAATTAATATATGAATAATTTCTCTTTGGCAGGCATCTTTAGAAACCTCTGCGCAACACAGTCTACCATCCAACACTATGGGCATATCGATGCGGCATCCTAAGGGGAAAGCCCCTTCAAAAAACAACGATTCCTGTCTTTACAAGAGACACTTTCCCTATATGCCGAAACAGAGTGTGAGAGCATGACAAGGGGTAATTTTTGTTGCTTCAACTTACAACATAAAAAATAAAATTAATAAAAAAAATTCTATATACAAATGGTATATGCACATTAACATTATTTACAAATATAATGAATACAAAAAATCAAACTTACTTTAATTTTATTTCATTTAACACAACTAAGATCACTCAATTATATTGAGAAATTAAGAAATGTTTAATATTAATTATATTACAAAAACTTAATCCTAATCACAACTATGTCGAAACAAAGATAAATTACGAAATCAAACCTAGACGCATAAATAAAGATGGTACATCAATAATAAAATTGGAATATGTTGAAAAACATCAAGTTTTATAATGATAAACATTTTTTCATAATTTAGCCGATAATAAAGAAAAAGATAGTGGCAGAATTTTATGATTCAATTTTGTTACAATCTAACCAAAAATTTAACCGATATAAAGATATGATATCTATCTAATACAAGAAACTAGTATATTACAAATTAACGATACTATATGTGTAAAGTTAATGCAAAACAAAAATGCATGTGTATATGGTTGTGTGAAAACAAATATGTATGAGAGAAGAAGAAAAGCAATAAGGCACTAACACAATTTCTTATGGTTTGTAATGGTTAGACACTACTATAAGTTCCCCTAATATTTTAATACAATGGATTATGCACTAAGATTTTTTTTTCATTTGTAAGGGTTATCCTCAAATATATCTAAAATATTGTACAACATATATGATAATTTATAATTTATTAGTTCTTTTAGTATTATGTTTATTCCTACTAAAATGATTTCTTGATAGTTTTTTTATGATCCTAATCCCTTGTTGTGGTAATCGAGACTTAATTTTGTTAATAATTTTTATATGTTATGGAGGAAAAATCCCTAAGAAAAAATATTTAAATATGAATTCCTAATTTTATAAGTAATGTTTTATACATTTCTCTATAATTTTTAACAATGAATTCATAAATGAATTAAGTTTTGAAAAATGTTCCAACATTTGGACCAAGTGCATGTGTTATTTTTGATTAATGGGGGAATATTTTGTATAACTGATCCATGTACACATTCATATGTTTTCTTTGACTTTATTGGTATATATTCACACTTAATATTTTTCAAAACTAAATTTAAAAGGTATATCAATTGATAAGCATCCTAATTTGAAATGGTAAGTGTTATTATTTATAGTATGAATGGTAAAGATGACAGATATAAGTTTATGTAAAAATAATAGAAGGATTCAATATATTAACTATATACAATATGCAAAATGGAATATACATGGCACATGTAGTATGCCCAATATCTTACAAAATAGAACATCCATTATATACTCAATTCTTTGGTATCTAAGTATTTGATGATAGTTTTTCACTTATAATGAGAAACTAATTTACAAATTGTAGACCAATTTTAATTTATCAAGTATCTAAGTATCTAGTATAATGAGATGTATTACTATCAAGCGGCAGCCAATTACATATTTGTTGTTATTTTAGTTGTAACATTCTTCTATATTATCAAGATCATTGTCTAAAACTTGCAGACATGTTTCCTTTTATATAGATACTTGAATAAAATTAATGCATAAAACATCCAAATCAATAAAACATGCAAA
Organism: Taxus wallichiana var. yunnanensis; assembly: GCA_018340775.1. Classification (NCBI taxonomy): domain Eukaryota; kingdom Viridiplantae; phylum Streptophyta; class Pinopsida; order Cupressales; family Taxaceae; genus Taxus; species Taxus wallichiana. The sequence goes on from CM031237.1 coordinate 816,112,518, forward strand.
ATATGTATGCATCTATGAAACAATTTAATAACTAGATCTGTAATAACAATTTAATAACTAGATCTATGAAACAATTTGAAAAATGGATATGTTTAGTCTATCATATATAGATATTCCTATGAAAATAACATTATAAAATAAACTTATAAAATTATAAGGATTACATAGTGTATTGCCTATTGAATTGATCTTACTTAATTTGGAGTTTGGAAACATACCTTATGTTGGGCTAAAGGATATATATTATTATGACATGCATGGTATTTTCATACAAGTACACTCTAGTTTTATAATGACAAACATTTTGTCAAAATTTAACCGATAATAGAGAAAAAGATAGTGTAAAAAATATGAAATATATATGTTGTAAATAACATCAATAATTAAATTATATGACATTAATACTAGATAACATTTACTTCCATAGATGAGTTCATCTTATTGAGACACAATCGTGTATGATAAGAAAGAAGAAATAGTTGAAATTCCCTATCAAGTTTATGACATTTCATCCTTGGGATCAGCATATGATAAACATACTAAATCAAATAACATCAAAAACTACCATACTAAACTAGACAAGTGTTAAAATTTGGAATCTACCATACTGATAAAACTTTGTTCAATGATCTTGTGTACTATGTATACTAAATTATGAGTTTTTTTAATCAACAAAGCATACTTTTGGTGTAGACCTTAATTAATTTCCTATTGTATAAATAATGGACTTGAACCTTATAGTATGCATTATGTTTATCAACCAAATATTTTTGTAATTGGCATTATATTTTGGGATATGGACTTGATTCTTACTATTGATGTAGGTCTAATGTGACCAATAGCTAGTTAGAACCAAACATGGATTGGTTACGTGTAATACGCTTTTGTAGAGTACGGTTATGTGATCATGGGTTAAAAATTTGGAGTTCAGAATCTGTGACTTATTATTGCGCAAGAAAAATTGATTAGCTTATAGGTTTAATGTGTACATTGGAATATATTAATTAACAACAATTGTTAAAGACTATAAAATTGCATAGCATAATATTTGACTTGTATTCTTAAGATTTTGAGTTAAAGGAATAGAAGAAAACTAATAAGAAGCACTAGTCAAAGTAAAGGAAGAATTTGATAATCAATTAAGAATGAGACATATAATAAGCACTACTAAAACTATTAAGAATAAATAGTATAATCAACTATATGACTTTAGAGGCATATGTTTAGAGACATTTTGACAAAAACTTCACAGAGACCATATTGCTTTGAGGCATTCTATCAAATAGTTCATATTCCTTGTCTACCTAGACCCCTGCAACTAAAGAAGTTAACAAAATTAATGAAACCATAAGCACACTGTATAACAATTATTCGAATAGATCTTATTTTTTTGGAGACATTCTTTCAAGCATTTCAAAAAGACCATATTTCTTTGAGACATTCTATCAAACAGTTCACTGGAGACCATATTTCTTTGAGGCATTATGTCTCATAGTTCAGTAGAGAACATATTTCAAGCACACTAAGGTAATTTTTAGGATATATAGATATTTTTGGTTTGGATTTTTTTGGTTTGGTGATGTGGTGACTCGGATGTCACTGTGTTATCATTGTTCAATATTCAAAGCCATTGATTTATTTTTTTGATCTACATAACTTTTACCCTCATCCTAAATGGAACTCACAGTTTTCTTATATGAATAAAGCTATCAATCTATGGGATAGTGCATGAAACTAGAAAAAAAATGCTATATATTATTACAGAGTTATCTTTTAATAGTTGTTTTAAATCGAACTCATAGTTTTCAATCTATGTGACAGTGCATGGAACTAGAAAATAAATACCCATAAATGGAAGCCATTTCTATAAAAGAAATGATGCACTACATATAACTCATAAGTGGAGGCCACTGAACTAGGAAACAGATGATGGTAATGTGAGAAAGGAACTAGATAAAATGGGAAAACAATGGTTATGCTAGAAAGGAAACAAACATTTGGGAGGGGTTATGAGCTCTTACTGTAAATGTGATTCGAATCTTGCTCCTTCCTCCTTCCTCTATCTCTAAGCTCCCTCGTACCCTTAAAACCATATTTCTCTCAAGAAAAAATCAAGATCTCTCTCCTTACTAGCGAATTTACCTCGTGAAATATTTTTATTGCATGACCAAGAACGTGACAGGGCATGATTGCCACAAGGATTTTTTATTAGTAGAGGTGAGCAATGATGGTTTGTGATTACCAAGTGTAACAGAGATTTCAAATAATAGGGGGGGGCATGATTCAAAGTTTGAAGTGGATCACATTTTTTAATAATTTAAAATTTTGACCCTCCACGTCACTTCATTACCGTGCCACATGAAGGGAATATTTTCCAATTTCTTTGCTTTCGGCGCGAGGGATGTCAAATGGCGTGATATCACCTATCCAACGATAAAGATGGGGGATGGGGCATGAGAACGGAGAACCATATATAGGTGCATTTTGGGTGGAAGATATCCTAAAACTAAATTCAAAGGCACGTGTTCTTTTCATACAACGACAAGGCAATAGATTTGTAACACCCATAAAAATAACCAAGTTGAGACCCAAGAACAACCTAAGATTAGTTAGGAAATTTATGGAATAATTTTTTTGTTTAAAAGTGTCTACCACAAGGTTACAGGACAATAGTTGCCACACACATTTCCAGATCAATTCTAATTTACTAGATTACATTTTCCCCTTATCAACAATTATTAAATGTAAAAATTTCAAAACTTAGGGTTAGAAATTTCAATTAGGTTAAGAGGGTAATTTCTCACAACACCACTCTCTAACTGGATTAAAAGATTCAACTTTATTTTTATCAAAATTGATGTAGTCAAAACTTCCTAAATTATTCCCATTAGATATGAAATTTCCTCACCTTTCCAGTGATATAAAGAAGTCCTCCTAACTCCTCATAATTTTCAAGTTATGGGCCGGCGGGCCTTGGGAGGAAAATTTTCCCAAGAGCGGGCCTGCGGAAGAAACTTTTCCCATGTGTGGGCTAGCGGGGTAGGGAAGGATTTGGGTGCATTTTCCCTTTTCAGGGTGAAATCATGATTTGCATCCGTGCACCTGTGATCCGGAAGAGGACACATGTCGGGTTTAAAAATATTTGGCAGAAATTTGGGCCGTCGGAGCAATTTAACACATTATGTCCTTTCGGCCAAAAAATGCTAAGGGATCAAAATTTTCTGTGCCTCCGCCGATGCCCAAGGCACCATGTGTCAAGCAATGATTGGTGGTGGGCCTCCGTGCCATTGGAGAAACTTAGCAAAATTTGACTTCTTAAAGAAAAAGGTTTAAATGATTGAGAATCTTCGTGCCTCGCAGACGCATCGTGAAGACACGTGTTAGCCATCCATTAGCTGTGGGTCAGCGGGCCGGTGGGGAAACTTTATAAAATTTACCAAAAAATTTCTAAAACAAAAAAGGAAAAAAGAAACCTACTCCTCCACTGATGCCTCACGACGCCAAGTGGAAGTTCTTGATTGGCTGCAGGATGGCGAGGAGGCTGAGGAAACATAAAAACTTTTCCCAAAATTTTATGAAGTGCTAAGTTTAAAAGGGATCCGCTACTCCACTGCAGGGTTCATTTTAAGAGACCTCTTGGAAATCGGAGGTGGAGAATACCTGGCGAATATCCCCGGAACCGGTTTTGCGGGAAGGTAAATTTTTTGGGGGTTGTATGAAAAAATTTCACCTGATTGTCAAGTGGTGCGACAGAAGGCTGCAGACGCGTGGCGAGAGATTTTTCTTTCGTGACAAAAAAATGCAATTACGCGCATCAACAGACCTCATTCACGCGCGTTAACAACCTTGTTGATGCGCGTCAAAGAGGTCTGTTGACGCGCGTCATTGAGGGTGCTGTCCAAGATAGTAAAATCTCCTGTCGCGCGTTTGCAGCCTTCGGCCTCTGCTTTCTCATCAAAAAAATCTCCATGTTGTGCATCAACAAACCCTTTGTTGTGCGTCTGCTATGCGTAAATATCTGTTGTACCTCATTTTCGCGTGTCAATAAATAACCCTCATTGACGTGTGTCAACAGAGCTCTTTGACGCGCATCAACAAGATTGTTAACGCGCGTCAATGCATTTTTTTGGCACGTGAAAGCAAATATCCGCGCGCGCTGCCCTCAGCCCTCGCCTCCGCGTATCGAAAAAAAATCCATGTCACTTGTCAACAAACTCTTTGTCATGTGTCTACTATGCGTCAATATCTACAGTACCTCCTTGTCACACGTCAACTATGCGTCAGTGTCACGCATCAACAAATAACCCCATTGTCGCACATCTGCAAACCCTCCTTGTCATGCGTCAATAACTTACCCCCTTGTCAGGCATCTATAATACGGGATATATCATATTGTTGAAAAATGTGAAGTAGAAGTGTTCTACCTGGCGAATAATCTAGGTTTATATAGGGGATATTTTTCAAGGGTAGGCGAAGCCGACCCCTAAAAAAATTAAAGTGTAATTTTTAGGCGAATAGGTCACTGACCCGCACCAAAAATTCACCTTTTCAAAATTTTCAAAAATGGAATATTCGCCATATTACGAATATTCGCCACTAAAATTTTCCCTGCTCTCTGACACACCTCATGGTGCATCGTGGCAGCACCGGATTGGTTACAGGCTAGTGGGGTGGTGGGGAAAATTAGGAAAATTTTCCCAAATTTTTAAAAAGATAATTTTATTGTTGTGGGCCTGCAAAAGACAACAAAAGGGCCTAAGTGGGGAGGCAGGTTCGCTGGGGAAATTTTTCCAAAATCTCTTTCAGACTTAGGTGATTTTTGACAAAAAGAAAGGCTCATGTTAGCGGAGAAGCGGGGAAATCATTCCTTTGGAATTTTTTGAAAAAAATAGAGCTAAGGGAAAATTTGGGCCCGTGGATCTGCAAGAAAAATTTTCCCTAAAATTTTGACAGTTAGAAATTTTATTTTATTTTGAGGCCAAATGAAGAAAAACTTCAAAAGGCCATAAATTTTGATTGGAAGATCGGTTTTGGGAAAATGAGGACATTTTGGAAATCTCTCGATGTCATATTTGCAAAGAAATCATTAATTTTTCATTTTGATAATTTTTTTAGGGTTAAATTTCACAAAAACGATCTACCAGATTTTACAATGCAAACTGGTAAATTTAACTTATAAAATTTTACTCAATTTGATCTTATTCCTCTCTCAACATGTCAAATAGACATTGAGAATTGTTTTGAGAAGGATTTATGATGGATTTGGAAGGTAAGTTTGTTTGATTGTTTCCCATTTGAAAAAATTATAGTTTTGACAACAAAACGATAGCAAAACGGTTTGAGCCCGATTTTGCTAAGTTTTCTAAGAAATTTCTTAATATTTTTTTCTAATTGGATGCATTTATATCATGCGATGTTCAATTCAATATTTTATTTGTTATTTCTTTGTTGCAGGTTCGATCTGTGTATTTTGGGACAAAATATTTGCTAGTTTGAAACCATAAACAGAGATCAATTTTGAATAGATCTATTTTCCATTTTTCATCTTCTAAGTGTTATAATTCATTCCATTTCAAATATAATACATCAATTTGGTTCAATTCAACTATTCAAAATCTAAAATACATTCCTAATAAAAAATTTCACATGTTTAAAAGGATAGAGTATTACATTTCCTTCATACGCATTTCTTTCTTTGAAAGAGAGATTTCAAATACATCTAAATGATCAAATTCAATACTACAATGCGAATTGAGAAAGGAAATGCAATCCTTTATTGATTCCAAAATACAAATTTACAACTTTTCTTTCATTCCTCAAATTCCTCATACAAAATAAAATTCTTTCGCATTCCTTCAAAGGCTGAAAATAGAGTATATCTCTTTCACATTACAATATAAAAATTTCAAATCAATACAACATTTTTCCTTTACAAAACATGTACAAGTTCATCCACTTCAAGTTGGAAAGGTTGCAATAAGATTTTTCTCAACAATGACTGTCAAACTGTCTTTTCCTTGCTCCAGAAAAACAATATGTAGATTTCTCATTTCTCCAAATTATGTCACAACAAGAGTATGGGAAAGGCAACGCTCTCCACCCAACAAAGACATCCAATGAAGAGGAGAATCCATCCTTCTTCATTGGCCCCCAAGCCCTAACCATATTGCAATAACATAGATGATTCAACTCATGGAAACAAAGGATTCCACAAAACACACAAGTATCATTTTGTTTCACATAAAAAAATAGATTCCAAAACAAAATGTAGTTTGCAAATACACTAAAAGCATGACAAACAAAACTAAGGTTTTATCAAGAAAGCCAAAGAAACAATAAACTATGGGGGATGTTACTTGTGCCTCCCAAAGGGGAAATGGGTATCACCACCTGATTTCAAACCATCAAAATATAGTATATCACAGCCCTGACACACCTTTATGCTTCCCCAAGTACGCCTTATTCCTCTCATTTCCTTATGCCTCTCCAACCTCTAATGACACCCCATAACGAGTAAAGAAATGAAAGCTATTTCTTTGTAAGGTGGAACCCAAATCCCAACTCACTCAACACTTATACCTCCCTTAAACACTTGTGCCTCCCATGAAATAAACCCCATGTCTTCTCCTACACCATTCCTAGGCCATCTACCCAACATCCCACAAACATGCCAAAACATTCACAACAGTAACAATTTCATAAACAAAAAAGAAGCATTTCAAGAGCCAAGCTCCTACATCTCCATGATGGAGTTGTTACAAGTCCCAAAACAACAAGCTTTATCCCAATTCAAGCAATCCAAATCAGCCAAGCACAAGCATGCAACAATCTTCTAAAAACTTCTTCAAAGAAAGAGCCCTAAAACAACAAAATAATTCACCCAAGAATGAAGTCTCCAATTTTATAGTAGAGGGAAGAGAAGAGGATGAGCTGGATCCATGTAGGATGCCACATCACACGTCCTCAACCCCAACCCAAAAGTCAACTTTATTCTCCAATGAATAATAAATAGGTGGGTGAATAATATGATAGTATAGTTACACACTCCAAAACAAGCCCACACCCCATAAGGACTGAAATTAAAACATGTAAGAAAAGTGCAATTAAAACCTATAATTTGTCTTCCCAAAATGTATTATAAAAGTATAATTTTAACTCCCAAACCATAGGTATGTTTGGTAAATGGATTTAAGAGGTATGGGACAAGTTTAACTTGTCCCACAAGCCTCCAAAATCAGCCTCCAAGGACAAATTCGAATTTCCAATAAGTGGAGTGTTTCACACTCACAATTCAACTTACACATCACTTACATATTACTTACACATTACTTATAACACTTTAAAACATGGCCAACAACTTCCAATTAATGACCTTATTTTGACATATTTGATTTATTTATTTTAACAATACAATTACTCACAATATTTACACACCATTTAATAATTAATGAAAAGGGTAAAAGCAGCACAAAATAAACACATGCAAACATTAACAAAGGGAACAAATTATGAAAGAAATACATGAAACCCCTTGGTTACATTTAAAGGTGATACCCACATGGGAATCCCTAATAATAAAAAAACACACACAACAATAAAAGTTACCATGGTGACCTTATTGAATTCATATAGAATTCCAATGTGGTTGGTCTCCAATTCCACGATGTTTTTTTGATATTTTAACGTACAAAACACAAATACCTCCTTCGGCCTCATGGCCACATCAGAACATCCAATATAAATATAAACTAATTCCAACATTATCTACATATATGAATCACAACAACATCTATGCAATTAACAACATCATTTGAAATTTTATGAACAAATATATCCTCATCAAATAAATTTCATTTTATAGGTCTACTCAATATAGCCAAGTATCACATGTCCGAATAACATCAAGAATATTATTACCATGTCAAACAACATGTCAACATCTTATGTGAATCAGAGTCAATAATAACCCATGCTCTAACATCTAACATCATGCTAAATCAAAGTTACAATAGTGTCCACAAGTATGGTCAACAGTGTCAAGATCAACAAAAAAGGGTGTCAAAAGGAAGTGGGCAAGTACATCCCCCTCCCCTTAGACTCGAATTCCTCCTGGAAGTCATAGGAAGGAGAGATAGTAACAAAAGTAACAGAAAAAGGATAACTCCCCTTATGGGATTGCTTGCTTCAAACAAATGTGGGTCTACAAATCCCAAGTTTGGTCTAATGAAATTCAACAAGATGAAGGGAGATTGTAAGGGATGAGTTGTAAACTTTCTTCATGCAAGGCTACGAACATTTAAATCTAGAGAGTACTTTACGCTATCAACCAAGATACAACACATAACAATATAAGATGAAGAGTTCAAAAGATTCTTAAGAGTAACCACCAAGTAGAGGAATAATAAGGAGAATTCCATGAGTTTGAGAAAGACCACATAGTTCCATGGAACACAACATACTGCAATAATTTTTTTAAGGTTTCTAATAAGGTTAAGTTATGATTTCAAGGTTTGTTGTCTAGAGAAGGCTAGAAAAATCAACTCTGACCAAAAATTTGCACGAGGAACAAGTCTACTCAGGGTCTCACAATTTGGGGTTCACACAGGATTAGGTTAATCAACAAGGAAGGACACCTAAATCAGCAAAACATTTAAAATCAAGGAACTATTCAAGAGAAGCACTTCAATAACTTGACATGTTATAATTAACTTTTCATGGTAATACTAAGTGAAGTCAAGACCACAAGGTTTCCAAAACCCTGACTTACACACTAATTTTTATTTATCAAACACACAATACTAACCAAATTAGAGATGTCAAAAATTTAGTAATTAAATCCACAAGGAGCTAACATAAAAATGCAAGAAGCACCATACACCATAACAAAATGGGATTTATTTATCTTAGTTCCTGCTCAATCTCGGAATAACCATAAAGAGAGCACAAGAAAACACCAAGGAGCACTCAAGATAGCTAGGGAGAAAAACAAGTAACAAGGGGGTCCAACTACAATCCAAGGTGCATTTTCACAAAAGTGAATACCATCATCTTGCACTTTCCATCCTAACGGAAAAGGGGCAACAATAACAAGGTGACACAAGAAAATATAAAGAAAGGGAGACTTCCCAAAGTTATTTTATATCCTTAACACATATTGCTTTAAAATTACAAAAACTTAGGTCTCCAAGGACAAGACTACACATAAGAAGGTTGCTTCTTAAAACAAGAGGTAAGTCTCAATCCTAAAGACCACAACTCACACTCGTCGAGCTACGGGACGACAAGGGTATGACGACCCAAAATTCTCACAAAGAAATGAACCTACATCTATGAACAAGAAATTAATAAGCAACTAGAACACATTACTATAGGTTCGACTATACATTGCGCTCAATACACATAAATCTTACTTATTTTATAAATCAACTAATTAAGTCAAAATTTGTAGTTTCATTTTCTAAGCACATTCCTTTAGGAGTTTTCTTAATTAAATTTCCTCCTATTAAGCCATCACAAGTTTGTTTTATAATGACCACTAAGGGGGCATGATATCTTTCCATTCTATAAAGGTGGAAAAGAGAAACATTATTTATTTTACTCCTAGGGGAGGTAGATGGACAAAGTTTTCCTTTCTGTTCTTCTACATAAAGTAAGGACCATTTTCTCTTTCTATGTTCCAGTTTATTTGTTAAGCTTCTAGGCCAAATATCCTCAATTATAGTTTTATGATGTTTGGGTGAGTCAACTTGTAAATTAAAAATTTAATAAGAAGGAAGGGTAAACATATCACACTATTAATTGAATGGGAGAGAGAGGTAAATCAAAACATCACATTTTAATTCTAAGGAAACGAGGGATATTCAACATAGAAACACATTATTAATTTTGTAAGAGCTAGGAAATAATCAAGTAGCATGGATCACAACAATATTTCAATATTTTTCCACTAATTACAAGTATCTTAAAACATTCCGAGTGGGTTTCTACAAGTTCTCAAAATAAGTTACAAGGAGGGCCTATTAAAGAAGCATAGTTAATTTTACTGATCTACTAGGGTTTTACAATGTTTGTTGTTTTCGTGAAAACATTTTACTCACATGATAAGAAAATGAAAGTTTTCAATCTACACCCATATTACCACAGGATACCAGTAACCAAGCACTCAAAATGACAAGGAAAGATTTTAACTCTAAGAACACCACATACTCACTAGAAAGCATCAATTGTAAGCAGACAATCAACTATCTATTCAACATGGCTTTACGACCAAAAGTTACATTATCGCAAGAATAATCACATTATAAAATACCACCGAGATTAAATTATCAAGGTCTACCTATACTAACATCACCAATGGCACGGTCCAAAAGACACAAAGCATTCATAAGTGTCTCCACGTAATCTAAAATTAATAGGTCATAGATTGTTATTCATAGTATTTTAAAAAGTTAATGGGAGGGTAGACTTATTTATAGATCAAGAGAGAAAACAAACACACTTAATTTTACACACAATACTCAAATGGGCTTAATTCTAACCATAATTACCAAGATGCATACAGTCCACAAGTCACTACTTTATATAATGAAATAAGGAAATCCGGATAAAACCTAGCATGCCATCAAATAAAATCCACTACTAGACAAACACTTTTCTACTAACATCCACAGCCAACGAGAAGAAATACGATCCCAACATAACTCATCAACCAAAAATTAAATACCTCTACTTCAACGAGGTTCAAGATCTTACCGAATTGTAAGAGAATCACCACCACTGCTAACAAACTTCCAAATAGACTACACAACACAATGAACTTTCTATCTAGGAAGGTCGAGCAACGAAAAGGTCACTCTAAGATCCTAGGCACACTCAAGGTTTCATGCATCCAAAACCAAGGCATAACTTTAAGAACCTAAAAATACATTAAAGACACCCACGATGTACCCCCATACAAGGAAATGTCACAATACAAACAACATATAACCAGCTCATCATCATGCAAGAAGGAACCACATAATGTTTAGCTAAGTAGGAAACAACAGAATGAGCTCTGAGTCACTAATAAAAATAAGATCCAAGAAATGTTGACAATCAAGGAAAGCGGCTAAGTAGCCACATTGCAAATTCAAAAAATTCTCACAAAATATAAATAAGTAAAAGAGCCTCACAACTTCTCAATCTAATCATAAAATAAGATGTTGGTCCATGATAAAATAACACAAGTTTATAGATATAAAATACAGAATGTTAACACCACATTCACTTTGCAGCCCTTCATGGCCACCAATAGGGGTACTATGCCTTGAGCTCTGCCCTAATGACGCTCATGCAAAGTTGGATCAAAAGCGACACCAAGACCTAACATTCCCCTTACTCCCAAGGGGATTGAGTCACCAAAGCGACAACCAAAACTAATTCACCTAACCATCGAAGAAAGGAAGGGAGCTTTAGATGACTAAACAACTTTTATTTACTCTTCCCGACCCCAAAGCACAATCACTAAAATCCAACCACAAGAATCACACTATACAATTTATCATTCCAATAAATCCAATAAGGAAGGGTCTTGAAAGGGCTTCACGCATCATACAATTAAATCAAGATTTAGGACTTATAAAACAATAAATTTTCAAAGGAGAACCAAGTTTCCACTACACTCGAAGTTCACAAAAATCAATTTAATTTAACATTCTTAGTTACCCGAGTTTAGAAAAAAAAATGCCACTAAGCAAGTACAACAATTCAAACAACTTATTATTTTATTGTTATTTTCAATACTGGGAATTCAAATGAATAGAGTAATGTAATATTTCTGCATACGTATTTTTTTTAATTTTCAAACAAGGTTGTTTTCTAAATTTAAAAGTGTGCTAGGTTTCTAGTTCATATCTCAAGTTTCTAATGTGCCCAAGGGTCCAAGATTTTGAACCCACGACTCTGATACCAAGTGTAACACCCATAAAAACAACCCACTTGAGACCTAAGAACAACTTAGGATTAGTTAGGAAATTTATGGAATAAATTTTTTTGTTTAAAAGTGTCTACCACAAGGTTACAAGACAATAGTTGCCACAACAAGTTTCCAGGTCAATTCTAATTTACTAAATTATATTTTTCCCTTATCAATAATTATTAAAGGTCACAAGTTCAAAACTTAGGGTTAGAAAGTTCAATTAGGTTAAGAGGGTAATTTCTCACAACACCATTCTATAATTGGCTTAAAATATTCAACGTGACTTTTATCAAAATTTACGTACTCAAAACTTCCCTAAATTATTCCCATTAGATAGGAAATTTCTTCACCTTTCTAGTGATATAAAAAAGTCCTCCTAACTCCTCATAATTTTCAAGTTATGGGCCGGTGGGCCTTAGGAGGAAAATCTTCTCAAGAACAAGCCTGCGGGCCTGAGGAAGAAAGTTTTACCATGCGCGGGCTGGCGGTGCGGGGAAGAATTTGAGTGCATTTTCCCTTTTCAAGGAAAAAGCGTTGTTTTCCTCCACGCGCCCACGAGCCTGAAGAGGACACATGTTGGGTTTAAAAATATCTGGCAGAAATTTGGGTCGTTGGAGTGATTTAAGACATTATATCCTTTCGGCCAAAAAGCGCTAAGGGATTAAAATTGTCCATGCCTCTGCCGATGCCCAAGGCACCACGTGTCAAGAAATGATTGGTTGCGGGCCATCACGCCATCGGAGCAACTTAGAAAAATTTGAATTTTTAAAGAAAAAGGTTTAAAGGATTGAGAATCTCAGTGCCTCCATCAACGCGTTGTGAAGACACGTGTTAGCCATCCATTGGTTGTGGGTCAACGGGGGAAACTTTAGAAAATTTTCCAAAAATTTTACGAAACACAAAAGGTAAAATGAAACCCACTCCTCCACCGATGGCTTGTGACTCCATGTGGCAGCTCCTGATTGGCTGCGGGTTGGTGGGGAGGCGGAGGAAACATAGAAACTTTTCTCAAAAAATTTGTAGCGCTAAGTTTAAAAGGGATCCGCTACTCCGCCATTGCCTCATGGTGCAACATGTCAGCACTAGATTCGCTGCGGGCCGGCAGGGAAAATTAGGAAAATTTTCCCAAAATTTTTAAAAAGCTAAGTTTAATGTTGCGGGCCCACGAAAGACAACCAAAGGGCAAAAGCGGGGCGAGCGGGTCCGTGGGGAAATTTTTCCAAAATTTCTCTTTCGTACTTAGGCAATTTTTAACAAAAAGAAAGGCCTACGGGTTAGTAGAGCGGCGGGGAAATTGTTCCTTTGGAATTTTTTGACCAAAAGAGCTAAGAAAATTCAGGCCCACGGATCCGCCAAGGAAAATTTTCCCTAAAATTTTGACAGTTAGAAAATATATATATTTTTGGACGCCAAATGAAGAAAAACTTCAGAAGGCCATAACTTTTGATTGGGAGATCAGTTTTGCAAAAACGAGGACTTTTTGGAAAGCTCTCGACATTCTCTTTGCACAAAAATCAATAATTTTTCATTTTGAAAAGTTTTAAGGGGTCAATTTCATAAAAATGATCTGTTGGCTTTTACAGTGCAAACTGGTAAATTTAACTTATAAAATTTTACTCAATTTGATCTTCTTCCTCTCTCAACATGTCAAATAGACCTGGAGAATTGATGAATTTGGAAGGTAAGTTTGTTTAATTGATTCCCAATTTGAAAAAATACAGTTTTGACAACAAAACGACGGTAAAATGGTTTGAGCCCGATTTTGCTAAGTTTTCTAAGAAATTTCTTAAGTTCTTTTGTCTAATTGGATTCATTTATATCATGTGATGTTTAATTTAATATTTCATTTGTTATTTCTTTGTTGTAGATTCGATCTGTGTATTTTGGGACAAAATATTTTCCAGTTTGAAACCATAAACAAAGATCAATTTTGAATAGATCTATTTTCCATTTTTCATCTTCTAAGTGTTAGAATTCATTCCATTTCAAATCTACTACATCAATTTGGTTCAATTCAACTATTCAAAAGCTAAAATACATTCCTGATTTCAAAATTTCACATGTTTCAAAAGACAGAGTATTACATTTCCTTCATATGCATTTCTTTCTTTCAAAGAGAGATTTCAAATACATATAAATGATGAAATTCAATACTACAATGCGAATTGAGATAGGTAATGCAATCCTTTATTGATTCCAAAATAAAACTTTACAACTTTTCTTTCATTCCTAAAATTCCTCATACATAATACAATTCTTTTTCATTCCTTCAAAGGCTGAAAACAGAGTTTATCTCTTTCACATTAAAATATAAAACTTTCAAATCAATACAACATCTTTCCTTTACAAAACATGTACAAGTTCATCCATTTCAAGTGGGAAAGGTTGCAATAATATTTATCTCAACAATGATTGTAAAATTGTCTTTTGCCTTGCTCCAGAACAACAAAATGCAGATTTCTCATTTCTCCAAATTATGATCAGAACAAGAGTGGGGGAAAGGCAACGCTCTCCACCCAACCAAGAAATCCAATGAAGAGGAGAAGTCATCCTTCTTCATTGGCCCCCGAGCCCCAACCATAGTGCAATAAAAAATGTGATTCAACTCATGGCAACAAAGGCTTCCACAACACACACAAGTAGCATTTTGTTTCACATATAAAAACACAGTCCAAAATAGAATGTAGTTTGCAACTACACTAAAAGCATCACAAACAAAACTAAGGCTTTATCAAGCAAGCTAAAGGAGTAAGAAACTATGGGGGATGCTACTTGTGCCTCCCAAAAGGGAAATGGGTATCACCACTTGATTTCAAACCACCAAACTATAGTATATCAAAGCCCTGACATACCCTTATGCCTCCCCCAAGTACCCCTTATTCATCTCATTTCCTTATGCCTCCCCAACCTCTAATGGCACCCCATAAGGAGTAAAGAAATGCAATCTATTTCTTTGTAAGGTGGAACCCAAATCCCAACTCCCTCCACACTTATACCTCCCTTAAACACTTGTGCCTCCCATGAAAAAAACCGCATAGTCTTCTCCTACACCATTCCTAGGCCATCTACCCAACATCTCAAAAACATGCCAAAACATTCATAATAATAACAATTTCATAAACAATAAAGAAGTATTTTATGAGCCAAGCTCCTACCTCTCCATGATGGAGTTGTTCCAAGTTCGAAAACATCAAGCTTTATCCCAATACAAGAAATCCAAATCAGCCAAGCACAAGCATGCAACAATCTTACAAAAACTTCTTCAAAGCAAGAGCCCCAAAACAGCAAAATAATTTGCCTAAGAATGCAGTCTCCAAAATGAAGCAACCCAAAATAAGGCAAGCAATTCGAATTTTATAGGAGAGGGAAGAGAAGAGGATGAGCCGGATCCATGTAGGATGCCACAACACACATCCTCAACCCCAACCCAAAATTCAACTTCATTCTCCAATGCATAATAAATACGTGGGTGAATAATATGATAGTATACTTACACACTCCAAAACAAGCCCACACCCCATAAGGACTAAAATTAAAACATGTAAGAAAAGTGCAATTAAAACCTACAATTTGTCTTCCCAAAATGTATTACAAAAGTCTAATTTTAACTCCCAAACCATAGGTATGGTTGGTAAATGGATTTAAGAGGTATGGGACAAGCTTAACTTGTCCCACAAGCCTCCAAAATCAGCCTCTAAGGACAAATTCGAATTTCCAATAAGTAGAGTGTTTCACACTCAAAAGTCAACTTACACATCACTTACATATTACTTACACATTACTTATAACACTTTAAAACATGACCAACAACTTCTCATTAATTACCTTCTTATGACATATTTGATTTATTTATTTTAACAATATGATTACTCACAATATTTACACACCATTTAATAATTAATGAAAGGGTAAAAGCACCACAAAATAAACACATGCAAACATTAACAAAGGGACCAAATAAAAGAAATACATAAAACCCCTTGGTCACATTTAAAGGTGATCCCCCATGGGAATCCCTAACAATAAAACAAACACACACAAAAATACAAGTTGTCATGGTGACCTTGTTGAATTCATCTAGAATTCCAATGTGGTTGGTCTCCAATCCCCGATGTTTGTTGTGATATTTTAACTTGCAAAACACAAATACCTCCTTCGGCCTCGTGGCCACATCAAAACATCCAATATAAATATAAATGTAATTCCAACATCATCTACATATATGAATCACAACACCATCTATGCAATTAACAATATCATTTGCAATTTTATCAACAACTATATCCTCATCAAATAAATTTCATTTTCTAGGTCTACTCAATATAGCCAAGTATCACATGTCCAAATAACATCTAGAATATAACCATGTCAAACAACATGTCAACATCTATATAAAATGTCTCTAATAATCATCATGCATTTTATGTGAATCGAGTCGATAATAGCCCATGCTGTAACATCTGACATCATGCTAAATCAAAGTTAAAATAATGTCCACAAGTATGGTCAACAGTGTCAAGATCAACATCAAAAGGGTGCCGAAGGGAAGTGGGCACTACAAGATTCCTTTGCTATATTGGCCTTGGAAGTTTTATCCCTTGAATAGGTATATTGCACTTGGAAGTTTTATCCCTTAAAGGTATATTTCACTTTAAAGTTTTTCCATCCGCAACGGTATATTTCCCTTTAGTTAATAAGATTTTCCATCCGCAACGGTACAAATGCACGACGTGGAGGACACAGAATTAGCAAGCACAATGCATTATTCGTCGACTGTTTGGCTACTCTGATAAGGGAGCACGAGAACATTTCCGAACTCTTCGTTGCACAGAAAGATCGAGAAACCTTGGGAACCATTTGTGGGGAACACGTTTGGCAAATGGCATTCGGCAACGGCTTCAAATTGCACTTGGCAAGTTGTGGAGATTTTTAGATTGTCATGATTCATACGTTTAAGTTTTGAATTCGACAGCAATATGATGGAGAGCTAGTCGACGCGGGACCGGTTGCACTCGATGGCTCTGAAGATCCTCTACCAATTTAAAATTCCAAAAATAAATGCGACTGGTTGGTGTCTCACGTGATGGCCTAACAGGCCCAGAAGGATCGAATGGAGGAGTGCTGGAAACGAAATGCCCATTTACTATGATGGTAATTCCAGCGAGGCCATTCACTGGTCGTATAGATATTTTGGACAGGGACTAGATGGATATGTATGCGTGGACTGTCAAAGAAAGTAGCTTGTTTAGCGTGCCGAGGAATCCCAGATCGAGTATCTTTCAACCGATTGCGGGTTCGACTCTCCGAAACTTTAAAAAAATAAAAAATGACCAACAGATTGTACTTCCTTCTCACTGTTTCACTGTTTATCTTTCAAATTCTTGGAATAATTACTAAAACCGATCCATCCACGCCTACATTTTATTATTGTTTCAAAACCAGTTTTCATTTCTTTTGGCAGGCCTAGCCAATGTTGCAGCATTATGTTCTCCGCCAAACCGAGAGCTAACAGTTCCTCTCAAAGAAATTTCCAGCTCTTGAAGCACATTCCAGAGCCTTGTATTAATTGTTGCTAGATGCAATCATGCTCCTTGAGAACTTGAACAGGAAAGAACCCATGTCTAGATTATCAAGGTGAGCATAGGGAAATGAATTCGGAGGCCAAATTCAGAAGAATCTCTCATCCAGCTCATTAGGCGATGGCAACTATGACAACATTTCTCCATGCCCCATTGGTAACTATGACAGTGGTGTTTAACGAGACAAATCGATAGACCTCACGGGTCAATAGATTAAATTTCTTGTCCTCCCGGATATTCTTTGGTAAGAATAAGATGCGAATGGCAATGCCTCCCCTGATCTCAGCTCCGCTCCCATCCCCTGTGGCTCTTTTGTTCATCTAAGCAAACGAGGGGCATTTGACTTCTGTGGTTGTTGTTAGATCCTCAAACGGACAGATATGTTGCAATGGCAGCTCTGAATACAGATTGGCAGCATGAAAGAGCTTGAAAGCTTTGAAGCGGCTAGGAAGCGGTGTTAGTGTAGGATATTTATTTTCTTTATATTTGTTTATTTACTTGGAGCTTTCCCACACTCATGGGTTATGCTTTCTTAGTTGTAGCAGTTGTGTTGAGTTAGCTTACCGGTTAGATTGAGTTAGATTACCAGTTGTGTTTAGTCAGCTCACTAGTTGTGTGGAGTCAACTCTACTTATAATATCAGTTAGTGTGACTTATTCCCCACTGATCTAGGAGGAGGTTGCACTTTCACCATCTATATGTACTTGTCTTAAATCAGCCTATCTCATAGAGAATATGGAGCATTGAGCATTGAGTTCATTTGGAGCCATTTGTGCCTTGTGAGTTTTGATTATATTCCATCTTATTGTTAGTTATTTTGATTTGTGCATTTATTTTTCATCGGAGATCCGGAAACTCAAATATGGTATCAAAGCGGTTATGTTGAAACATTTTCCATTATTGAGTTATTTGCATTTTCGAATACTTCATCTGTCAAACTAAAAATTCATGTGCAAATAGATTTGACTTTTTCATTTATTGCATGTGTCAGTTTGGTGTAAATTTTGACAGTTTAAAAAAAATTGCAAATTTTTTTTCGAGAAATTTGTGTGGTGCCTTGGTTTATTTCATTGCATGTTTGATCAAAAATCCAAGTTTGGCCTTTCTTGCTTGATCTAAGCCTTTGGTTTCAACAAACACAAACTTGGATCAGCGTGGCAAGATCTATGAGTTCTGGCTCACCACGGTGCATTCTCCTCTACCATGATGCCTAGGCTCTCTCATGTTCCTACACAGCCCTGGAACAACCTTGAAGATTGTCTGGATTTGATTGCAAAAGATATTTTTTGGGCCCAGATGACCTGTATTGCTTGGATCTAATTGCATTGGGTGTTTTTCACATGTCTAAGGCATTTATTTACCTAGTTGAGGCATTTTTTCCTAGTTGAAGCATTTTTTGGCTTGCAAAGGGCATTGTTATTGATCTAATGGGCGTTTTAGACCCCTGAGAAGTTGTGCAGGCCCCATGTCACGTCTCAAACCCCTAGAGCAGCAACACGGCCCATATAAGGCATTTTCCAACCCCTGGAAAGAGTTTGGCGCCCCAAAACTACATGCAGGCTCCTTAGGTGTGTTTAGACAGCATAGAGTACAGTGATTTGCTGGCTTGGAAAAGCCTTCTAATGTGTAATGCTCTAATTTACTTCCCGTTATAATTTAAAAGGGCAATAAAGTAAAACTCTTTTATAAATTAAAAAGGAATAAAAAATAAATTTTATTGAATTGGACAGATGTGGAAATTAAAGGTGAGTTGGTGGATGGACGCAGTTAGTGGTGGTAGGAGGAGTGGGTGCAGGCTGCATGGTGCATCAAGTTTACATTAAAAGTTCCCTTTCCTTCTATCCCTCTTGGATCTCTGCAAGAATTATATCTTACACTCTTCCTCTATGTGAAACCATCTGTTGACCATCCTCCTCATCTAAGGCGTTCCTTGTCTCTGAGAGGAAACCATTGTCTACTAATGTTATGTTGTTGTATGCAAAAAAGAATGAGAAGATAGATGAAGATAGGCGTGACTTGGTAGCCATGGATGCAAAAATTGGGAGCATATATGTGGCATGCGAATAGTTTGACAGAGTGCCCAGAGAGATGTGGCTTCATGGATGGAAATGATTACGTATGAGCAAAAATGGCTTGGTTAAAGCAGCCTTGGAGGCTTCAACGACCATAGATAGGTGTAAAGAAAATTCCACAACCTTTATCTTGCATCCTCCTGCAAACACATAATGGGATCCTTGCATCAAGAAATGGACATCTATCTAGAAATAAAAAGGGGTTTTTGTCAGATACTATGGTTGAAATTGTTATGGGTGTGCACTGTAGAATGTAAGGGATTTCAATCAAATGGGGTTTTCAAAAAGCCACGGCAGTTGGAAAGATGGGGAAGGCACATGACTGATCAAAATGTTTGAGGACTGCATTGGAGGGTACGATGTGTCTTATCTTTGAGAGAGATGGGAAAGCATAGAGATTGTGTGTCGTTAGCATCAATATTCTATCTAATCTATTTTCAAGTCAAGGCATAACAGGGGAAAGCTTCGACAAAACCACATCTATAATAACTTCATTATCTATTTAGCATATTAGCTTTTTAATTTTGGATTATATTTTGTGGGCTTTCTCTATTTTCATGGCCACCATCGATATGATCTCAAAGCAACAATAGGTAAAAAGAGGAGAAGCCATATGATAGGCAAATGAACTATTTGATAGATTGTCCTAAAAACAATGTCGTTTTGTAAACAACTTTGACTACAGGATATGCATGAAATGGGTTTTTTTAAAAGGATTTAGAAACTTTCGAGAAAATGCAACTGGCATATTTAAAGCAAGATCCCCACAACTTTTGCCAATGTTCCCCTCTAGTTGTGCCAAAATGAGGGCCTTAGAATTGGTATGAACCCATCAAAACAAATAGAATAAGATTTTTATCAGATATTGTAGTTACAAATGCCTGGGAGATTTAGTATTGGGTGCAATAATCCACAAACATAACAAAGAGTTGAAATCGTAGGCATGTGGTCGAGTGGTGGGCTCAATGGATAGCGAGTATAAACCACTTGGAGCCCCTCATACCCTGTTTTGTTCATCGTTCTCAGGCATGGTTTCCTTACCAAAATATTTTATAATTTTTTTATTTTGGTTCTCTAATTTGCAATATAACTTAAATAGTAAACATGTGGATAATTATACATTTGGATATTTAACAAAGCTAGATAGTTTAAAACAACAAAACACCACCTTCTTATTTGCGTAACCAAGTTGTACCTCGACCATCAACTGAGATGGCTCCCATAACCTCATATGTTGTTAACCCAGAGTGTCATAATTGGGCACTCATGCCTAGCGGTATTGGTGAGAGTTAGCTAATGTCATCAATAAAACAACCATTTTTTCCTACCTCGCAAAGTTAGAAAATGCAATTTTCTAAAAACTCATAATATTATTATAGAGTTTTGTAGTAAGTTATTCAATTTGCTGACTTCCTATTTTCTAGAAGTAGTTCAAAACCATCTTCGGACCCTTGGAAAGAGGTGTCAAGTGTCGTATGTGCTCCTTGTTATGGGGAGAGTTGCATTAAAATTTATATTAAACCCAATCGATCATTTGTGCTCTCTTCATCATTTCTCTAGGAGCCATGTTACTCTGTTTTGTACTTTAAGTAGCTCTTAAAACTGAAAAGTTGGCTTTCATTTTGACCCACCATTTGGTCCCTAAACAACGAAATGCTTTTCCGCCTTCACAAACCTCTAGTATTTTTACTAGACTATTTCCTAGAACCTTCGGTTCAGGAAAATCATATTCCTGGTTAGTTTGGAAAAGGCATTTTGTAGGCCTCCATTCGCAATTTTTGACTGGGTCACACTAGACCAATTACAACCGGTGGCTCCGGAAAACTTGTCGTTGTTTGAAACCTATCTGCCATTTCTCATTTCTGTCGACTCTGAGAAATTTCCCATATATAGGGGAACTTGTATGAAATTTATTGCTGTACATTCATCTATCAAAATTTAGTTTTGGAGGTGGTTTTGTGAGCCCTCAAGTTAACTTTTGATTGTTTCTTACCAGTGAATTACGATTTTGCATATCATGATGATGACCTTAGAAAACCAATAAAGGCCATTCTTGCCAATCGTAAATCATTTGCCAGTTCTAAATTGCATCAGTTCCTATGTATTCTTGGTTTATTAGAGGACATGTTGAAACTTACCTATGGTATGTTTTCTCTCTGGAAGACAACATTTGAAAGTGGTTTCTTAGCCTCTGAGCCTTAATTGAATGTTTTTAAACCTAGCTGGAAAACATACAAAGAAAGTTGTAGGACCTCCAGTGGGTAACCAAACCATCATTGAAACTTGTTGACACTTGTAAATAACTGTTTGAAAATATATCATGTGACTTATTCTGTGAAATTTAACTTTTGGCAAAATAGTGTTTGTCTCTCTCTCTCTCTCTCTTCCCTATCTCTTTCTCTCTCCTTGGATATGAAATAAGGTGAAATGGGGGAGAGTCAATTAAAATTTACATTAAACCCAATCGACTATTTGTGCTCTATCATTTCTCTACGAGCCACAAGTGCTGTTCGTTGTACTTTAAGTAAAAACTAAAAGTTGGCTTTCATTTTGACCCACCATTTGGTCCCTAAACAACGAGTGCTTGTCTCGCCTTCACAAACTAGTATTTTTACTAAATGAAATAAATATGTGTCTCTAACCCCTCTTTTTGAATGCAAATTATTAATATTTTGTAACTGGAAAACTGAAAACGTTAATTATGCTAGATCAAGGTGGATTCCATGCCAGCGATATATCGTTGATTTCATGTTCACATGGTTTTATAGGATGCAAGAAAGATGGAGAAAAGGTGTGGTGTAATTCATTGTTTATTATTGTAATTTATATAGGTTATTATATAATGTATATATGTATAATGTATTGCCATGTTACAGAAAAGTTTATATTTGAAATTTGGTAATATGTATGAGATGTTAGTTTTAGGTATACCTTAGGAAATGTGCATTTAATCATAGGTGCAATTTCAATTCATATTTACGTATGGTAAAAAGGTTGATATATATATGTTAAATGAATTTGAAATTAATATTTGGTAGTGTATTTCCAGTGACCAATAGACGATTAATTAATTGGGGTGCCATGTTTTCCTTACCTTGAAAATGCAATAAACAAATCCAAACAAAATAGTCAACAATATATATAAATCTAAATAATATTTATTGATGTGGAAATGTTGAATGGATTCAACAACTTTTCGATCTATCTTAACTATGATGGGAAATAAGGATATCGTGATCGAAAAATGTTTTGGGAAAAGGTATCTTGAATATTAATCTGCCTCAAATCCTAAGATTTATGTCTTGACATCACTTCAGATTCACTATTTTAGTAAGGTTCAAATTTAAACATTGCATTAACATTTGAGAAACATAAGCTTAACATAAGAACGAGAGAATTAGGAACTTTTAATGCAATTTTAAAGATGGCAAATAATAATGTAAGTTTAGAGATCGTTGTAAGGGATAAAGAGTTAATCTAAATGGTCAAACTGTAAGTTGAATGTGAAATTAATTTAAGAACCTGTAGGTGGAAAAAGGGAAAAAAATTCTTGCATAATAATGTTCCTGGAATGTTAATCGTAACTAAGATGTAATCATGGTAATGATGTGTGTGGGCTTGTCAATCCTTGGGTCCCTTTTCTTGTGGTTGGGTCATTGCTAGCATTCGTTCATTAGGGAAAGTGTGGCATCAAAATTCATATGGTTTTGACATGTGCCTATGTGAGTCGATGAATTTTATAAGTGTCTTATGCATTGTTGAGTTTCTCTGCTTAGAGCTTTGTCGTGTTGTGTAGTGAGCAATGTAAGTAAAAAAATTATCTTGGTATTATTACTATTGTATTTGTTTGTGTAATTAGTGGCTGTTACACAATGACCTTAGATTTTTCCTACACAAATTTTTTTTTCCCTATTGTATTTTCCTTGGATAGTGGCACTCAGCAACAACAAACAACAACAAAACATTATGTTTTCAGGTTTCCTTAAACCTAAATCAACACAACATATTCTCCTTCCTTAGTGGACCCCACATCCATGTGGGAAAATAGTGGTATTATCCAATTTGAAGTTTTATTATTCCAAAATTTAAGCCTTTATCACTTTGGAATGCAAGTCAATTTGGTTTTATTGTATTAAAGTGAATTTAAGTGGTTTTTTAAACTTGTATCTTCGTTTAACGAAGATGAAGGGTGAGGCCCGGGTTTATAGGAGGCCAATTCCCCCAAATTAAACCATTTTTTTCTTCATTGTATCCTTATTCCAACGATTATACATAGGACCCCCTTTCCTCTCATTTCTAGCATTTTTAATCAGTTTGCAAAATTTTAATTAAATAAGTCATTAATTACAAGAAATTATATTTGTTATAAATTTTGATTAGTAGCTTGGATTTTAGAATTATTTTGGCCAAAAGTACATGTTTTCTTGTGATCTACATGATGGATTCATTTATTTTTATAAACACACTACATGATGGATTCATTTATTTTATAAACTCATTGGGGACTTGTACTTTTTGCACTAAGTTATAAAGTGTCATCTGGGATAACTTTGGGGTTGTATCTACATTATGGAGTTTTACTTTCACCGTTTTGTTGTTATGCTCGACTCTGAGAACTTTATTCCTTTGAAGGAGGGCATTATTAATCATTGCACTATACATGATGTGTTGCTCTACCTCCATGGTCTTGTTCCTGAGCCTGATGAGCTTCTAAAGAAGCATGAGTAGTTTAACCACGATGTTGAGGTATATGGATGTATCGGTATTACTGTATCTAGGGATAGATTGCATTTTTTCAAGCACACTAAGTGCCCTTTCACTTCTGGACCATTACTTGATAGTTGTATGGCGACCTTGTTTCACCATCTAAGAGTGACACTTCCCTGAATCACTATAGTGCCTCCATGATTCTCCCCTTATCACATCCCTTTCATTGTTGAGTGTTCCTCTGCACATGTTTCTACTCATGAGTCCCATGTTGAACATTCACCACAGGATCTTGCTATTGAACACAATCTCCCTATTTTTTCCTCCACATAGCTCATATTCGTTCATGTTCATTCTTCCATTCACTCTCGACATCAATTTTCTATTAGAGATCCTTCGTCTAAGACATATGTGACCATTGCCTCTCGTGTTGCATTACATATAGATTGCTTAGTTGATGAAACCGCACATACATAGGTTTCTACCTTTGAGTGCATTGATGTTTCATGTTGGACTTCTAATAGCTCTTCGCAGGAGTCTTATCCTCCTACTTTATGTTGTGATACATTCTTGTCAGACATTGATCTCATTGAGAAACCCCATTAAGATGAGTATCTACCAAACCTGAGTTGTTTATTTGCAGATTCCAATTGTGATGCATTACAATAATATGCTCTGATTGATCTATAGCACATTCTAGAGGAACCATTAATCTCTCTCTTTAGTTCCTACATTTTATAGCCTCAGCTATCTGCTGACTTCTTTATTCATAGTTATGATTTCACAAGGATTTTGACATATTTTGGACATTATGTTATGTTATTTGATCTTCATGGACATGTATGGTGATTTGGGCACGTAGCGCCAATTTAGCTTTGATTAGTATGTTGACACATTTTATTAGATGTTGTGGATACTAACATATTGCTATGTTATTTGGGCCTAATTGATATATGATGGATACATAGTTTAGTCACACACCTTGATGATATAGATTTTTCGATTATTGATGAGAACACATGATAGCATGGATGTATGTAATTTATATGCATTTCAATGGCTAACACATGATGAATTGTGTGAAAGTGTGCATATTTCTCATTTATGATTCCATGTCGATGGTGTGATAACATAGATTTGCATGTTTAGACTTGATCGTTTATTGAGTAAGTAGATTTATACTTGTATTGGGAATATGCATTTAATGTGTGCATTGAGTGAGGGCAAAAAAGAACGTGGGTTTTAGGAAGCTACACAATTTACGCGCAAGCAGCTAAGTCCTAACCATGTTAGTTGTATGAGGCCTTATTTTTGCTTGTAATGTTGGAGACCAAGAGTGACCCTTATTTGTAAAGTTGTATGTCATGTAAAATTAATTTTTTTAGGTTCTTTTATTTTGTTAAGTAAACTAGATAGGGGGAATTAATGGTCCCCACTTGCATTAAGTTTTGTATTTGTGTAAGTGTGTGTTAATTAATGAGGATTGGGGTCACATGAGCACACTTGAGTGGGCCCCACATCCTCTATATATGTGCCCAAATGTGCCAAACCCAATATTGGGCTATTTTTGAATTTTAAATTTCCCCTTTTAGTTTTGGGTGTTCACTCAGCATGAAAATAAACCCTTGGACCCTACCTATTAGGTAGGGGGCTTAATTTCAAGGCATAGAGGGAGTTTCCCTCCCATTTAGCCCCTATTTTGTCACCATCCATGTAAGATGGATTGGAATGTGTGTGTTATAAAAAGTTTCACAAACTTGTCTCATTTACTTTTTTGGCAATTTCGGAGAAGGGTATTTAAATGTCAGTTTATCTTTTCTTCTTTTTAACTTTGGGAATCTTGACTTGGAGGGAAGAGAGGGGTGAAAACTTCACCCCCTCATTTGTGGGGAAATTTATTGTGTTTTCTTCAAATACTCCCTCATGGGGGAGAAAGAGGACTTTTTTTTGGCTTTTACTGTGTTCTTGAAGGATTTTGGAGTCAGATTTTTCTTTCCCAAGGAATTGGGAAAATCTTAGAGATTAGGAGAGCTTGTGGAGGTAGGCTCCTTGATCTCATGTTATGTTATTTGGCATGTTAGATGTATATTTTCTTATGGTTGAAAGTTTTGTCTTGTTGCATGCGTTGTATGGTTATTTGTTTGTGTTATTTATTATTTTCTCCATCCATCACATGGCTTGATGGATTTTGGATTTTATTTAGGAAGAGGGAGGGATTTTCCCTCTTAAATCTCATGTCTTGATGGGAAATCCATGTTAGTTATTTTTATTCCCCTCATATGGTTTGAACTCCCTTCCCCATCCTTGGAGAGGAAACCCAATGGGTTTGAAAATCCTCCCAAGGAGGATTTTAGGTGAATGGGTGGAGCAATAAGGAGGGGTTGTTGTCTTGGAGGGAAAATGATGTTTTGTGAAGAATCATATAAGTGTGCATCATATGGTTGGATTAAAATCTTTGGCATTTTGGATGTCTCATCTACTTTTCCATTGTTGAGGATGAATATGGTTTTGTCCTCTTTTATTTTGTTTGGTAAATGTTGTGTTTCTTTAGTATATGAGCTAGTCTTGCATGTGATATACTTGTGTGTATTTTCTCCCTTATTCTTGTGCATAGTTGTGGAAGCTAGCTCTCTCTCCCATGGGCTTGGGGGATGCTAGAATGTCTTCAAACCTTTGGAAAGACATGTAATTATTACTATAGGTTGTGTGTTAAAACAATTCTTTCTCTATGTGTTGGGTTCTTTGATCAAGAGCACAAGGTTGGAGCTCAAGTTTGGAAGATGGTTGGAGTTTCTCTATATATTGGCTTCTCATTGTTTTCTTCAAATTTTGTGAACACTACTCTCATTTTAATCTTGTGAATATGGATTTATTGAATGTTCCATGTTCTTGTAAACTTCCCATTTTGTGATTGGGATAATCTTGTAAACTAGTTTCAAATTACTTTTTGTATCCTCTTTCAATCTTGCAAATAAATCTTGTAAAGTACTCCTTTATGCATCTTAAACATCTTGACATATGTTTTCCTTGTGATAATAATTTTAGATTTTAAAATTCATTGATATGTAATCTATTATTGCATGGTAAACATTGTAAGAAAGTTTGTATCTTGAAAAGAAATGGAAGGAATATTAAGTGCAACTTCTTCTATTGAAAGACGGTTTTGTATGCTATTATTCTGATCCTCAAGTGAAGTGAATTTTTTTATATTTGTGGTAGAAGTTGTATAAATTGATTGATTCTTCTTTGCAAAGAAAACTTGTATTTTTAATTATACATGGTTAGTGTAAAACTAATGTTTGAAGTAGAGAAATTTTATTACCATTTATTGCAATGTGAATAATTTTTACAAAACAAAAGGGTATTATAGAATGGGGAAAATTGATAACAAACCATATTTAAATTTGTTCATATTCCATACAAGATGTAGAGATGTGAATTTTGTTTTTCAATGCAAAAGTTTTTATTTCTAAAACCTATTTTAAGACTTATATAGTTAAAATCGTATGTGAATAAAACTTATTTCTCTTCAATGATTCAGATTTTGTTAAATAGTCCATTTAAGGCATTGATAGGTGAATAAATAAACTTAGTACTTTTATACATTTACAAATAAAACCCTATTAGTTTTAAACTTGTATTATTATAATATATTAAAATATTATTTATAGTTTTATATTATATATATATATATATATATATTATGTATGTATGTATGTATGTATGTATATATATGTATGTATGTATATAAAATTACAAAATTAAAAAAATAGTAAATAAGAGTTTTTCGGTGGAAGTTTTTATTTGTTTTAAAACAAAAAAATGAGGTGGGGAGGGGTCGAGCCCTCCTCAAACATGCGCCAAACACCCCCATACTCCACACCACCACCCACTCCATGTGAACCTTTGCCAACTCCCAATCCCCTCAGTCCTCTAACTCCCATACTACCTCACTCCTTCCCCACACCACACCCAATACTGCCAACCCCAAACCAACTTTGTCGTATCCCATACCCTGCCCTCCACAAAACGTAGATTGTTGCCAACGTGACTCAAAACTACGTATTAGTCATCGCGGGATTCTCTAAAATGTGGTTAAATATGATGACAATATTTCATGCAAGCCAATGAATCCAAAAACTTCCATGGCTCCTCCTCAACCTGCACAAAGATGAAAGAAAAATAAAACCAAATGATAAGAGGGAAATTAACGAAAAGAAAACATAAAGATGGGTTAGGGTATTTCTAGGGCATCTTAAAATTAAGGGCCAAAATTATTTTGATCCTAAGGTTCATACTACATCCTACATAACTTTTAAGTCATGGGATTTTGTGGGATTAAGAAATAAAATAAAAGAAGGGTGTGTGGGAAAAAATTAAATGAACAGGGGGGGAGCTAATTAAATTAAAAGGGGTGTAAACTTTCTATTATGACCCTAGAAAACATTTAGTAGGAATAAATAATTAAATTTGGAATGGGACTAGGGGTTAATTTATTTGGGTAAATGAAATTAGTATAGAATAATTAATAAAGGAAATCGGGTAAGTATAGTAATTGCTTATACTTTTTAAAACAAAAATTCCCCAATTTTTAACTACTTTTTGGTGTAGTTTTCTATGTCCCAGAGCAGGGCATTACATTTGGTATTAGAGTGAAGGTTCACAAATGTAGATGCTCTCGGTATACTATTTAATTATTTATTAATGTTTTAATAACAATAAACGAAAATAACTAAAATGTTTCTTCAACATTTTAGCACTTAATAATCCATTCACTTACTTCGTACACAAGATGGTACCCATGAGAAATTGATCCGTTAGGGAATTAGGACGTAGATCACCTACGCCTAAGTCACAAGCACCTGATTTTAGACCTCAAATTTTAGAGGCTCTTCGGCAGCTTATAGGAGTTGTGCAGAAAATCCTTCCACCACCGTAGGAGGTGAGACAGGAGGATGTCTAGTCAGGAGACGAGGAGCCGATAAGCGAGGATGCACACTCAAACCCACATGAGCACGATACCCTGAGATGGGAGAGGTTATGTATCCCTTCCATTAACCATGAGTTGGTGGCCTCACACCGTTGTAGCCATTCACAATATTTTAGGGACCATTTTAGGATTGGTGACCCCATTCACCTATTGGACTACAGTGCCAAGATCTTGATACATGCGGTGTGATTAGAGAATTTTTTTACTTGCAGCCACCTACGTACTGTATTATCTCTAGAAAGTGCACCATGTAGAGAGATGGTTGTAGTTTTTCTTAGCTTGCACAATTGATCTCTCTCTTTCATAGATACAATGGAAACACCTCAGGTCTATGGGTATACCTATGTTGAGGTGAGTCTTCGGTATCAAGGCTAGTTCCTTATTGGTGTATCCTAAAATGATATCTGGGAGTTTGAGAGTAAAAGATTGACTATAAAATGATTAAAACTTAAGGTGATACAAAAATTTGTATGAGGAATTTGACTGAGTATATGCACAACTGATTTGGGAAGGATTCTTGATGCACAAACCAATAGTTTTCTGCAGAATATATAAGGGAAAAACACTTGATTGTACTAAGGGAGAATCACAATAGTACTAATAAGTTAACATGCACATTAAAAATAAGTAGAAAGACTTAATTTTACAACATGGTAAGGTGATTGATCAGGGAATTTGCATTCACAAGACTAATAGAAACATACACAAGACTGTAAAATAACTTGGAAAGGCAGAAAATACTTCACACTCAGAGGGAAAAACTAGAAAAATTTACTTCAGTACTCATATATCCAAAAGTCCTCTAGAAGTCTCCCTTGTGCTTTGCAAAGGCACACAATATATAGCAAAAATAAAATTCACCCTCTTCCTAAAAATAGCCTAAGGCTTGTACTCACCCATGCATATTATTTTTATCCTTTATTTAATAATAGATAAAGGAATAAAATAAAACAAACTAGTACAAGAGGCACTAATAGCCTTTGATTACATCTTAGTCAAACTGAAGTTGACTGTTCTATTTTAAAGAAAAGAATGGGTGAATAACTTGCTAATAATAAACCTTGCTTGCTGGGAAAGTCTCTCTCCATGGGCATGCAATTTTGTCTTCTTGTGAACCATGCAATAAATTAATTCTCTACCTATGAGTAAAGTAATTACAATAATTAACAATATTTGCAAAAAATATTCCTCCTGTGGGGACCACCTGCTATATGCACATATGCTAATATTGACATCTCCTTTCACCATGGCATTGGCATCATAATACATTCGACCACCCCTTTGATTTTTTTGGCATAAAATAAACAATAATCATAGTTTTAACATGATTAAAACCCTTTGCATAACACATGGCGTATTATATAGTCTTCCACCTTTGATTATGTCAGCCTTGGCATATTATAATATTCACCTTTTCGGTGATCATGATATATGATTTGGTTTGCAATGATTAATTCGGTGGACACGTGGGCTGTCCACTTTCACGGTGATTCACCCCTTGGTGACTTGGTCGGTGGCATCAACTCTAGTCAGGTTAATTATAACTCTGGTGGTTTGTTTTGAATTTTCATGCCTTGTTCTTTGTCATTCATCTTTGTACCCTATATGATCGCAGACCGCCGATTTATGACATGTGGTTTGGGTTCTGACACACATTGAAAATTGATGACGACATCCTATTGTGGTTAGCATTGGTTGTTGCGATGATCTAAGGATGTTGATCCTGTGTCCTTGGTGTTTAGATACCATCAATATTTGACTCGGGGTTTAGCTCAAGTTAACTTACTTCTTGGGTTTAGGTAGTAAAGAAAACTTGACCCTTAAGCACATTCATTTGGATCTTTGTGAAGTGGGTGAAACCCTAGCAAAATTTCTTTCGATGCCATTATTCTGTTCTGATTCCAGCTTGGCATTCACTGTATTTTGGAGCTCCTTCTCTGCAAAATACTCTCCATCATTTCAGTTTCATGGTTTCTGTGTAGTGGTTGAAGTGTGGTGCGCCATTATTGTTTCTTTAAGCTCAGCTCTATCCTCTTTTATCCTCTGTATCATTTGTGCCTCTGTATATTTTTGAAAGTTGAGGTTTCATTTCTTTGCTACCATATTCATTTATAGGTAATCTCTCTTGCATACGTACACTTCTATTTTCTTTTCTCCTTTAAATGTATCACTGAACTCTTGGAAATATTTTTGGTTTCTGCGATTTGTTTCTCCTGATTGACTCCCGATTTTGAAATGTCACGTTGGCATGTGGACCTCATGCTTCATCAACTAGTTACTCAAAATTTCTGACCATTTGATTGTCTATGGTGAGTGTATTCTTCGGCCCAATCTGCATCATGAATTATAGATCTGTATTTTCCAAGTTCTGGGTTATCTAGATATGTGACCTTGAGAAAATTTTCAACTCTTTATGGAAAATGCCTGTAAAATATTGAAGTACTGGTTTCATCATGTACTATAATTGTATTTCCCCAGTTTTCTTGTATCTGTCATTCTCAGAAATTGCTAAAATGAACTTCGAAAAGACTTTGTGGTCATGTGTTTGCTATTATGAACTCTAATTTACTTTGTACCTTCCTTTGTTTTTACTATGGTGAACATAGAGTATTTCCTTCTTTTTGGATATTCATATCTTAGCCTCTTCTCTGTATGAGTTCTTTGTGCTAGGACAATTGTTATCTCATCATTTGTTGAGAATATTATAGAAGATGGTTATGATTTTTGCAAATACAGGTTTGTACATTACTTCAGGTCCATTCTAAAATATTTGGCTCAATTTTATATTTTGGAGCATCCATTTTTACAATTCATTGTTTTAGGATCAACTTGATTCCTTGAGAATTCTATAGCACCTCCTTGAGAATATTTTCTTTATTCAATTTCAAACTGAGATCACTTGAATTTTGAAATTCTCCATGAGATGAGTGTTTGAAATGCCATTATTTTATGAAAATCACAACTATTGAATGCTTGACTATAACAATATTCTTGAATTTTTGAAAATAGTGTGTACTATTTTTGAACCTATGTATAACATATTATTTCTGGAAATTTTTTTACAACTCCTGCATGTTGGACAATTCAAGTCTTGTCAAAAATTTAGTTCCATCTTCTTTTTTGCTTCACCTATAACTACATCTCGTGTTTAATCAATTTCCTTACATAGATAGTTGTACTTCTTTGATATGGCAGCATCTCTGTATTCATTCTGAATTAATTCTAATTTTGTAACTGCAATTCATTTGTATCTCATCATTGTATAATAATCTGATGAATAGTTTATTTCTTCTAATTAGAAATTTATCCTTTCCCGTAGCAACTAGCTTTTCCCATAACAACTAAAATTTAAAGTGTTGATTTTTATGGCGAAGCCTTGTCAAAAAAATTTCAGAAATGTTGTCTTCATTCCTTTCAAATTTGACCTTCTCTTTTAGCCAAACATCATCTTTCAAATTTTTCTTTTTAAATTGTTGCAAACTGAAACATGTGCTTCTATTGCTAGTCTCTCTTCTACATTGTAACTTCTTCCATTTTAGAACAATTATTGGAACTTTGAGTTACATTCTTCCTTTTGTTGCATGTACTTATGACTTGTTTATTTTTCTTTGGCTGCAACCTATACCTGCACACTTACGAGAACAATTAGAAAATAATTAGGCCTTTTCACCTCTCTTGTGTCCATGTTTTCTTATTTCTTTTCTCTTTCTCTTTCTGAGTAAATAAAGCATGCATGCCATTTGCTCTTCAAGTAGAATACATCTCATGTTAGGAGAAGATTGATATGCACAAAGTAGGATAGTGTAGGAATATAAATTGATCCCTAAGCTCGTAACTGACAGTTAATTCTTTTCTTCCTTTTCAGGTAAAATGGCTACTATAATGAAGATGAAGGAGAAACAAAAGATGGAGATGAAGATGCTTCAATAAAAGAAAGAAAACCCCAAGGCAAGGATGGGTTCACTCATACTCCTTTGATTTCTCTTTCATGCATGTGTACCTTTCTTTTCAGTAGCTATAATTTAATTTTCAGTTATATTACTTTTTAGTTACATCCCACAGCTTGTGTGGGAAAAATTGACTCTCCTTGTGAATAAAACATTGAATTTCGTAAATGAGTTGTATATTTCTTTCTACATTCTAGCTTCTCTGTATGGATTGTATAATGAACTAAACAACTCAGTAACATAATTGAATGCCTTAATCACTAAGGAAAGAACGTTGATGAGAACTTGCAACATTTAGTAATGAACTCTGATTTTCTGTAAACTATATTTCTATTTGGTGCTTCAAAACTCAGCACTTCACCTAATTTGTAATTTTTCATTTTCATCACAACAACACAGCTTGTCCTTCGGGCTTTTTGTTCTTTTGCTAAAGATGACACGGAATTGTAGAATATGTGATATGTTCTATTTTGGGACATCACACATAACTACAAATTTCACTTAATCGTTAATTAATTCAGCAATAACTAATAACATTGAAACTTCCTTAGCTTAGGTATACTTTACCCAAGACTTTTCATCGTAACAAAGAAGTTTTGAGTTGCCCATTTTTGTACAAGTTCTATAATTGTCAACACATACACCGACACTACGGATGGATTTGGGTCCGAGTCATGGTTCCTCAGCCTTGATAGCTACTTTTTCTTACACTCTTACAAGAGAAATGTCAAATCAAAGTTCACCATACACCTCCTCTAAGACGCAGTAGGTGTTTGGTGGAGGAATGAGGAATGGAAACTCCATTTGATTCAAGATACAATGACTTGGGAGTTTTTCAAGGAGTGTTTCAAGGCTTTCTACATTTCAAAGAATTTTGTGTAGAAGAGGATTGATTAGTTTCATGACCTACAATAGGGCTTTGGCATAGTGGCATAGTATGAGAGCAGGTTCCTAGATCTTTAGCAGTATGTGGACTATCTCGAAAGATGAAAAATTATAAGTTAATAGGTTTATTTGAGGCCTGAATGTAGACATAACATGATAAGTTAGGATGTTATCTCCTTTAACACTTGAGAGGGTCATTGAGAAGGCCTACTTAGCTAAGAGGAGAATAGGACCAAGGCAATGAACACCAAGATAGGAGAAAGAGCAAATTTAAGGAGAAGATATAGGCCTTTAAGAGAAAGAGGTCGTGGGGCACAAAACCACCCCCTAGAGAAAGATTCTTGACTCCTCTAGAAGTATCAAGGGTTCCACATCATCTGCAACATCATCCACAACATCAGGGCCACAATAAGCAGAGGGCTAGACAGACTCGGAACTTATAGAGAGGTGGTAATAGAGGAGGTTTTTGTGGAGCAAGGGATAGGAGATAGGGTACTGTATGTACCAAAAATTGAAGGGTACTACACCTTAGGAACAATGTAACACGTACCCCAATGATGATACAGGTCTCCTCGCAAGGTGTTTGAGATCCAGAAAAGCTCTCCAAGTATGCGTTATCATCCCGCATGGCCCGCTTAGCCCCCGCGTGCTTTGTTTTTCTATTTTCCCCTCTTTCCTTGCCCTTTTTCTCTTCATTTGCAAAACCACCGCCCTAACTGGGTGGCGGTCTCGTGACCGCCACCCTAAGCAGGGCAGCGGTCTTTGTAACCGCCACCTTGCTCAAGGTGGAGGTCCTTTACGCGTTTTCCAGAATGCTCTTTTAACATGACTCACGTAAATTTCAATGTTTACCAGCTTTTTTCACCGCCATAAGCTTGCATTAATGATTCTAGTTCCCTGGAATAGTGTTTTGCCATTGTTTATAGTTTAAGAGATCAATTTGGTTTTTACCTTGGGTAAATGCAAATGCTATAAATAGTTGGCTTGTGCTCAAGCAAATGGCCCCTCAAATTTGCCTTTGAATTTCTCATTCCAATAGATTAGTCTTTCATTTTAATTAGAATTCTTAGTTTCTTTCATTGCATGCTTAGTTAGTGTTGTTTTGCTGTTAGGAAGCCACATATCCATCTTGTGCAAGTGCTGTTGATATTTTATCCAATCCATTGGAGTAGAATAGTTTGTTTTCAATAGGAAGCCATTAAAGTTGTAGGTTTTTTTCTTCAAACAGGATAGTGTCAGGTTCTGGACATTTTATGTTGCATGACTTGGAATAAATCCTGCTAGGAATTACATAAGCCTAGCTCTGTACTCTTGCACTATCCCTCTCCTACTCGCA
Organism: Taxus wallichiana var. yunnanensis; assembly: GCA_018340775.1. Classification (NCBI taxonomy): domain Eukaryota; kingdom Viridiplantae; phylum Streptophyta; class Pinopsida; order Cupressales; family Taxaceae; genus Taxus; species Taxus wallichiana. The sequence goes on from CM031237.1 coordinate 816,147,990, forward strand.
TTATATTCTCGTCTATATCCTAAGCTACCTCTTGTCCCAATATCTACTTTTGATGATGCTAGCATTACACACTTTTCTAGATCCACGTGAACATGAAGGAATGAGGAGATCACACTTTGAGGGGAAAAGATCACACACACCATCGGATTCACCACTGTTATTGTAAAGATCTAGGTTCTAGCTTTCAAATTTCTAATTAGTATCATATGAAATAGAGTAGTTAATTACTTTATTTCAGTCAATCTTACTTCCGATATTGCCAGGGAAGTGTGGGGATTGATAGTTTAGAGAGACTATGATTCTTTCCTCACTTCTAAGGTGGGATCGAGAGTCTTTCAAATAGATTAGATCAGTTATTTCATTCCTTAGAATAGATTTACAACCGCATAGGCAAGTAGCTATACTCGGTTACTTTGTTTTTTTAAATTTACACTACACTAGGTTAATTGTCATCAAATTTCTAGATATATTAAAAAATAGATTTTAAAGCTCTTTTAAATTCATTTAAAAATTCATCATAAAAACTAACCAAAAATATAGAAGTTATATATGTTATAGACATACTTCACATAGTTAATTTTATTTCAAAAAATACAAAATAAAATCCATCCCAAGATAGATAGTGTATTTAGTTTATATTATTGCTTTTGTTTTAAAAAAATATACCAAGATGATTTTTTACAATCAGAGGGACCTAGAGCCCCCCCTACAAGGAATACGTATTCGAGCCAATCGTGCCCCAAACCCAATCTCGTCACAGCCATAAATGATATAGATCAGAATCTCGGATCCAAGTCTTCCAAACAACGGTAAACTTACAACAAATCAGTTTCCAAATTTTACACGGGTTAAACATAGAAGATGACCAAGTTACACATTTTGGTCAAATCAACCAAACTACAGATTAACATAGATTCATATCCACATGAATGTAGAAGGGTTTGAAAGAGAGAAATGCCCCACCTTTGGTTGCGATCCTTTGGTCCCATAAACCAGATGCACGGAGACACTCTCACACAGATATAGATACCAACTTGATAATTCGGGTTGCATAAACCCCTCTCACGTAAGATATTCTTAGAAGATTGCACAATTATTAATTCTCGAATACGAAGCTGAAAAGGCATATGAATATTGGATATTAGGGATTAGGGATTGATCCCACACATGACCATAGCAGGACCACAACAAATACAAATCTACAGATGTGACCCACAAATCCCATAGCCCAACGAGCCCATAGGTGAATCAGACATAGATGCTGGCCTACGTACACTAGTATTCAGATCTACTCCACTTCCATCTATCATCATCAAACAATTATCCTTGCTAGACATAGTAGCTAATAAAGCTAAGGAGTTCTAGACTAGGCTAGAGAATCACCCATAGAGTCAATTATATTTACCATCCGCCCTATGACCTTATCTGGAGATATACACGAAACTATCCCAGGACATTTTCCACGTATTCCACAACCTATAGACCGAATCACGCAAGAGCTCGATATTGATTGGAGCCTTCAGAAGTCATCCTTGCTGATTGATCTATCGCACCAGTTCAGGTTAGGAGGACCTTCATTTCCTTAGATTCACATTCTCCACTAGTGCTCATCAAAGATATCAGATTGCCCAATTAGCTTGTCTGCATCCCACACATATTTAATCCCCACCGGCTGTCTTGGCACAACCTCGGGAGGTCGGGTGCAAGGAAACGTTGCTTGTAGATTCCCACGCTCACTTGTCACTTTTCCATCGTACAAAATTGGTGAACCCGACGTGAAACTTTCTACTCTCTGGCCTGGAGTCAGATTTCTACTGGTTCTTTCAAATTAAAACGACTCTTTCATCTTTACTACCTCATTAGCTTTCACCATCACCTTCGCTCCTTCCCATTATTCTGCGGGTATTCATATACCCCCCGAATATGTCGGGATTTGATGCATATGGTAGGCCTCTCTTAGGTCTTGAGGCATACTACGCTCAACTGAATGGACAATCATCACCCTCGCTCTCAGTATGGGGTGACAACTACTCAACTAACTAGTTGTCAACACAAACTCCAAGGGTCAGATATAGCTCATCTTTCCAAACAGAGGAGTTGGATCAGCTCACTCAAACACAACAAATAGAGCCTTCAGGCTCGAACAATATGATGCTCACAGGAGAGTCTAGTTCATCTCCTTAAGTACTACTTAGACCACAAATTAGTAGACAATCAAAATCATACCTGGGTTTAGATGATGAAAATTCAGTATGTTATGCTAGAAATGAACAATGTTCTCGAAGTATGTACCCACCCATAGGAGGTTTACAAACACAACCCGAGGTCTCTTTTCAAGGAAATACCTCCATGCCACTACATATAGGAAATGCCCTCGGGGAAACTTGGCAGGGCAATGATCAATTCATAGCAGGATATCACATGCCTATACAACACCATGATATACAACAGACACCGTTAAGGCAAAACACCGTGACTTCACCAAATGAAATCATTTAAAAGTTATTAGAAAATGTGAGAGGGCTAGAACATGCCCAGGCAAATCACCATTCTCAACTCATGCAGGAAGGAAATTCCAAACCTAGTCAAATAGACCTCCTCACAGGAATAGGTACGTTAGGCGTGACCCCTCAGTATTCACAACAAATGCCGATTAGAACCACCGTTTCTAACACCATTCCAATACCTCCCGGTCTAGTACAAAATAATCCATTCTTGGACAATACCTCTTCATACTTAAACATGTACTCCAAATCACAAGGGGATATGTTCTCCTCTCCTGGTATTTTTACTCAACCACAGGGGTTCGCTTATGCTCCTACCAATGCATATGCAACGCCATATCAACAACCCATTCCACCTCCACTCCCTCAACAGGAACCATCAATGGTCAAAACCTATGCGATAGGGACATATTCAGAATACTTGAAAGAGCCCTTATATTTCACCATACGAAGCGTCATGCTTCCAAGACCTCTTCCTAATTTTCCCAAATACAAAGGTGAGGGAGATCCGAACGCACATATCAAAGCTTACGCTATAGCCATCTGAGAACTACTCCCATGGGATGGGGTTGTTGCTAAAATATTCCCCAAAACTTTGGAGAGCATTACTCTTGATTCGTATTATAGAATACCTGAAGCTTCCATCCATTCGTTCAAGCAACTCGTGTCAGAGTTCATCAAGGCCTTTGACATGAACAAACTATTAAGGACAGGAATCAGGGAATTCTTGCACATTAAGCAAGAACACAATGAATCTGTCATCCATTTCATCTAGAGGTGGCACACAGTTCTCTATTCTTCAACAAGTGCTCCAAACATGGATAAGATGGAACTATGCGATCTATTCCTTCATTCTCTCAGCAGAGAGGTGAAGGAAGAAGTCCAGAACTTCCCACTAAGAACTTACGATGAAGTACTTGAGAGTGCTCTCCGAATAGGTCAAGCGGCAATTGATAGTGGTCGCAAGACATATGAAGCAAACGGGAGGTTAATCACCTCCAACCAAAACACTACAACTTATCCTACTACCACGAATGTCAATCAAGGACCTAAAATTCTTAACAAAAATCATGAAGTGACAACGGATGGAGTAACCGATCAGGCTAGAAAGGTAAATGTTGTGAATACTCCACCACAAATAAAAAATCAACGAAATAATAAATTTACTCCAACAATCAACACAGTGGATTTTAATCATCCACAACAACAACAACAACAACAACGGTGAAGCCCTACACGGGATCCAAATCAAAATTCAACTAGGTATCAAAACCAGAATTCAAACCAAAAACAACAAACGCAAAACTTTAATAGGCAACGGTTTGATCAAAGTTTTAGGCCACAATATACACCAAGCCAACAAACTAGGAATTACAATCCTAGCTCCTATTGTGGTTTTCACAAAATCTGAGGCCATGACACTAGAACATGCCGTGACTACAATAAATTCATGCAACATTTTCCAGAAGAACAAAGACAACCTTTTATAGATATGTTCTTGGCAGATCCTACCTCACCAGTGCCAAATACTTTTACAGGGGCAGTTTCCCCTCAAAATGCACCCCTCTAGATCTTCAATGATCCGCTCCCAAATCACAACAATAACAAGATAAATCCAAATGGGATAAACAAGGGTGTAATTACAGGAAACAATGATCATGAAGCCTCAACTTCACTGAATCCGTTAGTTGCGCCATAACTAGGAAGTCAGCCACGACCTAAGATAGTCGGTTTAGTGGAGTTATATGCTGAACTACCCGTAGAAGCTGTAAAAGGACACGATAGTATTCCTCTCATCTAAGTCCAAGCTACCCGCTAGAAACAGGAAATATCCAACAAGTATTAACAAAACCCGTAGGTGCTTATGAATTAACTAATGATCTAACAAAAACCTTCTCGCACATCTCCTTCTTGGATTTATTAAAGAACTCCCCTACTCACAGGGCTTCTCTTTTAGAAGCATTGGGTTTAGGTCATCTAATTAGCATCACTCCACCTCCTTAAACATAGGTAAATCATATAGACTTTGATATCCATCCTCCGGGGCAGCCGAATAGGGACACCGAATTCATATTCGAAATAAACAAAATGCCCACAGATGCTGAGATTGCGCGCCAAGGTGATCCGGCCTTAAACTTGCAAGTGTGGGTCTATAACAATTATGTGAAATGCGCGATGGTTGACGATGGGGCAGTAGTTAACATAGTCCCTTTTTCTTTCCTTCAAAAGCTAGGGTATGGAGAAACCATTTGTTCCACGATTCGAAATACGCTAAGAAGCTATGATAGCCTTAAAGCCACTTCAATTGGAACTATAATACTACTGGTCACCTTAGGACTCCAAACAATCCTGACTAAGTTTCATATTATAGATCGGAAACTAACTATAATATGATCCTCGGCCAACCATGGATACACTGTATGAGGGCAATCCCTTCTACGCTATTTCAAGAAGTAAGATTCTTGCATTTAGGAAAGGTGTTCATAGCCAAAGGTGATCCAAAACCATTCGATGTACACCTGGCTGACCTAAAGAAAAGACCAGGCATACACTCAGAGTTTGAAATCCCAACGAACCAACTTAATAAACCTACCGACGCAAAACTAGAAGAAAATTTGGTACCTACGATAGATCTCGAAACTATGAGCCTAGCCAAGGCAACCCTAGCCCCCAAAGATGAGGCTAACACTATAGAAACTGTATCATTAGGAACTACTACAAAAATTGTTGAATTTCTAGAACAAGATCTACCAATGTTCCTACCATTTGATTCTGTAGGCATGGGGTACACCCTACGTGTTGGCTCTCTTCCAGTAGTGGATCTTTGCATGATAGAAGTAGAGAACATTAACACAACAAGTGTCCCAGCATCCATGTTCCCAGCTAAGTATTGGACTCTCCATTTTGATGGAGCTAGATGCCTTTACGGAGCTGGGGAAGGTGTAATCCTTACTTCTCCCAAGGGAAAAGTCCTACCATTTTCCTTTAAGATAAAATTCGAATGCACTAACAACGGTTCCAAGTTTGAAGCCCTTCTCCTTGGCCTCATCCTAGCTAAGATAATCAGTGTTGATAACTTCAGAGTGTCAGGAGACTCGCAATTGGTAGCAAACCAAGTCTCCGAAGTATATGAAACCAGAGCTGAGCACTTACATCTCTACAAAACTGCTGTATTGAATTTAAGCAAGGAATTTGACTTCATATAAATTGAAGCAATCTCGTGAACAAAATCTTCTCGCTGATTCAATAGCAACCTCAGCGTCACACTTTACTCCAAATAGTAAGTTAGAGGATACCCGTCTCATGGTATCCCTTCGTGATGAACCATTGATAAAAACAATGTCAAATCCTCTTTTAAATAGAAATGAAAACAAATCTGCTATCCTAGACCACATCGATAGTGATACAACAAATCTTGGTTTCTTAAACAGCTATGTGGCATTACATCTCACCCATCACGCAGTAGATTTATATTTGATCCCGCATTCATCTTCCTATTATGGGAATCCCATGACAGATCTTCCCCCACAAAAGGAACTCAACATATACAGAGTCGAGAATAGAGACAAGCTGGAGCTACCCCCAGCCCCACCTGAGTTTGAAGAAGGTAACGCTTCTCTAATCGAACAAACAATTGCAATTAACATCGGAACGGAAGATGAACCAAGGATACTGAAGTTATGATCCTTGTTAACTCCATTAGAAGTAGAAATACACACTTGGATCCTCAAGGAACATCAGAAGGCATTTGCATTTAATTATAAGTAAATGACAGGAGTTGTACCCCACATTGCGGTACACAACCTCATCACTAAATCAGATGTAAAATTGGTTTGGTGAAAATCGAGACCAATGAAACCCAAGGTAGCTCTCATGGTAAAAGAGGAGGTAATAAAGCTCCTCCAAGTAGGATTCATCAAACCAGTCGATTACTCTCAGTGGGTATCTAATATCATTCCGGTTCTCAAAAAGAATGGAAAGATACGCATCTGCATAGACTTCCGAGACATTAACAAAGCATGTCCTAAAGATGACTTCCCATTACCATCCATAGATGTCATTGTTGATGCAACAGCTGGATTTGAGCTTTTGTCTCTCATGGATGGATTCTCGGGATATAATCAAATCATAATATCTTAACAAGACCAAGCTAAAACCACATTTATAACTCCTTGGGGAACCTATTGCTATGCTTGTTATGCCATTCGGTCTCAAGAATGCTGGCGCTACATACCAGCGGGCTATGACATATATATTTCATGATCTTATTCATAAAATTTTGGAATCCTATGTAGATGACTTGTTGGCCAAGGCCAAGAAGCGTTGTGACCATCCGGAAGTGCTTCACGTCATTCTTTCACGTCTGATAGAATACGAGTCACGCTAAATCTAGAAAAATGTGTCTTTGGTGTGACAGGAGGGAAGCTCCTAGGTTACATTATATCATCACGTGGGATCGATGTTGACCCAACCAAAATTAAGGTTGTTCTCGAAATGGTCCCACCTTTGGATGAATCTGGAATCAGATCATTTCTTGGAAAACTTGGTGCGATCCGGAGATTCATCCCGGACTTAAGTTTCACCATTCATCCAATCAACAATCTACTCAAGAAAGATTATAGCATTGATTGGACCGAAGACTGTAATGAAGCTTTCAACGTAGTTAAGCGTTTCTTGTTATCACCACCTACGCTAATGCCACCTAATCTATATCGCTTGTTAATTTTATATTCGCGAGCCACCAATGTCTCACTAGCCTGTATGCTGGCTCAAGAAGATGATGACAATAGAGAACGTGTGATCTATTTCATCATCCGGACATTGCTCGACTATGAAACACGCTACACACAAGCGGAACGAGAATGCCTCGCCATAGTACTTGCAAAAAACACTTAAGACATTACATGTTAAATCAAGAAACAAAGATCATTGTAAAAATAGACCATTTACGAACTTTCCTCACGCAAGGATCCTTGTCTAAAAAGGCTGGGCGCTTTATAACCTTAATGGGTGAATTTGAATTAACATTCGTAAATCAGAAGTAGGTTAAATGAAAAATCATTGTGGATTGGTTATCTGATAATCCATTAGATAGAGGGTGATCTAGTAGATCTAGACTTTCCAGGATGAGTGCGTATACTACGTCGAAACCCGACCTTCTATCTCTAAGTGTCCTTGGTACACTGATATCATTAATTATATCATGGACCATACATATCCAGAAGGTGCTACACCACAAAGAAGAAGGTAGTTATGCATTATCGTAGCTAAATACATCATCATAGAACAAGTCCTCTATCGGAAAGCGTTCGATGGAATGCTTCTAAGATGCGTCGACACGAGAAGAATCCAAGAAGATTCTCCATGAATCTCATAGCAAAATGTGTGGAGGCCACTTTGGTGGCCATGCCACCGCTCTTAAAATACATCGAATGGGCTATTTTTGGCCCATTCTAGAGCACGATGCAGTAGAGTTTGTACGAAGGTTTCATAAATGCCAAGAATTCTCTCATGAGATTCACATGCCGGCACAAGCTCTACAACCAAACGCTACTCCATGGCCCTTTTCTACGTGGGGCCTAGATTTAATAGGAAATTCTCTCCTCGTCTACGATGGCCATAATTTTATAATCACGACCACCGAATATTTTACCAAGTGGGTAGAGGCTATGCCTCTTACTACTGTACTGGATTCTGTAATCGCAAAGTTCATTTTGAACCAAATCATTTGTAGGTACGGTGTCCTGCAAGTCATTATCTCAGATAATGGGACTTCTTTTAAGAATGATGAAGTTCACGAATTATGCAATAAATTTAAAATAAGCCATCATACAGCCTCCTTGTATTACCCTCAAGCCAATGGATAGGCTGAGGTGAAAAACAAAACATTAAAAGCCATTCTCCTTAAAACGGTGAAAGAAAACAAATGAGATTGGCATTTAAAGTTATATCCGGCCTTATGGGCCCACCGAACCTCAATAAGGACACCAACATGAGTGACTCCTTTCTTGCTAGTATTCGGGGCAGAAGAAGTTCTCCCGCTTAAGGTTGAAATACCCAGTCTCTGCATTTCATTACAAGGGATTCTAGATGAAGATGCTTATAGAGAAGCACGTCTCTCCCAACTAGAAAGCCTAGATGAAGCTAGGTTAGATGCTGAACAGCGGCACAGAGTCTATGCTGACCGGATGTGTCGGTAGTATAACAAGAAGGCCTATGAACGTGACATATATGAAGGTGATCTAGTTCTAAGGCTAGACAGCCGGATCAATAAAAATACCGGCAAAGGAAGGAAGTTCCGGCCCAAATGGCTGAGCCCATACCGAGTCATGAAGGACTATGGAAATGGTGCATATCTCCTATGTACGCTGGAAGGTGAGGAATTTGGTGAAATAGTCAATTCCCTACACCTAAAACGATTCTACGCGTAAGCAACTAGCACTACTTGTATAATTATATCTACATTGCATCTTCATATAGATTAGAATCATTTTGTCCGCTTGTTTCATACAAAAATTGTGATCAAGGAATTTGTTCTCAAAGCAATTCATTACAAACTCATGATGTTGTTGGCATAAACACTCTAATCATACTTCTCTATTTCCATGATATCATCAAACTATTTCAGAATCATTTCATCAAATAAAGCTAGATATGACAAGGTCTTAACAGTAACCATGCCAAGATCTGCGGGTTTATTCTCACTTTTGGTTTCTTCTTAGGATGGGTGTCTTGCCTATAGTCTGTTCTTGAAGCTTCATGGTGTCACATCTATCCCATGCATATATTTCTTTGGAAATAAGAACACACTGACATTTTGCTCAAGTAAACAAGTCAAATATAGATCAAACAGAAAATTTTAAATTTACACATTTCCTTGCACCACCAACCTTTGGTGATAAGCTTGCGTCTATTACTAGTGACGTAGGGTTGGGAAAGGATGGAAATTCCCTTACGTGCCTATGCCTTGCCTATGGTGATAAACCCACGCTTCTTACTAGTAGCATGGGGCAAGGTGTAGGGGGTCCTCATGACAAACAAATGTAAAAGGTCATAGACAAACAATTCAAATCTTGAAGTCTTGAGTCAAAAAAATGAATCGATGTCCAAAATTCCAAGAGAATTAAAAACCTAAAAACCCAGATTTTGTCTACCATGTGGCCATCTATGGATCTAAGTCTAGATAAACCGCAAAGTAAGTTACATCCCAAAACTATGAAGCCACTCGAGTGGAGTGGGCTTGTAGCATCCTAATTTTGTTCCGCTAAAGCTTTGTCTATCTTTCATCAATATCATTTCAACACATTTCATAGCTTGTGCCCTTTCTAGCTCTCGGTGATGAGCCCTCGCATCTTACTAGTTGTGTGGAGTTAGGAGAGGGGCAGGTCTACCTGACTCATCATACCGGTTTGTCTTCACCACTTTGCCAAAACAAATATGAAGTATCCAAAATTGCTTAAAGAAACTAAGATTCAAAATCACATTGTATCAACATCATGAAATACAAAAAGAAAGTGAACACTTGCATCATTTGTTCTCCATTGCATACATTTTAAAGAGCATACATGCATAACATCATAATTTACATGAGGAAACTAGAAAGGAAACAAAGCCATGAATTCCAAAAGTCTGATCCAAAAAGAATATATATATATATATCAAAATTCCTGTACAATGTCATCATGCGCTAAGCATGGTCAAAACGCTCAAAGATCCTGGGATATACAAAAGAATATATCATACAAAATCTAGGAGAGCCAAGTGGCTTCTCAATCCCTATGAGACCCCTCCGAAGGTGCACGCCGCACCTAGGACTCCGGCTACACCGGTGCTCTGAGTGCATGGAGGGCTCAGGATCCCGAGGGGAAGCCGCAGTCTCGCCACGAGAATGACTCCTCATCAGGCACTCGGCTATCCTATACCCCGCTAGCTCCGTGCGGAGAGTCGATACCATCCTGGCCACATGCCAGACTGGGGCAAAGATGTCAGTGTGTCTACCAGCTGCTGAGGGCTCCCCAGCGTCCATAGACAACTCTGTGTGGGTCCTCTCCATGGGGATCATCAGGGTATCCATGCATACTCTGCGAATCAGGGCTCGCCACTCATCGGTGGTCTCTGCAAACAAAGGAGAAAACAAATTAGAAACAAAACAAGAGATAAAATATAAGAGAAAACAAAAGGAGAGATAGCAACTAAGGAAATCCTAATTAAAAACAAACATTAAAAGGAAGGATGGTAACTTACTCGGATCACCAGGCCTCCAGGATGGATCTCTAGGGTCAGCACCTACCACAGATGTCACCGCTGATTGAGGTGCTCCCCCATGGCTAGAGCAATGTAGCATCCTACGACGGACTCATCCTCCCCACCATGGCCCTAGGAGAGTGGCTCCTCTGAAACCAGAGTAACTCTCTCTACACTCTGCTCAACCCTCTCTTCCTGCATGATATCCTGAGTGTCATGCCACTCAGGATCACTATCCTCCTCAATCTCCTCCTCTATCTCTCATGCTGTAAACTCCTCAGACTCAGAGTCTATGTCGATGGGGTCATCGTTGCTATGGGCAGGACCCGCGGAAATCTGAAGCAACGGTGCCTGAGGCACATCGACACTCCCTCGGGCATGTACTACCCTCCTGGCCGCAATAGGAATGCCAGGAGTAACAACTTTCCAACCCTGACCTCTAGGGCCCCCTCTGGCCTCTCAAACTGACCTGTATACTAGCACTACTGGGGGAAGCATGCCCATGTAGGGTAGGCTGAACTGTTGAGGAACTCGGCCAAAGGGGTGTATCTCCACTCGCCCCACTCACTTAATAAGCTTCCCGTGGTGGAGCAGGAGATATAAGTAAGAGCCTCCTATAAGTAAGTAGAAGTCATGGTAGGTAGTCCCAAGTATGTCTGCTCCTTAGGCGTAAATCCAGCCATGGCCCTCAATCTGTGCAATGATGGGGGACCAGCAGTACAGTAATGTGTCTCCTCCCTTGTCCCCAATCAATCTCGAGGAAAGGATCCCCATAATAGCCTCGGTGAAGCAAGGTGATGGGAAAACTAGGATCGATTGAAATCTGATCTGTCGACACTAAAATTTTCCTCCGTAATTTCTATTTCATTAATGTATGTATTAGGAATAGGATGTTGTTAAGTATAATTAGTAGTAGCGTCCGATAGAAGATAACGACACTACCAGTATGACGCCGCCAATAATGTATAGTACGACAATAGTCAAAAGTACAATAGGAATGTTGTGGTAAAAAGTAAATAGTTGTAAGTGGTCTAGTAATGTTAAAATGTCAAAGTTGGGGTAAGAAGAGAAGTAGGGTCTACATGATTACGAATTAGAAATATTATATTGGTAATAAGGACAAGGAGTGAGGTCATAAATATTTTGTATATTTTATTCATAAAAAGTCTAAAAATGTGGAACCCATGTGAAATGATAAGGTTTGTCTTATCTTAAAAGATAAGCTTACATGTATAGATAAGAGTTAAGGTATGGAATATGATTCGTCATAGTTGATTTCTTATCCTATCTTAGAGATAAGATGGATAAGCCTAGAAGTCTATAAATAAAGAGGCCACCCCCCTCATTTAGCATAGAAGGAAGTAGTGAGAAATATTGTATGAGTAAGTGTGTAAAGGAAGCCATCAGTTTAAATGTGTGTTGAAGAAGCCATTAAGAGGTGTAATTATGAAGTTTCTCCCATAGTATTGGTGGAATGCAAGTGAAGTCAATAACACTTGAAGTACCTCATGGGTGAGATTGTAACAATTTCATGCTAATATTATAATTTACTCTGATATTTCAGATTTATCATCATTCCTTTTTATCATAGTCTATGGTATTCTTGTGTTATGTTTGTTGTTGTGTTTCCAGATTACATCCACCAAACTAAAGGCTATGCATTAGTAAATAATCATAGCACGAGGAGTTCCCGGTGAATAATTATCATAGTTCCGGATTGGTGATGACAGACCCCCTTCTTCGAACTCGTGGAGATGACTGCATCTCCTATATAGGAAGCCCACTGTGCTATCTGGGCCCATGAACCTGCTGTCTCTAGGGTGAGTCGTCTCCCTATGATCGGGACCCCCAGGATACAGTAAACATCCTCTAGTGTGATGGTCCACTCACCTCAGACCCCTGGTAATCGGAAGGTGTTCCGATCAGCATCCCAATAGAAGAATAAGTCACAAAGAATGTGACTGGATGGTGCAACATGTGGAATGCATGAGATACATAGTATCCTGGCCCTCTGAAGAGTTTCCTCCTCATCCTGTGAAAGTGCATCTAGTAATACTGGGAGCCGGTCCACACTCTCTCTCTCAGCTCCACCGAATGTATTCCTCCATCGCCTGCATATACCCAAAAAAACACAAAACAGAGCCGAGTTAGCATCCGAGTGATATTAGAAAAATCATGAAAACACATAGAAATGCTAAAAATGTAAAAACAATCTCAAACAGGTGTTCTTTTGGCATTCTATTCAAAACCGTCGCCCTAAGCAGGGAGGTGGTTTTGTAACCACCACCTTAAGGGCGACGGTCTTGTCACCGCCGCCATGGGCGGCGGCGATCGTGCTCAAAACCCACGTGGGTTTTATACCCTAAAAGAAGCCTAAAAACGTCAAAAGAGGACCATTTTAACTAAAATAAGGCCTACCCAGTAGGCGCCCCCCCTAGATGGACCTTTTGAACCTAACATTTTCAAAAATAACCCCCATGACAAAGATTTTAGCATTTTAAAATTAAGGAGGCAAAAATGGTAAATTGAGGAAAACTAACTTTGTGATCTTGCGTCGATGACCTGCACATGGAGGCATGATAACCATCTCACAACGAATGTTTTTACTCTACTCTTGTAAGAAACCATCACCGTGGGTCCCAGAGCTCAGAATCAATCAAATCAACACGCGCAAATGAATAGGAAAATGGGCCCACTTTCATATATATAGCAGCCTGACTTGTTTTGAATGTTTTTTTTTCGCAGGTTTGGAGCGCCGATGGAGGTAAGTTCTTACCCCCGCACAAATGGTACGTCCTCATTTCCCATTATTTTAGCATTTATTTTCCGATCTATCTTATCTATCTGCACTTGAGTTCTCTTTTCGTTTTGTAGAAGCGAGAATTTTGGATGGCGTCATTTCGACACATGGACGTACTCAAGTATGACTTCCAACTTCCCATTTTGGGACCGCCATACTTGGACCCACCGTTTTACGCCTCTTCATGGCTAAAACGCTTCTCCGAGGGGGCAATATGTACATACCCAAAATTGAAGGGTACTGCACCATCGGAACAATGTAACACGTACCCCAATGATGATACAGGTCTCCTCGTAAGGTGTTCGAGATCTAGAAAATCTCTCCAAGTATGCGTTATCATCTTGCATGCCCCGCTTAGCCCCTGCATGCTTTTATTTTCTCTTTTCCCCTCTTTTCTTGGCCTTTTGCTCTTCAGTTGCGAAACTGCCGCCCTGACTGGGCGGCGGTCTCATGACCACCGCCCTAATCAGGGAAGCGGTCCTTTACACATTTTCTAGAATGCTCTTTTAACACGACTCACGTAAATTTTAACATTTACCAGCTTTTTTCACCGCCATAATCTTGCATTAATGATTCTGGTTCCTTGGATAGTGTTTTGCCATTGTTTATAGTTTAAGAGATCAATTTGGTTTTTACCTTGGGTAAATGCAAATGCTATAAATAGTTAGCTTGTGCTCAAGCAAATGGCCCCTCAAATTTGCCTCTGAATTTCTCATTGCAATAGATTAGTCTTTCATTTTACTTAGAATTCTTAGTTTCTTTCATTGCATGCTTAGTTAGTGTTGTTTTGTTGTTAGGAAGCCACATATCCATCTTGTGCAAATGTTGTTGATATTTTATCCAATCCATTGGAGTAGAATAGTTTGTTTTCAATAGGAAGCCATTAAAGTTGCAGGTTTTGTTCTTCAAATAGGATAGTGTCAGGTTCTGGATGTTTTATGTTGCATGACTCACAATAAATCCCACTAGGAATTGCATAAGCCAAGCTCTGTACTCTTACACTATCCCTTTCCTACTCGCATTATATTTTTTCTGTATCCTAAGCTGCCTTTGTCCCAATATCTACTTCTGTTGATGCTAGCATTACACGCTTTTATGGATCCACGTGAAGATGAAGGAATGACGAGATCACACTGAGGGGAAAAGATCACACACACCATCGGCTTCACCACTGTTCTACAGAATCCAGGTTCTAGCTTTCAAATTTCTAATTAAAATCATATCAAATATAGTAGTTAATTACTTTATTTCCGTCAATCTTAGTTTCGATATTGCCAGGAAGCTATGGGGATTGATAGTTTCCGAGAGAATATGATTCTTTCTTCACTTCGAGGTAGGATCGAGATTCTTTCAAATAGATTAGATCAGTTATTTCATTACTTAGAATATATTTACAATCGCATGTGCAAGTAACTATACTTACTTTGTTTGTTTTAAAATTTGACACTAGGTTAATTGTCAATTTCTAGATGTATTAAAATAGCTGCTCTTTCAAATTCATTTCAAAATTCATCGAAAAATAACAAAAATATAGAAGTTATATATGTTATAGACATACTTCACATAGTTAATTTTATTTTGTTTGTATTTAGTTTATAGTATTGCTTTTGTATGACAATCAGGGGACATAGAGAGCCTAGAGAATACGTATTCAAGCCAATCATGCCCCAACCCAATCTCGTCACAGCCATAACTGATATAGATCAGAATCTCAGGATCCAAGTCTTTCAAACAATGGTAAACTTACAACAAATCGTTTCCAACCGCACGAGTTAAACATAGAAGATGACCAAGAACACACATTTTGGTCAAATCAACCAAACTACTGATTAACCTAGATTCATATCCACATGATCAGTAGCAGGGTTTGAAAGAGATCAAAACTTTGGTTGTGATCCTTTGGTCCCACATCCAGATGCAGGAGACACTCTCACAGATATAGATACCAGCTTGAGAATTCAGGTTGCACAAACGCCTGTAAGATATTCTGAGAAGATTGCACAATTATTAATTTTGAATATAGAAGCTGAAAAGGCATATGACTATTGGATATTAGGGATTAGGGATTGATCCCGCACATAACCATAGCAGGACCTGTTATCACCGAATCACAGCACCCCTGGATGTTGATCAGATTTCTAGTTTGATCACTTTAAGCATCCAGTGTGATTGGATAACATGGGTACTATCTCAAAGTTGTGGGACTTGCTACTTAGATAGACCTCTAGAGAAAGCTGGTTCTTGCTCCTAAACTACCTGCCACAATCTACTCTAATGCAGGAGAAACTAGCTATTCTAACCTAAAATTCCAAGGGACCAGAGAGAGAATGCATAAAATGAAAGCCTACACTAAAGCGGTGATACACCAGAAAAGAGGGTGTGAGAGTAATCTCCAAATGTGTGAAATACAGAGGCAAAGTGCACACTAGAAGAGGTGATGACAGTTCACCATAATCCAGCAAAATGCATTCACAGCAATATTCCAAGCACACACAATGATAATGAATTCCTGCAAGAACATAATAAATAGACACAATATACTTGTAGAAAGATTAAAGGGGCAAGAAGAATGCAAGGAAACACAGCAGGGGAAGATATATCCACAAACTGATATTTTATTGCTTCATGATATGCACAGTTCAATCTATTACAAGATAAGGGCCTGGATCACCATGCAAGGAGTCCACTACAAGGGCCTGCAACACACTGGCTTCACAAAGCAATTTTGACAGAGCTTTGTTACCCAAAAACTCTCCCCTTTTACAATGAGCCCAACACTCCAATTTATAGAAAAAATGAGAAGGAGAAGAGAAGGGAAAATGGAAATCCCGAAATCTGTCCTTCAACCACCTGTAAGAGGCATTAAATTGAGTGGAATGGTTATACATTACTTGGAAAAGGCTCCCCATACTGTCCCATGTGCTGCAACAGAGAAAGAATGATGGCCATGCCTCTTAATTGCACTCCCAGCTACCAAATAAAACACTGTTCTGAACCCGGCCACGTTTTCTTAAAAATATCAATAAATTTCTAATCAAATCTGGAATTTCTTGATTTCTGTGCATCGGGATCGGAACCACGATTCCAACGGTACCAATTTTGTGCGATTTCGTTGAGGAATGCAAAAGTTATGGCCTTCTCGAAAGGGCAGCTATTTTGGGCCTCGCAGCGTTTTCTATCCGACGGAAAGAGCATTCACTGACTAGAGCCGAACAGGTTTCCTTAATTTAAATATATCTACCCTCATTAAAATTAAGAAATCCAGTTTTTGTGGCATAGAGGACATCGTGCTCGTTCCAGAAAGTCAAATTTTATGAAAATCGGAGCTCGGAGTCAAAAGTTATGGCCGTTTGAAGTTTCCGGACCAAACGTTGACTTTTCTTCCTGTGACACGTGTCATGATTTGATTGGTCGACGGGTCTGCCGGCTCTTTCGCGCCCTTCGCGTCTTTTTGTCCCGGATGTCCCAAACCGTTTGGGACAAAAACCTCCGATCCGCCCGAAATGGGCTTCCTTGTCCCTCTTTGCGTTGGACACGTGGCAAGATTTGATTGGCTCTCGGCTCCTTCGGGTTTTCGCGTCCCACGCGTCCCTTTGTCCCATTTGGTACAGTGCTCTTTGTGCTGATTTCGGCCAAACCGGCCGGTTCGGGCCTTTTTGTCCCGCTTGTCCCACTTTGCCTTCGGACTGCCTCGACCTTTTCGCCCGGTTCGGCCGGTTCGGGTATTTTTGTTCCACTTGGCCCACTTCGTTTTGGACTACCTTGACTGATTTCGGCCGAACCGGCCGGTTCGGGTCCATTTGACCCAAACGTCCCAGACTGTCCCTCTCAGCAGTTAGTCGATTTTTTCTCTCGGTCGAACCGGCATTTCGCGCCCGCCGAGTACTTTTGTCCCATTTGTCCCTGTTGCGTTTCAGACTGTTTGTGCTGATTTCATCCGGTTTGGCCGGTTCGCGCTTTTCTGTCCCACACATCCCAAAGGTGACCTTGAGTAGGACTTAGCCAATTTTCTCTTTTCGGCCAGTTCGGATTTCCGCGTCCCGCGCGTCCTTTTGGCCCGGATGTCCCAATTGCTTTCGGACCGTCTGTGCTCATTTCGGCCGAACCGCGCCTTTTGGTCCCACTTGTCCCAAATGCTTCTAGGACTAGGACTTAGCCATTTTTCGTGATTTTTTCTGGCCCGAGCCTGTTTTTGCAATTTTTCTTACATTTTCTCAGAACTTGCTCTCTTCTACTTGGACAGGGGAGTTAGAAAAATATGAGGGGACCCTAGAAACATGAAATTTTTTGCCTTGACTCAATCTATTTGCCTGGGACTAAAGAATTTGACGCATGTTATCAAAATTACCTTGAGGGTGAATTTTGGATAACAGGACCACAACAAATACGAATCTACAGTTGTGACAAATCCCACAGCCCAACGAGCCCATAGGTGAATCAGACATAGATGCTGGCCTACGTACACTAGTATTCATATCTACTCCACTTCCATCTATCATCATCAAACTGTTATCCTTGCTAGACATAACAGCTAATAAAGCTAAGGAGTTCTGGACTAGGCCAGAGAATCAACCATAGAGTCAATTATATTTACCATCCGACCTATGACCTTATCTGGAGATATACATGAAACTATCCCAGGACATTTTCCACGTATTCCACAACCTATGGGACCGAATCACGCCGAGCTCGATATTGATTGGAGCCTTGAGCAGTCATCCTGGCGATCGATCTATCACATTAGTTTAGGTTAGGAGGTCCTTCTTTGGCTTAGATTCGCAATCTCCACTAGTGCGCGTCAAAGATATCAGATTTCCCAATTAGCTTGTCTGCATCCCACACATATTTAATCCCCACCAGCTATCTCGGCATGACCTCGGGAGGTCGGGTGCGAGGAAAAGTTGCTTGTAGATTCCCACACTCACTTGTCACTTTTCCATCGTACAGGTACTTAGCAGGCTAAGAAAACTCACATGTAGAAGTCTCCTAGGGTTGGGTTGGATGGATCAGTTCACCGAGTACAGAAGGACCCCATCTCATAGGGGTACATGAGGATATTCTATTTGCAGGTCCCTGATCACTATGGGTGCATGTTTCCACAAAAACCCGCTACCATAGATATGTAGTGAGCCCCTAGATCTGACTAGATAGTGGCTGATGTAGGATGTACTGATCGTGTAGAAAGAAATAAATTATGAATATTTGAGGTGCTTCAGATTATTTTATATTTCTTTCTATAGTGGACTAGTGTGGGCTAGTGGTGGCTAGGAAGCCAGATACTTGGAAGGTTGAGTTGGCCTCTTCGCCAAACTCACCATGGACTCATATGTGGAGAGTTGGGTAGTTGATTTAGGGATTTTTCCACTACATTTGACCTTCGAGTTATACCTCTAGGATCCTATCAGGTTTTTTTAGGTATGGATTGGCTCGAGGATCATCAAGCCAAGAAAGATTACAGGAATAAGGTCATTGAGTGTCATTAAGATCTTGGGAGTGAAATTGTGATTTCAGGGATGTAGAGGCCTATATCTTTTCGCATGATCTCGGTTAAGAAAATCAAGCATAGCATGCGTAAAGGTTGTAAGTTATTTGCTATCACCATCAGTGATCGATCATAGAGTATTCCAGAGAATTAACCCTTAGATGATCATGCAGTTTTAAGGAATTATGCAGATGTGTTTCTGGGCAAGCTTCAATGGTTACCACCCCACACAAAGGTGGATTTCACCATTGATTCAGTGCCACGATCATCACCATTTTATAGGGAACCCTATCAAATGACAACTCTAGAGCTTCATGAGCGCAAGATACAATTAAAGGAGTTGTTGGAGAAGGGTATAATTCACCCTAGTGTATCTCCTTGGGGAGTGCCGGACATATTTGTAAAGAAGGATGGTTCTCTCAAGATTTGTGTAGAATTTAGGCATCTCAAAAAAGTCACAATAATGAACCATTATCGTGTCCTAACATTGATGAATTTTTTATCAGATGCGATAAGCGAGGGTGTTCTCCAAAATCAATCTCAAGTTAGGTTATCATCAGTTGTGCATATCCAATGTAGACATTCATAAGATATATTTTCACACATGTTATGGGCATTATGAGTTCATAGTTATCCCTTTTGGTTTGACCAATGCCCCAATTGTCTTCATGAGCCTCATGAATGGAGTATTCAATACCTTTCTATACAACTTTTTTATAGTTTTCCTAGATGATATATTGATTTATTCTTGTTCTGAGGAGGAACATAAGGAGAATTTGAGACAGGTACTACATGTTTTGAGAGAGCAGAAGTTGTTTGGGAACTAGAAAAATGTTTCTTTTTTAAGACAAAGATTCAATACTTGGGACACATCATATCAGGTGAGGGTATCTTAGTATATCCCTCTAAGATACATGTTATTATTGAATGGCTGGTGCATACATCACTCATTGAGGTGAGGAATTTTATGGGTTTAATAGGTTACTACTACAAATTTGTACAGAATTTCCTAGGATTTCTCATCCTATCACTTCCCTTCGAGAGAAAAGGGAAGAATTTTTATTGGTCAGAGAAGTATGAGCAAGCCTTCAAGTTTCTTAAGGAAAGGTTAACCACGAGGTGTATCTTAGAAGTTCTAGACCCAAAAAAGGATTTTGTTGTTTGTATTGATGCATCACTAGAGGTTCTGTGAGCAATTCTTATGCAAGAGCATCGGGTTATTGTCTTTGAGTCATGTAAGCTTATGCAGGAGTGTTGCGTTATCCTACTCATGACCTAGATACTTCATCATTTTTTCATTCTCTTGTGTGTTTCCATCATTCCCTTTTCATTAGGCCATTAATTTTGAGGCTAGATCATTGTAGCTTGCAACATATTTTCTCACAACCAAACCTCAACACTCGTCATCGGCATTGGATGGAGTTCCTATGTGAGTACAAAATAGAGGTGCAATATATAAAAGGAAATTAAAAATCATTGTAGATGAATTTAGTAGACAACAAAATGTGCTTGCATCCTTGACATAGCAGTCATACTTGAGATGTAGGATTCTTAAGCATCTTCCAGAGGACAAGTTTTATGAGGGTGTTAGATAGATGTTGGAGTCACAAGGTTCATTAGAGGGTAGATATTCAGGGTGCATTCTAGAGGTAGATGGTTTACTTCAGTTTCATAGGTGCATCTATGTTCCTCAGATAGGTGATTTACGTAGCTTCATTCTTATATAGGATCATCAATCCTCATATGCAGCACATCCAGTAGTGAAGAAAATGCACGTCGATATGATGGAGTTATATTATTGGCTTGGTCTACGATGGGATATAGCATATTTTGTAGCATGTTGCCTTAAGTATAGGAGGGTCAAGGAAGATCATTCTCATCCTGTAATACTCTTACATTCTCATGACATTCCTAAGTGGAAATGGAATGTGATCTCCATGGATTTCATAATAGGACTTCCTATGTCTTCTTATCATCCAAATGCCATTATGGTCACTATGGATAATTTGACCAAGGTTGTGCATTTCTCACCAACCAAGGTTACCTATAATACACAAGCCATCACCAAAGTGTTTATGGAGGACATTTTTAGATTTCATGGGATTCCAAAGACCATCATCAATGACAGGGATACCATTTACACATTAGTTTTCTGGACTTCCTTTCGACCGCTCTAGATACATAGATTAATTTCATCTCAGCATATCATCCAGAGACAAATGGACAAACACAAAGGTTTAATTCGTTACTTGAGGACATGTTAAGGATGTATGTGATGGACCAACATAAGAGGTGGTAATGTTACCTACATTTAGTTGAGTTTTCCTACAAAAAAAGCTTTCACAATTCCATTGGTATGGCTCCCTACCAGAATTTTAATGGTCGACCTTGTAGGACACCTCTGAGTTGGGATAGACTAGAATATAGAATTATTCTAGATCCAACTTATCTATAGGACATAGAGCATTAGTTTGTTCTAATTAGGAAGTGTCTTGAGTAGGCTAGAGCATGTGAGAAGACATATGCATACACCAAGAGGACTTATCGTGACTTCGTAGTGGGTGACAAAGTCTTCTTGATAGTTCATCCACATAAGAGCCCAATCAATTTTGGAAAGGGTTCTAAGTTATCGCCTCATTTTGTAGGGAATTTTTTTTATTTTGGAGGTCATCAGTCCTATTGCCTATTACCTAGCTTCACCACAACACCATGCACAGGCCCAAGATGTATTTCATGTTTTTGTACTACATAGATATGTACCTGATATCTCTCATGTTTTGGATTAATTGGCATTATAGGTAGAGGAAAGAGGACAATAGAGGATAAAGACCACACATATACAAGATCACCAGAGATTGGCCCTTTGGGGTTGATACTTGGACCAGGATATAGTGCATTGGGATAGATACGATGAGACATCAGCCACCTAAGAGGATGATACACTATGGAGGGCTAGATATCCCTATCTCTTTCAGTGACTTCTAGGAGGAAGTATAATTTTAGGAGAGGGGGATGTAGTGCCCACATTTTATAGCCTTAGTTATTTGTTGACTTCTTTATTCATAGTTATGATTTGACAGGATTTTGACAAATTTTTGACATTATGTTATGTTATTTGATCTTAATGGACATGTATGGTGATTTGGGTCATTTCCCCAATTTAGCTTTGATTAGTATGTTGGCACATTTTATTAGATGTTGTGGATACTAACATATTGCTATGTTATTTGGGCATAATTGATATATGATGGATACATAGTTTAGTGGCACACCTTGATGATATAAATTTTATTATTATTGATGAGAACACATGATATCATGGATGTATGTCATTTATATGTATTTCAATGGCTAGCACATGATGAATTGTGTGAAAGTGTGCATATTTCTCATTTAAGATTCCATGTTGATGTTGTGATATCATAGATTTGCATGTTTAGACTTGATATTTTATTGAGTAGTTGATTTACACTTGTATTGGGCATATACGTTTAATGTGTACATTGAGTGTGCAGGTTACATGGCACAAGCGAACATGGGTTTCACGACGGCTACTCAATTTATGCACAAGGAGCCCATAGGGCTAAGTCCTAACCATATTAGTTGTATTAGGCCTTATTGTTTTCTTTTATTGTTGGGCACAATTTTTGGGAACCAAAAGTGACCCTTATTTGTAAATTTGTATGTCATGTAAGATTCATTTTTTTAGGTTGTTTTATTTTGTTAAGTAAACTAGATTGGGGGACTTAATGGACCCCACTTGCATTACACTTTTTATTTGTGTAAGTATATGTTAATTATGAAGGATTGGGGTCACGAGAGCATACTTGATTTGGCCCCACATCCTCTACATATGTGCCAAACTATGTCAAAACCCTAAATTGGGCTATTTTTTACATTTTAAGTGAACCCTTTTAATTTTTGGCATTCACTTAGCATGAAAATAAGCCCTTTATCCCTACCTATTAGGTAGGGTGGGTTAATTTCAAGGCATAGAGGTAGTTTCCCTCCAATTTAGCCCCTCTTTTGTCACCATCCATGTAAGATGAATGGGAATGTGTATATTGAAAAAAGTTGCACAAACTTGTCTCATTTTCTTTTTGGGAAATTTTGGATAAGGGTGTTCAAATGCGAGTTTATCTTTTCTTATTTTTTATTTTAGGAATATTGACATGGAGGGAAGAGAGGGGTGACACTTGTCACTGCCTCATTTGTAAGGGAATTTATTTTGTTTTCTTCAAATTCTCCCTTATAGGGGACAAAGAGGACTTTTTTTGGGTTTTTCTTGGTGCTTGGAGGCTTTTGGAGTTAGAGTTTTCTTGACAAGGAATTTGGAAAAGAATAGAGATTTGGAGAACTTGTGGAGGTAGGATCCTTGATCTCATGTTATGTTATTTGGAATGTTAGATGTTGATTTTCTTATGTTTGAAAGTTTTTTCTTTTTGCATGTGTTGTATGGTTTTTGGTTTGTGTTATTTATTATTTTCTCCATCCATCATATAGCTTGATGGATTTTTGAGTTTTATTGGGGAAGAGGGATGGATTTTCCCTCTTAAACCTCATGGCTTGATGAGCAAGCCATGGTTGTTCTTTTTATTCCCCTCATGGTTTGAGGTGGGGAAGTTGGTTCATATGGTTTGAACCCCCTTCCCCATCCTTGGCGAGAAAACCCAATGGGTTTGAAAATTCTCCCAAGGAGTATTTTAGGTGAATGCGTGGAGCAATAAGGAGTGATTGTTGTCTTGGAGGGATAAGGAGGTTTTGAGAAGAATCTTATAAGTGTGCATCCTCTTGTTCCACCACACTCTTTTTCATTTTGGATGTCTCATCTACTCTTCCCAATTGTTGAGGATGAATATGGTTTCTCCTCTTTTATTTTTTATTGGTAAATGTTGTGTTTCTTTAGTGTATGAGCTATTCTTACATGTGATATACTTGTATGTATTTACTCCTTATTCTTGTGTATATTTTTGGAAGCTATATCTCTCTCACATGGGCTTTCAGGAGGATACCATGTCTTCCAACCTTTGGAAAAGCATGTAATGATGCCTATAGGTTGGGTGGTAAAACAATCCTTTCTCTATGTGTTGGATTATTTGATGAAGAGCACAAGGTTGAAGCTCAAGTTTGGAAGATGGTTGAAGTGTCATGATATCTTGGCTTCTCATTGTTTTCTTCAAATTTTGTGAACACCACTCTCATTGTAATCATGTGAATATGGATTTGTTAAATGTTCCATGTCCTTGTAAAGTTCCCATTTTTTTATTCGGATTATCTTGTAAACTAGTGTCACATTAGTTTATGTATCATCTTTCAATCTTGCAAATAAATATTGTAAAATACTAATTTTTTTCATCTTAAGCATCTTGACATATGATTTCCTTGTGATAATAATTTTAGAGTTTAAACTTCATTGATATGTAAGCTATTATTGCATAGTAAATATTCTAAGAAAGTTTCAATCTTGAAAATAAATGGAAGGAATATTAGGTCCAACTTCTTCTATTGAAAGATGATTTTGTATGCAATTATTTGGATCCTCAAGTAAAGTGAAAATTTCAATATTTTTGGTAGAAGTTGTATATGTTGATTGATTATCCTTTGAAAAGAAAACTTGAATTTTTCATTATACAAGGGTAGTGTAAAAATAAGGTTTGAAGTAGAGAAATTTTATTACCATTTATTGCAAACCAGATTTAAATTTGTTCAAATTCCATACAAGATGTAGAGATATGAATTTTGCTTTTAAATTGAAAAGTTTTAATTTCTAGGAACCAATTTTAAGACTTATATAGATAAAATCGTATGTGAATAAAACTTATTTCTCTTACATGATTTAAATTTTTGTTAACTAGTCCATTTAAGACATTGATAGGTGAATAAATAAAATTAGTACTTTTATACATTTACAAATAAAACCCTATCGGTTTTATACTTGTATTATTTTAATATATTATATTAAAATATAATTAATAGCATTTATATTATATTATATTATATATATATATATATATATATATATATATATAAATTACAAATTTTAAATTAAAAAATAGTAAATAAGAGTTTTTAGTGGAAGTTTTTATTTGTTTTAAAATTAAAAAGGTGAGGTGGGGAGGGGCGAGTGCTCCCCAAACTCGCATCAAATTTCCCCATACTCCACAACACCACCCACTCCCCATGCACCCTTACCAACTCCCAATTCCCTCACTCCCCCAACTCCCATACCACTACACTCTTTCCCCACACCACTCCCCATATTCCCAACACCAAACAAACTTTGTCATATCTCAACCCCCCTCTCCAAAACGTAGAATGCTGCCAACATGACTCAAAACCTATGGATTACTCATTGTGGGATTCTCTAAAATGTGGTTAAATATATTATATTTCTATTATATATATATATATATATCCTCTCTACAATTAAAAAAATGGGTATAATATATATCCAACAACTAGATATTCTTTTGGTAAAGAAATAAAAAAAAATCACAATATTTCATGCAAGCTCATGAATCCAAAAACTTCCATCGCTCCTCCTCAACCTACATAAAGATGTAACAAAAATAAAACCAAATGAGAAGAGGAAAAGAAAGTAAAAGAAAACATAAATATGGGTTAGGGCATTTCTAGGGCATATTAACATCAAGGGCCAAGATTAGTTTGATCATAGGGTTCACATTAAATCCTACACAACTTTTAAGTCATGGGATTTTGTGGGATTAGGAAATAAAATAAAAGAA
Organism: Taxus wallichiana var. yunnanensis; assembly: GCA_018340775.1. NCBI lineage: Eukaryota > Viridiplantae > Streptophyta > Pinopsida > Cupressales > Taxaceae > Taxus > Taxus wallichiana. The sequence continues at coordinate 816,173,766 of CM031237.1, forward strand.
GGGTGTGTGGGGAAAATTAAATAAAAGGGGGAACATAATTAAATTAAAAGGGGTGTGTAGACTTTCTATTATGACCCTAACAAACATTTAGTAGAAATAAATAATTAAAGTTGGAATTGGACTAGTGGTTAATTTATTTGGGTAAATCAAATTAGTATAGAATAATTAATAACGTGAATTAGGTAAGTATAGTAATTGCTTATCATTTAAAAAAAAATTCCCAATTTTTAAACTACCTTTTGGTGTGGTTTTCTATGTCCCAGGCGGGGCATTACATTTGGTATCAGAGCGAAGGTTCACACATGCAGACGCTCTGGGTAGAATATTTAATTATTTATTAATATTTTAATAACATTAAATGAAAACAACTAAAACGTTTCCGTAACCTTTTACCACTTAATAATCCATTCTCTTACTTCGTACATAGGATGGCACCCATGAGATATCAATCCATTAGGGACTTGGGATGTAGATCACCTATGCCCGAGCCAGTAGGCACCCGAGTTCGGACTTCATATTTTAGAGGCTATTCAAAGAGCTAATAGAGTTTTACAATAGCACCTTCCACCACTGTAAGTGACGAGAGAGGAGGATGTCCAAATGGGAGATGAGGAGACGATAGGTGATGATACACACTCGGAGCCACTGGAGCACATTATCCTAAGGAAGGAGAGGTCGCGCAACCCTTATGTTCATTGTGAGAGGGTGGCATTGCATTATTGTATCCGTTCACACATCTTTGAGGGACCATTTGGAGATAGGTGAACCCATTCACATATTGGACCGCAGCGCCAGGATCATGATACAAGCAGTGTGATTAGATACCTTCTTCGTTTGCATCCACGTACGTACACTGGTACTATGGATGAACTTGGGGCCGATTCATGTCTCCTCAACCTTGATAGCTGATTTGGGTTGCACTCTTATGACATCAATGTCAGAACCAGGTTTCCATACACCTCCTTCGAGATGCAGTAGGCATTTGGTGGAGGAATGAAGAGTAGAAACGCCATTTGACTCAAGATATAGTTACTTGGGAGCTGTTCGAGGAGCATTTTAGGGCTCGTTATATATCAGATAATTTCATGTAGAAGAGGATTGATGAGTGTCATGACCTACGACAGGTCTCTGGAATAGTGCCACAAAGATGAAAGTAGGTTCATGGATCTTTTGTAGTATGTGGACTACCTATAAGACAAAAAATTATAGGCTAACAAGTTTATTTGGGGCTTGAATATAAACATAGCTGGAGAAATTAGGATGTTATCTCCTCCCACACTTAAGAAGGTCGTTCAGAAGGCCTACTTATCTTAGGTGATAATGACAAGGGTACAGGAACACCGAGATAGGAATAAGAGAAAATTTCAAGAGAAGATGCAGGCTATTCAGAGCCAGAGGTCACGGGGCACAACACCACCCCCTAGAGGAGGATTCTAGTCTCCTTCACCAATATCAAGTGCTCCACAACATCCACATCAACAAACATAACATCAGAGCCACCAAGAGTGCGAAGGCTAGACAAACTCAAAGCTTATAGAGAGGTGGTACTAGAGGAGGTTTTGGTCAATCCAGGGGATATGAGACGGGGTACTCAACAGGGCATATCCAACTCACAGCTAGGGTTGGCCAAGCTGGATTAGGTCATTAGAGTACATGATGGACCCCATCTCAAAATGGGTATAGGAGGATGTTTTATTTGTGGGTACCTTGATAACTATGTGTGCATGTGTTCGCATAAACCCTCTACCATGGATATGCAGAGAGCCCCTAGATCTGAGTAGACAATGGGTGATGTAGGACGTTGCCATAATATATATGCAATGGTTGACAACCATCAAGTTGAGCATCATGCAATAGTTATTGAGATGACATGTATTATCAGGGGTGTTTATATCTTTGTAATCTTTGATTCAGGAGCTTCAGATTATTTTATATCTCCTTCTGTAGTGGACCAGTGTGGTTGTAGCTAGGTAGCCAGATAGTTGGTAGGTTGAGTTTCCCTCTGGCCAAACTCACCGTGGACTCATATGTGGAGAGTTTTGCACTTGATTTAGGAGTCTTCTCCAGTACACTTGACCTCCGAGTTATACCTGTATGATCCTATCAGGTTGTTTTAGGTATGGATTGGCTCGAAGATCATCAAGCCAAGGTATATTACAAGAATAAGGTCATTGAGTTTTAGGATGATCTTGGGATTCCAGGTTGAGATTTCGGGGATGTAGAGGCCTATCTCTTTGCACATGATCTCTATTAAGCAACTCAATCGGAGCATGCGTAAAGGTTGTCGCTTATTTGCTATCACCATCAATGATCGATCGAGAGTAATCTAGAGCATTCACCCTTAGATGATGTAACATCCCCATTTTAAGATACTAAAACAAGGGAATTTTTTTTTATACAACGTTCCCTGTTATGAATTATATAATTCAAACACACGTTCAAGTTTTAATAATTGTTCTCTGTCCAACTAATGCAGTTTGGATCACACAATTTCCTTTTAAAACCAATGTTCTCTGTTCACATACTTGCAATATGGAACACACATTCAATGCCATTCAATCATATAACAGTTACCATATGTTTGCTGTAGTAAATGACTCGAAGAACTACCGATCTCCCATTTTATGGCTCGGAGTTTCAGCGATCTCTCATTTCATGACTCGGTGACTTACTGATCCTTCATGTTAATCCGTGCATTGTATAATGAATATACAGGGTTCTCTTACCATTTCCGGTTATCGAAGTGATCCATTTAAGAAGCCTATCTGAATATCTGTTACCGATATTCATCTGACATCCTGCATCTTAAACTAGGTGATTAGGACAACACAACCAACACTTGCGATACTTTGGCCAAAGATTTTCACATGCTTTGCATGATCATATTCCTAGGTGTGGTACACATCATTGGAATACGTCCTTCACCTCACTTCATCTATTATCTAGAATGGTATTTCCTGGTCTCTTCCAGTCCTTCCGTTTAAGGTCAAGCTCCAATCCCCAACTAGCAATATGAACGAGTATAGGAAGTTACTCATGGTAACTAAAGATACGCAGACATACGATGTCGTCCCTAGATGAATCCGTGTGTCTAGTTACCTTTAGTCCTCCGGAGTCACTCGTATACGTGATCACATTCCTATCCCCAGCCAATAACTTAGTATCCAACTTATGTAAACTTGATGATTTAATTCGGGAGGGCATTGTAATATGTCAGCTATAAAATTTTGTCTTTACGAAGGCCCCGCCTTCATGAAGACACCATATTGTAGCTGGCGTATGTCAATGTCCTACGGAATCCTCCCATCGAGAGTACACATCCAGCTCAAGTGTGATTTGGTTATGATCTTAATATTTAAGATCAACTTTCAGCAGCCATGCTGATCCTTTATTCTCGTTCTTGTTACAGTTGTATGTAGCTAAGAGAGACTTAATCCATCTTCTAGCTTACTACGCATCTCCTCCTTCATACCGAAGGGTTGCATTTTCTCTACTTGGTTCCTTTCTTAATCTTTGGACTAATCAGCCCATTATCGATAAACTTAATAAGTTTAACCTATTAAACTTAACCAAGTTTTCCACAACTGTAAACAAATTCAGAATTCCATCTTATTAGACGTCATTTAAACGAGGTCTAATTTTAAATGAATTTATTCATTTATCCTCCTTAACCTTACATAGTTAAGGTCTATTAACAATAGATATGTTTTCCCATATCCTTATTTTCCAAATTTTAAACATTCAAGGCTATTAATGGAGTCTGAATATAAGGTTCGACTACTCCTAAGTTATTTGATACTCCTTAGCTTTCATGCTAATCCCAAATACCTTTAAATTAAGAGATCATGTTTACCTAAATCCTTTTTGATGTCAATTTAAAATTCATCTTAGCCCAAGTATGAACTAATTGCACATTTCAACGTAAAAGTTGCATTTAGGTAAAGAATAGATGTTATTCCCTTTTAAATCCATCCATTAACATTTGAATAATTCCAAATCAAGGAATAATGTTAGATTCTCAAACTTATTCAACAATATCAAACTGATACAGTCATTAAAAATATCACACTCGTACTTGTATTCATCCATCGGCTTTACAATCTATACATTTTCCAGTCCAAATGACTGGACTTTGTTTATATTAAACAACATTACAACTCATAAGTTAGAAGAATGTAATTTCTTCTTTTCTCATTTCCTCGTAGAGGAGTAATAGTTATCAATTACAATCCATCTTCAGTTAATCAAAGAAGTATCAGAAAACAACCATGTCTTCGTTTATACTCAAGTTCCATCTGCAAAATTACTTGCACGGGTCAGTTCATTGAACTGAGCATATTAAGCACTTGTCATTAAAATGAAGTGCTTTTAATTAACTGTCTCAATAAAAGAACCCTGCTTTTATGAAACGTTAATATGAACATCATTCAAGAATTAAATACCAAAAAGGATGAACAGCATATCAACTTAATCATCTAATTACCATCCCAATCGGTCAAAGGATTACTGTCCTCTTTCCGAATACTTATAACAAGAAGTAATTTCCTTCAAACATTTCCAGATTACAAACATCCGTAAGAACTGAAAATACAATTATGCAACTGCTGTTCTAACATAATGCTATCAATTCCTTTCCCCTACATTAGTTAGAGGAAGATTCATAATTAGATTTTAAATAAAACTTCCAGCAGAACCATTTTCCTTTCCTTTCATACTACTTGTCTAATCTCAAACAATTAAAATGCTGAAGAGAAAAGTAAACAACAATTTAAATACAAATGCTTAACCCAAGCAGTATGAAATTCATTCCATAACAATTATAGATTTCCAACTGTATGAGAGAAAATGATCATTAATTCAATTATCCATTCACACTCTCTTTCCTTTCCTCATAACTGTACTAGAAATTTTTAATCCAAACGTGATATCAATCAATGATAACAGTCCAAAGAGAAATAAATGAAAATCAATAATCGAATAAAAGGAAGAAGGATCATATTACCTCTTTTCACTGTTTAACCAAATATCCACTATTTAGCACAGACATAATCCAACAGTATGATTCATTCCACATAGTATATTTCAATATGCAAAAACTACTATTTACCCTTCCAAAAGTTGACCAGAGTTCATGGCAATCGGTTAGTAAGCATCAATACCAAAAGAACTTTTAACACAATCATTTCTTTTTTTTTAAATAATTCACTCTACAGACATTTACGTCTATATAACATGTAAGAGTGAACAACAACATCAACAAGTCACACTTTCGTCATAATAATGAGATAATTCCCTTTCCAACAGCAAAGTAAGAAATCCATTCATATTCTGCTCCAATGAAAACAATGAAAGGTTCTCAATCCTTAAAATTATATATATATATATATATATATATATATATATATATATATATATATATATATATATATATCCTTGAGTTTAGCAGGACACAGAGTAGGATTTGTATACTCTACCCAGTCTATTCTATAGACAGAATTTTTTTTGTTCCCATTCAGATCAGAACTTCCTTCCAAACAGTTTTATATGAATACCAAGAACCAACAGGTAGAACACCATATCTAATTAGAACAACAAAGTAAGATGCTACTATGACCTTACTGTCCCAGGGAGCCCGTATTCTATGCAATGAAAAACATCTAGGAGATATAACTCACACAATAGTTTACCAAAATCACCACGAATTTGTTCTTCCCAAACGTTTCCACACCGAACTCAAAATACAATATTCACATAACAATACATTTGTCAATTCAAACCCGTATAGGGTAATAAATGCGTATGCAAAACACAAGTAAAAAATAATCTCATATAGCAAGCACAACCCCCTTTATTTCACTTATTTGAAAGAAATACCAAAGTCAGTGTTCCTTTTATTATGACATTCAAACCAGCATACGAAATCACCTTATCTTTCCATTTTTACAAGAAGGCACAAAACTCGAAATTAATACACACATAGCTAATGTATTATTCAACAGAAACTCAACTCATATTGAGTAAAGATCAATTACCCAACATTGCCAAACAACTCACACATCAAGAGTAGACTTATTTCATTCACCTAATTCGCAAAAGAAATTACCCAAGTCGTACACAACAAAGGAAAAACGACTCAGTCCAGAGATAATTTCATTCAAAACAACAACATCATTTAACTAAATCACCCCTCATAAGAGAAGGGTTTTTTTAATGAGACGTTTAAACAAAATCAAACGGTTTAAGGAGAAGGGCTTAACATGCCTGTATATTTTTTTTGAAGCTCGAAGAAAACCGCACCCACAGGAGCTATTTCTCTCCATGGTGTCTGCAGCAGGGCTTTCCCAATAGTCCACTAACTTCCTCAAGCTCAAAAATAGTCGTGGCTATTCCAACAACAACAACAATAACCAAAAATAATAGCAGGTTTGATAGAACCATGGAAAAAAATGCAGAGCAACTAAAAACCCGATTGCACACAATGACAAAAAAATTTCCTCTACCCTCTTTCCAAGGCGAGCTGGTCGCTAAGACCAAGGTCATTGAATGCATTGAATGCAGTGCTTTTTCCTCATTCCTCACGCCACCGCCGACTCAGGTTGGTGAGTTTCCTTTTTCAAATTTTGCATGTAATTCCCTTTTTAGCCACTTAGCTAGTTGGATGCCTCCAACTTTTTCTTGTTCCCACCAAACTTGGCGCTGAAATTTGTAAGGACTTCATTTACTGTCCCATTAAATTTCCTACCTTCCCTTCTTATCCTTTCCATCCACATGGGTCTATGCATCCCCTTCCTTAGGTTAGGATTAGTTTAGGATTTTAATAGTCCATATCTAGGTCATCTACCTAGTTCATAGGTTAATGGAATTTATATCTATTTTCTCCCTTATGAAATCTAAAATCCATATAGGATAGTAGTTAGGGTATAAGATAAAACTTAGGGGTTGGTTAGGGTTTAATCCCCTAATATTTAATTAACTAGTTTCCATATCAAGTCTTTCCGCCTGACAGTCATATTCAACACTATGCAAGACGTTTCGTCCCATGTTCCACATACCTGAGCCACCCGCATCCAGGCCTTTATCACCTTACGTGGTCTAGCGTTACAACGGTGTGTGGTTCGAGAATCGAACCTTTTTCATTGGCATCTATGTACCAGATATTCATACCAGAAATCAGGTGCTGCAACATTTATATCAACCTTCAATCTGGTTTAAAAGTAAATCGACAAGTGATCATAAGAAGGCCACATCATACCTTGGATCAATGGAATTGATTCAAGGTGTGTGGTCAATCAGCAATTAGAGTTCATCAAGCATACGACAAGTCTGTTGTCTCATCAACAATCACACAAGCAATAATAACTTCTATCCCAAGTAAACAAATTACAACAAACAAGGGTCCAGATTAGCAACACATTCCTTTAAGATCAAAGATATATCTTAACATGTTTATCTTCATTTCAGCAGTTACAATATTATGAAAAGTAATTACCATGATAACTTACAAAAATCAAGGTGTTACATTCCTCCCTTCTTAAAGAATCATCGTCCCGATGATCAAATTAACCAATTCAAGGAGTTTCTAGGACAAAATTCAGTTATTGTCCTTCCATTCATAAGTTCATACCAAAAACAGATTCACTCTTTAAAACAATGTTTTAAGACAACTGTAAAATAGACCAATAATTGTCTAAATTTGGTAGAATTATCAGTTTTTTTTTTTAATTTCAATTTCGATCAAACAAGTATGGAAAAGCAGATCTCATTTCTTCGAGATTTTCCCAAGTTGCACTTTCTTTGCTAAACTGGTCCCACTGGACCTTACATTGATTCACTTCCCGATTTCTTAAGCACAACTGGTGAGTTCCCAACACTCGAATGGGCTTAACCACGATTATTCCTAGGTCTTGAACCTGCAAGGAATTCCAATTCAGCACATGTGATAAATTTTTCACGTATTTCTTAAGCAAAGAAATATGAAAAACATCATGCATTTGTGATAAAGCAGGAGGTAATGCTAGACGATAAGCTACAGGGTTGATTATTTCAACAATTTCAAAAGGTCCCACGTAACGTGGCGACAACTTGGCAGCCTTGCCAAAAGTTATTGATCTCTTTTTCGGCTTAACCCGAAGAAATACCTTCTCACCAAGTTTATAATTCCTATCAACCCGCTTTAAGTCTGCATAACTCTTCTACCTATTGGCAGCCTCCTTTAGATGTTCCCGAATCATTTTGATTTGTTGTTCCATTTCCTTGAGGATTTCTGGCCCAATTACCTCTCTGTCCTCTACGCTGTCCCAGCTAACAGGGGTTCTGCATTTTCTTCCATACAATGCTTCAAAGGGCACCATTTTTAAAGAGGCGTGATATGTATTATTGTAGGCAAATTCAACCAGCGGAAGGTATTCCTCCCATTTATACTGTTGGTCCATGCAATACATTCTTAACATGTCCTCTAAAACTTGATTGACTCTCTCGGTCTGTCCATCCGTCTCCGGATGATATGCAGAGCTGAAGTTTAATTTAGTTCCCAAGGCCGCATTAAGCATTTGCCAAAACCTTGATGTCATCCTCGGATCTTTGTCCGATATGATCAATTCAGGTATTCCATGAAATCTGAAAATTTCATGTACACATCTTCTTGCTAATATTGGTGCATCTTCTTTCAAATTACCAGCAATGAAGTGTGCCACTTTGGTTAATTTGTCGACGACAACCAGGATGATATCATGCTTGTTCCTTGACATAGGCAATCCTTGAACAAAATCCATCGTTATCACTTGTCATTTGTACTGTGGAATGCTGTGGGGATACAATAATCCATCGGGATGCATATGTTCCGCCTTAACACACTGACATTCCAAGCAGTGTGTTACAAATTCCACCACATCCTTTTTCATTTCCTTCCAGAAGTATTGCTTCTTAAGATCAGCAAGCATTTTCGTAATGCCAGGATGACCAGAAAAAGGTGAATTATGGAATTTAGTTAACAATTTCCTTCTTAAATCATTTTCCAAGGGTATATAGACCCTGTTTTCGAATCTCAGAATTCCTTCGCTATCAAAGCGAAATCCTTTATACTTCACATCCTTTGGATCTGCAGCAAGTGCTGTTTTAACTTGCTGGAAATAAGGATCTGATTCCAAGGCATCTTTCACCTCATCCTTAAACTGAGTTCTTAACGTTATAAGAGCAGAGATGTGCTTCCTTCGACTCAGAGCATCTACCACTCTATTTTCCTTTCCTTTGATGTAGCTTATATCAAAATCATACTGAGACAGAAATTCTAACCATCTTCGCTGTCTTGCATTCAAATTTGGCTGAGTAAAAATATACTTCAACCCCAGATGGTCAGTTTTTAACTCAAAAGGTTTGCCTAAAAGGTAATGCCTCCACATTTGAAGTGCATGTACAATGGCAGTGAGCTCTAGGTCGTGTGGAGCATAATTCTGTTCATGTAACTTAAGCTTTCTGCTTTCATAAGCTATAACATGGTCATTCTGTAACAGAATACCTCCAAGGCCTTCTCCCGATGCATCCGTTACAACCATAAAATTTCCATTTGGATCTGGTACAGTTAAAATAGGTGCTGTAGTTAATTGTTCCTTTAAATTTTTAAAGGCAGATTCACATTTGTCAGTCCAGAACAAATTTCTTATCCTTCTTTTGCAGTGAAGTGATTGGGGCAGCAATTTTTGAAAAATCCTTAACGAACTTTCTATAATATCCTGCCAAGCCCATGAAGCTTCTTACTTCATGCACGTTCTTAGGCGCAGGCCACTCGGTTATAGCTGCGATCTTTGAAGGGTCTACAACTATTCCGTTCTTGCTTATAACGTGTCCCAAATAATGCACCTCTGCATCATAAAAGGAACATTTAGATAGTTTACCATACAACTTCCTCTTTCTTAAAACTTCCAGCACTACCCTTAAATGTTCTTGGTGCTCTTCGACATTTTTAGAGTATATAAGAATGTCGTCTAAGAATACAAGCACAAACTTGTCTAGGTATTCTTGAAAAATATTGTTCATCAGATTCATGAAGGCGGCAGGTGCATTTGTCAACCCAAAAGGTAACACCGTGAATTCATAATGCCCGTACCTTGTTCTAAAAGTTGTTTTATGAATATCTTCTTCCTTTATTCTCAGCTGATGATACCCAGATCAAAGATCTATTTTTGAATAGATTGATGCTCCACGCATCTGGTCGAACAGATCATCAATCCTAGGAAGTGGGTATCGATTCTTAATAGTTTCCTTGTTCAACATTCTATAATCAATGCACAGTCTCAATGTTCCATTCTTTTTCTTTACAAAAATTACCGGTGCTCCCCATGGTGAGACGCTTGGTCTTATTAGCCCCTTAGTCAAAAGTTCTTGTAATTGAGCCTTTAACTCTACCAACTCGAGGGTGGTCATTCTATAAGGTGCCTTAGATATGGGTTCAGTTCCTGGCTTGATTTCTATTGCAAATTCAAACTCTCGTTTGGGTGGAAGACCTGGTAATTCCTCCGAAATACATCACTGAAATCCCTTAATAATGGATATCTTTCCATGAAATCATTATCCTCCTCAGCATTTTCTGTCATTTTTACTGCATACAAGGTGCAACCTCTATTTTTAGCCCTTTTTAGTTGCATAGCTGTTAGTTTCCTAACTGCAACTTCACGCTTTACACCCTGAATGATCTACATTTTCTGCAGTCATTAAAACAACAAATTTGTTTTTCATAATAGTCGACCTTTGCCTTATGTTCTACCAACCAGTTAACTCCAATAATGATGTCATATGATCCTAAAGGAGTGACATACAAGTCAACTTTGGTGGAGAAACTGGGCAAATAATGAATTGCCCCAAAAAGGCACATTTCGACTGTATGGATAACATTATTCCCATAATGCACTGTCCATGTCTTATCCATTCATTCAGCCTTTCTTTTTAATTTCATTGCAAGTTTAGTAGAAATAAAGCATTCAGTAGCTCCAATATCAAAAAGTATGACTACAGGTGTACCGAATAACTTACCCGAACTTCTATAGGCGTAACTTGCTTTTCAGCTTGTCTGTTAGCCACCACAGCATGTATCCTATGCTGCTGATCACGATCATCCTTTTTCAGAGGACAGTGACTCACGTAATGGTCCTTTCCACAGTTGAAGCATCCTCCAACTGGCCCTTTCCTAGGCTCAAATTTGTTACCAGCTTTGAAGTTATCATTCTGGCTCCCATAGGACTTTTGTCCATTGCCACTAACTTTTGCGAAGCTATTCCGCATACTATTTACAGGTTTGTTCATTACAGATTTCTTGTTTTTATCTACAAAATTTTGTTTTTCACACCAAACCTTTTCCAAGGCCCCCTTATGGGTGCGAGAGATGAAGAAGAGTTGGGAATCTTCTTCCTTATCTCTTCCCTATGAGCAGAAATTGCTCTCAATTTTTATTCCTATCTTATTGCCTTTTTGACAACTCCTTCCATGGTGGTTGGACCGTGGACATCCACTTTGCCACCAATGATGGGATTTAGTCCCATTATGAACTTTCGTATTATGAACTTCTTATCAGCTTGGTATCAAGGCACATACTTAAGGAGTTTAGTAAACCCTTCCTAGTATTCTGTCACCGTCAGCCTTCCTTGCGACCAGTTCTGAAATTCAGTCATTTTCCTATCAAAATAGAGTTGAGGCAGCCACCATTGCCTAAAGTAACCCTTAAATTGATCCCAAGTTATGTCTGATTCGACAATATTCAACTCAACCTTACGGTTGTCCCACCATGATGATGCTTCATGAGAAAGCTGATATGCTCCCCATATCGCTTTGGTCTCCTCGAGAGAAGTTTCTTATTGCAAAGTACTTCTCCATTTCACTGAGCCAATTCTCAGCTCCGTCCCCAAGGGTTGTTCCATCAAACTTTGGAGGACTTATTCTCTTTATGTCATTTGTAAGTTCAGCTACTAATCTTGCCCTTTTAGTTCCAGGATGATTAGGAGCATTCACATTACTATTATCAACACCCGATTCCCTCCATTGGTGTTGTCCATAGGAGGTGGCTGATCATTTATATCAGCTTCTTCTTCCTCCTCTTCATTGCCCATTGACTGTTGTTCCAAAACAGTCAAATGATCTCTCGTGTCTAGTAGGGCAGCAAGGATTTCATCCAGCTTTTGAGCAGTAGCTGCTTCTCCACCCGGTAACGGGTTGTTCGCAACATTTCTTCTTGTTCTGACCATTTTCTGTTCAATAAGAAAATGTAAACCTTATTAAATTGTGGACTCATTAGGTCCAAGAGCTGTAACCTTCAGCTCTGATACCAAGATGTAACATCCCCATTTTAAGATACTAGAACAAGGGAATTTTTTTTTTTTATACAACGTTCCCTGTTATGAATTATATAATTCAAACACATGTTCAAGTTTTAATAATTGTTCTCTATCCAACTAATGCAGTTTGGATCACACAATTTCCTTTTAAAACCAATGTTCTCTGTTCACATACTTGCAATATGGAACACACATTCAATGTCATTCAATCATATAACAATTACCATATGCTGCTGTAAATGACTCGAAGAACTACCGATCTCCCATTTTATGGCTCGGAGTTTCAGCGATCTCTCATTTCATGACTCGGTGACTTACCGATCCTTCATGTAAATCCATGCATTGTATAATGAATATACAGGGTTCTCTTACCATTTCCGGTTATCGAAGTGATCCATTTAAGAAGCCTATCTAAATATCTGTTACTGATATTCATCTGACATCCTGCATCTTAAACTAGGTGATTAGGACAACGCAACCAACACTTGCGATACTTTGGCCAAAGATTTTCACATGCTTTGCATGATCATATTCCTAGGTGTGGTACACATCATTGGAATACGTCCTTCACCTCACTTCGTCTGTTATCTAGAATGGTCTTTCCTGGTCTCTTCCAGTCCTTCCGTTTAAGGTCAAGCTCCAATCCCCAACTAGCAATATGAACGAGTATAGGAAGTTACTCATGGTAACTAAAGATGCATAGACATACGACATCGTCCCTAGATGAATCCGTGTGTCTAGTTACCTTTAGTCCTCCAGAGTCACTCCGTATACGTGATCACATTCCTATCCCCAGCCAATAACTTAGTATCCAGCTTATGTAAACTTGATGATTTAATTCGGGAGGGCATTGTAATATGTCAGCTATAACATTGTGTCGTCACGAAGGCCCCACCTTCATGAAGACACCATATTGTAGCTGGCGTATGTCAATGTCCTACGGAATCCTCCCATCAAGAGTACACATCCAGCTCAAGTGTGATTTGGTTATGATCTTAATATTTAAGATCAACTTTCAACAGCCATGTTGATCCTTTATTCTCATTCTTGTTACAGTTGTATGTAGCTAAGAGAGACTTAATCCATCTTCTAGCTTACTATGCATCTCCTCCTTCATACCGAAGGGTTGCATTTTCTCTACTTGGTTCCTTTCTTAATCTTTGGACTAATCAGCCCATTATCGATAAACTTAATAAGTTTAACCTATTAAACTTAACCAAGTTTTCCACAACTGTAAACAAATTCAGAATTCCATCTTATTAGACGTCATTTAAACGAGGTCTAATTTTAAATGAATTTATTCATTTATCCTCCTTAACCTTACATAGTTAAGGTCTGTTAACAATAGATATGTTTTCCCATATCCTTATTTTCTGAATTTTAAACATTCGAGGCTATTAACGGAGTCCGAATATAAGGTTCAGCTGCTCCTAAGTTATTTGATATTCCTTAGCTTTCAAGCTAATCCCAAATACCTTTCAATTAAGAGATCATGTTTACCTAAATCCTTTTTGATGTCAATTTAAAATTCATCTTAACCCAAGTATGAACTAATTGCACATTTCAACGTAAAAGTTGCATTTAGGTAAAGAATAGATGTTATTCCCTTTTAAATCCATCCATTAACATTTGAATAATTCCAAATCAAGGAATAATGTTATATTCTCAAACTTATTCAACAATATCAAACTGATACAGTCATTAAAAATATCACACTCGTACTTGTATTCATCCATCGGCTTTACAATCTATACATTTGCCAGTCCAAATGACTGGACTTTGTTTATATTAAACAACATTACAACTCATAAGTTAGAAGAATGTAATTTCTTCTTTTCTCATTTCCTCGTAGAGGAGTAATAGTTATCAATTACAATCCATCTTCAGTTAATCAAAGAAGTATCAGAAAACAACCATGTCTTCGTTTATACTCAAGTTCCATCTGCAAAATTACTTGCACGGGTCGGCCTCATTGAATCGAGAATGTTAAGCACTTGTCATTAAAATGAAGTGCTTTTAATTAACTGTCTCAATAAAAGAACCCTACTTTTATGAAATGTTAATATGAACATCATTCAAGAATTAAATACCAAAAAGGATGAACAACATATCAACTTAATCATCTAATTACCATCCCAATCGGTCAAAGGATTACTGTCCTCTTTCCGAATACTTATAACAAGAAGTAATTTCCTTCAAACATTTCCAGATTACAAACATCCGTAAGAACTGAAAATACAATTATGCAACTGTTGTTCTAACATAATGCTATCAATTCCTTTCCCCTACATTAGTTAGAGGAAGATTCACAATTAGATTTTAAATAAAACTTCCAGCAGAACCATTTTCCTTTCCTTTCATACAACTTGTCTAATCTCAAACAATCAAACGCTGAAGAGAAAAGTAAACAACAATTTAAATACAAATGCTTAACCCAAGCAGTATGAAATTCATTCCATAACAATTATAGATTTCCAACTGTATGAGAGAAAATGATCATTAATTCAATTATCCATTCACACTCTCTTTCCTTTCCTCATAATTGTACTAGAAATTTTTAATCCAACATGGTATCAATCAATGATAACAGTCCAAAGAGAAATAAACGAAAATCAATAATCGAATAAAAGGAAGAAGGATCATATTACCTCTTTTCACTGTTTAACCAAATATCCACTATTTAGCACAGACATAATCCAACAGTATGATTCATTCCGCATAGTATATTTCAATATGCAAAAACTACTATTTACCCTTCCAAAAGTTGACCAGAGTTCATGGCAACTGGTCCGTAAGCATCGATACCAAAAGAACTTCTAACACAATCATTTCTTTTTTAAAAATAATTCACTCTACAGACATTTACGTCTATATAACATGTAAGAGTGTACAACAACAACAACAAGTCACACTTTCGTCATAATAATGAGAGAATTCACTTTCCAACAACAAAGTAAGAAATCCATTCATATTCTGCTCCAATGAAAACAATGAAAGGTTCTCAATCCTTAAAATTATATATATATATCCTTGAGTTCAACAGGACACAGAGTAGGATTTGTATACTCTACCCAGTCTATTCTATAGACTGAATTTTTTTGTTCCCATTCAGATCAGAACTTCCTTCCAAACAGTCCTATATGAATACCAAGAACCAACAGGCAGAACACCATATCTAATTAGAACAACAAAGTAAGATGCTACTATGACCTTACTGTCCCAGGGAGCCCGTATTCTATGCAATGAAAAACATCTAGGAGATATAACTCACACAATAGTTTACCAACATCACCACGAATTTGTTCTTCCCAAACGTTTCCACACACTGAACTCAGAAATACAATATTCGCATAACAATACATTTGTCAATTCAAACCCGTATAGGGTAATAGATGCGTATGCAAAACACAGTAAAAAATAATCTCATACAGCAAGCACAACCCCCCCTTTATTTCACTTATTTGCAAGAAATACCAAAGCCGTGTTCCTTTTTATTATGACAGTTCGAACCAGGCATACAGAATCACCTTATCTTTCCATTTTTACAAGAACGCACAAAACTCAGAATTAATACACACATAGCTAATGTATTATTCAGCACAAACTCAACTCATATTGAGTAAAGATCAATTACCCAACATTGCCAAACAACTCACACATCAAGAGCAGACTTATTTCATTCACCTAATTCGCAAAAGAAATTACCCAAGTCGTACTCAACAAAGGAAAAATGACTCAGTCCAGAGATCATTTCATTCAAAACAACAACATCATTTAACTAAATCACCCCTCATAAGAGCAGGGTTGTTTTAATGAGACGTTTAAACAAAAGCAAACGGTTTAAGGAGAAGGGCTTAACATGCCTGTATATTTTTTTTTGTGGTTCGAAGAAAACCACGTCCACAGGAGCTATTTCTCTCCACGGCGTCCACAGCAGGGCTTTCCCAACAGTCCACTAACTTCCTCAAGCTCAAAAATAGCCGTGGCTATTCCAACAACAACAACAATAACCAAAAATAACAGCAGGTTCGACAGAACCATGGAAAAAAATGCAGAGCAACTAAAAACCCGATTGCACACAATGACAAACAAATTTTTCCTCTATCCTCTTTCCAAGGCGAGCTGGTCGCTAAGACCAAGGTCATTGAATGCATTGAATGCAGTGATTTTTCCTCATTCCTCACGCCACCACCGACTCAGGTTGGTGAGTTTCCTTTTTCAAATTTTGCATGTAATTCCTTTTTAGCCACTTAGCTAGTTGGATGCCTCCAACTTTTTCTTGTTCCCACCAAACTTGGTGCTGAAACTTGTAAGGACTTCATTTATTGTCCCATTAAATTTCCTACCTTCCCTTCTTATCCTTTCCATCCACATGGGTCTATGCGTCCCCTTCCTTAGGTTAGGATTAGTTTAGGATTTTAATAGTCCATATCTAGGTCATTCGCCTAGTTCATAGGTTAATGGAATTTATATCTATTTTCTCCCTTATGAAATCTAAAATCCATATAGGATAGTAGTTAGGGTATTAGATAAAACTTAGGGGTAGGTTAGGGTTTAATCCCCTATTATTTAATTAATTAGTTTCCAATCAAGTCCTTCCGACTGACATTCATATTCAACACTATGCAGGACGTTTCATCCCATGTTCCACATACCTGAGCCACCCACATCCAGGCCTTTATCGCCTTACGTGGTCTAGCGTTACAACGGTGTGTGGTTCGAGAATCGAAACTTTTTCGTTGGCATCTACGTACCAGATATTCATACCAGAAATCAGGTGCTGCAACATTTATATCAACCTTCAATCTGGTTTAAAAGTAAATCGACAAGCGATCATAAGAAGGCCACAACATACCTTGGATCAATGGAATTGATTCAAGGTGTGCGGTCAATCAGCAATTAGAGTTCATCAAGCATACGACAAGTCTGTTGTCTCATCAGCAATCACACAAGCAATAATAACTTCTATCCCAAGTAAACAAATTACAGCAAACAAGGGTCCAGATTAGCAACACATTCCTTTAAGATCAAAGATATATCTTAACATATTTATCTTCATTTCAGCAGTTACAATATTATGAACACTAATTACCATGATAACTTACAAAAATCAAGGCGTTACAGATGATCATACAATTTTGAGGGAGTATGCCGATGTGTTTCCAGGATAGCTTCTAGGGTTACCACCCCACATAGAGGTGGATTTCACCATTCATTTAATTCTAGGATCGACACCATTTTATAGGGCACCATATTGGATGACGACTCCAGAGCTTCATGAGATCAAGATAAAGTTAGAAGAGTTATTGGAGAAGGGTTTCATTTTCCCTAGTGTATCTCCTTGGGGAACACCAGTCATATTTGTAAAGAAGACGGAATTTTCTCTCAGGCTTTGTGTAGACTTCAGGTAGATCAAAAAAGTCACAATAAAGAACCGTTATCTACTTCCTAGTATTCATGACTTGTTTGATTAGATGCGGGGAGAAAGGTTGTTCTCCAAAATCGATCTCAATTCAAGTTATTATCGGTTGCGCATATCAGATATAGACATTCATAAGATAGTTTCTCACACATGTTATGGGCATTATGAGTTCACAGTTGTCCCTTATGGTTTGACCAATGCCCCATTTGTCTTCATGATCCTCATGAATGGAGTATTTAGGGCCTTTCTAGACCACTTTTTCATAGTGTTCCTAGATGATATATTGATTTATTCTCATTCCGAGGAGGTACATGAGGATCATTTGAGACATGTACTATAGGTTTTGAGAGAGAGGAATTTGTTTGGGAACTTGGAAAAATGCAGCTACGTTTAGACAGAGATTCAGTACTTGGGACACATCATATCAGGTGAGGGTATCTCAGTAGATCCTTATAAAATACGTGCTATTATTGATTGGCCAACGCCCACATCACTCACTAAGGTGATGAGTTTTATGGTTTAGTAGGTTACTACCTCAGGTTTTTAAATGACTTTACTAGGATTTCTCATCCTATCACTTCCCTTCAAGAGAAAAGAGAATAAGTATGATTGGTCAAAGAAGTGTGAGCAGACCTTCCAGTTGCTTAAGGAAAGGTTAACCATGACACATATATTATTCGTTTCGGATCCAGCAGAGGATTTTTTTGTTTTTACTTATGCATCACTAGAGGCTATGAGAGCAGTTCTTATGAAGGAGCATTGGGTTATTTCCTTTAAGTCACGTAAGCTCAAATATTACGAGCTTAACTATCCTACTTATGACCTAGAGCTTGCAATAGTTATTCATTCTCTTGTGCGTTAGTGTCATTTCCTTTTGGATAGGGCATTCATTTTAAGGACATATCATCATAGCTTGCAACATATCTTCTCACAGCCAAACCTCAACGCTCGTCAAATCGCGACATTGGATGGAGTTCCTATGTGAGTACGACATGGACATGTATTATATCAAAGGAAAGGAAAAATTCATTTCAGATGCACTTAGTAGATGATGATATGTGCTTTCATCCTTGACACTGTGCAGTAATACTTGAGAGGCAGGATTCTTCACCATCGTCTAGAGGATATGAGGTTTTATGAGGATTCTTCAGAAGTCGTTCCGGACCTAACAGATGATTTTTTTTGTTTGTACTGATGCATCACTAGAGGCTATGGGAGTAGTTCTTAGGCAGGAGCGTTGGGTTATTTCCTTTAAGTCGCGTAAGCTCAAATATTACGAGCTTAACAATCCTACTTATGACCTAGAGTTTGCAGCAGTTGTTCATGCTCTTGTGTGTTAGTGTCATTTCCTTTTGGATAGGCCATTCATTTTAAGGACATATCATTGTAGGTTGCAGCATATCTTGTCACAGAAAAACCTCAATGCACATTAGCAATGTTGGATGGAGTTCCTATGTGAGTACGACATGAAGGTGTATTATATCAAAAGAAAGGAAAAATTCATTGCAGATGCACTTAGTAGATGATGACACATGCTTGCATCCTTGACACTGCAGTCATACATGAGAGGCAGGATTCTTCAGCATCATCTAGAGGATATAACGTTTTATGAGGATTCCTTAGCAATCATTCTCAATCGAGCGGATGATTTTGTTGTTTGTACTGATGCATTACTAGAGGTTATGGGAGCAGTTCTTATGTAGGAGCATTTGGTTATTTCCTTTAAGTCACGTAAGCTCAAAGATTACGAGTTTAATTATCCTACTTATGACCTAGAATTTACAGTAGTTGTTCATGCTTTATGCATTAGTGTCATTTCCTTTTGGATAGGCCATTCATTTTAAGAACATATCATCATAGCTTGCAACATATCTTCTCACAGGTGAACCTCAACGCTCATCAGTGGCGTCGGATGGAGTTCTTACGTGAGTACCACATGGAGTTGTATTATATCAAAGGAAAGCAAAAAGTCATTGCAGATGCACTTAGTAGATGATGACATGTGCTTGCATCCTTGACACTATAGTCATAATTGAGAGGAAGGATTCTTCAGCATCATCTAGAGGATATAAGGTTTTAAGAGGATTATTCACCAGTCATTCCGGACCCCTCAGAGGATTTTTTTGTTTGTACTGATGCATCACTAGAAGCTATGGGAGTAGTTCTTATGCAGGAGCATTGGGTTATTTCTGTTAAGTCACGTAAGCTCAAATATTACGAGCTTAACTATCATACTTATGACCTAGATTTTGCAGCTAGTTGTTCATGTTCTTGTGTGTTAGTGTCATTTCCTTTTGGATAGGCCATTCATTTTAAGTACATATCATTGTAGCTTATAGCATATCTTCTCACAACCGAACCTCAATGCTCGTCAGTGGATTTGGATGGAGTTCCTATGTGAGTATGACATGGATGTGTATTATATCAAAGGAAAGGAAAAAGTCTTTACGGATGCACTTAGTAGATGACGACATGTGCTTGCATCCTTGACACTATAGTCATACTTGAAAGGCAAGATTCTTCAGCATCGTCTAGAGGATATAAGGTTTTTGAGCGTGCTAGACATATGTTAGATTCACATGGTTCATTAGAGGGTAGATATTCAGGGTGAATTTTAGAGGTACATGGTTTACTTTGGTTTCATAAACGCATCTATGTGCATAAAGCAGGTTATTTGTGTAGCTTCATTCTTACAAAGGGTTATTGAGCCCCATATGCAGCACATCCAGGAGTGAAAAAAATGCACGTTGATATGAGGTAGTTATATTATTGGCCTGGTCTTCGATGGGAAATAAAATATTTTGTAGCATGTTTCCTTGAGTGTTAGAGGGTCAAGGCAGAGAGTTCTCATCCCATAGGACTCTTACATCCTCATGATATTCCCGAGTAGAAATGGGATGTGATCTCTATGAATTTCATAGTAGGACTCCATATGTCTTCTTATCATCATGATGTCATTATGGTCATTGTGGATAATTTGATCAAGGTTTTGCATTTCTCCCCAACCAAGGTTACATATAATGCACAATTCATCACCAAAGTGTTTATGGAAGAAATTGTTAAATTGCATGGGATTCCAAAGACCATCATTAATGAGAGGGATACCATTTACACATCATTTTTCTGGACTTCCTTTTAGACCGCTTTAGGTAAATAGATTAATTTCGACTCAGCATATCATCCAGAGACAGATGGATAGACAGAGAGGTTTAATCAGGTACTTGAGGACATGTTGAGGATGTGTGTGATGGACCAAGAGAAGAGGTGGGAGGATTACCTAAATTTTGTTGATTTTGTCTAGAAAAACATCTATCATAGTTCCATTGGTATGGCTCCCTACCAGGCTTTGTATATTCAACCATACAGGGACACCTCCGAGTTAGGAGAGACTAGATGAAAGGATTATTCTTGGACCAGCTTACCTATAGGAATTAAAGCAGGTAGGTTGTTCTAATTAGGCATCATCTTCGATAGGAAAGAGCATGCCTGAAGGCATATGTTGACACTAGGAGGACTAATCATCACTTCGCAGTGGGTGACAAAGTCTTCTTGATAGTTCATCCACATAAGATCCCAATTCGCTATGGAAAGGGTTCTAATCTATCACCTTGTGTTGTAGGGCCTTTTTTATTTTGGAGGTCATCGGTCCTATTTCTCATCACCTAGCTTTACCACCACACCTTGGACGGGCCCACGATGTATTTTATGTTTCTGTACTATGTAGATATGTACCTGATATCTCTCATGTTTTGGATTGGTCGACATTACAGGTAGAGAAACAAGGACAATGGAGGCTGAGCCTATATATATACTGGGAGCACCAGAGGTTGGCCCTTTGGGGTCGATACTTGGACCAGGTTAGAGTGCAGTGGGACATATACGATGAGACAATATCCACCTGGGAGGATGCTTCACCATTGATGGCTACATATCCCTATCTCTTTCAAAGACTTTCGGGAGGAAGTTTAATTTTAGGAGAGGGGATTTAGTGCCCACATTTTATAGCCTCGATTATCTCGCTGACTTCTTTATTCCTAATTATGATTTGACAGGGATTTTGACATATTTTGGACCATATGCTATGTTCTTTCATCTTCATTGACATGTATCCTAATTTGGTTCGTAGCGCCAATTTATCTTTGATTAGTATGTTGGCACATTTAATTAGATGTTGTGGATACTAACATATTGCTATGTTATTTGGGCCTAATTGATATATGATGGATACATAGTTTAGTCACACACCTTGATGATTTAGATTTTTGATTATTGATGAGAACACATGATAACATGGATGTATGTCATTTATATGTATTGTAATGGCTAACACATGATGAATTGTGTGAAAGTGTGCATATTTCTCATTTATGATTCCATGTTGATGTTGTGATATCATAGATTTACATGTTTAGACTTGATCATTTATTGAGTAGTTGATTTACACTTGTATTGGGAAGATGCATTTAATGTGTGCATTGAGTGTGCAGGTTACATGGCACATGAGAATGTGGGTTTTAGGGAGGCTACACAATTTGTGAACAAGAGGCCCACGGGGCTAAGTCCAAAGCATGTTAGTTCTATGAGGCCTTATTATTTTCTTGTATTATTGGGCACCACTGTTGGGTACCAAGAGTGACCCCTATTTGTAAAGTTGTATGTCATGTAAAATTAATTTTGTTTAGGTTGTTTTATTTTGTTAAGTAAACTAGATTGATGGACTTCATGGTCCCCACTTGTATTAAGTTTTGTATTTTTGTAAGTTCATGTTAAATAAAGAGGATTGGGGTCACATGAGCACACTTGAGTGGGCCCCACATCCTCTACATATGTGCCCAAATGTGCCAAACCCGAAATTCAGCTATTTTTGGCATTTTAAGTGACCCCTTTTAGTTTTTGGAGTTCACTTAGCATATAAATAAGCCCTTGGACCCTACCTATTATGTAGGGGGCTTAATTTTAAGACATATAGGGAGTTTCCCTCCCATTTAGCCCATTTTTTGTCACCATCCATGTAAGATGGATTGGAATGTGTGTGTTGTAAGAAATTGAACAAACTTGTCTCATTTTCTTTTTGGGAAATTTAGGAGAAGGGTGTTTAAATGTGATTTTATCTTTTCTTATTTTTTATTTTGGGAATCTTGACTTGGAGTGACGAGAGGGGTGACACATTTCACCCCCTTATTTTTGAGGAAATTTATTTATTTTCCTTCAAATACTCTCACATGGGCGAGAAAGAGGAATGTTCTTTGGATTTTTCTTGATGCTTGGAGGCTTTTGGAGTTAGATTTTGCTTAGAAAAGGAATTGGGAAAAGCTTAGAGATTTGGAGAGCTTGTGGAGGTAGGATCCTTGATCTCATGTTATGATATTTGGAATAATAGATGTATATTTTCTTATGGTTGAAAGTTTTATCTTGTTGCATGTGTTATATGGTTATTTGTTTGTATTATTTATTATTTCCTCCATCCATCGTATGGATTGATGGATTTTGGATTTTTATTTGGGAAGAGGGAGGGATTTTCCGTCTTAAATCTCATGGATTGATGGGAAAACCATTTTGGTTGTTTTTATTCCCCTCATATGGTTTGTACCCCCTTCCCCATCCTTGGAGAGGAAACCCAATGGGTTTGAAAATCCTCCCAAGGAGGATTTTAGGTGAATGGGTGGAGCAAAAAGGAGGGATTATTGTCTTGGAGGGATAAGAAGGTTTTCTGAAGAATCTTGTAAGTATGCATCCTATGGTTAGACCACACTATTTGGATCTTTGAATGTATCATATACACTTCCACATTGTTGAGGATGAATATAGTTTTCTCCTTTCTTTTTTTGTTTAGTAAATGTTGTGTTTATTTAGTGTATGAGCTAGTCTTGGATGTGATATACTATTGTGTAATTTCTCCCTTATTCTTGTAAACATTTGTGGAAGATAGCTCTCTCTCTCTCATGGGCTTGGGGGAGGCTATCCTGTCTTCCAAACTTGTGAAAGACATGTAATGATGCCTATAGGTTCAGTGGTAAAACAAGTCTTTCTATATGTGTTGGATTCTTTGATGAAGAGCACAAGGTTGGATCTCAAGTTTGGAAGATGGTTGGAGTTTCCTTATATCTTTGATTCTCATTGTTTTATTCAAAAATTTTAAACACTAGTCTCATTGTAATCATGTGAATATGGCTTTGTTGGATGTTCCATGTTCTTGTAAAGTTCCCATTTTGTGATTGGGATTATCTTGTAAACTAGTGTCACATTAGTTTGTGTATTCTCTTTCAATCTTGAAAAGAAATATTGTAAAGTAATCCTTTGTGCATCTTAAGCATCTTGATGTATGCTTTCATTGTGATAATAATTTTAAACATTAAACTTCATATAAATGTAAGCTATTATTGTAATGTAAACATTGTATGAAAGTTTGCATCTTGAAAAGAAATGGAAGCAATATTAAGTGCAAATTCTTCTATGGATTGTATGTTATTATTTTGATCCTCAAGTGAAGTGAATTTTTTTATATTTATGGTAGAAGTTGTATAAATTGATTGATTCTCCTTTGAAAAGAAAACTTGCATTTTTCATTATACATGGGTAGTGTAAAACTAAGGTTTGAAGTAAAGAATCTTTATTACCATTTATTGCAATATGAATATTTTTTTACAAAAGAAAAGGGTATTAGAGAATGGGTAAAATTGATAGCAAACCAGATTTAAATTTGTTCATATTCCATACAAGTTGTACAGATGTGAATTTTACTTTTCAATGGAAAAGTTTTAATTTCTAGGAACCTATTTTAAGACTTATATAGTTAAAATCGTATTTGAATAAAACTTATTTCTCTTAAATGATTCATATTTTTGTTAAATAGTCCATTTAAAACATTTATAGGTGAATAAATAAACTTAGTACTTTTATACATTTACAAATAAAACCCTATCAGTTTTAAACTTGTATTACTTCAATATATTATACAATATAATAGATTAAAATATAATTAATATTGTTTATATTATATATATATATATATATACAAATTTTAAATTAAAAAATAGTAAATAAGAGTTTTCGGTGGAAGTTTTTATTTGTTTTAAAAAAATGAGGTGGGGGAGTGCGAGCCCTCCCGAAATCTACACCAAACTTCCCCATACTCCACACCACCACCCACTCTCCATGCGCCCTTCCCAACTCCCATACCACCTCACTCCTTCACGACACAACTCCCCATACTCCCAACCCCAAACCACCTTCGTCGTATCCCAAACCCTACCCTCCCCAAAACATAGACTACTACCAACGTGACTCAAAACATGTGGATTACTCATTACGGGATTCTCTAAAATGCGGCTTATATATATATAGGAATTTTTACCTCTCTACAATTCAAAAATGGTTATAATACATATCCAACAACCAGAGATTCTTCTCGTAAATAAAACCAAAAAAATAATGATAATATTTCATGCAAGCCCATGAATCCAAACAACTTCTATCGCTCCTCCTCAACCAGCATAGAGATGAAACAAAAATAAAACTAAATGAGAAGAGGGAAAAAAATGAAAAGAAAACATAAAGATGGGCCAGGAATTTCTAGGGCATCTTAAAATCAAGGCAAAGATTAATTTGATCCTAGGATTCATATTACATCCTACACAACTTTTAAGTCATGGGATTGTATGGGATTAGGAAATAAAATAAAAGAAGGGTGTGTGGGGCAAATTAAATAAAATGGGGGGAACTAATTAATTTTAAAGGGGTGTGTAGGCTTTTTATTGTGACCCTAGCAAACATTTGGTAGGAATAAATAATTAATGTTGGAATGGGACTAGTTGTTAATTTATTTGGGTAAATCAAATTACTATAGAATAATTGATAACAGGAATCGGGTAAGTATAGTAATTGCTTATACTTTTAAAAGAAAAATTACCCAAATTTTTAACTACCTTTTGGTGTGGTTTTTGTCCCGAGGTGGGGCATTACACTCTCGTTGGGAGTGCCCACCTTGTGACATTTGTCACTTCCACTATTTCAGATATGATTCACGATCCATCTCTTCTTGTGGATCCCTTTGTGACGGTTATCAGGCTCCCAACATGTTCTCTCTCAAACATGTATATTGCATTGGCATTACCATTGTCTTTTGTGCACATGTTTTCCAAACATATGCCACCTTTCACTTGTAGAAAAATGCAGAGATTAGAGTATTATAGCTTCCTCTTCCTTTGTGGAGTGGGATGAATTTCAGTGCTCATTTTATGTCCTTCCCAAGGGTGGGAATGTTGTTCGGTGCGGGAGGATTTTTTTAGTATTTGTGTGGAGGACCACATCATTGACGCTCATCTTTGGGGATCTTCTTGTCATCACTTCTTTCTCTCACTACTCTGGAGGATGATCATTTTACGTGGGTACCTCATTAATCTGAGTTACTGGGACCCACTACTTCTTATTCTTCTCCAATTTTCTTGACTGAAATTCAAGTCTCTTTTCGGGGAGGTTTTTCCCACTAGGTTTTCTCCTTTTCTCCACTTTATGAGATATTTGCATTGTACGTGGGTACCTCATCAAGCCATGTTGCCAAGACCCACTTTCCTTTTTCACTTCCCACCTAAGTTGTGCTTATCGAGGGTTGTTAGTGTAGGATATTTATTTTCCTTGTATTTCTTTATTTACTTGGAGATTTCTTTCACTCATGGGATATGATTTCTTTGTTTTAGTACTTATATTCAGTTAGCTTACTAGTTAGATTGAGTTAGCTTACCAGTTGTGTTCAATCATCTCACTAGTTGTGTGGAGTCAACTCTACTTATAGTATTAGTTAGTGAGATTTATTCTCCACTGATCTAGGAGGAGGTTGCACTTTCACCACCTATCTGTACTTGACTCGCATCAATATATCTCATGGTGAATATGGAGCATTGAGCATTGAGTTGATTTGGAGCAATTTGTGTCTTGTGAGTTTTGATTAAATTGCATCTTATTATTAGTTATTTTGATTTCTATAATTACTCGTGCATTCATTTTTCATCAGAGATCTAGAAACTGTAATAAACGGCATGAAATGATCTCTTGTGAAGGGTCTCCTGAAGGATACCCTACCGGGACCAAGACCTACGTTATGTGTTAATGTGTACTTATTGTCTGACCAACAATTCACTATATATAGCTATATATAGGGTTTAAGCCTAGATTTCTCATGTCCCATACATAGGCTATGATTGTACTCATTCATGCTACTTACAGTCTTGTTTCCACTTGTTAACCGTCCAAATTTTCAATTAATTTTTCAAATTTATTCAGACATCCTCTGAAATCGTGTCTTTCTTTTCCTTTATATTAGTTTTTAAAATAAATTTAGGCATGAGAGGAGGGGTTAAATTTGATGCATGCTTAGATGTTTTTTGAGTATTTAGCCATAAAAATAGTCAAAAATTATTTTAGAACATGGCAAAGGATTGGAAAATTCTTCTACACCCCGTCAATATGATGTTCAAAGTAAAAAATTGGCCATTTTTAATTTTAAATAAAGTCAAAAATTTAGTTGTGTTATTCATTGTGAGTCGTGACATATGGCAGCGACTTCAACTCTTACTTGGCACTTGTCAGTACCAATTACCACTTGGCATTTAAGGACTCGTGACTGCCACTTCAATTTTTAGTCTTCTACCTATATTCTAGACTTAGTAACTATTTTGAGTTACTATTTCACTGGCAGGTAGTATATTTTATTATACTTTATGCACATCTATAATAAACATTTGTTGCTTGCCAATAAATGTATCAGATGCAAAAGAGATGAAATGATTTTGGCCTCAACTTTCTTTAACTCATATTGTTTGCAGGGTCATGGAGATGGGACTTTAGTGTCTTTTCAAATTCAATGCCCAATAGTGAACACTATGAAATATGAAGATTCATCAAGAGAAAGATCCTCGTTTCATTCTCGGAAAGGAATTCGGGTTCAGATGCTGGGAATGTGAGCAATGTGGCCCCTGGATCACCACTAGGGTGCAAGCACACTCGCTATGCTATTTCCTCTCATCTATGTAGGTGACATTGAGTTCGGTCTTCCTGGTAATTTCTGTTGGGATGAGACGCTGCACAAACTAGGAGAAAGGTGTTGTAGTGAAATCTTTATGGGGATTGGGCATGATATTAGCTAACACTGCAAGTGAAGGTGAAGCTCTTGTTCCGAACGACCACTTGCTTTTGGCTCTGGTAGTAGGCTTCAAAACCGTGGAGATCAGAAACTATATCTAGGATAAACTATGAAATATGATAAATACAAGTATGTATTTGCAGTAAGCATTTGCAATTGTTATGCAGATTTCTCCTAGATCATTCAAGTAAAATTAAAATGTGTAGGTTTTAAGGCTGTCATTTGTTGAGTAACATGACGGTATAAGAAACTGAAGAACACAGTGATCAAGTGGAACAACTCCAAAGTATTCGGAGGTAAGGCAATTTAATCTCTTAATGCCCAAATTAGGGGTATTGAAATCATTTTACATTAAATTATAATTCTGTGACTTCTTATAAATAAAACCACTCCTTTAAATTACATAAGTCTGCATCTTTTTATGAATCAAATCAATTATTTAAATTGTATGTGCACAATTACAATATTTTAGATCAAGAACTTAAATCAAAACAATAGTGTTAAGTAATATACAAGCTGTCATGTGCGTGACCTAGGTTCGATCCCGACAACAGTGACCTTTTCTTTTTGTTAATTGTTTTTGTTTTCCCGCCTTGGCTCGTCCGATTAGCTGCTGGTTATATATGATGTATTAATGTATCTGATATATTATAGTAAAATGGTTCGAAGTTTTTGTAAAATCTGTAAGGTCTGATATTTGTATAGTTAACCACAGGAACATTAAATTTTAATGATCCTTTGTTAACTCGGTTGCATATAAGCTTGCTCAAGTATTTAATTTGTGTTTTAACTCAAAATCACCATTAAAACATACGCTGCAAGGCAACACCGTCAAATAAAAAAATTGTTTAGAGTTTTAAATAAGAGTACAAATATGAAATGATTACATGTTATAATATTAATGTATCTAAAATATTATGATAAAGTAGTGTTTCTTAGATATATTAAGATATAGTGAAAATGAAATAAGATTTCATTTGTCAATAAAATCTCTATTTAATACAATGTTACTATATGAACTTAAATATTTTGATATTTACATGAAAATTATGAAAGTCAATAATGAAAATTAAACTTCATGTGCAAGGTAATATTATTTAAGAAACCGTCACAAAAAAATTCTTGACAGGTAGGCGTGACCGTCAAATTTAACCCCTACATGACAGATTTAAATCCTCGACACATTTCTGTAATAGCGGAGACAAATCCTCTGCCCTTGCACTCTTCTGCTTCCACTCCTTGGTTCACATGGTCTAATTTTAGAGCTGGCGATGACAGAGTTTATAAGCGTCTTCACAGAGCTCTGCTTTCAGAGCAGCAATGGTTTTCCTTTGACTCTTCATACAGCCTCCTGGTCTTGGTGGTGAACAATGTTTTGGTTTCTGACCATAAGTCTATTTTCTTTGGGATTCAATGGAACTTTCAGTGCCCCAAGCCCAAGTCCACCCAATTATTTTTAAATACGTCCCACCTTTCTCATCCCAACACATTGGATTATATAAGATGTATTTGGAATCTTGATCTGAGACTTGTTGATGGGATTGGCTGGATTGACTGGTGGTCTCATGTCATCGCTTGTACTACTTCTTTCCTTCACACTATGGGAAACAAGCTGCTCTTTTTTGCAAGAATGCTCATGAAGCCTCTCATGTTGAATATTCGAGGGATATTCAAGAGCTTAATCTGTCTCCTTTCAACACTCAACTGCAAGTGCAAGCTGCTCACTAGAAACATAAGCTTCAAATTGAGGAGCACTATAAGGCTAGAGGAGCCCAAGTTCGAGCCCATTTACACTTGCTTCGCATTGGTGACAAAGTTACTAAGGATTTTTTGCTTCCCTTAAAACTAATCAAACTCTCACCAAAATCAAAACAATCAAGGATGGCAATCAAAGGCTTAGTCTCTTACCTGACATTCTGCAAGCTTTTATGCATCACTATCATGTTGTTTTTACTGCTCAACCTGCTACTCCGGCTCGTGAGGCTGCTCTCCACCAATGCATTGATGTTGTTCTTTGCAATCTCTCTGAAAGTTACTTGCATCACATGTGCTAGACCCTCATGTAATGCCTGCTCACTGGCATTGGAGTCTTTTCTTCTACCCGCCACCATGGCCGACCAGGCAAGTCTTATGGCACGTGGGTGCATGGGAACGAAGGCCACCTACTCCTTTAATTATTTTATTTATGCTTGGTTTGCCCCACGTGCTGTGAGTAAGAAATATCTCTGCCCTTTTGGTAGTGGGCCGCATACTTTAATTTTGGTTGTTCTTGCAAATCTTTCCCAGATTTCTTGTTGTTGCTGCATGGATTTTTGGTGAGTGTGCAAGACTTTTGGGCGCCTTTTTACCTGCTGGCCGCACCACCTCCCATTTATTATTATTATTATTATTTATTTGCTATCTTCTTTGACCTTTGTGGTCTGCCTCCACGATCCTGCTTTGCTCAGGTGAGATTCTTTGGTGAAAGATCCGCATTCGGGGTTGTTGGTAAAGGCTTTGAGCTTTCAGACAAAACGTGATGGTGGCGCCGGTGGTCATTTTTGCACCCATGTTTGGACAGGCTGCGCATTCTGGCAATGGTTATCTCTGTGGGCCATTTTCTTTTCTGGCCTTGCTGGGCATACCTTCAGTCGATGTTTCCTTGAGACCACTCCTCATTGAGGATTTTCTTTCTTTCCAACAATTTTTCCTGTCGTGTAGATTCTTCCAACCTTGCATACATGGGTGTCGAAGCACATGCTTCTATCTCTGAAAAATATGTGACCCATTTGTGCTTTGATGGATGTTATCACCCTGTACTAAACTAATTTTACACTCCCTTGTGTTCTATCCTGTGTCTGTTGCTATTCCATGAGACCCCAATCGATTTGTGGCATTTTTTCATGTTTGGCACACTTCGTGGATTCACTCTCTCTTTGCTTACATTATTTTGGAGGCGTCTTCTCCTTCAAATGTCTATTATCCTTGTTCCTTGTGATTGTTCGTTGTCTCTCTCCTACTCTGGTGCCCCATCTTTAACGCAGGCATGTTGCAGAATGATAGAAGCTTTTGAGCGCTTCCAGCAGGCAGGTTTTCCAACTTTGTTGTTATCTGTTCAGCATCGATTCATCCTCAAATTCGGGACTCTCCTTTAAGATATTTTCATCAAAATCGATTAAGTGACAGTGAGAGTGTTGCCAGGAGACCCGATGAAATTTATTACAGAGATCCTCTATTGAGACTTTACTTGTCTTACGCTGTAACGCATGGAAGAGAATCTCTTAGGTGTAGATCTGTATCATGTCAGAATATTCATGAAGCACGTTTGCTTTGCTACAGTTATGGCGCATGCTTGTTGTGTTGGTGACAGATCACACCCACAGGCACAGGAGATCTATGCAATGTTGGAGAAAATGTCTTGGGAGATGAAGGTAGCAGGATATTTCTCAAACCCAGAGCTTGCATTGAGTCGTTTCTCCAAAACCGATTGGTGACAGTGAGGGTGTTACCAACAGACTGATGAAATTTTATTTACAAAGAGTCTCTATTGAGATCTTACTTGTTGTAGGATGTAACTCATGGAAGAGAATCAGTTAGGGGCGGATATGTTTCATATCGAGTATTCATGAAGCACAATTTGCCTTGCAACTATATGAGCATCTTCTACGAGTCACTAAGTCGGCAGGCATAAAGGTTTCGTTGGAATTATCACTTCAAGCTACACTGAAATGTTTTCACCGAGTGTATGATGTTGCCCTCAAATCTGCTTGAAGAAAAAAAAGGGGGGGGGGTTTATCCATCAATACGATAGATGCCTTTCGAGCCGTGGAGCTCTTTTATCTTTCTTGCCTTTTTGGGTTGTCATCAAATCTACTTTTTATGGTGCCTTTGACACTGGGCTATAGTTCCATGCTTTCTTTGTGTAGAAGACCTTGTGGGCATATCACTTTTGGGGCTGCTTTTTCCTATCTCTTTGGCTACCATGTTATTATATGAGTGGGGATGCTTGGAAGGAAGGAGGGATTGATGGAATTGGGGCTCTTATGGTCTGGACACTCAAAGTCTTTTCTTGTGCGGTCAACTACCAGGATGGGTCGTCAAAGCGAAGATAAAGCGGAAGGCATGTGGTCAGTGTGAGTCCTGCTTTGATGTTCACGACTGGTGGATGCGTTAAAACAGGCAAGATAGACTAACCATATACATAATATGCTAGTATCTAATAACCTCTTGAAATGAAACTTTTTCTTTCTGAAATTGTTTTTAATGTGATTTTGTGGATTTGCGTTCAGTACATGGTTAATAGTTTGTTACTTCTGGTTTTGCCTCTGTTGGTTGTTCTTGTTGACGTAATCAACCCATATATATATATATAAAACAAACAAAGGTTCTCAGTGTATGCTTTGATTGATCATATGAATTATATATATAATATATAATTTTAAAGATACTTCCTTCTACAAAAATATCGTCGTTTGCTTTTGTGAACCTGGGTATGTAATCACCCCTAGAACGTTGCAGCGTTGACTAGTATTGGTTTTCTGTTATGTTGTTGCCCTAGAGGAAAACATACAGTTAAATTATTATTATTATTATTTTTATGATAAGCGTGATTATGCACTTCGTGTATTGTGCAAAGTATTAGGGCTTTTGGAAATTAGAAGTTCTATGTATATGCTTGTTAAGAAGGAAGTTTTGGGCCGAAAATATGTCCTGGGTTGATAGAAGGGCATAAATTATTGATAGAACCCCATTTTGATTCTACTCTTTCGGTGAGTAAAATTTGATAAAATTAATGACCTTTAGGGTGTTAAGATATGGTATGTTGATGATTCCTTTTGTGATCGATTTAATCATGTATCGACATAATGCCTTGATGGAGTAAGGTAATATCTTTCACGGTTCGTGAAGGTTAAGGTTTTCATCAACTGCTTAAGGTAACAACAAGTTCCTTTATTTAGTCAAACTTGTTTTGTACTTCCTTCTTGATGAGTGACCTTTCATTGCAAATTTAGAATGATGGTGTTGGAAGGTCGTGAATATATTTTGTTGTCAAAAAGGGAAAAGAAGTTATGGAATAGTTTGTTTATGTGTCGAACGTAATGATTATGATTACATCGTTATAGAAGTTCGTTATTGGAGGATGTCTATCTTCAATGGTATGTTATGTGTTTAGTCTCTGCATAGGTTACCATAAACTTAGTGATGAGATGTAAATTAAGGAGAGTTGAGAGACCTTTTCCTTTGTATACATCGTTTATGATATTAGGAAGTGAGTTGATGTCGGAAAATTTTAACCAAGTCTAGATTCATGGCTATGTTCCTCTAAAACGGGAGGATTATAAATCTATGGTATTACGAAAATTGCAAGGATGTGTTTTGAATGCTAGATTGCCTACTCAACTTGGGTATTAATGAGGCTTGTCGCTATTCCGGCCCCGGTTATGTTCAGTAGGTAAGTTGCTAGGTAATACCTATTCCGGACATTCTTACCGTTCTTTCCACTCCTCCGTATTAGCTATGAAGTCACTCTTTACCTAAGATATAATGGTTGTGGGTTGAATATAAGTTTTTCATCCTTTAAACCTTTTTGATTACATGATGGAACTTTGTGTTACCCTCGTTGTTCGTTTATAGCCTATTAGACCTATGGCCCTACGGAACGATTCCAAAACTATATTCTTTTTGGCAGCTAAGATCGGGCCTGGTTTTTATCTTTTGACTTCACCTTGAGAATGTGGATTGATGGGTTACACTTTAGATTTCAATCACGTAATCTATGGGATTACATGATTGAAATCCTAATACTCTCAACTCTTGTGTCTAATCATTCAAATTTCATAGTCTTGCGTATTTTGGTTGTCAACTTTTGTTGTTTTCGAGGTAGTTTTCATAACTAAAATTTATGGATTTCTTCTTAGTTGATATGTTGAAATTATATCTTGTTTCAAAAGGTTGTTAGAGGTTAGAACTTGATCCATTTCTTGAAATAGAATGTTTCCTTTCATGGTATTGTTAGCTAGTAGCTTATTGTTGCTATGTATAGTCTTATCTTGCTCAGTTCTCGCGAACTAACTTTGGTTATTAATTGTTGCAGATGACTTACATGGTTAGATGATGGAAAGACTTGTATATTATTGCATCAATCTTGGTTATATTGTTCCTTTGTATGAATGTGTATTATGTTATAAAATTTGGAAAGGGCCTTTGGACATTTTAGAAGAAGGGTCAGTGCCTGGTAAATGTATTGTAAAGTATTGTTGTTGTAACTGTTGAAACTTTGGCTTGTTTGGTTATCATGTGAAAGATGAAATTTTGATTACCGCTTGGTTATGTGATATTCTAGTGAATTTTAATCCTTAGAATAGTAGCGGGGCATGTCCCATGTTATTACTCTCTTGCTCCCTAGTCTTTGTTCGATAGAGATGGTATGTCCCTTTGATTTGTGCACCGTGTTGGAACGAATTGATATAACCTTGCTTTGTTTCCGCAAACGAGTACTGTTAAAATTTGCTCTTGAGTTAAAACGTTGAGTTGTAAACCCTCCTAAGGCATAGTAGCAATGAGTTTGTAAGCACTATAAAGTGAACTGGATAGTCCTCATAAAAGTAAAACTAAAATTTATATAGATGAATATATTAATGTAGACGTGATCTACTTGTAACCTTTGAGACCTGGAACAATCAAGAGGAAACTATCTTTTGTAACGGAATATGATAACTTATTATTTTATTTTATTTTATTTGAGCCAAGCTAATAAACACTATCCTTTTACAGTGAAACCTTAAATGATCTCATGGTGAAATCAATGGTTAGATTATAGAAAATGATAGGGTTTAATAAGTAGGAGTGAAAGTGATTAATAAAACCTTAAATCTCTCCCTATCGTTTGGAATATTTTCCTTTGTCAAACTTAATTAAGTAAAGTCTAGATGGAGCATTTAACCAATCTTGATAAACTCTTAACCTCAATGAAAGACTGATAGTAAACAATGTGACCTTGAAGCTAAATTCTGTTGTCCTGTTCTGTTAACCCATGCCTTGATTCATGGTGATATTCTTAAGCAAGGTCAAAATATAATCCTTAAACAAGAAGGCTATTGTTTTGAACCCTAAGCGGTACTTCCCTCAATCAGAGCTTATGCCTTCACCTGTGCAATAGAGATGTGGAACATGTGTTAGTGGCTTGAGTAAGATAAATTAACCTTGTAAGAAATGGAAAATGTTCTAAAATCAAATGAATAAGAAAGATTTGAACATCAAATTGATGATCCCAGTTTAGAAAGCTTGGCCTTAAGCTATCTAGCCAACCGTTGAAAATAAAGAAGTTCTCTCTTGTGAAAAGAATTGTGTGAATCATTACATGAAATTTTATAAGAACGTAAGTTGAGAATTAAGAGACACTTTAGTAAACAAGAAAATTTAACAAGAAATTCCTCATGGGATGCCCTAGCCGTGAGTGTGTCATGTGGATTGGACTTCCATGTTGTCTTGTCAAAAGAAGAGTACATTTTCCTTGATAGGTGTGAATGTTTCCATGTTGACCTTGTGGTCTCCCCTGTAACAAGTGGTTCCTAGTGTTGGTTGTAACCTTGTGACGACATGTTGTGTCGTGTTGTGTCAAAGCAAGTAAAAAAAAAAAGTTATCCTATATTCCACTTTGTGTTGTCGGTTCATGTTGGTACTTTTGGGTCATTACACCTCACTATTGATGACTTGAAGGAAGTTTGTTATGTAGATGGCTTCGATAAAGCTCCCGGTGTTGATGGTTTTCATTGTGAGTTCTACCAGTCTCTATGGACGACTGCTGGTCTAGATTTTGCATCAGCTCTATCTAGAAGTGATGTCCTCCAACATCTTGGGTGATCTGATCAACTGAGGAAACATCAAAATCATTCCTAAGTCTGGGATCCCAAACTTATCACCAGCTGGCGACCAATAACTCTACTCAATGTCTCATACAAAATTATGGCCAAAGACCTTGTTATCATTCTCACTAATCTACCTTTGATCATCAAGAACGAGAAAACCGGTTTTATCAAGAACAAATATATTTTAGACAACATTATTGCAGTTTGGGAGGGCATGGAATATGTCCGTCAAACTTATCAACCAACTCTGTTTGTTAAAATTGATTTTGAAAAATCCTACGACACAGTTGAGTGGCCTTTCATTCTGGCCATGTTGTAGGCTATTGGTTTTGGACCCAGATTCATCCGCTCTATCAATATGCTCTTTCAAAATGCAGGTGCCTATATTACTATCCATGGTCAGCAGACTGAGAGATTCTCTCTTCATCGTTCCATCTGGCAAGGTTTCCCTCTTCCTCCTTCTCTTTATGTCATTTTTGTTGAAGGTCTGATCTACTTGCTTGCTAATACTGCCAATGCTAGTTTAGTTAAAGGTATTCAACTACCTTCCTCTCCTAAGCAGTTGATTAATGCCCACTTTGCAGATGACTCTTTTCTCACTTTGGCTGAAACTAAGGCCTTTGTCACTAATGCCATGAAACACCTTTGTTTTTTTTGTCTTGCTTCTGGTTCTGCTATCCAATGGAAGAAAACCCAATGTTACAGACAGGTAGTGGGTCCCAAACCTCCTTGGATAGAGGGATTCTAATGGCTTTGGATTGAACCTGGTGTTCAATTTAAATTTTTAGGCATTCCCTTTTCCTTTATGGCATCCCTGCTGACCTTTTGAATTATGTGATTCAAATGAGTTGAGCAAAAATTTCTTTTTGGATTACCAAGCATTTTTCTCTTCTTTGGCAAATTCCAAGTCTGCTCCAAGGTTCTCATCGCCACTCATGTCTATTACTCATCATCTTTGGGAAACCTATAAAGCCGCTTACCATATCTTTGGAGAAATATCTACGTGATTTCTTATGGGCCAACTCCGAAGGGAACCATAGTTTTCACAGAGTTGCTTGGGACATATGTTGTATGCCCAAGGACATTGGTGGTCTTGGCCTAATCAACGTTCATATGCAAGGGTTTTCTCTCACTGCCAAATGGATTATTCGTAGTCTTGAAGGTGAGGAATCTTGGAAAATTCTTCTCAGAAATTGTATATCTCAAGGATCTCCACTTAATTGAAAGGCATGGCAGGGTTTGAACTACTACTCCTTCTATGTCCTGCTCTTGTTAAAATAGGTGGCTTTTTTGTGGCAAAAAGCATATGGAAATCTTAGGAACTTCTCAAACCCAATCTGCTTTGGCAGGGTGGTGGTTTCTGAAACAGGCTCTCTCTTAATTCTCTTAGTTTGTGGTGGAATCTTATGCTTGATTTAATGACGAACCCCTGGCTCTTTCCTTGCAGCTCAAGGGTTTACGTCTTTTCAAAAAAGAGATTCAATATATTCGGGACCTTTTTTGTCCCATCACCAGGGATTGGCTTCCATGGGATAGCCTAAAAGCTAATTTTTCTCTAAATGACAATGACAAACAAGCCATTTCTTTCATTCAAGATCTCATACCTGGCGATTGTTTGCATAAAATTGGTGTTACTACGCAGCACCTGTGGTGGTTTGATTGGCACTGCCCTCTATCACCCCTTTCAGAAACTATAAATGTTGGTTGGGCTACAAGCTTCTCACCCAGAAGCAGCTTCCTCTCCAAAATTTAAATGCTTGATGGAGCCTGCATTCCACTCATTTTGGGTGGAAGCAACACTTCAATGTTGTTTGGGCCATTCCTATAGAGCCCAAAGTTGCGCACTTTCTCTGGAGCATTCTTCATCAAGGGCTTCCTATGGGCAAGTGCCTTGTTCTTTTGGGAGCTCCCCCGCTGCGTTGCCCATTATGCAACCACATAGAGACTCTTCTTCATCTCTTTTGGTTACGCCTCATGCTCTCGATCCTCCGCCTCGCGCCGGATTCATACCATTTTTCAACCTTGTTTTCCCACCTTCTTCATGTGGAAAATGGTTCTTTTGGGGGATCCGGCCTTTATTCCTGCAAAATTTTACAACATTTGACATTCTTTCAGATCGGCTATTTTATATCACATTTGGAAATCTAGAAATGCTGCTATTTTTAATAAAGAGACAGTGGATAGAATTTTTGTTATTTCTAACAAACTTGCTGTCATCTCCAATATTTCACTTCAGATCCAGGTACAGGCGGAGAAAGTCCGAATAGAGGTTGAAAATTTGCAAACTCTGCTGGACCATTAGGGGAGTGCCCCTTGTGTTGTTATTCGCATCCTGCCTGATTCCCCTCGCCGCCGCTCCCACTCGTAAGGCGGCCGCTAGTCCCGTGGACAGCACAACTTCGACTGGGGTATGGCTCGTGAGCGGCGTAGCGCCTCTCCTCACCAGTGGGTATCTCCGCCTCCTTCTTGAACTTTGCCTCGCTTCCGGGTTTTCGGTCCGGGCCGGACTCGGGCACTGCAGCATGGTGGCTCCGGGAGGCAGGTGCCCGACCAGTCAAAGTTTTCACGGCTTTCTCTTGCTATTTCACCCTCCCGGCGGAAACGAGGAGGAACAACAACAGATTGATGGCTGGGAGCAGCTGATGACGCCCCCGATACTACTCTTGGTGGTTGGGGTGACCGTCCAAAGAGCCCACCGCCACCACCACCTTCCTCCATGTTTGTTGCTGCTGCCTAGCTCCATGTTTGGAGTTTCTCTGGTTCTCGGCTTTTCTGTTTTAAGCTTTTTTGATTGAAAATGCGTCTATTGACATGACACTTTGCTACTCGTAGCCTTTATGGCTACTTTGATCCTGCTTACGGGGTGTGATCTTTTCCACCCGATTTTGTATGATTAGCATTGTACTTCATTATTAATATATGGTTATGCTTTTCAATAAATAAAAAAATTCCTCTGCCCTTAAAAATCATATCTAACTTTGATGGTGGAGCTCACAAATAAACGAGCCCCTATTTGGCCACGTGAAACAACTACTAGTCATGCCTCATTATTGCCTCTAATTCTGTATTTCACGAATCGCTTTGGTGTTTGCCATTTTTATAATCTTATTATGATCTTTTAAGTACTGCAACTTTGCTGTCAGCTGAACACCAGTCACATAAATTATTCACAACAAATTGCATCAATAGAAGCGATTCCTTAATCTTAAACAAATGTGGCAGGAAGTGGTCGGTATGCAGATCTTGTTTTTTGTGCAGGATTCAAATTACAGGTTTTGTGCAGGCCACGAGGGGGTCAGAGCGTTGATAAAATATTCAGACAAGACTTATAGAACACTTGTAGAGAAAACTTCTATAAAAGAAAACTTGAAGAAAAGACTTGTAGAAAAGACCAGTTACAGACTATGGCTGCTTCCCCTCTCTCATACAGACTAGCAGTTGAAGTGATAGTACTGCTAGTTTCTGCGCTGGATGTTTAATATGATGATAATCTTACAACAATGGATATTTATGCAAGCGAGCTTATGGATGCTGCCCATAGTGATATTGAATGGTTAAAGTCCATTAGAAGAAGACTTCACGAGTACCCAGAAATCAAGTTCGAGGAATACAATAGAAGCGCCCTTATCAGAAATGAGCTGGATAGAATTTGTGTGTCATATGAGTGGCCATATGCAAAGAATGGCGTGGTGGCTCAGATTGGTTCTGGATTGCCTCCTGTTGTTGCTCTCAGGGCTGACATGGATGCCCTGCCTTTACAAGTATGATTACGTGTTTCAAAACAATGTTAATCATGATTGTTTGCGTAAGGTATTAGTTATTTTTAATGTTTGATAGTGTGTTGGTTTATGTAATTCAGGAGCAAGTGGAGTCGGATTACAAGAGCAAACTAGCAGGAAGAATGCATGCATGTGGGCATGATGCACATGTCACAATGCTGCTTGGGGCTGCTAAAGTAGTGCACCAAAGGAAGGACAAGCTCAAGGTTGGTCCATTTTTTATTTTTTTGGTTGTCTCACATAGTTTTCATGATTTTTTTTATTTTTTATTTTGGAATTATTGAGGAATCATCACATATTACACTTCAGCACAGTCTCAACCAACCTCAGTATTATTTATCCTGGCTTGAGGAGACCACCAGGTACATAAGTTTCACACAGCCTCAG
Source organism: Taxus wallichiana var. yunnanensis (assembly GCA_018340775.1). NCBI lineage: Eukaryota > Viridiplantae > Streptophyta > Pinopsida > Cupressales > Taxaceae > Taxus > Taxus wallichiana. The sequence continues at coordinate 816,213,659 of CM031237.1, forward strand.
TTCAACTGAAACCTATTGTACCATATTGTACATATTTATAATCATGAAAGTTATCTGCCAATGGGGCCCAGACTTTACCAATCAACCAAGACTCCATTGGCAGATAGCTTTCATGATTATAAATATGTACATATGGTACAAAGCTATTAGTTTAAACAAAAACTGAACGGAGTGGCCACCCGGCATTCTGGATGCCACAAAGGAATTGAAGTGCATCTCCACCATTCTGTAGTGGCATCCAGAACGGTGGATAATTACTTCCCAAAGTATTAAGTCCAGTTGGCGTATCACTTTCAGTCTTATCCAACACTTACGAATGCTTGCCTGTGCTGCCTGGATGTTACCGACAAAAATATTCGGGCAACAGTCGAAACTTTTCAATTTAAATAGAACCAAGGCCAATTCATATACACGTAGCGCGTGCAAGGGATTAATGGGGATGTCGATAATAGACTACGAGCAGCAGACCAAACATTCGTGCGTGCTGGTTACGCCCAACTCTTAGGAAGAGTTGCTTCCCCATTCAGGTTGAGATGGCGAACAATTGCATCTTACCCCCAATGCATGCAAATGATCAAAGTCCAACACCACTTATTTTTGTGTAGTTTTGAATCTCCATAACTTAATCAGAAATCACCATAACTCTATGATACGACAAAAAATAGTTTTCAAATTGAATGACTTTAAATCACAACATTTCTATTTAATTGCAAGGAAAATAAAATTTCTGCACAGATAATCTGCCAAATGCGGCGTATGTATGAGGGCCAATTGGCTGAATCGTCATATAAAGCAACATTCCTAGACACGAGATCAGGTTGAAAGGGTTTGAAAATATAAGAAATTTAATTCCATGTCCTCGGCCTTGGGGGCATCCTAAAATGTGTGTTTGAAAGGCTCAGGGTCTATGTCAGGCTGGACATTTGGGACAGGACTGGCCACAATGTAGGATATTTGGTCCTAGCGGTGAACATCGATTACCACTGTACGAAGAGTATTAAACGGTGGACACAAAATATGGAAACAAACGGTCCATGAAAAAAATATGATAAATTGTATATAAAAAATATGGTAATTTTATTGATTAAACACATAATTACACAACAGATTAAAAATTATTGAAGTGACGAAGAATTCTGGCTTAAACAGCTAATATAATAAATATAACATCAGTTCCAAATCTGTTTTGGCTGATTTTTTATTATTTCCAACTGCAGGTTTTGATTTTTTGTATTTTCTGTTTTCAAAATATAAAATCTCGAAAATTTCGGTGTTTGATACAGTGGATGGAGGAAAATGCAAAAAAACAACAAATTTCTCCAAATCAACTGTATTTGGAATCTGTGATTACCACACAAAACATGCCCTTGTTAAGAGGCTTCCAGAGCACATTTCAATTGAATTTTCTAAGTAGTCAGAAAGGAGTTCAAATTCTAGCGTCCATTGAAGTTGTCATGTATGGAGTAGATGGTTAAACCCACATACGAGTAATGTTAGACTTATAATGCCACAAATGAATGTTGTAACTCCACCGTGAATCCCTTGATCAGCCATATGAGAAATCAAACACCCATTTGCCAACTTGGGAACTTGGAAAAATTCTTCTACAACTTGTGGAGAAGGGTATCCAGAACAGGCTCTTGAATTGCAGTGATCGTGGTATGAACAACATTAGATGGATAGAATCAAACTTCTGAACTCATGCCATGACATCTAGTCTCTGCTTGAGAAGAAAATAAATCTTTTATCATTCATGTTACTATCCAAACAATTTGTCTCGTATGCTTCAAATGTTTTCCATTCTTAAATTTCAAGGTACTATTGTCACATAAGAGTCCACAAAACAGTCTCACTTGAGTCTGTTAAACGTAATTCATGGCTATATCTTGTCATTATCGATAGCTCAAATGAACACCACGAGTCTTGAGAGTTCTTTAATTCCATTGTCTGGTCATGACTATTATGAGTTGAATTCCTGGAAAAGTTTGTCCTTAATCATGGAATACATAGGGATGGAGCATCATTAAAGTTTTTCTTTAATCCAGGATTCTAATATTCTTAAGTCCCAATTTTTGTAGGTTACGTATTTGCAAAGCATTCTTTATGTGTTTTCTAGCTTTTAGCCCGTTCTTTTTTCCTTCACCTATCCTATAGCATCCCTAGTTGAAATTTTTCTTCAATATCTAATTGTGGATTATAGCCTAGTGTACGATAAATTTTAAAAAAATTCTCACAAATTATCCATATGTTCCCCGATGGTGAGTGAAATATTTATCTTGAAGATGAGGAGTGTTTAGCTCGAAAGTAGGCTTTTTGATGGTGGTACTTGTCACCCTCCCCATAGGGCATATAGGGTAGGGCGAGTGCTCCATAGGAGCCTTGATGGATATGTTGCACGACCTCCTCTCCCTCCATATTGAATAGAGGGGGAGGGTCACCATATAGATATATAGGGGTGTGTCGGTCACTCGACTCGATGGATATATAGGGCTATCGAATACACCATATTTATCTAGATAGGGGGTCATATCCCTCCCCATATATCAATATTAGTATCAGTCTTAGTATCAATCTCAGAGGGGCGCCATATTTATAAAAAAACTCAACTCTATATCTTCCAATTAAAATATGGTATGTTGTTGGTTCACGTACTCCACAAATGCTGAATTATTTTAATTATACTACGTGTAGAGAACAAGCTACAAGATGCAAAAAGTTTTGTCTTTCGGAATGTTATCCTCGTCCTCGTCTTAATTCTATGTGTTCTTTATTCCGAAGTAAGATTTTCTATAAGTATCAAATTTCAACCTTATGAGGTACGGAGCTCGAGGAAATATTGGAATCAAACAGAAAACAAATTTTCATTATGTGATGGAGGTTCTTGAACTCGAGGGCCTGTAGCAAAAGAAATTTTTTCTGTCACACTCCATGATGCCCGCGGTGGAGAATTTGTGGAACTGATTTCCTAAATTTATTAATGTGCAACCACTTAGTTGTTTGAGTGGAGTGGTTAATATTAGTTGACATTTTAGTCTCTGTTAAGTTGATAAATTCCTAACTTTTGTGGTAGATAACTATCGTAGAAGTTGGGACTTTAGATAGGAGTTTTTATTTACTTATTGTTGGGGAACTTCTAGGTAGGGAATGGGGAAGGGTACTCAGGAAGATTAAACCCTCTTATTGCTAAACTATGTTATGAACTGGACAGTCAATTGAACTGACTGATATTTGTAGTAGATCTTTTTCGCAATGGATTTTTGAATTAATGCAGAGATTGTTATTTTTTTGTTAGATTCCTTCGCTCATTCCTTTTCTGTTGTTTTCTTTTTCATTTTAATGTTCAGTTTGCAGGTATTTTTTTATACTGTAAGTTGTTGCAGGTGGTGGCCTACATCAGTTGGTATCAGAGCAGGTATGGCCCAAAGGGGATGTCATATGAACTAGCTAGCAAGAGGAAAAAGCAATGTAAGGCCTAGGAGAAATGTTGAAGATGAATTACTAAGAATTCTATAATCTCTTGAGGCTAGGTTAATGCATGAGTACTCTGAAGAAGAACCAAAAGTTCAAAGGGCTCCGGTTGGAGCCATAAACCCCATGGAAAGGCTCATTGAAGCTATAGCTAGACAAGGGGCCAAGGTTAAGGTTAAAGTCCCCGATTTCAAAGGTGAGATAAATCTAGAAGTGTTTATGGATTGGATTCAAGAGATAGAGAAATACTTTGAGATGGAAGGAATTGAGAAAATTGATCCACGAAGGGTCAAAGTTTATTCATAAAAATGAAGTCTCATGTTGCTCTATTGTGGGAGAATCTCTAGAATGTTAGAAGAAGACAAGGGAAAGATAAAATACGAATGTGGCCAAAGATGCTAAAACATTTGAAAACTAAGTTTATTCCCTCTAATTATCAGCAAAAAAAAATTTTTGAGAGTTTCAAAATCTAAGGCAGAAAGAGTGATCGATACAAGCTTATACTTGAGCAATATCGAGGCTGCAAATTAGGACTGATTTTTAGGAAGATGATGAGCATAGAGCAACTAGATACATGAATGGGCTTAGGTTTTAACTCCAAGATGAGTTGGCTCTTCTCAAAGTGAACATCGTGGATGAGTCATATCAATTTTCTTTGAAAGCAGAGGAAAATGTTTACAGGCAATGCAAATTGGTTAGGAAAAGGGGTGGAAACAATTTGAATAGAGGAAGAGGAATTTCCTAATACTCCACAAGGGATGCAGAACTAGAGGAAGGTAAGGAACCAAAGATTGATTTTGGTGGAAGAGGTGCTTTTAGAGGTAGAGGTAGAGGCCAACAAAGGTTTGGATATTGGAGACCAGTGAAGTGTTATACTTGTGGCGACCTCATAGAGAAGTTGATTGTCCTGAACACTCTAGAGTTACCAATGGAGTCATGATGGCTCAAGAGGAACCCCAAGTAGAAGAAATTGAAGCCAAGATTGGAGAGAACTTGATGCTGCAAAGAAACTTAATAGAAAGAGACCAAGAGGCCCATGAAGTAGATTTGAGAAGAAAGAGCGTGTTTTGGACAAAATACAAGTGCAAAGACAAAGTGTGCAAGGTGATTATAGATGGAGGATCTAATGATAATCTGGTAAGTACTGAAATGGTGCAAAAATTGCAGCTTACTTGCATTCCAAAATTGAATCCTTATAAAATTTCTTGGTTGAAAAAGGATCATAGTGTACATGTAAATCAATCTTGTCTTATTAATTTCAAAATTGGTCCTTATGAAGACAAAGTATTATGTGATGTAGTGTCAATGGATGCTTGTCACTTGTTTTTGGGAAGGCCTTGACAATATAACAAAGGAGTAATCCATCATGGGAAAGAGAACACTTATGAAGTACAACATGGAGGGAAGAAACATCTTTTAAAACCATGGAAAGAGGAAGGGGCATCTAAAATCTCTCTAGTATCAATGAGCTATAAAAAATTTGCAAACAAACTAAATGAGAAATTTCTTATCTTTTATGCCCTAGAGAAGAAAAGAGAAATGAAGAGAAACTCCCACAAGAAGTGCAGAAATTAATAGCAAAGTATTCTGATATAACCCCAAAAGAATAACCTAGGGGATTACCTCCCTCACAAGGCATTACTCACCATATTTATTTAGTGTCAGAATCAAGGCCTGCTAATCAACTAATTGATAATCTGGTAATTTTACCTACATAAGAAAATGAAGAAATGAGAATGCAAATATCAAATTTGTTAGAGAAGGGATTCATAAGGGAAATCATGAGTCCATGCGCCACACTAGCCCTACTATCACTAAAGAAAGGAGGAAAATGGATAATTTTTGTGGACTCTTGAGCTATCAACAAGATCACAATAAAGTACTGATATCCATTACATAGAATGGATGACATATTAGATTGTTTGGAAGGTGCAAAATCTTCTCCAAAATGGATTTGAGGAGTGGTTACCATCAGATCTGGATTTGAGAAGGAGATGAATAAAAGAAAGCTATTAAGACCAAGGATGTTTTGTACAAGTTTTTGGTGATGCCATTCGGCATGTCTAATGCTCCTACCACTTTTATGCGGACTATGAACCAGGTATTTAGACCATACATTGGAAAAATTGTCATAGTTTATTTTGATGACATATTGATTTTTAGTAAAGATTTGGAAACTCATTTGGATCATTTGAAGAGAGTTTTTGATACCCTTAGAATGGAAAGGTTGTTTTTCAATCTTGAGAAGAGTGAATTTTGTAAGGAAAATTTGGTATTCTTGGGTAGTGTGATTTCAGCAAATAGAGTGAGCATGGACCCAAAAAAAGATCAAGGCTATACTTGAATGGCCTATTCCACAAAGCATAATAGAGGTAAGGATCTATCATGGATTAGTAAACTTTTATAACAAGTTTATTCGAAATTTTAGTGGTATAAGTGCTCCATTAACCGATTGTACCAAGGGAAAGTCCTTTTCTTGGACTCAAGCAACTGAAAGAAGTTTTGAACAACTTAAAAAGAAGGTGAAGGAAGATCCAATTCTCTCTTTTCCAGACTTTGAAAATGTTTTTATTGTTGAGTGTGATGATGTAGCAGCTTCGATTAGAGAAGTGTTAAGCCAGGAAGGCAAACTTGTGGCATATTTTAGCTAAAAGATAAATGACTCAAAAACATTGTATGGAACTTATGATAAAGAGTAAGATTTGTATACTATTGTTTAAACATTGAAGTATTGGTGTGCCTCCAATACTTCACATAAGCAATATTGCATAGGGAATTATTTTATTGACAAACAATCAAGCATTGAAGTATATAAATTCTCAAGCCAAGTTATCACATAAGCATGCCAAATGGGTCTCATTTTTGCAGAGTTATACATTTGTGGTGCAACATGTGAGTGGAAAAACTAATGTTGTGGCAGATGCTTTAAGTAGGAGGCATCACTTACTGGTTACTATGACTAATGAAGTTGTTGGGTTTGAAGAAATGAAGAATGAATATGCAGTTGATCCATATTTCAGCAAAGTTATTGGTACTCTAAACAATCCAACAACTTTATGTGGGGAATCTTATGGTGACTACTTTTTTATGGATGGTTTTCTATTTAAGGGACTCCAAATTTGTATTCCCATTGGGTCCAGAGAGAAAAATTGATTAGAGAGATGCATTCAAATGGCTTGGGAGGTCATTTTGGTAGAGACAAGACTTACACCTTGGTAAGTGACAAGTTTTTTTGGCCTTAGATGAGGAAGGATATTAATAAATTTGTTTCTAACTGTAGAATTTGTCAAGTGTCTAAGTGCGACAACAAAACACTGGGTTGTATAAACCCTTACCAATACCTAAAGGACCATGGATTGAAATTTCCATGGATTTTGTCTTGGGATTGCCTCATACTCAAAGGGGTGACGATTCCATCTTGGTCGTGGTAGACAGGTTCTCTAAAATGGCCCACTACATTCCATGCAAGAAGACTATTTATGCTAGTAAGATAGTTGCAAGAAGACTATTTATGCTAGTAAGATAGTTGATCTCTTCTTTAAAGAGATTGTACGCTTACATGGGCTTCCCAATACTATCACAAGTGACTGGGATACAAAATTTCTTATTCACTTTTGTAGAACTTTGTGGAGATAAATTTATATCAAATTACAATATATCTCAGCCTATCACCCTCAAACGGATGGACAGACAGAGGTGGTAAATAGAAGCTTGGGAATTTTTTTGAGATTTTTAGTTGGGGACAGCCCAACACAATGGGACTTAGTCTTGTCATAGGCTGAATTTTCTTTCAACTCTAACATTAATAGATCTATAGGTGAATCTCCATTTCATATTGTTTTGGGAAACAATCCAAAAGGTGTAGTGGATTTAATTGATCTCCCCATGGAGAAACGAAATAGCCAAGATGCAGAAGACTTTGTGAAACATATATATGAAGTGCAAGAACAAGTTAGGAAAAGGCTGCAAATGACAAAACAGCTGTACAAAATGCCTGTTGACTTACATCGGAGGGAAAAGATATACCAAGAAGGTGAGCTAGTCATGGTGTACTTGCGTAAATAAAGGTTTTCTCAAGGCACATACAATAAATTAAAGCCAAAGAAAATTGGCCCTTGCAAGATTCTCAAAAGGATTAATGAGAACGCATATTTGATAGACTTGCCAAAGGACTTTGACATCAGTCCTATTTTCAATGTGGTGGATCTTTATTCCTATCATGCAGGCCCTAAAAAAGTTCAAGACGAGAGTGGAGTCGAAGAACGGACCAAGCATTTGCCAAATAAAATGCGAGAGTAGATTGAGAAGATAGTGGACAACAAGATTAGTACTACAAGGGCCAAGAATTATAAGATGTATTTAGTGAAGTGGAAGGGATTACTTGATTCCGATAATACTTGGATCACAGAAGAGGAACTTATGAAGATAACAAAACTATATGTTGTTGAACTAGGAGGTTCATATTTTTAAAAGAAGGGGAGAATGATGCCCACGGTGGAGAAATTGTGGAACTAATTTCCTAAATTTAGTAATGTACAACCACTTAGCTATTTGAGTGGACTGGTTAAGATTAGATAGCAGTTTATTCTTTGTTTAGTTAATAAATTCCTAAATTTTGGGGTAGTTAGATGTCGTAGAAGCTGGGACTTTAGTTAGGAGTTTTTATTTATTTTTAGTTGGGGAACTTCTTGGTAGGGAAGGGAAAGGATACTCAGGAAGAGTAAACCCTCTTATTGTTGAGTTGTGTTATGCACTGAATAGTCAATTTAAGTGACTAATATTTGTAGTAGATATTTATCACCATGGATTTTTAAATTAATGCACAGACTGTTGTTTTTTTGTTAGATTCCTTCTCTCATTCCTTTTCTGTTATTTTATTTTTCATTTTAAATCTCATCTTGCAAATATTTGTTTATACTACAAGTTGTTGCAGGTGGTGGCCTACATCACTCCAAGGAGGAGCTTCTCCCATGTGTAACAATCAAGGCACATTAAATATGCCCCTACTCTTTCATTTTATGCTCTTTGCGAACATGATTAATATTAATGAATATAACTCATTAATCCATTGGAAAAAGAAGGCTCCCGTTCTATTTAGATTGCAATAATTATATTTTATCCTTTCTAAGTAAATTCAAGGAAGAGAATTAAGGAGAGGTTGTCAATGGCCATTTAAAAAAAAACCTGCATGTGCATGCTCAGATTTTAGGTACAATTCATAATAATTGTGATCTTAGGGATATTTATAATGAATATGAAAATTTACCCTTTAATATGAGATTTATAATAAATTGGGATTCATTGTAGTTGCTACTCTACCAGAGCCATTGCTCTTCCCTAACTGGATTTGAATTTTGCTCATGTTTGGATGAAAACAAAATCATCATGTTTGACCTCCGTAGATAGGTGATGTGTGTTTTGAATCCTTATGCATTTAAAAATATTTTCATGTTGCCCAAAAGTAACACTATCCTAACTAATCCGTTGTCAAATATTTCTATGACAATTCTGAAGATTTTAATATTTCTATGTAAAAATCCCAAGTTTAAAAAGAGATAGTGAATATGCATATTTCTCATGAGTGTTGTCCTTATATGTATAATTATTTCTACTACATTTTCCATCATGTCAAAGTTTGATTGGGGACAAGTAATTAGTGATTCCTCAATATTTCAATTAAGTACTATCTAGGAGACTAGATTTTTCGCATACCTCCTACATGATATATGCTCTATTAGCATACAAAGACTTATCTTGGCAATCCATGTAATATTGACAAGAAGAATAGTAGTGAACCGGTTCAATTATGGATCCCATGCTTCTTGAAAATGTTGTGCAAACCAAACTTCATGCAATTAATGCATGGTACATGTTTTTTATATGCTTACAAGCCATATTCCTATTGCAAATGTGTATGTGTTGTGTACTTTTCATGATCTACACTCTAGATGATTTCAATCGTCTAGATTGTATATGCGGAACCGAGGATCTGTATGGGTGGTATTAGCCCATTTTTTTATATAGAGATGGTTTTGATACCCATTATGTTGTCATGTTGATTGGATATTGTTTTGTAGATGCATCTATGTATACTCACACATGCATTAGGGTAAAATAGAAATTTGAAGTACATTATTGTATTGTAAATGGTGGAGTTAACCCATTAAGGAAGATTGTAATGAACTTATTATATTGATGAAATATATTAAAAACAATAGAACACAATATGATGGAATGAAATAAAGCATGTGACTAAGCCACTTTGATGGGCCAATCTCCACAACCTTACATAAGAAAAAAATTCTTCATGTGATGGTATACTACTAACCTTACCTCCTATATATACCATACTTATGCTATGGAGAACATTTAGGTCAACCATACTACCGATTTGAAGCATTAAAAATTATTATGTGACTTGATTCAAGGTTATACAAGACACACTTTAGCCACTTTATCCCAGTACACGCTATAGGCTAAGGGTGTAGCATGGCCAACCTCTTCGAATAAGTGGTGTCCTCAGATTTGATCATATGTGGATGGTCATGTATGGAATTTTTCCTCCCATGTTGCATCCTCGCTTGGTAGGTTCTTCCACTTGACCACCCTTGTATGCATCCTCTTGAATCGAGTTTGGTTCCAAGATGATTTTTCCTTATTCATTAAGCTCATGTAACTATAATATTTGGATACAAATCTTCTACCCGGAGTGATTGATCCTTAGCCTCACCCCCTAGTTTATGGACATGTAAAATTTGATTAGCTCATTCAGAGTCATTCAAAAATTATCAATATTGAGGAAAAAACTTGTTTGAAGGGGAGGGGAATGTTATGCCCCTATCCTATAACATGTTTTGGGATATGTGTGGTCAATGTGTGGCTAGAGGAATCTTTAATTAAGTCATTTAATCATTTCTAATGCTTCATATTGGTAGTAAGGTCACCCTAGATAGTTTTGTTAACATAAGTAGGGTATATGCAGGAGGTCAGGTTAAGAGTAGATGATCATATTGAGTATTTTTCTCTTATTGTAAAGTTGCAAAGGTTTCCCCCTCGATGTGGCTTGGTTATATTACTCTCTTATTTCTATCAAATTGTGTTATGTTGTTGTGATTCTATTTCAATAATATATTAAGTTCATTATAAGTGGTATCAGAGCTTCAGTTTGGAAAAAGTAGGGTCAAAACTCTAATTTTCAAGAACCATCTATATGTTATATATTGTTAATTTTATTGCAGCTTTTTAAAGTGAAATGGGAAAATGATTAAAGGAAGTTGCAGTGAAAATTTATGCTTTGGTGATCATTTTTAGGGAGTTATCGTGTGTTGGTATATTCATAAATTCACATAGACCATATTTTCTGGAATTACTTAGATTTCTTTACATTTTTGAAATGTTCGTAGAACTTTAGTGTAGGTTTGTTCTCTATAGTTTTGGATTTGAGGTTGAATTCATTCCAAAATAGTTTGATCAAAGTTTGGTCAAAGATGAAAATCAAATTCTGCATTGCGGTCCACAAACTAGTGGATGAAGCTAAGGATCTTTCACTTTGGGGAGAAGATTCCTATCTTGACAAATTTACTAGGATATTATTGAAGAAGGAAGAATCATCTTTAAACCAAACTAGATTCAAAAGGATGGAAACTAGCATATATATCTTAAATGCATGTATCTAAAATACAGTGAAAGATACCAATCTTGAGACACCTGTGATTGCATGCATAGGTGTGAAATGGATTTATAAAACTAAATATAAAGAAAATGGAGAAGTTGAAAAATATAAAGAAATATTAGTAGCTAAGTTATTTGCACAAGAATATAGAATTGATTACAATGAAAAATTCTCTCCCGTAGCAAGACTCGATATTGTTAGAATGGTACTAGCTATTACAGCTCAAAATAAATTGAATTTTTTTCAAATGGATGTTAAATCATCTTTCTTGAATGGTTATCTAGAAGAAGAATTTTATGTGCAACAGCCACCAGGATATGAAGTAAAAGGATATGAAGACAAGGTTTAATAGTTGAAGAAGGCACTTTATGGACTAAAGTAAGCACTAAGAGCATGGTACAGTAGGATAGATTCATACATGATAAATAATGGATTCAACAAAATTACTAGTGAGCTTATGTTATACACCAAATTCAATGAGCAAGGTCAAATTCTAATTGTTTTCTTATATGTTTATGATTTGATATTTACAGAAATCTTTCTATAAACATGTTTAAATCTGCAATGGAAAAATAATTTGGGATTGATGAAATATTTTCTTGGTATAAAAATCATAAAAAAATGATAATCAAATCTTCATTTGTCAAATAAAATATGCAAAAGATGTATTGAGAAGGTTTAGAATGATAAATTGTAGTCCGGCTTCTACACCTATGGGCATAGGCACAAAACTAAGTAGAGAAGATAATGAGATAGATTTTGATTAAATTATATTCAGAAAATTGGTAGGTAGTTTGATGTATCTTACAGAAACTAATCCGGATATAATGTATAGAGTTTGTTTAACTTCAAGATTCATGGATTCGCAAAAGAACTCACACTGTAAAGTAGGAAAAAGGTTGTTGAGGTATATTGTAGGAACTATGAATTATGGCATACTGTATTCTACTTTAGATGTTTTTCAGTTGATTGGATATATAGATAGTGATTTTGCAGGAAGTATAGATGATAGAAAGAGCACATCTAGATATGAATTTCATCTTGGAACGGTATTGTAGCATGGGCATCAAAGAAACAACCAATAGTGACAATCTTATGAATAGAAGTAGAATATGTAGTAAGTACATCAACAAGATGTCAAGAAGTTTGTATGCTAAGAATTTTGAAGGATCTAATGCATGAGCAAGAGGAGCCTACTACAATCTATTGTGAAAACAAGTCCACCATTGCACTATCAAAGAATCATGTTTTCCATAAGAGGACAAAGCACAATGACACTAGATATCACTTCATTTGAGAATTGTTCAATGATGGAAAATTCATCCTACAACATTATATGTTAAAGGAGAAACTTGCAGACATATTCACAAAGGCATTACCACAAGAACAATTTGCGTATTTGAGAGAAATTTTGGGCATTGTAAATATTGATATAATTAGCTGTTGATAGTTGAAATTAGGGGGAGTGTTGGAAATAGTTATTTCAACCACTAACAATAAAAACTCCCCTGATTGCACCTCACCACCAAATACTCTAATCAACTTCCCTGACTTATTAAGATATTTCTTGGTTTGTGATTGAAAAAAAAACATGTGATAAATTTATTATATAAATTTCTAATGTCCTCTATAAAAAGAGGTGAATGTAAATGTTTCATGCAAGAAGGAAGCGAATAGAATTTTTTTGATCTTCTATTCTTCTATCTCTACCCACTAACAAATATACCCACACTCTCTCATTGTATGCTCTTGGAAAACATGAATAACATTAATTAATATGACTCATCAATGCATTGGAAACAAAACAAACCATTCTATTTAAATAGCAATAATTTTATTTTATCCTTTCAAAGTAAATTCAAGGAAGAGAATTGAGGAGATATTTTCAATGGCCATGTCAAAACAAAACCTACATGTGCACACTCAAATTGTAGGTACAATTCATAATAATTGTGATCTTAGGGATATTTGTAATGAATATGTAAATTTACCCTTTAAGATGAGAATGGGGTCTCATTATGGAAGTTGGGATTCGTTGTATTTTCTGATCTACTAGAGCCATTGCTCTACCCTAACTTACTTTGAATTCTACTCATATTTAGATAAAAACAAAATAGTCCTATTTGACCTCTGTAGACAGGTGATGTGTGTTGTGAATCCTTATGCATTTACCTATATTTTGAAGTTACCTAAAACCAACACTATCCTAACTAAGAATTCGTCAAATATTTCTATGATAATTCTGAAACTTTTAAGATTTCTACGTAAAAAACTCAAGTTTAAAAACATATATTGAATATGCATATTTCTCGTGAGTGTTTCCCTTATATGTATAAGTCATTCTACTACATTTTCCATCATGTCGAGTTTTATTAGGGATAAGTAATTCGTGATTCCTCAATATCTCAATTAAATACTATCTAGGAGACTAAAGTTTCCGAATACCTCCTACTTTTCATATGCTTTATTAGTATACAAAGACTTATCCTAGCATTCCATGCAATATTCACAAGAAGAATAGTGGTGAACCAGTTCAATTATGGATCCCATGCTTCTTGAAATTGGTGTGCAAGATGAAATTCACATGATTAATGCATGATACATGTTTTTGATATGCCTACAAGCCATATTCCTATTGTGAATGTGTATGTGTTATTTATTTTTCATGATTTACACTCTAGACGATTTCAATTGTCTAGATTGTATATGCGAAATGGGGTATATGTATGGGTGGTTTTATCTCATTTTTTATACGCCCATTGTGCTATAATATTGATTGGATATTTTTATGTAGATGTGTCAACATATACTCACACATACATTAGGTAAAAAAAAAAACTTTGAAGTACATTATTGTATTGTAAATGGTTGAGTTAATTGATAAGGAAGTGTTGTCGCCCTCAAAATCCCCCTCATTTTTTAAGTTAAATTCAAAAATTTTGAGCTCACAACCTCAAGAAGTGTTCAAGTAAAGTTGGAAGTTTGAAAAGATAGAGAAATTCATGCTTTGAAGTTGTTTCAACTCTCCAGTCTGCGTGGTTTGATAAATTTTCCGTTTCCTTGTCTTGACACGTGAAAATTCTATTGCAACCTCCATTTGAATGAAATTTTAAATATTTCTATGGACATGGATTGTCGAACATTATACTGTTTTCAATTCCTTGCTTCGTGAAATAAATTTGAAAATAAGGCATGAAATGGTCTAGTCTTCTTCTTCTCTGCATTTTTCCACATTCGTGAATGATGGGCGTTTTCTTCCATATCAAATTTTGGCCCTAGAATCCACGAGTAGTATGTGGATATATCTGATTGGATGCGGCATGGTCATGTTTCAAGAAACAAAGGAAGTCTCCACATTTCCAAATGGCACAACTCGAAGGACAGGACCCAAGGAAAGTTCTAAAACTTACGCCAATCTTCCACATGTCCAGGGTCCAAAATGAAGAAAAATTGAGCCCAAATCAGCTAAGTATGAAAGGATCAATGGACGATGCTATGTGCTTCATGAGTGCAATTTCAAGGGTCAAAGCTAGGGTAGTTCTCAAACTTGCACCAATCCTCCATGTGTCCCAGGTCCAAAAAAGGGGACAGAGCCGATTGCTTAAATTGACTAAGTATGAGTAGGTCGGCGGAAGCCTCCACGTGCCTCAATGACACAATTTTAGTAATGAAACCAAAGGGCCAATCTTTAAATAAGTGCCAGTTCTCCATGTGTCTAGAGGTCAACATAAGTCAAGTGGGAAGTAATCCTGAATTGGCTAAGTATAAAAGAACCGGCGGAGCTCTCCACATGTCAGCATGGCGCAACTTCAAAGGAAAAATCCAAAGGTAGGTTCCAAATGAGCGCTAGCTCTCCACGTGTCCAGGGTCAGATATACGGCCCCGCCAAACAAAAGGGAGAAAGTCAAATAATAAGCTCGAATAGAAATTTAAAGTAGGGAAAGCGGGCCGTCGGGAGATTTGAGAATTTGAGCCTTTTTGAAAAAAGGGCTAAAAGTCATAAAGCGAGCCGCAACCTTGATCGATTAGG
Organism: Taxus wallichiana var. yunnanensis; assembly: GCA_018340775.1. NCBI lineage: Eukaryota > Viridiplantae > Streptophyta > Pinopsida > Cupressales > Taxaceae > Taxus > Taxus wallichiana. Next base: position 816,228,829 of record CM031237.1, read on the forward strand.
CTTAAAGGAAAAATTCAAAAGTCGCGGGTTGGTAGATAAATTTGTGTTTTTGAGCCTCTTTGTACAAAGGGTGAAAAAGCATTAAGTGACCCACAGCCCCGATCAGGCTTAAAGGAAAAATTCAAATGTTGAACCCACCGTTGGAAAGTCAAAATGGGGAAATGGGTCGGTGGGGCAATTTGTGTTTTTGAGCCTCTTTGCAAAAAAGGTGAAAAATCATCAAGTGACCCGTAGCCTTGACCATGCTATAAGGGAGAAAGTCAAATATTAAGCCCGCATCGAAGGTTAAAATAGGTGGGTGGGCCGATGGAGCAATTTGTGTTTTTGAGCCCGCATTGAAAAAGGGTAAAATTATAAAAGTGTCATGTGACTCTGTCTCCACTTAAGTGAGGCCACGTGTTAAGACCATATCAAAAGTGGGTGAGTGGGCCAAAATGTTCCAAAATGCAAAAGGAATCCTCCACTCTGGCTCCAGTAAATTTCTCGCACGTGGAAAAATCTGGTTTAAAGTTTCAAATGCAAGGTGAATGGTTCAAATTCAAAGTTACAAAATGAGTGTAACAACTGGATTATGAAAAATTTGGTTTTTTCTGCCATTGGCGTTTCTTCACAAATCAAGAATCTGAATGGATGCGAATGATTGGAAAGATTTAAAATGTTTCTTGCTAACAAAGAAGAAGTTGTAACCGTTTCTTGCAAGATATTTAATGGCTTCTTCATGCCATCGTAAGGGTTGGCAATTGATCTTGTAGACTCGATAGTGCACTGTACCTAGAGAAACAAAAGGAAATTGCCATTTTTGTTCTACTTCCCTCCACTCTCAAATTTCTTCCATTCCCACATTATGTACAACCTTTGTTTAAACATCAATATAAGGAGAAGGATTTTTTAGCCTCTTTGATGAGGAGATTTCAGAAACTTTGAGTTCACAATATTTTCTCGTCTTGTTGCCATTTTCGGGTTGTTTCTTCTCATAAATGCGTGTGTTGAAGTTTCTAATTAGTGCATGCAGGAATCTGATTTTCTACCTACAACATTAGTTCTCGTACCTCTTTTCTCACTCCCTTTCCCACCTTCATAGAAAATTTCTCCCTTGCATACAACTACAAGCATTTTCCGCAAGGTCTGTGGAGTGCCCCTATTGGATCCCCAGCCAAAAGGCCACCACAAAAATCCACACTTTCTCGCACATGCATACATAGCAGATGCACCAGTTAAGTACAAGGAATTAGATTCCTAGAGCATTGTCAAGGAATACACAAGTTTTTCCACCCGAAAAATTCCCTCACCAACAGGAAGATTTCAATGAACTTATTATATCAATGAAATATATTCAAAACAATAGAATGAAATAAGATGGAAAGAAATAAATTATGTGACCAAGCCACTTCGAGGGGGAAACCATGAGCCACTTTGAGGTGGTAACCTCCAAAACCTTACATAAGAAAAAAATACTTCATGTAATGGTAAACTACTAATCTTACCTCCTATATATACCATACTTATTCTATAAAGAACATCTAGGTCAACCCTACTACCAATTCGAAGCATTAAAAATTATTATGTGACTTGATTAAAGGTTATGCCAAATTAAATTTGGGAACTTTATCCCAATACACACTTTAGGCTAAGGGTGTAGCATGGCCCACCTCTTCAAATAAGTGGTGTCATCAAATTTGATCATATGTGGGTGCTCATGTATGGAATTTTTCCTCCCATGTCGCATCCTTTCTTGGAAGGTTCTTCCACTTGATCAACATTTTTTGCATCCTCTTTAATCGATTTTGGTTCCAAGATGATTATTCCTTATTCATTAAACTTATGTAACCCTCTTTGGATAGGAATCTTCTTCCGAGAGTGATGGATCCTTAGCCTCATCCCCTAATTTATGGACACGCAAAATTTTTCTAGGTCATAAAGAGTCATCCACAAATTATCAATGTTGAGGAAAAATTTGTTTGAAGGGGAGGGGAATATTATTCCCCTATCCTATAACATGTTTTGGGATATGTGTGGTTGATGTGTGGCTAGCATAAACTTTAATTAAGTCATTTAATCATTTCTAATGCTTTATAGAGGTAGTAAGGTTGTTGTAGATAGTTTCGTTAACATAAGTAGGGTATGTACAAGAGGTCAAGCTAGTAGTAGATGATCATATTGAGTATTTTGTTCTTATTGTAAAGTTTTAGAGGTTGCCCCCTCGAAGTGGCTTCATTAAATGCCTCTCTTATTTCTATCAAAGTGTGTTATGTTGTATTGATACTCTTTCAATGATATAATACGTTCATTACAAGTGGTATTAGAGTTTCAGTTTGGAAAAAAGTAGGGTTTAAACCCTAATTTTAAAGAACCATCTATACCTTGTAAATTGTTAATTTTATTGTAGTTTTTGTAAGTGAAATGGGAAAATGATTAAAGGAAGCTAAAATGAAAATTTATGCTTTGTGATCATTTTTGAGGGAGTTATCGTACATTTATGTATATTCATAAATTCACATAGACCATAGTTTGTGGAATTATTTAGATTTCTTTACATTTTTGAAATGTTCACAGAACTTTAGTGTGGATTTGATCTCTGTAATTCTGGATTTGAGGCTGAAGTTCCAAACTCATCTGATAAAAGTTTGGTCAAAGGTGAAAATGAAATTCTACATGGTAGGTCCACAAACTAGGGAATGAACCTAAGTATCTTTAACTTTCGGCAGAGGATTCCCATCTAGATAGATTTGTTTGGAGCTCGTCTTTAAACCAAACTCAATTTCAAAGAATACAAATTAGCATAGATATTTTAAATGCATTTATGTAAAATATCCCCAAAGATACCAATCTCAAGACACCTATCTAGCTATGCTAGTGTAGTTTAAACTTTAAATATACCAAAAATTAAAAAATTAAAAATAAATAAATATAAAAAATGTATCTATATGAAATACATCAATACATATTGATTTTAAGTTTCTTATCTTTTATTTTTTACACACCACATTAATCAATAACTTCGTTAAATTCACTATCAATTTCTCATTGATATGTGGCAAATGTAATCAATTCTACTACACCATTGTGTCGATTTCGAAAAAATCTATTCAAGAAAATAGGGACCAAAAATTAATACTATAAGACAAAGATATTACTATTTTTAATTGACTTCTCCAATAAAAAGGAAATAAAGTGACATTTCAATGGAAGTCATATTCAAGGATGAATTGTCATGTGATGATCAATTGGATGTTAGATTTAATGTGAAGAATATAAGAGATGACTATAACCATCACGCACAAATATGGTGGGTCCTACGGTCTAGACCAATAAGAAAATTGAAATAAATTAATATATTTTTAATTGAATTTATGATTGGTCCAAACTATAGGACCCACCACGTTTCTACGTGCTGCATAAGGATCGTCGAATAAAAGTGAAAAAGTAACTCCATTACAACTCTGACTGCCATTGTAAGAATTCCCCTTGGTGTAATGAAGGTGATCATAGAGTATCTTATGAATTCAAAAATTTGTCGAGAGGACATGGGACATGGGAGGATGAAGATTTCATATAGAAGCATCCACGTGACCAACATTGAGGACAACTCTTTTTTGAAGGGGGGAATGCTATGAGATTATACTATAATGTGTATTTTTATATGTGTGGCTAACATAACCATTAAATAAGTCAAATATTTATTTTTAACGCTTTACCTTAAATGGTATAACATAAGCAAGGTATATATATGAGGCAAGGTTAGTCGTATATCATATTATGAAGTAGTTTGGTTTTATTGTAAGGTTGTAGAGGTTTCCTCCTCAAAGTGGCTTGGTCATATATATGTTTCTCTTATTTCCATTATGTTGTATTTTATTATTGTGATTCTATTCCGATGATATAGTAAGTTCATTACAAATAAGATTATTGTATTGTATTTTTTTTTCAAAAGTGTTTTTCTAGGTGAAATTATGTGTATTTTGTGTGTTTCTATTTTTCTAGATTAAAAATTATGTTAGTATTGGTTATGTTGTATAATTTTATTGGTTTATTTCTTATATAAGTATTTCTACTCCATTTTCCATTATCAAATTTTGATTGGGGACAAGAAATTAGTGACTCCTCGATATGTGAATTAAGTATCATCCCAAAGACTATAATTTGTGCATACTTCATACTTGACATAGGCTTTATTAGTTTGCAAAGACTATCCTAAAATTTCATGCAACAATAACACGAATAATGACAATGAACCAAATTCAATTTTGGATCCCATTCTTCTTGAAAGTGGTCTACATGCCAAAATTCACCATGATTAATGATTTTTTAATTTTTTTCATAACGCAACAAAGCAAATTCCAGGATATTCCTAGGAGTTATGATAGTGTAATTTAGGATTTTTAACATACAGGGGACTGCTTCTCTAAAAATAACTATACTTGCGTTCGTGTTTGTGGATTTGCTGGAAAACCAAAGTTGCTTATTAGAGACTATGCTACTCAATCAATAGACATATATGATTATATTTCCAATCATAAGAAGGAAATTTATAGCTTGCATACATTACCTCATAATATTTGGCCTGCTTATCTTAAAATAACTATACTTGCATTCATGTTTATGGCTTTGTTGGAAAACCAAAACTTCTTATCATGAGGACAAATCCTCAATCAATTGGATTATCAATCATAAGAAGGAAAGTTGTAACATATATACATTTCCTCATGATACTTGGCCATAAAACCCATTCAATATTTGCACATGGTAAGACATTTTTCAAGGAAATGGAAAGTAACATAATCAACAAATGGGGAACTGGAGCCTTTTTATGGCCCCAAGAAAATTATCTATAATCATCTTGCACAATGGGGTTTCTATTTTTCACATGATGCTATGGATATGGAAGATAGAGTACACATTCCAATAAATTACAAATAAGAGTAGCACGCAAGGGAGAAAATAACCAATCATCACTCTAATTAAATCTCAAATGAGAGTTATGACTCCAAAAGTAAAGTTGAAAAGAATATTAATAAAAATGAAATTATGCAAATATGGAAGTTAATAGGGATGGCTCGTGAAATCCAGCTATGCAAAAACTTGAGTTGAAACAAGACTAACTAAGTACATCGGCCTTTGCTTCAACATCTTGTTGATACGGAATCACAGTACCCATGAATGTCTGTAATGCGATGGGTTGAGACTCTCAGTGTGATTTCATAATATGGAACTTCTCCCAAAGTGTGGGACTTTGCAAATCGGGAGAGCTCTCCGGATGAAGGTCGGTTCCTATTCCTTTGTTCAGGTGCACACATTCATATCACAAGAGATCTACTCTAAAACCTACTCTAGCTTGCCAAGGAGACAGGATAAGGAGATGCAAGAAATAAAACCTAAACTAACAAGGGTGATGCACCAAAGGAATGTTGAACACCTACTTTGCAATAAACACAAACCATAAAAATGTAATATAACCACTATGCATAGATAACCAGGACTGTAATGAGAGATCAGGAAGGAGACAATGAACACAAGAGAGGGTTAAAAATTATCCATAGACATGCATTATTTCTCCAAAAATTTGATAAAGTGCATTACAATGGCCAAGAGGCACAAACTTGCATTACAATTTGAATGGGAGGCTTGGAAACTCCACAAAATCACTTGCAGACAAGAGAAGAAGGGAGGGTATAAAGCAAAAATGTCCAACCTCTAGAAAAATTCCCCTCCTTACAATATATAGGAATAATTAGAGAAGGAGATAGAAGAAATCCAAATTCTTGTTCAACCACCCAAAAAGAGTACAAAATTCCCTTGCAACAATGATAGGTTTCACTACAAAACCCATGCCTCCATTATTGTTCCTTGTTGGGAAAGAAAGGAAGCCCATACTCCATTATGGTGGTAGGTGATAATCCTAACAACCTACAGTTGAGTAGAAGACATCGAGAGATTTCCAAAAAGTCTACTCTTGCTTAGATCCGAGCTTCCAGTCAAAAGTTATGATCATCTGAAGGTCAGGGTCGGGCATTCCACTAGGTTTGGAGTCTATATGCGTAAGAGCCACGTGGAAGTCCTATGCATTCTTAAGATTTTTTTTCCTTTTAGGGTCTTGGAGATGTGACGTGCCGAAAATTGGCATTGTCCTGCAACCATCCATTGTGCTTCACTCTTCCTTTATCCCTTCTATTTGGTAGAGCAACTACGTCGGACCCTAGACATGTGGATGCTTTGCGCTCATTTGCGGACCCCACTTCTATTGCACCTTTGAAGTTACGCTGATGAGACAAGTGGAGGCTTCGGCTGACCCTGTCCCATACTTATACTTTTCAATGGCCGGTGTTTCCTTTTCGGGCTCTGACCATGTGGAAGGCCTGCAATCGTCTAAGGACCCTACTCTGGATTTACCTTTGGAGTTGTGCCATTGAACCACATGGAGGCTTCTATTTTCCTACTTCTTTTCTTATAATTTTTAATGGTTGGTTCCACTTTCTTGGGATCTGACCACGAGGAGAGCCTGCACTCATTTCGGGACTTCCCTTTTGAGCACCATACCAAAAGTTCACCGAGGAGACACATGGAGGCTTCCGCTGGACTTTTTAATACTTGGTGGATTCGGGCCTTGAGTTAACACTACCTGCCTCATTCCTTTTTGAGCGAGTAAAGGGATCCACTATATATAATGCAAAAACCCCAGTTTGGGTGGGAACTTTGAAGTTAGATCCTGAGGTTACGACGGTGGTACACTTGGAATCATCTGGGAGCCTACTATGTGCTGAGATCTACGTGGGGGTCAAGCGCATCCCTAGGGTCTCCACTTTTGTTGCACCTTTTGAAGGTGTGTCGAGTTGAGACGTGGCACCTTCCACGACTCTTTTGCTTTGCTTCGAGTTGACTCACTCTGAGGTCGGTTTTCTTCAACATTTCCATGGCCATTCATCTTTCAACCCTACTTCTCCATTGTCGAGCCCGCATGCCACTTGATTTTGGGATCAAGTGTGAGATCATACAACTTAACCAGCCTCTCCATTTCTTCTATGCAAGGTTTTGTTTTATCAATTTTGCCCAAGGGGAAAAATTGGATAACACATCTATTGATGGAAACTTTAACCATGATAGAGAAGAAGAAATGATAATGCATTCCTATGGAATCTGTAGATATAGGATCTCAAGGAGTGAAAGTGAATGCTAATTGAAACTAGTATGATTGAGTGACAAAGCATTCACTCTGCAAGGTTTTTAAGTCCATTGAAATTATTACCTTGAATGACAATGGAAAGCTACAAATCTACACAAGGCAACATTCATTATATAGTTTGTTCAATATGTAACAGTCATACAAACCCGATTAATTTTGAGTAAACCATAAAGGAAATTGATATCATGTGAACTGGTGTAGAAATTAGGCACATAAAATATCAAACAATAGAAATAAAATAAATAATATTGTAAATAAACAAAGTATTTGAAACTCAAATCAACACTTTTGTGCATATATGTCTTCTTCCATGTAAGAGCTTTAGCTCAATACAATCTATGTGTGTGTGTGTGTCTTCTTCCTTGTCAGAGCTACGACTCAATACAGACTCTCCATGTACATATTCTTTCTTGTTAAAGCTATGACTCAATACATTCTATGTGTTTCTTCTTCCATGTCAGATCTTCGGCTCAATACAATCTACATGTGTCTTCTTCCATGTCAGAGTTATGGCTCAATACAATCTCTATGTGTATAAAACATTTAAAATTGCCTCCTTTATATTGAGTTATTTCATCTAACAATAGAACATCTTAATAATAGAACTATCAGCTAAAAATAGTGCATGATTTTGTGCATGAATACAAAGCTTTTTGATTTATTTTCTTTTCCTAAAAATAGTGAAATCTAATTAAAACTATCCTATGCATGGAACAACTATTTGCTTTTTACTATTCCTAATAATAGCAAAAGAATGGAGGGAGAAATTATCTATCTCCAACACTCCCCATTAATTTTGACCTTCAAACTTTCATTATTCTAGAGTTGAGTGTGCACTTCCAGAGGTCTGATTAATTCCTCATCACAAACTCCCAAAAAATTCTTAAAATATTCAAAAACTTCATTTCCCAAACCCTTCATAAAAATATCAACGAACTGATCTTCAAATATTTTAAACAATGTTGGATCCACAAATGATATACTGTCATCTTTGCTTAACTTCAAACTCCATCTTCTAATTGTTGGACTTCAATGCCCAAAAAATAGTGCATGAGACCTAGATCTGTCATCTAAAATTATTTCATGTAAATTACGGTGTTTGCCCTAGATATAGAAGTCATAGCTTCTTGTCAATTTAGAATCTTTTTTAAAACCTTTCTTTGATACTAATTTATAGAAATTAGGCACATAAAATATCGAACAACAAAAATAAAATAAATAATCTTACAAATAAACAAATTATTCCAAACTCAAATCAACACTTCTATGCATACATGTCTTCTTCTATGACAGAGCTTTAGCTCAATACAATCTACGTGTGTCTTATTCCATGTTAAAGCTATGGCTCAATAAAATCTCTTTGTGTAGAAAACACTTACAATTGCCTCCTTTATATTGAGGTCTTTTATCTAATTATAGAACATCTTAAGAATAGAACTATCAACTAAAAATAGTGCATGCTTTTGTGCATGAATAAAAATGTTTTGATTTATTTACTTTTTCTAAAAATAGCGACATCTAATTAAAAATATCATATGCATGGAAAATATATTTACTTTTTACTGTTCCTAATAATAGAAAAAGCATGGAGGGAGAAATTATCTATTTCCAACATCACAAGCCTCTCGCCTAACTAGGCTTATTTGTTAAGCATAGTTTTGCACTGTTATTAACAATCTAGATAACAAGTACCTATATTTTATGTTCTAGGTTTTCTATTTAAGGGAATACTTGCAATTGGTATGTTTTCACAATTAATATATATTTTCTTCCAGGGAATACCTCCATCAAGGTCTATTCTAGGAAAATAATAACAAATGGAGGAAAAAGGGTAGAAAAGATGAGGAGAGAGGAAGAAATATAGAGAGAATTAGAGAGTGGGATGTTACAAATGTGGGGATACTTAATCTACTCAAATAGATGCAATCATTGAAACACCAATTCTTTATTGAGATGCTGAGAATAGAAGATAAAGCTAGATGGCATAGGAAATAGTCTTGTCCCCAGTGGGAGTTGTTGAGGCAAACAAGCCTCATTTTATTATGTATATAGATCAAGATAAGAATGCCTTGGAGATTACCTCATAAAATTTTAAGGTAAGGAAAGCTGAGAGAGAGAGAGATGAAAAAAGAAGACTATGATATTGATGAACAAGAAATTTCATTAGAGGGTTCACTACTAAGGAGGGTAGGAATTTATTCGAAAAATCGGCATGACTTGAAAGTAATTGAATTGGAATTATAAAACAATGCTTCCAATAAATAATATTGTCATTTAACAACTGATAAAAATGCAAATGACACTTTTTTACAACTAAATGTAGAACCTTCAGAGGCTCTAATGGAAGATGTTTCTTATTTTAATGAAATACATAGTGTATCCGATTTTTAAAATGTTGGAAATATGAAATTGTGGCATATAATTCCTCACATAGCTTAGTTTAGCTTTAGTTTAGCATGCAGTCTAGTTTTAGTTAGAGTCTAAGTTTAGGAAATTAAAATCAAATAAAGTAAAAATATATATTTTTAAAAGCATGCAAGCATGCACTATTTTTAGACAATAGTTATTTCTAGGAGGTTATTAGAGTTGTAGTAGGTTATTTAATTAACAAAATCTGTTATTTATTTCTAAGGAAACATGAGTGCATTAAAAGCACACAACTGCACACATAGCTTGATTGTATGAGCCAAAGCTCCGAGTATGCATATTTAATTAATGGAGAATGCATATCAATGCTAGTTTGATGTTTAAACTATTTTTTATTTAATTGCAAGTTAATTTTATTGTTTTATTTATCTGTTGTTTGTTGTATAAGACTACATATTTTCTACAAATTGGTATCATAGCAAGTTATTCCAACATCTTATTAATATGATAGCAAGCGATGGCTTCTACATATGGTCCTGTAGACATCGTAGTTTAATGGAAAAAATTATGAATACTATTCGTTGATGATGAAGGAAATATTTAGATCTAAGGACATATGGGAGATCGTTGAGAATGGGTACAAAGATCCAGAAGATGTAACAACATATAACACACTTTCTCATGTAGAGAAATATACTTTGAAAGAGTTACGAAAGAAAGACAAAAAATATATTTTCTTTATTCATCAAGCAATGCATAAAAGCATTTTTCCCAGCGTGGCGATAGATCAGTCAAGCAAAGACCACATGGGACACACTACAAGTTGCATATCAAGGTAAGGAGAAAGTAAAAACAGCCAAGCTACAGTTACTTCGTAAAGATTTTGAGAATTTATCAATGAAATATTTGAGATTCCATAAAACCATTTCTTACTTATATAGTTGGCTTAGCCAATCAATTCAAATCCCATGGTGAGACTCTTGAATACATGATGATTATTTAAAAGTTACTTAGGATTTTTCCTATGAAATTTGATCCTCCATTTGTTGCTATTGAAAAAACTAAGGATCTAATTAAGTTTTCTATTGATGAGTTACATGCATCACTAATCAATCATGAACAGAGAATGATTAGATCACATGAAAGTGTAGATTAGGATTTTGCATTTCAGACAATAAGTAGTCATGGAAAAAGAAGAGGAAATTTCATCCCAAGAAGAAGAGGAAGAATTTCATCCAGAGGACACAATAGTGGGTCATCAAATGTAGGTGGAAGAGGACAAAGTACTGAACACAATTATGGATAGAGACAAGATAATTTTCATGTTCAATGCCTTTATTGCAAAAAATATGAGCACTATGCTTATGATTGTAAGAAATAGCAATATGATCAGGAGAGGAAAAATCAAAATCAGGTTGGAAGTTCTACTTCTAAATCTATATTTATTGCATTCACAAGGATTTTCAAACAATATCTTCTTTATCATCTATTAAGTGTAATTTTTCGAAAGAGAGTCCATGTGATGTATGTTATTTAGATCCAAGTTGCAGTAAGTACATGACATGTAATCTATATTTGTTTTCTAGTTTGGATGAATTAGTAAATATTGATGTAACTCTTGGAAATAACAATGTTGTGTCTATAAAAGGAAAAGGCACGTTAGTATTCTAACTAAAAAAGGGAGAAAACGAATATGCATGATGTTTACTATGTTTTAGGTTTGAAGAAAAATATTATGAGTATTGGATAGTTGGTACAGAAAGGATATGAAGTTTATATTGAAGATAATGAGTGCTTGATTGCCAAAAATGCTCCTAGCACTCAATTGATTGCAAAAGTGAAGATGAGCAGAAATAGGATTTTCCCTTTGATACTAAAACTTGGAAAAAAGAGAAAATCAAATTTGTTTGCAGTAAAACCAAAAACTCAATTCAAAGCCAAGTCCTGCGCTAAGTCAAATCAGCCTTATACCAATTCCTACACTCAAGCAAATGAGTCCTGCACTGAGGTAATGGAGTCCCGCACCAATGCAAATCGGGCCTACGCTAATGCAAATGAGTCATGCATTGAAGGAACACAATCACATTTTCATTCAATCATGAAATATGAATCGTGGCTTTGGCATTTAAGGTATGGACAATTAAATTTTAGAGGTTTGAATTTACTTCATATAAATAATATGGTTAAAGGTTTTCCATTGATTCAGAAACTGGAAAGGGTATGTGAAGGTTTGTTTTGGGCAAGCAACACAAATATTCTTTCCCAATTGGTAAAACATCAAGAGCAAGTGCACCACTTAAGATTGTACATTCAAATTTATGTGGAATGATGCAGATAACTTCTATTGGAGGTTGTTAATATTATATGAAATTCATGGATGAATACACAAGGAGTACATGGGTGTATTTTTTGAGACATAAATCAGATGCCTTTGATACATTTCAGTAGTTCAAGGTATCAATGAAGAATTAAAGTGAATACTACATAAAATTTCTCAAAATAGACAAAGGAGGTGAGTATATTTCTAATGAATTTATGAGTTTTTACAAATATCATGGTATACACAAGTAGTTTACTACTAGGTATACACCACAATAGAATGGTGTGGTAGAGAGGAAGAACAAGACCATTATGGAAATGGAAAGAAGCATGTTGAAGGCAATGCACCTTCCAAATGAATATTGGGTAGAAATAGTAGAAATTTTTGTTTGTCTTTTGAATAGGTGTTCAACAAAAATTGTTAGGATCATGGTTCCTCAACAAGCATGGACTAATAGGAAACAAAGTGTTTCACATTTAAGATTTTTTGGTTGTGTAGTGTATGCACATGTACCTGATGAGCTAAGGAAGAAGTTGGACAAAAACGGAGAGAAGTGTATTTTTGTTGGGTATTCAAAGAATACAAAAGTGTAAAAGTTGTAAAATCCTATCACATGAAAGGTTGTGATCAATAGATATGTAAAGTTCATTGACTATGAATTATGGGATGGAATTATAGAGAAAACTCTAAGTATACTAGCTTTTATTCTACATGATGATATGACAGCTGAAACTTTAGAGCATTAAGGTACTATATCTACAAATCTTAGACATGCACTACAAGTTGTAGCACAAGCCACACCTCCATCCATAGTTCAGAGGTCTCCAATATTTCATCCATCTTAAGCCATGCATGAGACACAACAAATAACACTAGAAGAAACTCCATCACCATGAAGTAACCCCGCATCAAATAGTCTGCAAAATGGAAAACATGGAGTCTTAGAGAGATTTATAATTTTGATACAACTAATTCATTTTCAATTTTTTCATTATTTTCTTAGGCTACGAGATGCAATATATTATGAAGAGGCTATTAAGAATGAAGTTTGGGCACAAGCCATGGATGATGACATCAATGCAATAGAGAAAAATAAGACTTTGGAGTTGGTGGGTCTACCAAAAGGAAAGGACATGATAGGAGTCAAGTGGGTATACAAGAAAAAATACAATTTGATGGAAAAGTACAAAAACACAAAGAAAGGTTGGTAGCAAGAGGCTTTATGCAGCAATATGGAGTGGTTTACAACAAAACGTTTGCACCAAGATAGCACGTTTGAACATGGTAAGAATAGTTTTAGCAATTCTAGCTAAAAAAAAATTTGCCTATTTATCACATGGATGTAAAATCACAATTCTTGAATGGTTTCCTTGAAGATAAAGTTTATGTGAATTAGCCAAAAGGTTATGAGATTGAAGGTCATGAAGGAAAGGTATACGAGGTTGAGGAAAGTACTCTATGGTTTCAAGTAAGCAGCTCGAGCCTGGTACAACAGGATTGATTATTATTTGAAAAATAATGGTTTCAGTAAGAGTAGAAGTGAGCCTAACTTATACACCAAGATAAATGAGCAAGGTAAAATTCTAATCAATTTCTTATACGTAGATGATTTGATCATTACTCGAAATCTATATACAAATTCATTCAAATCAGTCATGAAGAAGGAATTTGAGATGACAGATCTTTGTCTTCTGAATTAATTTTTGGGCATTGAACTCTAACAATCAGAAGGTTAAGTTTTTATCTCACAACAAAATTATGAAAATGATGTTTTTAAAAGGTTTAACATGTTGAATTGTAAGCTAGTGCCAACAACAATTGTAGTAAGTTTGAAGTTGATATAAGAAGATGAAGGATCATTTGTATATCTAACATTGTTTAAAAAATTAGTTGGAATTATTATGTATTTGATGGCCACAAGACCTGATATCATGTATTGTGTGAGCCTCATATCAAGGTTCATGGAATCTCCAAAAGATTCACATTGGCAAGCTAGAAAAATAATTTTGAGGTATGTGCATGGAACAAAGAATCATGGAATTTAATATTCAAGTTCAGATGAGTTCAAACTCATTGGGTATACAAATAGTGATAGTGATGGAATTATATATGATAGTAAAAGCACATCCGGCTATAATTTTCAGTTTGGAATAGGATTGGTTTCATGAGCATCAAAGAAGCAACCCATTGCCATGTTATCTTCACCAAAAGTAGATTATGTAGCAGCAACAGGAGAAGCGTGTCAAGCTATTTGGATGAGAAGATTGTTGATAGATTTGAGGCAGAAACAAGAAGAAGAAACATAGATTTTTGTGACAAAAAATAAGCCATAGTGTTGTCCAAAAATCATGTTTTTCATAAGAGGAGAAATCACATTGATATGAGGTATCATTTCATCAAAGAGCTAGTAAATTACAAGGAAATTCATATTGAATTTTGCAGATTTGAAGATCAGTTTGCATACATTTTTACATAGGATTTGGAAAAGAAGGTTTCGAATATTTGAGAGATTGTTTAGGAGTTTGTGATCCTACATATGGATGATCTAAAAATGAAAATGCAGCTCTAGAATATAAAAAAGCTACATGTTCAAAATTAAGGGGAGTGTTGGAAATATGCATGTAATACTTGTGAAACTCTCCTAGATGTAAATGTACAATAATCAAAATAAATATTTGTTATGGCTTGCAGCCCATTGTCTCAATTAAAGAGCATCAAATGGTGGTTCTAGAGATGCTCTAGAAGATCCAAGAGTGTTTAGATTGGTTCAACTTCATCTAATATGAGGAATTTTTGCGTAAATTCGTTACTGTGATAGTGATGAGAATTTATAGATTGTGGGAGTAACTTGAATTTGTGCAAGGTTTTCAAGTCACTCCATAATTATAAAGAAGGCTACCTTAGAACAAGAAGCTACTATGATAAATAAATCTCCAGCTAAGACTATCAAGTGCTTGAGTTACTGTAACATTATCAAGTAGAGTCTTCCTTATTAGATTGGGAATTTCATCGATTAGGTAGTATACTTAGGGAGGGTGTTTACAGTGTTGGAAGAAACGATGAGGCAAGATACCCAGGTCAATTTTCACATGTATTTTGTGGAACATCATTCCTTAGTGTACTACTACGTCAATAATACCTCCAAAGCTAATTTACCAAGTGTAGGGAAATATTGATTTTTTTAGATGGTGTACAAGGAAAGAATGTTAACTTTGTAAGTGATCATATTTTAATGTACCCAAAAATCATCAAAGAGTCACCATGTCCCAAGATACATGGGCATGATGAAGTATTGAGGGTGGTTTTCTCCTAAAACAACTAAGGAGGCACGTTGTTATGCTGATGAGGATTTGTGTGTGTGTTGTCTTCCTTGTCTGTATTCAAATCACCCTTTTGAATTAGATTTCAACTATCTTACATGAGTGTAGCTAGTTATTTTAAGACATGAAGAAAATTATTTCTTTGATTTGACAAGTAATTGAGGATTAGAGTAATGAATTCATGATAGAGTTGGGAATAGAATGTCATGGGAACTCAAACCAATTCGCATACTAATGTTGTGGTTGCTCAAACCTGATACCTAAGCATACAAAATTGGTTACTCATCATTCCTTCACTTTATTGAATTCTTGAGGTTCTATTTTATGCTATTTTTTGAACTTCTGGTTTGGCATTTAATTGTATTTTAAATCGAGTGAATCTATTTTATCTAGTACACTATTCTAATTTATAATTTATAATGATATATTCTCCCGAGTTTCCCTATTTTTTATTATTGTATCCATCCCGTCTTTTTTCTGAAATCCTATATGTAATACTACAAGGGTATTTTTCAGCTTCCCCAAACCTAGAAACTAGAATACAAAATGTCAAAACATTATTGTACTTTACCCTATCTTTCTATCCTTTTTGCCTAATGATATAACAGATTTATACGTGATTTTGAAAAATCACAGGCCCACAAACAATAAAATATTTAAAAATAGAATAGCACTTTTAAGAAGATAAGAATCAAAAGTATTTTTTATTGATTCAACAATCCAACTTACATCCAATCCACTTGTTGTAATCCAACTTGTTGATTCAACTTACAGATTAGTGAAGCTTGTTGCAAATTTATAGGGTTGAATTATAAAATCCTGAATCTTCTATATTCCTGAGTTTACTAATTTCCTCTTCATACCTGACTCTTCTAATTTCTATATTTTTCTTATTTCCTAAACTTCTATTTGTTATTAGAAAATTCTAGACAATCTTACTTTTTCTAACATCCCCCCTTAAAATTGGCTAGAAAAATTACAAAAAATACAAAGGAGGAGGGGAACATTATACAATATCCCCCCTTAATGTTAACCTTTAACATGCCGAGCATTTCTTGAAAGTTCATAAATTTTGCTTCAGTCATACTCTTAGTGAATATATCAACAATTCGTTCTTCACTTGGACAATATTGGAGCTTGACAATAGTTTTTTGTACAAGATCCCAAATTTAGTGAACATAAATATCAATGTGCTTTTTTTTAGCATGAAACACTAGATTATATGCCACTTGTATGGCACTTTGATTATCACAGTACAAAGTAGTAGCTGAACATTCTGGAAGACTAAGCTCAGATAAAATATTTCGAATCCAAACTAATTCTATTCATAGTTCTTTTTCTGCTCTATATTTTTCTTCACATGAGGATAATGAGGTGGTTGAATTTATTTTTCACTCCATGTATGAGATCTCGATCCAAGTTTTAAAATGTAGCTATTGACAATTTCTTCCCCCTGGAAAAATTAGCCAACATGGGCCCACATTTGGTTAGCAAGAAAAATTGGGTAAAATATGACGAGTCTAAAATTTCCCTACACTCAGCCCCTATCAGCCCTAGGACACAAGGAAATTTTAAAAAATTCTAAAAGTTGAGCTCCGGGGTCAGAAAATCTTCATTGGGCCTCACATAGGCTAACCAAACTGAAAGGAGCTCGCTAAGCCACTCGCTGAGCAGCTCAGCGAGCTAGGAGATCATATTGTTGGGAGTG
Source organism: Taxus wallichiana var. yunnanensis (assembly GCA_018340775.1). NCBI lineage: Eukaryota > Viridiplantae > Streptophyta > Pinopsida > Cupressales > Taxaceae > Taxus > Taxus wallichiana. Next base: position 816,245,721 of record CM031237.1, read on the forward strand.
AGCTGGAAATGACTCACCGAGTAGCTCACCGAGATACTTGGTGATATGAGTTGGATGCACCTCTGAGCCGAGCGGGCATAGGATTGGGGGGTGATTTTTTTTGGTGAAGCCTATGGCACTGAAGCCGAGTTGAAAAAAGTTAGCTTGTCTTGATGAGTTGAGACATGGAAATGAAGGAGTGAAGTCGAGGCCACAGATGGAAGCCATGTCAGTGTGGATGCAAGTGGGAGGAATATCAAGGACTAGGGGGAATCAATAGGCTCACTGTGAACTAGAAGGCAATGGAGATCCCGTTCCTGTGAGCCATGAGATAAGAACAATGAGGTAGATCAGTGGGAGCTCGCACATTATTGGAGTGCTCAATTTGGCGAGCTCACAACGAGTTCCGAGTCAAGGTGGTTTGGAAATGGAAGCCAAGAGGACTCAATATAGTGAATTCATCAATGGAGAGTGACCCAAAAAAATGAACGGTCAGCTGTGTTGAATCAAGTCAGCCTAGGGGCTGATTTAACTCGGCCATGGAGGAATTCGAAGGGCATAAGGTGATCAACATAGAGTGGGTTCGAGCTCGTGCGGAGGGAAAAAACATAGCTCAGCCCGAGCTTGGGAAGGCAATAATTTGGTGGGGTCACGGCAAGGTGGAGACGGCTCGGGAGTTGAGATAGGAGAAATGAGCTTGCCATGGTAGATTTTAAGAGTTTCAAGTAGTGAATGTTTAGGTTTTCAAAGGTTGGGCTTTCGAAATCAACGGAAGAACTCCAAATGAGTGAACAACATAAGATTACGTAAGCGAAATACCCAAAACACCATAATGTGTTGGAAACATGGTGGTTAGGTGGTTTCAGGTGTTAAAACCCCTTTAAGGTTAATGGAGAATGGATTTCAGAGTGGTCTAGCAGAGAAGCCTGAAAGAGTGAATTGATGAGTTCGAAGCAGGTATGCTCTGAAGTCTGAAATTTTTGGACTTTGGAGGTCATGGATTTTGGGGGTTGAGTTTGAGAATTGCGAAGAGTAACCGTCGAAGTTCCGAGCATGAGGAGTCCCAAATTGGTATGCTCAAAATCCTAAAACCATGTTCCCGCTAACTGAAATCGAATTCCTTTGAGCTATTTCTTGAAGGTTGAGCAACATTGGATAATGATTTAGGGTTACGTGGAGCGAGGCAATGCACCGAGTTGGAAACCAAATGATGAGTTGGTGCGAAAGGCAAGAGATCCCACATTGAATACAAGAGATCAGTTAGTGGTAAAATATCACTCGGTGGTAGGCAGATGTAGCTCGATGCAGTGAAGGAAGCCTAAAATCATGCCAAATTCAAATTGCAATGACTTTTTCTTTTTTATCCATTTTTTGGAAAACTTGTGGTTGTTCAAAAATGGGTTTGGACTCTACAACATGGAGTGACCTGAGAAGAGAAATTCATGAGGTTGGTGGAAAGAAAGTAATCATGAAGCTACAGGAGCTAGTAGCTACACCCATGGGAAAAATCATAGCTAGTTTCTTCCAACACAAGGAAATATAATTAATGGAGAATATATTTGCGAGATCCCCCAAAATCATTCCATAGATCTAATAACGATTTTTTATGGATTTGGGGAAATTTCAGGTTTATGTTTCTCTCTCCTCTCTTGCAAATCGTCTAGTATAAATTGTAAGGAGGGGCTCAGTTCTAAAGGTTGGATATTTTGCCTTTTCCCCTCCCTTATTTTACTATCCAGTAGAAAATATGTGGAGCTCAATCCTCCCATTGAAATTGTAATGCATTGTATCAAATTGTGAAGCAATATAAAAACATGTGGATTACTCAAACCCTCTTTTATGTTATTATCTTTTATTTGATCTCTCATTATTGCTCAGGCTATTTGTGCATGTTCTAATTGTTATTACATATTTTAATGCATTGTTTTTTAGGTGAATGGATTTGTAATAATTAATCAATATACGGTGTGTATTCTTCCTAATCAAATTTTTTTTTTTCATCCCCATGCAAGGGTAGATTTTAAGGATTCCTTATTGGTGCAATGACTCCGGTTAGATTAGGCTTACTTTTCTTGCAATTTCATTCTTCCATATCTCCTTAGAAATATTAGGGTATGATTTAGTATAGTTCTTTGCAATTGGGTGAGTGGTGGTAGATTTAGGAATAGGAATCTGGCATTTCTCTAGAGAGCTTTCCCAATGCAAAGTCTCACACTTTGGGAATAGCTCCATGTTGTGCAATCACACTGACTTTCTCAATAATTAAATTCTAAACAATCGGGTGTTGTGATTACGCACAAATAGTTTTGACACACCTAGTGGGACTAGGAAGTATTTTCCACAGTTTTGAAGGCGTTTTAAAGAAATATGGATTTCATACTTAGCAGATTGTCAATTTCAGACCTTTCAACTCAGGGCTAGAGTTCTGAAATAATATTTCAAGGGTTTTTCATGAGAAAAATAAGTCCAAATTTCACCAATTGATGGATCAGGACCTAAACTACAAAAGGGTGTCCTTAGATTTTTGAAATTTTGATTTTAAAAATTTCGGGTTATTTCCATTTCGAGATTTTGGGCTTTCACAATTTCGAGTTTTGAAAGTCCTTCAATTTCATACTTTTTGAAATTCAGACTTTGAAATTTTGCTGCTTTCAATTTTTTGGGTTTCCCTCATTTTGGGAGTTTCAGAGGTTTTTAATTTCAAGATTCTTTTCATTTCAAGAATTTGAGACTGGTAGTTGTAAGAAAAATATTAACCTCCAGAGATCAAACATATAGGTCCTTTAAATTCCTTTTTTTTTTTTTTTTCAAGTTTGGTGTGTGACTTAGAAAAACCTAGCCTTTTAAGGCTAATTCCATAACACATATGGCAACTCCAGAGGGATAGAACTTAGTGGTGGTATAGCAGCACAAGTTTCTCGAGTAAATGAGAAGAGTCTGAACTAGGTCTGATACTAGAGAAGAGGGAATATTTTTATATCTACAATTATCTCCAGGTAGATTAAGCGAGAGGAAGAAGAGTAAAATGATCACCATATCCACCTAACAGGACTTTGTATATGCCTCCACCTAGTAGACCCTTCATTTAGTCCACTAGGGTTCTAAGGCTAATCATAACGGCACATCAGCAACAACCTCAAGGACCACCAAATCATTTTGTCAACATCAAGGGTGGAAGTCCACTTTGCCTAAATGCTCAAAATCCTATCTCAGTTGCAGCATTGAAAAAAATTCCCTACTTCACAGGAGAAAACAATACAACTCTTTTTGACCAAATCTAGGACATCGTAAATGTCTATGAAATTTACAAAATTAATGAAATGGATGTTCCATCCAAATTATTGGCATCCTCTTTCAGGGTAAAGGCCTTAAAATTGTTCAAGATCTTAGTAGCAAGGTCTATTTAGAAATCAAATCAGTTGTGTTCATCTCTTTACAATCATCTTGGAGAGATAGTAGACAACCTGTCTTTATTGGAACAAGTGACGGCAATCAAATGATCTCCAAATGAACAGATGACATATTTTAATTTTCACTTCTAAATGACATGGGATAGGATTTCGATAGCCATCACTGCTAAAGGAGAATTCCTCTACTTCTTGAAGGCCCTTAATTTTACATTTCTATGATGATCTAATCAATGGGAGAAACAATGTTTTTAGGGCCTATGACACCGATATGAGAGTTGAAAATTTTCTAATTAAACCAAGAAAGTTAACACCTAGGCCACCTATGCATCTCTATCCATAAATTCGAGCTCCTACAACTATTAAAATACCTTATTTGAATCCTATTCCAACCCCTAGGAATCAAAGCAATAATGAGGCTTCTACTTCTTCAAGAACTTCTAAGGAGCTTCAGGAGGTTATCAAATAAATGTGGAACCTAGGGAATGAATTGGTGACTCTTAAGAGGAAGAAATCTCAGAGTTATAGGTATTATCAGCCTCAAGCTCAACCAAATAGGCCTCCTTTTTAGTTAAACAGGCCACCAGTTCAAACTTAAAATCAAAACCCAAACCAGGGACAACCTCAAGCTACAAGACCATTCAGACTATATGATCCAAATGTAGCATCAACATTAAGAGCCTTGGTTCCAACTCAAAACAATCTAGCTTAGGAGTATTAATTTTCTTACCCCTACAATTTTCCTCATAATCAATCAACATGTTTCAATGGTGCATTGAATTAGACTCTAATGGTTCAAACCATCAGTGTGACCCAAGAAAGTTTGAGTGAGGATTAAAATCAACACTAGGAAAGTCGACTAGAGGCTTCTCCAATGGAAACAAATTTGGTCAATTTGCAGGTGGTATATATTTTTGGAATTAATAAACCTCTTTTCCAGGGTGTAGATGTTAATACATGATCAAATAATACAAACATTGAAGAAGGACAACTATATATCCCGATTATCTCTCAACCTACTCTCATACCACAGGGAGTTAGTAAGCCAATTTCCCCAAACCCGAAAAGTCAATCTAAGGCACCAGCTATAACAACTCATGTGCCTATTCATGATCAAGAAAAGGCTATGTCAAGTAAAGGAAAAAAAGATAGTTTGTCTCCTATGAACATCATAGATCAAATGCCGAAAACACATGTGATCATTTCCATATGGGAGTCACTAGTGATCCTAGGATAAAGAGATTTGTTACAAGCTGCAATGGTAAACTAGTCCTCTTCAAAAGAGACACCTAGGAATCAAGAGAAAACTCTTACTAATACGGTCAAGAGTAACAAGTGGCCAACAAGGTAAAAATTTGAAGTCTCCACCATTCTACATGTCAATGATCACCAGAGACAAGCTTGTACATAATTTTATGATTGATTCAGGGGAAAGTAGTTCCGTGATGTTGAAGCAAATAGCTTATCAGACTGGAATCAAATATGATCCAGTCTTGAGAGGAGTGGTACAATTAGACGGGACAATGGTTGGAACAATTGGAGTCATCAAAGGGTTAATCCTAACACTACATGCATGTCCCAATGTCATCGTTTTACATGATGTATATGTAATTGACTTGTTACCACTCTTTGCATTATGTCTATCAAGTGATTTCATAGCCAAAATTGGTGGGTACTTATCCATAGATTAGTCACATATGTTGTTCAGAATGAGGTATGGAGCTAAGGTAATAATTAGACCAGAACCAATTGCGAACTTTCACATTGAGCCACATGTGCCAAGCTCGATCAATGCCAACTACTCAGTCTTCGATCAGGAATAGTGTTCAAATGATATGGAAATAGGTACTAGAGTTTAAGACATTTCATATCTAACACTCGATGAATGGGAAAGAAAAAGGCATGCTTTTGATCCCTACAAAGCGATGGAAGAAGCTGAATTAAGAGTGTATTATGTACATGAAGAAAATTCACATATCCCTAACATCACCAAACTAGAAAACAAGGGAAAAAAATTAAGTTTGGCAACTATTTTTTGAATGTTCAAGAAGCAGGAAAGGTGTTGGAGGAGGTTCAATGTTGATGTCTCCACAAAATTTCAAGTACCATTCATCTTTAAAATTTTAGTTCACTTGTTCAAACAACACATCTAAATACAAAGCTCTAATCTATGGACTTCATGGGGATAGGAAAAAGTTAATAAGAATTTATAGGTATTCAGGGACAGTGATTTGATTGTGAACCAAGTCAGAGGACAACATGCTACAAAGAATGACCTACTCTAAAGTTATAAAAATACTGTATGGGACCTTATAGAATATTTTGAAGCATTTAACATCAAGTCCATACCTAGAAAGGAGAATGAAGCTGCAGAGAGACTTGCAGCAAATTACATAAATATTTGATGTAGTTGACAGTATTAAGAGGAATAAAACATAGCTCCATATTAAGGTAGTTGTAAGGAAAACAGTTCTATATAATAACACAAGTTGGAAGGTGTTTGAGAATTAACAAATCATTAATTTCTCGCAAGAAGAGGTGGAGTTCTCAACTAGGAATGAGTATAAATTAGAGCAGCAATACGGGGATAAAGTAGTGTAGCTATGGATAAATAATATCCCAAAAGGTTTAGTGACATTGGAGTCAATCTTAAATCCTAACAACCAATTCTAGAAAGAGAAATCCAACATATAAGTCAAAGGGGAAGATTTAGAACCGATCTAAGTTGGGGAAGGTAAAACACTTCAAATTGGAAAAGTGGCCACTGAGCAGGAGAGATATGACTTCATACAACTTTGCGAAGATTTCCTAGATGTATTTTCCTAGAGCTATGAATACTTAAGATGATTTAATCCTAAATTGGCACAACATACAATAAAATTGGATCTAGATGAAAATCCTATTAGGAAGAAACAGAGACCATTCAACCTACACATTGAGCCTTTTATGAAGAGGGAGCTAAACAAGATAATAGAGGAAAATATTATATTTCCAATCAAGCACTCAAGATGGGTTGTAAAATTAGTGCCTGTTAAGAAGAAGAATGGAGTAATTAGATTATGTGTGGATTTTTTGGACCTAAACAGGGCATCTCCCAAAGACCATACCCATTCCCATCAATGCAACAAATCTTGCAGGTGGTAGACAACTCATAAATATTCTCACTCCTAAATGGCCAATTGGGATACAATAAGATAATGATGATGGAAAATAATCAATTCAAAATGGATTTCACCACCGAATGGGCCACCTATGCCTATAGGAAAATGTCATTCGGATTGTCAAATGATGGAGAAACATTTCAACGTTCAATGGACATGGATTTTAAGGGATTGATAAACAAGATAGTTTTGATATACTTATATGACATCATAGTATTTTCAAAGAATGAAGAAATCCACCTTGAACATCTTAGGAAAATGTTTCAAAGTTGCAAGAGATTTGTAGTTTCCTTAAACCCAAAAAAATTCATATTTCTGGCACACGAAGGAAAATTTATAGATCACATTGTGTCTAAGGAGGGATCGAATAATAACCTAGATATATTTGAAGCAATTCGACCATTTCCATTTCCAATTCATAAGAAGGATCTCCAGATATTCTTATCAAGAATCAATTTTTTCTGCGGGTTTGTACCAGATTTTGCCACTCTTGTTGAGCCCATTATGCTAATGTTGAGGAAGAGTATGACATTCAAGTGGAATATATAAGGTAAATCAAGTTTTGAGGCTATCAATGAGGCTATATCTCAAGCTCCAACTCTCATCAATCCATATTTTCTAAGGACTTCACGCTCTATGCTTTCGGTGGTTTGGACACAATTTTCATAATCTTGGTATAACAAAACAAAGAGGGATTTGAAAAATGGTCACCTTATTCAGTTAAGGTTTGGAGGACTCTGAATTTAGGTACTCCTTCATTGACAAAAAATGTCTTGTAGCGATCAGGAGTTTGAATAAGTTCAAGCACCTAGTTTCAAACAATTAAATTCAATTGTTGGTGTTCCTTGTGGGACTCAAGGACTTCCTATTGAACAAGGATTTGAATGATAAATGTGTAGGATGGATCACTTGTGTCATGGAATACGACATTGATATCAAGTTAACTAAATCAATCCATATAAAGGGATTATGTGAGAAATTGGCCACAAGACACCATGTTGAGACAAGTGATGGAAAATAAGTTGTCTTGGTGCTACATGATAATTAGGAACAAGCGGGTGATTATATACTTATTCCTCACTGGACCTAAGACATGATCCATTTCTTGTAAAAAAATTTATGCCCTCTAGAAATGATAAAATAATAGAGAAGATACTTCATACTAAAAGCCATTTCATATGTGTTTGTCAATGGAATTTTGTTCAAGAAAGAAATCAATAGAGTTCGATTGAGTTGCATTGGAACATGTCAAATTGAGAAGGTGTTAAAGGAGTTTCACAATGGAGACACCATATGTCATTTTTATCCATGGGTAATAGCTCTCAAAATAATGAAGGCGGTTTATTATTTGCCTATGGTATTCGCTGACTACTACACTTGGATTGAGAAGTGTAAAAAATGTGCATTCTTCACGGGAAAGAAGAAGTTAGCAGCACTTCCATTGCATTTGATTCCAGTTCATTAACCATTCAGGAAATGGGGATTAGACTTCATCACGGTCATTAATCCAACCTTAATCCATGGCCATAAGTGGATTCTAACAGTGATAGATTACTTCACGAAGTGGACCAAGGTGGTAGTACTCAAAGAAGAAAATGAATCTAGCATACTGGGCTTCTATGAAGGGATAATGACAAGGTTCGGTGTACCAGATAATTTCATATTAGATAACTCTCTAGCATTCCTATGGTCCAAGATCATGGAATGGGTTGTCGGGAATGGGATCTACCTGAGCATATCATCTAACTATTACCCCCAAGGTAATGGATAAGAAGAGCCCACAAACAAGAATTTTCTAAAGATCATCAAGATAAATCTTGATGAAAATGAGAGGACGTGGCATACCAAGATCAAATCAGCCTTTTGGTCTGATTGGATCACACCAAAGAGATCAACAATTAGTTCTCCCTATAAGCTAGTCTACGGGAAAGAAACAATGTTGGCTATAGCATTAGAGCTACCCACATTGGACCTCATGAAGCAATTGGAGTTGTCTGAATTTGAACATATGGAAGTGAGGTGTATAGAGTTGATGGAGTTAGAGGAATTAGAAGAACATGTAATAAAAACCATCGAGAAATATCAGGCCTTAGTCAAGAGGTCATTTGACAAGAAAGCTAAAGTAAGTACCTTGCAAGAAGGGGACCTAGATCTGAAATGGGATACAGACCGGGAAAAACGAGGAAGGCATTCCAAGTTTTATGTCATTTGGAGTGGCCCCTACATGGTCACAAAATGTAAAAGTATTAATTCCTTCCAAATGTCTAATTTGGATGGAGAGGAACTTCTTATTCAGTTAATTGGATCCATCTTAAACATTGCTACTAAAAGGAAATTTCTCATTCTTGTACATATTAGATTAGGGTTTTAATTCCTCTACGTGTGTATGTAAATTGTCTTGTTATAGGTTAGGTTTCAATTTCCTTAAGTTCCTTTGGCATAGTTTTTTTTCTCCTAAGTTGTATCCTTTTGTAGTGTCATTGTGCCTCCCAAATGAATGTTTTGACAGGAAAGAAGTTCATACTCACAAGGAACAGTTGCTGATTTCAAAACAAAAAAAATGTAGAGCAACTAAAATGAAGGTTAAGGAAATGTTTTTATAAATTTTCATTCTTTGATTTATTCAAGATCAATCATAGCTGAACTTATAAGCATAGCTGCTAAATCGGAAGGAAAGAAACATGCCACAAGTGGAGATTTTAGAAGGAAAATTAAAAATCAGTTTTAATAGAGTTTCGTGGTGTACGAACTCAAGGGATTTTCCTTAAAAAAAATTAAATTCACAAAAGTCTAGCTCAGGATTCACAGTATCGGGTGGTCTTCAGGTTTCAAATTCAATAGTCTTGGGAGCAATTTGTAGGTACAAAGTGAGTCCATGCATAATGGAAAAGCTAGAGGATATTGATATTGAACATCTAGTAGACATATGTCCTTGTGAGTCACCAAATTATTGACAATTTCTGCCCCATAGGAAACAATGGCCAACCTAGGCCCACATCTGGTTAGCAAAAAAAAAGGATAAAAATATGACCAGTCTAAAATTTCCCTACGCTTATCCCCTATCAGGCCTCAGACACGAGAAAATTTGGAAAAATTGTAAAAGTTGAGTTATTAGGTCAAAAAATCTTCATTGGGCCTCACATATGCCAACTGAGCTGATGAGAGCTCGCCAAGCATCTCAACAAGCTAAGAGGTCATAATGTGAGGAGTGAGATGGAAATGAATTTCTGAGTTGGATTCACCTTTGAGCTGAGCAGGCGTAGGATTCAGGGGTGAGTTATTTTGGTGAATCCCACGGCACTGAAGCCGAGTTGAGCAAAATCATCTTTCCATGATGAGTTGAGACATGTCAAGGTGGGAATGAATTCTAGGCCATGGATGGAAGCCATGTTAGTGTGCATGTAAGTGGGTAGATTACCAGGGACTAGGGTGAATCACTGGGCTCACTGCAAACTAGAAGGTGATGGAGAGCATGTTCCCACGAGCCATAAGATAAGAACAATGATGCATATTAGTGGGAGCTCATGCATTATTCGAGGGCTCAATTTGGTGAGCTCACAACATGTTCCAAGTCAAGGTGGCTCAAAAATGGTTTTCAAGAGGAATCAACATAGTTAATTCATCGATGGAGAGTGACCCAATAAAATGAATGGTTGGTCATGTTGAATGAATTCAGCCTGGGGTCAATTCAACTCGACCATGGAGTAATTTGAAGGCCTTAAGGGGATAAACATAGTGTGGTTTCAAGCTTGTGCGAGAGGAAAAAACATAGCTGAGCTTGAGCTTGGGAAGGTTATAGTTTGGTGGGTTCGGAACAAGTTGAATACCACTCCCGAGTTGAGCTCGGTGAAGTGAGTTCATAGTGGTAGGTTTTAAGAGTTTCGAAGTGGAAAATGTTCGGGTTTTGGAGGTTGGGCTATTTGGAACTTGACAGGAAGAACTCCTAATGAGTGAACTATGGAAAATTCGAAGGTGAAAGGCCTAAAACACCTAAATGTGTGGGCAACGTGGCTGTGAGGTGGTTTCGGGAGTCAAAACCCCTTTTGGGGTCAACGGAGAATGGATTTCAGAGTTGCAAGGGGAGAATCCCGAAAGGGCGAATTAACAAGTTACAGTGTGGGTGGGCTCTAAAGTCTAAAATTTTTGGACATAAGAGGTTGTGGATTTCGGGGGATGAGTTCAAGAAGAGTGGCAAGTAACCTCCAAAGGGCCAAGAGCGAGGAATTTGAAATTTTTAGGATCTAAATCCCAAACCCATGTTCATGCCAAATGAAATCAAGTGTCACTGAGCTATTTCTCTAAGGTCGAGCCACATTGGGTAATGATTCAAGGTTAGGAGGAGTGAGGTAATGCATCAATTTGGAAACCAAATGGTGACTTGGCATGAAAGAAAGTGATCTTGTATTGAATACAAGAACTTGGTGGGTTGTAAAAGGCATCATGGTGGTAGGTAGATGTAGCTTGATGCAGTGAAGGAAGCCTAAAATCATGCAAGATTCAAATTGCAATGGCGTTTGCATTTTTTTATCCATTTTGGCTAACTTGTGGTTGTTGGAAAGTTGGTTTTGGGATCTACGATATTAAGTGACCTAAGAAAGGAAATTAATGCGTTTGGTTGGGAGAATGTAATCATTAAGCTACAAGAGCTAGGAGCTACACCCAGGGGTAAAATCACAGCTAGTTTCTCCAAGCACAAAGCAAGATCATTAATGGAGAAAATTATTTTCAGATCCCCCATAACAATTGCATAGATTTGATGATGATTTTTGATGGATTTGGGGTAATTGTAGGTTTCTATTTCTCTCTCATCTCTTGCAAATATTTTACTATAAATGGTAAGGAGGGGCTCAGTTCTAAAGGTTAGATATATTTCCTTTTCCACTCCCTTCTTTTCTTATCCAGGAGAAAATCTGTGGAGGTCAAGCCTCCCATTGAAATTGTAATGAAATTTTATGCCTCTTGGCCCCTTGTAATGCATTATATCAACTTATGAAGTAATAAAAAAAATGCAATGGATTAATCAAAACCATGTTTTATATTATTGTCTTTTATCTAATCTCTTATTATTGCTCATGCTATTTGTGAATGTTCTAATTTTTATTACATATTTTAATGCATTTTGTTTACTGGTGAATGGATTTGTAACAATTAATTGATCTGTGGTGTGTATTCATCCTCTTCAATCTTGTTTTTTTCATCCCCATTAAGGGTAGATATTAAACATTCCTTATTAGTACATCACCTATATACCTCGTAGTGTAGGATTCCTTTACTTCATGCTCTCTCTCCATGTCTCCTTGGCATTGTTAGATTAGGAGTAGATAGTCGCATTTAATTCCTTAGAAGTAGTTTAGAATTAGGATTAGGAAGAAGAGCTAGCTTTCTTCAGAGTTCCATCTCAAGTCTGCAAGTCCCAGAGCTTGAGAGATGGTCCCATGTTATGTAGTCACACCGGATGCCACACTTAGATCTAAGGCTATTCGAGGGGTGCTTGTGATTTTGCAACAACATGTACTTGTTGGTATCCTTGTTAATCTAACTCATTCTAGATAAGATATTTGTTTTATAGTTAATATTGTATCCAAATTTATGTATGAATGTAAATAAATTCATTGGCTGGTGGAAAAGATAATTATACGATATGTTTGTGGCATATTACACTATGGAATTCATTATGGTTATAAGTCCCGAATCTCATTGGTTGGATTTATAGCTTCTAATTGGGCTGGTGATAAAGAGGTAATTTTTGTGTAGAATCACAATATCCTTGACTATTTGCAATTGAATGATTGAGACAATCAGTGTGATTGCACAACATGAAGCTATTCCCAAAGTGTCAAATTTTGTAATTGGGAAATATCTCTAAAGAAATATCGGATTCCTATTCCTAAATCTATCACCACTCAACCAATTGCAGAGGATTATTATAAATCCTACCCTAATATTTCTAAGTAGAAAGTGAAGAAGGAAATTGCAAGAAAATTAAGCCTAATCAAGAAAAGAAGGGTTGATCACAATCGCATCTTCCTGAAGTGGAGAGAGGTGAGAAATGGAGAGGATGGACAAATGCATCACAAACCAAATATAGAGTTCACATAGAACAACACTTCAAAACCCATTAAACACAGCTCTGAGAACCAAGAAAAGACATCAGAAGTATGCACAGTATACCATGCAATGATAAGAGGGAAGAAGAGACAACAAAATAAGGAAGGATGGACAAAATGCATCACAAAACATATTTTGTTTCTCCATGAGTTCACATAGTACATCATTAGCAAGCAAGAGGCAAGAAAATTCCATTACAGAGCCATGAGAGGAGGCTTAAACCCCACATTAAACTTGAGGGAGAAAGAGAGAGGGGGTAGGAGAGAAATAATGACCAACCTTTAGAAAAATGTCCCTCCTTTACAATATATAGAAGAATGAGAGAAGGAGAGATGGAAAATTTGAATCCTACTTCAACTACCCCAACAATGCATTGAATTCACCTAATCCAACCACCCTAGAAAGCATTGAAATTTTCCTATAAAATGATGGTTCCCTGACAGAGCCCATGCCTCCACACATTGTTCCTTATTGGCAAAGAAAGGAGGCTCATTATTATTCATGGTGGCAAGTGGGAGACTTGACAGCCTCAAAAATGGGGAACCAAATTTACTATTCTTCATTAATTTTTGTAGGTGAGTAGAAGATGTTGAGAGCTTTCCAAAAACTCCTTTCCCACTCAAAACTAGATTTCAGTTGAAATATATTGCCGTTTGAAGGTTCTTTAGGTTTACGGTCTATTAGCGGGCTCACAATAATAAAAGATTCCACTCGTATGAGATCCACGTGGTGGCCTCGCGCGTCTTAATATTTCCCCCCCCCTTCACTCTTGGAATTGCACCAAGAGACACGTAGCATCATCCGTGGGGCTACCCTATTTCCTTTGTGTTCTAGCTAACCCCCTCTATTTTGGCAAAGACAATATGTTTGACCTGAGATACGTGGAGGCTCAACACACATTTGGGACCTGCCTCCGGATTTCTCCTTTGATGTTGCGCCAAGTTGATGCGTGGAGGCTTCCGCTAGCTCTGTTAGACTTAGCCAATTTAATGGCCAGCTCTTTGTTATGTCAGACCCTAGACACGTGGATTTCCAGCACTTTTTGAAGACCCTACTTGTTATTGAACTTTGAAGGTATGTTGATTGGATGCATGGAGGCTTCCGTTGGCTCTTGGACTTTTCAATAACTGGTGCCACTTTTTGGACTCTGACCACATGCCAAGCTTGGACTTGATTAGGAAGCCACTATTGGCATACCTATTGAATGTGCACCAATGAGACACATGGCGAGCATGCACTCGTTTGGAGACCCACTTTTGATTCTTCCTTTGGAGTTGCGCCGATGAGGCACGTGGCACCTTCCACTGGCTCATCCCCTAATAAGACTTTTCAACAGTCAGTTCTGCCTTTCCCATCCCTCGATACATGGAGGGCATGAACTCATTTGAGTATATGCTTTGGGTCGTGCCTTTGAAGATATGCCAATGAGGAATGTGAGGCTTCCGTTGTCTTTTCTTATACTTAGCCGATTCAGGCCCTCGAGTGAACATTGCCTCCTTCAAGCGACCCGCATGTGAAGTCCAAAGACTTCAAGGTTTTCTCCATTTTTCTCCTGTTGAGCTCTGATATCCTTTAACATAGTTGGCCTCATTCACCGACCTTTCTCTTCCATTGTTCAGCCCGCCTACCCCTTGATTGTTGTATTTGAAATTTGGGCTCGCATGACTAAACTGAACCTTCGATTTTCTCCTGTGTTTTTCGCATTCGACCAATTTTGCACTGGGGGTAAAATTAGGATAATAGTTTGGTGACTCACAAGGACATCTACCTACTAGATGAATTGATTAGCTAGCTTTTTATATCCATTAGGCATGGAGTCATGGATGGTGGCTTGATATTGATCTTGATTTTGAAACTTGAACCTGACTCCTTGCACTTGGTGACCTTGAACCTGCCCTATGCTCGCACTCTCAATTTTCATAAGAAAATATTTAAGGTGAGATTTCTAAGAGTAGAAAAATGTCTTAACCTGGGACTTCACTTGTTCATTATTGGAACTAAGGTTAATCTCCCCAAGCACTACTTCCAATGTACTATGCACGAGCAATAAAACACCATGACACACACTATGTACAAAACTAAAAATCATACACACCCCAAGTGGGATATGTAGAGTGTGCAAAAGCACTTATTCTACTGAAAGAAAAATCTACTCCTACTCCTACACTAACCCTAACAAAGAAAATCTAAACAAATCCTGCTACAGGAAGGGAGAAATAGCTTCCCTTTCTCAAAATAGGCAGCCATGTATATGATTTGGAGCTAAACATGGCTGTCATTATGAGTGAGAAACCGATAAGAGGCCAATCTTCCACCCAAATCATCAAGGTATCAACATCAATCAAAAATACCTCCTCAAGTTGATTGGCATTAGACTCCTGGAGGTGCTTTGATGGTGACCCTTGGTGCTTTGAAACTCATCCTCATGCCCTGAAATGGACATGATTGGTTTTGGCTTCTCCCTCAGCTCCAATGAAGCCAAGTACCTGATAGGGCATGGTTTGGTCCTTTGAATGTGCCCATTGTTCTGAAATTCAACTCCAAGAGTGGATTCTTCCTACGGACCTTCCTAGGTGAATGATCTAGGAAAGATGGGGTCTTCGTTGTTTCCTTCCTCCTCCTGATAATAACATGGATGATTAAGATCCTCTAACCTTGATTCTAGAGGGATTCTACGAGACACAAGAGTATTTTCCTTGAATGCTCTCCTCTATGGTAGAAGAATCATGTGCTTGGAAGGTAGATGATGGAGGAGAAAATGATGTGATCTCTTCGGGCTCGTCCCCATCAAAGCAATCCTCCAAGTGAGACAGATAATTTTCCTCCTCGTTTTCCTACTACGTGTGCTCAACCTCCTCCATGGTGTCCTTTGGATCTGCAAATTTCTCACCATGGTTCCCCTTATCTTCAAACATGAAGTTTGAAAGCTCAAACTCTTCTTCAACATTATATCCTGAAGGGGATGCAATGGGAGGGAGAATTGAAGGTTTTTCTATGGCCTACTATGAACTTGAAGCCTATGGAACTATATGGTTCTCCTCCACAGCCGGAATGTACTCCTCTTCTTTTGGATTTGGAGTAGCTCCTTCTTCCCTCACTTGTGTTGTAGCTGAAGCTTCCACCACTTGTGGCTTGACCTCAGCCTCCTCCATAGGCTTAACCAACAAGGGAATATTTTCAATTTTGAATCTAAGAGCCAAGCTCACCAAGCTTCTAATCATCTCTTCTTTGGTTGGCTCTTCTTCTTGTTGCTCTCCTTGACTGGTTTTTGGAGTCTCTCCTTGACATGGACTTGGGAGAGTAGGAGGAGTGGTGGGTGGGGTCTCCACTAGTTGTTTGTTTATCTATGGTGGAGGGGAAGGTATTTCCTTTGGCTCTTGTGGAAGGGACTTGGATTTGGAAGGGAAAAGGGAAGAGGAAATGAGATGAGATGGAAGATTAGAAGATGGAGAAGGGAAATCAACACTTGGGGCAGCAGATGGGAAGCTAGACTCATGACACTGCTGCGATGATACTAATTGGGGAAGAGGAAAAGAAAATCTATGAGGTGGCGGACTTACCCATTGAAAAGGTTGTCTTGTACCAAGCTCATAGGCCTTTATCTCCTCAGTCCACTACGTAAGTTAGGGAAGCATCTCAACCATGAAGTCAAGCTTCTCATGCGGGTTGTAATGTTTTAGAAAAGTGTTAGGAAATAAGAGATAAAATATTGAGAATAATCCCTTACAGAATCGCAATAGTAGAAACTAATATGCAGAAAATATTACAGATCTCAAATAAAAGTGCAGAATAAAAAACACAACAAAGAGAGACAATATTTAACATGGTTCACCCAATTTGGGATATGTCCACCAAAAATCACTTGTTCATATTTTATTACAAGCCTCCACTCTCTCAATACAATACCTAGATCCGTTTGGAGCTATGCTCAACAAACTCTACATAATTCACATCCGAATTCAAAGCACATCTACAATGCATTTTCTTGTATATCTATCATATGCATAAGACTATATAAATAGAAAATTGCTTAAGCAATTTGATACAAAACCGTGGGTATCAAAACCATGGGAAAAAAACCGTGGGTATCAAAACAATGGGTACCAAAAAACCATGGGCCCAAAAATAGCCCATAATGGTTACCCATTACCCATGGGTTAATAAACCACCCATGAAAATGGGACCACCATAAAAATACCCGAGTGTGACACATAGAAGGTTTACCACACTCTAACACGAAAATAGGCTCCACAAACATAAAAATCTCCTACTTGGAGACTGATTTCCACTGAGCAAGCTTCTCAACCCTTCACTATCATCCACGAAGGCCAACCAAAGCTGAACATAGCTTTAGTTTATCCCTTGTGACCACCTTGGTCATCATGTCTACAGGATTCTGACTAGTATGAATCTTCTCCAAGTTCAACTTATCTTCCTCCAAAGTTGTCCTGATGAAGTGATATCTCAACTGTATATGCTTCATCCTGGAGTGGAAAGTAGAGTTTTTACCTAGGTGTATAGCACTTTGACTATCACTATACAACTTACATTCCTCCTACTTATGCCCCAACTCCTTAAGCAATTGTTGTAACCAAATCATCTCTTTGCTTGCCTCTGTGGCAGCAACATACTCAGCCTCCGTGGTTGACAAAGCCACCAGCTTCTGTAGTCGTGAAATCCAACTCACTGTTTTCCCACTTACAGTGTAAATATAACCTTTCGTGCTCCTCCTGTTGTCTACATCTCCAGCCATGTCTGAATCTACATAACCACGTAAAGTGGTGTCTGATCCATTGTAGCACAAAACTATCCCCATGGTCCCTCTCAAATACTAAAGGATCCACTTTACTGCTTGCTAATGCTCTTTACCTGGATCACTCATAAATCTACTCACAGCTCCCACTGCATGGGAAATATTAGGCCTAGTGCACACCATAACATACATCAAACTGCCAACCGCTGATGAGTAAGGTACCTTGGACATCTAGTTTATTTCCTTCTCTCTCTTGGGAGACTACTTTGCTTTGATAACTTAAAATGTCCTGCCAAAGGAGTCCCAACCGGTTTAGCATCCTGCATATTAAACCTATCCAATACCTACTTAATGTACTCTTCCTGAGATAAAGTCAAATTCCGTTCCTTCCTATCCCGAGTTATCCTCATACTAAGGATTTGTCTAGCTGCCCCCAAATCATTCATATCAAAGGATTCACTTAGTTGTTTCTTGAGTACTTTTATTTCCTGCATGTTTTTATTTGTAACCAACATGTCATCAACATACAAACACAGGATAATATAACTTCCATACTCAAATTTCTTTGTATACACGCAATGGTCAGAATGAAATCTAATATAACCTTGCTCCATCATGAAGCTATCAAACTTCTTATACCATTGACGTGGAGCTTGTTTTAAGCCATACAAGCTCTTCTTCAGTTTACACACCATCTCCTCGTTACCTTTGACCTCATATCCCTCTGGTTGCTGCATATATAGTTCATCCTCCAAATCACCATGGAGAAATGCAGTCTTTACATCTAACTATTCTAAGTGCAAGTCTTATGCTGCCACTATTCCAAGAACAGTTCTAATAGAAGTCATTTTTACTACAGGAGAAAAGATCTCATCAAAATCTATACCTTGTTTCTGTGTAAACCACTTGACCACCAACCGGGCCTTATATCTTTTCTTTCCTCTTTCTTCATCTTTGACTCTGTATACCCACTTGTTTTGTAATGCTCTTTTGCCTTCCGGTAGCTTCACCAAATCCCAAGTCTAGTTCTCCATGAGAGACTTATGCTCCTCATCCATGGCTTTCTCCCACTTCTTACTGACATCTACCTGAATTGCTTCATCAAATCTCTCTGGATCTCCACTATCAGTGAGTAATAAATAATAAAGAGAAGGAGAAAAACGTTCAGGTTCTTTTCTTACACTAGAAGACCTCCTCACTGTAGGAGTTTGGGGTTCCTGTTGAGTTGGTTCCTGAACTGATTCATGGGTCACTTTGTCCCATCCGGAGATCCTCTACCAATGCATATTCTTTCTTGGATGCTTCCCTATTTTCCTACAACTATTGCTTATACATGACTTTCTCATTAAAGACCACATCCCTAGACCGAATGATTTTCTTGTCCTTAATACTCCAACATTTAAATCCAAAGTCATCACCACCATAACCAATGAAAGTACATTTTTCTCATTTAGCCTCTAGCTTGGTCCTATCATCCTTGTCTATATGAACAAACACCTCACATCGAAATATTCTAAGAAATGAATAATCAACTTTCTTACCATACCAAGCCTCCTCAGGTATGCCTCCATCCAAGGCACTTGAGGGTCCTCTGTTTATCAAGTACACAGTTGTGCTCACCGCTTCTACCCAAAAAGAAAGAGGCAGTCTTGCATGTAATCTCATGCTCCTAGCATGTTCCATTATTGTTATGTTCATCCTTTCTAATACCCCATTTTGTTGCGGAGTTCCTGGAACTGTCTTTTTCCTGCGGATTCCATTCTTAGAACAGTAATCATTAAATTCATTGCTGCAATACTCCCCTCCATTGTTTGACCTGAGACATTTTAGCTTAAGACTTGTTTCTTTCTCTACCAAGGCTTTCCATTTAACAAAAGTGTCAAATACATCAGATTTTTTCTAATACAATAAACCCAAACTTTCCTTGTTGCATCATCAATAAAAGTAACATAATAACTTGAACCCCCAAGAGATGATACCCGAGCTAGCCCCCACACATCAAAATGCACCAGCTCTAACTTACTCTCTTTCTTTTTAGGTCCAACCTTGAGAAACCTTACTCGCTTTTGTTTCCCATATATGCAGTCCTCACAGAACTCCAAACCTATTTCTGTATATCCAAGAAAATTCTTCTTTATGATGTCCATGCCCTTATGGCTCATATGACCAAGCCTATAGTGCCATAATTTTGTATATGCATCTGAAGCCATAAGATTACAATCATTAGTACTATCAGTGGATAAATACAAGGTTCCAACCTTCTTACCTCTTGCCACCACAAGAGCACCCTTGGTAACCTTCCAAGAGTCAGTTGTAAATATCATAGTACAACCATCACTTCCCAATTGCCCCACCGATATCAAATTTTTCCTTAATGTAGGCACATGTATGACATCCTTCAATAGCCATGTATTCCCATTCTACATCTTAACCTGAATAGAACCTTTTCCAACTATATTGCAAGGCTCATCATCACCAAGAAAAACATGCACAAAATCCCCTTAAACATAATCAACAAAATAATGCCTATGTGGAGTAGCATGAAAAGAAGCCCCTGAATCTAAAACCCAAGATTTAGTAATATTATGTAAAGAAAGAATCAAAGCATCCTAGCATACATTACCCGATGCCACATTTGCCTCCTTGTTTTCTTCCTATTGTTTCTTCTTGTCCCAAAGCTCCCAACAATCCTTCTTTGCATGCCTAGACTTTCCACAGTTCCAACATACAATCTTGCTCTTGGATTTTGACCTTGCCCGATCTTTCGATTTTCCATGATTTCCTCTATTCTTCTGTCTCCCTCTAGTTTCCACTATCAAAGCATTCCCTAAATTAAAAGATTCCGTGGAGATTTTTCTTCACATTTCCTCGCTTAGAATCACCCCTACAACATCCTCAAACTTCAACTTTGAGTTAGCTGGAACCGATTTTCTTACCGCCATTACCAAGCTATTCCAACTTTCAGGTAAAGAGCACATAATTAATAAAGCCCTAACTTCTTCATCAAATTCTATTGTAACCAAAGATAGCATATTCACAACCATATTGAAATCATTTAAATGATCTACTACTAAACTATTCTCAGACATCTTCATATTAAAAAACTTTTTCATTAAAAATATCTTATTAGAGGTAGAGGGTTTTTCATACAACTTCCCTAATGCATCCATCAGTTCTTTTGTAGTCTTTTCCTTTGAAACATTAAATAATACGAAGATGCAAGACACAGCCGGATCATTCCAAGTGCCTTTCGATCCAAAAAATCCCATTCCATATCTGTCATACTCGAGGGTTTGTTCACCTTCTCAGATAGCAGAGTATAAATATCCTTCTGATAAAGGTAATATTCCATCAGCATCTTCCAAAGACTAAAATTATGCCCATTGAATTTATCAACCCTAGATCTTCCATCATCTGCCATAGCTCCAACTCAAGATAAAACTTTCCCTGTGATTCAACACTTCAACAAACCAAACCAGGCTCTGATACCAATTGTTAGGAAATAAGAGATAAAATATGTGGAATAATCTCTTATAGAATTGCAATAGTAGAAACTAATATGCAGAAAATATTACAGATCTCAAATAAAGTAATAAATAACACAACAAAAAGAGAAAATATTTAACGTGGTTCACCCAATTTGGGCTACGTCCACCAAGAATCACTTGCTCATATTTTATTACAAGCCTCCACTCTCTCAATAAAATACCCAGATCCATTTGGAGCTATGCTCAACAAACTCTACAAAATTCACACCCGAATTCAAAGCATATCTGCAATGCATTTGCTTGTATATCTATCATATGCAAAAGATCATATAAATAGATAATTGCTTAAGCATTTTGATACAAAACCGTGGGTATCAAAACAATGGGTACCAAAAATCATGGGCCCAAAAACCATGGGCCCAAAAAGCCGATAACGGTTACCCATTACCCATTGGTTAATAAACCACCCATGAAAATTTTCTTCAGGGGCTTTGCACCCGAACCCCCTGATCCGGTCACCAACGAGCGGGACCACCGTAAAAATACCCGAGTGTAACACATAGAAGGTGTACCACACTCTAACATGAAAATAGGCTCCACAAACATAACAAAAAGGGCCTTCCCATGGACAAGGTGCCCTTTAACCAATCTTGATTGCCTTTATCTATGTTGTAGCTCTGGACTACACCATGCTAGCCTCCATTCTTTGAATCTTCTCCAGAAACCCAACATTCTCCATGTAGCTATTATCATCATATGCATACCCTTGCTCTTGATAATATTCATAACCAAAATGGTTTTGATACTATTCATATGGGTAAGCATGATGGTTCTGGATCTATCCATAATAATGATCTGGAGGAGTTGGGAAAAACATTGGAGGTAGACTACACTGTCGTTGCTGCAAGTGTGAATTCCAAGATGGGAATGAAATCATGATTGCACAACTTCATGGGATTGAAGAAGATGAAATATGTGGAAAAAAATGGATGAAAATAGATGGGAGAAGGTTTGCAACTTATAGGATGGGTTCTTGACCAGATGGAGTCGCTAGATGTGCTTAAAAGTGCCTCCAAATGCTACAATCTTCACCAAGAGCACATCAAACCTGATGAAGTGAAGTGGTAAGGTGCTTCAAACCTGTCCCACCGAGCATTCCAAAACTATTGGGTGTGGTCGCACGGTGGCTTAAGATTTGTTGTTTGATAATGAGACACCTTGGAAAAATGATAAAAATCTAACTCCAGTGTCCCACCGGGCATGCCAAAACTGTTGTTGCAAAATCACAGCACCCCGAATGGCCTTAGATCTGAGTGGGGCATTTGGTGTGAGTGCATAACATGGGACCATCTCTCAAGCTATGGGACTTGTAGACTTGATATGGACCTCCGGAGAAAGCCGACTCTTTTCCTAATCCTAATGCTAAACTACTTCTAAGGAGGGAAATACGACTATCTAATCCTAATCTATCAATGCCAAGGAGACAAGGAGAGAGAGAGGATGAAGTAAAGGAATCCTACACTACATAGGTGATAGCACCAAGAAAAGGGGGTTGCTGATCACAATCTCATTTTCCTAAAGTGGAGAGAGGTGAGAAATGGAGAGGATGGACAGATGCATCACAGACCAAAGATAGAGTTCACATAGAACACCACTTCAAACCCATTAAACATGGCTCTCAAAACCTGCAATAGACATCATAAGTATGCACAATATACCCTACAATGATGAGAGGCAAGAAGAGACAATAAAATAAGGAAGGATGGACAAAATGCATCACAAAACATATTTTATTGCTCCATGAGTTCACACAGTACATCATCAGTGGGCAAGAGGAAAGAAAACACCATTATAGAGCCATGAGAGGAGGCTTAAACTCCACATTCAACCTTAGGGGAGAAAGAGAGAGGGGGCAAGAGAGAAACAATGACCAACCTTTAGAAAATGCCCCTCCTTTACAATATATAGAAGAATGAGAGAAGGAGAGAGGGAAAATTTGAATCCTACTTCAACCACCCCAACAATGCATTGAATTCACCTACTCTAACCACCCTAGAAAGCATTGAAATTTTCCTACAACAATGATGGTTCCCTGACAAAGCCCATGCCTCCATGCGTTGTTCCTTGCTGGCCAAGAAAGGAGGCTCATTCTTCATCATGGTGGCAGGTGGGAGACTTGACAACCTCGAAAATGGCGAACTAAATTTACCATTCTTCATTAATGGTGGCAGGTGAGTAGAAGACATTGAGAGATTTTCAAAAATTCCTTTCCTGCTCAAAACCGATCTTCTAGTCAAAAGATATGGCCTTCTAAAGGTGATTTTGGTTTAGGGTCTATTTGCGGGCTCAAAATATTAAAAGATTCCATTCGTGCAAGATCCATGTGGCAGCTCACGTGTCTTAAGATTTCCTCCCCCCCTTTTACTATTGGAATTTTTCCGAAGAGACGCATAGCGTCGTCCATGGGGCTGCCCTATTTCCTTTGTGTTCTTTCTAACCCCCTCTGGTTTTATAGAGACAATATGTTTGACCCGAGACACGTGGAGGCTCACCACACATTTGGGACTTGCCTCCAGATTTTTTGTTTGAAGTTGTGCCAAGCTAACACGTGGAGAATTCTTCTAGCTCTTTTATACTTATCCAATTCATCGGCCAACTCTGTTATGTCATACCCTAGACACGTGGGAGGCAAACACTTGTTTGGAGACCCTGCTTGGTCTTGACCTTCTAAGGTGCGTTGATTGGACGTGTGGAGGCTTCCACAGGATCTTGGAATTTTTAATGGCCGGTGCCACTTTTTGGACTCTGACCACATGGCGAGCTTGCGCTTGATTGGGAACCCACTTTTGGTGTAACTATTGAAGGTGCGTCGATGAGAAACATGGAGAGCCTGCGCTCATTTGGGGACCTGATTTTGATTCTTCCTTTAGAGTTGCACCGATGAGGCACATTGCACCTTCCGCTGGCTAGTCCCCTATTAATACTTTTCAATGGTCGGTTCTACCTTTTTGGGCCCTAAACACATGGAGGGTCTACACTCATTTGAGTCTCTGCTTTGGGTCATGCCTTTGAAGTTGTTCCGACAAGGAACGTGGAGGCTTCCATTATCTCTCTTATACTTAGCCGATGCAGGGCCTCGAGTGAACACTTCCTGCTTTGAGTGACCCACATGTGAAGTCTAAAGAATTTGAGCTTTTCTCCATTTTTCTCCTATTGAGGTCTGATATCCTTTAACATAGTTGGCCTCATTCATTCACCTTGCTCTTCCATTATTGAGCTTTCTTGCCCCTAGATTTTTGGATTTGAAATGTGGGTTGGCATGACTAAAATGACCCTTTAATTTTCTCCTGTGTTTTGTCACATTCAACCAATTTTTCCTAGGGGGTAAAATTGGGATAACAATACATTCCTTACTAAGTTTGACAATGGATTTATAGCAAGTAGAGGTTGGTTTACAATCCAAGATGTTAAAGTTTTCTAAAATATCCAAACAATATTTGGATTTAGAAATAAACAATCCTCCATCTAGTCTGCAAACTTGTAATCCTAAAAAATAGCTTAATTCACCCAAATCACTCATATGAAATGTCTTTTTAAGATCTGATTTTAAATAATTGATCAACCCAATATTTATTCCAGCAATGAGAAAATCATCTACATAAATTGTAACAATAATAATCTCATCTTTGATTCTCTTCACATAAATATTTGGATCTAATTTACATTTTTAAACCCATGAAGCTGAAAGTACCTATCAATCTTCTCATTCCATGCCCTTGGGGCTTGCTTAAGACCATAAAGAGACTTCTTTAATCTATAAACAAGGTTTGGATGTTTCTTATCTACAAAACCTTGTGGATGATTCATACATATTTCTTCACATAAATATCCATTTAAGAATGTATTTTTAACATCCATTTGATGAATATTCCATCCAAACTAGCAGCTAAAGACTGAATAATTCTAATGGTATTCATTTTAACAATAAGAGAAAATGTTTCTTCATAATCAACACCTTCCTTTTGATTGAATCCCTTAGCAAACGGTCTAGCTTTAAAATCTTCAATAGCACAATTCGACTTTAAATTTGTTTTATAAACCCGTTTACAACTAATAAGATGATTACCTTTATGAAGGGGCACAAGTTCCCAAGTATTATTTATTTTTAAAACTTCAAATTCTTCTTTCACAGCTTGCTCACATTGTTTCTTCCATCTAGCTTGTTCATATAAGACTGGATCATTTATCTATAATAATTTCACCATTAGAGAATTTATATTACATCCTTGAGTCTTCGGTCCATCTCTATATATATCTTCAATACTCATTGTCTTTTGCTTGGTTGAATCATCTTCCCATTCATCATCACTAGCTGTAGAAATATGCTGATAAAAAACATTAGTCATTTCACTATCAATAATATTATCATCATTAGAAGTAGTGCATGCCTTAAGGTAATCTCCATCACAGGAAGTATTTGTTATGATTTGAGAATGCTCATTAAATTTTACATCTCTTTTAATAAAAATATTCTTTGTTAACAAATCATATAACATGTAGGCCTTTAATTCTTCACCATACGCCATGAAAAAACACTTATGACACTTTGGTTCTAACTTTTCACTTTTTTTATCAGGGATATGTACCCAAGAAATGCACCCAAACACTTTAAAATACCCAACATGATGCTTTCTTCCACTTAAAGCTTCTTTAGAAGTGACATAAGTGAGGGATTTGGTGGGGATTTTATTTATAATATGCATAGCACAAGAAATAACCAAACTCCAAAATTTATCACGCAAACCCTTAGAATGCAACATACAATGAGCCATTTCTAAAAGAGTTCTATTCATCCTTTAAGAAACTCCATTTTCTTGAGGAGTATATGGAACAACTTGTTGTATCCTAATACCATTATTTTAACAAAATGATTCAAATTCATATTTGCAAAATTCACCCCCATTATCTAACTGTTATCCATTTTTTCCTCTCAGGTAAAATAGAAAAACATGACCTTGCATGCAGAGAATCCGACGGGGTGGTTTCAGTCATGGAGGATTGCATTTTGGAGTTGGGTGAATGAAATTGGAAGTTATCCAATTTCAGACTTTTCACCTCCAAGGCTGAACTCTGAAATCAATTTTTAGGGGTTTAACTTGCTCAAAAAAGGTATGAATTTCACTAGTTGATAGATTTGGAGCTAATATTCAAAAGGCTATTTTTAGTTTTTTTAAATTTTGATTTTTAAAATTTTGGAGTATTTTGAATTTTAGATTTTAGGATTTCAAGATTTTGGGTTTCAAAATTTTGGGATTTCATGTTTTGAAATTTCAAGATTTTAGGTTTTGGAATTTCAAGATTTTGGGTTACGGAATTTCAGAGTTTTTGGGATTTTGGGTTTCAAATTTTAGAGTTTTCAAGATTTTGGGATTTTGGGTTTCGGGATTTCTAGATTTCAGGTTTCAAATTTTAAAATTTTTCGGGATTTTAGGATTTCATATTTTCAATATTTCAGAATTTGGGGATTTTAGGATTTTGGGTTTCGGGATTTCGGGATTTCAAAACTCTCAAGCCCCAAAACATGAAAATAAAACCTAAATGTCTAAAATTTTGAATTTTGAAAGTCCAAAATTTTGGACTTTCAAAACTATCCAGCCATTTTGAGCGGTGAACAATAGCTCGAATTCCAAAACCAAAATTTTCAAAATTCCAAATTTTGGGATTTTGGAGGTTGCATGCATTTCGGATTCCGAAAATGAAGAAATATAGTTCACAATTTTTTAGGGTTTCAGGTTTCTCACCTACCAAAATTATGAGGTATGGGCTTCCTTCTTGCATAGTAAGGCATGATACATGGAGGTATGGGCTTTATCATGGCTCCCATCACTGTTGCAGGAAAATTCATTGCTCTTTTAGGGTGGTTGAACAAGAATTCAGATTTCTTCTATCTCCTTCTCTAATTCTTCCTATATATTGTAAGGAGGGGTTTTTTCCAAAGGTTGGACATTTTTGTACACCCTCCCTTCTTCACTTTCTGAAAGTGGATTTTTGGAGTTCAAACCTCCCATTTCAAACTGTAAATGTAATCTTGCCTCTTGGCCATTGTAATGGACTATATCAAATATTTGGAGTAATAGTATAAGTTTGTGGATGATTTCAACCCTCTCTTATGTTCATTATATCTTCTTGATCTCTCATTGCAATCTTGGTTATTTGTGCATGATGGTTGTATTACATTTTTATGGTTTGTGTTTAATGGAAAAGCAGGTGTTCAACATTCCTTTGGTGCATCACCCTTGTTAGTTTAGGTTTTATTTCTTGCATCTCTTTAACCCTATCTCCTTGGAAAGTTAGAGTAGGTTTTAGAGTAGATCCTCTGCAATATGAATGTGTGCACCTGAACAGAGGAATAGGAACTGACCTTCATCCGGAGAGCTCTCCCAATTCACAAAGTCCCACACTTTAGGAGAAGCTCCATGTTATGCAATCACACTGAGAGTCTCAACCCATCGAGTTACAAACATTCAGGGGTGTTGTGATTATGCATCAATAGTTTTGGCATGCCCGGTGGGACCAAGAGCTCATTCTACAAACTTTGAAGGAATTTCCAAGAAATTCGACTTAGAAATTGCAAGTTCTCCAATTTTAGACTTTTCACCTCTCGGAGAACTCCAAAATCAATTTTCAAGGGTTTAACTTGCTCAAAAAAAGTCCAAATTTCACAAGTTGGTAGATCTAGAGCTAATCTTAAAAAGGGTATTTTTAGTTTATTGAAATTTTGATTTTTGAAATTTTAGAGTTTTTCGGATTTTGGATTTCGAGATTTCAGGATATCAGGATTTCGGTTTTAGGATTTTAGGATTTTAGGTTTTGGAATTTCAGAGTTTTTCAAGATTTTGGGCTTTAGGGATTTCAGGTTTCATTATTTTGGGATTTCGGACTTCTCCAAAATTTAGGGTTTCGGTTTCAAAACTTCAGAAGTCTTGCATTTTTAGGTTTTCAGGACTGTCATTCCAAATCAAATTTCAAACTCTAGATTCTCAAATACACAGGTCCTTCAAAGTCATAAATTTTAATTTTTTCAAGCTTAGTGTGTGACTTAGCAAAATCTAGCCTTTAGAGGCACATGCAAAGCACATCTGGCCACTCCATCTATTCAACAACCCATTCTCTAAGTTACAGACTTTCCTTCCATCCATTTCTACCCATTTTTCTTTCAACATCTTCATCTTCTTCCATTCCATGAAGTCTTGAAATCATGACTTCATTCCCATCTTGGAATTCACACCTACAATAGTGTAATCATCCTCTAACGAGTTTCACAACTCCTCCAAATCAGCATTACGATTAGATTCAGAACCATTATTCTTACCCATACAAACAATGCTAAAACCAATTTTTCTATGGACCTTATCAAAAGCAATGGTGTGCATATGATGATAATAGTTATATGGATAATGTTGATTTGCTTGAGAAGATTCAAAGAATGGAGGCTAACATGATTCAATCTAGGGCTACGATGCAGATGAAAGCTTTTAGGATTGGCTTCAGGGCACCTTGTCCATGGGAAGGTCCTTTTCCAAGACACTATAGCCCGTAGGAGAAGCTTGACTTCATGGTTGAAATGTTGCCCCAACTTTCACAATGGACTGAGGAGATAGAAGCATACAAGGAAAATGCAAGACAACCTTGTCAATGGGTAAGTCCACCACCTCATGGATTTTATTTTTCTCCATCCAAAGCTTTATCATTTCAGCGGTTTCAAGATTCTTGCCCATTATATTCTTCCCCAAGTGTTCATTTACCTTCTCAATGCTCTAATCTTCCATATTATCTCAATTCCTCTTCCCTTTTCCCTTCCAAGCAAGTCATCCCCTCCAAACAAACAAGAAGTTCTATCTCCTCCACTACCACAAGTAATTACACAATCTGTTGTAGCCAAACCCATCCCTCCTATTGTTGTCTCAAGTTCACCTTGGGGAGAAAATTATCAAACAACGAATCAAGGAGAGAAACAGGAAGGAGATCCAAACAGAGAATAAATGATCAAAATCTTGGTAGGCTTGGATCTCAGATTTTGGGATAAACAAAATTCCCTTGATGGTTAAACCTTCAGAGGAGGCTGGAGTCAAACCACAGTAGGTGGAGGCTAACTTTATAGTAGTAGTGGAAGAAAAATATCAATAGTCTGTATGCTCTGAATGTAATGTCAATGATGGAACTTTGTTTGAAAATATTGATGATCATATTCTAGATGCACAATTAGTTAAGGAGGAGGAAGAACAACAAGCTCTAAGTTTAGTTAAAGAGAAACATATGGAGGTGACCAACACAAATCCAGAGGCACTAGATCATGCGTAGGCTGCACATGAAGATGCTGATGAAGCTTCATATGGTAAAAATAATGAATATTTGAAGGTCATAGTAGAGAGAAATCATGTTGGAGTAGGATAACGAAGAGTTTGATTGCCTATCAGAATTAGAGTAATGTTTTGATGAGGAGAATCCCATAGAAATTACAACTTTCACTGCCCCATCATTCATCCTTCAACCACAAGAACATGCCGCCATGGAGGAGGACTTGCAAGCACAACTTGCAGTTTATAGCATTCCTCTTAAATCAAAGTTGGAAGATTTCGATCTTCCAAAAGACACACTGGATGTAAAGGAAGGGGAAGAGAAAGAGGATGTCATCATCTCTCCTGCACCATCCCCCCAAGAAGGCCCCAAGGAAAACTCTACTCTTGGAGTTGAATTTCAGAGAAATGGGCACATCCATCAAATCAAACCTTACCCAATCAGGTACATGGATTCATTGGAGCCAAGGGAGAAGCCAAAACCGTTCATGTCCAATTTAGGGCATGAGGATGAGTATCAAAGCACCAAGGTTCAAGATCAACACCTCCATGACTCTAATGTGAATCAACTCAAGGAGGTATTTTTGATTGATGTTGATACTTTGGTTATTTGGGTGGAGGATTGGCATCTTGTCAGTTATTCACTGGTAATAACAGCCATGTTCAACGCCAAATCATATAAATGGCTACCTATTTTGAGAAAGGGAAGCTACTTCTCCGCGCCAATTGTAGGATTTGTTTGAGTTCCCTTTTCTTCTGGTTAGCATAGAGTAGGTGAAGTTAGGGCGTCGAGTGAACACTTCCTGCTTCGAGTGACCCGCATGTGAAGTCTGAAGACTTCGATCTTTTCTCTATTTTTCTCCTATCGAGCTCTGATCTCCTTTAACATAGTTGGCCTCATTTTCCGACCTTTCTCTTCCATTGTCCAGTCTACCTGCCCCTTGATTGTTGGATTTGAAAAGTGGGCTCGCATGATTGATATGACTATTTGATTTTCTACTGTGTTTTGTCACATTCGACCAATTTTTCCTATGGGGTAAAATTGGGATAACAATACATTCCTCACTAAGTTTGACTCCGGATTTATACAGAGTAGAGGTTGGTTTACACTCCAACATGTTAAATTTTTCTAAAATATCCAAAGAATATTTGGATTTAGAAATAAACAATCCTCCATCTAGTCTATAAACTTGGAATCCAAGAAAATAGCTTAATTCACCCAAATCACTCATCTGAAATGTCTTTTTAAGATGTGCTTTTAAATCATTGATCAAGTCAATATTTATTCTAACAATGAGAAAATCATTTACATAAATTGTAACAACAATAATCTCAACTTGGATTCTCTTCACATAAATATTTGAATCTAATTTACAATTTTAAACCCATAAAGTTGAAAGTACCACAAACTTCTCATTCCATGCCCTTGGGGCTTGCTTAAGACCATAAAGAGACTTTTTAAATCTACAAACAATGTTTCTATGTTTCTTATCTACAAAACTTGGTGGTTGATTCATATATATTTCTTCACACAAATATCCATTTAAGAATGTCTTTTTAACATCCATTTGATGAAAATGCCATCCAAACTAGCAAATAAAGACCTAATAATTCTAATGGTATTCATTTTAACAACGAGAGAAAATGTTTCTTCATAAACAACACCTTCCTTTTGATTGAATCCCTTAGCAACCGATCTAGCTTTAAAATCTTCAATAACACCATTTGAATTTAAATTTGTTTTATAAACCCATTTACAACCAATAATATGATTACCTTTACGAAGGGCACAAGTTCTCAATTATTATTTATTTGTAAAGCATCAAATTCTTCTTTCACAACTTGTTCATATGAGACTGGATCATGTATCTATAATAATTTCACCATTAGAGAATTTATATTCCTTCCTTGAGTCTTCAGGTCCATCTCTATATATCTCTTCAATACTCCTTGTCTTTTGCTTGGTTGAATCATCTTCCCATTCATCATCACTAGCTGTAGAAATATGTTGATAACAAACATTAGTCATTTCACTATCAATAATATTATCATCATTAGAAGTAGTGCATTCCTCAAGGTAATCTCCATCATAGGAAGTATTTGTTATGATTTGATAATGCTCATTAAAATTTACATCTCTGTTAATAATAATATTCTTTGTTAACAAATCATATAACATGTAGACCTTTGATTCTTCACCATATGCCATGAACAAACACTTATGACCCTTTGGTTCTAACATTTCCCTTTTTTCATCGTGGATATGTATCTAAGAAATGCACACAAACACTTTAAAATACCCAACATGACACTTTTGTCCACTTCAAGCTTCTTCAGGAGTGACATTCGTGAGGGATTTGGTGGGGATTTTATTTATAATATGCGTAGCACAAGAAATAGCCAAACTCCAAAATTTATTATGCAAACCCTTAGATTGCACCATATAATGATTCATTTCTAAAAGAGTTATATTCATCCTTTAAGAAGCTCCATTTTCTTTAGGGATATATGGAACAACTTGTTGTATCTTAATACCATTATTTTCACAAAATGATTCAAATCTATATTTGCAAAATTCACCCCCATTATCTAATCGATATCCATTTTTACCTCTCAGGTAAAATAGAAAAACATGACCTTGCATGCAGAGAATTCAACGGGGTTGTTTCAGTCATGGAGGATTGCATTTTGGAGTTGGGTGAATGAAATTGCAAGTTCTCCAATTTCAAACTTTTCACCTCCTAGGATGAACTCCAAAATACACTTTTAGGGATTTAACTTGCTCAAAACATGTCCAAACTTCACTATTTCATAGATCTGGAGCTAATATTCAAAAGGGTATTTTTAGTTTTTTTAAATTTTGATTTTCAAAATTTTGGATTTTTTGAATTTCAGATTTCAAGAAATCGGGATTTCAGGTTTTAGAATTTCGGGATTTTGGGTTTCAAAATTTCAAAATTTTCAGGATTTCGGCATTTCAAGTTTCGAAATTATAGAGTTTTCAGTATTTCAGGATTTCCAGTTTAAGAATTTTAGAGATTTTAGGATTTCAAGATTTCAAAATTTTGGGTTTCAGAATTTAAAAGTTTTTGGGATTTCAGGATTTTGGGATTTTGGGTTTTGGGATTTTGGGATTTTGGGATTTTTGGTTTTAGGATTTTAGGATTTTAGGATTTTGGGATTTGAGAACTCTCAAGCCCCAAAACATGAAAATCACACCTAAATGTCTGAAATTCTAAATTCTGGAAGTTCAAATTTCAGACTTTCAGGTTTCAGACTTTTGGAACTATCAAGTCATTTTGAGTGGTGAACAGTAGCTTGAATTCCGAAACAAAAATTTCCGAAAGTCTGAATTTTGGGATTTTGAGGTTGCATGCATTTCGAGACTCCAAAAATGAAGAAATATAGTTCACCATTTTTTAGGGTTTTAGGCTTCTCATGTACCAAAATTATGATGTATGGGCTTCCTTCTTGCACAGTAAGGCATGGTACATAGAGGTATGGGATTTGTCATGGCTCCCATCACTATTGTAGGTGAATTCATTGCTCTTTTGGGGTTATTGAACAAGAATCCGGATTTATTCTATCTCCTTCTCTAATTCTTCCTATATATTGTAAGGAGTGGTTTTTTTCTAAAGGTTGGACATGCTTTTTTACACCCTCCCTTCTTCTCTTTCTGAAAGTGGATTTTTGGATTTCAAACCTCCCATTTCAAACTATAAATGCAATCTTGCCTATTGGCCATTGTAATGGATTGTATCAAATGTTTGGAGTAATAGTATAAGTCTGTGGATGATTTTAACCTTCTCTTATGTTCATTGTATCTTCTTGATCTCTCATTACAATCTTGGTTATTTGTGCATGATGGTTGTATTACATTTTTGACGGTTTGTATTTAATGGAAAAGCAGGTGTTCAACATTCCTTTGGTGCATCACCCTTGTTAGTTTAGGTTTTATTTCTTACATCTCCTTAACCTTGTCTCCTTGGAAAGTTAGAGTAGGTTTTAGAGTAGATCCTCTGAAATATGAATTTGTGCACCTAAACAGGGAAATAGGAACCAGCCTTCATCCAAAGAGCTCTCACAATTTGCAAAGTCCCACACTTTGGGAGAACCTCCATGTTATGCAATCACACTGAGAGTCTCAACCCATCGAGCTGAAAACATTCAAGGGTGTTGTGATTACGCATCAATATTTTTGCCACACCCAGTGGGACCAAGAGGTCATTCTACAAACTTTGAAGGAATTTCCAAGAAATTCAGACTTAGAAATTGCAAGTTCTCCAATTTTAGTATTTTTCACCTCTTAGGTAGAACTCCAAAATCAATTTCCAAAGGTTTAACTTGCTCAAAAAAAGTCTAAATTTCACCAGTTGATAGATCTAGAGCTACTCTTCAAAAGGGTATTTTTAGTTTATTCAAATTTTGATTTTAAAATTTTAGAGTTTTTGGGATTTTGGGTTTTGGGATTTTGGGATTTCAAATTTCGGGATTTTGGGTTTTGGGATTTTGGGTTTTGGAATTTTGCAGTTTTCAGGATTTTGAGCTTTTAGGATTTTTCATTTTGGGATTTTGGGATTTTGGAATTCTCCAAATTTTGGGGTTTCGTGTTTCAGACATTCGGAAGTCTTGCATTTTCAGGGTTTTGGGACTATCATTCCAAATAAAATTTCAAACTCCAGAATCTCAAATACATAGGTCCTTCAAAGTCTTAAATTTTAATTTTATCGAGTTTGGTGTGTGACTTGGAAAAATTCTACGTTTAGAGGCACATGCAAAGCACATTTGGCGACTCCATCTATTCAACAACCCATTCTCTAAGTGGTAGAATTTTATTCCATCCATTTCCACCCATTTTTCTTTTAAAATATTCACCTTCTTCCATTCCATGAAGTCATGCAATCATGAATTCATTCCCATCTTGGAATTCACACCTACAGTAGTGTAATCAGCCTCTAACGAGTTTCACAACTCCTCCAGATCAGCATTATGATCAGATTTAGAACCATTATTCTTACCCATACGAACAATGCCAAAACCAATTTGTCTATGGAGCTTATCAAGAGCAAGGGTGTGCATATGATGATAATAGTTATATGGATAATGTTGATCTTCTTGAGAAGATTCAAAGAATGGAGGCTAACATGATTCAATCCAGGGCTACAATGCAGATGAAAGCTTTCACGATTAGCTTCATGGCACCTTGTCCATGGGAAG
Source organism: Taxus wallichiana var. yunnanensis (assembly GCA_018340775.1). Classification (NCBI taxonomy): domain Eukaryota; kingdom Viridiplantae; phylum Streptophyta; class Pinopsida; order Cupressales; family Taxaceae; genus Taxus; species Taxus wallichiana. The sequence goes on from CM031237.1 coordinate 816,280,191, forward strand.
GCCCTTTTCCAAGACACTATAGCCCGTAGGAAAAGCTTGACTTCATGGTTTAAATGTTGCCCCAAATTTCATAGTGGACTAAGGAGATAGAATTATATGAGAAAAATGCAAGACAACCTTGTCAATGGGTAAGTCCACCACCTCATGGCTTTTATTTTTCTCCATCCCAAGATTTATCATTTCAACGGTTTCAAGATTCTTACCCATTATATGCTGCCCCAAGTGTTGATTTCCCTTCTCCATACTCTAATCTTCCATCTCATCTCAATTCCTCTTCCCTTTTCCCTTCCAGGAAGTCATCCCCTCCAAACAAACAGGAACCTCTATCTACTCGACCACCAAAAGTAATTTCACACTCTATTATAACCCAACCCATCCCTCATATTGTTGTCTCAAGTTCACCTTGGGGAGAAAATAATCAGACAACCAGTCAAGGAGAGCAGCAAGAAGGAGCTCGAAATAGAGAAGAAATGATCAAAATATTGGTAGGCTTGCATCTCTTAAAAAAATTCCCTTGATGGTAAACCTTCAGAGGAGGATGGAATCATACCATAGGTGGTGGAGGTTGATTTTCTAGCAACAGTGGAACAAGAAGATCAATAGTTCATATTCTTTGAATGTAGTGTCAATGATGGCACTTTGTTTGAAAAGATTGATGATCATATTCTAGATGCATAATCAATCAAGGAGGAGGAAGAACAACAAGCTCTAAGTTTAGTTAAAGAGGAGCATATGGAGGTGACCAACACAAATTCAGAAGAACTAGATCATGCATAGGTCACACATGAAGATGCAGATGAAGCTTCATATGGTGAAACTAATGAAGATTTGAAGGTCGTAGCAGGGAGAAATCTTGTTGCAGGAGGATAACGAAGAATTTTATTGCTATCATAATTAGAGGAATGTTTTGATGAGGAGGAGCCCGTAGAAATTACAACTTTCACTATCCCATCATTCATCCTTCAACCACAAGAACATGCCGCCATGGAGGAGGATGTGCAAGCATAACCTGCAGTTTATATTATGCCTCTTGAATCAAATTTGGAAGAGTTCAATCTTCCAAAAGACACACTAGACATAAAGGAAGGGGAAGAGAAAGAGGATGTCAGCATATCTCCTGCACCATCCCCCCAGGAAGGTCCGTAGGAAAAATCTACTCTTGGAGTTGAATTTTAGAGAAATGGGCACATAAATCGGTTCAGACCTTACCTAATCAGTACTTGGCTTCATTGGAGCCAAGGGAGAAGCCAAAACTTGTCATGCCCACTTCATGGCATGAGGATGAGTATCAAAGCACCAAGGGTCATGATCGACACCTCCATGAGTATAATGTCAATCAACTTGAGGAGGTATTTTCATTGATGTTGATACTTTGGTTATTTGGGTGGAGGATTAGCCTCTTGTCGGTTATTCACTCGTAATAATAGCCATGTTCAACGCCAAATCATATACATGGCTGCCTATTTTGAGAAAGGGAAGCTACTTCTCCCTACCAGTTGCAGGATTTGTTTGAGTTCCCTTTGCTTCCGGTTAGCGTTGAGTAGGTAGGTTTTCCTTCAGCAGAAGAAGTGCTTGTGTACATTGTCTTATTATCACTTAGGTTTCAATTTCCCTAAGTGCCTTTGGCACAAGTTTTATTTCTCCTAGGTTGTATCATTGTGGAGTTCAATGTGCCTTCAAAAGTGAATGTTGTAACATCCATTTCGAGACAAGTGAATGCTCCAAGTCAACATAATTTTCTACTCTCAGAAATCTCATCTTCATGATTTTCTTATGAAAATTAAGAGTACATGCAGTGGGGTAGGTTCATGATCAGCATGTTACAAGAAATTGGAATCAAGTTTCAAGAACAAGATCAGTATCAGACTACCATTCATGACTTCGTGCCCAATGGATACTTTAAGATAACTGATCTTTCACTTACCAGGCAGGTGATCCCATGATTAGCCAAATTGTTATCCATTTTTGCCTCTCACTAAAAATAGACAAACATGACCTTGCACGCACAAAAGCCAACAGAGTTGTTTCAGTCATGGAGGATTGCATTTTCAAGTTGGGCGAACAAAATTGCAAGTTCTCCAATTTTAGACTTTTCACCTCCCAAGCTAAACTTTGAAATCAATTTTCAGGGGTTTAACTTGCTCAAAAAAGGTCAAAATTTCACTAGTTGATAGATATGGAGCTAATCTTCAAAACAATATTTTTAGTTTTTTGAAATTTCAGAGTTTTTTGAATTTTAGATTTTGGGATTTTAGGTTTCGGAATTTCAGGATTTCGGATTTTGGAGTTTTCGATTTCAGATTTTAGGTTTCGAATTTCGTGAATTCGTGTTTCGAATTTCAAAGTTTTTGGGATTTCAGGATTTTGGGTTTCGAGATTTCAAGTTTTGGGTTTGAATTTGAAGTTTCGAATTTGTGGTTTGGATTTCGTGTTTCGCTATTTTAGAGTTTTGGAATTTCAGGATTTCAGTTTTGAATTTGAGTTTTTGGGATTTCAAGATTTCGGGAGTTTGGGTTTGGATTTGGGTTTTGAATTTCAGTTTTCAAGACTTTGGGTTTTGTGTTTTGGGATTTCGGGGTTTTGGGATTTTACGATTTTGGGTTTCAGGATTTCGTAACTCTCAAGCCCCAAAACATGAAAATCACACCTAAATATCTGAAATTTTGAATTCTGAAAGTCTGAAATTTTGGACTTTTGGGTTTTAAAATTTCAGATTTCTCGAGGCCATTTTGAGCAGTGAACAGGAATGTAGCTCAATTTCATAATTTTTTTTTCCAAAATCTGAATTTCAAGATTTCGGAGGTTGCATGCTTTTCGGACTCCAAAAATGAAGAAATGTGGTCCCCCATTTTGAGGGTGTTAGGTTTCTCACCTATCACCATAATGAAGGTATAGTCTTCCTTTCTTTCTCAGCAAGGAACAACACATGGAGTCATGGGTTTTGTAGTGGAACCCATCATTTTTGTAGGTGAATTCAATTCTCTTTTGGGATGATTGAAGCAAGCATTCGGATTTCTTCTATCTCCTTCTCTAATTCTTCCTATATATTGTAAGGAGGGGAATTTTTCTAAAGGTTGGACATTTTTGTTTTGCACCCTCCCTTCTTCCCTTGTTTGCAAGTGAATTTGTGGAGTTTTCAAACCTCCCATTCAAGTTGTAATGTAATCTTGCCTCTTGGCCATTGTAGTGTATTGTATCAATTCTGGAGCAATAATACATGTCTGTGGATGATTTTCAACCCTCTCAGTGTTCATTGCATTCATTTGATCTCTCATTACAATTTGGTTATCTGTGCATGGTGGTTGTATTGCAGTTTTAATGGTTTGTGTTTAATTGTAAAGTAGGTGTTCAGCATTCCTTTGGTGCATCACCCTTGTTATTTAGGTTTATTTTCTTGTATCTTCTTAACCATGTCTCCTTGGAAAATTAGAGTAGATTTTAGATTAGATCCTTTGCAAATTATACTTTTCGTGAGTTCTGTGCACAAAAATCAAGAAATTCCAATTTGGAAAGAAGAGAGCAAGTGAAAATGTGAGTTTTTTGCAAGAAAACATTAACAGTCATTCGAAAAATTTCTCAATTAAGGGGCATTAGTCATCATTATTTCTCCGCCGCAGCACATGGGACAGTATGGGGAGCCTTTTCAAGTAATTTATAACCATGCACAAGTGGTTGAAGGACGATTTCGGGATTTCCATTTTCCTTCTCTTTTCCTTCTCATTTTTCTAAGAATAGGAACTTTTGACCTTCATCCAGAGCTTTCCCCATATCTTGTAATAGATTGCAAAGTCCCACACTTTGGGAAAAGCTCCATGTTATGAAATCACACTTCTTTTGATTCTCAACCCATCGAGTTATTGTGTCATTCGTATGGGTGTTGTGATTACGCATCAACACTAACCTTAAGCACTTAATACTTTTTCCACTTTGATTTTCAACCAATTCCTTAAAATTTTGAAAAACTTTAAATACTTCACTTTTCCTTTCCAAAAATAAAAACATACTTATCCTACTATAATCATTAATAAAGTGAGAAGATACTTGCTTCCTCTCGAGGTCTATCTCAAAAGAAAAGGATAACCCCAGTTCATATAAAACACTATGAATTAGTTGTATTGGATGATTATCTCTCCATGCCTTCCCTAAATTAAAAGGATCTCGATGATGTTTACCTAACACATATTTCACACACTCCATCAAAATCTGAAATTTTGTTAATCCTCTTACCATATTCATTCCTACGATGTCTTGTAATTTTCTATAATTAATATGTCCTAGTATAGCACGCCAAAGTTTCTACATATAATTTTTATTAGTAATAAAATGATTGGATACTATATATTCATCATCTACAAATCCAAAAACTTTAAAGAGACATTCCTTGTGATCCACTCTACCAATAAGCAATCACATTTCTTGGATATTTTAGATCTCTAACAATCACTTGATCAGTAGTGAGAAAAAAATCATAATAATCTTGAGAAATTTTATATAATGAAATAAAATTCACCCCTAATCCTTCAACCAATAAAAGATTTTTCAAAATTCCATTAATTACTCCAACAAATTCCCCATTCATAACACCTAAATTTTTATTTAATTTCCAATACTGATTTCTTGATCTAAATTTGAAAATCAATAAATAAACATTTATCCCAGTCATATGAGATGATGCTCTTGAATCTAAAATCCATTCTTTATTGGATCTTGATGCCAAGTACCTCCCTCTTTAACACTATATTCATTTTTAGATATAGAAATTTCCTCCATACTTGATTCACCTTTTCTTTTGAAGGAGATTCCCATGAAGCTATTTTATCCATCTTCCCATCCTTAAACCTTTCTTTCTTAGGCTTGTATTGTTTAATTTCATTGGCCCTCTGCTTCAAACAAAATTTCTGAATGTGATTTTTTCCTCCACAATACCTGCAAATAATCGGTATTTTTCCAGCTTTCTTTTCTACACCATCATTTTCATAAAAATGTTTAGATCCATCATTATTTCGATTTTTACTATAACTATTCCACTTTTTCTTCTCATCAAAATTTCTAGAAAAAAAATTACTCTTCGATGCATATGCATGATTTTTTATTAATATGTCTCTCTATAATAAGTTGAATCTCTTCATTTAGCATTGATTTGCAAAATTGATCAAATGTTTGTTGGGGAGTACTTGGATTTAATTGAATAACATTTTTCCTTGATTATTTAAACACCTTGTAAGGTTAGGGGAGCTTACTCTCAACCATATAAATCAATTGAAAATCCTTTTTTGCATATTCATCACCTATTACCTTCAACTAAGTATTTAAATATGTAAATTCATTAAAATAATCACTCATTTTCTCAAAATCAGGAGGATCTAAATTCACCAATTTTTCCTCTATGCTAAACATGCTCGAAATGTCTGTATCTTTATAATCTTGTTAAAAAAATTCTCATAACTCTATTGGATCATCATTATGAATAAATATTCTGTTAAGATTAAGTATTAATGTTTTACCAATTTACATTTCCAAAATTAGCTTTCTTTATCACTTCTTTGCGGTTCTCCAATTTCTTTGTTCACAATCCTCCACAAATATTTTTCCCTCAAAGAATTATTTACTACAATCTTCCAATATACAAAACCACTTCCATTGAAGATGTACAATCCTTAATTTGAAGAACCCATGTTAGATTAAAAAAATTCAATATTCATCCCTTCAATAAGAATTAAATACTCAACCTTAAAAAAATTCAATATCCAAATTTCTCGCAGTGTAGCAAAAAAATCCTAGATCTGGTACCGTGAAAAGCACAAACCCAAAAAAATATATATATGTAAAAAATAGAACAACACTTTTAAGAAGAGAAGACTCAAAAATATTTGTTATTAACTCAACAATCCAACTTACATCCAATCCACTTGCTACAATTCAAATTTTTTATTCAAATTACAGATTGCTAAAGCTTGTTACAAATTTATAGGCTTTAAATAAAAAATCTAGAAGTTTCTATATTCCAAACTTTTCTAATTTCCTCTTCATACCTAGAATCCTCTAACTTCTAGTTTTTTCTTATTTCCTAAACTTCTATTTTGTCAAGAAAATTATAGAAAATATTATTTTTCTAATAGACTGTTGGTAAAGTAATAGTCAACCCTTGAATTTGTAGTGATAAACAATTAGATAAGTTTCTACCGTCTGAAGAAACTAAGTATAAAGCATAGTTGTGAAACTTGGACTTGACTCATATTTGGAAAAACTAACATGGTAGTTATCTTAGATTTTTCCATGAAATTAGAAAAGAATACTCAAAAAAATTAGAAAGTCATAAATATATGATATGCCAAAAAATCATATTTTAAAATGAGAGAAATCTCCTGTAAACCACTAAGCCTAACTTCAAATCCAAGTTTAAAGTGGAAAATCAATACAATCCATGCCAAAAATCATTCAAAATTTGTTTCTACAATCTTCATGCTCTTTTTTTATCCTACAATGCACTCAGAAATTAATGACACAAGTGAAAATTATTATTTTTGTTTTATTATCATCTAGATGTTTTAGATCATGGTTTAGTCTCTCCTTGAAACACTGAGTGTCATTGAAATTTTCCTAGTCAGGTTCACTTGTCTTGTTTTTTAAGGACTTTCCTAGCCTCATTTCTGGCACAGAGAAAACTTCTTGTAAAAATCACAAATTGAAGGGAAGAGGCCGGGAAGAGAGTTGCACTTAGAATATAAACACCATACTGAAATTGAAATTTGTAGCAATAAAATGGACAAAATAAACCTACAACAATGTAGAAGAATACACATAAAACGCGCAACAAATAACATCAATAAAAATCAGCAGCTTATATATTCAAATTTCTGAAAATTAAATTTAGCATAGATTCGTTGCTCTATTATTTTTTTATCCTACACTTCTCTATTTTTCTCCTCTCTATTATATATAAATGCAACACCAAAAACAATACATAAAATCATAAATTAATTCCTAAATCTACTACACGTCAAAGTTATATACACCTACACAAAAACATAAATACATTTCTAGATTTTAAGAGAATGTCATAATAAAATTTGTACATTCCATTCAATGCATGTATCTTTCCTTTTTTCCCAAATATGCATAGTTAGAAATATTCCATCTATCAGTTGTCAGTATTGAATGCGGGGGGTTGAGATTATGTTTCTCTAACACTCCCCCTTAATCTCAACTCACTTTCATTTTTCTCAGAAATGATAGTTCCATCTCCATAGCTGTTGCTACCTTTTCCAAAACTTTCGTTCTTCACTTCATCTTCAACATAGACACCCAAACAACTTCTCAGATATTCAAATGCATATTTTCCTAATGGTTTAGTAAAAAGCATATTGATCTTGTGATCTACAAAACTCTAAACATATCTCCTTGTTATTTACCAACTCTCTTATAAAATGATATCTAGTGTCTATGTGCTTGCTTATTTTATGAAAACATGATTTTTAGATAAATTAATGGCTGAGTTATTATCACAATAAATATTTTTGCTTCTTCTTGTTCATGCATTAACTCAGCTAGCATTCTCCTCATCCATATGGCTTGACATGCCACACTGTCCGCTGCCACATACTCCGCTTTTGCTGAAAAATAATTGCAATGGGTTGTTTCTTTAAAGCCCATGAAACTAGTTCCAAAATGAAAAGCATAACAAGAGGTAATTTTTATACTATCAACATTTTCAAGCGTAGAATCATTGTCTCGTATATCCAATAAGCTTAAACTCATCCACAATTGAATACAAAATTCCATAGTTCTTTGTTCGACAAACATACCTGAGTATTCTTTTTCCAGCTTTCCAATGAGATTATTTTGGAGACTCCATGAACCTCGAAATAAGGCTCACACCATACATAATGTCAAGCCTTGTGGCCGTCAAGTACATGAGACTACCAACTAGTCTTTTAAACAATCTAGGATCAACACTTGAACCACTATCTTCCTTGCTCAACTTCAGCCCTGTAACAACTGGTGTAGGTGTTGGTTTACAACTCAACATATTAAATATTTTCAACACATCACTTGCATACTTTGATTGAGAAATAAAAATACCTTCAGCTGATTGCTTAACTTCTATTCCCAAGAAGTATTTCATGAGACCAAGGTCATTCATTTCAAACTCTTTCATCATGGTTTCCTTAAAAGAATTTATAGAAAGGTCTCTCGTAAAAATTAAATCATCAACATAAAGACACACAATCAACATCTTACCTTTCTCATCCATTTTGATATATAAAGTAGGATCACTACTACACCTACTAAATCCATTCTTAATTAAATAAGAATCAATGTGGTTATACCATTCTCTAGGAGATTTCTGAGTTCGTAGAGTGCCTTTATCAACTAACTCCACTAACTCCCAAGTGTTATTCTTCTCAATAGCTTCAATATCTTCATCCATGGCTTCCGATCATGCCGCATATTTAATTGATTCATCAAAATACATTGGATTAGTAGCTTATGGAAATAAAGAAAAATTAGATAAATAATTTGATGTTTTAACATTAAAATCATATTCATAAATATCTCTTAAACTCCTTGTTTTTTCGCTGCAATAAACTTGCCAATGTAGGATCTAATGAACTGTTGCTATCAAATGAGTTTGGTGGACTATTTTCTAAAGGCATCATGGCTGGTGTTCTTGGTGAACTCTACTTCCCAACTGTAAAATTCTTATTTCTTGAATATATCCTTGTTGTAGATGGTATCATAACTTGTGCTACAACTTGTGGTGCATGTCCAGAGTGGAAGAAGGTATTTCTTGAGGAATACCTTATTGTTATAACACTTCATCACCCATATCATCATGTGAATTATTTGTAGTTACACTTATTATTGTTTCTACACGTCCATCCCATGCTTCATTTTCACAAATAATACATCACGGTTAATTATAACTTTTCTAGTTCTTGGATTAAATAACTTGTAACCCTTTTTATCTTCTAGAATACCCAAAAAAGATACACTTCTAACCTCTATTATCAAATTTCTTCTCAAATCTTCAAGAACATGTGCATATGTAATGCATCCCAATACTCTGAATTATACGACACTATATTTTTTACCGCTCCATGCCTCTTGAAGAGTCATATTCCTTACACTTGTAGTAAGAAATCTATTTGAAATATACATAGTAATTACTACTACTTCAGCCCAATAATCATTTGGAAAATTATTTTCCTTCAACATACTCCTTGCCATCTCCATAATGGTTCAATTTTTATTTCAGCTACACCATTCTATTGAGGTGTGTAGCAGGTTGTAAATTTTTTTAAATACCATGTTCTCTATAAAAATGTAGCAAGGAATTTGAAATATATTCACAACCTCTATCACTTCTTAATACCTTGATGTAGTAAGCACTTTGCTTCTCCACAAGATCCTTAAATTGCTGAAAGACTCCAAAATCCTCATATTTATGCCTCAAAAAATGTACCCATGTCTTCCTCATATTCATCAATTAATGTCATAAAATATAAACAACCTCCAATAGTATTTGTTTATAGGGATCCACATAAATCTGAGTGAACTATCTCTAGAGGTGCATATGCTCTCGCTAATTTTACAATCGGAAAAGAGTCTCTATGTTGCTTCCTAAAATACATCCTTCACATACTCTTTTTGGTTTTTGAATCAATGGAAAACCTTTAACCATATTCTTCTTGTGTAGTAAATTCAAACATCTAAAATTCATATTTCCAAACCTTAGATGCCAAATCCATGAGTCATCCTTTAAAACTGACTAAAAATATGATTATATTCCTTGAGTGCAAGACTCTGCATTAGCGCAGAACTCAGCGTAGGACTCACTTGCATTAGCGCAGACCTAATTTACCTTGGTGTAGGACTCGTTTGGCTTAGCACAGGAATCACAGACCTAATTTTTCTTAGCACATGATTTGGGGGACTTGTTTGTTTGAGTGCAGGACTCACCTACATGAGCACAAGACTTGTGTGGTTCACCTTCTTGAGTGTAGGACTTAACTACTTGCGCACATAACTCAACAAAGGTCTGATTCAGCTTGGCACAAGACTTGACTGTGAACTGAGTTGTTGTTTTGGCTACAAACAGATCATATTTTCTATTGTTTCCTGGTTATAACCTCGAGGGAAACATTTTGTTGCTACTCATATTCACTTTTGTAATTAACTGAGTCCTAGGATCCTTCTCCACTATCGTGCACTCATTGTCTTCAATGTAAACCCTCTATACTTTATGTTCCAACTGTCCAATACTCATTAATTTATGATTTAAACCAATAACATAAAAAACATCATTAATGACTTTCTATTCCCCCTTTTTGGTTAGAATATAAACAATCCCTTTTCCCATTACATTCACTTGATTATTGTTCCCAAGAGTAACATTAATCTTTACTGATTCATCCAAACTAGAAAATAACTCTAGATTTCCAATCATGCGATTGCTGCAACTTGAGTATAAATACCAAATATCACACGGACATTCTTGAACCATATTACTATCAGCCGGAAATTTTGTGGAAATCGCTTTAGCAATATTGGTGCATGCAATAAATGTAGAATTTTTGTAGAACTTTCAGGATGATTCTGATTTCTTTTCCTTGATCATATTGTTCGTTCTTTCATTCAAAAGCATAGTGTCCATACTTTTTGCAATATTGGAATTGAACATGTGACATATTACACCTTATCTGTCATATACAATTTACTAGTTATGTTACTTCGTACTCACATGTTTTCCATAGGGTTTGTCTTGGTGTTAAATTAACATGAATTTCCTACATAAATAAATCTAACAAATAAATTTTGATTTACAGAGAATACCAAAGTTTAGTTTCAATTATTGATTAGATCGGGAGGGGCTTTTGTATCTTTTAGGTTAAATGGACCATCAACAATTGTCCTTAGTTTTTGTTTTTTGTGCCTTTTAAACCACATTTTTAGTATAAAATTTAGGATTGCGCATGTATTTTCCCAATTATTGTTTCCTTTTTATTTATTTTGACATCAAACAACCCATTTGTCCATATAACGATATCCTACATAGACATATAATATTTTGAAATTACGACTATTGATAGTGGATTACAAGAGATAGGCCACCTTCTAAGAAGTCCAAGAAATTTATTCTGAATTTAATCCATGACGTGAGGACATTGAAACCTCTCCTGATATTATCTTTCCAATTCCTTAATTTGATATTTCTTCCAAATGGCTAGAAAAATTTAATAGGGTATTTTGTTAGCAGAATTCCCTCTATTAGTATGCTCAAGTCTTCTTAGATTCCATATGGAATGAAGTTGGACATGGTACAAAATACTCCCAAGGTTTTTTTTAATTTTCTTTGACTAAAACCCCAACATGCCTCAACATTTTTGTAAAAATATCATTTGTTTGTTAGAATATATTTTCTCAAACTTTCCCCTTGGACATGTGACTTTGTTGTCTAAAAGAAGACAACCCCAAAAATCCCTTTCCAGGTTGAAATCCCTTTCTACCCTTGCCATTTTTGTGGTTTCTTGACCATTTATCTACTTATTTAGACCACATAGTTTCAATGAGTTGAATAAGTTCTATCCATATTGTTCTAAGAAGTAGGTATGAGTTAGGATTGATCTCTGTTGTGACCTTAAGGAAACCAATGATATATGAATAAGGGATACTCATCATGTTCAACATGTGTTATATATTACCTTGCAAAAGATATGTTTTTGTGGCTAATCTTGTGAGAAAAAAATAAAAATTGTCCTATATTACCTTACTAATTTAAACTTGTTTCAAAATCACCATCTAAGATTGCTTATTTTGGTGGTGATGATAGCTAGATGACTATAGGAAATAAAAATATTAGATGAAACAAGAATGTTGTTTTGAACCATGGCATAGGTATGTCAAATTGTAAAAATATTGTGGAAAACCCTAGCTTAGGTTGGCATTTTCATAAAATTCCTAAGTTTTTCATGGCAGTAGCTCAAACGTCTTAGGATCTTGGCGGTGAATATCGTTAGATGACTACAGGTGTAGACACCCTAATTTCACACCACTTCCAAATCAATTATTTCTCCTTTATCATTTCCCACAAAAGTACACTTCAAATTAATCAGATATACTTTGATTAATTATCCCTTTCAAATCTAAAAATGACCTAATCCTTACCACATGTCATTATTCTCCTTGTTTTTCCACTATTGAATTAAAAATTCAAAATTAAATCCTCACCCACTCCTCATTGTCCCCACTTGCCTAAATCCTCCACTTATGAATTAAAAATTCAATTCAAATCCTCACCCACTCTTTTTGGTCCCCACTCACTTAATAATGACCACATTTGCAAATCATGATTAATTAAAATCCCTTAAGTTAATCCAATAACTAGGCTATAAATACAATCTTACGCCCCCTCTAAAGGACAAGAAGAATAACCTTGAATGCGTTGTTTGAACTCTTGCAACCTTCCCATGTCATCCTAATGCCAAAACAGCCTCATCTTGAATTATGCCAAATCCATAATCTCTTTGTCCATTGGTGCAATGTAAGACGATCTTGTTGTAGAGAAGGCCTTGCTCTGGTGCGAGGAATTCATCTACATTTCCTAATCAAGGCTCATACATGTTTCACTTCCCATTCTGAGGTTTTCTAAGGAATTAGGAAGGAGGAGGTATTTTGCTAGTTGCTTTACTTTCTTTTTTATCAATGTATTTTCCTAGCACACAATAAGAAATGAGAAGATTGGATGAAACAAGAATGTTGTTTTGAACCAAGGTGTATGTATTTCAAATTGTAAAAATGTCGTACCAAACCCTAGCTTAGGTTGGAATTATCAGAAAATTCCAAAGGCCATCATGGTTGTAGCTCAAACATCTTAGGATATTTCTCAAATCCATACTTAGCTTGGTATGGAGGTAATTATATATTGGTTTTCTAACATTCTTGTGGTGGCCAATGTTATTTCAGTTTCAACAAGATTGGACGAAAAAAGAATGTTATTATAAACCCTGGTTTAGGTACGTAAAATTGTAAAACTATTGTGCCAATCCATAGCTTGGGTTGGCATTTTTAGAACATGGAAACTCTCTTCATGGTGGTAGCTCAAACCTCTTAGGATATTTCTCAAATCCAGACTTAGCTCGGTGTGGAGGTTATTATGCAATGGTTTTCAAGCATTCTTTTGATGGCCAATGCTATTTCAGTTTCTCATGAAATCAATGCATGAATATTAGTCTTATTTCCAATTTTTTTGTCTTCTCAAGGGCTATGTGTGATGTCCTTTTAATTTTCCTCATGATGTAGAGGATGAAAAATGTGATCTAGACAAGTAATGTGCATTTCAACTTAGTGATTTCTTGTAGAGAAATCAAAAACAATTTTTGTAAAGCAGTTATAATACCCTTGAGGTCTTAGAATCAAATGATGAGATGCCCCTATATTCTCATTAATTATGAATATTTAGGGTTTTACAAAACCTCCATTACAACTATGTGGCTGACAACTTTTTATATTGATTTCTAGATCTTGATTTTCTTTGTTTACAAGAAATCAAGATGGCTATATTTGTTCTCACAATTGTTGATGAGGTTATTTTGTTTGATAGTATTTTTATGAAAAGTCATCATGATTCAGGTAATTATAACATGTTAACATTTATTTCTCCAAAATGACAGCCACACTATGTTAGTCATCGATGTGACCCCACTAACCGAGTTATTTCAATTTTTTTGAAAATTAAAAATTTCTCACTTGATGTTATTAACCTTTATGCCTCAAATGATGTAGTGGAAAGATCACCAATTTAATGATGGATTGCTAACGAGTTTCTAGATGTGTATTTTCTCCTATATAGAGAATTCAATATGGTTGAGATAGCATCTAACGAGTGAGACCATTCTCTGTTGTATTAAATAAATGGTGAGTGGGAAGAGTGGTATTATATGTGAAACAAATTTGACTTTTATGACCCTCATTTCTCACATCAATTTGACTCTTCAGTTTGGTACATGTCTTCTAATCTCCATTGTGGGCCTAAAAAAAGTTTCTTAGAAATCTTGACATGGCCATGATTGCATCTCAAACATACTTATCTTTTGTTAGTTGCTTCTTCTTAGTTGTTGAAACATTGTTGGATGTTGTGCTTTCCAACAAGGTTCACTTTAAGAGACCTCTGGGAAATCGGATGTGGAAAATCCCTAGGGAATATCCCCAGAACCACTTTTGTTGGAAAGGCAATTTTTTTGGGGTTTATGTGCAATTTTTTTTCCTAAAAGAAGCTCTCATTTTCAATTCATGTGACAAAAAGGTTGTAGAGGCACGATAGGGTTTTGCTGTCAAATGGAAACAAATCTTCTATCGTGTGTTTGCAGCCTCTACCCTCTTGTCATGAGTTAATAACATAGGATTTTCACGTGTTAACAACCTCATGTTGCATGTCAACAACATCATGTCATGCATTTGAATCCTTCAACCTCTTATCGTGTGTCAACAAAAAAGGATTGCCATGTGTCAGTAACCTCCTGTCATGCGTCAACAAGTTCTTTCCATGCGTCAAAAACCTCTTGTCGCCCAACAATAACCTTCCCTGCAAGTTCAGTTTCCGTTCATCAACAAAATTCCCTTTTCGTGCATCAAAATAATCTCCTTATTTTGTGTAGTAAAAATTTCTTGTCAACCGTCTGAGAACAATACTTGTTTCCCGACTACAAATCTGACCAATATCTATAAAACTACACTTTATGTATTGGCCTCTATTACATTGCAGGTTTATTGTACTTGATAATAGATATGCCCCAAGGTTGTATGAGTGAGTTAGTAGTGATCTACCTGGTGGATAATCTAGGATTATATAGGGGATATTTTCAAGGGTAGGTGAAGCCAACCACTAAAAAAATTAAACTATAATTTCTAGGTGAACAGGTCACTGAACCGCGCCAGATAATTCACCTTTTCAAATTTTTCTAAAATGGAATATTCACCACTAAAAAAAAACTACTTTCCAAGCATTTTCTTATTATATTTTGCATTTGAAATGGAAATAAAAAAAGGAAAATAAAAAACACGTGTTTCTTAATATTGATTTGTTGCATTGTGGCCCTTCTTTCACATATCTAATGTGTGTTGAACCTTGTGCTATGTCCCAAGGGTAAAATCAACTAGTTTATTTTGTGGTTTTTTGTTATCACACACACGACACATTTTTTTCATTTCTACAACTATTAGCTGGCACACAACCACCGCAAGGAATTCTCAACACTAGATTTTTCCTCACAAATTGTTATTTCATTAGTATACATGCTAATAATCTATTGTAAAGTGTAGTTAGTAGTATCATCCTCTAGAAGTTAACGATGCTCACCGATAAATTATGGCGCACACATAGAATATAATAAAATAACTAGTAAATATTATATGGAAACTATCCAAGTATATTAGGAGAATTTTGTGAAAGTGATGGTAAATAGTAAACAATAATATTTGTCTTATATGGTCATGGTAATGTCAAAATGTCAACATCATAGTAAATAGGTAATTAGGGTCTAAGTGAGAATTTTTTTAGTCATAGTAGTGACAAAAGAATGATGTCATATATCTTTTAGAATATTTTTTGGATAAATCCTAAAAAGTCCATCCTATTTTTAGTGATAAGGTGGATGTTTATAGTATCATAATAGATAAGCATATGTGTAAATATGAGTTTTACGATATGAATTGTAATTGGCTAGAAGTGATTCCTTATCCAATCTAAGAGATAGTGTGGATAAGCCTTAAAGAACTATAATGAGAGATGCCACACTTTCCTTTGGGACTTAAGAAGGTGCTAAGGCTTATGATATGCAAGTAGTGAGAGACTATATCATTATGCAAGAGTGTCATAAAAGTTATTAAGAAGTGTGTTTAGGAAGCCTCCCGGAAGGACCCCTATTAAGTAAGTGATTGATTCCATGAGGAGTTGGTAACACTTGATGTACTCTTTGCGTGAGATTGTAAAATTTTATTTATAACTAATATAATTATTGGTTACACTCCAATTTTTACCAAGCCCTTGTATTATCTTTTGGTTTACTTGTATATTGCATGTTAATGTGTTTCAAATTAATGCCACCATATTAGAGTTGTGCATTGCTAATACAATCATAACATGAGGATTTCATGATGGAAAATTGTTTAGATGTTAGGTTGGGGTTGAAATTTTGGTTTCATTGGAAATACCATTCCGCATTGGTGGCTATTTTGTAGTGGCGTTACTAATCAATCAATTATTACTTGCATAGTAACTTTATATTTACTATGAACAATATTAACTGCATCAATTTCACTTTTTACCATTTCCCTTCCATTTAATATTAATAACCTATTGTAAAGTGTACTTAGTAGTAACATCCTCTAAAAGTTAACGATGTTTCTTGATAAATTATAGTGCACATGTAGAATGTAATAAAATGACTCGTAAATATTATATGGAAATTATCAAAGTATATTAGGAGAATGTTGTGAAAGTGGTGCTCAATGGTAAAAAGTAATGGTTTTCTTACGTGGTCATGGAAATGTCAAAATCTCAAAGTCATGGTAAATAGGTAATTAGGGTCCAAGTGAGTATTATTATAGTTATAGTAATGACAAAAGGATGATGTCATATATCTTTTAGAATGTTTATTTGGATAAATCTTAGAAATTCCATCCTATTTTAAGTGATAAGGTAGATGTCTATAGTATCGTAAGGGATAGGCCTACATGTAAAGATGAGAGTTGTGATATGAATTGTAATTGGCTAGAAGAGATTCTTTATCCAGTTTAAGAGATAGTATGGATAAGCTGTAAAGGCCTATAACGAGAGATGCCACACTTTCCTTTGGGACTTAAGAATGTGGTGAGGCTTATGATATGAAAATAGTGACCGACCGTATCATTATGCGAGAGTGTCATAGAATTTATTAAGAAGTGTGTTTGGGAAGCTTCCCAGAAGTACTGTTATTAAGTAAGTGATTGAGTCCATGTGGAGTTAGTAGCACTTGATGTACTCTTTGGGTGAGATTGTAACATTTTTTTGATACCTAATATAATTATTGGTTGCACTAAAATTATTTTACCAAGCCCTTGTATTATCTTTTGGGTTACTTGTATATTGTATTTAAATGTGTTTTGAATTTAATGGCACCATAATTAAAGTTGTGCATTTCTAATACAATCATAACACGAGGAGTTATCGATGGAAAAAAATTTTATATGTTGGGTTGGGGTTGACATTTTTGTTTCATTGGAAGGAACATTCCTCATTGGTGGTTATTTTGTAGTGATGTTCTTAATCAATCAAAAATTAATTGCATGGTAACTTTATATTTACTATGAAAACGTTTACTACAATAATTTGACTTTTTACTATTGTCATTCCTTTTACCATAGTAAATTCACTTTTATCTTGAATAGTTTTTACAATAATAAATTCACATTTTTACCATGGTCATTCTTATTTTTAGCATGAAGGTTCCTTTCTATCGTAAATTCATTTTATATTCCATTCATTCCAATTATTACCG
This sequence comes from Taxus wallichiana var. yunnanensis, assembly GCA_018340775.1. NCBI lineage: Eukaryota > Viridiplantae > Streptophyta > Pinopsida > Cupressales > Taxaceae > Taxus > Taxus wallichiana. The sequence continues at coordinate 816,297,728 of CM031237.1, forward strand.
TCAATAAGTCATCACTTGTATTTTTGGGTTGGTATTTTAGTATGGTTACTTTTGTCTTATAAGAAATGGGTAAGATTCTAATTTTATCTATCCAATTGAATGATAATTCTCTCTCTTTCATACAAGAGTTTAAAATATATAGCATTTGTAATGGGCTCATCAAGAGGGAACAATGGGTTGAATTTCTTCCTAAACTTTTAGATGGCTCAACACATAGGTGGTTTGAAATATTAAATGATAATGTTAAATTTTATGGTATTCATTTACCGAATGCTTTCTTGAAGAATTTGGTGCAATGTATTCATTTTTTTCCCTCAATAAAAATGGACAAACATGAACTTGCACACTGATAAAATGAAGGGATTGATTCATTCATGAGATTTTGCATTTCAAAATTGGCCAAACAAGTTGCAGGTGGGCTCAACAATGGCAATGATATCGAAGGAAAAAAATTGAAGGAATCTCAAATTCTAGCTGAGAAAAAATGAGGACTTTAGATTCTGAAGTTTTTGGACTTCAGAGGTTTTAAAGTTCTTAGTTTTGGCAGCTAGGTAGGTAAAAAATCAAGAAAAAGGCCCGAAAGCCCGAAATGCAAAAGTTCGAAAGGGTTCGGAATTTTTGGGGTCAACGATGTCACAAAAATGGAATTTCGGAGTCCAAACTCCGAATTCTAAATTTTGGACTTTGTAGGTTCAGAGTCTTCACTGAACATAATGGAAAAAAGTAACCGAATTCCCAAAATCCCGATTATCCAAAGTCTGAAAGGGTTCGGATTTCGGGGGTCAAACTTTTTTTCGTGGTCAATGCGGTAAGAATTTTGGAATTTTGGAAGTACTAATTTTTGGGGTTTTGGAGGTCACATTCGGGGATGTAAAGGTCTAAACACTAGAAGTCTAAATTTCAAACTTCGGGGTTTCAGAGGTTTGGGGTTCAGAGGTTTGAGGTTGGGTGGATGAATAATGATAGTAACCCCAAAAAAAGGTTTGAAACTTGAATTCTGAATTTTGGACTTTAGAGTTTCAGAGTTTTGGAACTCTTAAGCCAAATTATCAGATGAACAGTAATGCAACCTCTAAAGTCAAGAGGTCTGAAGTTTCCAAATTTCATATTTAAGAGGTTGTAGGAAATTTCATAATCTGAAAAACAAAGCCAACCACCCATAGTTAATAAATTATGACACCCCAATCTTCATATGGCCATAACTTTTGACTAGGAGCTCGATTTGCACAAGAAAGGAGTTTTTAGAAATCTCTCAGCATCCTCTACACAAATATTAATAAGATGAGATCAATTCACCAGAATAAATTTACATAAACCTTTGTAAACAAATGAGCATCAATATCATATATTACTATGGAACTCAATGAAATATAATGAGAATGGGCCTTTCTTATATAGGTAAGGAATAACAATCTAAGAACCAGTCAAGGTAGTAGATCAAGCCATAAATCAAGGAAAGAACTAGTAATAAAAAAACTAGTCAAGTCCATATATTTAGGAAAGAACTAGTAATCAAGGATCTAGTTAATTCCATGGATCAAGGAAAGAACTATACCTAACAACTAGATAATATCTCCTAATATCTAAATAAGATAAAAGAAATATCCACACACATAAGTGGGTGAGGATAAATACAATAAAGGTAAATAAAGTACCTAGGTGAACATGAGCTAAGGTAAATACCTACTCTAACAAGACCCACGGGGAGAGAATGAGTTAATATCTTTATCAATCAGCCTTCAAAAAAGGACATGACATAGGGTAAATATTAGTATGATTATCTAGTTAGAACATCTACATCAAAAATAAAAGATGATGATAAGGGAAAAGTGCCTATAAATTCATTTGATGCAGTGGATAAAAATAAAAATAATGAAACAAATATTTTGGATCATACTAAAAAGAAAAAAAAACTAACCAAGATGATAAAGATCCTAAAAAAAGAGGAAAATACTAGTAAAAAAATATAGGAGAAGAAATTTGGTTTCATAGGATTATTTATTTCACTAAGGAAACCACAATATCCATCCTTGAAGATATCTCCAAACATCTTGCAAATATCACCTATGGCCAATGTACTTAGTTCTCGATGAAAGGAGGTTGATGTACTAATTTTGAAAGTAGAGGTGGATCCTTATGCTTCACAAGTTGAGGTATTGTGCAATGGTATCTAAATCCATTATATTTAAGTAAATATTTGAGTTGTAGTCAATATAATTACCAAGTATTTATTGAATAAGTTAGAATTAAAAATTAATTGGCCTTTAACATTGATGTTTTGGTCTTTGAATAAGGTAAACAAAACCAAAAAATGTTGTTTCAAATGTAAAAATATTTTTCATAGATGTTATGAGTGTAATAGATTTCTAGATAATGAAGAACAAAACTATTTCATACACAATGTAGTTAGGAAGGCTATGGTTGAGGAGATTCATGCAATAAACTATTGGAATGAAGGTATCATAACACTTGGTTGTGACTTGTGAGAAAGAGAAGGTGAAAATAAATGTAGGTATTCATAATTATATGGTAGAACATGTAAACTCAAACGATGAAATTGATGTTTGCACATCCTCATATTACTCTAACACTAGTGAGATGGACATTGATGATGAAGAGAGTGAGGTGGATGCATTAGTCATAGGCATTATTCTAATCGCATCAATTGATGTGCCCAAACAACTCCCTAGGAAAGAGATGAAATAAATACTTCAACAAATACAAATTGGTTATGGTGTGGTGGAAAAATAAAGAGAGGACTACCTCCAAATATTTCAAACGTACATACATCTATTCTCTTTTGATTATAATGAGCTCTACCAAATAAGTTGGTGTTAGGAATTAGTATTCACATGGTTTATTTATATGGTTAGTTTAATGTGTTATTAATATATTATTGTTATATAAACAATAATATATTATTGGTGTTGAGTTGTGTATTGTTATGGGAGTAACAATCACAACTAAATAGGTTTATTTGTTGTAACACTTTCCTATTTTACAGAAGTCGGTTTTCCTATGTATATGGCTATTTAATAGCCTGTGTATGTAATTCAAATTGGTCGAATACAATATCAATATTATTTTTTTCTGTGTGACAATATTGTTGTCCCAATATTTGGTATCAGAGCGATTATGGATTCCTGAGCATTATGTGGGGTGGATCCAAGTTATTCATGGTCGCCCTTGTTATGGTAGTGATTTTATTGCATCATTATTTTACCTATAAAGCGTGCTCTCTATTGGATTCATTGCATTTCAAACTGACTTGCATCATCTGTTCTATTTTTTCAAAGATTATTGTTTAGACAGTGTAATCAGGAAAAATAAAAGGCGTTTGAAAGGTGTTATTGAAACTACAGAATATTGTTTCCACACGTATTACTTCTTGCAGCTGTCAAAAAGAAAAAAAGAGGAAGATAGCATGTTTTTTAGCCAGTTTAGGCGTCAAAATCAGTCAAGAACAGCTTTCATATCATGCAATGAAATAAAACAAAATGAGTACCATTGCAAAGCTCTGGAAATAAGCTTTCCCACGCATTAAATGGTTTGCAAATCGGAGCTCTGGTTCTCAAGTTATGAACAAATCATTGTTGGTCACTTCAAAAAAAAGCAGCCGTGAGTTTCTTGCCTTACCACATTATTTCTGATTGGCTAATTATTTTATAGTTTTGCAAAACTATAGTTTGAAAATATTTATTTTTTCTATAGTTTTTGCTGAAACAGATTCTGCAAAATGATGGAAAATAATACATTTTTGGCCAAATTAATACTTGTTTGGAGCGAGTTCTTGAGGTTATAAATATTTTTGGAATCTACATTTCCTCTCGGTTCCAACGAGTGGTCACACAATAAATTTTCTCTCCATCTTGAGTAAATTTTTAATCGTTGAGCCAATTTTAATTAAATTGGGTCTTTTTACGGGAAATTGTAACTTCAATAACTTTTGCATGGTAACTCGAAATCGAGCGCCGTTTTTTCCAAAAGTGTATATTTTTTTATTCCCGTCCTAGTGGTTCTAATTTTGGGAGAAAATAAAAAAAATTGAAAATCACCCTCTATTTTGGCCATCTTGTGGACGCATTATCGGTTGTACCCGACGTCCTAAAATAAAAGGTTTCACATTGAGGGGAGAAGCTTAAATAAATACAATGTGGAAACCATGTAGTCTCATGTTCAGATCCGGCTGAGTTAAGCACCCATATGATGGAGGAAGGAGGCATCGGAGGAAGGAGGTCGAACAATGACCTCTCGTCAGTCACCAATGACGGGGCCGCACAGAATGATTTGGTGGCACAGGTGTGCAGTGTGAGTACTTGTTTTTGAGTTTTGCAGTGTTCCAGTTTCAGCTTGGTGTGATTCTTTTTCAGAGTTCCTGTTTTGTTTGGTATTTGATGGATGTTGGAAAGAGATTTGTGTTGGAGCGCAGATGACTGTCAGTGATCCTCTGACTGACTTGGTCCTCTGACTGCCGTACTTCGTTGGAAGATGGTCAGCTAGGAGAATACGTTCACTAGCATTAGTGACCATGTGCAGCAAGACCTAACTAGCAAGATCCATTCAGGAGTATGTTCTTCGATGCATTTTGCTTCTCAGTATCTATATGAGTGGAATTTCACATTGTGGGGGGGAATACATACCAATGTTCCATTCCCATTCTGCACCCAAAACGGCTTAGTCAAGGAAAGCTTCCAGTGGCAGTGGCGTTTTTTATGCTATTCGAGATCTAGTGGCAGCGATCAAAGACAAAGACTACAATTAAGAACATTACGATTCTTATAGGAAGTAATGTGAAATTTTTTCAAGTATATCTTCTATTGTGCAGTTTTGTGATATGCATGTTGTGTTTCCTACATAATTCCCTGATGTATAAGCATAGTGGTGAACAGTAGCACCAGAGTAAGTCAGTTCATGGATCTTGAAAGGGTTTGTGGGAGGATCCAGAAAACCACACGAGGTCGACAATTGATGAGGTTCCTGTCACTTCAAGGTTTGTGGTAAGCCTGTTTAAAACCATGGAAGGAGAGAGCCTTTCTTTTGGATCAAGGTCATGAGTCACAGATTTGGACATGCCACAGGGGTGAGCATACTGCAGTTGAGTGTGTGGATGTTTTTCTACCATGTAAACACTAAGGGGGGGAATGTTAGGAATTAGTATTCACATGGTTTATTTATATGGTTAGTTTAATGTGTTATTAATATATTATTGTTATATAAACAATAATATATTATTGGTGTTGAGTTGTGTATTGTTACGGGAGTAACAATCACAACTAAATAGGTTTATTTGTTGTAACACTTTCCTATTTTATAGAAGTCAATTTTCCTATGTATATGGCTATTTAATAGCCTGTGTATGTAATTCAAATTGGTGAATACAATATCAATATTATTTTTTTCTGTGTGACAATATTGCTGTCCCAATAGTTGGGTAGAACATTCAATTAAGTTAGCGGATAGATGATTTACTGAACCGATTCACGAAACAAATGCCATATAGAATGAATCAATTTTTTTCAACAATTTAAAAGATGAAATAAATAATATTCTTGATGCAAGATTCCTTTTTTTTGTGGGTAATTGTGAATAGGCCACTTCCATTTTGATATCAAGAAAGAACAAGAAGCTACACTTTCATTTTGATTACAAGAAACTGAACAAGGAAAAAAAGAAGGATCATTACCCTCTTCTATTATCTACCAAATATTGGAAGAAGTAACTAGAAAGGAATGTTATAGCTTTTCATATGGCTATGGTGGGTACAAAAAAGTCTGTATAGTCGAGAAGGATCAATTGAAGACTATTTTCACCGCTCCTTAGGAGAACATTTTCCTATAGAGTCATGCCATTTAGTTTTTGTAATGCTCCTACAACCTTCTAGTTCCTAATAAATGGAGTGTTTGAATTTTATATTGGAATCTTCATTAATTTTCTTGAACGATTTTTATATCTATGGGTGTAATATCCCCTTCTCAGCCGAAGACCCTTAGCCTAATTTTGTTTGTGTTGGTGTCTGTGACATGCCTAGTCATCATCCACATCACTTGGTGAGTCATCTCACCTTACGAGAGTCATAGGTCTTAGGAAGTCAAATGACAAGTGTCAGATTCTGTCACAGAAGCTGTCATTATCATTTGCGTCAGTGCATCATAGGAGTTACATTCCTTATGTGGAATTATAACTCCTCCTTTAGTGGTGTCATATGCATCATTCACATCATATGCGTCAATGGCGTCATTTATATTCTTTCCTTGTTTAGGCATGGGGGTTACACAACGCCCTATTTTTACTTCCTTTTTTTTGATCTATGAGCATGAGCAGACTTATTTTCTTACTTGCATTTTCTTTCCATTGATTCAAATCTTGCTTATTGCATTGGAGCTTGACATTACCATCGGAGTGCAACTACATTGTGGTGCATTGTTTTCGACATCGGTTCTTGTTTTTCCCTCTTTCATGGTATCAGATTTGGTTTCGATAAAACATGCACTCTTCATTTATCAATTGCTTATTACTGCTGGTTTCTTCATTTTTCCTCATGCAAGTTTTTTTGATTATTTTGGAATTGTATTTCTCACCTCGTATTGAGGTTTCAGCAGTTGCAAGTTTGAGAGTATTTGGTTGGTTTTCTTTATCATGGTTGTTGAGTTCGTTCGAGATTGCTTCTATTCTTGTGAGCTCGGTTTTACTTTGGCATGGACCTATGGTTCATTGTTGTTAACTTGTTTGCATTGGTAAACCTGTTGTTTGGCCACATTTTTTTGATTTAGAGGCTCATTTTTGGTTTTCTCGTGCATTGGGTATTGATACCTCTGGCCTTGGATCTCTATTCTTAGTTCAACACTCTCAGCGTTGGTAATTCATGCATCCACACATGCCCGTGTATCGAGTTCTCTCTATTTTGGTTTGGATTGTTGCATTACATCTGACTCCACCATTTGGCTCAGCCTTCTGTTTTGGTGCTCGGCTCTACATTGTTGTATCGACTTGTGCTTGGATGGGAGGACACCTGCTACTTTTTTTAAGCCCGGTTCTTGGTTGTATGTGGCTTGTGCATTTATTTTGTGGGACATTACTTTGCATTGTTTAGGCGGTTTGTATTTTGTTCTACCTACCTTGCAACATTCTCCCACAACTTTGTGGTGGACAACGACCTGCGTATTTTCTTAAACTATTCACTCAGTGCATTGGAAGTTCAGGTTTTCAATCTTTAGCCCTTTTTTTCCCTGAGTGGTCATTTTTCACTAGTTATCATGTTCTACTACTGTTCTACCTCCCTGTGTCTGGTTTCCAGCTCTTTTTTAGCGTGTGCACTAGTGTCACGGAACTCTACCATAGCCATTTCCATTTCATTCACTCTATATGCATGTGGATATCCCTTTGTGCCCTACATTTGGAATCTCTAGGGGCTCCTTATTCAAACCATTACAACTTGGTTTGCACGCACCTACGAAGCCTTTACCCACGTCATTATAGTCTACACGTGGTCCATTTCATTTTCCTATAATAGGTTACACCTGACACGTTGTCCATAACCACTAGCTCCATCAAACATCCTCACGACTGCTATTTTATTCTTTCCAGGCTCAGTCAACATTCACTCTAGCAGACTGTTACTTGGGATGTGGAAACCGCTTTCTCTCTGCAGGTCCAACCATTTTTTATTCTCTCCTTCCTTCCTTGAATACGTGGTCATGGATCCTTGACTGCATGTTCTTGGTGTTTTGGATCTTTCTCATTGGGATCTGGTTTATCTTGTTTCATGGTGTCTTGATGATCTTTCTTGTTGGTGAGGTTGCAAGCTCGTTTTTTGGGCTCTTCTATCAGTTGGTGCACTATTTTTTGCCTCTGCATTATTGACAGCTAGGTTAAATCGAACCTGATTCCTCGTGAGCTTGTTTTCATTTGTTGGTTATCTCTATGTTGATTTTTTCAAAGCTCTGCCCATGGTGTCATTCATGATTTGCAAAGCCATTGATCATCTAGTTTTGCTTGTTGTTCGATATCATCTGACCTCTGCACATGGTTAAATTATGTGCCAACATACTACTCAACCCATTACCTTGTCACGTGGCTTCCAAACACCATGGCCACCATTTGCATTAGCTTCAAATCCATTACATCTTGCCTGCGCCATTTACACTGGCGAGTGGTCTCCACACGGCTTACCGGGATTTTCTTGTCTCGGCCAACACTACCCTAGTGAGGTAATATTTCCTTTTTGGTACTAATTATTAAAATCATTATCACCTTTCAAACTACTAGGGTTAAAACCTTTTTTAAAAAAAAATTTTAAGGTGTTAAAAACATTACATTTGATTGGCATTATAAAATTTGGGTTTTTGGCTTGTATTATTTACCTTCCTACAAGCGTCGAAGATGGAGGGTGAGGTCCGTGGTTGGCAGGAGGCTAATCCCCCCTCGTAATTAAAATAAACCCTATCTAAAATTTCAGCTTCAAATCCATTACATCTTTCCTGCGCCATTTACACCTGGCAGTGGTCTCCACACGGTTTACCGGGCTTTTCTTGTCTCGGCCAACAATGCCCTAGCTAAGGTAATATTTCCTTTTTGGTACTAATTATTAAAATCATTATCACCTTTCAAACTACTAGGGTTAAAACCTTTTTTTTTAAAAATGTTTTAAGGTGTTAAAAACATTTCATTTGATTGGCATTATAAAATTTGGGTTTTTGGCTTGTATTATTTACCTTCCTACAAGCGTCGAAGATGGAGGGTGAGGTCCGTGGTTGGCAGGAGGCTAATCCCCCCTCGTAATTAAAATAAACCCTATCTAAAATTTCAAGCCATTTACAACTAGCATACATACGACACCCTTTTCATGTGTTTAGGGCCCTTTTTTAATCCGTTTGCAGGCTTATTAGCTTTTTTCCATCAATTGGGGAATTGGTTTTTGCTATAACTTTTGACTCGTTTCTCAGTTTTGAGTACTTCTTTAGTTAAAGTTGCATGTTTTTTTGCACTCTAGTTGATGGGATTATAAGTTTTGTAAACACACTATTTTTATAAAGTACCACATTCTGGGGGGTGTCTTTGTATTGCTTAATTCAGCTCATTTTTTACTTGACCTTTGTTTTATCCCTTTTATTGCTTGTGGACTTGTGAGTGCATCCGCCAAAGTCTTACAGAAAAGGGATTATTTTGCGATGTGAGATACTATTTCTCACAAGGATTTCTCTCCCCCTTCTTGTTTTCTCTCAATTTTGTGCTTGCTTACGGTGTCAAACTATTGCACCCAACGAACCTTGATTGTTGTCTCCACTCTTGTGCATTATTACGCTAATTGCAAGGTGAGTGACAGAATGGTTCTCGGCACACAGTTTCATCAGGTTGTAATCAACGCACTGAACTATAAAGTGCCACAAAAAGGGGGGGTCAAACTTGTGTTCCTTGGAGGCTCCTCTTGTAATGAAATTACTTTATTAATTATTATTTATCACCAGCAATAAATCACCAAATAACACAATATTATAGATAAGTTCTCTCAATATGAAAGTAGAATAGCTTGGCCACTTCGAGGGGGAAACCTCAAAACATATAATAAGACTCAAATAATCAACATCCTAATCATCCACTACCTTTAACCCCTATTTATACTATCAACAAGGCCGACCAACCAATGATAATAGATCATATATGAAATAGATACATCATGATAAGAAGTTATGATAGCCACAATTCGGCTATATCCATCCCATGTAAGATATATAATTAAGGGTGTAACATGCCCCTCCCCTTCAAAGAAACATTGTCCCCAATGTTGGGAAGCCCTGGATGTTGCTGCATGAATGCTTCATCTTCCCATGATGCATCCTCAATATTCATATTCCTCCACTTGATCAGGTACTCGGTAATGAATGTGGTCCTCAGTCTTTTGGTGTGTGTCTAAACAATGCCTTCAGGTTCCAATATGATCCTTCCTTCCTCGTCCAGTTCCGGAAGCACTGATTGGGTGGAAACGTGCTGCCCAATAACTTTCTTTAAGAAAGAAACATGGAAGGCTGGATGTATTCTACTTCCTGGAGGGAGCTCTAGCTTATAAGCCACACTACACATTTTTTGCAAAACTCGGTAAGGACCATAGTATTTAGGAGCAAACTTATTATCCTTTTGTTTTTGTTTTAAGGATAACTTCTTATATGGTTATAACCTTACAAAAACAAATTCTTCCTCTTCAAAGTGTCGCTCACTTCTATGTTGATCAGTCTGTTGCTTCATACAGTTTTGTGCCCGTGCCAAATTTTCTCTAAGACTAGAGAGTACCTCATGTTTATGCTGAATGTGATATTCTACCACTCTCACCTTTGGTTTGACCTTCAAGATAGATATGAGTGATGGAGGATGGTACCCATAAAGTGCCAGAAATGGAGAAATTTTGGAGGAGGTATGAAATGAAGTATTGTACCATTCTACCCAAAGTGGAAACCATTGCACCCAACGTTATTTTTTATCTAAAGTAAAACATCAAAGATATCCCTCTAAACATTTATTTACCACCTCAGTTTTCCCATCTGTTTGGGGATGATAAGAGGAACTCTAGGCTAGATGGGTACCTAGACAAGAGAACAAATCAGTCCAAAATTTACTTGTAAATATTGGATCACGATCACTTACTATAATTTTTGGTGTGCCATGGAGCTTTTAAATTGTATCCATAAAAGAGATAGAAAGTGTACTAGCTGTGAAAGGATGATCCATAGCACAAAAATGAGCATATTTGGTAAGTCTATCTACCACGACCATGATGACACTTTTCCCTTCTGATTTAGGTAATCCTATTATGAAATCCATTGATACCTGAAAGGAATGATAAGAATATTGTTCTAAGCCACGATCTCAGATGATAATAGCACACCACATTAGATTTACAAAGTAGAAGAGATAAAATACCATATATGGAAATCCATCATAATCGATAATGCTCAATACATTACAATAGAATGAATTGAATTATTCAATAAGAAAGATGTACATATAAGAGGAGGGAAGTGTAATTACTACCTAAATTAGTGGTGAAGAACTCCCACTAATTGATACTGGTAGTTAAGTTAACTCCAAAAGACTAGTAAGCTAACTTCACATAACTAAAAAGATAACTCAACACAACTAGTAAGCTAACTCCACACAACTAGTACACCTAAGAAAGCTAACCCAACAAGTGTAGGGCTAACACAAGTGTAAGAATTATCCTAATAAATAAATAAAAGGATAAATAATAACCTACACTAACACCATCCCGTAATCATATAGCTTAGGTGGGTGGAAAGGAAGGTGGGTCCCAACAACAAGGCCTCGATGAGGTACCGACATACAACAACTAGGAAAAATGGACGCCGCAAGGTACCCAAAACCAGTAATAACAAAGTAGAGAGAAAAATCCTGCTGCAAGAAATACTCAGAAGCTTGGCTCCAAAAACTCATACAATGATGAAGTGTGGTGCGCACTATGGTCCGAATCCACTTGCTCGATCATATAACTCAAAAACAACTCGACACTTGGGTTCACTGAATAGCTCCATGCAAGGATACTCCAATGGAGTGATGTCGAAAGTGAAAAAAACACCAAACATAATTTGATCAATCTACATAAATAGGTGTGCCACGATCCAAGAACAACCAAGGCAACAAGACAAAGACATGAGATCCAAATAAGTAGGAGTGCCACGATCCAAGAAAAGGCAAGGTAACAAGGCAAGGACACAAAACCTGAAGAAGCAGTATCAACACCACACCCTCCCATACTGCTGAATGAGTATAGTGATACCACAGATCTGTACGAGTTGCCAAAATCAACTACTCAAACACTGACAAACTAACACTGGGCTCCACCAGAATAGCTCCCCCCCAAGAGAGACTGTCACCATGTCAAAAAAAAGTGTCAAAAATACAGATCCAAAATATCTCAAAAAAAAAAAAAATATAAATGTATACACCCATAGATACAAAAATGCAATACCCAAAAGTTTAGGATGTCGGGCTCAACTAAAAATGCATCCACAAGTGATCACAACACCCTCCCAAATTTGGCACTTTATAATTGAGTGCATGTAAATATTACAATGAGTAATAGTACCTTTTACATTTGAAATATGTGTATAAAAATTTCACCAATGCGTAGATCTTGAAAAAATACACAATTTCAAAAAAAAAAGATCACCTTAATCTGAGCTACGGATCAAAAGTTATGAGCTCTACAAGGTTTTTCTATTAAAATAATATTTTAATGCTGATCTTTTTAAAAGGTACACATGACACCCAAATGTCCAAAGGGTAAAAGAGTGCATCCACACGATACATGTTTGCGACCAAAGGATAAAAGTCTCTGCGCCCAAAACCTAAAATGTCCAGAGGGTAAATCATTGCATCCAGAGGGTACACGCTTATATCCAATGGATAAAAGAATGCACCCAGAGGGTATAGATCTACGTCTAGTGGATAAAATATTGCATCCAAAATTTAAATACCCAGAGGGTAAAAGAATGCATCCGGAAGGAACACGCTTATATCCAATGGATAAAACAATGCACCCATAGGGTACAGGATCTGCGCAAGTCCGATGTAAAAAAGATCGCATCCAAAACCAAAATACCCAGATGGTAAAAGAATGCATTTGGAAGGTACACGCTTATATCCAATGGATAAAAGAATGCACCCATAGGGTACAGATCTATGTCTAGTGGATAAAAGACTGCATCCAAAACCAAAATACCCAGAGGGTAAAAGAATGCTTCCGAAGGTACACGCTTATATCCAATGGATAAAAGAATGCATCCATAGGGTACAGATCTGTGTCCAATGGATAAAATACTACATCCAAAACTGAAATACCCAAAGGGTAAAAGAATGTGTCTAGAAGGTACACGCTTATATCCAATGGATAAAAGAATGCACCCAGATTTGACTGTCTCAAAACATGGTCGAGTTTATAGTCGATTCTAGGGTTTTGGCACCTTCCAAATCTAATTTCACACTCTGTTTTTCATAAAAATGCATGCTGCAAAACATTTTTAAATAATTCCATATACATAAAAAAAAAGTAAATCCTTGCTTGCAAAGAAAAACTTACTAGATGTCTACATCATCTATGGCTCTGATACCATGAAAGGAACGATAAGAATATTGTTCCAAGCCACGATCTCAGATGATAATATCACATCACATTAGATTTGCAAAGCGTAAGAGCTAAAATATCATATATGGAAATCCATCATAATCCATATTGCTCAATACATTACAATAGAATGACTTGAATTATTCAATAAGAAAGATGTACATATAAGAGGAGGGAAGTGCAACTACTACATAAATCAGTGGTGAAGAACTCCCACTAACTGATATTGGTAGTTAAGTTAACTCCAAAAGACTAGTAAGCTAACTTCACATAACTGAAAAGCTAACTCAACACAACTAGTAAGCTAAATCCACACAACTAGTACATCTAAGCAAGCTAACCCAACAAGTGTAGGGCTAACACAAGTGTAATAATTATCCTAATAAATAAGTAAAAGGATAAATAATAACCTACACCACAAAAGAGATGGAAACTGTACTAGCTGTGAAAGGGTGAGCCATAGCACAAAAATGAGCATATTTGGTAATTTTGTCTACCATGACGATGATGACACTTTTCCCTTCTGATTTAGGTAATCCTGTGATGAAATCCATTGATACCTCTTCCCATCTCTCACTAGGAATAGACAAATGTTGGAGAAGACCAAGTGTCTTAATGGTCTTGCCCTTATTTTCTTGGCAAACCAAACATTCTGCCACAAATTTTTGAACATCTCATTTCAACCCTTCCCAAAATAAATCCTTCTTAACTCTATGATATGTTTTTAGGACCCCAACATGGCCACCTATTAGAGAAGAATGTATCTCTGAAGGAACGTGGTGTTTAAGTGTAGATTTCTTACATAGATATAACCTATCTTTCTACCACAATGTATCCCCCTTCCATATAAATTGAGTTGATATGGACGGATCTACCTAGAGATTTTGAATGAGAGTATGTGTGGTTACATCTTTCTTCCATTCTTCACATGCTTGATCTACCCAATCTGCATTTAGTATAGATATGGCACATAACATTCTTCGGAAAACTCATCCCTCCTAGATAGAGCATCAGCGACCAAATTTTCCTTTCCTTTCTTATAAACAATCTCAAAGTCATATCCCAACATCTTAGTGACCCATTTTTGTTTTTCTTCTGAAGATAGACATTTCTCTAAGAAATATTTCAAACTATCATGATCATTTTTACCTTAAAATGTCTACCCATCAAGTATGGTCTCTATTGTTTGACTGCATGTAGTATTGCCATCATTTCCTTTTCATAGGTGGGCTTTAAAAATTATTTCCTTTTAGTTGTTGGATCTCAAAAGAAATGGGGTGTCCTTCTTTCATTAGTACTACTCCGATTCCATTTCTTGAAGCATCGCACTCAACTATGAAAGTTTTGGAGAAATTTGGGGTTGCCAATACTGGAGTGGTGCACATAGCTACCTTCAATTTTTCAAATGCCCTAGATGCTTCCTCATTCCACTGAAAGGAGTCCTTATTCAATAATTTTGTGAGTGGTGCTGCTATACTGCCATAGTTTTTGAAACATTTATGATAATACCTTGTGAGACCTAAGAAACCTCGTAATTGTTTGAGGGTTCTTGGGGTTTCCCATTCCACCATGGCCTGGATCTTGTAAGGCTCCACCTTAACACCTTCATGAGAAATAATATGGCCCAAGTATTCCACTTCTTTTACCCCAAAAGAACACTTAGAAGGCTTGGCATAAAGTTGATGTTGCTCTAAGACTTCTAAGACAATATTAACGTGATGTAAGTGTTTCTCCCATGATTTTCTATAGATGAGTATATCATCGAAAAATACTAAGACAAACTTTCTTAGGAATGGTCTAAATATTGAATTCATCAAGATTTGGAATGTGGAGGGAGCATTTGTAAGACCAAATGGCATCACTAGGAATTCATAATAACCTTGATGAGTTCTGAAGGTCTGTCTTATGAATATCTTCTTGCTTGACTCTAATTTGGTGATACCCAAAATGCATATCTAGTTTTGTAAAATAAATGGCACCATGCAGCTCATCTAACAAATCATCAATGATGGGAATAGGAAACTTATCTTTGATAGTGAACTTGTTAAGCTCTCTATAATCTAGACACATGCATCATCTTCCATCCTTGTGATGCACCATCACCACGGGAGAATAGGCACTCTGACTGTGACGAATAATACCCATTTCCAACATTTCCTCCACCATCTTCTCAATCTCACTCTTTTGCACATATGGATATATGTAAGGCCTAATGTTGGGGGGTTGGCTTCCTGGAATCAACTGAATAGCATGATCATGCTCTCTTTCAGGTGGAAATCCTCTTGTTTCCTTGAAGATGACTACATGTTGATTAATAACCTTTTGAAGATTCAGGATGCAATACCTTCATTTGTGGTTGGAATTTTATAGAGAATAATCGAGCTACAAAACCTTCAGACCCCTTTTTAAGAATCTTCTGCATTTGGTGAGAACTTACCACTAGAGGATCTTTAGCTTGTAGACCTCGAAGTTCAATTTTTTTACCCTCAAAATGAAAGCGCATGAACAATTCCTAGAAATTTATCTCTATGGTGCCCAAAGTAGTGAGCCACTGAACACCTAAGACAATATCAGCTCCTCCCATGGGAATAGAAAACATCGTAGATTCCAATGTGTAATCAACCATCATGATTTTGACTTTATGGCATTTACCTAAACATTAGAGTGTGCCACCATCTACAATCATTACTTGAAATTCAGTCTAAATGAAACAATTTAGTCTTGTTGCCAACTTATGATTGATGAAATTATGTGTGCTCCCTGAATCAATCAAGATTGTTACCTTCTTCTTCTTAATATAACCCAAAACTTGAAGGGTTTGTGGAGTACTAATACCTGATAGAGCATGACATGAAATAGTGGGCTGAGGATCTCTAGATTCTTCCTCTAATTTTTCCACTTCCTCTATTGATGTTGCCTCATATTCTTCCTCATCACTAGATCCTTCAATGTAGAACAATTTTTTGTCGAACATTTATGATTTGGCCCATATTTTCTATCACAGTTAAAGCATAACCCTTTGGCTCTTTTTTCTTCAATTTTTTGAGGTATCAATCAAATTGGCTAAGGGTAAGAAGGAGAAAAGGTGTTACGATCTTTTATGCTAGAAAAGGACTGCCTTCTACTAGAAAGAAATTTTTCCTCTACTCGACATGCCATGATAATAGAATCAAAAACCTTGAGTGGGTTAAACATGCGTACCTCATGCTCAATGTGGTCCTTAATACCCCCAAGAAATAGGTCATTCAAATACTCTTCTGTAATATCCTCCACACGCAAGGACAAAGTTTGGAATTGATGGACATACTCCTTAATTGAACCATTTTGGTGTAACTTTGCTAATTGGCTGAAGTAATTCTTAGAAACACTAGAACTATAGTGTAATTGAAGCTCTTCAGTGAAAACTATCTAGGTGACATTTAGGTCATTCTTCTGCCTTTGAGCACATAACCAACGATACCAAACAAATTGATTAGGTTCTAGGTATAAGGATGCCACAGTTACCTTTTGTCCTCCTAGGATTTGATGGAGATCAAAGAAATTTTCCATTTGGGTAATCCAATTGAGTGGATCCTTTCCATCAAATTTATGCATTTCAACTTTTGGAATCATGCCCCTCCATTGGTGAGAAGATCCACTTGAATGATTAAAGGATCCTCCCTGATTGGAGTGATTTGTATCTGTGTGACCATTTCTAGTGGAACCCATATGACTGGCATTAGAAGTTGTATTTGAAATAATATGCAACAACTCCTACTGCATTGCATGAAAATCCTTTTGAATCTCACTCCTAAGGCTACCTTTCAGTTGATGAAGCTCAACAGTAAGGTCATCCTTACTCACCATATTGTTAACCCTTTCCTAAGTTAGATGACCACCTCAGATACTCCCAAACCAGTAGACTCTAAAGCAATATCTTCCTTATTTGGGGTCATTCCTGGAGTTGCTTGTCCTTTTCCTTGGCCTCGGGTAGATCTACCAGCCATGACAAAGGGTTTGGGCCTAGGGGTAGACTTAATAGGGCATAATTTTAGGGTTTAGGGTTTCATAATTTTTTTGGCCGAATATAGGAATTTATAAAAAAGAAACCCTAGCTATTTTTTTGAGGGGTTTCCAAAAATATAATAAATTTAAATTTTTCCAAAACTTACACCCTAGGGAGAAAAATTATGAATAAATATAGAACCGTAATAAATTTTGTAAAACAATTGAAAATTGATTGAAATTTAGAGAAAAGCTTACTTGACTTATTTCGCCACACCAAAAAAACATTGCAGAAAAATTCGCTACCAATCTTGAGATATAACCGAACCTTCATAATTAGGGTTTGACGTCGTCCTGGCTAAGATCAAGCTCTGATACCACTTGTAATGAAATTACTTGATTAATTATGATTATCATGAGCAATAGAACTCCAAATAACACAATATTACAGATAATTTCTCTCAATATGAAAGTAGAATAGCTTGGCCACTTCGAGGGGGAACCTCCAAAACATATAATAAGACTCAAATACTCAACATCCTAATCATCCACTACCTTTAACCCCTATTTATACTATTCCTATAATATGGCCATCAACAAGGCCGACCAACCAATGATAATAGATCATATATGAAAGAGATACATCATGATAAGAAGTTATGATAGCCAAAAGTTGGCTATATCCATCCCATGTAAGATATATAATTAAGGGTTTAATACCTCTCATCATGGACATTGAATTTCATCACTCCGTTGTTCAACTAGGACCAGAAACTACCTACAATGGAAGAATGGGATACTCAGTCATTTTATTATGTAAAACTTGCTACCACATCTTCTTGGGTTGGCACCTACACCTATTGACCGCATTCATCACAAAAATTGGTTGAAAAAGAATGACATGGCATACGGGCTTCTTTATCTTACTATACCAGAGGACCTTCAATGTCGAATAGAATTCACAGAGTTTACACACTAAGCTTTGACTTTCATTCAAAAATTTCATGGAGACTTTGATCCTCCTTCATCTGGTTATGGATCTATTGATGATCTTGCATCTATGGAGGAAAGTGAGTTCACTAACACGTTTTCTTTCAAAGGATCACCCACATATATTTCTTCGTGTGATGGCAGTTCCACTAACACAAACTCACTTGGTTCTACTTCTGATGATGAGGATTGTGTACCCAGTTTTGATGTCGAGAGTACTATAGAGGAATCTTCTCCTCCTTCTCTCACTATTCTAGAGAGTGTTGACACATACCACATCTAATAAGATATCGAGTAGTCTGTTATACAGTCTCATACAGTCATCACACCCACCTCTTTTCCACCTTTAGTGTTTGAGGCCCATTTTACTCCTCTACCTTCAATGGATGACTCATTCCTATCTGACATCACTCTTTTGTTTGTTGAGCCCCCTCATTGGGATGCGTATCTACCTGACCTTAGTCATCTTTTCACAGAGTACACTTGTGATGTACTACAAGTTCCTCATCCATCTATAGGTATTTCAAAGGATTTCATCATCTCCATTGTTGGGAGTTCCCCTTCTGGGAATCTTACCACTTCCACTTTTCCGGAGACCTTCATTGATCCACCCTTACTTGTGGATCCATTTTCTGTTGTGGGAGATATTTTTTTTCCTTCACATCAGTTGGATATCCTTTATACATGTGTTCACCCTTAATACTCTGATAGTTCTGCACTCATGACATTACCTTCGGTTCCTTTTCACTCACTTGCTAGACCTATGTCACACTTTCATGAACCAGACTCAGAGTTCTTCGTGTTACTGCCTTCGGTTTCCTTCGCTGAGTGGGAAAACTTGCAACACATCATTTTTGTCCTTCCTAAGGGTAGGCACACAGTTCGGTGTAGATGGCTCTTCTTCAGTCTAGAGGTAGAGGATCTCTTCATCAAAATTCTTCTGGGAGACTTCTTAGAGTTGCAGATTTCAGATCCATCCTTGGCATATTGTAATTTCCTCTCGTCTCCCTCTTCTTCTCTCTTCTTCGGGCTATATAGTCCTCCTCCTTCTCCTCTTCTTCTTTCTAGAAATATGTTGTGTGTATATGGGCACCTTATCAGACCTTTAGTTTTCAGGCCCCATTGACACATCTTTCTTAGTTGTCTAGCAGAGTCTTCTTTTCTGTTCTGGCTTACCATTACCTCTTCCTCGACTTCGATGTAGGGGGGTATTGGTGTGTGTGACATGCCTAGTCATTGTCCACATCACTTGGTGAGTCATCTCTCCTTGCGAGAGTCATAGGTCTTAGGAAGTCAAATGACAAGTGTCATATTCTGTCATAGAATCTGTCATTTTCATTTGTTTCAGTGCATCACAGAGGAGTTACATTACTTATTTGGAATTGTAACTCCTCCTCTAGTGGCATCATATGCGTCAGTGGCATCATTGATATTATTTCCTTGTTTAGGCATGGGGGTTACACAACACCCCTATTTTTACTTCCTTTTTTTGATCTATGAGCATGAGCAGACCTGTTTTCTTACTTGCATTTTCTTTCCATTGATTCGAATCTTGCTTATTGTGTTGGAGCTTGACGTTACCATTAGAGTGCAACTGCATTGTGGTGCATTGTTTTCAACATCGGTTCTCGGTTTTCCATCTTTTAGTTTCCTGACAGTTAAAGGGGTGATAAAAAGGGAAAATTATTATAATAATTTGATTATAAAAGTATAATATAAAATAATATTCTAAGAACTTTACATTAATTTATTAATGATAAATTCAAATTAAAATTAGAAAAAAAAAAATGATAAAGTAAAAATAAGAAAAAGGAAAAATGTCACTTTATATTATTATTCTCCCCTAGGAGAATACGCAACCCCTTTAAGGATCAAAAAGGGTGGAAAAGGAATTGAATTAGGGAGGTGAAATCTGATTGGAATATGAGGATGACTATTTGGCCAAGTTCATCTATAAAAGCAAGTCCATTTTCTTGTAGAAGGCATGCTTTTCTAATTTATATAATTCTGAATTTTGTCTAAGATTGAGGCTTTACAAAATATTTTCTAAGGATGAAAACCCTCTAAGAGATCTAGAAAAATAATGAAAAACTCTCCTTCTATTTGATAGGATTCTCCATACAGGGGTTTCCATTATAGATCAATGAATTAGTTGATTTTCTAGTTGTTCTCCAATAATATTGAGGGATGAAGTGGCATATTTTGATCAATGGTTTGTGGGAGGAAAGTGTTGTGTTTCTTCTCCATTCCCACCCATTTCTATGTGGAGAAACCATCTAAGGAGCTGATATATGGTACTTTGGATCTGTTTTAGGTGCTGATCATATTCTTGATTTTTAGAAATCAAATCATTTTTTTTCATAATGTTTGGAGTTCAAGAAGTGGTATTTTCAGCTATGTCTGAGGGCAGTTGTTTGTAAAATTATAATAAATTAATTCATCTTGTTTTGAAGCCCAAATCTAGTATTTCTTTCATGATTCCATCTTTACAAAAAATTATGATTTGTTTCCATTAAAGATTCATTTGTTTTCCCCCTTGTTTATTGGATTTTCATCTCATGTGCAAGTTTTCATTTATGTATAAAAATTTAGAACTGCATTGACATTTTTT
Organism: Taxus wallichiana var. yunnanensis; assembly: GCA_018340775.1. NCBI lineage: Eukaryota > Viridiplantae > Streptophyta > Pinopsida > Cupressales > Taxaceae > Taxus > Taxus wallichiana. The sequence goes on from CM031237.1 coordinate 816,318,445, forward strand.
ATAAGTTATCTAGAACTTATTATTTTGATTGGGGTTTTTCCTAAAATCCATTTGGGGTGGGAAAGTGTCCATTTGTGGACATTATAATGGGAGCAAAGTGGACCTCTTTCTCTTTCCTCGTCTTTAAATTTAGGTGGCCGACTTACTTTATTTAACCTCGTCATCCTCCTTTTATAAATTCTCTTTCCTCGTCTTTCAATTTAGGTGGCTGACTTACTTTATTTAAAAGTCACTTTTATTTTCAATAATAAAACATAAGGTGTCTTATAATATAACATAAAGTTACATTTGACAGACTTAGTTAAATCAATAAAGTTTACTTTAAGTATTTAAAAATACTTTTTAGTTTAATAATGATATTATTATTAAGATGCCCAAATATTAGAAATGGCCAAGCCCAACTTAAATAATATTATTAATTATTTTAATATAGAAAATGATATGTTACATGTGGTGGGGAAATACAAAGGTGTGATGGACTCATAATTATGCAAGCTTCCCTATCTATAGAAGGTGGTGAGGGAGGGCATGTGATTTTGCCTCTCTGCTTAAGACACTGGCATGGCTTATGGAATCCTCACCCACCTATGAATTTTGGTCTATAAAGGACTCAGACATCTGTAATTCAAAATGGTTGCAGGTTCTCTTATTTAGAGGTTTTCTCATTATGTTTATTAATTCTTGCAATCTCTACCAAAGATTTATTTTACACAACCTATATATTTTTAATTACAAAAAGAAAGTGGAAATATGCTGGAAGCATACATAATGTCTTAACAAAATGGTGATGTCATTTTTGCGCTCAATAAGTTCTATGAAATATTACAGAGTGTAGAAAAATGACATGTATTTAGGTAGATAAAATGCACTTAGGGGAATGGTAAACTTGTTTGATTTTAATCTTGTTAAAATGCGAAGTGAAAATTTCCAAAATTATTTATAAGATTGACATGACAAAGTGTAAATAATTAATTGTAAAACTATCATTTTCCATCTATTTAGTTACGTGTTGGAATAGATAAAATAAATAATGTCTTCTTTTTACTGCGGTCCCAAACACCATGCAATTGACCACTTTTCTACCTACAAAACATGCATGCATCCATTCACAGTAGAATAATAGTGATTTTTCTCCTTAAAATTTTCTCAATTTGGATTTTTTTGACAAAATACCCTGTTGTCCTATGTTTTTGCAAGGGAAAAATTCAACTTGAAAATAGGACAACTATACCCTAGTGTCAATTTTTTTCATTGTAAACCTTCCTAGACACCCTTCCACGTCAGTCCACCCCTACTCTAGGCCTATCCCCATCCATTATATGTTCATTTATATGGTCCCAACCTTTCCAATGTGTTTAAAAATTTAAAAAATATCACAAACTCCTTTTGAGACAATGTTTTTCGAGGTTGATATTCTAACAAGCTTAGGAAGGGCTATTTTTGGCCTTCCTAAGGCTCATACATATTCTCCAGAGTGGTTTGGGAGTCCTAAATTCATTAGGGAGGTGTAATCATGATCCAGGGTCCTTTTTTATTTGATTTAGGAATGGTTTGGAAAGATCTGAAGGTTTAGGAGCAAGTTCAACAAATGGATTTTTGAGGCCGAAGGAGCTTACACTTCAAAAAGCACTTGAGCTCTAAGAGAGGATTCTGGGAGCTCTAAATTATTTATAAATATAACAAAATATCAATGGATATCTGATTCAATTCTCTACATGTTGATAATTTCAGATATTTCTCAACACCCATGCATTTCTTTCCACAACTCATTCTTCGTAGGCACAACTAGTGGTCCTGATCATAAAGGCCATTTTTAGGAGGTTGTAATATGAATCAGACCCTAATACCCATCCCATCCTTCTAAAAATTATATTTCTAGTCAAAATAAAATAAATAAGTTCCCAAAAATCATCCTAGAGCTCTGGTAATGTCATTTTCAAGCTCCTCTCCAAGGTACAAGCTCCATCCTTGGCCAAATGTTTCAGTGAAACATGTCATCATGAATCTAATGTGCAATTTTTGTGTTCCTATATCCATTTACTAGGGTAAAATGTGGGAAAAAAATTTCACTCCCCACCTTAAGCCTCATGGACCCACCATATGACCCCGGAGGATTCCAATAAGCACCTTTCACCAAATTTCTAGCCCCCACTCCAACTCACACATGCTTGACACTTGTCACCACCAGGATAATGAAATTTTTTGGTGTCCCTCTATCCCTTTCCAATGAGAAAAGGGGGGAAATAAATTTTCTCTTCCCACCATGCTCCTTCCAGGTTCCTCATGTGACAAAAAACTAGCTCTCCGGTGCTCAAGCTAAGCTCTTTTCACAAACCCCTCAGCTCGTGCATGTCTGCCATGTGTCACTATTGGGGTAAGGCACAATTTTGGTTTCCCTCTATTCCATTACAAGGGAAAAATCAAGGCAAAAAAGGAACCCCCCTTCCTCTCTCTTTTTCATGCCGATAAAACAAGAGTTATCCAATTTTTCACTCCCCTACATTGCTTCATTTATACCCGAAACTCTAGAAAAAAAAATTCATATTCCTCCATCTCCATTTTCCTCCTTGCATTCATCCTTCCATTCACCTATGATTGTGATGGAAGAAATTCAATGAAAAATTATAAATTTTAAAGGCTCTAGACACATTTTTTTGCAGATTGAATCCATAACCTGCAAAGAGAAAATCATCATAACTTGCAAAATGGTGCAACAATTGACATGGGATTTTTTGCATTCTTCACCATTTCCAAGCACCTTGAGAACACAAGTGAGAGGCATTTACATACATGGCCCATATTTTTGTGGTGGAAAAACTCTGAATTCGTGCCCTCATTTTATAAAATTTTATTTACCATTGTGCTAGAGATTGGTTTGAGTTAAAAATTTCTATGTGAGATAAAGAGAAAAAACCATCTCAAAAAAGTTGGTTCCACTAAAATCTGAGGTCAAGAAAGCCACTTTCTAAAAATAGTAAGTCTCCTCATGAGAACTTACTATAAATAACAAATTCTCATATAGGGAAAAATATTTAAGGGAAGTTTGTATGAGAAACATCCGGAGGAACGAGAAAAGTGATCGAAGGTGAAAAAGTTGAAAAAACTATTTTTACTAAAAATACTAAAATTCCATTCCGGCTACGAGAAAAGTTCCAGTGTCATCCATGAAGTTAAAATTTGTAATCCTATAACCGGATCTCAACTCTCTCATCTCATTACTCAACTATGGAAGACAATATTGTCACCCACATGGACCTCGATGATCTCAAAGATAAAATACTCGGAGGACTGAGAAAGCCAGTGGAGGAAAATGTTATCACGAGTGGACTGTATGCGGCATGTGGACACCCAGTGTCAGTGTAGAGTATCGAATTTGTGTAGCATGTTCTCACCATTATGAACCAGAAACCAGAACCATTTGAGTGGATGATGGATCAACCATGACCATGCTTGCTCCTAAATCCATCTCTCATTCAATGCAGATTCCCAATTTGGAACAACATGGCTATCATTTCAAAATATGTTGCAGCGAAAGAGTGGACTAAAATGGACTCCTACCTTTAGGTCCTCGAACTTGGTTCATGGTTAAAACAAATAATAAAATGTTCAAGATTGCCAAATTATTTCTTGCAAGGTGAATTTCACGAAGGCTATTCAGATGCAATCATCCTTTTCATCAGGTCATAGGAGAAGAAACCACGAAATAATTTCAAGACTGAATGGCTCTATTTATATTCGTGATCATGGAAGATAAGTAGATAATTGATTAGGAATAGAGCATTAGTGACAATCTGCATCATCAGTTTCTTCAGGTACCATTCTCAAAGAAGTTCACTATGACTTCATATTTGGTGTATGCTCTTGTAAGCTTGAGACCATTCAAAGGGTTGGCACTTTTGCAAAACATCTCTCCGAAGGCACCAACATTTGAAAGGTACCCTCAGTTGATCTTGAAGGATAGCAATAAGCATTTCACAAGGGTGAACGGTTTATTCACAATGTATTTAATTAAAACACTAGAGGAGAATCTTCACTCAAGGTTGTTTCCAGAAGTGGCCTCCTTGATCAAGAAGTACGGATCATATTTCTCTCAATTTTCCACTTTCTCCTACATCTGAGGGGAATCTTCACTCAAATTTATCACCACAAACGTCCTCCTTGATCAAGAAGTATGGATCATATTTCACTCAAGTTTCCACTTTCTCCTACATCCCAGTTTCTTGTTATGATCTTGCTCCATTAAGGTTACCATGGTACCTCAGTGACAAGATCATCCTATTTGAGCTATGCAGACAACTTTCCCATGATCACAGTAAGCTCAAGAACTAGAAGAAAAAGAATATCTCCTTTCCCATATCACTTGGAATCTTCACCTACAATATTTTAAGTGATGTTACACACCTGGAAGTTGTTTTCACACCCCTAATCATGTATTCATAAACATTTCTAGGGTAGACTTCGACATTCGAAATGATCCAAACACTTTCTATCTCTTAGAATCATATCATGCTCGATAGATTGAAGATTATTGGGTGAATTTAATGTCAGGGAAAGAGACTATTATTATCCTCAAATCATAGCACCCTCTGATTTGCAAAAGTTTGTGTGCTTCAACTTATGGTGTGACTGGGTAACATGGGTGTTATCTCCAATTTTTGGGACTTGCTACTTGAGATAGACCTCCAGAGAAAGTTAGTTCTTGCTCCTAAAGTACCTGCCACAATCTACTCTAATGCAAGAAAAATATCTTATCCTAATATAATTTTCCAAGGGACCAGGGAGAGAGATTGCATGAAAATAAATCCTACATTAAATCGGTGATAACCCAGAAAAGGAGGGAATAAGAATAGCTTTCCAATGTGTGAAAAATGGAAAACAATACATACTAGAGAGGGTGATAATAGTTCTCCACAGTCTAGAAACTACATTCAAAACATAATTTCATGCAAAAACAATGATAATGAATCTTTGCAAGAGCATAAGATAAACACAATATATTTTTGCGCAATGAGGTTAAAGAGGCAAGAAGAATGCAAACAAACAGAGTACGGGAAGATACATCCACAAACTTGCATCTATTACATCATGATATGCACAGTTCGATCTATTACAAAATAATGGCTTGGGTCACCATGCAAGGAGTCCACTACAAGGGCCTACAACACATTAGCTTCACAAAACCAAAATGATAGAGTTTTTCTACTCAAAACTATCTCCCCCTTTTCAATGAGCCCACACTTCAATTTATAGAGTTTGGAAGAGAGATGGTCGAAATCCCAAAATGTGCCTTCCCACCACTTGCAAGATGAAATAAATGACATCAAATGATGGTATTTTTCTTACAAGAGGCCCTCCATACTGTCCCATGACTTCCAGAAGTGAAAATTGTATGCACATGCTTCATTAAATGCATCTCCAACCACTAACAAAATCATTGTTCAGAACCTAGAACATTTTCCTTAAAATCATCATAAAAAATTCATCAATTTATATATTTATTAATTTTTTTACGTCGGTCTTGAAGCCATAATTCCAACGTGACTAATTTTGTGAAAATCCGTTGAGAATTGCAAAAGTTATGGTCTTCTGAGTGTGAGCAACCATTTCAAGTTTGGTAGAGATTTCTTGCATTTCACGGGATTGATTGTTTAATTTTTTTGATCTGGATTTGTATGTCATGCGCTTTTTGAAAATTCAAATTTTGTGAAAAACAGAGCTCGGGTCAAAAGTTATGAGTGTTTGAAGTTGATGGTCAAGATGTTCCATGCGGGATCTCATGTTCCACATTTTCCTTTACATTGCGGGTTTCATGGGTTTGGATGTCCCATGTGTCCTGGGAAAATCAGGCCAAGATTCTCTACCTTTGCTGATTCCTTCTTTGTGTAGTGAAATCGGCTATTTTGGGCTTAAGGTCCCGCATGTTCCTTTGTGGCTTAGGCTGATTTTCACCAAGTCACCCAACTCAGGATTTTTTATCCCCATGCGTCCGTCGTTGACCGAGCCAGGTGGGTCATTGACCACCAACATATCCGCATTCAACTTGCTTGTGGGGGTTTCGATGACTCGGGTCTTTTGTGTACCTATTTCCTGGGTTCATTTGGGACACTCAAGACCATATTTTCTGCCACAGCCGCACGTTGACTCCTTAAGGGCCATTGACCACCAACTTTGCCATATTCAACTTCCATGCAAATGCTTTGATTTTTGGACTCAACTGTCCAAGAAATTTTTTTCTACCCTACCTACATTGTACTTGGTTGTGGCTATTTTGGATTTTTGGGTCCCGCATGTAATTTCATCCCAATTGTCTCGTGGACCATGTAAGACATTTTTATCCGGTTTTGCCACATTTTTGAGCTTTTTCGTTGATCAACGACTTCGGTGATGTGGGGAACTTGTGGCCCAACTGAACTTGTGCGGCTTGGAATGTTGGGAGCCAACTTAGCAACAATACATTGTCTCCTTTGCAAATTGGACCCAAAATAGGTACAAAAACCCAGGAACAATCCATATTGGTTCCATCCGCAACCCCTAGACTCGATTTGCACTAAAATAGACCCTTGACTTATTTTTAAATTTTTTTGCAAATTTTCACTAACTCCTTGGATTTTTCTTTGGATATGGAAGTTAGATAAAAGCCAAGGGATCCCTCAAAACCTAATTTTGGGCCTCGAACCATTTCTTCTTGCTCAATCTGAAGAAATTGTGTAAGTTATCAAAATTACCTTGGGAGTGAATTTTGGATAACAACTATGCGGATGATAGTCGAAAAATGAATAGATTCAAGTTTGATTGGTTTGAAGAGGGAATTCAAGATGATGGTACAAAGTTGTATGATCCAAAGTATAAAGTAGTGAAGCCTTCACCTTTTCCATAGGTGATAAGGAGTGGTCATAAGTTAGGAGACATAAGTGAGCGGACCGAGGTTATAATCAAAAGATCAAAGGAATGGTATAGAAAGAAAAAGGTTATCACCATTTCATCAGGAATTTTTCCGACTCTTTAGAGACAGGAATCACACCACCCTTCATCGAAGGTCATGGAGAATAATTTAGGCTCATTTCATTCTGGAGAGAATTTGAAGTGTAAAGTCTGTGGAGTAGGAATCCCCCTACTACAAGATATTGCACAATAAAGTCAGAACAACGGAAGATATTGTAGTAGAAGTAAAACTCGAGGAGAATAAGCTAGTTAATATTTCAAATTCTCAGTATCCTGAGAGTTTCCCACCTTCCATTATCATTCCTACTCCTCTTGTATAATATGTACATTCTCCCCCTAAGTAGGAAAAAATAGACATGCTAGTTGCAGATCCTGAGATAGATGAGATTTTTCCCTTGATGAAAGAAATGATCACAAAATAGGCTCATACAGTCTTGCAGGTGATGATCCCTGATTTTCAGCGATATCATCATTAGTAAAATGGAAGAAGAAACATTTCATTCAAGTGTCCTCTCACTTTTTCAGTGGTGCCACGGGAAATCAGTATGTAGAAGTGGTCAAGCCTAAGGTAATCAATCCTATTGAAGAAATAACACCAGAAGACTTTCAAATGAGAACCATCCACTTAGGTCCAACCACACACAAGGGAGATGCACATATGCTCTAGGAGTCTTCCACTCACCTCCTCGCGAGATACCAAAAATGCAAAGAGAAGATTGATCGGTTGGAAGACTACTTGCAAACACTCACCTCATATATGCAACATTTCATGGACCAATTCTTCATCATTGCTCCCAATTGAAGATGTTACTCCAATCAATAGCTTCGACCCGAGTCCATCCAAAATATGCAGAGATTCGCCACACAAGGATGAGATAATGAAAAATAGACAAGAAAGATCATAGAGAAAGAGAAATCATTACTTCTAGAGGTAATCTCACTGTAGAAGAACATGTGTGAAACCACCACTAAAGCTCGGATGACAAGGGAAGGATTAGAAAGGAAAAACATCATTGGTACCTCGTTCATCCACTAGCGATGGAGAGGGGAGATGCTCATTCTCAAGTATTGGTAAGAAGGAAAGTGTTCAATTCTCCATCCGAGGATTTGTCGCATGTGTGGATGAGAACCCTTGCCTCTAGATAATAAATATTGAACCGGGATAATGATGAGTTGGAATCAACTAAGGAGCGTGCCTCGAAGATGTAGGACAACTTGAATATTGGAATATAAAAGCTTGAAGTGCCCACTATTGATGAGAACACTTCCGCAGATGAATTGTTGAATCCATTTGAAGAACATGTTCAAAAAAGGTTGGGGACCCCTTTTCTTTTAACAAAAATACACTGGAGTCTCTATCCAAGATCAAAGCCACAATTTCACATATTGCAGAGAAATGTCAGTCATGGTTCGATAAGAGAATAATCATCAATGATATCAAGAATGGTTAGCTAGATTCCCTGAGTTGTGTATACATTCCTCAAGTAGAGAAAGTTGCACCTACAACAGCTTAGTACAATAAAGAGTTCAAGCGAGTGGAAATTTTCCAGTGGAGCTTGGCATGAATCAATCATGTGGCGAGCAAGAATGGCAGAATCTTCATCGGCCGAGTCATCTCTCTCTCTCTTTCTCTCTCTCTCTCTCCTCCTTCATGTTCTATTTCTTCATTGGGGGTTGCACTTTTTCATTTTGTCTTATTCCTATTTTTCTTATTCATTAAAATGTGATTATAGTTTGTAATGTAATAAGTTACTCTTAATTAATAAAAGGGGACTTGATTCTATTCCTAGGAATATGAAAAGTCCATGTGTGAGGGACAAATGGAAAGTCATGTGGGGGTAGGTGAAGTGTCTTTCTTAAGTCTATAAATTGTAACGACACCCTCATTCTTAAGGGTTGTCAATTTTTTATACTCAAGGAGAAATTACTAATCTGAGTAAAGAAAAAAACATATAAATTTTTCTCTATTTCTCCTCTCATATAATGTTCTTTCATTCCTCATTATGTACAAATTTTCTAAACTATCAATGAAGAAGAACAAACTTTCCTACTTTTCTTGATGAGAGAATTACTAAATCTTTGTGTTCCTCATTCTACCTTGTATTTGTGTTAGTAAAAAGTTGTTTTCTTTCTAATTTGTGTGATGATATACTCTAATTAATGTCCAGGGGCATCTAATTTTCTACCTGAGTGATTAATCCCCCATTCCCTTTTCCACCTACTCAGCAAATTCCTCACTTGCAAGCTTTTTTGTCGCAGGTTTAGTGGAGTGTTCCTGTTGGATCCCCAACATGTAGGCCACCCACATATTTCATTTTCATTCACGCGTAATAAATGGAGCTATACCTCTCAAGTAGAGGGACCTAGAGTCCCAGAGCGTTGGCGGATACCCACCAATTTTTCCACTTGAAAAATGTTCTCTCCAACATACCCCAAACCAAATCAATTGTGAAATAGGCCAGATACGAGATCTGCTCTATGCACATCTTGGTCTGCCCCATGTTCCCTGTGGACACATAGTTGGCTCACACGTGAAAGAATTCAATGAGATACAACACTCGCTCCTCGGTCTTCAGCTTAAAAGTTCTCCACCAATGTTATCCTCAAAATATAGTTATTACATGTTTATGGAGGTTTTATTGGGTTTATATGTTGTTGTCAATTACATTTACTACTTAATATTGAATTAATTTTTTATATGGGGTTTACAATTTTTTAAATACCTTTAATAAATACATCAGACTTCATACCATATGCCATATTTTTTAATAACTTATTTAATTCCTCATATAATATTTATTGGATGCAATAATTTTAAGTTTTAACTAATCATATGTTAATATTTTCATTTGATATTAGAAGAAAATGAAATATTCCTTGAAAGTCTTATTGTGTAATATAGTATATTCTCATTTTGATTTTTTTATTCAAAAAAATTACGGTGGCATTATCACTTCTCTTGCATTCCCTATCGATGATTCCCTTACACCTCCTTTCAGTGCAGGTGCTAGTTAGTATCTTCAAGGGGCCATATGGGGATTCAGGCTGTGACTCGAACTTGGGGTAGCTAGGTGGTAGGCCCCAACTCCTACCGCTGTACCCAACCCTTAGGCCAATAGTTGTTAAGAATTGCATAGATTGTTAATTATATTATACACCTATTCATGAGTATCTGGAATATGATTACTGATTTCCTATTATATAGATTTGTTACGATTTTGTTCTTTACTGCTGCTACTACCACTGTTTATCAGGCTTAATGTTAGTTTTGGTTGTCATCTAACATTGAAGGGAACTGTGAGACTCATATTCCAACCTGCAGAAGAAGGGGGAGCAGTGCGTAACCCTTATGTCCAAAGAAGGCACACTTGCAAATGCTGAAGCTATTTTTGGAATGCATGTTGATCCTACATTGACAGTTGGCATCATTTCCTCAAGGGCAGGCCCATTATATGCTGCTACAGGTAGGTTTGAAGCAATAATAGATGGCAAAGGCGGGCATGCAGCATTTCCACACATGAATGTAGACCCAGTTGTCTCTGCATGTTTTATAGTTTTGAGTTTGTAGGAGATCATTTCTCGCGAAACAGATCCTCTTGACAGCCAGGTATGCGTTTTACTCTTGCAAATTTATTTTCCTTCTTTAAAAATGATTGGACAAATAACATTGGCATTTGATGAAAACCTTGATTGCTCCTTATATTTGTACAATAAATTTTAAGTGTTGTCTTAATTATTTTCATCATAACATGAGTTTGTCCCTATTAAGTTTGCGGTCTGGTTGAATTTGTCATCTAGCATGTTTGTAACCTCTATTTCTTTACTCGTGATTTACGACTCTATTAGATATTTGTTTCTAGTTACATAAGGTGATATTAATATAAGGGCTTGGCAGTTTTTATTTCTTTCTTTCTATTCTTTGAAGTTAGTCTATGGCTTGTTCTGCAACAATACATGTTGAAACCTCTTCTTGAGAAAGGCCACAAGGTCAAAGAAATTCAAGTGCCTCATCGAAGACCCTGGTTGCGTCTTTTGGTGTGAATTTTTTTGTAAGTAAACCTTTGGGGTGAAGTGAAAGTATATATACATGCCCAGAGATGGGGAAGCTCAAATTAAATTCGAGTAAGTTTTTGCTTCATTGGCATGACACTTCTGGATCAACAACCAACTAGAACTGTACAAACTGGAAATGGTGGATGAGAACTATGCAAACTGAAACTAGGAACATAAAGTGTGTGAAATAGGAATGGCAAAAAATCTATGTAAATTGTGTTGGAAATATGCATGTGTTGCATATTTAATTTCAACCATAGCTTTTTTAGGAAAGATAATTTTTCTTTAGTCTTGTTTTAGTTTTCTTTAGTTAATTTAGCTTTATCTTATTTTTATCATTAGATTTAATTCAAATAAATCTATTTTAATTCATGGATAACATGCAACTATTTTAAAGCATGAGTTTAGATTTAGAATGCTCAGTTGAAGAGCCGTTAGTGGGTGAGTTATTCTATTTAAATAACAACAATTGTAATTGCTTTGTATGCACACACAAAGGTGTGAAATCTGCACAAGCAAGGAAGGATGTGCATTAAAAGCACACAACTGCATGCACAACTTGATTGTAAAGAGTTGAAGCTCTGAGTATGATGAAGCTTTTATTAATGGAGATTATGCACAGCAGTGATGGTTTGAATATTCATCTATTTATGCAAGTTATTTAAGTATTCTATTTATTTCTTTTATGTTGTTTTTGTATAAGAATGCATATTTTCTACAAATTAGTATCAGAGCGAGGTTATTCCAGCAGCTTATTAAATTTGTAGCAAGCTATGGCTTCTACATCCGGTATGCAGACACCGCAATTTAATGGAAAGAATTACGAATACTAGTCGTTGACCATGAAGGTGATATTTGGATCTCAAGATGTGTGGGAGATCGTTGAAGATGGGTACACAGAGCCCACAAATGCAGCAACGTATACTGGCACTTTCTCAAGTAGAAAAGATACTTTGAAGGAGGTACGAAAGAAGGACGGCAAAGCTCTTTTGTATATTCATCGTGCAATGCATTAAATCATTCTTCCAAGAGTGGCAGAGCAGTCAGCAAAAGACTGCATGGGATACTTTACAAGTAGCATATCAAGGTAAGGAGAAAGTAAAAACTACCAAGCTACAGTTACTTCATAGAGATTTTGAGAATTTAGCAATGAAAGATTCAAATTCTATAGAATCATTTTTACTTATGTAGTTGGCTTAGTCAATCAAATCAAATCCCATAGTGAGACTCTTGAGGATAGAAGGATTATTGAAAAATTGTTTAGAAGTTTGCCTATGAAATTTGATCCTTTAGTTGTTGCTATTGAAGAAACTAAGGATCTGAGTCAGTTTTCTATTGATGAGTTGCATGCATCACTAATCAATCATGAACAGAGGATGAATATATCACATGCAAGTGTAGATCAGGCTTTTGCATCTCAGACAATAGGTAGTTGTGGCAAAAGAAGAGGAAGTTTTAGCCCAAGAGGCAGAGGAAGAAGTCCATCTAGAGGACGTGGCAGTGGTTCATCAAACTCAGGTGGAAGAGGACAGAATCAAGAATAGAGTTATGGTCAGAGACAAGATAAGTCTCATGTTCAATGTCATTATTGCAAGAAGTATGGGCACTATGCTTATGATTGCAAGAAAAAGTAATATGATCAGGAGAGACAAAATCAAAATCAGGTTGGAAGTTCTATTTCTAAACCTATGTTTATTGCATGCACAAGGATTGCCAAAGAAATACCTTATTTATCCCCTATTGAATGTAATTTGTCAAAAGAGAGTCCATGTGATGTATGGTATTTGGATTCGGGTTGCAGTAATCACATGACAGGTAATCTAGATTTGCTTTCTAGTTTGGATGATTAAATTAAGAGTGATGTAACTCTTGGAAATAACAATATTGTGTCTGTGAAAGGAAAAGGCACAATTAGTATTCTAACAAGACAGGGGGAGAAAACAAGCATGCAAGATGTTTACTATGTTGCAGGTTTGAAACATAACCTTATGAGTATTGGACAACTGGTACAGAAAGGATACCAAGTCTATATGGAAGACAATGAGTGCATGATTGTGGACAAAGCTCCTAGCACTCAGTTGATTGCAAAAGTGAAGATGAGCAGAAATAGGGTGTTTCCATTGATTTTGAAACCTGGAAAAAAGAAGAAATCAAATCATTTTTGCAGCAAAATTAGCAAATCGATTTTTAGCAAAGTTCTTCGTTAAGCCAAATCAGTCTTTTGTTGAGTCCTGCGCTCAAATAGATGAGTTATGCGCTAATGAAAATCAGGTCTACACTACAGCAAGTGAGTCATGCGTTGATTCCTTCATAAATATAGTTGAGTCCTATGCCGAAGGAACACAATCAGCTTTTCATTCAGTCATGAAGGATGAAAAATGGCTTTGGCATCTAAGGTATGGACATTTGAATTTTGGAGGTTTGAATTTATTACATAGAAAAAATATGGTTAAAGGTTTGCCATTGATTCAGAAACCGAAAATTGTATGTGAAGGTTGTATTTTGGGAAAGAAACATAGAGATTCATTCCCAGTTGGCAAAATAGCAAGAGCAAGTGCACCACTTGAGATTGTACATTCAAATTTATGTGGATCTATGCAGAAAACTTCTATTGGAGGTTGTATTTATTTTATGACATTCATTGATGATTACACAAGGAAGACATGGGTTTATTTTCTGAGAAATAAATCAAATGTATTTGATACATTTCAGCAGTTCAAGGCATTAGTGGAGAAGCAAAGTGGATACTACATCAAAGTTCTCAGAATGGACAGAGGAGGTGAGTATGTTTCTAATGAGTTTATGATTTTTTGTAGATATCATGGTATACACAAGCAGTTTACTACCAGATATACACCACAACAGAATGGTGTGGCAAAGAGGAAAAATAGAACCATCATGGAGATGGCGAGAAGCATGTTGAAGGTAAAACATCTTCCAAATGAGTATTGGGCAGAAGCAATAGCAACTTCTATTTATATTTTGAATAGGTGTCCAACGAAACTTGTTAGGAACATGGTTCCTCAACAAGCATGGACTAATAGGAAACACAGTGTTTCACATTTCAGAGTTTTTGGTTGTGTAGCGTATGCACATGTACCTGATGAGCTAAGGAAGAAGTTAGATAACAAAGGAGAAAAGTGTATTTTTGTTGGGTATTCAGATAATACAAAAGCATACAAGTTGTACAATCCAGTCATTGGAAAGGTTGTGATTAGCAGGGATGTATAGCTTATTGAGAATGAAGCATGGGATGGAAGTATAGAGAAAACAGTGAGTATAGCAACATCTATTCTACATGATGATATGACATATGAAACTTTAGAGCAACAAGCTACTGTATCTACAAATCTTAGACATGCACCACAAGTTTTAGCACAAGCTACACCTCCATCTATAGTTAGGAGGTCACCAAGATTTCAGCCATCTTCAGCCATGCAAGAAACACCACAGGGAACACCAGAAGCTACTCCATCACCAAAAAGCAGTCCTGCATCAAATAATCCTATGCAGCCAAAAAAAAGAAGTCTAAGTGAGATTTGTAATGTTGATATAACTAATTCATTTTCAGTTTTTGCATTATTTTCTTAAGCTGCAGATCCAGTATATTACGAAGAGGCTATAAAGAATGAAGTTTGGGGAAAAGCCATGGATGATGAGATTGATGCAATAGAGAAGAATCAAACATGGGAGCTAATGGATCTTCCAAAAGGAAAGGACGTGATAGGAGTCAAGTGGGTCTATAAGACAAAATACAATGTTGATGGAAAATTATAGAAGCACAAAGCAAGGCTGGTTGCAAGAGGTTTTATGCAGCAATATGGAGTTGACTACAACGAAACATTTGCACCAAAGAAGCACGTTTGGACACGGTAAGAATGGTTTTTTAGCAATTGCAGCTCAAAACAAATTGCCTATTTATCGATGGATGTTAAATCAGCATTCTTAAATGGATTCCTTGAAGAGCAAGTTTATGTAAATCAGCCAGAAGGTTATAAGATTGAAGGTCATGAAGGAAAAGTATACAGATTGAAGAAAGCGCTCTATGGTCTCAAGCAATCACCTAGAGCTTGAGTACGATAGAAATAGATTCTTATTTAATTGAGAATAGTTTTAGTAGGAGCAGCAATGAGCCTACCTTATACACCAAGATAAATGAGCAAGGTAAAATTTTAATTGTTTGTTTATATGTAGATGATTTGATCATTACTGGAAATCTATCTACAGAGTCATTCAAATCAGCCATGAAGAAGGAGTTTGTGATGACAGATTTTGGTCTTATGCATTATTTTTTGGGTATTGAAGTTCAACAATTAGAAGGTGAAGTTTTTATCTCACAAGCAAAGTATGCAAGTGACGTTTTGAAAAGGTTTAACATGTTGAATTGTAAGCCAACACCAACACCAGTTGCAGTAGGTTTGAAGTTGAGAAAAGATGATGAAGGATCGTTTGTGGATCCAACATTGTTTAAAAAGTTGCTTGGAAGTCTTATGTATTTGACGGCCACAAGGCCTGATATCATGTATGGTGTGAGCCTCATATCAAGGTTCATGGAATCT
This sequence comes from Taxus wallichiana var. yunnanensis, assembly GCA_018340775.1. Lineage (NCBI taxonomy): Eukaryota > Viridiplantae > Streptophyta > Pinopsida > Cupressales > Taxaceae > Taxus > Taxus wallichiana. The sequence continues at coordinate 816,333,999 of CM031237.1, forward strand.
CCAAAAGATTCACATTGGCAAGCTGGAAAAAGAATTTTGAGGTATGTACATGGAACAAGAAATCATGGAATTCTTTATTCAAGTTCAGATGAGTTCAAACTCATTGGTTATACAGATAGTGATAGTGTTGGAAGTATAGATGATCGGAAAAGCACATCCGGCTATACTTTTCACTTGGGAATAGGAGTGGTTTCATGGGCATCAAAGAAGCAACCCATTGTCACGTTATCTTCAAAGAGAAGTAGAGTATGTAGAAGCAACAGGAGCAGCATGTCAAGCTATTTGGATGAGAAGAGTGTTGACAGATTGACAACAGAAACAAGAGGAAGCTACACAGATTTTTTGTGACAACAACTCAGCCATAGCGTTGTCCAAAAATCATGTTTTTCATAAGAGGAGCAAGCATGTTGATACGAGGTATCATTTCATCAGGGAGCTGGTAAACAACAGGGAAATTCATCTTTAGTTTTGTAGATTCAAAGATCAGTTTGCAGACATTTTTACAAAGCCTTTAGCAAAATAAGTTTTCGTATATTTGAGAGATTGTTTGGGAGTTTTTGATCCTACACATGGCAGATCTGAAAAAGCAAACATAGCTCTAGAAGACTGAAAGCTACAATTTGAAATTAAGGGGGAGTGTTGGAAATATGCATGTGTTGCATATTTAATTCCAACCGTAGTTTTTTTAGGAAAGCTAATTTTTTCTTTAGTTAAGTTAGCTTTATCTTATTTTTATCATTAGATTTAATTCAAATAAATATATTTTAATTCATGCATAACATGCAACTATTTTAAAGCATGAGTTTAGATTTAGAATGCTCAGTTGAAGAGCTGTTAGTGGGTGAGTTATTCTATTTAAATAATAGAAATTGTAATTTCTTTGTATGCACACACAAAGGTGTGAAATCTGCACAAGCAAGGAAGGGTGTGCATTGAAAGCACACAACTGCACGCACAACTTGATTGTAAAGAGCTGAAGCTCTGAGTATGATGAAGCTTTTATTAATGGAGATTATGCACAAAGAGTGTTGGTTTGAATATTCATCTATTTATGCAAGTTATTTAAGTATTCTGTTTATTTCTTTTATGTTGTTTGTTGTATAAGACTGCAGATTTTCTACAAATTGGAAATGACAAATAGGAACTATGCAAACTAGAAATGTCAAACAAGAACTCTACTTTAAAAACATTTCAAACACTATTTGTCAAACAAATGATCTTCAATGTTTCGGCTGTGATCTTGCCTTAATTTTTCATGCTGTCATACACAAAGTGTCATGCCCGAAAATTGCATTAATGGAGGTAGTTATAGGAAACACTTTCCTTGGTAAAGGTTAGGTTTAGGATTCCGATGTAAAGGATTTGAGTTTATCAGGTTAAAGTACAATAATGAAATTCTCGATAAAAAGTTAAGTTAAATTTTTTTTTAGAAAAAATATCTTTAAGTGTTGTTAGCAATTGAGTTAATAAAATTTATCTAAAAAAATTTAGCTCTTTTTTATGGTTATTTTAGGTCTCGTGAATGTAATTAAAACCATTTCATTTCATTAGAATTTGAATTTTTATATATGATTGAGAGTTCTTCACACCACAAAGAATACTTTGATATCCTAGCCGCTCTATTAACTAGCACAGTACTTCTTTATTCCAGATTATTTACCCTGATTTAGTTTTTCTTCTTCACATTATTTAAACTTGTAACACATTTTGCATAAATAACCTACTATGTGCAACATTAACCACAGAAAGGAAATGCCTTTTATATGCAATCAAACAACTAAAGAAAGAAATGGAAATTATAGTAACAAGAAATAACATTCGTCCACAAGATAACAGATTTTGGATGGAGAAGTCCTCCAGGATGTTGGAAAAAAATAGCTCTGATACCAATAATTATTAGAAATATGAGATGCCCTGATTTGCTAAACAGGGGAGCTCCAGAAAACCAGATATTAACACGTAAGCATTTTTATTAGACAACAATAGTACACAGAAAGAAGAACACACGTACACACAAATATTGATATTGAATATACACACTGTTGTATACTTCCATAAAAAAAAACAAATGAGATGATGTCGTGTGTCTGCTATATAATCTCAGTTGGGCTCTCAACATGGTGTCATACCAGAATTCCCTATGGACAATGAAAATAATTTTGTTTTTACCAATCAATTTCGGATCATGCATTCAAGAGTTGGTTTCGGTATAGAAAAGCATAATGCAAGTCCCAGAATACAATCCAAGAGAGTTATAAATTTGTGCAAAGCCAGACACTTTTGGGAATTCTAAAGTATCAAAAACTTGTATAACCAAAGAATATCAGTGGCAAAAGATAGATTTTTCTTGAAAGAGGAAAACCTTAAACAAACCATAAAATATTACGGGTGTTTAATCATCACCAAAAGAGTGTCAACAGCACTGGATATAAGTTTATAAGCTGAAATTAACTTGTGCAATAGTTCGTTGTTCTACTCTCTCTATGAATTCAGTATTTGTTATCAAGAGTTGCCTAGTACAATTTGAGCAGAATATGGAAAGGTGGTTGATCCTCAAATCTTTTCGACAGAGTTAGCTTACTAGCAATTAATTCTCTCTCTGATCTAGATTACGGCCCTTAGTACGAAAGCATACCGAAGAGAGATAAGATTTAAGAGAAATGAAAACTTTTTATCAGCAACTCTGATGTTAATAATTCCTAACATGAGGTATTTGTGAGATAGGCGTCATAAGCAATAAGGACATCTCATCCTTCGTCTGTCGTTTCTGAATGGCAGCATTCTATGTGAGTACATCGGTAGCTTTTTCTGTTATAGATATTTGCTTTGCCACATTTAGGAAAGAGGAAGACTGATTCAACTCTTTATAAATAAGGTGATCTCAATTGGGTTTATTAATGGTGGAGAGGGGCACAATGTTATTCCAAGTCAAGTCAAAATTGGAGGATCCTTGCGAAGCATGACAACAAAAGGGCTTATTAACCTTAAGAAAAGGGTCAAAGAGGTCAGTTCCTTCTCTCTCATCGTCGATTGAATGTGGACAACTGAAATTATTTTTTCCTTGGTGTTTAGTTTAGAAATTAAACTCATTTTACATCTGAGATAATCGACAGTTTTGGTTCAGGAAATAAAGCATTTTGTGGACTACCTGTAGGTAATTGAAAGCCAAGCTCTTGTACACAAATGTGTGGCTTCTGTAGATTTTTTAGAACACATACCAACATACCCCGCTGTTGAGAATGATGAAAATTTGCACAATCACGTAAAAAGGTTGGTGCAACTTTGCTTGGTTCAAATAATGTAAAAACTGCAAACAAGATAATGGCAGGTGAAGACTTTTCATTCTATCAACAAATTATACCAGGTGTAATGTTTGCAATCGGTGTAAGAGATGGAGAAAATGGGCCAATTCAATCAGTACACTCTCCATTCTTCACTTTGGATGAAGCTGTACTTCCTATAGGAGCAGCCCTACATACTGCAATTGCAGAAATGTATTTTGACAAGGACAAAGGAAATGGAGCGGCTACTGAAACTGAAAGGCATACTGAATTATAAGTCGCTAATATTGCTTTGGTTTCCCTATTTCCATCCCTGAACTTATTTTATTTTTCATGGCGACTAGGATAAATTATTAAACCTCATTAAAATGTTATGATTTCTATGATAAAAAGCCACTTTGGAGGATGAGCCGGTGAAAATTTATTTGGCTATTTAAATGAACAAAGTGTCATGTAATTGTTAGCATGTAGTATTATTTCTTTACTATAATCTTTCTGCATGTCTTATATTTATTTATTATTGATCTTAGAAATGTCGCTTTAGAGAGGTTTCCAGGATATTTTTTTTGTTTTAGTCATCCCCATCATTCTGGATTGATTCCTATTTACATATTATTCCGTAATTTTTCTTGGAACTTATTGATATATCTTATTACAATAAGATTACAATGTGTATAACAGTTTTTATAATTGAATACTATGTTATAAGAAACAAATGAAAACTTATGATAAAACTAAATTTTGTGACGAAAAAACCTAAAAAGATAAGCTGTAATACATCTTTGGTGATAAGTTGGCCACACCCTCCAGAGAGAAAATCTTAACTTTGAAAGAGGTATTGGAAATCAAGGAATACTCCCAATTGTGTGCATTCTAAAGATTTATTTGTAGTGTTTGTTGTGTTACTATTGCATTAAATTGTGCACAAGTATTAAAATACACATATATACATCTCCATATTTTCACCACCACTCCATATTTGCAACAATAAAAGGCTTCCATGGTGCTTATTATCTCTTAGTCATCATCTTTAAATGTTATATGCCCTTGAGGAAAGGCCTACTCTCTCAATTGGTTTGATTTTGTAGAATACAAGAGTATAATATCTCCAAATGAATTCAGTTACGAAATGATATAAACAAAAAATGATGGCAAAGCAGATTGGTCTCTTTGTACGTGTAAGACATTTTCAAAGACACTTATAAGAGGGCACCATGCAATGCACTTAGTCTTTACAATGAAATGGAGGTGGTTAATCCTCCTTATGGAACCCTCTTTTCTGATGACTTGGATCACAATGAGGATTTAATCTTGCATACCTTTGTTGATAAGTACGGTTAATGGGTTGTCACTCCAAGTCCCTTTAAAGAATAAGGACAAAATAATGAGGTGGAAATTTATGCGTATGAGAGAATAGACCATAAAATAACCTTCATGAACCAAAAAGATACAACAAATTGAATAAATTCAAGAACAACAAGGAATTACCCTAAAAACGCAACCACCATCCTAGATCCATGAACTACCGTTTTATAAGATCAGACATTTAAAAGTAAACTTTAAATTAATAATGAACTATTTGTAACTTCATATTGCAACTAGGTTTTAACTATTCTAAACAAAAAAATCAGGCCTAATTATTTAAATTCATATTCTTAGAATATTCTAGTATTGTCGAGAAATTGAAATAATTAAAATATTAGGAGAATAAACCATAAAAGAACCTTCGCGAACCAAAAAGATAAAACAAATTGAATAAATTTAGTAACAACAAGGAATCGGCCTAAAAAATTCAACCACCATCCTAGATCCATGAACTACCGTTTTAGAGTACTATAGATATTTAAAAGTAAACTTTACATTAATAATGCACTATTTGTAACCTCATATCACAACTATGTTTTAACTATTGTAAATCACAAAATCATGCCTAATTATTTAAATTAATATTCTTAGAATATTCTAGTATTGTAGAGAAATTGAAATAATTAAAATATTTGGAGATGATAGGATTTTAGGGTGAAGTCTTGTAGCAATTTAGGGATAATTGTGAAGATCTAATAATTAAAAACATCTCTATACAAGGAGGCAAAGCAAAGTTATGAAAATCAGCAGAAATAGAGAACTTGGACTAGAACTATGCTACTTAATTGGAAAGATGAAAATGGTATTAAGTATGGTTTTGGGTATTGTTAGATAATGCAAAATTGATTTTTTAGCCTTGTTAAACTCCGAGTCACCTAAAATCTCACTCGCTTTTCTACAGTTCACTATGAGTCATTGGTAAATCATTTTTTTCCTTAAAACCCTAGTATTCTCACAACACCTTGCAAAACCTTTAAAAATGGAGGGAGTTAATCGGGGCTTGTGTTATCCTTATGTTATTATCAAGCCCCTAGGATTTTGAACAAAACCTTAAAAATGGAGGGAGTTAATGTGGGCTTGTGTTATCCTTCTATTATTATCAAGCCCATAAGATTTTAAACAGTTTAGTGAACAAGACACTAAATATAATGTAATTCAACATCCATTCCAATGTAATGCAAGTGTCCACCCATATCTTTAAATGCTTTAATCCATACAATGGGTAAATGCTATATGTTATTTTTAAAAATGCTATAAAATACGCTTTTGACATGGGGATGCTCTTGAAAATAATGAATTACTTTCTTTTAATTCAATGGATTTTCTCTCATTTCATCATTCCTTGTCCTAAATACACTTATGAAAATTATATATTTATATACTTTTTGAATTCAATTCACACTGTGGGTAAGAAAACGTGACAAGGACAGATCAAAAACCATGGGAAATTTGAAACAAGGGTCAAAAGGAACCATGAAAAATAACTAGAACATCACTGCTATAGTTTTGGAAAACATGTACGAAAAAAAAGAAATGGGTGGAACAAATAGAACATAGTGATAGAGAAGTGACAAGCCTAAAACAATGGATAACAACTCGAAAGTAAAAACAAAAACATATAACATGTAAATGCACTAACAAAATAACAAATTAGTATAGTACCAAACTCATGTGCCTACATAATGCTTCACTTTAATGTGTTTGTTCATACATACATATCAAATTAAAATAATGACATGTATATAGAAAATTTTTGTGGTCGTCTAGAAACCCATTGATAATTATCAAAACTAGTATAGGAATGATAGTGAGATGAATTCAACAGGTGAAAGAGATCACCTAATCTCCATCGAGGGATGTAAAGATTATTGAACTAATAATCACGTTCATGTGTTCGAGATATGGAAAGGTTTGCCCTCATTTTCAAGTGAATCAATGTTTTTATGGACTTTTAATCAAAGAACATCTGAATCTAGGAAAAGGAGAATAGGAATGACTATCCCTGATTATGATATAAACTGTGAAGATTCCTTTGTGTAGTCCAATATTCAGAAGGTGTGCTAAATATGATCATATGTGTCTTGTGGTGAGAGTGTGTGGAGTATACATATATGTCTCATGATGAGACTAAGTGGGGTATGTTGTGTACTTTGAATTTGATAAAACACCATGTGATTTCTTCCATATGGAGGACTAAATGAGTGTCCTAGATTCCTTGAGACAAAGTATCTAAATGTATGTTCCTCTTTTGAGATGTTCCTAGGATGAACATATGAATCAAATTTCTCAAAACAAATAGATTATATAAACTATGTTAAGATAGGATTATAAAGCATTAGTGTATAATGTTGAGATATCATATTAAAATCTTGTATACAAGAACAAGTTGCCCCATGTGGGCTTGCATATATGATCCATGTGTAGATGAGCCATTCCACACATTTCCTTAGGAATTTGAGCTCCTTGGCCTCACAAAAACACATGCCTTGTGCTACCCTTGCACATTTGTGTAGCATATGGTAGACTACCACACAATCCTCCAATGTCATGCATGACTTCTTGAACTTCACGTCATGCATGCAACCTTGTGGTATACTTGGGTACTTGATCATCACTTTGCATCCAATGCATTAGTCTAATTCCATAAAAGAACCTAAAACTAAGGGACCATGTGTCAATGTTTTGCAGTCGTGTGGCATGCAAAATGGCACTCTCCGATTGTGTACCATGTTAGAACACATATATGTATACCATGTTGTTAGAAGTCTAACCACAACACCTACAAATTCCTACCATCGCTTGTGGAAAAGATGAACCATTCTTCTAACCCTCATATGTTGTAATTGAATTCTTGTAATATTGTATATAAGCATTCAACCTTAAAGGAATGCAAAACTAGATGATTATCTCTCTCACATGCTAACACACATTGAGTATCTAACATATGTTGATAATTATAATTGTGTTCTAGTCTAGGTAAATTATATAGAAAGCATCTTCCCCATTTTTGATCTTAGGAATACACATTCCCATCCTTGGTAAGCATTGTACACCACTGTAGTTCTCACTATTCTTTTCATTGAATAGAAGTACCACTATTTTACAAATAATTATGAATTCAAATGTTTGTTGGTTTTTTCTGTAATAGTGCTCTATTACATGTTCTATAATATTTTTTCTAGCCAAATTATTAGGTTGTCCCTTGCACCAACACCCTAGGCCCGTGATGCATATCATTGGAATTTAGGACCAAATATTTTATATGCTTGTGAGCACTCGTATAAAAAAACAAAAGGAATGAAATGTATTTAAATATCAAATTATTCATAAGAACATTGCCACAAGAGAAATTCAGTTGACGCACATATATAATTGTGAGGAATTCTTAAACATCTAAAACCTTGTTTTTGTTGTGCTCAAGGAGAAACACACTTTAGTTTTTGGCCCATTTTGTGAACTCATGATGCAACTCAACCCGAAAAAATATCATTATTCTATGCATATTAGCGTATCTAACATTGAATTCCTTCAAGTTCCAAGTTAATCTCGCCATCCTAAAGCCTACTTATCATTCAACCATTTCAATGACCTAGGTAAAATCACCTTCTCAACAATGAAGGTGTCTCGTTTTTGTGTCTTGTTGGTGGGAAAATTGGACTACACAATGAGATAAATGATTTGAGGATATTGACACTTGGCTAAATAAAAGGATTTTTACCCCCTCAAACACTATGAGAGGAGTTCTTGAAATCCCAGTAGTTATTTTAGGTGCAATCAATTAAATATGACACCAACGAGTTCTATAACCATAATATGTGTTTACATGAGAGTTAAAGCAACAAAAGCTGTAATAATACATCAACATAATCTTACCTTATATCCATACAAAGATTGAGTTCTTGAATTTTGTTACATTACAAGAAGCATACTACAATGCTTCCAAGATTTAAGCCAAGGAAAAGATGAAACAAAAAATATCATCTTCATCTAGTACTATGACCAACATCTAGCCAGCATAATGTATACCATCTCACCTTCTTACATAGAATCATAACCCTTTTCTAAAGGGTGGGTAGCCTAAGTAGGTGTAGACACCTAAATTTGACACAAATAATTAATATATCATGTTTTTAGTACATTATATGTATATGGGTTTTGAATAAAGAAACTAGAAATTAGTGGTGCAAGTCCTTGTGTATTTGTATTCCTCGATTGACAATATTTTGTTGACTTATTTGGGTCTTGCATATTTCTATGTCTTGTCACATTGATCTATGGTTGTTTCTTTTGACTGCATTTTAATTTGGTATGGGATTGTCTATCCTGGTCCATACTATCCCACGGTTTGTCCAAAGAAAAAAATCATATCTAAGTTTTGCTTTGATTCCTTTCTTCTTGTTAGGATTCTTGGTTACTCTTTTTAATTTTATATCTTATTTTTTGGGTTGGCATTTCTTTCCACTAGGTTTGAATTGGAAAGAAAGAGGCTCCTATGTATACAAGTTTTCTATAAGCACTTATCATCTAACAAATCACATATCTACTATTTATGCAAGAGATAGGAATGAGCAATGATCTACTATAATACATCTCAAGAGCATATCGAAGGGGAAAATTACTAATTTCTAATGTTCTACATATGTATATAAGTATTTCAATCAGGATAGATGGTTAGCTTGTTATCGGTGTTGTAGCATGAAGGAAAAGCTAGAACATGAGAATATTTACACCCTAAATTAATAAATTAGGGTTTTTCATGGATTTGTTTCCAAATTTATTGAATTGTGTAATACTTTTACAATTAAAATATTGTGAACTAATTAATAAACATTAATCATACAAATTACATTATAAATATTAATACAAAGATACGAAGATAAAGCAATAAAGATATTGTTTGAAATAAAAAGAGGGATGAGTATTTAGTTGAACAGAGAGGTGTCTGTGTTTTGAGTGTGTATATTGGAATTACAGGTTGGTAAGAATCTGGGAGGGTTTCTTCTCATGAACTATAGCTACAAAATGATCATGTAAGGAGCCATATAACTTGTGTTGATGGTACAGTAACAAATTTACACAAAGAAAACCATTGTTTTCTTCTCTATATTTCTCTGTATTCTCAATATTTCTTTCGGGATACAATAAAAATATATAGGAATGTGATTCCTATTATCTCTCCATTGTTTTCTCATACCCGAAATCCTATACTTCAGCAAACCACTAAATACGATATATTGTTACAACAATAAAAATATATCTTAACAATATAAATTGTAACCTAATATTGTATATTTTATATAATGATATTAAATATTAACTAATAAACTACTTATTTACCTGTCGGTAAATATCCCATTATAATGTAAACATTATATTTCCTAATATTCCCCCCCTTAATGTTTACATGGTAGTAAAATAATTTCACACTTCCTCTGTAGCCTGCCACCTCTGGGCTCTCATGATCTTGGCACACATTCGAACTAAAGGTACAAGAAGGAACACATCAACTCCTTATCAACCATGCAATTTCGGGAACACATATGACCGAAGAGGATGGGAACACGCTCAGGAATCATTTGCTTGTCAACTAGTCACTCTAGGGAACACATCTAACCCAACAATGCGGGAATTCAAGCAGGAACACATCTGAACAACCTTCAATGGTTTTTCCAGAGGCTAACCACAAACCTAGTTATGAATAGGAACACATCTAACCATTCAACCTCTTCAAGACTCATGATTTAGCGTTGGGAAATTTATGTAGGAATAATCACATACACAACTAAAAAAATGGAAATGGAACATTGGATCATGTTGATCATGTTCCCCCCTCAATGTGAAATTTTCACTTATTGAAAATTGTAAACTGTAAAAACTAAAGTGCATGAAACTACACTGAAAAGCATATACTCACACTATATATATGCCACCACATCTTTGTGCGGCCCCATCATTGGTGACTAATGAGAGGTCATTGTCTAGCCTCCAGCCTTCGATGCCTCCATCCTCTAGTAACATGTTTCTAACTCAGCAAGATGTAACCATGAAGTACATTTGTTACCACATTGAACTTATTAAATATTCCCTCATGGAATGTGAAACACTTTATATTTCCAGACGTCGGGTAACATCGAAAATGCATCCGTGAGGAATATTTATTTATTTTTACAATCTTTGACACTTGACTTGACTTGACTTGAACTAACCGTAATTACTCTTTTACTTTGACAATGACACCAAGATATTATAAACAACATGACCAACTTTTTTTTATTAAAACTTGACTATAAACTTAATATTGACTTAGTGACTCTTAAACATGATAATATTAATAATCCTAAGATCATCTTACAAAAATAACTCCTTAGACTCTAGGAATAATAATAAACAATTATATGACTTAACTTTTGTGACTCAAAAATACCAATGACTAAATACTTTTTATACTAACTATCGAACAAATAACATTTAAAAGCACTTAAACCTAAATACCTAAAATTACGAGCTTACAAGAAACTGGTTTGGCCACGCAATGATGTTAAAATCTAGATGTAATTGATGCAAAATTTCTTGTAATCTTGTTGCAACGATGGACGACCAAATTGAAGGAGTTGTACATAAAATTATTTGATCTAAGTGTAAAAAATGGGTGGAGTAGATCACGAAGGATCACAAAACCTTAGCCGAGTTGATTAAATAGCCAGAATGAATGTCCTTGCAGAGGTAGAAGAATGTGATGGTTGGAGTATAATGCACAGATATGTTAGTGTGGTGTAAAGAGTTGCAAGTGTATGCTGGAGCCAAAAATAAATAAATATCAGAAGAAATATTATATCTATAGGCATCCAAAGTGAATCAATGAAACGACATAAAATGAAGCCCAAACATTGATGGAAGATTACAAAAACTGGTAGTTGTTATACAAATTTTTGCAGAGATGAGTTTAATGCAGGCGATGCAAGACATTTCCAATCTGAAACATTATTGTTGCAATGCTTCTAAGACTTCCACCAAGCGAGCTATCAAAACCCTGACGTAATCTGATAAACAATTGAGATCTAATCGAATTCACTGAACTCCACCAGGCACAGATGCGGCCTAGTTATGCAATAATTTTAAGAACAAACTAGAATATATAAATTCTCTCTAATTCACACACCCACTATTTATAAAAATTCTCATATGGCAGGGTGATGGATTAGAATTTATGCCCCTTAGAAAAAAATTCACTTCATCTTGACAATACACAGTATTACACTACCCAATAGACACAAATCGACGCTCTGATACCAAATGATGGTACAATAGTAGAAATTTACACAAATAAAACCATTGATTTCTTCTCTATATTTATTTGTATTCTCAATATACCATTCAGGGATACAATACAAATATATAGGAATGTGATTCCTATTATCTCTCCACCATTTTCTCATACCCGAAATCCTATACTTCAAAGAAACCACTAAATACGATATATATTGAACTACAACAATAAACAATATATCTTAACAATATAAATTCTAACCTAATATTTAATTTTGTATATAATAATATTAAATTTTAACTAGTAAACTACTTAGTTACCTTTCAAGAAATATCCCATTATAATGTAAACATTATATTTCCTAATGTGTGTTAGGGTGTAGTACGCTTTGGTCATGGAGTATACGGTCTTCGACCAGACCCTAAAGTTTTGCAACTTTTGGGAGTCATTAGTGGCCTAAAAATATGCTTTTATGTTAATCACAAGGGCTAAAAAATATTTAATACCTCCGTGTAGTGACCTATGATAAATGAAACCCCAAAATGCTTACACTATCACTTGAATCCGATTAGATAACAAAATGATAAATCCATGTGTGGGTGGAGTTGGATTGTCCCTCGAGGAAAACCCATTCTGAACTAATCTAGATGTTATTTTACATCCCCTCATAAGTTGGGGAAAATCTATGTAGTTATCATAATGTAGGTGCAATTGTGTATACAAATTTAAGCTAACCCCCTATGTTTCCCTTACATCTATTGACTCGAAGAATAACAAGTGTAACTATATATATTGTATGATGTACCCTACACAATATTGATATAGTGTGATGCGCTTTGGATTCTAAATTGGTTACCTTTTGCCCTTTAAATACTATATCAATGTTTTTTGTGAATTGTTTTTGCTATCACTTGGCTCTAGAACCTTTGATGGCTTATGATTTGAGAAGCTAGATTTGTGAACCTAGTTTGAGTGCTCCATATTTTTGGTTTCTCTAAAAGATGTTTTTTTTCTTTAGGAAGGTTTATGAGAGTGTTAAGTTATTTGGGAGTATAATTTTCAATGTATGCTCTTGAGAATGATAGGTAATTATTAGATGAGTTCTTAAGTGTACAAAAATTGTTTATATAGGTTTAAACAGGTTATATGTTACATTAAGGATGACATATAGGATAAGAAATGACCCATAAAATATATTCAAATTGAAAAATATGAGTTGAAGAACAAGAGATAGGTTTATACATGTTATCCCATACTATAGGACGATCTACTCCTATGTTGTACACTTTTTGATAGGTATTTTGTGATGTTCAACCAATATTTTTGCCAAGATTCATGTGAGTGATATGTTGCTTTAGATAAATGTAATTGATTGAGTGAATGATGAAGAAGTGTGTAGATTTAAGAAATGCATGCAAGAAAGTGAAGGATGTGTCAATTAATCCTAGAATGTGTTCACAAGTCATAGTGTAGAAATGAAGCCAAACTTATCATTGTCAAAGGATAACTTTCCAAAGTTATGTCTCTATATATTTCCTTCTTTAAGTTTGAAATTGAAAGTTACTGTAGACACCAAATTTAAGTCACACTCCCCTTGGTTCCCTTTATTTAACTAACAAAACGTATTCACCTAACCATGACCCCTTACCCCGCATTCATATTAAATGAATTACTTACAATTTAATTAATGTTCATATTCACATTATTAACTAATTTAATTACTTTAATTAAGTTAATTTACACCTCAACTAGCCACATCACCTAGAAACTTCGGCATGGACTTATTCTTAGTCTATTAATTAACTAAGACTGAGTCTCTACTTATCTTAACCTATTGGGAATCTTTCAAACCCTAAAATTAAATTCTTATTCCTTCTCCAAAAACACTCCCACTTATATAAGTGCTAACCCTAATTTGAGACCCGGACTAACAATCAGAGCACGCCAAAAATAGAAAAGATTTTCCTATTTTTGGAAAACCTAGGATTTCCAGCCTTAACCAACACCGGTCACCTTAACCATCATCGGTCACCTTATATACCCTTTTGCAAGATTTTACTGAGGTTTTTCATTTTGAGTTCTGAGGGATCTATTGCATCCAAGCATGAACAAGAGACTTCTCAGCATCCATACGATTGAATACATTCAACCATAGTCCTAATAAATCATCTGATACTCGTCCAAAGGAATTAGAATATTCACAGGAGCACTCTACGAGTATTTCCGTGACACTGACCACAAAGTTTTCTATGGATCAACCACTACCTTCCTTCACCTACCAAACCTACAAATACAAGTAAGTGTATTTGATTTTCATAATTATGTACTTGCTTAAAGTGTAAGTTCATTATCTTTAGTTATTGGATCTTATCCTTTCCTACATTCCTCCATTCCCACCTTCTTACTAATCTACCCATCTAACCACTCACAACCTTCTAATTCTCCATACTTGACCTATATGCATTCTTGAGTATTCTTGTCATTATTACGAACCGAACAATCCTCCCTTCACCATCTCAGGCAATCACGAGAGAAGTCCAAATATGCCTTTTATTTATTTACCACCAAATTGCCCCTCACGATGCTAGTTATATTAACCACCATCGGTTTCCCTCTTTAGCGGCATGATTCACTGACTTATGTCGTTAGTTCTTGTGCCTTCGTTAACTTTAACAGAACCTCCCGAAACCTCAAAAACCTCACCCAAAACCCGGTACCCCACCTACGACGCTCACAACAAACCTTCCAAACTCTTTATGTAGACACAAAGAGAGCTTGGACACCCATTTTGACATTCCTCCATTTCCCACAATAACCCATATCAGTTATACCATAACCGGCATCGGTCATACCTTTTTTGACATTGATCATCCCGATTGTCATCGGTCTCTATGCCTAGTAAAATTGCCTTAGACTAGTAAGATTACTAATAACCCAAAACCAACTCAAACTTCACAAAATCTTACCTGCACCCGTCTCGCGATCCTTAGACCACCTACCCGGCCTCCAACCTGACCCGAGACCTTCACCAGTTTAGTTATCAAGTATTTAATTGGATATACATGGATATTAGTCTAAGACACCTAAATCAAAACACTAGCATTAGATAATTTTATTTACATTTTCAGTTATTTTATATTGAGTTATATATCAGTGGATTGAAAACCATCGAGGAAGTATCACACTTCCTGGATCTATCTCACGCTAGGTAGTCCACTAACTTTTGCTATTAATTGTATCTTGTGGTCTTGCTTTATATTACAGGTAGTTCCTCCTAGCCAAAAGGAAGCTCACGCAATCATCCTAGATCAGAAATCAAAAACACACACACTCAACCTTCGACCAACGTGATAACAGGTTTTACTCCATGACCTATTTACCTTATCTTCTTTATCGTACAACAATTCGGTGAAAAAATTTGGCACGCCCGGTGGGACCCATCACAAGTTATTTTACATTGTTCATTCCTAGGTAAAAATTTGTTTGTTTGTTTCCCTTTGAAAGCATTCACATTAAATTTTCTTCTCTAGAACATTCTCCTTATTTATATTGTCTAAATAAATTGTGCTTTAGGTGATCTAAAAAGAACACGTCTTTCTTTCTATTGTATTGCATTTAGTGAAAGAGCATCCCTCTTCTTATTCTCTATTTACTACATCGAACTTAATTGTGGACTTGGGATTAAAAATTTGCATTTCATTTTGGTATGTTTCATTATAGCTCACATTAAATTGAGGGAAATCTATACACTGGAAGTCATGCCCAGATGATGGTTGAGTAACTGAATCGTAGTGCACACTCTCTTCTCTACACCAAACCACACAAAATAATTTACACATTTTCTTAAAGAACGTCCTACCTAGAAGAAGTTGTCAAAGATCACATGATCAGAGGATTGATAGTGGGCACCAAGTTGGTTTCTCTGTCCATTCATTATTTTAGAGAAAGGACCCCCCTCACCAAAACTTTACTTGAAACCATTTTTAGGTCTTGATTTTTCATAGGGAACCTTTTATCAAACTAATTACTCTACTCTATTCACAAGTCATTCCTAAATGACATAAGCTGGAACATGAAATCAACCACATAGGATTTCATGTTTGTTATTTTTTTCTTGATTTTTGTTTTGAGGTGAGAGGCCTTATTCTCCATTCTTTATTACTTTCACAATCCATAATCATAGTGTATTCCGACTCTTTCTTATTGTGTAAGGGTTCATCATCGTCATACTTAGTTTTCTAAGTTGGTCTTTCATTTGATCAAAGTTACTCAATTCAATTTTTTCCATATTTTAAAATTTCACAGTGGCTAGCGTTGCTCCAACGACTGTCATCAGTTTACTCATCTGACCATCATCAGTTTACATGGTCGTTGTTAGTTTCTGTTGTTTTGGTAATTTTAACCAAAGTAGCACTCATCACATTTATGTTCTTTTTGGGGTTCCTCAGATACTTCACCATACCTCTGGGTCTTTGAAATCATTGTCAAATCCAGATTTTTCTTCATTTTCATCAGTTATTTCCACATTTGCAAAGCTTTTTATTTTTCACAGGAACTAGCAGATATCGGTCACCCTTACCGTCATTGGTTACCCTCATCACCGATGATATCGGTTCTAAAAACATCGCCGATTCCTGTGTTTTAATTTTTCATTTAAAACAGCAATCGGTTTTCACCTCTTGGAACTATTTTCTCCATTCCTTTTGTTCTTTTGTGTCATCTACAAATATCATATTACCAGGTCTATGCTAATGCACATGGTTTTGTATCATATCCAAGCCAACACCCTCATATTCCACGCTAGCCTTCACCCACTCCAAAATCTCATCGCCACCTTCCATTGTATCACCTATGGATCTCAGTCAACCTATCACCATCAGCATCGATGACGAGGAGTTCACAAAACTCCTTTATCATAACCTTGATGCTTTACAATATTACTTAGCCCATTACTCCACTTGTGACTCATCTTGAAAACTTATCTAAGGCATTCCAGTATCTATCCCACCTATACTTGCACCCACTTATGCATCCGCCACTACCAGCATTCCCCTAGCTGCCTCCACCTTACCACCTTTTGTTTCTTAACTTGACCTTGCCTCATCAATATTTTTATACCTATGACATCTATCACACCCATGACATCTTTCATCCCTACGGCATCCATTGTACCTACATCCACCACCCCTAGTATAGGTGTGGCCATGTCTTCCACTGCCTATATACCTATCGCATCCCAGTCACCTTTTCTGTTGGTAGCCCACACTCCCTTCCATAACCTCATCTTCTTTATCCCCCAGTCTCTTCCATCAATCACTACTAGGGTCTTTACATCCACCCCACCTACGTATACGTATTACCAACAACCACCTATTTCCTCTACTACTTACTCTTGGTAATTCCCCTCCACCTCCATTCCCTCTCATATATCTCCATTGTAATTTTCATACATGGCATCGCCACACATTGGGATACCATCTACCTCATATCAATCTTATTTACCTCCTCATACTTTAGGGGTGCCCCATCATCACAACCCACCAATGACCTAATCAAAATGATGATGGACAAGATGCAAACATTGGAAGCATCTGTCTCAAGTTTGCATAACTCTCTAACATATGACAAGATTTGTAATGACCTTATTCACCCATCCATTCCTATTCACCCATACCCTACGCATTGGGAAATGCCAAAATTCAAATGGTTCAATAACAAAGAAGATCTGTAACAACACTTGTGGTAATTTTAACATGTCGATACCTGATCTCTCACGATGATACATTTCTATTTTGGACATTTCCAATGTCGTTGATGGGACCCACTTTGGATGGGTATAGTTATTTACCTAGACATTTTATCCTCTCGTTTAACTAGTTTGCTCAGTATTTTCTTGACCAATTTTCTATCAATATTGTCAAGAAAGTCACCATGAATGACTTATATGCCACACGTCAGTATGAAGATGAGTTTATCTCGAGACTTTTGTTGCTTGATGGCATGAGCCCGAGTAACCAACTTACATTCCAATTACCTCAGACGAGTTAATATAATTATTTACCAAGGCTTCTGCCAGACATATATCACCAACTCTCTAGGTCCAAACCTTTCACACCTTTGATGAGGCATTTACCATCCCGGAAGTTGGAAATTCGTGCCCTTGAAGAAAATAAGCTATAATTGTGTAACAAAAATGTTGTGTTCAAATTAAATGATACTTCTTATTATTCCAAACCCCAAAATACCTATTCTAAAACCAAGGGTTTTACTAACATGGTTGTTTTAAAATCCAGCTCGTCTCATCCATCCAACCAAGAAAAACCTTCATCTAACCTCTCCCTTGTCTAGACCTTTCAATTGAGAAGACAACAACGTAAGTATGCCCCCATAAGAGATCGTTACTTTGTTATTTTGGAAAAAATCTTAAAATATGGAGCCATTACCCTTCCACCCATCAAACCACATACTATTTTTGACCCTTCTCTTCCTGTGCATGCATGGTACAATGAAAATGATTACTATAATTACCATCGCGTTCAAGGTCACAATGGTGGTAATTGTATCACTTTCAAAAAAATTGTCCAAGAAATGTTAGATAAAGGAGATATCATCTTGGACAATCCGAATGTACCAACTAACCAAAACCTTCATATCTTTAAGAAGCCATTCCCAAATCACACCCCCTCATCCAACCAAACCAATGATTCCTCAGCCAATGATGGTAATATCTACAAGGTTCACATTGTTTTTGACATCTTACCAGCTCCTTCCAAACAGTTTCCTCCTACTTCATCTATTGAATAAATTCTTGCACAAGCTCCTTCATCCCTGAACAAACCTATGCCATCTACTACTTTACCCACAAAGGATTCTCCCTCATCTTCCCCTACACCCATGGAGGATTCCACCATATCTGTTGATGTAGTTTCTCCACACACCTCTCAATCTGAAAAACAACCTGCAGAATTTACTCTCCTACCCACGAGAGAGTCTTGCTTACCTTCCTCCTCACCAAAAGAAGAACCTACATCATCTACCTTTCCTTCTCCCCAACATGTGGATGACTAATTGATAATTTCCCTTTCAGTCGAAGATAATTCTCCACCATCTTTCAAGGATCCACTTGATTTTCTCTCATCTCTTTTACCCATAGAGTCAGAAGCTAATCACTTCCCTATTTCATAGACACTATATTTATTTACGATTCACCACGAAATCAGCATTGGTTCCTTCTACTGCCACGCCATTCTCACATTTGGCAAACCATTTAGACTACGTTGATCATTCCATGCTTTAGGGGCACCTTCGAATTCCTATTTTAACTCAAATGCAGATGTCATCCACCGATACTTCTACCATTTACCCCAAAGTGTTTGGAGCAACAAAATCCATCATACCTAAAGTAGTTGTGACAACATCTTCCACATCACCCTCACCCACACCTACACCTCTACCATTACCTCCACAACCACCTGTGCCTAAACCACTTACACCTTCACATGTATCCAAAGTTACCCATAACTTCAGAGTCATGCCGACATCAAGATTATTCCATCTTCCTATGAAAGTGGATTTAGCCACATCCACACATGCCAGCACAGATAGTATTCCCCCACCTAAGAGGAGTACCCAACCTCCTAGGCCTCATACACCAACTTCGCCCACTACCCATTTGTCTCCTTCACCACTTCCATCTGTATTGGGACCTCACCCATCAACCTTGGCCAAACAACCTCCAACCCTAGATAAACTAAAAGCACAACATCCCACCTCCTTGTCACGAGCCTCTGTTACACAAAAATTACCTACATAGTGTATACTTTTATTGTCACCTAACGCCTTTCTACTACCTATACCCAACCACTTCTAGTAGCCTCATCACTACCTATGATATTCCTTCTCTTCAACCAATACCTTCAACATTGCCTCTTCCAACAACCTTCACCGCACCTCCATTATCACCTTGGCTAACCCATCCCCTTCCACCATCTTCCTTCCCTTATACATCACGCACTCCTTCACCTTTACCCAAGAAGGTGCAACCAAAATCAAAGAGCCCACTACCCTCCAAAGAGGTAGTCAAACCTATAACACCTTCAACCGCTAGTTCATCTGCTACACATTTTCCCAAGAAGGTGTAACCCAAACCTAAAACAATACAACCTACCAAACTATTGGACAAACCTATTCCACCTCCCGTGGTGCCTCTCCCACCAAAATCACCCACACTTACTTCACATTGTGATCCCTTAACAGGGTCTTACACCAACATATTAGCTAACCTTTAAGAGACCTCTATCATCACATTGCCACCACTTAGACCTTATGACCCACTCAAACCAAAACTAGAAGGGTTTGATTATACAAACATTTGCACTTACCATCATGTGTTAGGGCATGATGAGGAAAACTATAAGGCTCGTAAGAATGTTCTTCTCCAACTATGTCTTCTTGAAGAAAATTTTTACAATGATGATCTTTTAGATGAGGACCCTATTCCACCTTCACTTATGACCATGCACCCTCACCCCTCACCTATTAAGTGACCTTCATATCCACCTCCACATCCCTTTTATCCACCTCCAACATTCGAGATCAATATGGTCCGCATAAGAGACCTATCTAAACCTCTACCCAAAATCCAATGTGTTGCATTCTTTTAACAAAACTAGTATATGCCCTCACCATATTTTTTTCCCATCTTGTTGCTACACCTATCAAGAATCAATTTCTCCTTTACCCCATATTAATATGGTTAACATTACCATTCATGCCTAGAAAGAAAAAGGAAAGGAGAAAACAACCAGCCCATCCTCCACTATTGTACTCAATATCCCATCTGCACCTGCACTAAGAATCACCATCTGTGTACCCACTTACCATATTTCGGATGGGGTTTCCCATCGTAAAATGATTAAACAATTGCACCAATCTCCTCTCAAAATGTCTTTGTAAAACCTTGTCCAAACCTCTGATTCTCATCGACAGGGCCTCATGGAGGTTATGCAATCTATTGTGTTTTTACCAAATGACCCTACTCTTGTGGCTTCCATTATCACTCCTCACCATGTGGCCTTTCTCACCACTTCATCCCCTTCCTCTGCACCCACTACCACTCCTCAAGAAGTCACTCTCAATTTCTCTTGATGACGAGATTTTACCTCTCCAATTAGATGATCATGATCATGCCCTATTTATTTTCATCTACATTGATAATATACGTGTTTGATGCATTTTGATCGATGGTGGTACTAGCATCAACATTATTTCCTCCCATGCGTACAACCAAATGCACATCCCTTCTAATTACATGCATAATAACCCAATTATGTTGCGTTCATTGAATGATGCCATTACTTCCACCCTTGGCACCATCATTATCCATATTCATGTGGGCCCCAATACAATTCAAAAATTATTTTGTCTTAGAGGAGGAATTCTTGAAAAACATGCTACTTGGCCGACCTTGTATCTGCATCATGGGTTGTGTTCCTTTAACCTTACACCGCTGTGTAAAATTTGAACATGAAGGGAGTAACTATACCATTCTAGCTGAACCTTAATCATTTAATACCTGTAATATGTTGTATCGTCCTAATGATGTTCTTATACTAGCTAAGGCATCTACCACCGCTGTCACTTCTCCTTCACCCATAGCCCCATCCACCAACATTGACACTACCTATCCCACACCTAAATCCTCTATTCCCACTATTGTTGTAGCCTTTGCAGCTAACTCATCCATTAACCCATCTACTTCTTAGCTAACTAATGGTTCTTCTTCCCAAACTCCCAGTAATTAATCCATTACTACTACCCACTTACCAATTACCGATCCATTAGAAGGTTTTTTTCAACATCTCACTCTGGGAGAGTACCGACTTTATAACATTGACACATTCCTTACTCCTCAAGAGTATGGTAAACTTCATTAACATCCCCACTATGATCACCGCATAGGAGAGGTCTTCCCTTACAATCCTCCCCACCTTCGCACCAACTTAACATAGGGGGGACTTGATTCTTCTACCTACTCGCCCAAGCCACCTTCCCAAACTCGACCATTTTCATCTGATTTTCAATCTCTCACCAACCACCGCTTCACCCACATCTTCCTCCATCATTGTTCTTGGAAGGGCTTTGGCTTTGGTTTCTATGAACAAGGCCACCATACTTTCATCCCATGCACTACTCATAAACACAAAGACCACATTTGTATTGGCTTTTCCAAACCATCACCTAAGAAGGCCCGTCGAACTCATAAAGGATGATAAACCTTCTCCACCCCAATCACCAACTTCACCACCTTCACCTTTAGAGTATATGGATTCAAAATCCATTCCTCCTAACTTTTTTTTCATGAACACCATTTCCCTATGACCTCTAACTTATCAACAAGATGGAAATGCTCCCTATTCTCTTCCCTTCCCGCATCATGACATGGTCGATGAGGATACACCTTCTATTGACGTCGTTTAATGTCAGGAAAGTATGTCTATTCCCACATACCTTGGTGTAAAATATTCATATATTCATGGGTCATTACCTTCTGAGACACAAACCATGTTAAATGAATTGACCATTGAAATCAATATTAACACTCAAGATAACCCACACATTCTAAAGATAAGCCAATCTTTAGATGTTGCTTTGAATAAGAAGATTTTACTTCTTTCCTTTAGGATCATAGCAATGTTTTTGCTTGGTCCTACGCTGATATGCCCGGTATTGACCCAAACATTGTGGTCCACAATATCATCACTAATCCTGAAGCAAAAATCATGAAACAGAAGCTACAAAAAATGCATCCTCACATTGCCCTTCTTGTCAAAGAAGAACTCCAGTGCCTCCTTTCGGTTTCTTTCATCCTACACATTGATTATCCCTAATGGATCTATAAAAAATTTCTTATCAAAAAGGTGATAGGGGGACACTGCATTTGCATGGATTTTCTCAACCTTAACTTAGCTTTCCCCAAGGATGACTTTCGTTTACCTAGTATCGACCAACTAGTTGATCTCACTGCCAACCATGAGATGTTATCACTCATGGATGGTTTCTCGGGTTATAAACAAATATTAATTTCCTTGGAAGATAAACACAAAACTTCCTTCATTACTCCTTGGGGGACCTTCTACTATCATTTTATGCCTTTTGGCCTTGGAAACGTTGGTTCTACATATTAGCGGGCTATGACTTATATCTTTCATGACATTATGCATCCCATATTGGAAGATTACATTGATGATCTTCTTATCAAATCCAAACATCGGGCCAAACACCTTACATTCCTTAAGGTCATCTTCGACCATATCATCAAGTACTATGTTCGCCTTCAACCTAAGAAGTGTGTCTTTGCTGTCCTCTCTGGTAAACGCCTTGGTTTTATTGTTTCTTTTCGTGGCATAGAAGTTGAAACCGCTAAAATCAAGGTTATTCTCAACATGCCTCCACCTACTAACCTTCGTTAACTATGTAGTTTTCAAGGAAAGTTGCAATCTATTCATTGTTTTATTTCATAGCTTTTTGACCACTGCCACCCATTTCATCATCTCCTCAAAAAGGATGTCTCCTTTAAATGGGATGATGAATGTCACAAATCCGTCGATGCCTTACAAAAATACCTCCTCCAACCACCTATGCTCATTCCCCCTAAGGATGACCAACTATTTTACCTTTACATCTCTACCACTAATCATTCCCTGGGTGTCATGCTCACTCATCGTGATGAGCAACATAGTGAGCAAGTGGTTTATCATATAAGTTGTATGCTTTTGTAATATGAAAATAGATATACATACACCAAAAAAATATACTTATCCTTAGTTTTTGTCACCACTAAACTTCACCATTGCCTACCCAACCACATAACCTTCATTGTCACCAATAGTGACCCCTTATATTACATGTACACTAAGTGCTACCAACATCAATGTGTTGCACGTTGGATCATGCTTCTTGTAGACCTAGAACTTTAATTCATCCATCAAAAATCTATCAAAGGGAAAACCGTCACTGACCAACTCCCAGACGCATCTCTCTCTAGAAATAAATCCTCTAACTTTGATTTCCCAAATGAATCCATCCCTACCCTCTCTTTGGACTATACCATTTACCAGATGACCTTATTCTTTAATGGTTCCAAATGTCAGCGTGGGGGTGGTGTTGGAGTTATCCTCATTCCTCTTGATGGTGATCCTATGCCATTAACTTTAAAACTAGATTTTGATTGTACTAACAATATCACCGAATATGAAGCACTCGTATTAGGTCTTCAAACCACCATCACCTTATAAGTTAAATCAATTAATATCTTTGGTGATTCCCAACTAGTTGTAAACCAAGTTAATGGTATATACTAGTGTCATAACGAAATATTTCAAACGTATAAACATCATGTTAACATAATTTTGACTATCTTTTACCATTATGAACTTCAAACCATCTCGTGTTCCACTAATAAATTTGTGGACACAAAGGCATGTCTTACTTCTCAAATTCCCACTTCTCCCTCCGACTCAAAAATATTTGTAAGAATAAAAAGGTTGTAATCATTTTCTTATATATATCAAGACATTAACTTTGTTGGAAATAGTGTAACTGACCCACGTGAACTTTCGTATAAGTAGTTTATTGACCACCTTTCCCTTTCCATTCTACCCACAAATCTTACTCATGGACAATGAGCCTTCCTTAAAAGTGTATCTCGCTATGTCATCATGGATGGCCATCTTTATAAACGTGGCTTTGATGGTATCCTCTTACGATGCCTTAAAATTTCTAAAATTCCCTACACCATCAAGGAAGTTCACGAAAAAACTTTTGGGGATCACTTCAGTGGTTTAGCCGTCGCTAAACACATTCTTCACCTGAGCTATTACTAGCCAACCCTAAAACATGATTTTTTTTACTATGTCATCACACCCCTAGTCACGCCTTACGTGTCGCACATGACCTTCGGCCTTTCTCATAATGGGATTTGGATCTTGTCAGAGAGATGTTAGGAATTAGAGAACAAATATGTAGAAACAATTCCTCAAACCACAGCAGTAGGAAAATATATAACAGAATTATACTTACAAAAATATAACAGCATAAATGAATAATGCACAAAAGAAGACAAGACAAGATTTAACATGGTTCACCCAATGTGGGCTACGTCCACCAAGAACTTGCTCAATTTTATTCTCAACAAGAGTAAAATAAGTCTCACAGTCTTCTCTCAGTTATGAAATCACAACAAAATTCCAAAGATACTAAACCACAATTGACACCTAATTGTATAACCTTGATCACTCTTGATCACCTCTTGATCATTAAGACTCAAGACCTCTTGAACACTCAAGATATCTTCAAGATACCCTAACACCTCTATTTATAGGATTACAATCCTTTTAAGAAGCCATAAAGCCGACCCTAGAAGATTGAAAGTCACGATCTTTCAACTTCCCATGGCTGGAAAAATAGTCTCGACACTGACAGCCAACTAACATCATGTTAATAGCAATGGTGCAACAACGGCACAACAACTGCACAACAATGTCACAGCAAATGACTGCAGAATGCTCCTAAAGACTCCAAACTTAACCGTTCAAGCTCTAACACTTCAACACTGATTCAAGAAGACATAAAATAGGCTCCACACCCCAACAATCTCCCACTTGGAGACTATTTTCACTAAGAAAATTTCTTAACCCTTCATTTTCAACCACGAAGGCCAATCAAAATTGAACACAACTTCAACTTCTCCCTTGTGACCGCCTTGGTCATCATATCCATAGGATTCTGACTGGTATGAATCTTTTCCAGCTTCAACTTATCTTCTTCCAAAGTTATCCTGATGAAATGATATCTCAGCTGAATGTCCTTCATCCTATAGTGAAAAGCAGAGTTCTTCACCAAATGAATAACACTCTGACTATCACTATGTAGTCTCCCAACTTGCTTATGTCCCAACTCATCAAGAAACTACTGTAACCATATCATCTCCTTTCTTGCCTCTATGGCAGTAACATACTTAGCCTTTGTGGTTGAAAAATCCACAACCTTTTATAACCGTGAAATCCAACTCACTATTGTATCACCAACCATAAATACATAACTTGTCATGCACCTCCTGCTGTCCAAATCTCCTGCCATTTCTGAATCTACATATCCACATAATGTAGTGTCTGATCCACTGAAAACATAATGATGCTCCCATGGTCCCTCTCAAAAATGAAGGATCCACTTTCTTTGCATGTCGGTGTTATCTACCTAGATCACTCATAAATCTTCTCACTCCCCCCGCATGGGTAGTGTGAGGCCTAGTGCATACCATATAATACATCAAGCTACCAACTACTAATGAGTATGGTACCCTGGACATCTGTATTCTATCCTCCTTAGTCTTGGGACTCTACTCCTTTGATAATTTAAAGTGACCTACCAAAGGAGTACCAACTGAAGGTTAGCATCCTACATACTAAACCTCTCCAAGACCTTCTTTATGTACTCTTCTTGAGATAATACCATCTTCCTCTCCTTCTTGTTCTGAGTTATTCTCATACCAAGGATTTGTTTTTCTGCCCCCAAATCCTTCATAGCAAAGGAGTCACCTAGCTGCTTCTTGAGTACCTTTATTTCCTGCATGTTCTTCCCTGCAACAAGCATATCATCTACATACAGGCACAAAATAATATAACTACCATCAAGAAACTTCTTGATGTACACACAATGGTCTGAGTGACACCTGGAGTAACCCTACTCCTACATAAAACTATCAAACTTCATGTACCACTGCCATGGAGCTTGTTTCAGGCCATACAAGCTCTTCTTTAATTTGCACACTAACCTCTCCTTCCCTTTGACCTCATAACCCTATGGCTGCTGCATGTATAATTCCTCCTCCAACTCACCATGAAGGAATGCAGTCTTCACATCCAACTATTCTAAGTGTAGGTCTTCTACTGTAACTAAACCAAGAACAGTCCTAATAGAATTCATTTTAACAACCGGAGAAAAAATTTCATCAAAGTCTATACCTTTCTTCTGATGCAAATCCTTTGACCACCAACCAGGCCTTGTATCATTTCCTACCTCCATCTTCCTCTTTGATTCTATACACCCACTTGTTCTGCAATGCTCTCTTTCCCTCGGTAGCTCCACCAGATCCCAAGTCTGGTTTTCCATAAGAGATCTATGCTCTTCATCCATGGCCTACTCCCACTTCTTCCTGGCATCCACCTGCACTGCTTCCTCAAAGCACTCTAGCTCTCCACTGTCAGTGAGCAATAAATAATTCAAATATGGATTAAATCATTCAGGTTCCCTTCTTACCCTAGAAGACCTTCTCACCTCAAGATTTTGGGGTTCCTGATGAGTAGGTACTTAAACTGGTTATGCCGGAACATGTTGTACCTGAACCGGCCCCTTAGACACCTTGTTGTCCACAATGTCCTCTAACACTATGTATTCTTTCTTTGATTCCTCTTTTGTTCCTAGCAATGATCTTTATACATGAATATTTCATTAAATACAATATCTCTAGACCGAAATATTTTCTTGTCTTTAAGACTCCAAACACGGAAACCAAAGTCATCTTCACCATATCCAACAAATGTGCATTTCTCATATTTAGCCTCTAACTTGGTCCTATCATCTTTATCAATGTGAACAAATACCTCACATCCAAATACTCTAAGAAATGAGTAATCAATTTTCTTACTAGACCAAGCCTCCTCGGGTATACCTCCATCAAAGGCCATAGAGGGTCCTCTATTAATCAGATAAACAATTGTGCTTACCACTTCCACCCAAAACATGAGTGGTAGCCCCACATGTAACCTCATGCACCTAGCACACTCCATGATTGTCCTGTTCATTCTCTCTGACACTCCATTTTCCTATGGAGTATTTGGAACCATTCTTTTCCTGTAGATCCCATTTACCAAACAGTAATCAATAAATTCATTGCTGCAATATTCCCCTCCATTATCCGACCTGAGACATTTCAGCTTGAGACTGTTTCATTCTCAACCAAGGCTTTCCATCTTTTGAAAGTTTCAAACACATAAGATTTCTTTCTAATGCAATATACCCAAACTTTTCTAGTTGCATCATCAATGAAAGTAACATAATAACATGAACAACCAATAGAGTTTACCTTATCTGGCCCCCATACATCTGTATGAACTAACTCCAACTTACCCCCCTTCCTGGTAGGTCCAACCTTGAGGAATCTCACCCACTTTTTTTTCCCATAAACACAATCCTCACAGAAGTCCAACTCTAACTCCTTTAATCTGGGCAGCCTATCCTTTATAATCTACATGCCCTTATGACTCATATGACTGAGTCTCTGGTGCCACAAAGTTGCATCTCCATCTGCAGCAACTAAATTGCAATAATCAGCACCACTGGTTAAATACAAAGTACCATTTTTCTTACCTCTTACAACCACAAGAGCTCCCTTGGTAACCTTCCAATAATCCACTGTAAAACTAACCATACAGCCATCACTACCTAGTTGTCCCATTGATATCAAGTTCTACCTCAACTTAGGCACATGCCTAACATCCTTAAGTAGCCATGTGTTCCCATTCTACATTTTCACCCGAACACAACCTTTCCCTACTATGTTGCATGGTTCATCATCACTAAGATATACATGTCCAAAATCACCTTGAACAAAATCAGTAAAGTAATGTCTATGTGGGGTGGCATGGAAAGAAGCCCTTGAATTTAACACCCAATATTCAGCAATATTATCTAAAGAAATAATTAAGGCATCTTGACAAACATCACCTACTACCAAATTTACCTCTTTAGTTTCCTCCTCCTTGTTCTTCTTATCCCGAAGAGCCCAAAAATATTTCTTAGCATGACCAACCTTCCCACAATGCCAACATTCTAACTTACTCTTGGACTTTGACCTTCCACGATCATTCACTTCCCATGGTTACCTTTCCCTCTGTTCTTTTGTCTCCCTCTTCTCTCCACCATCAAAGCATTTCCAGAAGTAGAATAATATTTGGTTCTCTTCCTTCACATTTCCTCGCTTATAATCACACCTATCACATCCTCAAACTTCAGCTTTGAGTTATTAGAGACTGAATTACTTACAGCGATAACCAAGTTGTCCTAGCTATCTGGAAAAGAGCACAAATCCCTGACCTCATCATCAAAGTCAATTTTTCTGAGTTTAACATACTCACAACCGTATTAAATTCATTCAAATGATCAGTAACAGAACCATTCTCAGAAATCTTCATATTAAATCACTTTTTCATCAAAAATATTTTATTAGAGGTAGAGGGTTTTTCATATAACTTACCCAACGCACTCATGAGACCTTTCGTGGTCTTCTCCTGCGATATGTTGAAAGCACCTAAAGATGCAAGGCATAAACGAATTACCTTGAGCGCCTTTCTATCCAGCGACTCCCAATCCTCATCCGACATGGCTATAGGTTTCTTTGGTTTTCCATCCAAAGGAACATGGAGGTCCTTCTGATATATGTAATCCTCCATTTTCATCTTCAACAAACCAAAGTTCTACCCATTAAACTTCTCAATCCTCGATCTACCCTCATCTACCATAGCTCCCACTCAAGCTTAACTTTCCCTGTGATTTACAACTTCAGCAAAAAAACCACCAAATCTCTAATACCAATTGTTAGGAATTAGAGAACAAATATGCAGAAACAATTCCTCAAACCCAAAGTAGTAGGAAACTATATAGCAGAATTATACTTATAGAAATATAACAACATAAATGAATAATGCACAAAAGAATACAAGACAAGATTTAACGTGGTTCACCCAATGTGGGCTACGTCCACCAATAACTTGCTCAAATTTTATTATCAATAAGAGTAAAACAACTCTCATATTCTTCTCTCAGTTATGAACTCACAACAAAATTCCTAAGATGTTAAACCACATCTAAACCACAATTGACACCCAATTGCATAACCTTGATCACCTCTTGATCATTAAGACTCAAGACCTCTTGAACACTCAAGATATCTTCAAGATACCCTGACACCTCTATTTATAAGATTACAATCCTTTTAAGAAGCCATAAAGCCAACCCTAGAAGATTGAAAGTTGCGATATTTCAACTTCCCACGGCTTAAAAAATAGTCCCGATGTTGACATCCAATTAACAACATGTTAATAGCAATGGCGTAGTAACAACACAAAGTGACTACACAAAGAACGCCACAACAATGCAGAATCCTCGAAGACTCCAAACTTAACCGTTAGAGCTCCAACACTTCACCGATTCAAGAAGACCTAAAACAGGCTCCACACCCCAACAAGAGATCAATCCCCTTTCTTTCCAATGCCATCAATGGATTATTATTGTTGCCTAATACTACACTAAATGGTTAGAAGCCATGCCTCTCATTTCTATGAAAGCTGAGAAAATATGTGAATTCATCAACCATCACTGATAATGGAAAACAATTCAAAAATAAAACCCTATGGAAACTCTGTGATGTCTTCAGCATTCAACTCATTTTTGTTCACCTTATTATCCTCAAACAAATGGCCAAGCTGAATCCACCAAAGAAAACCTTAAACAAAATTCTTATGAAAGTGGTTGGCAATACTTTGGAAAGGATTGTCACCCGCACATTCCTTATGCCTAATGGGATTATCGTAGTAGTATTCGTACCTCAACTACTTTCACACCTTTCTATGTGGTCTTTGGTATAAAGGTTGTCCTACCTCTTGAAATCCATATTCCATCTCTTCATATCTCACTCAAAGAGATGTTCAATGATGATGATTTTCACCAAGACCATCTGGGACAACTCAAATTATTAGACGAACGTCATCTCAATGCTCTTGATCACCTCTAAATCTACCAAAAATGTATCAAACATTCCTATGATAAATGTTTCCATGAATGAACCTTCCAGGTCGAAGATCTCATCCTGAAAGAAAATAAACATGTAACAAAATAGGAGAAAAGTAAACGGGAAAATTTTCTACTAATTGGCTTGGACCCTATATCGTTACTCCTACCTATGGATCAAGTGCTTATCGTTTGTCTTCACTTGAAGGTAAACCCCAACATGATCCTCTCAATGGCTTGCATCTTTGACCATTCTATTGTTGAATCAAGTCCTAGATCACCTTATGTCAATTAAGTGTTGGTCATGTTACCGTTTTGATCTACTTTCAAAAATCAATGTTGAAATCAATCGATATTTTTTTTAAATCCTTCATATGGAATTTTTCTACAAATTGGAAATTCTCCAAGTCCTGAAAATCTAAAAATTTAGTCTTCGGAATTCGGGGATTTTCCATTTCGAAGTTTAATTGGCATGAAATTGAAATTGTGTTTTCAAATTTCCAAAGTCCAAAACCCCAAAAGTTTGAAATTTCATACTTTTGGACTTTCAAGTTTCGAAACTTTAGGTCACATTTTGGTAAAATCACTTTCGACTTCTGAAGTCCAAAAGCCCAAAAGTCTGAAATTTCAGACTTTTGAGCTTTGGAACTCTCCTAGCCATTTTGGGTTTTTTCACTTTTGAACTTCCAAAGTTTGAAATTCTGAAACTTTGAAATTTTGGACTTTCGGGTTTCAGAGTTCTTCCATCACATTCCACAATTTTCACCTCCTAATCTCCAAAGTCTGAAATCCCCAAATTCAAAACTTTCAGAATTTGGACTTTCGTGTTTCGGACTTTCGAGTTATTTGAGCATTAAATTCTTACCTACTTCTGTACATGTCAAATTTTGAACATTAATGTCAAATTTTTACATTTAAACTCACATTTTCACTTGTCATTTTCACCTGACAATTTGTTATAACAATCTAGTTTTTATCGTATCTTGTACTTTTTGATGTCATTTTAGAGGTAATTTATTTAGGTTACTTACTTTTATTTAAGATCTTTGTGGTTTTTTTTTCTCCATTTTCATTTTCTTTTTGTTCTTCCCTTGTATGTCTTGAAAAATGAAGATATCACTACATACCATGTTTCCTTTGATGGTTTTTTTGATCCTAATGATTATGTGATCCAATTTTCTATTGGCATCCAGGGAAGATCTCATCACAGTCCTCAAGATCTTCCTAAGCATTCAAATCTTCTCTTTTAGCACTTCTCATTTTTTTAGAGTTTAGAAGATTTTCCTTTCGGGGTTCGGGGTTTTGACTGTTTGGAGTTTCTCAGTTTTTAGGAATTGTGCCTTTCTCCATTTCAAAACTCCATTTTTGGTTTTTTAGAACTTTTTGTTTCAGAACTTCAGAACTCTACTTTTCGAGTTTTGGGAGTTTGCATTTCAAAGGTTTGAATTTTGGGTTTTGGAACTTTCCACTTCGGTTTTTAAGACTTCTCCATTTTGGAGGTTTTCCTTTTGGGTTTTTGGAGGTTAAATTTTTTCAGGTTTTTGGAATTTTCTTTTTTGAAACTTTCAACTTCGGCATTTCAAAATTTGGAAGGCCATCAGATTCTAAAATTCAAAACTTGATGTCTACTTCTACAGCCAAGGGCAAGGAAAAGATTAAATATACGTTCCTTGGAGTTTCTCCTCACTCTTTTTGTTTGCTAACTTAGGAAGTATAGGAGACATTGATCTCAGGTAGATTGATTTTCTAGACTTATGGGCAAGGGTGAAGGCCCCAAACAAGATATCCTCAATGTAAGCCATATATGACAGTGGGCTTGTTCTTGTTGTTAGTTTTCCCACATCCATGCATTTCCAGGAGTTTGTCTTAGTTGCAGCAGATCCCACTTCAATGAAGAATCCAAGATAGTTAAGGATGCTTGATGGCAAGGTTGTAATCGCTTGGATCCATATTTCTTTGAAGATTTTCTCAAACTCCCCGACATTGAATACTATGCAACAATTTCACCAGAATTAGCGGTGGAACATTGGGACAAGGAAACAGAAGTTATGCACAAAGGTCATATTGAAAAGTTATCTAGCCAAGAATGTTGCCAAATTTCCTAAGACCATGTATAGGTCAAAATTTATTCAGGAAGTCAGTGATATTATTGTGTTACTGAGTAGAGTTTTAGGCCTTCCCTCTGCAAGGGAATTCCAGGAGTGGATGTTCCTATATATCGCCACCATCGAGAAAAACAAGGAATTTATTAGATGGGGGAAGCATATTAGCAGCTCCATTTTCTTTCAATTGAGCAAGGTGTTGTCCTAAAAAAATTTATATGACATATTTTTTGGTCTATGTTGTAGCTGCCATGGGATACTTCACCGATTGAATACTAAGGGTATTCAAATTACTTCTCAAATATATGATTTCTATCCTCAACTTACATTGGATGAAGGAAGCAGGCACTTCCGCAGGATTAATGATGCTTTCTTTGTTGTTATTCTCTACCGTTTTGATAAAGAGTTATATAATAGAAGGATTTATGATGAATCCTTCAAGGAAGTACATGAGTGGGGAGCTATCTACCTACAATTCCCTATGTTTACTTACATTCGATTCCTGGTTTTATAGGTGCTCCCAACAAGTTGCCAAGATGTCCCACTGACAAGTGGGTCTTGCTAGAATTGGTTCGGCAATTGCTAGACTACCATAAGATCTAAAATAAATGGCACAAAGTGGGAATTCAATTCCCTATTTCAATTAGTAGATACACTTGCCCAAATATTTATAAGGCTAAGAATGTGGATGCAGAAATGGCAGAAGTAACTTTGCGAACCTTTCATCCTCGGACCAGTTTTGATTATTGGGGTAAATTTAGTGAAACAGGTCAGTCTAGTTCCCATGTGCCTTAGTTAGAAGAAATTTGGATTCATTTTTGGGATGAATTCATCATCCGACAAAGATATTATGAGAGGCTAACTTTGGATGAGGTTTTGCAGTTTGGTATATCGAGGTTCTAAAAGAAATGCAAGATGATGATTAGGTTTTTGATGTAACATATAAAAATAATAATGTTGCTAATCAACCATTTCCATGGATTGATTGGTATGTGGAAGAATGTTGTAAAACAAAGGAGAGGGTGGGGCCCATTCTATAGAGAACCTATAGTTGGTTGGTTACCTTGGGAATCTCACCCAAGGGGTTAGAACAACCTACAAATATAGAAACCCCATCAACCATGAGCCAATCAACACCCACAAAGGGAAAAAGGTCCATCCAAAGGGCCCATAAAGTCCCTAGAAATATTTCATTTGTAGTAGGTAGATCATCTCTCTCCAAGGCTTCGCTTCCAAAGCCATGTCTCCTACAACACCCGTATCAAAAATAGTTGAAGTTAGTGATTCTCCAAGTGTCTCACAAGACCTATCATCTCTTCTTCCTCTTCCATTGTCACTTCCTACATCATTTCCTTCCACTTCTACAATCATTTCTTCTTTTCCATCTCCTTCTATGGCCCAAGTGTTCTCATCCCTTCCAGTTCTCTCAACTGGGAAACTATTGGGTCACCCATTTCTACTTCACTTCCCCTAACACTTCCATTTCCTTCCATCTCATCTCCTAATATCATTGTATCCACTCCTATGGCCATCCTCACATCCACCCCATCCATTATTTCCACTTCCATTCAAATGCCAACTAATGTTACTGGTGCTCTTGTTTTCACTAAAGTTTAGAGTACTGAATCTACTGTTCCATCCCCATTAGCAGTAGCTATTCCAGAATGGTTGTTTCAGTAGACTCCACAACAAAAGAAGTAGGTGCCTCTGGGGGATGTCATTGATCTGAGCATATTGCAGCCTACACCAAAAAGGTATGCCAAGAGGTCAAGGATTGTTTCTAGCATAACAGTGAATCAATCTAGAGAATGAGTTGTAGAGGTTGTTACTCCTGTTAAGGGAAAGATCGAGGAAAGAATTACAGTTGCAAATTATCGAATTTCTAGATTTTCACTAGGAAAAGCCACTCACGAAGGAGCTAAATAGGATGTACAGAATGCTCTAGAAATCTACTAGAGAAATATGAAAAGGATAAAGCTTCTAAGGATGAGCTTAAAGAAAGGTCAAGTAGCTCACGACATTGTTAAGAAAAGTAACACAGCCAACTCCATCTACCAAAGTTTCAACTACCATGGCTCTGACAGTTTCATCTACCATCGACGATATTTCTTATCACGAAATCAAGAAGATAGGCCAGAAAGGGAGATCGGTAAATGTATGGATGGAGCGTATACTGCAAGAAGCCAATACTTTAATTAAAGAGGTTGTTGAAATATATAATGTTTTGCAGGTTGGAAGAGATTCTATTTGCAAAATGGATGAGGCCTTTTCCGAGGACAATAATAACCTAAATTTGAATTTGGCAACATGGAGTGAAATCAGAGAAGAAGATCCAAATCTACTCCTTCGGGAGGATGTAGTTGATGATGCTTCCAATTTATTTTAATATCAAAAGGCCATGGAATTCCAGTGTCAAGTGCTACAAGATTTAGTTAAGAGGTTGTATGATAAACGAGTAGAAATTATGGATTATCTAAATGATATATCAAAAGAATTTGATATTGTTAATTGTAAGTTCTTCAACGGAAACATCGATGCTCTTCCGAAGATCAGATCAAGGAAAATTTAAAATAATTGGTGAAGTATGATGATGAAGTTACCAAGACTTTCGGTAGTGAATCTATTGATAGATTGGTTTTATGCCAAAATTTCATAGGAAGACTGAAGAAGTTTGTGGGTAAAATTAGAATAATTCTATCCAAGGTCACAAGGGAAATTGAGATAGCAAATGTAGTGAATCACTACGCATGTGGGTTGGGAGATGAATAAATTCAGGGTATTATCAAGCATTTCATTGAATATAAACATTAAATTGATGTGTGGGAGGAAACACAATAGAAACCTATAGAAGGAGAAAGCGTTGCAGAGCTAGGCAAAAGCTGAGCGGCCATGAAGGATAGATTCAAGCCCTGGATCAGTCAAAGTTGCAAGGTTGACTGAGTCAAACCCTTACAAGAAAATTTTTATTTTTATGGGATTTTGTTCCCTTGGATTTAATGACATTTCTATTTTTAGTAATTGTTAGTTAAGTCCCAAATTGTAATGGCTCGGTCTAAGGAACTTATAAATAGAGAAGTGCATTAAATTTTTTGGAGAGATCAATTTTTTGGGAGAAGTTACTCTTCAAGCTTGGAAGAGTGCTTTTGAATATTCAGGAACCTTTCAATTACATTCAGAGTGATATTTTGTTGTGGAAATATGAGTTATTGTGTTAATGGTTGATGTGTTTATGCTTTGTGAGTGCTTAATTCCTTAGTATAAGTGGTTGGATTTTCTTTATCTCAGAGTATCTTATTTTATTCTATTACGAAAGTTGTATAATTGTGTGATTATCAGTTTTGAAAAGTTATCTTCCTTCTGTTATGTAAGCCATATTATCATTGACCCTCATGAATGAAGTGGATGTTTGACATGTGTCCATTTTATATTATTGTGGTGATTGATTTTATTTCTAATTAAAATTGATCTATCCATGAATAATATAAGTTTAGTAGCATGAACGTATAATTCTTAGTTTTTAATATCTTGTATCCTCTCTAAGTTTCAGCAGGTGAAGTTTGTTTGTGGTGTATACATCCTCTTCAAATTACCCTTCCTGAGTTTGACAATACCCTTTATTTGGTGCATCACCATACCTAGTATAATTTCCTTCTTACAAGAATTTTTCCCTCAAAACCATGACAATGTTAGAATAGGGCTAGAAACCCATCTTATTACACTAGGATTAGTACAACATTTAGTTTAGGAAGAGGAAGTCAATCTTCTCTAGAGATTCACCTCGATCCCAAGTCCCACAGCTTGAGAGGTGACCCCATGTGTCCCAATCACACCGAACATCCTACTCACAATCTGGCCATTCGAAGGGTGTAGTGATTTGGCGACAACATGTTTGAGAACCATTTACCTATTTTAAGGGTCAACTATTAATCAAGAATCATGTGATTACTCGTCGCTTTTTAGCCTTATCTTCAATTTGAGTATCACGACTCTACTCATGGCATAAATCCCATGGATACTTTTCATCTTTTTCAAGATGGAATTCCATGGTCGTTCATCACTCAAAAACCCATATTTCATATCTAACCCTTGTGTACTATAGTTTTGTCTTCATAACAGGAGCCTATCCTTCTCTATAGTCTTTTCCATGACCTAAAATTCCAAAAAATAATTCAAAAAGCAATAT
The DNA here is from genome assembly GCA_018340775.1 of Taxus wallichiana var. yunnanensis. Taxonomy (NCBI): domain Eukaryota; kingdom Viridiplantae; phylum Streptophyta; class Pinopsida; order Cupressales; family Taxaceae; genus Taxus; species Taxus wallichiana. The sequence goes on from CM031237.1 coordinate 816,371,043, forward strand.
ATGGGACTTTCAAATTCACAACTCTTTGAGTCAAACCTCTCGCAAAAATATGAATCCCTCAAAAAGGACATATAATCTTTATATTTGTTGTTATAAATAGATTGCTCCCTCGAATGAGAGCTATACAAAGCTAGCCACAATCTACATAGTCTATCATAAAAGAAGACTATTCCTACAAAAATAAAATAAAAATATTCGGAAGATTCCCGCATCGATCAACTTCACGAAGACCTCAAGGAGATACTCTACTCATCCCACATAGACTTCTCTCATTGATCAGTCCATAAAAGTAAAAGCAAAAATAAAAAGTTAACTTTTTCATCATGGACTTTCCTATTTTGATCTCGGGTCTCTTGCCAAAAAGACATTCTGTCGCACACCAGGTTATGATAAAACAACTTTGTTCACCTCACCGCCTTGCCTTTCTAACCTTCCACCTACTCAAGGGATGTGCCACAAATACAACATTTTGTGATCATGTGGCCTTCTTCACCCATAGAACAATCAATCATGCAACGCCTTTTAGGGTTTTTCATTCATAAGCTAAAATTTTGTATGATAGACTCATTAGGGTTCTTATCAATCAGGTGAAAATTTTATCTCCTCTAACCTTTCACCTCTTTTCTTACTTCTTGATCCTCCTTTACATAACCATACCTTCGACACCTACATTATATGAGTTCCTTTTCCACAAAAATCATCCATATCTATTCACCATAGATAACCACCATGCCTATTCAACCTAAAATTCAATCATGCCTACATGACCTAGACTCACTGTTCCTAAACAACCTAAACTAAACCATGCCTTCTTCTACCTCATCATATTCTTCCCTAGCTTATGGGAGAACTACATCGGCCTGAGGCCCCTTTTTTTCAAGGCTATGTAGGCAACACTCACAGGGCATGGGGATCTTGGAGGTTATCTCGCCACTCTTTCCCTAACCAATTTTCCCCCTTTCTATTCACATTCTACCTTAGTTTCCATTTTACACAAAACTTGGAAATTACACAATCATTAAAATATACATATTAAGCATTTTATAACATAACCGTATCATACATCACTCATTTAACATTTACATGATATCAAACATTGGTAAATTTACACCACATCATACATATACATCATCATTTATTTTAAATACTACCAATAACTTGGAAATTACATTAAACCCAAATAACTGACCAAATCATGCCTAAATAACCTAAACTCCATCATGCCTAAATCACCTAAATTCCATCATTCCTACATGACCTCGACTAAACCATGCCTAACTCACCAAGACTCCACCCTACCTATACCTAACTCAATCATGCCTAAAAATCCTAGACTCCACCATGCCTAAACCTTACTCCATCATGCCTAACTGACCTAAACTCAATTGTGCCTTCATGACCTCGACTCAATCATGCCTAATTCACCTAGTTTCCATCAATACATAATAACAATGGAAATTAAAACAAGTACATCATCCATCCAATAAATATTGTCAACTATATAAATGGGAGAGTCTATGTATCAATACATATATACATAGATACAAATAAATACAAGTATCTCAAAAAACTCTCATATACAATCTCACGTATTCGGCATGTAGGCCAATATATATATCCAAAATAACAATGATCATATCAAGTGACTAATCATTACCGCACAGGATATCCTCATGTCCAGTATCACCTGTCTCCTCCTCCCCACCTTTCACCTACCCTGCCAGCATCTCTACACCGTCCATGGGTATCAGTTTGGTCTCCTCTTGGCCCTCACCTGGGTCTGGCCTCTACGAAGTCGTAACCTCTCCCTGGCCCTTTCCATGGGCTCGATGGCCCCATGTACTCCTTGAAATGTGATTCCTTGATCTCGTCCACCCACTATCTACCTGTTGGGCTCTATACTTAGCATATGAAGGGACATCTATACCAACATTCGTCAGGTGATCTTAATAGTAGTGAGCCTCATTCAAGGAATCCCTGAACCTCACCATCAACACATTCTACGGTGGTGTCATGTGTCTCACTGCAACCTGTGAACTCTACCTTGCTAATAATATCCTCGTCCCTTGTCTTGATGCCTGCCCTCCTTCTTGTGCAATGGGAATTTTCCTGTGTAGGTGCGTGTAATATGGGACCTTTTCCCTGGGCCTGTAGGGGTAGATGTATCTGTGTTACATCCTTGGCCTATAAGGCCACAACCTATGCATGCGAAGTGGCCAACTGCCCCTGTAACCTTTTCACTTACTCCTGTAGGGAAGCTACCTATCCACCATCCCCATCTCCACCCTATGCGGGCACTTGTCCCTATGTTACCTGGGCCTATAGGACCGTCACCTAAGATAGTAAAGTGGCTACATGTGCCTCTAACCCTATGATTTTACCCTGTAACATTGTAATATGTGCATGAATGGTGGCCACATGACACTGTAAAGTATCCATCTACACTATGACACCAAGCAAATCTAGTTGCCGTAACCTTGGTGGTGTTTCCCATAGTTGTGCACCCACCACTACTTGTATCCATCAGTGACCCCCGCATCATCAATCTACCTATCTCATGCCTGCTCTTCCTATCCTGTAGGAACACTTAGGCTTGGTGGAGACAAGGGTCTCTCTATGTCACTTCTGTGGTATTGTGGAAAAGGTGGGGGTACATCCTTCTATAGACCAAACATTTTTCTAACCCTGTCTATGAAAATCATCTCATGCTCCCTGACATGTTGCCTCTGTATCCATATAAGTATATAAATCTCCTCTAACTCCTCAGTCATGCCTCTATAGGATGGATAGTCCACATATGGTCTTCACACAATATCAACTACAAAAACACCCTCCAATCACTATCTATAGTATGACACATCATATGTGTCCCTCACCACCCTCGGCTATCCAGTGAATGGTACCCATCGTCTAAAACTAACTTTGAAAAATACACCCCCAAACTAATTGTATCATGGCAAACCGACTTAGGGAGCACACACACAATGTGCTCATATGCCCAATAGTGTAATAAAAAGTACATCACATACCGAACGCCACAATATCCCATAGGCCCATAGCTCCCTATATAGCTGAACCAGGAAATCTAGTGCCCAAGAAAAGCGTATCTGCTCCTCAATCATATCCTGCAGCACCCCCATAAGTGATCATGGAAACATACCACCCTTAGAATATGGCAATGCAAAGCATCCAACCACCACCATCATCAACATAGATAGCATATTCTCCTGCGGATATGCTACATACATATCTCCATAAGTGAGACTCCATTATGATACATCAGCTCGCCCATCGCCTCACCAAACACAACCACTATTGGCTCCACTATGCCTCTGACGAAATGGAGTATACTGGCTCCCAAATAATAGGGAGCCACATAATCCTATATACATCCTCTAAGGTGATAGTCATCTCACCCATCGGTAAGAGAAAGGTATTAGTTGCGGAATCACCTCTATCGATGAGAGAGACCATAAAACTATGATCCTGGGAGATATGCCTATAGCATCACATCACACTCATTCCAACCTTATTCATGTGCTCCCACTCCTCTGCAGTCACACTGGGTCGTATCTGTACCATTAGGGTTGGTACTCTATCATGCATCCTAAGTTGATCTATCACCTACATCATCCCATACATTTGTGTCAAGACTTGACCACCTCAAATCACCTCTTACCCACTACACAATACTCACCTACAAACCTACTATCACATAATAACCTTACCCATTATCTTCACTCATTTCACCTACTTACCTATTCCACATCACCAAAATCACATTTTACCCTCTTCCATCTACATACATCTTCATCTACCCCTTCCTCACCTATTTTACTTTCCTACCAAGCCCTTCTTTCACATATTTACTCTTACCCTTAACCATCGTTAGTTTCCTTGACCATCACCGGTCTTCTTGACCGTCATCATTACCCTTATAACTAGAATTAGTCACCCAGACTTTGACTAATGCTAGCTAAAGGTAACCGACATCATCAAACCCTTGATCGTCATCGGTCTCTATCAGAGAACTAAAAATTGAAAACCCGTCCCCCATTCTTCAAAATTCACAAAACTAGCCTAAAACCCTACTCTAACCTACCCAAACCTATCCTACCTTCATGCCCAAAAATATTTAGCCTACACTAGACCTTCATACCCCTCATTCCCTTCAATTTTACCCCAAATTCAAAATTCAAAATTCCATCCAAATTTTCAAAAAACCAATTTCAACAACATTATTTTCACCCAAATGAGGGATTAAGATTGTCGCCTACCTATACTCAGCGCCATCTCCATGGTGGCAAGTATGGCCACTGTTCTGCTGGTCCACCCACTCCTTCTCTTGCCTCTTCCATGACCAAATAAACTACTCACATCCAAACCAATCAAATCAATTAAATAGATCTTGTGGACCCATTAATCAAACACCAATCACCTGCTATGTGGCTCATCACCTCATCTTGTCATCTCATACTGTCGTTTTCTACTCCTCACCTTATCCTCTATAATTTTCTAAAAGTGGAAAAGTCAAAATGAATGTGTAAAACATAGATTTTTCTTTTTTAACCCCAAATCAACATGCTAAGTCTGTCAATCATGTCGTGCCCTATCCAACCAATGTCGGTTACACCATAACCAACATCGGTCACCTGACATTACCTTTTGACCCACCCCATGCCCATTTTTCCTAACAACAGTGTTTCTCTAGCGTTTTAACCTTACCAATACCTATTATACCCTACCCACAAGCCTACACTACCTCTACATTTCCTTAACTAAGCTTAAGGACATGTTATTTACCTATACCTCAGCCTTACCAGTGCCCTGACCTACATACCACCCTGAACCACCTTTGGTGACATTTTAATTTGTGTAGTCACTATATCTTGCAATGTTGTTACCCATGTTATTTAACCTAATGACCTTACCTTGCCTAATGACATGATGTTTATCCCAACAATACCTTTGGTTCCATTGAACAAAACCTATTATCCATTCCTACACCATACCTCATTGTGCTTCATCACCATATCCTATACCTTGGATACCTAAATCACTTCAACCTCATTTGGATAAACATATCACCCTTTTGACAATTTAGAGTTTTTAAGCTCTTCCACCTGGTATTGTCTCAAAATCTATACATGTTCATGTGATTGATTTATATTATTCATTACCCAATATAACCATTACCCATTACCCATGTGACCATTACCCATTACCTAAGATGACCATGTCCTTACCTACAACCAACCTATCTTCATTTTCAGAACTTACCCATTTATCAAATCACTCACAGACTCTGTCTAACACCTCATCAACTCCTACTTTGAGGGGGATCATCTCCAACTACACTTGGGGTAGCCTCACCTTTAGTCCTACCTGGGAAACCCCATTTTCAACTATATTTGGGGTAACCACTTCCTAGTTTTTTTAGTGTCACTTATCATTTTGAGTTCTAGAGATCTATTGCATCCAAGCACAAACTAGAAACTTTTCATCATCAAGAAAACAAAATACACTCAACCAAATGCCCAAGAAAGTATTTTATACTCATCCTAATGCATTAGAATATTCACGGGAGCACTCCTAGAGATTTTTTGTGGAACTAACCACAAATTTCTCCACGGATTAACCACTACCTTCCTTCATCTACCAAACCTGCAATACAAGTAAGTGTATTTGATTTTCATCATTTTTTAATTTCTTAAAGTGTAAGTTCATTATCTTTTATTGTTGGATCTTATTATTTCCTATATTCCTCCATTCCCACCTTCTCACCAATATACCCATTCAACCACTCACAACCTTCTAGCTCTTTGTACTTGACCTCTATGCCTTCTTGAGTCTTCTTGACATTATTACAAACCCAAACATCCTCCCTTCACCCTCTGTGCAATCATAGAGAAGTCTAAATCTCCTTTTATTTAATTACCATGAAATTTACCCTACCGATGCCGTTTATCTTAGCCATCTTCGGTTTCCCCTCTTCACCGGCATTGATCACCTGACTGGCGTTAGTTATTGTGCCTTCTATCAACTTTAACTAGAACCTCCCTAAAACATCACAAAACCTCACCCAAAACTTGATACCCCACCTAAAACCTCACAAAAGACCTTCCCAACTCTTTTTGTAGACACGTAGAGAGCTTGGACACCCATTTTGACATTTTTTCATCTCCCATAGTAATTGATATCGGTTATACCGTAACCGGCATCAGTCACCCTAACTGGTATCGGTCTCTATGCTGGTAAAACTACCTTAGACCAGCAAGCTTACTAATCACCCAAAACCAACTCAAGCTTCACCAAATCTTACCTAGACCCCATCTGTGACCCTCAGACCACTTGTCCAGCCTGCAACCTAACATGGGACCTTCATGAGTTTAGTTATCAAGAATTTAATTGGATTGACACGGATAGTATTCCGAGACACCTAAATCATAACACTAGCATTAGATTATTTTATTTACATATTCACTTATTTTATATTGAGTTATATATCATGGATTGACAACCATCAAGGAAGTATCACACTTCTTCGATCTAGCTCATGCTAGGCAGTCCACTAAATTTTTCCATTAATTGTACCTTGTGGTCTTCTTTTGTATTACAGGTAGTTCCTCCTAGCCAAAAAAAGCTCACACAATCATCCTAGATTGGAAATTAGAAATTTGCACATTCAACATTCACCAACATGATAACAGGTATTTATCCATGACCTATTTACCTTATCTTCTTTATTATACAACAATTCGGCAAAACAATTACATACTTAAAGGTAAAAACAAAGTAAAGAGACAAATCATGAAAATAATACACATGTTCAGTTTCTTAAGGGAAGATCTCCCATTCTTTTTAATTAGATATTCTAATTTATGTTGAGATTTTAAAGGATTGGGGGTGATTAGTCTCCAATTTTTTTGAAAATAAGTTGAAGTAGGAGTGGAGTTGAGTTTCCTTGACCCAACACCAAGAGGAGAGGTTTCATAGGACATTTGTCCCAAAGAACCCAAAAGAAATGAAGAATAACTAACCAGCTAACTATCCACTTTTATATCTTCCCATAAAAAGAGTGAGGAAAGGAAGAACAACCTAAAAAGTGTTTGGCCACTTTGGTATCTTCCCACCCCATGGACCATACCATTGTAAGATCTAGGCCCAAGTGTGTAATAAGAAAAAACTTTAAAGGGACAAAAAAATTCATTCCCCCACTGTGTGATATAATTACTAGATCTAATGTATGAAAATGTTGAATAACGAGGAAAGAGAATAACACCCATGACCCCATACATTGTATCTGAATGATGTAATGAATAAATATGCAATACTCACAACTCATATATTATATAAAATCTTCTTTGAATTATGTCATTTTTCCTCGAGTCTATCAGAAACCTGTAACTTTATGTAGAAATATGAAAATTCTCAAATTTCCCTTGCATCTTCCCAAAGACAAAAAAAAATCATTCTAGACCGTTTTGTACTATGTTTTCATCCCGAGTGGATGGTTTTGTACCAGTGTGAATTATGTTTTTATTTTATATCTCGATATCTATTTCTAATAATTTTTCTCATGTATAATTTTTAATCTAAGTCTAGAATTTTTTCTATGTCATCAATTCATGTGAGTAATATACCATATTGGATGCCCCTTCCTTTGAGGCATGTCGGATGTGTCAATAGAGTGCACAAATTAAAATAAATGATGTCTACCCATGTCGGATATATTTGATAGTTTATGTTTGATCATATAGAGGGTTGTTTTAGGTGGCCTAACAACAAATAATAATCATGTGTAAGAGTAAATGAGGTCATAAGAAAAAAATTACACAAGTAATCTAACATACAAGTACACAAGCAATGCAAAAGAAAAAAATCATATCAAATGCGTAGAACCGAAAACATGGGTCACACAAGTGTTTCAAGACAAACATAGTGAAGACCATATGACACATACAAAAAACAAGTATATAAGTAAGTGCACATATATATACATAAACAATGTCACATACATAAAATACATGGAACCACAAACACATGTCTTCAATGTGTCACAATACATAGAAATTGTGATAAATGGCAATAAAAGAGTTACACATATAAGAAATAAAGGAAGTGAAAGTAACAAGCATTAGCCTTAATGAACATATAAAAAGACAAGATAACACTACATAAGGCATATATGTAATCCATGGTAGTCCAAAATGTAAAATATACAAAATATAAGTAATTAAGCATAATGGAGGAGTAAAGTAACTATAATGAAGCAAAAGCACCTGAATAGTAAGGGAAATACCCCGGAAGATCAATGTCAATTAGGAAGGGTCTAGGTTGGCACTTACATTTTGTATCAATCTCTATATGTCTTGCATCAATATTAACATACCTCATGAGCATGTGTGTAAAGAGTATATAGAAAAATAGGTTATATATCAAACTATATGACAAACAACATATGTAAATTAGTAAGTGTTGTTATGCTAAACTTGATTATTCTATTGAAATGAAACTAACACCTAGTAGTCTCAAGGAAAAGCTAAATCTACCATTAACATCATGATAAGAGCTTAAAGGAAATAACTATTCTAATACATAAACATGAATGAACCTATAATTTTAAACCTTTCCTACTCTTGTAAATGTATGATTGTTATCAAAATGAACCTATTTATATCATAAGCAATCAATTTGTGTGTTGTTTGTAAATGAGGAAGGGATCTCAAAAATGACTACAAAGCCATGTTTATATCTTCCTTTACTACTCAAATATGAGAGATTGGATGCAAAGATGAAGTAGTTATTCCAACAATGGAGAAGGCTCTAATTATAAGCTTATCGAAATGAGAAATTTTGTAGAGGTGTAATACTAAGGTGTAAGGTGTGAAGGATGTAGGAGGGTCCTTTATATAGCTTTCCAATTTGGGAGAAGTTTGAAAACTAGTGCATGTGGGATAAAGGATAAAGTAGATTTAGAAGAGATAAGCTTGATTAGAGGAATTAACAAGTGATTAGCAACTTGTGGGAGTTGGAGATGATTTAATTAATCAACTAAGATTAATTAATAGGCCAAGATAAGCTTAGAAAGCTATTTGAAGGGGATTTAGAGGGAAATACGTAGGATTGATAAGATTTAAAAGGGGGATTTAATTAATAAGAAGATTTATTAATTAAATACAAGGTTAAAAAGGATTAATTAACTAATATTAGTTAATTAATTGAGTTAAGGAGGATTATAACTAACGAAGTGTCATTAATTGACATCTAGAATGGGATAAAGACTAGTTAATTAACGAAGTTTTGTTAATTGACCAAAAAAGAGGGAACATTAGTTAATTAGCGAGAAAACACTAATTATAATGGAAATGATAAGAAAGAGGGTAATTCGTTCAATCTTAGTATGAAAACTACATAAGTGGATTTTAGGTGTCTACATTTTCCCCTCTTTGACGAGGCGTAAGTGAAGCCACTTCAAAGATAGTAGACAATTATAGACAAGTAAATTTTAAAGGAATGGAAGAAAAATTAGTAGATTGAAGGTTGCCCCCTCGAGTGTTGATGGGGTGATAAAATAAATCAATCGGTGATCGAAAAGAAAAAGGAAATAAGAAGAGTTTGACACAAGCCTAGTAGGCGAGTGTGCAATTCTAATGATTGGGAAAGAAAAGATTGTCTTTTAATGGATAGAGAAAATAAGGTGGGGAGCGGGGATTAAAATAATCCTTGTTGCCCTAGGTGATATTGAAGAAAAATGGTGATAAAAGAAATTGATAATGAATAAAAAGGAATATGAAGAGAATGGAGATAGATTTTATCCATATTAGCTCAAGAGAAACTTTGTTTCATCATTTTTCTTTATGATCTACATCATCGGCCCTTTATTATAATATAAGCATACAACAAAAGTTTAAAAGAATATGAAAATATATAATACTAACATTATTTCATTGCTAAAACACTAACTCAATGCAACATACATAACGTAATACAATACAAGAAAGTAACAAACCTAACTTGACAAGGAAACAAGTACAAACACACATACTCAAACAAACAACATTTAAGAAAGTTGCACCAATGTTTTTGTTGTCAAACTTCAGTTCCAAAATGTTTGAGTTACCTAAAAGGGTTAAAAATGGTACCCCAAGAAAGGATACATGTGAGGTGAATATACAAGGACACAAAGGTCCTATGAAAAAGCAATCATGTACTATAAAATAGTACCAAGCAACTTGTTGTGCAAGGGAGTACATACATAGTAAGCAAATCAACTTTTTTAATGGAGGTAGATCCAAATGATCCATGACTCATGTGCGAGAACAATTAAGGACCAAAGAAAGATTTTTTTAGGAAATATTTCTATGTTTGAGGAATACGCTCTTGATAAATGCTTCTGCTGCATCCATGCTTCTGACTAATTTTTTGAATTTTTTTGAATTTTCTTGGATTTATTTATTTTTACCAATTTTTTGGTCTTTTTATTTTTTTGAAATTTTAGGAGGAAAATGATGTAGAAGAATGATGATGTTGTGGGATATTGCCAAAAATCATTGGGAAGCAAAAACATGCCCCATGTAGAAGATAAGGTTTCTAAGAAGTAAAAATATGCCCAGTAGCAGTAAAATGATAGAAAAATGACCATTTAATAAAAAAAATTACGAAAGAACACCATCACATGGCAGGAAGAATATAAAAGAATCACATTAGTTATCTATCCCCTAGAAAGGGATAAAAATGAATAATTAGGTCAAAACATGTATAAATAACAGGTTGGGAGGGCTAAAATCTATCGCGAACTGTTATTGTTATCAGACACTTTTGAGATTTAGTGAGATTTTTGCTCTGATCTTGGACAGAGATGGCTCAAATTCAGAACCATAAACACTGCATTGTTCGAGTTTGAGAGTATGGGAGGCCTCTCGTGGACAGTCCATCGATAAATATCCTTTTTTTTAATTTTAGTGCATTTATTACATTTTACGGCTAGGGAAAATCATCAGGTTCACACTAGTGTAATCCTTAATGTGCGCCTATGTCTAAGGTCATGCACTGGTGCAAAGGGGTCGCACACTACTATAAAAACTAGTGCGTGAGCACAAAAATAGATATTAAGTTAGGTCATGCTCGCACTAATGTGAAACTGAGTGAGTTAGTCGAGAAAATTACACGCTAGTATAGGCTTGTGATAGGAAAAAGATGAGTGATTTAGTATGGAAAGGAATGTGCTAGCACAGGATTACGCTAGTGAAAAATTTTAGGCTTAGAAAGTTTTAAAAGGAAATTAGAAGATTGTTAGAAGAACTTAGGGATGAATAAAATAATGTAGAAGTAATTGGAAGACCTTAAAAATATGTAATGGGAATATATGGTGTTAATCAATTGTATTTTGTAATCTTGCAGGAGAGATTATACATTTTGGATGTGCACAAACGGTATGGGTGTCTTCAAGCATATGAGAAAGCTCTTTCATGCCGAGAGTATATTTTTCTGATCGCAACATTGGAGGCTATAGGACTCTCCTATATTTCAAAGATGCCCCATATTATGTTAGATCACACCCTCTTGACTTCCTTAGCAGAGAGGTGGAAGATCGAGAGTCAGAATTTAAGATTTCTGACTAGTGAGATCACCGTGGCTCTAGAGGATGTGTATCGGATCCTCAAAGTTCTAATTCAAGGAATCTTGGTGACATACGATGAGGATCATAGTAAAATTTTAAATTTCATTTGGGACATGTTTCTACAACAGGACATACCCCATCAGGGTATTACGGTGCTCATATCCATATGTTTTAAGGATCGATGGATTGTATGCATACACATATATTTGATGGCTCTTGTCAACGGCTACTTGATTTCTAACAAGATTGGTATGCACTTTGCATTTTTTTGACATGAGTAGTGTACAATCTTATGGATGGATAGGTATTCTTATGGGGTCAATGTATAATAGCCCACATGTACTAGGATTTGCATTTGATTGCCTACCGAGGCATGAGGAGCCTAGGACCAGCCACACTACTATAGATCTCAGCGTCAAACCATATTGCGATCAGGTTCCCGATAATATAATTAAAATCTAGGGCTCTATTGACATTTCTGCACTCGTGCAAAATTTTAAATTGAAACTTCATTTCAGATGGAAAGGATTGATGTGATGGACCTAGCTAAGGGAAGGAAAGATAAGAGAATAACAATACAAAGATGTAGCAATGTGTGTTGTTATAGAATGCAACACCTCACAAATTTTACCATTCCATTTTCTTCTTCATCAAAGTCATGTGAAATCCCCGAAGGAATAATACATAGCCTTGATAAAGGAGGGAACAATAGGAGATCTAAGGAGTTGGACTCCATAACAACAAACATAGTTGTTGTTTGTATGGCTGAAGGTACATTTTAAGTTAGAGGTACATTAATTTCATGTTATTTAGTTATGTTTGAATGATATAAATTACGTGTTGAGTTGTTTAGTTTATTCCATAAACATAATCTACAGTATTTAAATGTAAAATAAATAGAAAACTCAATTACGTAAATTAATTTCATTTATTCATAATTAAATATAGCTTTAGTGTCCCACACAAGCTGTGGGATGTAACTTATTTAAACTAAAGATAAAAGGTACATATGTATGAAACTATAAGCCAAAGAAGAAATAATAAACCCATCATTTCCTGATTCAATTATTTTCTCTCGATCTTCACCATCTTCAGTGCACCATCTTCATCTTCATCATCCACAATTGCATCATATTTCGAGTCCTTCATGTACCTGTTGACATACAACAAACATGTTGTTAGAGCTACGGGTTTTATCTCTATTCAAATGTTTATAGTTTTAAGTAGATGAATCATTTATAATAATCATAGATAAGGTACATGAAAAGGAACCATAAACAATTCAGAAAGTACACCTCAAAAGGTCATTAAGGAGAACAAGTATTGTTTTCAAAATCAAGATAGAGTAAGATAATCACTACATGATGCAATAAAAGTTGCAAACCTTAATTTTTATAACTATTTTCTAGAGTGTGTAGGAATCTTTCAAGAGAAAAAAGCTAAAAGAGATCTAGAAGTTAACCAGGTTCTTTGTCATGATTACATTTACAATTCATGATAAGAAGATACACAAACAAAGTGCATAAAGAATGATATCTTCAAGTCATTAAATGAAAATCATTCATCAATAAAAGATCAAGTACCATCAAAACTACAAATATTCAAGGTGCTAGGAAATTAAGACATCAAGTAAAACCCTTCAAGGATACAGACTAAACTGAAGGTTCATTTATGATGGTTCATAATGATCAAGAGATAGAAACAGGTATGAAAATTCTTCCAAACAGATTGCAAATACTCACGGAAATGGAGAAGCAAGTGGAGTTTCAAAACCATTATGTCATCTATTAAATATCCATATTTCCATATTTGAATAGGTAAAAGCTACACAGAGGATGTCATCCAAATAGGAATGCAATGATTATATGTCTAGAATTCATCAAAATATTGAATGAATAATCATCTTTTTGCAAAGGTTGTAGTTTCCAAACATGCTTTCAGATAAAAAGATCCATGTAGATGTAGCTGCTCTAAAATAAAATTCCAAAGATGAATTTACAATGGGGCTATACATTTTTCCTATCTACTCAAAAGAAAAGTGCCAACATCAATACCAAAATATAATAGAGTTATCACATCGAGATTTCATTCAAAAACAAACACCCAGATCCATCCATAGCTGAGAAATGAAAGCAGCTTGTGGTTTGAGAACCCAGAAGCTTCAAGAAAATGTCTCATATTCCACGGATGTGAGGAACCTTGGAATATTTTACAATAAGATACAAGCCAAAGTCGAGTTCTTACCAATCATGGTCATGTTTTTCAAACCCTCAAGCATTATTTGAATATACAAAGACCCAGAATGATTTTCAAGGTCGAGGGTGCCACAGTACCAAGAAATTGAAGAACCCACAAGAATATTCAATATTTCAGTATTAGATCAAGAGAAAGAATAAAATGGAGGTAATGTCGACACTAAAATTTTCCTCTCGTAATTTTTATTTCATTAATGTATGTATTAGGAATAGGATGTTGTTAAGTATAATTAGTAGCGCGTCGATAGAAGATAACGGCGCTGCCAATTTACACCGCCAATAATGTATAGTATGGCAATAGTCAAAAGTACAATAGGAATGTTGTGGTAAAAAGTAAATAGTTGTCGTAAGTGGTCCAGTAATGTTAAAATGTCAAAGTTGGGGTAAGAAGAAAAGTAGGGTCTACATGATTAGGAAATAGAAATATTATATTGGTAATAAGGACAAGGAGTGAGTTCATAAATATTTTGTATATTTTATTTGTAAAAAGTCTAAAAATGTGGAACCCATGTGAAATGATAAGGTTTATCTTATCTTAAAAGATAAGCTTACATATATAGATAAGAGTTAAGGTATGGAATATGCTTCGTCAGAGTGGATTTCTTATCCTATCTTAGAGATAAGATGGATAAGCCTAGAAGTCTATAAATAAAGAGGCCACCCCCCTCATTTAGCATAGAAGGAAGTAGTGAGAAATATTGTATGAGTATGTGTGTAAAGGAAGCCATCAGTTTAAAGGTGTGTTGAAGAAGCCATTAAGAGGTGTAATTGTGAAGTTTCTCCCATAGTATTGGTGGAATGCAAGTGAAGTCAATAACACTTGAAGTACCTCATGAGTGAGATTGTAACAATTTCATGCTAATATTATAATTTACTCTGATATTTCAGATTTATCATCATTCATTTTTATCATAGTCTATGGTATTCTTGTGTTATGTTTGTTGTTGTGTTTCCAGATTACATCCACCAAACTAAAGGCTGTGCATTAGTAAATAATCATAGCACGAGGAGTTCCCAGTGAAGAATTATCATAGTGCCGGATTGGTGATGACATTTTGGTTCCGTTGCTGGGACCATTCCTCGTTGGTGGATTTTCTAGAGAGATATTCCCACTTAGTCAAAAATCAATTGGAGGGTAACCTTATTTTTATTGTGCATAGTAGTTACCATGGTAAAGTCATTTTTGCCATGAATAGTAGTTACCATGGTAAAGTCATTTTTGCTATGAATAGTATTTATCACAGTAAAGTCACTTTTTACCGTGAATAGTATTTACCGCAGTAACTTCACTTTTTACCGTGAATAGTATTTACCACAGTAACTTCACTTTTTACTGTGAATAGTGTTTACCACAGTAAAGTCAGTTTTTACCGCAGTAAGTCAAGTTTTACCATAGTTACCGTGGTCATTTCTATTTTACTGTAGAAAGGTGTAAAGTCACTTTCTATTATAGTGATTCCAATTATTTGTGCACATAATTCTTGTTGATTGTACTTGTGGGTTGGTATTTTATAGTGGTTACTTTTGAAAATAGGGAAGATTCCTATTTTTTCAGCCCAATCTAATGAAGATGCTTCCTCTTTCATTCAAGAGTTTAAACGATCTTGTATTTGTAATGGCCTTATAAGAAGGGAACAATGGACTGAATTTTTTCCTACCTTTTTGGATGGTTCAACACTTAGGTGGTTTGAAACACTAGGTGAAAATGTGAAAAATTCATGGGATTTATTAACTGAAAGTTTTCTTGAAGAATTTGGTGATCAACAAAAATATGCAGATCTCATGATCGAGATCACAAAGCTATCCCAAGGAGAGAAGGAGAAGATAAGGGATTATCATGCTCATGTTCTAGAGCTAAGGAGGAAGCTCGATGCCCAGATCCAAAAGGAAGGATTAACGGATGGGTTGATGAATGGAATGGATAATCTCCTATGTAAGCACTTCATTCTTGGGATGACGCCAGAGATCAGACAACGAGTGAAGTATGACTGCCCAACTACCATTGAACAAGCAAATGAGATTGCAAGAAGGCAAGAAGAAAGCATGGAAGAGGAGCCCAAAGAAATTGTTGCTAAAGTAGAGCCTACACCAACACCTTTGGTCCGAATCCACAACCATTCCCAAAGTGAGTACAAATATTTCTCCTAGTACATCTACCGAGTATGAAGATCTGCTCAAAAAGATGGGTAAGTTAACTATTAATCTTCTTCAAGGAAAAGAATTTAGTTCTCAGGGAGGAGATAGAGGTCTAAAAATAAATATTTCTGAAGTTGTATGTTATGGTTATTATAAAAGGGTCATTATAAGTATAATTATCCGAGATAGAGCTTCTACATCCGTGAAGGAGATAATGATAAAGGAAAAGCACTGTGAATTCTTTTGATGTAGTAGATAAGAGAAGAAATAATGAAGTAGATGTGTTTGTAACAAAAAGAAAGAAAGAAAAAGATAATCAAGATGGAAATGACCCTAAGAAGATGAAAGGAGAAACTAGTAAGAAACATAGGAGAAGAAAGTTGGGTGTGCAGGATTTTCTGATTTCACAGGGGCAAGGACCATACTCCATCTTGGAAGATCTATCCAAAAGGCTTGCAAATATTACATATGGTCAACTCTTGGCTATGTCTTCTGAGAAGAGGCGGGAGTTGCGAAGTGGACTCAATGCTCGACAAAGGAAGGAGGTTGAGGTCCCTATTTTGGAGGCAGAGGCGGATACCTATGCTCCACAAGCTGAGGTATTATGTAATGGTATTTCAATTCATGATGTCTTATTTGATGGAGGTGCTGCAGCAGCTTAATGTAATGACCAGTCTCAGTAATGAATATGTTGGCTTTAAAAATTGATCGCCCTTCAACACTTATGAACTAAGGTCATTAAATAAAGGAAAAACTAAACCAGAAGGTGTAGTTTCAAATGTGGCAATATCTATTATGGGTGTTGTATGTGTGGTAGACTTTCAGGTGATGAAAAATGGTACTATTGCATACCCAATGCTGCTGGGAAGACCATGGCTAAGGAGAGTTCATGCAAGAAACTACTGGAATGAAGGTTTCATGACACTTGGATGTGGTAGAGAAAGGGTGAAGATAAACGTGATCCCTCGACATCATAAGGTAGAACCTGTGGATTCACGTGATGAAATTGATGAGTGGATATCCTCTGATTAGTCTAGTACCAGTGAAGTGGACAATGGAGATGAAGAAAGTGAGGTTGATGTTTCAGTAATGGATATCCTTCTAGTCACACCAACTCATGACCCCGTAAAATTATCAGAAGAAGAATTTGATGATCGTCTCCAACAAATAAAGATTGGTGATGTTGTGATGGAGAGTGAGAAGGAATTCTACCTCTAGCTCTTTCGAAGGTACATACACATATTCACTTTTGATTACAAGGAACTCCATCAAGTAAGTTGGGTAGAACATTCTATTGGGCTAGTAGATGGTGTTAAGCCCATAAAGCAAATGCCATATAGAATGAATCCTAATTTTCCCAAGATTGTAAAAGAAGAAATAGATAAGTTGTTTGATGTAGGATTCATATTTGCTTTGTGGAGAATTCAAAATGGGTTTCTCCCATTTTGATCTCAATAAAAAAGAATGGGAAGCTATGCATTTGTGTTGATTATAGGAATCTCAATAAGGAAACAAAGAAGGATCATTACCCTCTTCCATTTTCAGATCAGATCTTGGATGAAGTAGCTGGCCAAGAGTGTTATAGTTTTGCTGATGGATATAGCGGCTACAACCAAGTTCATATAGCAGAGAAAGATCTGCTGAAGACCACGTTCACCACTCCTTGGGGAACGTTTTCTTATAGAGTTATGCCTTTTGGGTTGTGTAATGCTCCAACAACATTCCAACGTTTGATGAATAGGGTGTTCGAACCCTACATTGGGACCTTCATCAGAGTATTTTTGGATGATTTTTGTATCTATGGGAGCAAGTTGGACCACCTGCACCAAATGGAGAAAGTATTTCAAAGGTTAGATGAAGCAAAAGCCTCACTAAACCCTACAAAGTGTGTCTTTGGATGTTCTAAAGGTGTTTTGTTAGGGCATGTTATATCCAGAGATGGTATTGGTACTGATCCTGATAAAGTTTCAAAAATCAAAGAGTTACCATTTCCTATGAGTAGAAGTAAGTTGAGATCATTTTTAGGCCATGTGGGTACTATAGAAGGTTCATCAAGAATTTCTCAAAGATTGCATGACCACTAACCCAGATTCTTGAAGAAGGATGTTACTTATGAACTAGGAAATAAGGCACACGAAGCTTTTGGACAATCAAGGAAGCCACGTGTCTCACCTGCTTTTAAAGAATCCAAATTGGAGCAATCCATTCATTATGTACACTGATGCCTCAGATGCAGCACTATGAAGTACTTTGAGCCAAAAGGATGAAAATGGGAATGAACATCCAATTTACTTTGGGAGCAGACAAATGAGCAGTGCTGAGGTAAATTATACTGTAACTGAAAAAGAGGCTCTAGCTATCATTTTTGCTATAAAGAAGTTTAGAAATTACTTGCTAGGGAAAAAATTTCTAGTTGTAATAGATCATCAGGCTCTAAAATATATTGTAAATAAGCCTAACCCATCAGGGAGGATAGCAATATGGATAATTTTGCTACAAGAATTTGAATTTGATATTATAGATAGGCCAGAAAGAAGTTTGTCAATGGATATGCACTCTCTCGAGCCTATGATGGTTTAGGATCATCTTGTGATGATGATGATTTCCCGATGCAAAGCATTGTTATCCTTGACACAATCCCTAGTGAATACATAGATATTTGGAATTATCTGAATGAATTCAAGTTTCCCGATGGTGCCAATGCAAAGACTCGACTAGAGAAAGATTACTCAAGCCGGTCATCCATATTCTATTCTCGCATGGAGTATTATTTTGAATAGGACTCGATGGACAAGATAAGAGGCGCTTGGATGTGATCAAGGGAAGGAACTACTAGAAGAATTCCACAATGGTACATGTGGAGGGCACTTCTTTGGAAAACTTACAGCAAGAATGATCTTGGATGCAGGTTATCACTGGCCCACTCTTTTTAAAGATTGTTATAATTATTGTAAGACATGTGATATTTGTCAAACACATGGTAACCGTAAGACTTCATCAGCTCCATTATGCCCTATTCTTCCACTTGGTCCCTTTGAAAAGTGGGGAATAGACATTGTAGGTCCACTTCCAACTACCTCAAGCCAAAATAAGTATATTGTAGTTTCCACAGATTATTTAACCAAGTGGGTTGAAGCTAGGCCATTGAAAACAACTTCCATAGATGAAGTAGCAAGGTTCATATATGAACGCATTGTCACCAGATTTGGTTGTCCATTAGAAATTGTAATAGATCAAGGAAGCCACTTCATTAATGAGGTGGTAGAAGCCCTAGTCAATAAGTTTTCTATTAAGCACAGGAAGGCAACAACATACAAGCCAAGCACAAATGGACAGGTGGAATGAACAAATTTTGTCTTGTGTCAAATTCTAGCAAAAGATGCAGCCTTGCAGGTACAAAATTGGGATAAAAGGATTCATGCAGCATTGTGGGCATATAGGGCAACATCAAAGTCAGCAACAGGATACTCCCCATTTCAGTTGGCTTATGGAATTGATCCAGTTATTCCTATTGAGTTTGATATTCCCACGGTCAGAGTAATGAAAAATGAAAGAATGGATGAAAGTGATTCAGTAAAAGAAAGGTTGGTACATCTTCATTTTCTAGAGGAAATGAGGGAAATAGCTAAGGATACAAGCTATAAGAAGAAAATGAAGCAGAAGGAATACTTTGATCAAAAGATCCGGTGGTCTCCATTTCATGTGAATGACTTGGTTCTAGTATATGATTCCGTATACAAAAAAGAAGACAAAGAAAATTTCTTTCAAAATGGATGGGGCCCTACAAAATAAAGCAGCATTTGCATGAAAATGGTACGTACTAATTGGAGGAATTTGATGGCACTCCCATTACGAAATGGGTCAACCATGACAAGTTGAAGATTTTCCAAGCACTGAAATAGTCTACTCCAAGGACGGAGTAGAAGAAGCTAGGAAGGGGGAAGATGTCGACACTAAAATTTTCCTCCATAATTTTTATTTAATTAATGTATGTATTAGAAATAGGATGTTGTTAAGTATAATTAGTAGTAGCGTCCGATAGAAGATAACGGCGTTGCCGCGATCTGATGACCGCCAATAATGTATAGTACGGCAATAGTCAAAAGTACAATAGGAATGTTGTGGCAAAAGTAAATAGTTGTCGTAAGTGGTCCAAAGAATGTTAAAATGTCAAAGTTGGGGTAAGAAGAGAAGTAGGGTCTACATGATTAGGAATTAGAAATATTATATTGGTAATAAGGACAAGGAGTGAGGTCATAAATATTTTGTATATTTTATTTGTAAAAAGTCTAAAAATGTGGAACCCATGTGAAATGATAAGGTTTATCTTATCTTAAAAGATAAGCTTACATGTATAGATAAGAGTTAAGGTATGGAATATGATTCGTCAGAGTGGATTTCTTATCCTATCTTAGAGATAAGATGGATAAGCCTAGAAGTCTATAAATAAAGAGGCCACCCCCCTCATTTAGCATAGAAGGAAGTAGTGAGAAATATTGTATGAGTAAGTGTGTAAAGGAAGCCATCAGTTTAAAGGTGTGTCGAAGAATCCATTAAGAGGTGTAATTGTGAAGTTTCTCCCATAGTATTGGTGGAATGCAAGTGAAGTCAATAACACTTGAAGTACCTCATGGGTGAGATTGTAACAATTGCATGCTAATATTATAATTTACTCTGATATTTCCGATTTATCATCATTCCTTTTTATCATAGTCTATGGTATTCTTGTGTTATGTTTGTTGTTTTGTTTCCAGATTACATCCACCAAACTAAAGGTTGTGCATTAGTAAATAATCATAGCATGAGGAGTTCCCGATGAAGAATTATCATAGTGTCAGATTGGTGATCTTGATACCCACGTCAAGATCATCATTGTAGTTAGGTGTGGTTCATCACCACATACCTCCTTGGAAGAGTTAGCTTGTTTGTATTATATCACTACAATTTCGATATTTATGTCTTATTTCTTGTAAACTCGACATAAATACCTATATTGTAAGATTACACTTTGCACACATTTTTAACTATTGCTAGCTATAATTTGAGGTCTTTTGGTTCGATTCTATTATTTACCTTGATTTCAAAGAGTTCTAAGTGTTACCAGTTGTGCGTGTTATATCAGTAACACCTCGATATCAATACTTCACTTTCTCGTAAAGTGGGTTAACATATCTTGGTGATATTGTTGTGTCATTCACAAATTGTAATTGGCACTTTTTGAGATATAGGTCTTAATTGGGTTTGAGCTTGCTCGTCGTATATCTTGATTGGGAGAACACATTGACTTATTGTATTTACTTATGTTTTGTTCATCCCCTTGAATTTGGCATAAGTGAAGACATATTGTTAATCGTCTTGTGATGTGAACTACTTTGAAACGTAGTCTAGGAGGTACTTCATTTAAACAGGTCTCAATACCAAACACTTGTATCATTGGTGATTTTATCACTATATCACATTGCTATTCTCACATTGTTTATTTATTCATACTCTTAACAAGTACATCTTTCATTTCACTTAGGGGTGATCATTAAGTTTTAAGCAAATTTACAACTTACGCTAGTGAAGCTATTATGAAAACATGGCTCCCAAAACACATCTAGGGTTAAAGCAACATACATATGAGGAACAAAAAGTGTAAGCTTGGGAAACCTCTAGTAGACAAGGGTCAAACCCCTTCATTAGACATGATCTAGGACCATTGTTTTCTGCAGAAAAGGAAACAGAAGAGATGGTAAACCACATTGGAAACAAATTAGAGTCACCATGTGTGGACTTTGATTTTGACCCTACTCTACTAGACAAGTTTCTTTTCAGGAACAAAGATAGAGTGTTGGCACAGGTCATCGAATTAGGGACCAAGTTACCTATCGATAATGAACCCATACTACCTACAAATGATGCTACTGAGGAAGAACGCCCCCTTATCAACATGGAATATATTCTAAAAGCCAAGCATGCTTCCACTTCTTATGTGAAAAATGATATAATAGTAGGGCATAAAATACCCATCATCAACGTGCCATGAATAAATAAGATAGAACATGAGATAGAGGAATAACCTCCATAGTACAAAGAGGAGGAACCTTCAGAAGAAGAGGCTATAAATCAAGCCACAATCCAACAACAAATCAGTAACCTAAGCTGACAACTATCTTTGCTTACTTCCCATGTACAGAAAGATGCAAACAAGAACATTCAAAAGTTGAGGCCTAAGGTTAAGATCACCAAACCCCATCGGGGAAAACAAGGAGAAGAAGACATAGGGTATCATCACGTTTACATCCCCGTTTCACCCACTAAAGAACAATTTCTCACACAGGAAGTACAATCTATGAAAGCAACACTTGTGAGCTTACAAGAGAGTAATATAGGGAGCATCAGGAAATATCAATATGAAGAATTACGCCCCTATCCTTTTGACAAGACAATGACCCTTCAACCCTTTCCAAAGAAATTCAATATGCCAAAGTTTAACAAATACAAAGGAAAAGGAGACCCAAGGGATCATGTTAAATATTTTTACATGGCATGTCAAGAGGTGTCTTATAGTGATAATTACCTCATAAGGCTTTTCCCCAAGAGTCTTGGAGGTCAAGCATTGGAATGGTTTATGTGCTTACCATGAGGATCAATTTTTACCTAGCCAGAATTGGTTGAAAAATTCATGCGTCGCTTCTCATATAACATAGAGAGTGACATCACCATGGAAAACTTGTGCGGTGCCAAGTAACACCCAAATGATACCTTCACTAGCTTCCTCCAACGATGGAGGGGGATAGGTAGTCACTTCCCTTGTGCTTTTCCTGAAAAGTATCTGGTTAGTATTTTCATTCCCAATCTCAACCCGGATATAGCTTTCCACCTCTAAATGCATTGTGTCCATACTTTTGAGGAGGTTATTGAGAAAGGGATTCATATAGAAAAGGCTCTCATTGCCAAAGGAACCCTCAAAGGCCAATCTAAAGACAACCAAAGTGTCAAACACATGGAAAAGCCAAAGATCTTCAACAAAAAAAAATGTGGTGGGAGACGAAATTATGATTCCAAACACATTCAAATGGTCCAAACTGGTCAACCTTTTAAACTGACTAAGGGCCTAATTCAACCACCACCAAAGGGAAGAACATTCACTTGTCTCAATGAACCATTTTCAGTCATACTAAAATAGTTAGATGCGGCCCACATGATGACCTACCCTACAACACAACCATTTGATGACACCGCTCCTAAACCTTTCATGGTATAAGGAGCATGAATATTGTGAAATGAATCGTGTTAAAGGACATAAGATAGACAAATGTCTATGGCTTCGCCACTATATTTAGGAGCTTATTGACAATGGGGAGATAGAGGTGGATAACCCTAGCAAAACACAAACACCAAATGAGAAAATGGGGATTTGTAAAGAACCATTCCCCAAGCATGAAAAGTCAGAAAAGGAAAAGCCAGATTGGGGAGAGTCATCCCAAATATATAAAGCTGTGAATTAATTGTATACCAAGAGAGATAACAATCATTATGATTCACTTATTGGATATATTCACTCTCCTATCGACCGTGTCAATACCATCTGGATCAAGGGAAAGGACTGCGTTGTGGTAACAAGGCATGCCCGCCTTGTGATTCTAGAACCCTCTCCGTTATCCCCACAAATAGGTAAATATAACCTTCTAGAATAACTTGAGAAGACGTTTGCTAAGATCTCGATCTTAGATCTTCTCAAGATATCCAATGTGCATAAGGGCTTTTTTTATCAAACTTTTCAATGGTTGGGAGTGCCTTTAGAAGTCGATCCTGCACACCTTCAAGTTGTGGTGGAAAACATTACACCAAGTGATCATCTCACTTTCAACCATAGGGAGGTCCCTACCAAGAATCCTACAAATAATCTTCCCTTATACATTGAGGTAGTTGTCACCTATAGGAAAATCAAACAAGTGCTTGTGGATAATGGATCTATATTGAACATCTAGCACGCTTAAATTGGTCAAACAATTGGGACATATGGAGGCCGATCTTGAGTCCCATATCATCACTATCATCGCATATGACAACGCAGAAAGAGAGTCAGCATGCACGATTACGCTGCCCATGGAAGTGGGTCCCACTTGTCATCAGGTGAAGTTTCACGTCCTAGACTTAGAACTTCCATATAATATGCTTCTAGGCCGACCATGGATTCATGCCATGCAAGCCGTGCCATCAAAATTTCATCAATGCATCAAGTTAAAGCATGAGGGACATACGGTAACAATACCAAGAGATTCAGAGCCCTTTCCTCATTATAGAGCCCTCAATAGCTTTGCGACAAAAGGGTACATACACATGTCCCTCTGCAGATATAGTCATTCCTCTTCAGTCTAAGGCTAAGGAATCTCGGGTGGATTCAGATTCTCTTAGTTCTTATGCTCATGGGGCGTCCACTCCAACATCTCCATTCGATTCATGGGAGATGAAAATCCTAAAATATGGCTGTGGGGAGTATAATGTACAACAAGTTCTCTTAGTCTCTGACCTCTCATTGTCACCCAAGACTAGAGGTCGACCCAACTACCGCTTCAAGAGACCTAGAGAAGAACACACTATTGGGTCATTCCTACCTGGAGGCTTGTTAGCTGAGGAAAAATTGCTTAACCCACCTATAACTTGGGTCCCTAAGGAGACAACCATCTTGTTATCAAACCCAAAAAAATGAAAAATATAGTAGAATGATGTACTCCATGGGCTACAAAGGCCTAGGATGTGGGAGGAACGAATGAGGACAAAGAGAACCAGCCCCTCTTCCACATTTCAAAATAGAAATATATAGCACTGGGATTTACCCCTATGGAGCACACCCCAATGATCAAGATGTGACTTGTTCTGAGTGCGAGGATAACTTTGATTACCTAAACAACGATACGGATTCCCATTGTAGCCTGTATGAGGATCTAGCCTCCATGAACCTTTTCATGAACAATGTTTTCCTGACCATAACCCCCACCAAACCAACCCTTGACCTTGTGTACCCTTCCCTTGTTGAATGGGACCAAAAACATTACGTGCCACTAGATTTATTCGAGAATGAAGAGGCTATTACATAGTTCATGGGCATAAGGGATATAATTCCCATTGGAGATCACAAGAAGGGTTTCTTTATCAACTTAGACACCTGCACCTACTTTGGTGAGGAGGTTGAACTTTGTGGTCAACAAAATTTAAAGAAAAGTGAGGGCAAGATTTCTGAAGAAAATCCTTAGAAAAAATTGAAGTCTAAGTCACACAGTGAAAACCTCTTTGAGGCACTGGTTGACCACCAAATAAGAAAATCAAAGGACAAAAAAAGTGACCACGCTAAGGATGAAAATCTCGTGGAGACATCCTTGGATGAAGATCTCAACCTACCTCCTGATCCTACGTGTATGGAGGATTTATCAAAAATTTTAGTCGAAGAAACCATTGACGTCAACATTGGTACAGAAGAAGATCCCAAGATAGTGAAAATGGGGGCATCACTCTCGGATAGAGAGAAAAATACGTTCACTATGTTGTTGTGAGAGTTTATTGATGTGTTTGCATGGTCTTACAAAGACATGCCTATCTTAGATCGAACTTTGGTCATACACAACCTAGTTGTGCACGTAGACACTAAGCCTATCAAATAGAAGCTCTGAAAGATGCATCCAAGAGTGGCTTTGTTGGTTAAATAAGATTTGGAAAGATTACTTGTAGCAGGATTCATTAGACCAATTGATTATTCTGAATGGATATTGAACATTGTTCCTGTCCAAAAGAAACCTATAGGCATCCGAATCTACACGGATTTTAGGGATATCAATAAAGATTTCCCTAAAGATGACTTTTCGTTGCTCAACATTGACAAGATTGTTGACTCAACAGTAGGGTATGAAATGCTATCACTCATGGATGGATTTTCAGGTTATAATCAAATTAAGATCGCTGAGGAGGACCAACACAAAACAACTTTCACAACTCCTTGGGGCACCTTCTACTATCAGGTGATGCCGTTTGGCCTTAAGAATGTAGGAGAAACTTATCAGAGGGCCATGATAGTAATCTTTCACGATATGATTCATGATATCATGGAGGACTACGTAGATGACATCCTGGGAAAGTCCAAAACAAGAGAAGATCATACTATTATTTTGTGGTGTATCTTTGAATGCCTACGTGAATACAAAGTGAAATTGAATCCAAAGAAATGTGTGTTTGGTGTGTTATCTAGGAAACTATTGGGCTTCATCGTGTCAAGACCAGTGCTCGAGGTAGATATCTTGTTAAAGTGTATGCCATCACTAAAATGCCACCACCTGAGAATATCAAGCAATGCATAGATCAGCAAGGGAAAATTAAAGCCATTCGCCGCTTTATCTCCCAGCTAGCGGATAAATGTCACTCATTCACCCATTTTCTTAAAAAGGACGTCGCTTTGCTTTGGGGACTCGAGCAACAACAAGCCTTTTCTTTGCTTAAGCAATATCTGGCTAATCCACCTATCCTCATGCCTCTTACTTCAGGAGAACCACTTTTTCTCTATATTTCCACTACACAATATGCTATTGGTGCGCTACTCACCCAATGCAACCTTAGCCATAAAGAGAAAGTGATGTACTATCTGAGTTGCACCTTCATTTCTTATGAACTTAATTATCCTCAGATTGGAAAGGCATGCTTGGTTGTTGTTTTTACCTTTCAAAAACTTCACCATTACCTGCTGAATACTAAGACCAAGATCATATCCAAGGTTGACCCACTCAAGTATTTGTTGTCCAAATCCGCCCTCACAGGTAGAATGGCTAATTGGATCATTCTACTCAGTGAGTTTGATATAGATTTTTTCCATCAAAAATTTGTTAAAGGGAAAGTACTTGCAGACCAGTTGGTGGAAGCACCCTTGCAAAGCACGAAACCTTTGAGTCTGGATCTGCTAGACGCCTCCTTTCTCTACATTGAAGAATCTTCCGTGTGGCAGATACATTTTGATGGATCATTTACATTTCATGGTTCAGGTGCAGGAGTTGTCCTTGTTACTCCTTCGGGTGATCCTATACCGCAGGCTTTCCACATGGCCTTCCCTTGCACAAACAACATTGCGAATATGAAGCACTCATTGCAGGGATGAAGCTAGCCATCAAGTGGAATGTTCATCTTGTTAATGTCATAGCTGATTCGCAGCTAATCATTAAACAGGTTAATGATGAGTATAAAGTTAATGATGACAGGCTCATACCTTACAAAAAGTTCATGGAAACTCTAAAGGAGTATTTTTTGTGCATCGCCTTTGAGTAAATCTCAAGAGCACAGAACCGATCAGTAGATGCTATGGAAACGGTGGGATCTATGCTTCTTATTCCACCAAGGAACAATGATATGCCATTATTCATAGAAAATCTATGCCAACCCACATATGACATGTCAGAATCTTGCCCGGCTTGTGAGGTTGTTGGTCCCTATTCCCCGTGGTACGAACCCATTTTCACCTATCTTAAGGACAATACTTTCCCTCCCAATATCTCCTACTTTGAAAAGTAAAGTATGATTCACCGATAGCCTGTTACACCCTTTTAGGAGGTACACTTTATCGTCGTGGCTATGACGGGGATTTTTGACATTGTCTGGATGTGACAGAGTCAATCTAGGCAATTAAGGAAGTGTACGAAGGAGTATGTGGAGCACATACAAATAGAATGGTCTTGGCTAAGAAACTGTTGAGAGTAGGTTACTATTGGCCTACCATGGAAACTGATTATTGCAATTATGTTAGAAAATGTGTGCTTTGCCAAAAGTATGGAAATTTCATCCATGCTCCATCATAGCCATTACAACCGATAACTATCCCATGGCCATTCTCGAAGTGGGGACTTGATCTAATAGGGAAACTTACTCCTACCTCATCTGATGGTCAAACACATATCATCATAGCTACAAAATGTTTTACAAAATGGGTGGAGGCTGTCCATTTAACCTATGTCATAGGAGCACAGATTTCTAAATTCATCACGAATCACATTATTTGCTAATATGGCATTCCTACAGCCATTGTTACAGATAATGGGAAGTCATTTAAGAAAAAAAGTGTGAAAGGTCTTTGCCAACGGTTCCAAATTAGATTAAAATGGTCCACGCCATATTAACCTCAAGGTAATGGACAAGCTAAGGCAACAAACAAAACCTTGGTAAGGATAATGGAGAAAATGGTTAGCAAAACAGGTTGAAATTGGAACCTACAAATCCATCCAGCGCTTTGGGCCTACCAAACATCCATTTTCACCCCTACGGGTGTGACACCATATTCCTTAGTGTTCAGGATAGAATCTATCATCCCCTTAGAGATTGAAATTCCATGCCTATGGATCTCTCTTCGAGACTATCTGGATAAGGATGAAGATTATTGAGTGGCGAGACTAGTTGAGTTAGAACTACTGGATGAGAGGTGCATTCACACCCTTAATCACCTGAAGGTGTATCAACATAGAGTCTCCAATAACTAAAACAAGAGAATCATCCCTCATCAATTTGAGGTTAGTGATTTAGTTATGAAGTAGAACTAGTTCAACACCAGAGTAGAGCGAGAAAAGAAAGGGAAGTTCGAACCACATTGGTTAGGACTCTATGTCATAATTTCCAAATATGGCACTAGGGCATACAAACTGGCTCACCCCAATGGTGATGAGCTCCAGGATCCTATGAAATCTATGCACCTTAAGAGGTTCTATGCTTGAACACGACGCAAAGAAGGTTTAAAATGATCTAAAATATCAAACATACAAAAAAATCAAGAAAATTAGAAAAAGAAAAAGAGAAAATAGGTCATCCATTAGTGAAAACCACGTAATTGTGGCACTTTGGACAAGTCCTTGGGTGAAAACCAGTTTCCGGCACCTTGGGAGGATTCATTGTTCACAAGCATTCTGTATTAGAAGGGTAGTTGTCTTTCACCTAGGATGGGTCCTGCCTTTGAGATTCCTTGTGTGCACCATCCTATCCAGCCTTGATCCGGCTTTGCCATCTTCTATTTATCTATGAGGGACATGGTCTTTTGTTATTTCCCATCTTACGCTAGGGGAAACTCAACGACTTCCCCTTCTTGTTCATAAGCGCGTGCCATCTTCCCCATATATTCCCCATCTAACATCTTATCCATGCTTTCTGGTTACTACTGCACATAGTTTGGAAAACCGTTAGAAAGCATAAAAACAATAGAAAATTGTTTCGTAAAACACAAAAACAATAGAAAATTGTTTCAGACAACACAAAAACAATAGAAATGTGTGTCGAAAACACAAAAACAATAGCAAATTGTTTCACTAAAACCTAAACAATAGAAAATCGGTAAATACAAACGTATCTTACAAAAACATTTACTTGCATTGTCTTGTTTTCTTGCTTTGCTTATTGCTTGTATAGTGTTTTGCATGTTTACTTTTGAGTTGTTTGTTACTTGGGTGTACTTTTTCATAGTTCATCTTTTCTTGCTTAGATTAGAGGTATTTTTGTGTGTGCGTATTGTAGTATGTTTTTCTATACTTGATATATTTTAGGAATTCATGGTGTATTTGTGTTAATTCATTATGTTCTTTCTTGGGAATTTGGTTGTGTTTGTTACTTGTTAATAAAGCATGGTGACTCATGGTATATTGAATTAATTCATGATGTTCTTTATTAGCATTTGGTGGTGTTTCTTGCATGTGCTCTATTTTGTTATCATTCACATCATATTACCATTATTATCATCACATCTAACATCATCTATACATCATATATAAACAAAATGCTAAGTTTTACATCATGCATGTATACTTCACTAATCATCACATATCGTATCATCAATGGGGGCAAGAGGGGTTACGCATAATAAAAAATCTATCCCCCCTCACACTAATATCATCATATCATCCCATCCATATACATCAAAGTAACACATGAGAAATAAATTTGGTATCATCTAAGGATCTATCATCTAACCAAACACATGTATATACATCTAACATTAGGATAATGTACATGCAAAATGTTGAATCTGATAATATCATCACATTGTCCATAAGTGTTGAATCAAAACACCAAACAAACGTCACACACAATAGGAATCCACATAGAATAATTTATGGAAAAGGGTATTTCACATCATAGAAGTATGCCCACTCGTGTCACATGCATCAGAGTAAAAACATAATCAAGTACATCATAACATCATCCATAAGTGCAGAATCAAACAAATGTAACATGCATCGAATCTAATGCAGGCAACATGCCCACTCAAAATATTAAACACGATTCATGTCCCATCATAAATTAATTCCCCATGAGTTTACAGACAAAGCAAAAACCATCTAGATACATGTATCAAAACAAGACATACATCATCTCATCAACATGTGAGTCTGGGCCAAAATAGAGAAGTCCTCCTATATATATGTGTGTGTCAAATATACATCATATCAAGAAGAGCTACATACAAATCTATGCTCCATATCAAAAATGCCTTCACTGAGGTGTATAACAAGGATACATAAAAAATGTCTGTATACATACATGTAATGTCTTGATCAGTGCTCAATACAAATACATCAACGATACACAATGTCATAAAAAAGGGGGCATGTATCTAAAAAAATCAAGCCTTCATCATGAGGCATCATCGAAAATACATGTATAACTGTACATCAAAAATATGCCTTCATAAGAGGCATACATGCAAAAGAATCTGTACAATCCGCATGTGGCTATCAACCACAACTCTTGCCCTCATTGGGGCTCCCAGGTTTGTCCTCTAGACGCCTGACCTCTAGAGGCTGGGGTGGGGCTGGTTTCGTCAGTTACTCTGGAAGGGGTTGTCTGATTGATCTGGTGAATGCCTAGATCTCCGTGATCGAGTGCCTGATGCACTCGATCATGATAACTGTGGAAATGCCACTCACTACTCTAGTGGCATCACTCTATAATATGTTATCCTGTAAATCAGTGCCTCACCACAAATCCTAGTGGTGTCCCATATCAAATTTGTATCTCCTGAGGTGAGTGCTTCCTAGAGGGCAGCGTCTCTCACCAGTGACTCGGCCCAAGTTGGCCTTAGTCTATCTAGCAGCAATGACCTCTTGATTCTTCTCTGCGGTCATCGCCTGCAGCTCGGCATGAGCCTAGTCCCTCTGTGCTACTACTACCTGATAACGTGTATGCACATAATCTCTATATGCCACGACCATACGCACCTGTGACTAGGAATGATGTAGGAGGCTCAATATCTAGAGCCCCTTGTGCCTCTGTCTCTTGAATCTGGCTCCCCCATGCACCTTTGTCATCTCCTAGCCTGACCTGGGCCCGAGCCTAATCTCACCCTAAAAGTAACGCAACTATATGGGCTCGGGCCTCGTCCCACTCTACTATAGCTTTCATGCACTAGCCTCGAGCCTCATCTCTCTCTAGCTCTATCCGCATCTCTCTCGGCCTATGAGTGATGCACTGTACTGTGTTGTGGGCTGTCTATACAGCTGGATGTAAGGATGTATGTGCCCCAGGGACTGGTCCCTGAGGCGGTCTAAAAGATTGGCCCTACTAAAAAACCCTGCCTCTAGATGGTGGCATGGCTACCTGTACTGAGCCCTGTAGCCTCGGTCCTTGGGCCTGTGGGGCACCCTGTCCATCATGTGGGATCCCATTAAAAGGATCCTTGGGGTCTAGCCCTAATTCCACTGCTCTAGCTTGACGCTCTACCCCATGTCATATCTCTACAGGCGAGCGAACACCTGCTACCCAAGCTGCCTCTGGAATAGTAAGACATCAGGGTAATACTGTAGCATACCATGTTGCATAATTAACTATAGTCCCTGGGTCTCTAACCTATCGTAGTGGGTCCCATGCCTGGAGGACCACCTATGTGAAACTAGTCCGGGCTCAGGTTGCTGCGATCCGAGGCCCCATAGTCTACCTCTCAGAGTCCCTGCGAGCATACCGATATCGGCTAAGGGACACCACCGTACTCGAGACAAGATGCATTGCCGACACACTGTCCAACCCGATACAACTCCATGATGTAGCTACGAATGCCAATAAGAAAGTGCTCCACCAAGCACACACTGAGCTCTGTGGCATCATCTAGCCACTGAAAGTGTCTATATGGATGCCAAATGACGTCTATCACTGCTAACTCATCAAACTCCCACCTATATTTGAATAGGCTACCAAGGTGACCATGGATATCTCCGCTAGCTGCTATCCATGCCATGTATGATGGCTCCTCGGGATCTCAAACTTGAATGGGCCAACAGGGCATCCAATAGCTATATGATCCCATGACCATATTTGTAGTAATGATGCCAGCCCCACGGTCTTCTGACCATGGTATGTGATAAGATGCAAATCCCAGTATAAGTGGGCTAGTATACACTGCCCCCAACAATATCTCTCACCACTGTAAATGATATGAACCAGTGGCAGCAATCCTCTCGGGAACGAAGTCCCTATCTTATCAGTGAGTAGGAACCCACTGATAATCCCCATGATGTAGAGAGGTCCTCGATGCAAATACGGGTCTGAGATGCACTCGTATAAGGCTATGACCATCCCGTCATGTGGGATGTCATTAACACCAAATAAAGCACTGCACGCTTTCTCCGATCGGACTCCGTATCCGTCCTGTACTCGATCAATGTACCCATCATGGGCATGTGCAGAATCCACCACACATCCTCTATGGTCACGGTCATATCCCCTGTGGGCAGTCTGAAGCACTGACTCTTGCTATGCCATCGCTCAGCTAGTGTAGTCTCTAATCTGAGTGGTTAAAATGAATTGATTGCGATTTTTATTCACCATTCGGAAGGCCGGAAGGCCCATTTCGATCACCATTTTCTCCTCTCTGTTCACTTTGTGAAATAATTTTTTTTATTAAATAATTATTTTTTCTTTTTTTTCACCGTATTGGGGCATTTTTTGTCCAATACCCCTTTCTTCTCCCTCGGACAATTTATTGCTCCCTAGAAATTTTTATTCTTCTTCACACTCTTGTAAATAATTTTTTTTCAAATAATTAATTTTTCTTCATTTTTCCACTAAACAAGGACATTATTTGTCCTTTCTTCCACCTAGGTCACTTTTTTCACCCATAGGCCCTTCACTTTCATCTTCTACTTTCTTCTACTGTTCATCACGGTTTGAAAAGAAAACACAATAAAAACAATATAAATATCCAAAAATCCAAATACATGGCAAAATTTTTCAACAAAATCCTAAAAAGTAAAACATCCTACAAAACTGGTAACTTGCTTATTACGACTGAAACTTGTGTCTTACGCATGGAATTTTCTCCATATCCTATTGGCTTGTTTCACATCTTCCCCAATTAATACGACTCGTGGATCACTAGATTCACAACCATTCACAAAGCAAGTTACTTTCTTTGTCTGTACTCTGGGGCACTTCTGTTGCCTGGTGCTATTTTTTTGTGCACAAATGTTTTTCATGGACCCCGTGTCCATTGTCATTTCCCCTTGCATGTATCCTTGCTTGGGGCATCATTTTTAACCCTTGTCGTTAATCACAAACTTTTGGATCTCTTCAGCACTAATAACAAAACATTTGTACAACTGTCTTGACCGTTGTTGGGTTGGATATGTGTGTTCATACTTGTTTTCCCTGTTAAATGAGCTTGTTTCCTTCTCATATTGCATTACATTATTGTATGTTGTATGGAGTCATTATTTTCAGCAATGGAAAATTGTTTGTAGTATGGATTTTCATGTCATTCTACCTTTGTCGTATGATTATATTTTTCATAAGGACCGATGAGGTAGTTCCTACGGAAATATGATGACATCAAAATTGTTCCAATAAATGGTGGTTAGAGGCTAAGCTCTTCTCTCCCCTCTTCCATATTTCTTCTACACCACTTCCCTTTCACCCCTATTATTCTCTCTCATTGGGGCATCCTACCTTGTCCCCACTCTTTTACCTTTTCCTCATCTTTTTCGATCATCGATCGACTTCTTCCATCACCCCATCGACACTCGAGGGGGCATCTCTCCCTCCTACTAATTTTTCTTCTATCCCTTCAAAATTTTCCTCCATCTACTATCTTTGAAGTGGCGTCACTTATGCCACCCCAAAGAGGGGCAAATGTAGACACCTATAATTACGCCTGAGCAATTTAAATACTTAAATTACGCTAATTATCTCCTTTCCCACAAATTGACAACACATTGTCAATAGCGTCCATCTTCTCTTCTATTGTCATTAATTGATTACATTAAGCTAATTAATTAAATCACCTATCCAATGCATACCCTAATTAACGACCTTTCGTTAATTAACACCTTCTACCTAGTCTAATTAATTATTATTTAATTAATTAGCCTCCCTTCTCATTAAATCAATAAATCCCTATTTAATTGGTTTAATTCCCTTCCTAATGGTCTAAATCACACAAAAATCCCTCTAAAAGCTTATAAAAGCTTGCACATGTATTTAATTAATCATCTTGACTAATTAATACACCCCCTTTATCCATGTGAGTCACTTGAGGACAAACTAAACCCTCCTAAGGCTAACTCTACATCTCCTGTTATCCCACATTCATGAGGATGTGTTGAATCCTTTATCCTTTGGGTTATATAAAGAGCCCTCCACCTACCTTTTTACTTACACCTAAACTTTCTAAGAGAGTGAATGCAAAGCATATAACTAAGAGACTAAGAGCTTGCATTTTTCCCTTTTGAGAGTTCATCATCTTGAAGAGTTAAGCCTCTTTCTGAAAGTGCTTAGGTCATATGGGAGGTGTCAAAAGGGTCTTGTAGCCCAACTTTGATAAGCTCCCATTCCTAGGTTCTTGGAAATATCAAGGACAACCACATTTGATTTCCATGGAGCTTATTTAGGTCCATTTACTTATTTGTTGGTAATCTAGAGAAGTAGAGGTTTAAATACTTTAGCATGTTAATTCAAAGTTAATGCATTATGCTAAGTATTAATCTTGTTTAGCTCTCATCTTTGATGGTATTTAGATTTTTTCATTAGATTTGTTATAGAACTATTTAGGTGTTAGTTATCATTCATCTAACTTAGCTAAAAAGAATAAAAACATGCACACACCTTCTCTTTTGTAAAGATTCCTTAAGGACCTGGTGAATCAAGTTTCACCCTGACCCACCTCCCACCAAAATAATTCATTCAAAACAACCAATCCTACCTGTACTACCCCTATTTGTCCTGTGTGCATACAAATGCATCATCTTTGTTATCAAAACATGTAGAAGCAATCGGGTCCCAAATGTCTTTAGTAACCTTTGCCTTGTGAAAATATCCTCATGATCTGGAAGTGACAACTTGTGAGAGTCGAATTTGGTGTGTTGATCATATTTTCCCAAGGTCTTCTCTATAAAATTTAGGTAAAAGAAGGATTTATCATTGTTATTCAATAACAAAGGTTACAAAATAGGTTCTCTTACCTTGGTTAAAAGGCACAACATAAAATAGTTAAGATCAAATCACATCCTTTTAAGGTGCTACCCACTCCTTTCAAAACCTGAGTGCTAACAAGTCAGATATATTGCTTCCCTGGCTACAAAATGACATACATGATTATCCATCTGCCTCTGAGTGTCCTATCAAATCCATGATGCTGCTCAGTATTTGAAGGAGATTAAATTTGGGTACCAGCAGGGTTCACATTAAATCCTACACAACTTTAAGTTATGATATTTTGTGGGATTAGGAAATAAAATAAAAGAAGGGTGTGTAGGGGTCAAGTAAATTGAAAGGGGTGTGTAGACCTTTTAATGTAACATTAGAAAATGTCTAGTAGGGTAACCATGATAAGAATTAAATAAATAAAATGTCTAGCTAGTGATTAATTAATTGGGTAAATAAAATTAGTACAGAGCAATTAATAACATGAATTGGGTAAGGATAGTAATTGTTTATACTTTTTTTTAAAAAGTTATCCTAATTTTTAAAATAACATTTGGTGTATTTTTCCATGTCCAGAGGTGGGGCGTTACACATTGCCTAGCGAGGATAACAGTGCACGGAGCTCCTATCACCCTTGGGTGCCACTATCCTCTTTGTATTTAACTATTTTGGTGTTTTCTAATTGTTTGAGCATATTATCATTTTTAGTAGTCTTCCTTTTTGGGCTTAATTATGAAATTCAAGAAAGGGAATCTTATAAAAATAAAGTTATGTGATCATAATAAGGGACCAAAAACTGAGCACTGTCTATCATCACCTAAGTTTGCATCCATGAAACATCTAAGAGATCCATTACATCCATATAGGTCCATCAAAATGGACAAAAGGTTAATCTTCTATATCACGCTTCATAGGAGGAGAGTTCCCTCTATTCCATGCACACATTTATTACATTTTACATCTAGCTACTTAGTCATTATTCTAATTGCGACACGCATAAGAGAAACCTAGGGAACAATTCTCCACACACACACACATAGAACTACATTGTATATGAGATGTGTTTCAATGCTTAGTTATAATTCCAACATTTTGGAGGCTGAGAATAATCCAACCTCTCATTCTGAATCTTTCTTTTTTGGGGATTTGATATGTATTTTAGGTTTTATAGGTTCAATCTTCATTGCAGGTTTACAGTAAATTCAGAGATCTTGATGTGACCTCGAGCAATCAAAAGTGAAAAAATTTGAACAGCTTGCTTACACATCGAGGAAGTTTTCTGAGCATTTGCACGAGACTTAGGTTCCCGTAAACAATAATACGGCTCCCACGGGCGTTGTTGTCCCTATATAGGGGCCCCAGTCTAGCCTAATTCTCCATATCTAAATTTTCCAAGGCTTATCTGGGATGCTTATCCATTTTTGTTAAGCTAGTCAGAGCCTCATTACAATTCATATTTCATTGTGAATCAACTAAGAAATTTTACCCTTTTTTGGATGTCAGGGTTTAATTATTTATTGCTAAGTTACTGAGGTGTATTTTTTTGTATTTCAATCTTATCCATCTACTACTACAATAACATATAGATTAGGCTATTATTTTACATTTTATCTTAACCATTTTGGTGAACCCGATCTTCGAATCCACTTTCTCTCTAGGGATTTCCTCTTCTTATGCCCATCACCCAGTAGTTGTTTGGGTCTTTTAAATATCGTGAGATTCCTTCATTTTCCCATTGAATTTACAAATCAATACATAATATCTCCACATCAATGACCATGACTTAAAATCCACTGGATAACTCTCGTAATGTCCCTTTTAGTGAAATAGAAGCATCTGAATTTAGCAAAAATCATATGATGAAGATACAACCGTTGACCAAGAATAATTAAACACACTAACTTATTTTTGACAAGTTTTATGAAGTAATCCCACTCATTTTCTACATATTCTACATGCTTGGATTGTTGTCAAGAACACTCATGATGCTTTGACACTTCTTATTTCTCATGCTTTGGCTCTCATTAACTCACACAACCTCTTTATACTTCAGGTTCCCTTCCTACCATGACCACTCCTAGCATGCACCCTAGCGCTCCCAATAAAGAGCCTGGATCTTCTTCAAATACAACTAATTTAACTTCTTTATATCAGGTTCTACAGGATGCATATTTTCTAGCTCCACTTAATACCTGTCACCCATCACCATCTTTGGAATCCAATTCTATTCTACACACTCCATTCACACCCACCATTTCTACATATGCATTACCACCTAACATCATCTCCCCAGATTACCAGTCTTTAAAGCCCATGATAACCAACACGAAGATCTCTGAGCTTTTCATGTGCCATGCCTCGATTATGTGGATGGACATACCATATTAGCGAAGGCCTTTCCCAGCATTTTACAATATTATGAAATGTATTGGTTCTATGATCTACCTATCCACTCAATAACAACTTTCAAACATCTGGCCGATGTTTTTCTCACTCACTTCTCTATCAACATCAGCTCAAATATCTCATGCTCAACTTGCACAACTTAAACAAGGATCTAATAAAAATTAGCAGATTATGTATCATGCTACAAAAACAACTTAAATAAGATGTCAAATGTGCTTGCATACTCTAAGCTTCAAGATTTATTTATTTAGAGTCTATTACTACCCCTCCAAGAGACTATTCTCTTTGAGTCAACTCTTTCATTCGATCAACTTTTTCATACTCTCAAGCTTCACGAAATAGAACGTGTATCCATAAGAAAGCTTAAATATCAAGAGAAAGACACATTCTCTACACATTTTAAAAGTAATTCAACATTCAAACTCAAACATCCAAACCAATGGAAAAAAACTAACTGTTAACACGATATCCACCACCAAAAATATTCAATCCCAACCACCGCCACAAACATACACTAAGTAAAATGTCCTTCCACATATTATACTTCCACATATTGTTGACAGTAATATCATCACACTTCCTCCTCTTCTCTAATTAGACTCATCTCATCTAAAAAATAAATTTTATAATTAACACTTCCATTATGACTACCACTAATGCATGAAGCATTTTATAGATTTTTGTTTCAAGCTTCTTACTCTCATCTTGGATCTGATCAACGATGGTAAAATTGTGCTTCCGTAACCTACAGCTTCTACACCTGTCAACGAAAAATCATAAGCTCAAGATATTTAACAATCCTCCACCAAAACATGACATGAAAATGGAAAAATCATCGACTAATCATGCATATCACACAATGCCTCCTCTTGCATCGGGGATTTTGATTTCCTAGTTTCCATTACAAATATGTCTTATCCAATCATTTCTTTCTTTGGAAATGATTATCATGCAACAAGATATTTTAATCACTTAGATACTAGTGCCTCTATTGGATCTTTTCTTGTTAATAACACTAAGTTTGATTCATCATGGCCCATTAGTGTGTGTTCCATTCCACTTATTATTGCTATTAGATACCCATTTTAATAAATTTCATATCCGATGAACAATTCATATGGTATTGTAAAACTTTAGATTATGGTTAGTCCTATCGCCATGCTAGTAACCTTCCTTATCAGACAATAAATCGATGGATGTGACATATTGTTAAGTCTCAATTGGATACACAGGTATAAGTCTTTCATCTCCATGAATCTTTTTCATTTAAAATTCATTCATAATAATCAAGTCATTTCTATCAATGTTGTGCCTCCATTTACTCCATGGTCACAATTGCCTCCCGTGGTTTCTAATGCATCTCCTAGTCCATCTAGTATGCCATAGCCCCTAGCATTTAAAGTGTAATCCACTCCTAGCTCACCTACTCAAACCCACTCTACATAGTCTCATCACTCTGATAGTCCAGTACGTTAGTATAGGCACATTACTAGGATAAACACTGCATCTAGGTGAAAACCACAACCTCGTTTCATTCCACGTAGGTTTCCATCACCATCACATTCTACTTCACATAAATATCCATGACGTAAACATTTTTTTACACCATGGTGCCAACCATATACTCATCAATCACATGCGTATAGAGTCCATCCTCCTTCCTATTGTCTATCTCATATACCAACACTCTTAGAGCATGGTCACATGACTTCATCACCACAAGCATTGGGTAGAGGAACTTCATCCTTTAATTTTATCAAGATAGCTCACTAATCATTACACACTTGAGGTGAATCCTACTTAGTTCCCCCTAACATCAATTCACATTTTATAATCATATCATTTCAGACCTAGAATTTAGTATACACATCTTTGTACACGCTACCAATGTTATTACCCTATGACACACACTAGTCTCACGGTCCATTTTGGACTATTGAGGGTTTGCATTTCAAATGGACCTCATCACACTCACACCTTCAATCATTAAATATTATTCTCATGTGACATTCCTAGTGACTACAATTAAATAATCTAAGTGATATACGCTTTAGGATAAAACAACACTTCTTCTCGCATATTTTTGTTATATATGCTTTAGGATAAATCATCACAATCAAGTCTGGAGAATCTAAAAGAATACAATGATAAAAAAATATATTGGGTATATCTCGCAAACAATAGTAAATAATAACAAGAAAAGAGTGAAAAATAATCATGATTGAATTGGTCTGCATGGAAAATACTATGCATTAAGCAGCCACAACCATGTTAGAAATATAATTATTATGTCAAAGTGTGTATAAATTAATGAAAATTAAGTGTTAGTAGAAAGAAGTAATGAATAATGGACCAATAAAATCTGCAACATATGAAGTGTGAGAGTAACAAAGTTAGATGCCCCCATGAAACTCGAGGGGAATGGAAAAGAGAAGTGTTGAGAATAATGCATCATGAAAGAATATTAAAAATTCCTACATTCACCTCCAGATACCAATTTAATCACATGTGTACATAGGACAACAATTATGAGATCTTAAGTGTCCAACTAACATAGGAAATAAATTGTAGCATGTAAGTAGAATAATCTTAACAAAATTAAATGCAACAAATATATGTGAATTATTTGTGAGTGTGATGGTTTTTGTGATGTGTAAGATGTGAAAAGAGGAGGAGCCACATTTTCCCCCATTGGATGTGTATGAGATGACATTCATTTATAAATTTTCCCTCAACATTAAATAATGAACCATAGAACAAAAGAGTGTTGTCGGAAAAGAGTGTTTTTGTGTGATTGAGAGAATACGCTATAAAATATGTATCGTGAAGAACTAATCATTAAAAGTATTTTATGTGAAGTTAATTTTAGATTTTCTCTCTCAACATTCACTTTTGAAGTGTACTAGTGATGTAGAGAAGAAAGTTTGATGCCCCCAAATATGTGTGGGATATGAGACTATTTGATGATAATAGACAGAGAGGACCCCCACCTGATATCCACAGATATAATGACATGTAACCATGATATAGGACGGTGAGTGAATTGTACTAGTGATGTGGAAAAAAATTATTCCCCCAATATATGTGAGGGATATGAGACTATTCGATGATAATAGAGAGAGAGGACCCCCACCTCATATCCACAAATACAACAACATTAACCATGATCTACCTGTATACATGAAGTAGACCAATTTTGTAATGGAGATATATAACACTAAAATTATAGAAATGGGTTTCATAAGTATGATATGTAAGCCACGAAGGTGGACTAATAAATTGATAAGAACAATAAAATTGTGAAGTAGGCTTTGTATGAATGGATGAGCTAGGTTAAAAAGTAGCTTTATACATGAGAGGCATAAGATGCCTACATGCCATGACTTATAAGAGGATAGAGAAAAGAGTGGGCCAAGGTAATGGTGTAAGTGAAGGAATACTCTTGATTGTGACAACTTACTTTTTATGGATTAAATTGAGACATAATTAATGTGTGGAAGAGATGACCTGTGTAGAGTGGAGACAAGGAAGACCTAAGATCATGTCAAAGGCTTTGATTTCAAAGTTAATGAGGAACAATGTAAGCATGGTAAGGGGCCCAAATTTAATGGGAAGCATAACACGACCATAAAAATTAGGGACTGAAAATGTGATTAGGTAATTTAAACACTTGATAGGTAATAAGAGTGGCACAAAACATACATTAGAAATGACCAATGGAGAGACCAAAGTATTGTTTATAGTATAAGTACAAGAAGCATTGATATGTAGTGAATAAGAGGAAAATGTAACATGGTAATCATGAACCAAAATTTTTAGTAATGGTGGTGGTACATCAATAATAACAATAATACAATCAAGAGGTTCTGAGGAAGGAGGAAACAACCTCATATGCATGGTTTTCACAATAATTTGTAGTTTCCTAGTCATTCTTGGATAACACGTCATTAAGAATTTTTTATCTTTTCATTATCATTGATTGGTTTGGAAGTAGATGGCTTAGGGATCTTGATCACATTCTTATTAATAATATCTTAATTGAGATGTTTGATCTTAAAACAATAATCATTACAATACCCATTGCATTGCTAATAGTCACAACATCCATTTTAATCGTAATTATTTTCATGTGGGTGAAAAATGTTGGTATTGAGTGGTGCAAGAAGAGTAATGAGATTACTTTGATGATCTACAGTAATAGGAAATGAGGTGGGTAAGGTAACTATGTAAACAAACTCATTGTGAGTTGCAATTGAAACTTGTGTCGTGTAGAAATAGAATTAACAATGTCTTTAAATTTTGTATGCTTAAGAGAAGGTTTAAAGGTATGTTTAGCTTGAATATTTCGAGAGAATGAGTAAGAAGTATGATAAGATTTAAATTTTCCCATAGATAAAATTTTTCCTTCACGTGATTCGAGTGTATGGCATAATTGGTCAAAGGAGGATGAAGTCTAGAAAATGAAAATTGCCTAATGTTGAGGTAAGAGAATTTGAATAAATATATCTTGTAATTCTCAATCAACTAGTACGGTAGTCATCTTAGCAAGGTTATTCATATAGAATAAGGAATAGTCTGTGAGATTCTCATTAGATTCTTGATTGATTTGAGATATTTATGTGTAATATATCCTAGTATTCATATTAATAGAAAAAGTGAGAAAGGAATACATCGGCTAATGAAGTGAAGGAGGTTAACGAATGAACATGTAGATCATAAAACCATCACATAACTTAATATTGAAATATTCAAGGAAATAATTTATCTTATAATGTAAGATCATCCATTTAATCAAGACATGACATTTGAAAGGATTGATGGTTCTCCTGAGGAACGATGTGGCCATTAAAGGTGGGAAGTTTAGGTGTAGTAAAAATATGAGGTAATGGATAAGAGGATATGGTGGGTGTTAAAGAGATATGAAGGAGTATTGAGGAATATAAAGATGGTGAGGAACGTGAAGTGGCTTGTTGAAAATGGAGAATTTGGGATTGTAAATAATGGTATATATAATTTAGGTCATGGGTTCGTAAAGAGGATACATTACATGTGTGAGAAGTAATAGGGTTAAATTTATTACTAGGGGTAGGCATACAAATAATCACAAAATACGTAGGTGGAAGAGTGGTGTCATAACTAGGAGGATGTGTCAAAACAAGAAGAGTAGTATAATTAGAGACTAGAAGGTTGGTCTCAGCTAAATTCGTGGCCACTTCACATCTACTAAATAATAAGAGATCTAATTCGAGGGGTCTTCAATGATATGAGCCTTGACATTGTAAAGGTATTCATCGGTAAAGTGTTTATAGGTCTTAGACATGGAATAAAAATTCCTGGAGGAAAGGTTGGGTTTGAGGGAATCTGTTCACCAAATATTTTAATCTAAATTGAACTAAGATTTAATTCCACAATAATTATTGTGACTAATGATATATGAAACATATAATATAATAAATGGATGAATAATTACAAATAAATACTATAAAACCCTAAACAAGTGATGGAGATAGATGAATTAGATTATTTTTGAGTGATCTAGGCTAAGGAATTACTAAGACAAACTGGGAATACTATCGTTAAGGCTCACTAGAGGTTCTAGAACTCATAGATGTGAAGGATAGAAGTGCCAATGGGAGTACACGACCGCATGGGTGCTAGTGTCTTATATGGGTGCTAGAGTCTAGTCAAATGCTCAAATTTTGTAATTTTTGGGTTAGAAGAGATTTTCTATTCATCCTCTAGTATCACTCTATTTTTACTCCAATGTCACCGGTCGTACGTGTAGCCTTTAAAATACATAGCTATCAGCACATACCGACAAACAAAATCAAT
Organism: Taxus wallichiana var. yunnanensis; assembly: GCA_018340775.1. Classification (NCBI taxonomy): domain Eukaryota; kingdom Viridiplantae; phylum Streptophyta; class Pinopsida; order Cupressales; family Taxaceae; genus Taxus; species Taxus wallichiana. The sequence continues at coordinate 816,414,702 of CM031237.1, forward strand.
CCTAATAAATAAGATGCAGAATGGGGATTCGTACTGACCCAGAGGTCACCCAAAGAGTGATCTTATGATTAAGTGTCACATATCAAAATTAATGTAGATTTGTGTGAATGTGTGTGTAATTATGCCTTAGGTTTCCCTTTTTAAAGTTGGACTATGATAGATTGATAGATGTAGAATGTTTTAAGTATTTCAATTTATGAGATGCAATAAAATGAACTTCTCCTCTTATGTTGTATATGTAGAGTGATAGAGCACTTGTCCCTTTTATGGATGTGCCAGATGTATGCATTTGAAATGATCGTATTCCTTTGATGCAATATTAGGTGATAGTAGATCTTGCTTAGTGCTTTTTCCATCTATTTTGGAGAGGTAACTAACTATATATATGATTCCCTTATTCAAATTTCCTAATTGATAACTGGAAGGCTGACCCAAAATGTTAAAAGATGCCCAAAAATTAAAAGAGACTCAAAAGTGTGTGGAAAGGATACAAAAGGTTAGGAAATCCAACGAGGTCAAAGAGCGCATGGGTGTTTCGTCCTAACTGGGTGCTAGTGTTTGAGACCATAAAATATTAATCACTCAAGTTCTGACAAGGTGTAAGATGTGTAATGCCAATAGGAATGTATAATATAAAGTAGAAGGCCCAAAAGTTCTTTTCGAACACTAATTTTCTTACTTAAGAATCATGTATGTATTAGTATGATTAAAGACGTAGAAATGTACCCAAGTGCATAGATTATGTGTCTACATTTATCACCAATGACTAAATCTTAATACTAGGTACTTAAATAATAATGAAAGAATCCTATTATTACGAACTCACTCCTATTACTCTTGACATGATATTGGGAACGACACATCTCAAACAACAACTATTATAGAATTTGTTATGTTTGACGACACGAACCTCACACCCCACTCTAGCATGGAAATGCATTACAGAAAACGTATTTTAGAGTCTCTCTCCCTATCTCTATATGATATGGGGGTTGGGGGAAGTGATGGAGGTTCTTTAGGTCTCCCCACCCTCCAGATGGAGATTTTCCCACACATGTATATGAAATCTATCTACTCTCTTATATACATGATAAAACCACAAATCAATCCCCCATCTCTAATATGACTAGAAGATATGACTGGGGAACAAACCCATATATCTACCTCCTACCTCACCCACCCTGATATCTATATATCTATCTAGACGATGAGGACCTACCGGAACGTGTTGGGTTTTCAAGTACAATGTGTATACATTTTACATACCAATAACTATTTTTGACTTTCGGACTCATCTTGGGTAGCACATAACATAAACAAGATAAGCATGAACACTAGAATCTTGCAACATTAATCGAATAGTTCCTTACCATTTGGGTATATTAGGATCAATTTTAAGGAGGGATTAGAAATGATTACATATGATATGGTTTTTACTATTGAATTTATTTGACACACACACACATACACACACGTCACAATAGAATGGGAAACACACCACACAACAAAAAAAATATCATACATGTTATGAAAAATCATTAACTATCTAAGAAAATAATGTGCCCCTTTGAAATATATAATTGGAAATATGGAGTTGGCATGGAAAAAATGAATTCAATTGACATAGAGAGGAATTGAACTTACTGAACTCATAGATCTTGCTACTAAGAATATGGATGCAAATTAGAATTACATTCATCACTTCATAGTGAAAAAACAACTCCTATGATTTGGATAATTTCTTTGGCATTTGTTATAAAAAAATGGTCTTTCTTGGTCCTATGGAAAACATCATTATTGATGGATATTTATCATTGAATCTCGTATGATTATGGTTCTCATGTTTCATGGTAGGCTTACTACAAATATTTTTAACTTCTTCACTGTGTTTTTCAATGTCTATGACATTAATAAATGCATGATTGAATGAATCACATTTCTCATCATGGATTTCAATTGTTGCAATTTTTATTGTTTCATAAGTGGTGATGATCGGAAGAAATTGTCCTTCAATAGATCCAACTTATATGATTTCAAATATAAAAGGACCATGATGTTTTTGAAGAGTAAGATAGTTTCATTTGATTCAATAGAATATGACCAAAAACTCATATTTTTGTGTATCTTTAGTAATGTAATATGAATTAGAATCCATATAAATGATTGATTTCAACACAATTCTTTGTTTCATATAAATTATCCACTTACTCATGTCAGCATTCTTGTGATTAACAAAGGACATCGTCATCATTAGGGACAAAGATAATTCCTTTGGTGCAAAAACCTTGTGAGACTCTGGTATTCTTCCTCCTCATCTTCACATTACAAAAATGAACTCTTATCTCTTCTACACTTTGTGGTTCTATCAATTGTTCTTCTATTAACTTACTTTCTTGAAAGACTTTAAAATTGAAACTATCATGTGGTTTTAATTTATTTTTCATCTTCTTACAAATAGTATTACAAAATTGACCTTGTGATTATTCTTTGTTTGTTGGTTCTCTTTGAAATTATTCCTTATTTATTAAAAGTTGGGCTATTTTATTTTTTACATTAGAGACATGTGAACTGTGATCTAAAACATTATAATTAATCATGCTTCATATGATCATATGGTATTCAAGTACAACATCCTCTTTTTTTATAGATTACATATTACATACCATCCTCCTTTTTAGTAGAAATTGTATTTTTGGGTGTAGAGAGGAGATGAAAACATACTTATTTATCATCACTTTGGTAACTATTAAGAGGGATTAATCTTATTAACATTTTGAAGTGGGCCACAGTGTCTCTAATATTTTCATGCTAACTTTTCTTGATTTGGAAGATTTGATATGTAATAAGGCACATTCATCCATAGGTGGATTGAATATTTTCAAAAATATCATATACATATCATCCCAATTAGTGATGCATCCATAATCTAAAAATTTGAACCATTTAGATACATCTCTAGTGAGACTTTTAGAAAAAAACCTCATTAATATAGATTCATCACAAAATCAAAAAATATGACATGTAATTGTGAAATATTATATATGAATAGTATTCTAAGAATCATTTCTAGATAATTTGGGAAAAATATTTCCTTGATGTTGTAGATAGTTTATTCATTTAAGATAAATCCAAAGTCCCAATATGTCTTCCCCATGGGAGTGATGGGTCTAATGTCATTCTATCATACCAACATAAAACATATTTTTAGAGTTACAAAATTCCTTTCTTATTTAGGTAAAGTTCGTAGATATGGAACTTAGATAGAACAGTTAAGTAGATTCTAAATAGATTCACCATTTTGTTAGTGAGTTTTATGTCACTTTTCTTATTTTATTGATTTCAATTACATGTCTCATGAGACTAGCATAAAATTTCCTAACCATGGAGAGATCAAATATCACCTATTGACAAGGAAATATTCCTCTGCAACTGAGAGGACGATCTAAGTATTTTTGGGGTTTTTGGATACTTTTAACCAAAAACCACTTGAAAGGGTGCGAAGGATAATAATGGACTGAATAGATAGGTGAGAAGATGGATGGTATGATTCCACAACATGTTAAACATAGAGATATGTTGGGAAAACTCAAGGATAATAAAAAAATAGGGGAAAACCTTTTTCTTATATATGAGGAAAAGAACATAATCAATAGTTGTGATGAGAATAAATAACACCCAAAAGTAAAAATTCTTCAACATTCATGGATTACTAATCTATTTCAAAAGGTATACCTATAAAAATATCTAATATACAAGCCTACAAATCCTACCATCACTTGTAATACAAATGATACGAAATGTGGAAAACATTCAATAAAAAATTTAGGTAAGCATGATTTCATCATTTCAAAACATCCACACCATAAGATTAATTCTTCCTCAAATTTACTCATATCCTTTATGTATGAATTATGAAAATACATTATACACACAAATTTTTAGCAAATATATTCATAGCTAAGAGAGGAAAGTGTAACGCCTGCAAAAAAAAATGAACACGAAGCCCAAACCCAAACAAATAATATAATGGAAAAATTATGGAATTGTTTTTTTGTTAAAGGCAAAGCAACGTGTAACTAAAACCCAGGGTTAATTACCGACCATCGCAACATTAAATAAATAATAATATTAAATAAGAGAATTGATTAAATATATAGTTGAGTTTAAAATATTTCATTCCATTAATCCTAAATAAATTTAATACCTAGGTTCCTAAGGTCATGCAAAATTAAATAATTAAAGTCCAAGTCAAAATAGTTCTTTCATTTATACTATAATAAGGTCCATAATCATGATACTTCTTATACTAAATAATAAGGAACTTCTTATAAAACTTAGCAGAAATGGGCTCAACCCTCTTACAGTCGTTTTGCTGTCAAGATATGTAAATTTTCAAATCGCAAATCAATCAGACAAATTGAATCTTGAAATCCTTCTTAAATCCATCTAAGAACAATTCTCCATGTCTATTCAATACGTTGAGAGAGGAAGAAGATCAAATTGAACAAATCTTATAAGTTAAAATTTACCAGTTGCACTGTAAAATCCTACCGATCATTTTCTTGAAATTGACTCCTTAAACTTTATCAAAATCAAAATTTAATTATTCTTGAGTAAAGAGGACGTCAAGATATTTGCTAGAAAGTCCTCATTTTCCCAAAAATGAGCTCTCTATCAAAAGTTATGGCCTTTTGAAGTTTTTCTTCATTTGGCGTCAAAAAAACAGAAATTTGGAAAAAAATTCCTTGGCGGACCCATGGGCTGAATGTTTCCCTTAGCACTCCAGAAAATTTTTGGGAAAATTTTCCCCACCACCCTGCAAGCCCGCAGCCAATCAAAGGCTTTCATGTGGCACCATGAGGTGTTCGCGGAGGGGTGGACCCATTTTTAAGCTTAGCGCTTCGAAAATATTTTGGGAAAATTTTCCTAATTTTCCCCGCCACCCCACAGCCAATCAGAGGCTACCACATGGCACCATGAGGCATTGATGGATGGGCGGATCATTTTTTTACTTAGCGCTTAAAAAAATTTGGAAAATTTTCTAAAATTTCCTGCCGACCTGCCGGTCCACAGCCAATTGGGAGCTGCCATGTAACGTCGTGAGGCATCGACGGAGGAGCAGCGTCCTTTTTGCCTTTTTCATTTTCCGAATATTTTGGGAAATTTTCTAAATTTTCCCTGCCACCCACCACCTACTGCCCCAATCAAGAGCTGCCACATGGAAATGTGAGGTGTTGGTGAAGGTATGGGTGAATTTTACCCGTTTGCCTTTGGGGCATTAAAACACTTTCATCCCGCCACGCTGCTTTCCCCACGTTGGTTGAGGAGGTGCCACGTGTCCCTTGCGGACTTGCGGGAGCGTGGGTATAAAGGTGGCTTTTCACCCCACGCAGAAATTTCCAAAATGTCCCCCATGTCCCCGCTGACCTGACTCCTGCTCCAGGAAATATTTCTCCCCATGGCCCGCAGACCCGCCCTAGGGAAAATTTTCTCCCTTGGGCCCGAGAGGCCCACTCTTGAGGGAAAGTTTCACCCCAAGGCCTGTCGGCCCATAACTTGAGAAATATGAGGAGTTAGGAGGAATTATTTTTATCAATGGAAAGGTGAGGAAATTTCGTATCCAATGGGAATGATTTAGGGAAAATTTGAATGTGTTAAGTTTGAGAAAACTCTAGTTGAATATTTAAGTCTGTTAGAGAGTGGGTATGGTGAGGAATTACCCTCTGAACCTAATTGAACCTTCTAACCCTAAATTTTAGGACCTTGTGACATCTAATAATTTTTAATAAAAGAAAATTATATTCTAGTGGATTAGAATTAAATTGGAACCTGTTAGTGACAACTGTTGTCTTGTAACTCGGTTGTAGACTCTTTAAACAAAAACATTATTCCATAATTTTCCTAACTAATCCTAGGTTGTTCTTGGGTCTCAAGTGGGTTGTTTTTAGCGGGCGTTACACTTGGTATCAGAGTAGTGGTTCAAAATCTTGGGCCATTGGGCACACTAGAAAACTTGAGACATGAACCTTAAATCTAACATGCTTTTAAATCTAGAAAACAACTTAGTCTAGAAATTACATATTTTAGTAAACATGGAAACTGAATAAAACTTAGAAAGATGAACTAACTCTCACCTTGGTCTATGCAGAAGGTGTAGATGGGACGAGGGTATTTTTACATAGACCTAGACTTACCACCACTAGATAATGTTGTAGCAGCCATCCTACCCTAGATTTTGTAGACTCTTCGGGATGTTAATGCCGCTCTACACAAAGGATTAGTAGGAGGGCATGCATCCAAACATGATAAAGTCACTTCTGTTGAGGGTCATTTATCACCTCGACCTAGCGACGAGCATGTAGGAGAGAAATTCCATGCAAATTCAGATAGATTAGAATCACCATAGAGGGGATAGGGTGACCGAGTTTTGGGACACAAAGATAGGGCTCGGAGCCCTAGGCTTAGGGATGAGCATGCATAGAGGCCTAGAGGCTATCAGACCATAGTTGCAGATCACATCAGAGAGATCCTAAAGCTTTAGCCATCACATTATTTTGGTGACATAGTTGGATTTCAGGCAGAGGCTTGGTTAGTGAGCTTGAGTGGGTGCTTCAAGCTATACATCCTTGTTCTAGCAACATGAAAAATTGTGTTACGATCCATCTATTGAGGGATGGAGCTGGTGTCTAGTGGCGGACAGAGGAGCAGAAGATCCATGTTGATTCTGAGACAGTTACCTAGGATTTCTTTGAGGAGCATTTATGGAGTAGATATTTTTCATGGAGGTTCATACAGCAGCAGATAGATGAGTTCTATGACCTCCGATAGGCATCTATTAAAGTGGCTAAGTATGAGAGTAGATTTATGGATCTACTCCAGTATGTTGATTACATGCAGGATGAACACGTGCAGATCCATAGGTTTATCTCGGGGCCTCAATCTAGACATTAGAGGTGCAGTGTGGATCCATTGTTTATGGACATTAGATGAGGCCATCGAGAAGGCATATATAGCAAAGGAGACTAGGGGAATGACCGAGCAGGGTAGAGACCAAGTTCGGAGCTGCATACAACAGATGCAGGATAACATATCGATGGGATCAATACCTCTTCCTTGTGGTGGACAGGGTTCAACATAGTCATTGTTTAGACCATAGTAGTAGCATCAGCAATAGCATTCCCACCACCTTATAGACCTCCACAGAGATTTGATGCATAGAGAGGTTAGAGTATGGGGCTTCCTCCTAGGGGTCCCATCAAGACACTAGGTGACCAGAGAGCTCACTCAGTAAGAGCTCACTAGCAGATACCTTAGCAGATCGTAGCCGGATCATCAGGATCCACACCAAAGACCTCTAGAGTACTGGTGAGACACACTGCACGGGGAGAGGATCAGGTGTTTGTTTTGGTTGTGGTGTTATTAGACATTTTTGGAAAGAATGCCCATAGAACCCTAATAACAAGGGTAAGACACAGATCTCAGAGCCTATTGTTAGTGATATGGGGTGTAGTCATAGGATGTATGCAGTGGTTGAGAACCATTAGGGAGAGCATCATAGTACATTTATTGAGATTGCAGCTAACATTGGTGATATTCCTACTTCCATTACTGTTTGATTAAGTTCTTGATTATTTTATTGCACCATCTCTTAGTAGAGCGATGCGGTGGTGGCGATTAGGTAGGTTCATAGTTGGGATGTTGAGATGGATTTTGGATCCAAGATCTCTATAGACTCCTCGATTAAGGAGTGTATGGTGGATTTGGGACCTTTCACAACTATCTCGGATCTCTGTATCCTTCCTTTGGGCTCATATGGAGTCATCTTGTGTATGGATTGGTTGTTTGCACACAAGGCCATGATGGATTGTTACCACAAGATTATATCTTGTGTAGATGATTTGGGAGTTGAGTCGGTGATTTCAGGGGTTAGGAGACCCATTTCTATTCACACCATCTCTGCTATGTAGCTTAAGCGGTGTGTGTGATGGGGTTTTCAGATGTATGTTGTTATAGTAAGTGACATATCAGAGGATGGATCTAGTGGACTATCGCTAGATGATTACCCCATTTTGAGAGAGTTTGTAGATGTCTTTCTAGGGGAGCTACCGGGTTACCACCCCCACGTGAGATTGATTTTCATATAGACCTAGTTCCGGGAGTAGATCCTATCTCACGAGCATCTTATCAGATGACCACACCAGAGCTCTGTGAGTTCCAGTTGCAGCTTGAGGACCTTTTGGAGAAAGGCCTTATCCATCCTAGTGTATCCCCTTGGGGTACACTATTGATCTTTGTAAAGAAGAAGGACTGATCCTTGTGGTTATGTATTGATTACCGCTAGATGAATAAGGTAACGATCAAGAATAATTATCCCCTTCTGGGCATTGATGATTTGTTTGATCAGATGAAGGGAGCCACCACTTTATCTAAGATAGAACTTAAGTCAGGCTACCATCACCGAGGATTTTAGGGGTGAACATTCATAAGACCACCTTCTATACAAGATATGGCCACTATGAGTTCACAGTGGTACCTTTTTGTTTGACGAATTCCCCACGGTGTTTATGAGTTTGATGAATGGGGTATTTAGGACCTTCTTAGATCACTTCGTGCTCATCTTCTTTGATGACATTTTGATTTACTCACGTACGCGTGAGGAGCGCAAGGGCACCTTTTCCGGGTTCTTCGGTGTCTTGGAGCAACAAATTTATAGGAACTTGGAGAAGTGTGCATTCTTTCAATACACTGAACGAATGTCTCACTACACCACTTATTCTTGTAGTGTCGGATCCACAGGGTGAGTTTTTTTTGCCCAGATGCTTCTTTAGCAGGGCTTAGAGGTGTGTTGATGTAGGAGGGTAGAGTACTGGCTTTTGAATCTTACAAACTCAAAGATTATGAGCTTAATTATCCAAATCATGATCTTGAGATTGCGGTATTTGTGCACACTTTGGTTCGATGGAGGAACTTTCTACTTGGTAAGAGATTCACAATCAGGATAGATCACTTGAGTCTTCGCCACCTCTTAACTCAGTCCAATCTCAATGCTCGTCAGTGGCGTTGGATGGAGTTTCTTTGTGAGTATGATATGGAGATAGAGCATGTTAAGGGGAAGGATAATGTGGTGGCAGACACTCTCAGCAAACATAGACATGTGGCTATGGCCACCTCAGTGAGCACAGATTTGTGGGGCAGGATTCTTCAACAACTTCCTCTTGGTAGCTTCTACATTACAGTTCAAGTAGAGATTGACTTTCAGAGGCTTCTCAAATGTATTTTTGATGGTTTTTCTTTAAAGTTATATTGTTTTCTTAGGAACATAGGTTGGATTTATGTTCCTAGATATGGAGGCTTGAGGCAGGACATCTTGGTGGAGGCGCATCGTGCACCCTATTCAACCCATCCCACGGTGAAGAATATGCACGTCACCTTGAGATAGTTGTATCATTGGAGAGGACTTTGTAGAGATGTGGCCTAGTTCATGTCACAATGTTTAGAGTTCTAGAAAGTAAAGGCCAAGCATCAGCATCTAGATGGCCTTCTCTTTCCTCATGCTATAACGGAGTGGAAATGGGACACCTTTTCCATGGACTTCATTGTTGGGCTACCGATGTCGAGATATCACCACGACGCCATCATGGCCACATTTGATAAATTGATAAAAGTGGATCACTTTTCTCTGGTGAAGACCACTTATACAGCTAGTGTAGTGGCACGGGTATATTTGGATGAGATTGTTAGGTTGCACAGATTTTGTGGAAGATTATTTGTGACCGTGATCCTTTGTATACTTCCCATTTCTGGACTACCATGCAGTATGCCCTCGGGACAAAGATCAATTTCAGTACATTATATCACCCCGAGACAAATGAACAGATTGAGCGGGTGAATCAGATTTTAGAGGACATGCTCAGGATGTATGTGATGGATCAATAGTCTAGATGGGAGGAGTACCTATAGTTGGTGGAGTTTACCTACAATAATAGTTTTCAGAGTTCTATAGGTATGGCTCCTTTTCAGCCTTTGTATGGTAAAGAGTGTATGAAACCTCTTAACTGGGATAGGCTAGAGGACATGGTTTCTCTTAGACCAGCTTTGTTGCAGGACATGGAACAACAGGTGGTTTTGATCAGACAGAGACTACAAGAGGCACATGATAGGTAGAATAAGTACGCAGATCAGCATAGGACTGACCGTAATTTTGATGTGGGCATGAAGGTGTTCCTTCGTGTTAGGCCACATAAGAGCCCTATCCATTATGGAAAAGGTTCTAAGTAAGCTCCTAGATTCGTGGGTCCTTTTGAGATATTGGAGCGTATATGTCCTTTGGCCTACCATCTAGCATTGCAACCTATCTTGTCTCATGTACAAGATGTGTTTCATGTTTCAGTTCTTATGAGCTATGTTGCAGATCTTTCTCATGTGTTAGATTAGACATCATTGCAGGTGTAGAATCAGGGGAATGTGATGGTTATTCCCATTCACATCCTAGATCGCAGGACCCTGGGCCTTTGGGGCAGAGAGGTTTATCAGTTCTGGGTGCAATGGGACATATATGATGAGACTGCAGCTACATGGGAGGATGCTACTTTTCTACGAATTCAGTTTCCACATTTGTTCCGGTGACTACCAGGGGAATTCAAGTCTAAGGGGAGGGGGATTGTAGTTCCCACTTCCCTTTGACACCTTTTTTATACTAATCATGATACTGCTGATTATATTATGGACATGATTATGGACCTTATTATAGTATGATGATAGATGTTAGATCATGGATTATTTTTGACTTGATTCAGTTATGATGCATGATGATTATTAGAGACATTTTATATGTTGATGATGATATACTGTTTGACATGGTTATATTATGGATGTTTTTCGACTTGTGATATTTGGATATTGTGAGTAGACCTAGAAATAGAAATTATTGGATGATGATATAGTTGTTGATAAAACTATAAATGATATTGTTAGATTAATTTGATGTTGTTTTGATTCATATATCTAAATGATTTTGGGAATTATATTTATATTATTTTGGATGTTATGATATGGCCACGAGGCTGAAGGAGGTATTTGTGTTTTACAAGTTAAAATATCACAAAAACATTGAGGGATTGGAGACCAACCACATTGGAATTCTAGATGAATTCAACAAGGTCACCATGACAACTAGTATTTGTTTGTGCATGTTTGTGTGTGTTAGGGATTCCCATGGGGGATCACCTTTAATTGTGACCAAGGGTTTTATGTATTTCTTTTATTTTGGTCCCTTTGTTTATGTTTCCATGTGTTTATTGTGTGTTGCTTTTACCCCTTTCATTATTCATTAAATGGTGTGTAATATTGTGAGTAATCATGTTATTAAGTTAATTAATTAAAATGTGTCATAAGAAAGTAATTAATGGATTTTTTGGCCTTGAATTAAAGTGTTGTACGATATGTGTAAGTGATGTGTAAGTTAACTTTTGAGTGTGAAACACTCCACCTTGAAAATTTGAAATTGTCCTTGGAGGCAGATTTTGGAGGCTTGTGGGATAAGTTAAACTTGTCCCATACCTCTTAAATTTAATTACAAACCATACCTATGGTTGGAGAGTTGAAAATTAGACTTTTATAATGGCTTTTGAGAAGACAAATTGTAGGTTTTAATTGCAGTTTTATTACATGATTTAATTTCAGTCATTTGGGGTGTTGGTTGGTTTTGAGTGTGTAAGTAAACTATCATATTATTCACCCACCTATTTATTATGCTTTGGAGAATGAAATTGAATTTGGAGGGGTAGGGGTTGAGGATGTGTGATGTGACATCCTACATGGACCCACCTCATCCTCTTCCCTTCCCTCTTCTATTAAATTCGAATTATTTGTCTTGTTTTGGGTTGCTTCACTTTAAAGACTTCATTCTTTAGTGAATTCCTTGTTGTTTGAGAGCTCTTGATTTTGGAGAAGTTTGAATATTGTTGCATGCTTGTTGTTTGGTGGATTTTTGGATTGATTTCTTGGAAACAATTGTTGTTTGGAACTTGGGAAACTCAATCATGGAGAGGTAAGAGCTTGGCTCTTGAAATGCTCTTCTTTTATAAATGTAAATATTAATGTGTGAATGTTTTGTCATGTTTGTGGGCTATTGGGTAAATGGCCTAGGAATGGTGTAGGAGAAGACTATGGGGTTTATTTTGTGGGAGGATATTGTTCGAAAATATGTCAAGTGGGAAAATCTATGGATAAGCAGGCCAACAGTGTGTAGGGAAAAGCCCCTCTTTGTGACAGCAAAGTGAAATTTGTTTATTACTATTCTATAAAGCATGAATCTGTGTAAATCTACACTATTTTAACTTCAAGGGTTTGGGATATCATCCTAGTAGGGATAGTTCCGACTGCGAACAAAAAGGTAGGAGGGACGGAATGGAGGAAGGATAGATATGAAGGAAGAAAAGAAATGAATTCCAAAATTGAAGGGTAAGAAGGTTTATGCTTTGGGCTGGTAGTAAACAAATCTAAACTTACTTGCATAAACAAACAAAGGAATACTGATGAAAAAATGACAAAAAGTAGAGATAGATTTAACAGAAAAGAAACACAGATCTAACTTTAGTGAGATCTAATGCACATAATACATTAATTCAGCAAAAGTCTCAATATTTATATTAATATGTTCTTTTGTTAAAACAAAGCACAAAGTCTTTCTCTCCTCACTTCTATTTTTCATCCAAAAAATGTCCACCTGGAATACAACAAGTATCCCAGTATTTATAGAAAGAGAAGGAGGAAGAAGGCGAAAGAAAGCCGACCACTTTTTACAAAATATCTACAAAATATCTAAAAGTCAACTATTGACATTGGGGCAAGTTTTAGGATGACAACATCCCATGATGCAACAAGGATGATGTCATCACATGTGCTAACATGCTTTTAAATATTTTACAAAAATAGAACATCATCTTGGAGGAAGAAGCTATTCATCATCGTCTCACAAAGACAAACTTGGTTTCGACTAAGGCTCAGGTGAGTTGATGTGACACTGTGCCCGATACTCTGCTAACTTGTTGATCATCTCTTGAAGTCGATATAGATCAGGACCCTTGAAGTGGTTGTGAATGACTTCACAAGTTTCCTTTTCAATCTTTAGCTTATCAGGAAACTCATTGAACTCTTCGTTTGCATTGATCAAAAAGCTGATGAAGTCATGTCAGGTTAAAAGTTTGTTGATAGAATCCATGTCGAAGGTGACCTCTTTTCCCTAATCTTGAGAGATAATAGCTTTGAAGCGTTGATATGTATCATCTACTTCTCTCAACTCATAGGATGAATTGAGTAGCTCAAGAGCCATCTTTGAGACTATTTTCTCCATGTTACAACATGTCCAAGACTCAATCTTTTATTTTATCAATATGCTCCAAGATGTATTCCATTTGATCCACCCGGTAATCTAAAGTAGTGAGTGCTTTATAATGTGCCCATAGGTGATCAATAACACCGACCTTTAATAGGTTATCAACTGAACAGTTGACCATCATCTGAAATGTTCCTTGCTGCAACTTGGCATTATCTAGTTCCTCAGAGAGGGAACTTTCTAATGCCTATAGCTCTCCATTTTCTTGAATTATTTCTTGGTATAGCAACATGAATTTTCCAATTATCACCTGACCATCTTGGAGAATATTCTCAATCTAGGATGACATAGTTGTTCCCTGTTCAACAATTTTGATATACTCATTGATATTTTCCTGACTCGGAGCCTGAATAGGTTCCGCAGAAGTTACTGAGGGAGCTTTGATAATTTTTTGCAAAGCTTGGAGGAGATGTTTATTCTGTTCTTTGAGCACTCTCTTCTCCTCTTTGGCTTCTTATATCTTTTTACAAAGGGCATCTACAGCTGACAAGGCTTTTCCTTGCAGAATTTCTGATGAGGTTCCGATTGTGACTTGAGTCATGGTGAAGTCTGTAGGAGACAAATATTATTTCTTTTTATGGCATCCGGGAAAGCTATCTCCATGATCCTTTCTCCTGAGGCATTTTTTGAGAAGTGAGTTATTACCTTTTTCTTCTTGGGTCCCTTTGTCAGAATGACGGAGAAGTCCATGGGTGCTATGGGGACCTTTCTCTTGAGTTGACCCAGATGGTAAGAGATCTAGCTTGGACTTATGGGAGTGGGTGAAGGAAGAAAGAAGAAGAAATGGAGTAACAGGGATGCAATGAAGGGCTGCTGGAAATAACGTGGACATACTTGGTGGTAGCATCGACAAGGATTCCAACGTACTACTTCTTCTTACGGGGTCGAGAGTTACCATAGGGGAAGAGAGGGATATGGGTGCGGAAGAGATCTGCAACATGATGGAATAAATTTTGGGGGACATATTGGTGAGGGAAAAGAAGATGGAAGAGGAGGGAGATGGAAGGGAGGAAGATGGAGGAGAAGACACCACCATTGGAGTGGTTGTTTGGGTGACAAGAGGAGGAACAGGGGTAGAGGAGGGAATGGTGGGTACCTCAATAGTCATAGTTATGACAACCTCATGAGTGGATGTGTCCATTGGAAAACTTGCCACTTCTTCTTCTCATGAGGACACTAAGTCCACTACTTGCTCTAAAGTATGAGGGCTTTTAGGAGTTTCCTCCTACTTGCTCAAATTTCCAAATTCTTCTTTTCCTTTTCCCTTTGGAAAATATTCTAGCCTTGGAGGTGCCCTTCCTAAGGGAGAAGTAGTGAAATCCACTCCAAGGTAGATGAGACCATTTATTTTGTACCAATGCTCGGTGCGTTGCAACGTGGATTTGACCCTTTCTTCTATGGTCTTGGCTGCTTTGATTTTTTCAATACTTGTAAATGGCCAATCATCCCCATCTGTGTCAAGGTAGACCTTATCAATTTCTTGATTAGTTTCTTGGAAATATTTTGGGATGATGGCAACTCCATAGTGTATGATCTCTGCTAAAGCCATCTGGGAGTGATCCTTTTTCCTGATTTTGATTTCATGATTTATGTCGATCCCTATGTCCTCAATCTCTAGGACATGGATGGGATTGATCTTTGGCTTGGGAAGGTAACTTCGGTAGTTGAATGTTGGCCTTTCCGGGAAATCATGCTTTAAGTTCAGAAATTCTATCTCGGCATACATTTCCCGCTATTTACCTATTGAGGTGCAGGTGTATCTGCCAACTGTGAGAGGGAATGGAGTTCCCCTTTTCTTCCTTTTCATGCACCTTTCATGGTATGTAATTAGTTGTCTTGATAGTTCCAGAAGAATCAACTTGGGTCCTTTATACCTTGGTAACTTTGTTGGCTCTCCCAGAAATTTGGCAGCCCTGAGATATGTAAAGGTG
Source organism: Taxus wallichiana var. yunnanensis (assembly GCA_018340775.1). Classification (NCBI taxonomy): domain Eukaryota; kingdom Viridiplantae; phylum Streptophyta; class Pinopsida; order Cupressales; family Taxaceae; genus Taxus; species Taxus wallichiana. Next base: position 816,430,029 of record CM031237.1, read on the forward strand.
GGGAATTGTGTAAACAAAGCTCCCCATTGCTTAGTGGCAGTGATCACACTAGGTGCTGGTCCGACAATATCTCATGTTCGGCCTCAACAGGTAAATCACCTCATAGAAGAAGGCGTCATTGATTTTACTGAACTGGGTGATACTTTTCTCGAGCCTTATCTCCGAGTAGTACTCATAAATTTTGACCTTAGGCCATACTCAACTTTGAATTATCCCTAGGAACTCTCTCTCTGATGTAGCTACATATACAACATAGGCATTCATATAGAACTTCCCAGTTGTTGAAACATGTTGGAGTTGCTTTGAGATAGTATCGCTTATGATTTTCCCCCAGCCGAAGTATTGATCAGGCACATTCTTACTCATGGTCTCTAAATACCTGAGAATCCATTTGTGAAAGCAGTGGGCATCAAGAATCCCAAATACTCTGTTGAGGAAGGTGATAGTATCACTTAACTCCTCGTTGAATTCATTGAAATGGATGACTTAAGGCCATCTACTTACTACCTTCCTTTTTTTAGGTAGACCTCATTCATCATCTGCATACACTTTTCTTCATTGTCGGTCCATGTTTTTAAGCATTCTTTGTGTCTTATTGCCACGTACTGGCTGTGCTAAGGAATGCCTAACGTTATTTCAAAATGGCGGGTAGTGAGGTTGATGATCACCTTGCCCTCCTTATCTTCGACACATCTTGTGTCTTTATTGTAAAAACAGGCCACCAACATGATGAAATCATTGTTTATTACACTTACCAGAAGACCTACTGCAAAATGTAGCCCGCTGCCTACCAGCTTATCCATCCATGGGCCACCGGTAACCTATTTGGTTCGTGCCTAAAAGTTGTCCATATCTATGTGCCCAAGTTCTGAGTCTCTGATGTCGAGACTGCACTCTGCAAGTGAGTCAGGCATCCTGAATTTATGGTATTTATATTTCATCTCCTGTTCTGTCAACCTTGCTTTACCATTCGACCTTTTGTCTTCTTGCTTGATGAAGACATGTGTGAGTTCGAAGATAGTTGTTGCTCTACAAAAAGGATCAAGGAATTCCAACGCAGAAGAGCCATGTCAATCGTCTTTTCATTCATAATGAAAGCTTGTAGAAAGAAGAATGAGCAAGGATAAGGCTTAGGGTGCAAGGCACAAGTTCATAACATATTACAGAGGCTTAAAAAGGTTGGGTGCACTTTTGGAGATGTCAACATGCAAACAGGTGCACCTGTGTTGAGAGGGGAAAGGTTGCACCAAAGGATTATAAAGGGCACACTCTTCAAGATTTTTACATAAGAGGTTTTAGCGCTAAGGAGAAAGGTGTGGGGCACAGGTTTGCAACACACAACATGCAATGTTGGTGTTAAGGTTTATGCACCAATGCCAAAGAGAATTGCATTAACTGGGCGATGTAAAAGATGATGTTGCATGGAGTTTCAGTGCACCCGAGGCGTAATTTTGGAATGTGTTGTGCGAAATCTTGATGCTCTAAAGGGTTTATAAATGGTGTAAATTTAGAGATGTCAACATAAAATGTTGATGCTAGTTGGGATGCGCCTACGCCATTAGGAAATGTGTTAAGTGGTCATACTAGCACAGATTTGGAATGTGTTGCATGTGGGGACAATGCGCTAAGGCGCGACTGTGAGGTGTGCAACATATAAAAATAGTACGCTAAAGGATAACAGTTTATTGCATTTCTATATAGATTTCTCTCTCTTTTCATGACCTCTCTCACTTTTTGGTTTTTTGCAAAGTGACAGAGAGAGGTTTGGTGGGATTTTATGCAAGGCGGCGTTCTCAGATTTGTAGATCTAAAAGGAGGGATAAGATGATTTCAAAGGATGATGGGGGGAGAAATTTATTCATTTTAGTTTTAAATTTTTATAACAAACCTAAAAATACCAACAACCAAGAAACAAAAACCGTAGAATACATTAAGAGCGATAAAATCTACTTACCCGGTTTAATAGAGGACGAAGGACGACGTTGGGGTCCAAAAAATCGAAAAGAGGAATTTGGGTGTGATAGGAAAACTGATGTGTAGAGGAATATTATTTACAATTTTCAAATCGTGAAAATGGTAGGTGCTACGTGCCTATATATAGAAAATTGGGTATTTATTGTGCCCACCAACTTTTCTTTGCGCACTTTCTGGAGTGTTAACATGGGTATAAATGTGCCTTGGCGTAACTTGGTTAGTGTCGATGCTTAAGCTTCAGTGCCTTAAGCGCACATTTGGATATGTCAACATCATGTTTCTTGCACCTTAGGCGCACTTAAAAAAGTGTGAACATGAAATTGTTAGCGCAAAGTTATACAAGGGGCGCAACTTTTGGGCTCATGTTTTTAGGTGTTGACATGAAACTTTTAGCACCCAAGGGGCACAACTTTTAAGATGTTGGCATGCCATTTCTTGTGCCTAAGAGAATTTCTAAAGGGCACACATTTCATGATGTCGACACAACATTTCTTTCCCCCAGCTCAAAAAGGTTGAAAAATGGCTAAGTTCTTAAAACTTGATTTTCGGAATGGAATGGTAGGCCAATTTGAACGTTGAAAGACCTTTTCAGGGGAACAAAATGAAATTTTGGTATGGTTACCTACAAAATTACCCTTGAAAATTTTATAGGATAACAGCTGGCTCTTTCTAGGGACTATCCTTAAGTGAAACTTAAGGGTACAAAATTCCAGATTCTCATGTGCCTATCCATTGGGCTATAGAGTCAAAATCAAGGGTGATAGGAAAATGAAACACAACAAACAGAAAGAAAACACACAATAGAAAGATGAATTTACAAATAAGAGAGCAAAATATACTTCCTAAAGATCTTCATGTGCTACCCACTATAGGGAAGCGGGAGCTCGGTTTTGTCCAGATATGAGAGAAAGAAGCCATTTTCTCTATTGAGTTGCTTGATCTTATATGGCCCTCTCCAAAGAGAGTCAAAATTACTGTACATGCCTTTTGGTTCTCTTCACTTTTCCCATAGAAGAACAAGATCTCCAACCTAGAAGTTCTTCTGCTTAGCCTTCTTGTTGAATAACCTCTTCACTTGATTCTGATATTCGGTGATCTTGTCGACCACTTTCTCTCATTTCTCTTCAAGCTCCATTAGGCACACAATCCTCTTTTCAATAGAACTCTGAAAAGTTTCATCTTCAATTGCTTGAGATAAGCGCATAGCAGGAAGTTATGCATTGATGGGGATTTCAGCGTCGATCCCATACAACACCTGGAAGGGTGACATTCCGAGAGATCTCTTTGGAGTAATACGGTCAGTCCATAAAGCATCATACAATGACTTGTGCCAGGACCTCTTGTTTTCATCAACAAGCTTTTGAATAATAGTCACTAGGTTTTTGTTGTTGGATTATGCTTGACCATTTCCTTGAGGGTAGTAATCAGAAGCATGTGCTAAGGTTATTCCATATCCATAACAGAAACCAATTACTTCTCATGAAGAGAAGTTGGAAGCATTATCAACAACGATCTTATGTGGAATGCCAAATCTTACAATAATATTTTTCTTCATGAAGTTGTAAACAACTTCAGAAGTGGCATGCTTAACAGGTATGACCTCCACCCATTTCGTGAAGTAATATGTTGCTTTGTTAGGACATAACTATGTCTTTTACTCTATTGAGGATTGAGTGCTCCAATGAATTCGATTCCCCACTACCTGAATGGTTCATCAATAATGATAGGCCTGAGGGGAAATGCAGCCAACTTGGGTTTGCCATTGAACTGTTGGCAAAGTTCACATTTTGCTACCCAGGTGGCTACATCCTGAAATAGCATTGGCCAGTAGTATCTAGCCCGGATGATCTTGTGTGCCATTACCGATGAAGAGAAGTGACTGCCACAGGCTAAGTCATGAAAAATTTCCACTAACCTTATCTGTTGTGGCTTATCGACACATCTTAGGAAAATGTCGTCTATCCCACATTTATACAACCCATAATCCCATATGACATATCTCATGGCTCTAAGCTTTACCGTCCACTTCTCTTTTGGGGTCAAGTGAGTTGGGCACTCACCATAGGTGAGAAAGAACAAATAGAATGATAGGTAAGGAATCCGCTCTCTCAAGCTCACCTTTCTCTTTACCAACGTGATCGGCTTCGCCTTCAGGGGCCTTTGAATCTTTGTTTTCAGCCATTAGCTGACACAGGCCCTTACCTCTTAATAAATTAGTTGTTTTGATCTCCAAATCATATTCCTGGACCTTTGTGATCCAATTTCATCGTAAGCTCCCTAACTCCTATTGAGTCGGGATAGACTTAACAGCTGTGTCTGGTACCAGCACTAATGTATGAGAGTTCAAAATGTAGTACCGAAATTTTTTAACAACTTTTACCATGCCAAAGGCATTCCTTTCCAACTATGACATCTTTAGTTCATGCGGTTTAAGAGGAGAACTCATGAAAGAAATTGGGGATTCAACATCCTCAGAGTTCTTTTGCATTAAGATGGCTGATACAGTATGTGCAAGGGCATAACTGTACATGATGAAGTATTTGCCAAAGTCTGGGCATACCAGAACAGGAGCATGAGTGATGGAGGATTTTATATCTTCGAATGATTTTATGCCTTCCTCACTCCATCGGAAAGTTTAAGACCCTTTCATCATATTAGAAATATGACAAGTATTCTCAACAAAATCAGGGACGAAGCGTCTAAGGAAATTTACCTTTTTGAAGAAAGAGTGAATGTCAGTTTTGCTTGTGGGCAAGGTAAGGCTGTAAATAGCCTTGAATCTTTCAACGTCTATCTTGGTTCCTTCTCTACTGATGACATGTCCTAGCAGCTTCCCTTCGGTAACCCCAAAAACTAATTTCTTGGGATTTAGTGAAATCCCATGTTCTCGGCATCTGATCAGTACTTGCTCCAAATGATCGCAATGATCACTCCATTTTTTGGAGAACACAGTCACGTCATCTAGGTAAACTACAATGACCTTTGCCATCATAGCCTTGAATGCAAAATCCATCACTCGTTGGAAGGCGGCACCATTATTGATTAAACCAAATGACATTTTACTGTAAGTGAAGGTACCCCAAGGAGTGGTGAATGTTGTTTTGAACTGATCTTCAGGTGTAACTTGAATTTGATTATACCCTAAAAACCCATCAAGCATGGAAAACATTTTTGAACTAGTGACTTCCTGAAGTACTTGATCCATTATTGGAAGTGGGTAGTTATCCTTTAGAGATGACTGGTTCAAGTTGCGAAAATCTACACATATGCGTATTTCGCCATTCTTCTTCCTCATAGGTACAATATTCACAACCTATGTACTATGGTGAATGGGAAAAATTACGAACTGGCATCCAACATTTTTTGAATTTCAGCCTGGATAGTACATGAGATCTTGGGGTTCTAGTGCCTTTGTTTCTAGCAAAAAGGCTTGACGTCATCTTTGAGTGGGATGTCATGCTGAATGTCCTTTGATTTGGATGACTTTAGGTCAGCATAAGACCATGCTAACACATCCATGTATTTATTCAGCAGCTTAACAAATTTTCTCTTCTCTTCAGGCACACAACACTTCCCGATGTTCACGGAATGAGGATGTTCCACAGTACCCAGATTGATAGATTCAGTTTCCGAAGAAGAGTGAGGATCATCCTGTCATTTTTTCTTTACAAAACGATCGTGACTATCGAATAGTCGTTCCAAGGAAACCAAACCTTTTGGAATCTTGTTTCCTTTGAGCTACATTACTGAATCTTTTTTATATTCATGTGTTTGACCAGTGAGATACTCACAACATGCAGAAGTTGATCCTTCGAAACAAAGCTCTTTGAAATTGTCAACTTTCTCTAGGAAAGTGATAAGTTGATTGTCATCATTGAATACTTTCCAATGTTGTGAATTATTTGGTACACTTGGGTAGAAAACCACTTCAATGGTGTATGTATTTGTTTTTTAGTCCTGGATGAGGGAGCATGAGAGATGCTGAAACAACCAAGGAATCAGCCATGTCATTTTGAGCTCATGGGACCACTTTGATTGAGAAAGTATCAAATTCCTCAATGTTGTCCCACACTACATTGCGGTAATGTCTGAGCATGTCGTTCTTTACTTGGTATATTCCTTTCACTTGATTGATTATTAGCTGAACATCACCCTGTACTTTTAGGTTCTTTATTCCCTTCTCTTTTTCAGCTTGCATGCCAAGTAGAAAAGATTCATACTCAGTAGTATTATTTGTTTTGAAAAACTACAACTTGAAGGAAAGAGGGAAAATCTCCTCCTCCAGAGATATTAGCACAGCTCCAACGCCGTATCCACTTGTTGCGCAACTGACATCAAACTGCATTGTCCATATTTTGTTAAGGTCTTCCTCCTGGACAAGAACTTCCATTTTATCTGAGTCTATGGATAGGAAGTAATTTCTCATCCCTGATGATTCAAAAAGAATCTGAGGCTTAGGGTCATCAGAGTTGGTGACCAGATACTTCTTTTGTGATTTAGGCTCCAATGTTTGCATTACTCCTTTGATGGGAATCCTGGCTTTTGACCAGTCCATATGAATCTCTCTGCCAACTTCTTTGCAAAAGCTTCTTCCGAGAAAAATTCCGTATGCAGATGGAATGTCAACCATGAGGATAGTCATTTTTACCCTTTTCTCTGGGAATGTTGTGAATGCAATCTGTGCATTCTTGATCTGACCAATCAACGACACTTGCTTGGTTTCCATGGAGTAACATCTACCAAAAGGTTTAGTAAGAGTGAGGCCCAAAGCATGGGCAACCTTTGTTGGTATGACATTATCAGATGCTCCAGAATCAATTATGTAGTTGCTTAACTTGTGACCATTAATCAGGAGGGAGAGATAAAAAGGTTCAATTTTACTTGACGCAGAAGACGAGGCAACGTTTACACGAGATGTAGGAGGAGTGGGGAGAATTCCTTTTAGGGAACTAGGAGGAATGACAAGCTTACTTTGGATGTACTTGGTTAATCTCACAAGAAGCTCTGGGTTGGACTGAAGATATTCTACTTCATACATCTGGATCTTGGTCTTTTTAGCATGATCAATTATATCAAATGCGACCAAGGGTTGTCCTAATGAAGGAATGAATCCTTCATTTTGTGTTTGTGGGGGAGGGTTACCAGTCTTTATGGAACTAGGAGAAGGCTGGTTAGGAGGAGAAATAGGAGGAGAATATTTCTTAACAAAAGGCTTAACAATAGGTTGAGCCGGAAGGGGATTACCTCTTTTAACAATGGTTGGAGGATACGTTACCGCAACCTTTTTTTTTTTTTTTTACATCAACCTTTTCTTATTTTCCTTGCGAGCGAGTGAACACTGCATATGATTGCCCATTTTTGTATCCTTGGGTACCTTCTTCTTCATCAGATTCCTCACCTTCAAATTCCATGTACCCGATAGTAGAGTCACCAGTCGGTTCGCCGACATCTTGATCATCTTCACCTTGCAACGAAGGTTCTTCGTAAATTTGCTCATCTTCTTCAATCTCCACAAAAGAATTAACTGGAGGGGCTTCAATTTCTAATCTTTGGGAAGCAACAGCAAATGTGGCCTTTGAGGGGCATTGTTGGGAGTGAAGTTCCTCCATGGGATATCCCGGTACGGAGTAGCAAGTGATGCTTGAGCCAATTGCTGTTTTAGTGAGAGAAAATCATTTTCCATCTTCTAAAAAGCTGGATCTAATGAGGTAGCTTGAGAAGAAGTTGAAGTCTTTGATTTTGATGGCTCTTGTCTTAGTTCACTAGATATAAGAAGATTGTCTTCTATCCAAATGGCTTCAGCTTGTGCAAGGACCAATGTCGGTATTTGTTCTTGCAAAAGTAAGAAACTTACCCTTTAACTCATTACATTCACAAAGAAACACTTCTGATTTTCTAATGTTGGCAACATGGCGAGTGGCACACGGTTGATTAGTGCATTAAATCTGGCAATAAAATCATGTATGGTTTCACTAACTTCCTTCTTCGTGTGAGTGATTTGCGAAAACAATGCAAACACATCTTTGGAAGGTTTGTATCTATCTTCAAATGCTATTTGCAACGTGGCCCAACTAGTGATGGAACCATTCTAACGTAGGTCCTTACAAGGTCTCAAGAAAGAGACGCACAGATACATATTCGTGAGTTACATCCATAATGCTACACGACATAATGAAGGCAACAATATGTGCATCTGTGCTTTGATTTCCACTCAAATCAATTTTTGGAAAATTCTTATGATTTCCATGAGGGAGGGGGTGTACTGGGTGTGGTAGTGCTAGAGGACCCATGACATTTCCCCATGGTATAGGTAGATGTGCCATTTGAAAAGTAGGAAAGAGAACACAAGCATGAAGTGTGGTTCAACTTAGCAACAAAGCACTGTAAATTGATGATGAGGTGCCCTATGAATTCTGGCTTTTCCATGGAGGTGAAGCACTTTTGGCTGATCGATCCGCTGAGCTTAGGGTTACGAATCATGCTTTGGTGTGATATTGAAATTATGCCTTAGAAGTAGATTAAAAGTTGGATCAACTTATCCATGAGCTCTTCTGCTACGATTAAATTTTTCACCCGCCAGCATACCCTCTCAGATTTGCAATGGTGAAGAGAAGATTTACAACAACTTTTGTTTGTACTTCCTGATTTTCTGATTTTTTTGGTAAAAATCAGTAGCATGTACTTTTGGAAATATTTAAATTTATCCTTTTACTGACAACTGATTGCGGTTTTCTTAACAAGGATAAAATGTGGGTTGACTTTAGAAAGATGATTTTTGGATCTTTGACCTGAATTTGCAAGGGTTTTGAAAAATATTAGAAAATGTTAGAATCTCAGATCTACGGAAATTTACAAGTTTCTGTAAAAACTCAGCGAATTAAAAGCTCCTATCTAGGCCAGATCCACAGATTTGTATAAGGAAATTTTTGGTTTTGGTCACTTTTTGAAAAAAATATTGTTTTCAACAAAGGGTTGAAAATTTGCAATTTGGTAGTGACTATGATAGTTTTTTAACTATTTCCTTAGTTCGATCCCCAGCGGAGTCACAAAAAACTATTGGCCCAAAAATATATCAGATGGGTAGATGTATGGATAAGCAGGCCAACATTGTGCATGGGAAAGCCCCTCATTGAGACAGCAAAGTGAAACTAGTTTATTGCTATTCTATAAAGCGGAATCTGTGCAAATCTACACTATTCTAACTTTAGGGGTTTGGGATCTTATCCCAGTAGGGGTAGTTCCTACTGCAAACAGAAAGGTAGGAAGGAAGGAATGAAGGAAGGATACATCTGAAGGAAGAAAAGAAATGAATTCCAAAATAGAAGGGTCCGAAGGTTTATGCTTTGGGATGGTAGTAAACAGATCCAAACTTACTTGCATAAACAAAAAAAGCAATACTGACGAACAAATGATAAAAAGTAGAGATAGATCTAACAAAAAAGAAACAAAGATCTAACTTAAGAGAGATCTAATGCACATAATACATAAATTCAGTATAAAGTCTCAATATTTGTATTAATATGTTCTTCTCACACAAGAAAACACAAAGTATTTCTCTGCTCACTTCTATTTTTCATCAAAAAAATGTCTTCCTCGGAATACAACAAGTATCCCAAAGTTTTATAGAAAGAGAAGGAGGAAGAAGACAAAAGAAATCCAACCACGTTTTATAAAATATCTACAAAATATATAAAAGTCAACTATTGACTTTGGGGCAAGTTTTAGGATGACAACATCTCATGATGCAACATGGATGATGTCATCATGTGTGCCAACATGCTTTTAAATATTTTACAAAAATAGAATATCATCTTGGAGGAAGAAGCTATTCATCATTGTATCTTGGCTTGAACTTGGTTTCTGACTGAGGCTCAGGTGAGTTGATGTGACACTGTGCCTGATACTCTGTAAACTTGCTGATCATCTCTTGAAGTTAATATGGATCAGGACCCTTGAAGTAGTCGGGAATGAATTCACAAGTTTCCTTTTCAATCTTGAGCTTATCGAGCAACTCAACTCTTCGTTTACATCGATCAAAAATCTGATCAAGTCACGGCAGGTCAAGAGTTTGTTGATAGACTTTGTGTCGAAGGTGACCTCTTGCACTTGATCTTTAGAGACAATAGCTTTGAATCATTAATATATATCATTTGCTTCTCTCAACTCATAGGATGAATTGAGTAGCTCAGAGCCATCTTCGAGACTATTTTCTCCATTTTCTGTAGCATGTCCAAGACTCGATCTTTCATTTTATCAATACGCTCCAAGATGTATTCCATTTGATCCACCTAGTAATCTAAATTAGTGAGTGCTTTGCAATGTGCCTGTGGGTGATTGATAACGTTGACCTTTAACGGTCATCATCCGAGCAGATCAACCATCATCTGAAATGTTCCTTAATGCAACTTGGTGTTATCCAGTTCCTTAGAGAGGGAACTTGCTACTGCCTGTAGCTCTCCATTTTCCTGAATTATTTCTTGGTATAGCAACGTGAATTTTCCAATTATCATCTGACCATCTTGGATAATCTTCTCAATCCAGGATGACATAGTTGTTCTCTATTCAGCAATTTTGATATACTCATTGATATTTTTCGATCAAGAGCTTTGAGCAAGTTCCACGGCATTTCTTTGAGGGAGATTTTTCCATTTTCTACAAAGCTTGGAGGAGATGTTTATTTTGTTCTTTGAGCACTCTCTTCTCCTCTTTGGCTCTTGTAGATTTTTGTAGATGGCATCTACAACTCGAAGGCTTCTCCTTGCAGACTTTCTCATGAGGTTCCCATTGTGACTTGAGTCACTGTGAAGTCTATAAGAAACAGATGTTCTTTCTTCTTTATGGGATCCGGGTAGGCTATCTCCATGACCCTTTCTCCTGAGGAATTTTTTGAGAAGCGAGTTATTTCCTTTTGCTTCTTGGGTCCCTTTTTAGGAATAACGGAGAAGTTCATGGGTGCTATGGGTACCTTTCTCTTGAGTTGACCCAGATGGTTAGAGATCTAGCTTGGACTTATGGGAGCGGGGTCAGAGGAAGAAGAATAAATGGGAGTAAAAGGGGAAGCAACAGAAGGGGCTACCGAGAAAGAAGGTGGACACGCTTGGTGGTGGCATCGACAAGGAGTCCAACGTACTACTACTCATGGAGCCAAGAGTTACCACAGGGGAAGAGAGGGACATGGGTGCGGAAGGGATTTGCAGCATGATGGAAGAAATGTTGGGGATAGATCTGTGAGGGAAGAGAAGATGGAAGGGAGGAAGATGGAGGAGAAGATACCACCATTGGATTGGTTACTTGGGTGATAGGAGGAAGAAGAGGGGTAGAAGAGGGAATGGTGGGTACCTCAATAGTCATAGTTATGACAACATCATGAGTGGATGTGTCCGTTGGAACACTTGCCGCTTCTTCTTCTCCTGGGGACACTAAGTCCACTACTTGCTCTGAAGTAGAAGGAGGGATTTTAGGAGTTTCCTCCTACTTGCTAGGCTCACCAAATTCATCTTTTCCTTTGCCCTTTGGAAAATTTTCTAGACTTGGAGGTGCCCTTCCTAAGGGAGAAGTAGTGAAATCCCCTCTAAGGTAGATGAGACCATTTCTTTTGCACCAATGCTCGGTATGTTGTAATTTGGATTTGAACCTTTCTTCTATGGTCTTGGGTGATTTGGTTCTGTTAATACTTGCAAATGGCCAATCATCCCCATCCGTGTCAAGGTAGACTTGATCAATTTCTTGATCAGTTTCTTCGAAATATTTTGGGATGATGGAAACTCTATAGTGTATGATCAATGTCAAAGCCAGTCAGGAGTGATCCTTTCACCTTATTTTGATTTCATGATTTACGTTGATCCATATGTCCTCGATCTCTAGGACATGGATGGGATTGATCTTTGCCTTAGGAAGGCAACTCAGGCAGTCGAATGTTGGCCTTGCTAGGAAATCATGCTTTAAGTGATGCAATTCTAGCTCGGCGTACATTTCCCGTGCTTTACCTATTCAAGTGCATGTGTATTTGCCAACTATGAGGGGGAATGGAGTTCCCCATTTCTTCCTTTTCATGCACCTTTCATGGTATGTAATTAGCTCTCTTGATAGCTCCAGAAGAATCATCTTAGATCCTTCATACCTTGGTAACTTTTTGGCTCTCCTAGAAAGTTGGCAGCCCTAAGATATGTGAAGATGGGGAATTGTGTAAACAAAAGTCCCCATCGCTTAGTGGAAACGATCACACTCATGTTGGTTTGACTGTATCTCATGTTTGGCCTCAACATGCAGATCGCCTCATAGAATAAGGCATCATTGATTTTACTGAACTGGGCGATATTGTTCCCGAGCCTTAGCTCCGGGTAGTACTCATAAATTTTGAGCTGGGCCCATACCCCACTTTGAATTAGCCCTGAGAACTCTCTCTCTGATGCAGCTGCATATACAACATAGGAATTCATATAGAACTTCCCAGTTGTTGAAACCTGTTGGAGTTTCTCTGAGATAGTATCACTTATGATTTCCCCCCAGCCAAAGCGTTGATCGGGCACATTCTTACTCATGGTCTCTAAATACTTGAGTATCCATTTGTGAAAGTAGTGGGCATCAGGAAGCCCAAATACTCTGCTAAGGAAGGTGACAGCATCACTTAACTCCTCATTGAATTTTCTGCGATGGATGACTTGAGGCCATCTGCTTACTACCTTCTTGTTTTTTAGGTAGACCTCATTCATCATCTACATACACTTATCTTCATTATCGGTCCATGTTTTTAAGAATTCTTTGTGGCTTATTGCCATGTACTGGCTGTGGTGAGCAATGCCCAATGTTATTTCAAAATTGCAGGCAGTGAGGTTGATGATCACCTTGCCCTCCTTATCTTCAACACATCTTGTGTCTTTTTTGTAACAACAGGCCACCAACATGATAAACTCATTGTTTATTGCACTTACCAGAAGACCTGCTGCAAATGTAGCTCACCGCCTACCAGCTTATCCATCCATGGGCCACCGGTAACCGGTTTGGTTTAGGCCCAAAAGTTATCCATATCTATGTGCCCAAGTTCTAAGTCTCTGATGTTGAGACTGCACTCTGTAAGTGAGTAAGGCATCCTGACTTTCTAGTATTTATATTTAATCTCCTGTTCTGTAAACCTTTCTTTACCCTTTGACTTTGTTGTCTTATTGCTTGATGAAGACATGTGTGAGTTCAAAGATAGTTGTTGCTCTGCAAAAAGGATCAAGGAATTCCAGCGTAGAAGAGCCATTTCAATCATCTTTTCATTCATAATGAAAGCTTGCAAAAAGAATAATGAGCAAGGATAAGGCTTAAGGAGCAAGGCACAAGTTCATAACATACTGCAGAGGCTTAAAAAGGATGGGTGCACTTTTGGAGATGTCAACATGCAAAAAGGTGAACCTGTGTTGAGAGGGGAAAGGTTGTGACAAAGTATTATAAAGGACGCGCTCTTCAAGAGTGTTGCACAAGAGCTTTTAGCACCAAGGAGAAAGGTGTGGGGCATGGGTTTGCAACACACAACATGCAGTGTTGGTGTTAAGGTTTATGCGTCAGCGCCAAGGAGATTTTCATTAACTGGGCACTACGAAAGATGATGTTGCATGGAGTTTTAGTCCACCCGAGGTGCAATTTTGGAATATGCTTTGCACAGAAGCTTGATGTGCCAAAGGATTTACAAATGGCGCAGATTTGGAGATTTCAACATAAAATGTTGATGCTAGTTGGGATGCACCTGTGCCATTAGGAAAATCATAAGTGGTGATACTGGTGCAGATTTGAAAAGTATTTCATTTGGGGACAATGCGCCAAGGCACGACTGTGAGGTTTGTAACATATAAAAATAGTGCACCAAAGGATAACAGTTTATTGCATTTATATACGATTTCTCTCTCTTTCCATGACCTCTCTCACTTTTTGGTTTTTATGCAAGGCATGGCCTTCTCAGTTGCGAGAACTTGAAGGAGGGATAAGATGCTTTCAAAGGATGATGGGGCGAGAAATTTATTAATTTTAGTTCTAAATTTTTATAAAAAACCTAAAACCACCAACAATCAAGAAAAAAAAACCGTAAACAACAATAAGAGTGATAAAATCTACTCACCCGGTTTAATAGAGGACAAAGGATGATGTTGGGGTCCACAAACTCAAAAAGAGGAACATGGGCATGACAGGGAAAGCTGCTAGGTGCAGAGGAATATTTTTCACAATTTTCAAATCGTGAAAATGACAGGTGCTAAACGCCTATATATAGAAAACTGGGCATTTATTGTTCCCACCAACTTTTGTTTAGTGCACTTTCTGGAGTGTCAACATGGGTATAAATGTGCCTTGGCGCAACTTGGTTGGTGTCAAAGCTTAAGCTTCAGTTCCTTAAGTGCACATTTTGATATGTCAACATCATGTTTCTTGCACCTTAGGTGCACTTAAGAAAGTGTCAACATGAAATTTTCAGCACAAAGTTATAAAAGGGTCGCAACTTTTGGGTACATGTTTTTAGGTGTTGATATGAAACTTTTAGTGCCCAAGGATGCAACTTTTAAGATGTTGGCATGTCATTTCCTGTGCCTAAGGGAATTTCTAAAGGGCGCACATTTCATGATGTCGACACAACATTCCTTGTGCCCAGCTCAAAAAGGTTGAAAAATGGATAAGTTCTTAAAACTTGATTTCCAGAATAGAATTTTAAGCCATTTTGAACGTTGACAGACCTTTTCATGGGACCAAAATGAAATTTTGGTATGGTTACCTACAAAATTTCCCTTGACAATTTTACAGGATAACAGAGGCACAATTGCGTTTTAGGGAGGTATAAGGGAGGAGGGAGTTGGGATTTGGGTTCCACCTTACAAAGAAATAGCTTGCATTTCTTTACTCGTTATGGGGTGCCATAAGAGATTGGGGAGGTATAAGGAAATGTGAGGAATAATGGGTACTTGGGGGAGGCATAAGGAGTGTCGGGATTTGATATATTATATTTTGGTGGTTTGAAATCAGTTTGGTGATACCCATTTCCCATTTTGGAGGCATAAGGAGAACCCCTATGGTTTCTTGATCCTTTGGATTGCTAGATGAAGCCTTAGTAATGTTTTTCATGCTTTAATGTAGTTTTAAACTACATTCTGTTTTGGACTATGTTCTTATTGTGAAAATGTTGCTTGTGTGTTTGTGGAATTGTGTTGTTTCCATGAGTTGGATCACATCTTTTATTGCATTTTGGTTGGTGCTCGAGGGCCAATGAATAAGGATGGCTTCTCCTCTTCATTGGATGTCTTAGTTTGGTGGAGAGAATTTCCTTTCCCCTACTCTTGTTGTGATCACAATTTGGAAGAATGAGAAATATGCATGTTGTTGTTCTGTAGTTGAGATAAAGACAGTTTGACAGTCCCTTGTGAAATGAAATCTTATTGTATCCCTTTCCCACTTTGAAGTGGATGATCTATATATTAATTGTAATGGAAAGATACTTTGTATTGACAATGAAAGTTAAAATTCAAAATGTATAAGAGTTGTACTGTGTTTTTGTTTTTGGAAAGAATGTGAAAGAATGATACATATTTTGTATGTTGTATTTTGAAATCAAATGGAAAGGAATTTGTAAGAGTTTCATTTGAATTAATGGAAGTGTTTTGTCTTGTTCATATGATATTATTTCCATTGGAAATCATGTTTAACGTGCACTATGAAATCCCTATTTGGAAAGTGGAAAAGTGAAACACGTGAGAAGAAAATGTATTATTCTCACTGTTTAAAATATATGATTTTGGAAAGAATAGAAAACCACATTCTTGTTTTAATGTTGGATTGAAGGAAAGAAAACCATTTAAGACCAGCATAGAATGAATTCAATGGTCTATTTCATGGAAAAAGAGACAGTTAATCTCCTTTCTGGATATGTATACACTTCTTTGAATTCACTTTTTTACTTTGTAAAATTACTTTATCAAATGTTCCAATAACCCTACAAATAGATAAGAGGAAAATGAAATAATTAGTTGGAATTAATGATAACAAAAGGATCCCTAACCAAACTAAAAACACTAAAGGAACTTCTTAGAAAACTTAGCAAAAACGGGTTCAACCCTCTTATAGTTGTTTTGTTGTCAAGAGATGTAAATTTTCAAATTGCAAATCAATCAGACAAATTGAATTTTGAAATCCTTCTTAAATCCATCTAAGAACAATTCTCCATGTTTATTCAACATGTTGAGAGAGGAAGAAGATCAAATTGAACAAATCTTATAAGTTAAAATTTACCAGTTGTCATGTAAAATCCTGCAGATCGTTTTCTTGAAATTGACTCCTTAAAATTTATCAAAATAAAAATTTAATGATTCCTCGAGTAAAGAGGACATCGAGATATTTCCATAAAGTCCTCGTTTTCCCAAAAATAGAGCTCTCTATAAAACTTTATGGCCTTCTGAAGTTTTTCTTCATTGGCGTCAAAAAAAAAAAAAAAATTGGGAATAATTTCCTTCGCGGACCAGTGGCCCGAATTTTTCCCTTAGCACATCGGAAAATTTTTGTCAAAATTTTCCTAATTTTCCCTGCCACCCCAACATCCCACATCCAATCAGAGGCTATCACATGGCACCACGAGGCATTGGTGGAGGGGCGGATCCCTTTTTAAGCTTAGCGCTTCAGAAAAATTTTGGGAAAATTTTCCTAATTTTTCTCACCGCCCAGCTGACCCGCAGCCAATCCGAGGCTACCACATGGCACCACGAGGTGTTGGCGGAGGGGCATATCTTTTTTTTACTTAGCGCTTAAAAAAATTGGGAAAATTTTCTAAATTTTTGCCAGTGGACCGTAACCAATCAGGAGCTGCCACGTGGCATCACGAGGCATCGGTGGAGGCGTGGGTTAATTTTACCCCATTTTCATTTAACGCATTAAAATGCTTTCATCCCCTCCACCCCACTTTCCCCAAGTTGGCTGAGGAAGCACCACATGTCCCTTACGGACTCACGAGAGCATGGGTGTAAAGGTGGCTTTTTTCCCCCGCACGGGAAATTTCCAAAATGACCCCCACAGCCCCGCCAACCCAAGTCCTCCTCTGGGAAATATTTTTCTCCACGGTCTGAGACCTGCCCTTGGGAAAATTTTCTCCCCTAGGCCCATGGGCCCTCTCTTGGAGAAAATTTTCACCCCAAGGCCCACTAACCCATAACTTGAGAAATATGAGGAGTTAGGAGGACTTCTGTATATCAATTTAAAGGTGAGGAAATTTCCTATCCAATGGGAATGCTTTAGGGAAAATTTGAATGTGTTAAGTTTGAGAAAAATCTAGTTAAATCTTTAAGACTGCTAGAGAGTGGGTATGGTGAGGAATTACCCTCGAACCTATTTGAACCTTCTAACCCTAAATTTAGGGACCTTGTGACATCTAATAATTGTTAATAAAATAAAAGTATATTCAAGTGGATTAAATTTGTATTGGAACCTGTTAGTGACAACTGTTGTCTTGTAACCAGGTTGTAGACTCTTTAAACAAAAAAAATTAATCCATAATTTTCCTAACTACTCCTAGGTTGTTTTTATGTCTCAAGTGGGTTGTTTTTAATGGGTGTTACAGGGATGTAGTGCCCACTCCTCTTCAAAATTGTTCTATCTTGATATTGATACTATTGGATTGATGTTTAGATATTTGATTATGATACATTGATTAGTAGATGTTAGATTATACTGATATGTAGATTATTGACACTGTGATGTTTATGTTTTATCATGATGCACTAGATAGTGATGTTAGACAGTTAGATGCATGTTGATTTTCGGATATGGATTTTTAACTGACATGTTATATTTATGAGATGTTGAAATATATTTGAAATCTCATGGATGTTAGGGTTAGATTTTGGCATATTGATGGATAGTATAATTGTTAAATGTTGAATGATGAATTTGGAGTTTATATATATATATATATATATATATATATACACATACATATATCTGTGTGTGTGTGTGTATGTATGTATGTATATATGTATATGTATATGTATATGATTTCTCGATGTTGTTAATATGGCCGAAAGGCCCGAGAGGTATTTTTGTGTGCAAGAATTTTATCATAAACATCGAAGGGGATAGGGGACCAACCATGGAAGGATGTCAAGCATTAAGCAATGGGGCCAAATTGACAACTTGTGTCATGTTGTTTTGTGTAGTGTTTTGTTTGTCTTGTTTAGAAGTTACCCATGCAGGGGGTAGTTTCACATATGTGGCCATGGGGTTGATTATTTCCCTTTCATTAATTTTTGTATTTGTTTATGTATGTTTTATGTATTTTAAATTTGAAGAAATTCTCTCTTCATTAGCATGTGTAATTGTGTGTTTATTAGACTTAATCCCTCTTGTTTACTTTAACCAAAGAATATATATATATATATATATATATATATATATATATATATATATATATATATATATATGATTTGTCGATGTTGTTAATACGGCTGAAATGCACGAGAGGTATTTTTTGTGTGCAATAATTTTATCATAAACATCGAAGGGGATAGGGGACCAACCATAGAAGGATGTCGAGCATTAATCAATGGGGCCAAATTGACAACTTGTGTCATGTTGTTTTGTGTAGTGTTTTGTTTGTCTTGTTTAGAAGTTACCCATGGGGGGGTGGTTTCACATATGCGGCCATGTGGTTGATTATTTCCCTTTTATTAATTTTTGTATTTGTTTATGTATGTTTTATGTATTTTAAATTTGAAGAAATTGTCTCTTCCTTAGCATGTGTAATTGTGTGTTTATTAGACTTAATCCCTCTTGTTTAGTTTAACCAAAGAATATATATATATATATATATATATATATATATATGATTTCTCGATGTTGTTAATACGGCTGAAATGCCTGAGAGGTATTTTTTGTGTGCAAGAATTTTATCATAAACATCGAAGGGGATAGGGGACCAACCATAGAAGGATGTCGAGCATTAATCAATGGGGCCAAATTGACAACTTGTGTCATGTTGTTTTGTGTAGTGTTTTTTTTGTCTTGTTTAGAAGTTACCCATGGGGGGGTGGTTTCACATATGCGGCCATGGGGTTGATTATTTCCCTTTTATTAATTTTTGTATTTGTTTATGTATGTTTTATGTATTTTAAATTTGAAGAAATTGTCTCTTCCTTAGCATGTGTAATTGTGTGTTTATTAGACTTAATCCCTCTTGTTTAGTTTAGCCAAAGAATATATATATATATGTATATGTATATAATTTCTCGATGTTGTTAATATGGCCGAAAGGCTCGAGAGGTATTTTTGTGTGCAAGACTTTTATCATAAACATCGATGGGGATAGGGGACCAACCATGGAAGGATGTCGAGCATTAAGAAATGGGGCCAAATTGACAACTTATGTCATGTTGTTTTGTGTAGTGTTTTGTTTGTCTTGTTTAGAAGTTACCCATGCGGGGGGTGGTTTCACATATGTGGCCATGGGGTTGATTATTTCCCTTTCATTAATTTTTGTATTTGTTTATGTATGTTTTATGTATTTTAAATTTGAAGAAATTGTCTCTTCTTTAGCATGTGTAATTGTGTGTTTATTAGACTTAATCCCTCTTGTTTAGTTTAACCAAAAAGATATGTGACTTATAGTAATGATGTGATATTTTAGTCATTGGGTAAGATGAATTTATGTTGATTTGAGAGTATTTTACTCCACCCCAAGTTCAAAATTCGGATTTTGATTTGGGGGCTCTTTTGGAGACTTGTGGGACAAGCAAGGTTTGTCCCATGCCTCTTAATTTGGCCCAACAACCTTACCTATGGGTTGGGAAGCTCAATTTTGATTCCTTTGTCCATCTTTTGAGTGTAGGAAAAGGAAAATCATTGCACTTTATCTCTTCCCAAATTTATTATTCTCCTTGAAAGCATGGTGTGCAAGTTTTGAGCCATGTGGGTTGTCATAGTCCTTGCTTGTGCATTGATGTTTCTTGGTTTTGATGTTTTGACTTGAGTGTGAGGATGGGGATGATGAAGTGGCATCCTACATGGAGCCACCTCATCATCCTCACTTCCCAATTCTATTTATTTGTGACTTTTGGTTGGAATGGGGGTTACTTGCTCATTTTGGGTGTCTTGTGCACTTTTGGATTTGGGAGCTTTTGGAGTGCTTGGCTTGGATTTGAAGAGGCTTGTGAAGTTTCTTCTTGGATCTTGATGGAGAGGTAGGATCTCCACACTTTTATTATTATGTTACTTTGTTGTTGTAAGCAATGTTGTGCTTGTTAAAAGTATATTTTTCTTTTGATGGTGTTGTGTGGGTTGGTTTAGTAGTTGGCCTTAGTTGGGTGTGTTGAGAAGGGTTTATGGGACCATTGGGGAGGGAAAAGGGAGTTTATGTGAGGCATGCAAAATTGGTGGGAGTGTGAATGGGAATCTTTCCTATGGGGAGAGAAAAGGGATTCATGGATTTGTTTCTTGTTGCAAGGGAGAGATAAGGAATTGTGTGATTATTCTTGTGCACTTGGAGGCTTAGGAAAGACTCCCACTTCACTTGGGAGGCATAAGGAGGTGGTCTCCCATATCCCTTGCTCTACTTGGTTTGATTTTCAAACCTTTGTTTTTATGTGTATACTTGATGGTTATGTGAACTTGGTGGTGTTGTTTGTCTTGTATGTGTGTTTTGTGGAGAAGCCTCTTTGTGATAGTTGTCAATGTTTCTTAATTCCCTTCATGGTTCCTTGGTTGGGGCTCGGGGGCCATTAAGGGAAAGGATTATTCCCTTAATGGATTTAAGGTTGGGCGGAGAGTGTTTCCTACTCCCCCTTCTTTGTTTGTGAATCCATTGTGAAGATTGAAGAAAGTTAGAGTTGAAGCTACCTTTTGAGGAAGACATGCTTATTGGAAAACTTGTAACTTGGCCTTGTGGCAAGCTCTCTTGTGGCATATTGTTAAATCCATACTTTCCACTTTTATGCATTGTAAAAATTGTAAGTGGTGGTAAATTATTTGTATTCTTCAGAAATCATGTTACCTTGTAAACTCTCAAGTGTGTGAATTGAGAAAGTTAAAATGTCAAATGTGGTTAGTCTTGTGAAAGGAAATTATCAAGATTGTATTGATTGGAAGAAATGAATATTTGAAGGTAGATGAAATGGATATACTTTTATTAATCTAAGTTTGTTTTTATATCCCCAAGTTGATATACTCTCATTTCTAAAATTATTTTAAAGTTGTTAGACTCTAGTTTGGGAAGAAACAAGTATTTTGTTGGGTTGCTTTAGATTATGAATGGGATGGTTATTTTGTTACCTTGAAATAGAGTAGATTGAAGGGCTTAAACTTTACATGTTTGAGGGTTGTATTTGCTTGTGAAATGAAATGGATATTTTTCCTCCTTAAAAAAAGGGAATTGAAGCATTGTAACTCTAAAGGTGTTACCTAACTAGGTGATTGAAATAGTAGTGAGATGTATTAATAATGAATGAAAGAAATCTCTTTTATCACCACTTTTTGTTATAAATTGTGTAAAAAAACTCACATTTCTACATAAATGCAATGGTAGTAGGTTACTTTTATAGACTTATTTTTGCAAATATTCCCTATTCTCATTTATCTAGCTTCGACCTCGTTTAATCCATCAAGGAGAAATTATATTAGATAGATTACCCTAATACTTTCCATTTAATACATTTTATGATGCTAATATTTTTATAAGCTTAATAATATTACTAGTTTCAAATATGGCTAATAATTAATATATATTAATAATTATATGTATTAATATATATATAATATTATTATTACTTAATATTATTAATTTATATTATTTTTATTATTAATTATAATAATTAATATTTCTATTAATAAGTACAATTGTAATAAAAGGAGTTTTAATTAAATAAATAAATATAAAAAAAAGTTTTCAAAAACAAAAATTATATACTTGATAAGCCTTACGGCATTATTCATAGAAAAGGGAAATGGGGTGGGGAGGGGTCATTGACCTGACCCCTCACCCCATATTGTTATACGAAGTGGGGGGTGGGGTCACCGACCCTCCCCACCCCACCAAAGCTTACAAAAAAATTTTACGGTGTGTTCTAACCCTCACCGAATACATTGCTCTCTCCCGTGGCTAAACCGCCGCTGTATACTTTTCTCAGTCACCAAAATGTAACCGTGAGCCCTCTTTGGCATATGTACACTATTTTGGTAAATAAACACACACACACATACACACACACACATATATATATATATATATTCTTTTAATAGGTAAAATATTAAATTTCAGGTTTCATCAAATCATTGTTTGGTATATAAATATATTTATACATTTATATATATACACACATAAGTATTTATATGTGTGTATCCTTAGTATGAGTTCTTTACGAAAAAAAAGGAGAAATTATAGATCTATGGGAGGAATGGAAAATACCCAAATGGAAAATATTTTAAATCTTGTTTTCCAAATGGAAAATTTTACAAACCCTTGTGAAAGGGTAGAATATAAAAAGAGAAATAAAATAATATGGGTTTGGGGATGTGTATATCCATCCCCAAGCTTGCAACCTCCTTCATCCATGGCTTCTTCCTCTTCCTTCATCCTCTAACCTGCAAAACAAAACAAATAAATGGATGAAATGAACAAAGAAGAGAGGAATAAAAGTCTTAAGGATTTTTAGGTTTGTTTTGTTTACCTTCATCCAATGGCCTATATTAGATTCATCTAATGGCGCAAAAATGCCTAGATTAGATTAGATTGATCACATGGGCCCCCTTTTTGAATGGGGCCATTTGAGTGAGTTGAAAGTAATTGAACTTTTGGTTGTTGTATTTTTGTTAAATTTATAAACTCTCTTTCCATTTAGTTAGACTATCCCTTATTAGAAAATTAAATAATTAGTTTGCCTTTCTTTTGCAATGGGGAATAGATTTAATTAGCTTACTATAAATGAAAGAACTATTTTGACTTGGAATTTAATTATTTAATTTTTGCATGACCTTAGGAACCTAGGTATTAAATTTATTTAGGATTAATGGAATGAAATATTTTAAACTCAACTATAGATTTAATCAATTCTCTTATTTAATATTATTATTTATTTAATGTTGCGAGAGTCGGTAATTAACCCTCGGTTTTAGTTACACGTTGCTTTCACCTTTAACAAAAAAAAAAATCCATAATTTTTCCATTATATTATTTGTTTGGCTTTGGGCTTCGTGTTCATTTTTTTCATGAGCATTACGAAAGAGAGAATAAAATTTAAAATTGATCTAAATATTTTTTATAGAAATTTACAAATGAATATTTGTATTCTAGGTGACTTTTCTACTTAAAGTGAAATCACAATGAAGAAATAGAAATCCTAAGAGAATTAAGTAAATTTTACATTAGTTATTTTACAATGGAGAAATACGATGTTCAGGGTGAAAAGAGAATATTTAGTTTGAATCGATCCATTCATATGTACACAAATAATAATCTATTCTCGTAGATGAATTTTTTAAATCAATTGATCATTAACATATCCTTTTCCATGTTGAACCAACTTTTTGTAGTAATCCTCCCTTTTAGCTATTGGAAATTGGGTTACCAATTTTTCCCTCACTAGTGGGTAGTACAAGGTTAGAACTCAAATTTTATCAAAATTATCTGTAGAACATTTACAAACCATACTATAATGATGCCTCCCTAATGATAAAGGTGTGCATAAAATTTAATGAAGGTTTTCCTCACGGAAATTGAGATGTGGATAAGTTTTATTATTTTTTGAGATTGAAGGAATAATTTCAAGATGGTTTATTAAAGGTGAAAATAATATGAAGATTTTGAAAGGATAAGTATCCTTGTAAACAGGCCCTTATGGTAGAATAAAACATTGAAGAGAAAGGAAGCATGTAAGAAACAAAATATAAAACACCTCTAAGGTAAAAAGTGAAGAACAAGAGAAGAGGAAGAAGGAAGAGCTTGAAGCCCCCATTGCTACAGCACAACCAATTTACTTATGTGGATCCTGATAATGAGATCTAAATCTCATTTTATGGAGAGGGATGCCTTTTCTTTTTTAATTAATGACTATCCATCCATCACACCTATTAGGATATAAATTTTAATCGAAATGTATTGTAAGCCAAATATGACCAACATTTGACTCTTCCATGTAGAGATTATTTTTGGAATAGTTAGAATCCACCCCCAAAGTTAGTGTCATCCCCTGAACCAGCAAACCCACCACAACCAAAGGGGGTGAAGCTTGAGACTCAACCAAGGGTTGAATTTTAATTTAGTACCATAATCATCTCTAACTTCAATTGACACATCTGAAGAATAATTTAAATCATCCCCAACAAACAATAGGTTGGGTTGAGCATCTTACCACCTAAAAAGGTCTTCCTTAAGCTTCAGGTGTACTTTCATGCGTTGTGAAGGAAGATGCCCAATGGAGAAACACTTCCTTCATCTAAAGTGGAATCCTTCATAATCTAGTAGTTATGACTACGTACATTCATAAATTTGAGATTAATGGAAGAAGGTAATTCGAGAGTGGTATCTAGATCTACTAAGATACAATGTAGGTAGTGTGTGTGTAAAGTTTCATTTTGGAATCAATGCATAATTTTTTTCCCAAAGCATTGCCAATGGTTACCAAACATTCCTCTTCCAAAGACTATAGTAGTAGATGAGGTAAACAAACCCAAAATAGTTTGGCGTTCAAAGAATCATTGAGAAGATTAAAAATTGGAAACCATAGTTTCATCAAGTAGTGATTCTAAAGCTCACAAATTTTTGAGAGGATAAAAACCCTATCTTCAATAGAACTAAAAACCAAAATGAAAAAACTCTTGCATATGGGTAAATTTGAACCCTACAAAAAAAAATGGGGTGCCAGTTTGAAGCAATCGATGAATGTAGAAGTAGCAATGAAAATAGAGACCATTGAAATGGTAGATCAACCCCTAGTTGGAGAAGAACTCCTCTGACTCTAACACCGAATTCCAAAAGCACACCAAAAGGGAGGAATTGGCAGAAGAGATAGGCTTAGAATCCAAAATAGCATAGGGTATAACATGTGAAATGAAAAACTACGATAAAAAACATGGTGTAGCACCATCACCCTTCCTGACAGAGAAACCAATCCTACCCTTACAAAGCAGCAAACCGCCACTGTGAACAATGTTACTAGGGGTCAGAGGATACTGAAAAAAATCATCTTTTTCTCTTTAAGGACCAAGGAATCATTAGAAATTTTTCTACCGTTGTGAAACTAGGGAACACGGAGGAGGGCATCATAGAAAATTTGAATAACCTAAATATTAGTGTCTTCATCCATGATATCTTCAGAGGCGAGAAAAAAGTGATTTTTAAAGCTAGGATATCTATTTGGTTCTCATGGATTCATATTGTAATATTAAATTTCATGTTATATATTCCCCTAACACTTAATCTTTATTTTATTTTCATCATCACATGTAATGTAATAATTTTAAAAAATAACTTAAGCTGAGGTGGAGATTGAGGTTTGCAAATACAAACCCAAAAGTGAGCCAACTTTGCATCTCCTACTTCAAAAGTGTGAAAAATAAGGGGAGGGAAAAATATGGGAATACAACATGCATTCCAAAAGTTTTATTTTGAAAGAGGGACTTCAAAATGTACCCTTGGGCCTTGGTGTCTAGCAACAACAAGCCAAAATGAAGGATTTTTCTAACTTAAAGTTATATTTTTGTAAATGGAATGTTCCAATTAGGTCAGGGTACAATTATAAGGGTGGATAATTTATTATTTTCATGCAAAAATTTACATTTGACCTCTCAAATGTTTATTATGCTCCTTAAGTGAACATAAGTTGGTGACATCATTAACCCAATGAAGTAATAAAACATAAAGTAAATTTTCGAGATAGAAACCCATACTTTAAGTTCTAAGGGTGAATAATATATGGTTTTGACTATAAAACACTAAAATACTCCTTTGAAATCATTTTCAAGAGCTGAAAATGCCTCCCTTTGAATTTATGAGCCAACTCACACTTTTAGTGTAATAAGGGGAAATAGTGAGTTGAAATCTCGCATGGACATGAGAGGATTTGAAAAAAGAAATAATTGGTCCCTTAAGAGTATTATATTATATTTCAATGGACTAATATATTTATTTTTCAATCCACCCAGATCTACTAGAATTTCACTTTTAAGATAACATTTCTCTAGAGAGTAAAAAAACTTCACAAAATGTGCGAAGAGTAAATGTGTTCACTGAGGACCTGAAACAAGGAGCTAACCTTTCATTATTTTAATAATATTTAATGATACATATTACATCTATAATGCATAGGAATCAGAAGTATATAATATTCATAGATATTTCATGAGCACATACAACCAAACAAAATGTGGCAACTATGCAACAATAACCTTGTGGATGCACAATAAAAACAATAGAGGTTATAATTGTATAACCACAAAAGAAAATAATAAAAGTCTCGAAAGTAACTACTAAAAAAACTATGTTTTCCTAACATTCCTTCACTTAATTTTGTATTTCCTCAAGGGATGAGGAGAGGAAATTTTTGAACAACTCGAGCTGCTATAACCTTTGATTTTTGCATGTCACTTTTCTATCAATCTATATTTTTACTTGTTTACGTTTCCATCTATTTTTAACTTTTTTTTAATATCCATTTGTAACCAATGTGTTTCTTCCTTGGTGGAAGATCGAAAATCATCCAGGTGTTATTTTTCATCATTGATGATACTCAGCATCCATGACATATTTCTAAGATTTCAATCATAGGTATTCCTATATAGTAGGTGACTCAATAGATTAAACAAATATATTAATCAAAGAAAATTTGACCTCATCTTGAGGTTTACTATGAGTGTGTGGTCTAGTGGTGGACGTATCTGGTGGAGCATCCAATTTCATAGCTCAAAACATATTAGTATACCATTTTGGAATAGGTTGTATTGTCCTCATGGTTTGTGTCTTATTTGATCATCACCATCATCCCCATCATAACCATGATTAGTGGTAATATCATATTTTGTTTTCAAAATAGATGAAATATCTACATCAGGTGAATATGGAGGATTCTGAGCATCCTTCTTCTAAAATAAATCAACATATTTCATGGTGTATTCATTTCTTCTCTTTGGATCCATCAATATGTACCTAAGAACCTCATCACTATAGCCAATGATGATGTGCTTTTATGATTTTATTTCCAACGTCTTTATGTTCTAACTGGGTATGTGTATGTTGTATTTGTACTAGAATAATCTGAGGTGTGCAACGCATGGATTTCGATTTGACCATGCTTTATGTGGATTTATTCCATCAAAATGAAATGTGGGTATTCTATTCATCAAATACATTATTTTCTTCACTGCTTCTTCCTAGAATGTTCTCACTAGTCCAGAATCATCAATCAAACAACAAACCATCTCCATGATAATATGGTTCCATCTCTCAACAATATCATTATGTTTTGGATTGTGTGGAGGAGGAATCTATCGATGAATCCCATGAGATTGAAGGCAGGATTTCAACTCATTATTGGTGAATTTCCCCTCTCAATAAGACAGAAAATATATGATATGATGACTAGTATTGTTTGCTATAACCACCTTACACTTATTTATCTTCTCAAAAGCCTTAATCTTATTTCAAAGAAAAAACATCCAATTTTTTCTTGAATAATCATAAACACATAACATGAAATACTAAAATCTAGAATGACTAGATTGCATCGGACCATAAATATTTATATGAACCACATGAATATTACCTATAGCTCGATAAGTAGTTTTGTAGAATGAATCTCTCTATTGTTTACATGGTAGGTAGTTAAGATACTTATTTGTATCCTTCTTTAGAGATGGAAAGACTCACCATATCAAACTAGCAAAGAGTTTTGAAATATTTTAAACTGATGTGACCAAGTCCCCAATGCCACAACTATGTAGAGGAAGAATTATTAATGACTAGTTCCTGATCATCCCTATGGAAAAAGTCAATCTGGAAGATATGTCCCATATTGTAGAATTTTACGATAATATTTTAGCCTCTATATTTTTCTCGAAATGAGCACAATTTCTTACGAGACTAACTATCAATATCAATCTTCAAATTATGATCTATAAGTTGACTAACTTATATTATATTATTTGTTAATCTAGGGATATATAATACATCTATTAATCTACAATTTCATGAACTAAGAGGTAGAAAAATGTTCCCAATCCCTTGTACCATGTAAGAAGAATAATAAGCTAATGAAACATGTTTTTTCGAAGGTGTGTCCCCCATGGTAGTAAACCGGTGTATGTTTCTGGTAATATGTCGAGTGGCTCCAAAAAAAACATACTAAACAACACTAGATGATGTGGAGGGTTGACTAGAATGATCAGTGTACAATAAGTCCTCATATTTTGAATGGTTTTCTTACTTAGCTACATTTCCTTGCAGGTGGAGCTTCTTTCATCAATTCCATTACTTTGAGCCTTACTTGTAGTGTGATTTTCCCTACTGAGACTAACGATTTAAATTTATAGAACCAATTGATAAACTTTTCTTCCATGTATTGTTCAAGAAATATTTCAACTCATGTCCTTATTTGCAGATAGAACATTTATTATTTTTCTTGTCCCCTTGTTGATGTTATTTTTAGGAATTTTGGGAAGATTGTGGTTTTCCTTTTCCTTTTTAATGAGAAGATGGTGCCTAATCCTCTTCATCTTCTTTGTTGTATATTATTTCTTCTTATTGTAGTAGATTTGTTAGCTTGACAAAATTAACTATTTGATCTGACATGTTTAGTGTCATCATAAAAATGGGGTAAGAGGAAGGAAGTGGTATAAGAACAATGGGAAAAAAATATCTATCAGTAACCTTCTCTCGTAGGGATATAAGTGAAGCCCTCAATTATGTAACTCTCTGGAAGAAAGCTTTAACTTTCACATTCCGTTTGAATTTAAGTGTATGGAACTTAAACTGCAAATTTAATATTGTATTGTTGTTTATGGGCTCGTACATGGCACTTAACTTATCCCACACTTTATTGGATATTTTGGAATCTTGAATGTGGCGTTTCACATCATCAAAAACTACAAACAAGATTATGAATTTGGAATTTTGATTGGATTTGTGAATCTTGTTATGTTGGGCTACATTTTCTTGTGATTTGGCTCTAAAACCATTCAAAAATGCCAAATATCTTTAAACTCGAGTTGAGTTTGGATATTTTTCATCCACATGGCTTAATTTTCTCCACGAATCACCTACAAGTTAGGAAATATGAATTTTTGAGAAAAATTTTTTCCATAATGGGTAGTTATACTTTTCCCCTCTATATGGCTTGTTAGCGCAAAATAATGAAAAAATACAATATTATAGCCGATTATGCTGAAAATATAAATGATATAAAATTTCTTTTTGGTTTTGTAAGGTCCTTGTCACCTCTGGATAAATTAAGTTATATTAATAATTCTTAGCTGATGTTATCTCTAGACCTCTAACAAAGTGTTTAGACATGTCACTTCATTTGCGATAACTTTTAGCCTAAGGAGTATCAATCTAGAATTCAGTGGAGATAGTCTTTTGTACATCTCTGTTATATTTTTTATCAAAAAAGTGAGGGATCTATCAAACCGTGCATCTTGGAAGATCTCGTGTCTTGTTCTCTATGCAGATCTTATCTCTTATCAATGATCCATGAATTTTTAGTCTTGTGATAATATGTAATTTTAAAATTTACAAAGAGTTTGAAATCTTCTATTTTGCATTAGATTTCACTCATTTCCTCTAAGCTCTACCCACCAAATAGTGAGGGAAAAAAACAAATCATTCTTCTTCGGGTCATTGACATTTTCAGAAAATTAATTTCTTCATGTTTGGTTATGTGAGATTATTTTTGGAGTATTGTTATAAAAAATTACTAATTTATGGGGATTGCATGTCATTATATATTGTTGTTCCCAGATAAAGAAATACATACAAATTATTAATTATGTAATCAACATGTCAAATCTTCTCTACCAAATAATTTATATAAATTTAAATATTTGTTGTGTTATGTGTGCATTTAGATTTCCTCAATGTGTGATTTGGCTATATCCAATGTACATATATAGGTTTTTAAAACAACAATGGGAGAAATATTTTATAAACTTTTTCTCAAAGTCATTCACTTCTCGTAATCCTTTTTCCTACTCTTCCAATCACTTCAATTTACTGACCTCTATTTTCCATTTCTAAACTTTAATACCCGTAGTGGTGACTCTATTATACATTTGGGACAATATTTGTGTGGAGAGAAATCCTACTCTGATAGCGTCTTTGTATAATAGTGTTATTGATCAATTTTATGGCCAACTTTATAAAAAATAAATTATTAGTATTGTCGACTTACATTAAATAAAAATATATATGTATATATAAAAAATTAGTGAGTACAAACTAGAACGTACAATATTAATCTTTGTTAGGGTTCTGAATCATTCAGGGAGATATGTTACGGTAACTTTCACTTTTTTGTTAAAACCATTTTGGTCTTATATATTCATGGCCCAGAGGTTTCCTACAGTGTCAGCGAGGTTTTTAAAGGCATGAGTTGGATGACTTATACAAAATAAACATTAAATAAAAATATGTCCATATATAAAAATTAGTAAGGAATAAAAATTAATGAGTTCAAATATTTATCTTTGTTAGGGTTTTAAGGCATTGGGGAAGATTTGTTACAATAAGTTTAAATTTTAATATCTTAAATGTTTTCTTAACTTATGTTTTCATGTTAATAATAATATAAATAACATACCTATTTTCGATAAATCTATTTAAAATATGTAGAGATTTATCATTCTTGAGGCACCTATATTAAATTTGAGACATAAATGGAATAGGCACTGTGAATGATACCTCTAGAATTATTTTACAGAGATTTATTTAAAATCGATATACTAGTGTTAATATAGAACAAAATAGACAAATCACATTCTACAAAAACTTCTTCATGGTCGAATATTAAGTATGATGCATGTACTAATTATTATTTTTTATATTTTTTGAAAGGGAAATTTTTTTATACGCATATACGTGGATAATTTTAAATTTCATGTGAATTGAAAAATGAAAAGCAATGTACCAATGTTTATGGCCGCGATGCAATTAGAAGTTTTTCCAAGTTCAAATTCCAATAAAAAATGCCAAGTATAGTCAAATGGAGGAAGGAGGAATAAGTGATCAAATTTGAAGTGCTCCTCATATTTTAGTTTGACAGATTAGGTTAAGATTTTCCCTTCCTAAATGGTAGATTACAAGAAAAATTACCCTTAAATAGTGTAACACCCACAAATTGACGCACCAAAACCATGTCAAACTTCATTAATTACTTAGGAAAATTACAGGGTTTTAAAAAAAAAAAAGGTTATAAGGGTGTTAAATATTAGATTACGTTTAATTAATTCTCGTCTAATAATTTCTACACAGTGATAGATTAATTGGAAACAATTTATTATTATGTTTTTTTTTCCAAAATTTATTTCAGAATTTAATTCTTTTCTAAGGTTTCCAATCATTTTTATTTAAAATATTGACTAAACAAATGTCATTATTTTACCTCATTTAAATTCCTCTTAAAATTATTAAAGGTTATTTCCTAAGTTGATTTAAAATTTACTTCCCATATTAACTTAATATCCATACCCATCATTTAGTGATTTAACTATACATTTTACTTTTAATTAATTTAATCTTTTAATATAATAGTCTAAAACACCCATTCACAATGTTTATTATTTAACCCATATTCAAATTTCATTTATATATTGATTTACCCATAGTGGAAAAAGGGTCACAACTTATTCTAACCCACTAAGTCCATTCCCAAATACTCTAGGTGGCCCCATTCACTTAATACCCATACCTTTTATTTAAACTCATTCCCACAAAAATGTCAATAACTTAAAATGCATAGGATTAAATCTCTACCCTAGGATTATATCAATATGGACTCTTAGATTTTAGGTTTTCCTTAAAAACCCTAAATATCCTTATGTTGTCTTTTTATTCTTTTCTTTTCCCTAATCCCTTCAGTTGTTCATTTGATTTTTTAGGTTGAACGAGTTGGAGGCCATGGAAACTTGAGGGAAACCATGGAGATTTTCATTTGGTTCAAGATATTCCAGTGGGAGGAAACCCTCCCTCTATTTTTCTCTCCATTTCATTTTTTACATTAGAATTGTAGTGTGTAGTTATCTCTTTCTTTCTTTTGTGTGTGTGTTGAAAACATCCAACCATAATCTGGTTGTGGGTATTTGTTTACTCACATTTTATTTGAGTTCATCATTTGGGTGAAACCATTTGGTAGATCTAGGAGTATATAAACTTATATACATATATACATGCATGTATTTATGTAAATACATATATATATATATATATATATATATATATATATATTATATATATATATATATATATATATATATATATATATATATACGAGATAGATCTACATTCTTGAGAAATATTTATTTAAGATATAGACTTGGATTTAAAATAACGTTTATGGAAAAAGAGTTCACACATAGGTGACCAGGTGTCATTAACGCTTAACCGGTGGCGGTTCCTTACATCTATCGACGTCGGTCACTCTGCTTTGACATCGACAATTATCAATCCAAAGTATTTTATTTTTAAATATATACGATATATATATATATATATATATATATGTATATATATATACATACATATATATATACATATAGACATATATACATATATATATATATATATATATATGTATATATGTATATAGATATATGTATATATATATAATTTCAAAAATGATACAATATTTGTTAAACTAGTTTCAAAGTAATATTTGAGAAACTATGTTTAAAAATTTGAAGTTATGAAACTTTAACCATGTTTGAGAAATCGATGTTGGTCTCAATGTTGTCGACGTCGGGTTACCATCCACTTTACCAGTGACTATGGAAGCATAATATTTTATAAATGGGTATATATAAACATATATATTAAATAATATATATTTATATATACAAAAATAGAGCTCTATCTTACTGGTTTTTAACAGAATACTTAAATGAAAAATAAACAACTTATTTCTTGATTAATAGAACTAAATGTATACATGTATAACTGTTTCCTTTGTAAAATTTTTGTATCAACTATGTCAACAACACTAAATGACACCATTTTACATACTTAGTTGAAAGAGGAGTAAAATTAAAACATAACTCAAAAGTAAGTTCATTTTATTTTACTACCAAGATTGACAAGAATACTTCAATGGGAAACAAGCATATTTTCCATGTATTTCCAATGCAAAGAAACCCACTTTCAAAATGAGAACAAGATGCAATCTTTTTAGATTAACTTTCAAATTTTGAATGAGTTACACCTCAACTAAAATACAACTCACAATTTCCTTCTTTCAACCATTACAATACATAGTTTGATGATAAATTTACATGAAATCTCTTTAGAATACAAGTGTACAAAATCCCTCCACTCAAAGGTGGAGACAACATGATAAAATTTACAAAAATAAACTTTCTCTTTCTTTGTCTTCTACACAATAACTCTATCCAAGGCATAAACTTAAACTCCTTTTCTTCATCTCCAAATAACAACAACAAGGAAGGGATCATAGGAAACACTCACCTCCAAACCTTATTCCAATGAGAAGGTGAAGCCACCCTTCTCATTGGCCCCCGAGCCCCAATAATGGAGAAATAGGGAATGTTTGCAACCATGGAAATTCTTTACAAAGGATTAAAAATACATATTGTTAAGGGAAATCACAACACCCTTGATTTCTTGCAAGTGAACGGTTGAGGCAATCAATGTGATTCGTAAAACATGGAGTTATCCCAAAGTGTGGGACTTTACAATCGGGATAACCCTCCAAAGAAGGTTGTATTCCTATCCTATCCTAGTGCCAACCACTAAAAAGTGTAGAGAGTTCCAGATATAACCCTAATTTAAAATTTTCCCAAGGAGAAAGAGTTAGAGAAAATGCATGAAAATTAAAACCTACTCTAAGGGAAGGTGATGCACTAAGAAGGATGTTGAACAACCTACACAATAAACACAACACAACTAGAATCTTGCAATGAAAACACAACAATACACAATAACCTTGCATGCAATGAAAGATGAGAAATATGCAATAGAACACATAAGAGGGTTTGCAACATCCACATATCTCATTTCATTTCTCTCAAAGTTGACACAATACATCACATTGACAGCCAAAGGCACATATTTTGCATTACAACTTCTAGTAGGGAGGTTTGGATTCTCCACAAAATCTCTTACAAAAATAATTAGGAAGGAGGGGCATATACTAAGTGTCCAATCTTTTAAAATGAGCCCCTCTTTACAATATATAGGAAGAATGAGAGAAGGGAGATAAAGAAATTCAAAATATTTCTTTGACCACCCAAAATGTAACAAAATCACCTGTAATAATGATGGGTTCCACTACAAAATCCATACCTCCGTGTACTTTTCCTTGTTGGGGAAGAAAGGAAGCCCATACCTTCATCATTTTGGTAGGTGAGAAATATGGAAACATCCCTCTAAAATGGTGGAGTGTATTTCTTCATTTTTAAATACTTAGTCTCACTAAAATTAAAGTCCTATTTTGTGAAAATATGAGATCCTAGTCAAAATTTATGGCCTTCTGAAGATGAGGGTACCATTCTGCAATAAATGTGCATGGTTGATCTTCGTTTTAAAACTCTAAACTTGCATCGCAACCTCCGAAATTCAAATTTTCATAGTTTTGGGATTTTTCATTTCGAAGTTTGGGTTACTGTTCATCAATATGAGCTTGTGAAAAATTTGAAATGCCAAAAAACAAAGTGTAAAATTCAGACTTCAGGTTTTAGACCTTAATTTATGATTTTTTGTGCACTAGGGGTACAAGGTTCCAAAATGATGAAACCCAAAATTCCAAAATTTGGACTTCGGGTTTTGGACCTTTAAATTTTTGGGTTTTGGTGTTTTTATTTTGGGGGTTCGGGTTTTAGGATTTCAGGGGTTCAGGTTTAAGGATTTCATGGATACATGTTTAAGGATTTTAGGGGTTCAGGTTTAAGGATTTCATGGATACATGTTTAAGGATTTCGGGGTTTGGGTTTTGAGATTTCGGGGTTTGGGTTTTAAAATTTTGGGGGTTCAGGGTTTGGGTGTTTCAGGGGTTCAGGATTATTCATCCACCCGGGTGCATAAAACCTCTAAATATTTGAAACCCCGAACTTCAAATTTCAAAGTTTGGGTTTCAGACTTCTACTTCCCTTTTTCGCGCTTCTTTCCACTGAGTCCTTGAATTGTTCTTCAGCCTACCTCCAAATGACCCCACCTCCAAAGTCCAAAATTCTTACTTGAGTTTCTTCATTTCCCAAAATCCCCTACAATGTGTTTGGCCTACTTCACCCTTACGGTCAATCCCAAAATTTAAGCTCCCATAACTGAATCAATCCCTCTATTTTCTCAGTGTGTAAGGTCATGTTTGTCCAATTTAACCTGAGGGGAAAAATTGGATAACACATACATTCATGCCAACAAAATTTGAAACACATAAAGCTAAAAACATTACTACTAACAATATACAACTTTCCAACACATAGGCTTAAAATCTAAGAAAAGGGAGAAGAGAAATATGGGGAACCCTTATACCTCCCAATGGGTTAAGTGTCCACCTTAATAACCTCCAAAATATCATTTCACATATAAAAACTCTTATCCCTCCCACAATATCATATCGCTCCCTCATATCTCTAATCACTCCCTCGTATCTCATATCACTCCCTCATTTAAAACATAATAATATAAGCAAGAAATCTTCCTTATCTTCACAAGGTGGGACACCCAACCCAAATTCCCTCCAAATACACACCCAAAACTATTATCCCTCCCTCCAAGATACACAGTTTCATTCTCCCCACACCATCGTTAAGGCCATACTACCCCAAATCCAAAACAAACACATGCATTAATTTATTTTACAAAATAATACACAAAAATTAAAATAAAATGCAAGGGTATAAATCCTACCTTACCATTGCAAGGACCTGAACAATCCACAAGAAACAAATTCAAGATTCCTCCAAGTCCAAACCAAATCCAAAATCAAGCTCCCAAAAAAACATGTAACTCAAGCCAAAATCCCCAGAATATGCAAGTGTGCAATAATACCAAGTAACCCCCAGAACTTCAAAATAACTCACATAAATAGAAAATGAGGATATGAGGGTGAGGTGGCTCCATGTAGGATGCCACATCACTTCTTATTCAATCCACCTCACCAAGTCAAACACAAATACCAAGAATCATAAATGGGTGGGTGAGGATATGAAAAATTTCCTTCAACACACAAACCACTACTCCATACTTCCAAGGAAACCATTAAAAGAGTTTGTAAGAAAGTGTATTTAATCACCTCTTTTTCCTTCAAAAACACATAATGAGGCTTAATTTTGTAGGCACCTATAGTTTGATCAAAGCAATATTACTCTTAATATTTCACTAATTATCCTCCTCCTCATAAATTGATGACATACCATTAGTTAGACCTATCTAAATCCCCTCGAACGACACTCTTTCGGTCATATTCCTCTTATAATTCAATTAAACAGGCTAATATAAGCCTCCTCTTTTTATCCTCTTCTAGACTACCTCTATTAGCTTTATGAACTAGCAATCCATTTCAATGGATTGATTAGACCTCTCAACACTCTTTGAAAACCCTAATTTCTCTCTAAGAGCAAGATTAATGAACCTAACCTAAGTTAATTAGCCCTAACTATGGTCAACCTCTTCTAAAACCTAGTCAAATCTTACTTTGACTTGCTAAAGTGCTTTTTGGGATTTTTCATTTGTCCCACATGAACCCAAATATCCCACTTTCCCAAATGGAAAAATATAAATAGCCCACTACCCCCTCTCATTTACAAGAACACTTCTTCGTGACTTATTCCCTCTAACATAAACTATAGTATTATTGCTAGGATTAGGAGTTTTATTTCATTTTATTGAGCTATTTTCTTTATCCATTTTAACACACCACACACCATGGAGTAAATGGGAAGAACCATTAGCCATGAAGTAATTAATGGTGAGCTCTCATTCTATTAAGAACAAACCGATTGTTTAGATCCTTATTAGGCTCACTTATTTAAGCTTTCAAGAATAGAGGGTAATTATATTTGTTAAGTTTGTTTGTTTGCTTCAAGGTAAAAGTATAAAAAATAGGAATCCTTGTTTACTTCTTATCTGATGGTCCATTGATTTGTTTTGCACAAATATTTGGGGTTTCTTGAGTGTTCTTACCCCATTCCATAGCTTTTTCCACATTTCTTTGAACACAAATTTTGACCCCTTACATCATAGGTATGGTTGGTGAGTGAGTTTAAGAGGTATGGGACAAGATTAACTTCTCCCACAAGCCTTCAAAAGTGGCCTCAAATCCCAAATTCGATATTTGAAATGTGGGGATGAGTACACAACTTAAAAATCAATAAAAATCCATCTCAAATCAATATATGACAAGGACTATCTACCCCATTAAATGCCCACTTAGTTACATCCCAACTTAGCATTATCAAAATGATTAATTAATTAAACAAGACCACATTAATTAAGTAATAATAAAGTTATAATTCATTACAATTAAGGATTCACATACTCAAATAAATAAATAAAAGAAAAGAGGTAAAACTAACACACAAACCCATGGTTACATTTGAGGTCAGCCCCCATGGGAACCTCTTAACAAGCTCAAAAATAACACAAAAATATACACAAACACAAAGTTGCCAAGGTGACCTTTGTTGCAAACATCTGATATTCTTCCATGGTTAGTCTCCTAGCCCCTTCTTGTTTATTGTGATATAATTTCTTGCAAATAACAAAAACAATACCCTTTCGGCCTCAGGCCATATCAATTACATAAAAAAACACATGCATATGTATCAATTCACATTATCATATAACATAGATAAATTATCATCAAAGCTAAGCAATTCTATTAATTTTTTACAATTTATAAACATTTCAATTCTACCATTTTCATCAACATCAATGAGATCATAAGACTAGCTCGATCATCTAAACATAATCAATACGTAAATAATTTCAAGTGTTGTCATCTAATAAAGTAACAACACTAGATCAACATTATGTAATGAAATATCTATCCATGTCCTCTAGGATTCCATACAATCCATAATATGAGTCACAACATATCAATAATAAAAAACTTCATAGTGTCTACCAACATGTTAACCAAAATATAATAATAATATCCATGTTTCTAATCAACAATAATATAAATCATAGTATAATAAGTGTCGAAGAGGAGTGGGAATTACATCCCCATCCATTTTGACTCAACTTCCTCTTAGAATTCAGTTTAACAAGTGTGGAAACTGGGCTCATAGAAAAGTGGCATCATCCCAAGTAGCTGATATCTTGTCATATTGATCCCACTAGATGCACACCTGATCAATATCATGCCCTCAAAGGCCCATGGTCCTACGCTCTATGATGTGCATGGGCTCCATAGTCACATGTCCCTACTCCTATACCTGCAAAGTGTTCCAATCCAAGACATGAGAAATATATGGGAACTATCTCCATGATAATGAGAAATGTAAAACATCGTGGATGCAAGACAAACTAGGTGGCAAGGCTAAGCAGTAGGCTAAGGGACTGATCAGCTCTTGTTTCTCAAATCAACCGACAAATCTTGGATCTCGCTTAGAGAATTTTCCATAACATATGGGGATCTTATGAGGTCTAACTCTAAGGAAAACCTTTGATCTGACCTAATAAATGTGGTAAACTTTCCTCTTATCGACATACTTCTTCTAAATATCTTGAGCCTCCTACAATCTTTGTCTAATCAAGTAGACCTACTGCTCCATATCCTATAATATGGATTGCCCATGTCATACCTTGTCCTCTAACATGTCCCAACTTAATGAAGTCCTGCAATATTTACTGTATAACTCCTAAAATGGTTCAATGTTGATGGAACTTTGAAAACTGTTGTTATAAGAAAACTCTACCAGATAAGGGTATCCTCCCATTATGACTGATAATCCATAACGTACATGTGAATCATATCCTCTAATATCTTGTTCACCTCCTTAGTCTAGTCATTTGTCTTTGGGTGATAAGATGTACTAAAATTAATCCTTGTCCCAAGAATGAATTGCATGGTAGTCCAAAAATTCAAGGTGTATAAAGGATTGCAATAAAAATAATCTTCCACAAAATCCCATGAAGTCTAACTATCTCATCCCAGAACACTCGCGCAACTGTAGTAGCTATATAGGTGGTCTTCATCGGATAAAAATGAGTCACTTTTGTCAATCTATCCACCGTGACCATGAGCCCATCATCGTGATATATCGACGTAGGTACCCACTATGAAATTCATGTAAATGGTGTCACATTCCCACTCTGGTGTAACATATGGATAAAGTATGCCATCTGGATGTTGATGCTTGACCTTCACCCTCTGACACTCCAAACAACGAGACACAAACCGGGCTACATCCCTTAAAATTCCTCTCTAATGATATAACTATATCAAAATGGCGTGTATCTTCTTCACCCTTAGATGGGATAAATAAGGTTCATGGTGAGCCTCTGCTAATATATCTTGCCACAACCCTCCATCTCTAGGTATGTAAATTTGACCCAATGCTGAAGAATCCCATCTTACTCCAATGAAATACCCGAAACTTCCCCTTAAGAGGTCTGTGTGACTCAATCTCTTCTCTGGTTGGATGATAGAATCTATCATGTTGAAGCTGCTACAAAATCCTTGTCCTAAAGTCCTTACCCACTAATGTAGTCATGACAAGCTGCCTTTGGCAACTTAAGGCATCCGCTACCACATTCTCTTTCCCCTTCACATTATCTATCTCCATATCATACTCACATAAAATCTCCATCCAACATCGTTAACGTGCATTGAGATTTGGTTGTGTCAAGAGGTGTCATAGGCTTAAATGATCTATCTTGAGTGTGAACCTCCTATCTAAGAGAAAATGTCACCACTGACCTAAAGAATGAACAACTACTGCAAGCTCAACGTCATGATTTAGGTAATTGATCTCATAATCCTCAATTTTACCAGACTCAAATGTTACAATTCAGCCATCTTGCATCAATATTCCTCCAATCCCTGCCAATGAAGCATATATACATACAGGGATGTCCCTCTGTGGATATGGAACTACTAGGATAGGTGCTATAGTAAGGCATTCCTTCATAGTCCTGAAGGTGTGCTCATAATTTTTTGACCTAAAAAAATTCTTCCCTTTCCATTGTAGCGAAGTGATAGGATGAGAAATATGTGAAAATTATTTAACAGATATACTATAATATCCTTGTAATCCCATAAAGTTGTGTTCCTTGGTCACACTTTGGTCAGGTATTTTCCAATCAATAATAGCTCCAATCTTGGAAGGATCACTGTGATACCTTCCCCTGAAATAATGTGGCCTAGATACTGAATCTCTGTCTGAAATAGTGCACACTTCTCTAGGTTCCCATAAAGTTGCTTCTCTCAAAGACACTACAAAACCTTTCGAAGGTGCTCCTTGTGCTCCTCACTCTTGCATGAGTAAATCAATATGTAATCCAGGAATATGAGCATGAAGCGGTCCAAGAATGTCCTAAATACCCCATTCATAAAACTCATGAACACTGTGGGGGGCTTCATCAGATCAAATGGAATAACTGTGAACTCATAATGGCCATATCTCGTGCGT
Source organism: Taxus wallichiana var. yunnanensis (assembly GCA_018340775.1). NCBI lineage: Eukaryota > Viridiplantae > Streptophyta > Pinopsida > Cupressales > Taxaceae > Taxus > Taxus wallichiana. The sequence continues at coordinate 816,470,790 of CM031237.1, forward strand.
AATGTTTTTCTATGAATATCTACCTTTGTAATCCTTAGCTGATGATACCCCAAGTTAAGATCTATCTTAGCAAACATAGTGTCTCCTTCATCTGATCAATAAAATCATCAATGCATGGAAGGGGGCAACCATTCTTGATCGTTACTTTGTTCAACTATTTGTAATCAAGACACAATTGCAAGGATTCATCCTTCTTCTTCACAAAACTCACCGGTGCACCCCAAGGATATAAACTAGGATGGATTATGCTCTTCTCAAGAAGGGCCCCCTAGCTCTAACTTGAGATTGTAAATCATAAGGGTAGTTTTCCTATATGGTGAGTGGAAATAGGATCTGCTCTAGGAACCAAATCTATATGAAAATCTATCTCACGTGATGGAGGTAGGCCATGTAAATCAGTAGGAAATACTTTTGAAAACTCCCTTAAAAAGTGATGATCATCAAGTGAAGACCCACAATTGACATCCCCATCGTGCACACCTCTGAAGCTGCATAGTGGATATAGTTTCTATGGATATAGGCCTCCTAACCCCAACTATCACTGACTTATCTCCCAAATCATTTTCATATGATATTACCTTACTATAACAATCCACTCTATCCGCATGTGTAGATAGCCAATCCATACCCAAAATAATCCCATAAGATCCCAAAGGAAGGATTCGAATATCCAAGGTCATGGTGAAGGGTCCTAGGTCTACTACACACTCCTTAACTAAGGATTCCACTATGATCTTGGCTCTAAAATCCATCTCTAGATCCCAACTGTGATCCTATGAAATTTCCACCAGCCTGCATCACTCTACTAATGATGGGGAAATGAAAGAATGAGAAGAGTCTGAAACAATTAAATAAAGATAGAAATACCACCAATGCTACATGTGGTATCGATCACAGTGCCCTGGTGCTCTTCCTGATGGTTCTCAACTATTGCATAAATCCTGTAACTTTGTGCCATGTCACCAACTTTAAACTTATAAATAGGTCACTTACCCTTTTTATTAGGGTTATGTGGACACTCTCTCAAATGGTGTCCATGTACACCACATCCATGACAACTACCAAGATCCCTCTAATGAGAAGCGTCTCCACCTAGTGCTCTAGTGGTCTATGTTGTAGACCCCAATGATCTTGTTATAGACTGATGTGGCCACTATGTATGAGCTCCAACCGAATGAGATATAGGTGGTGCCTATGTCTTGAGGGGTCTTCGAAGAGGAGGTCCCATACTCTACCCTCTCTATGCATCGTATATTTGTGGAGGTCTAAATGGTGGAAGGGTATGTTGTTGCTTCTCATGATGATATGGTTGTTGTCATGGCCTTAAGGAACACTGTTCCAATCCATGTCCGCCATAAGGAGGAGGGTGTTTCCCCCTCAACCGACTATCATGCATCTATTGAATGTGTCTCCTCACTCTATCTCTATCATGTTGTTTCTTCCCCCTATTCTCTTACGCAATATAGTCCTTCTCAACAGCCTCAACTAAAGTATGGAAAATGCATGTGCACTGCTCCTTCCAAATCTAAATTCAAGCCCCTGATGAATGTGTTAATCTTGATCTTCTCATCCTACATGTAGTTGACATACTTAAACAAGTCCAAAAACTGACTCTCATACTCCTCCACTATCATAGATTTATGTCACAATTCATGGAACTCATCAATCTTCTGTTGAATGAATCATCTAGATAAATATAGGCTCCTGAATATCTCCTTAAATGGATACCATGTCACAGTCTCTAAATCCACTCAGAGATTATGCTCCTCTGTCTTCCACCAAACTCTTGCCCCGTCCCTCAAAATATGTATCACAATATGAGCCTTCATGTTGCTAATGTACACACATAGGTTGAAGCATCTGCTCAAGATAATTAGTTAAGCCTCATCTTGGAATCCTCTTGTATCTCTAGTGACATGAGATGGATTAAGCTTAACTATCTCTTCGATATGATTATATGCTATCATATTTTTTCCCCTGAGTCTCTCCTCATGGTCGTCTCTCTATGTAGGGCTCCTAGATCTTTTTCTCGATATTACATCCCTATCTTTTTTGTCGCTCGGTGGTGAAGTAGGTCTAGCTGGACACACATGGATGTTATCCACCCTATGCTCCTCACTATGTCATGGATGGCCATGAGCCTCCTTAAATAGCTCTCAATCCTTCCTTCTAGGTCTTCCCTTAACTGAATCTCCATGTATAGTGGCATTGACCTCCTATAAGGTATGTAAAATCTATGGTAATATAACAATGACTAATTTCTCTAGGGGTGGTACCTCTAACTCAACGTGAAAGAACCCATCATCTGGTCTGTGCCTCCTGCATAAACCAAGGCGAGAGTTAGTTCACCATCATCTAGGTTTGTTTTAGTTTACTAAGTTCCTATATTTAACTCATCAACAATGTTATGTGCTCTAAGTTTAGTGTTGTGTTAACTTTACTGTTTTCATTCATGTTTTACCAGGGTCCAAGTCTTGAACCCATGACTCTAATACCAAAATGTAATGCCCACAAATCGATGCACAATAACCATGTGAAAACTCATTAATTACATAGGAAAATTACGGAAAAAAAAAAGTTTAAAAGGTTACAAGGATGTTAAACATAAGATTACATTTAGTTAATTCCCATCTAATAATTTCTACAAAGCCATAGATTAATCGGAAAAAAATATTAATTGTTTTTATTTCCAAAATCCATTTCATAATTTAATCCTTTTATAAGGTTTCCAATCTTTTTTTAAAAATATTGACTAAATTAATCTTTTTATTTTACCTCCTTTAAAATCCTCCTAACTTTATTAAAGGCTATTTCCTAACTTGATTTAAAATTTCATTCCCATATTAACTTAATATCCATACCCGTCATTTAGTTATGTAACTATACATTTTACTTTTAATTAATTTAATGCTTTTAGAAGATTATCTAAAACACCCATGCACAATGTTTATTATTTAACCCTTAGTCAAATTCCATTTATCTATTTATTGAGTCATAGTGGAAAAATGGTCACAACTTATTCTAACCCACTAAGTCCATGCCCAAATACACTAGGTGGCCCCATTCACTTAATACCCATATCTTTTATTTAAACTCATTCCCACAAAAAATGCCAACAACTTAAAATGTGTAGGATTAAATCTCTACCTAGGATTAGATCAATATGGACCCTTAGATTTTAGGTTTTCCCTAAAACCCTAAATATCCTTATGTTACCTTTTTATTCTATTCTTACCCTAATCCCTTCATTTGTTCATTTGATTTTGCAGGTTGAAGGAGGTGGAGGCCATGGAAACTTGAGGGAAGCCATGAAGGTTTTCCTTTGGTTCAATATTTGCAAGTGAGAGGAAATTATCCTTCCATTTTTCTCTTCATTTCATTATTTGCAATATGATTGGAGTGTGTAGTTATCTGTTTATTTTTGTGTGTTGAAAAGCTCCAACACTAATCTAGTTGTGGGTATTTTTGCTCACATTTTCTTTGAGTTCATCATTTGGGTGAAACCAATTGGTTGATCTAGTAGTATATACACTTATATACATATATACATGAATGTATATATGTAATGTATATATGTATATATATATATATATATATATATATATATATATATATATATATCTATATCTGAGATAGATATACATTATTTTTATAAATATTTATTTAAGATATGGATTTGGATTGAAAATCATGTTTTTGAAAAAGAGTTCACGCACAAGAGACTGGTGTCAATCTCTTAACTGGTGGTATTTCGTTATGTGCCGCCGATGTCTGCACTTTCTTGGCCTTGATCCACTGTGATTTTAGTGTATTTTATTTAGACATATATACATACATATTTTCATATTTTAATAAAAGTTCAGATATGATACATTCTTTGTTATACTGGTTTCGAAGTAATATTTGAGAAGCAAAGTTTAAAAAGTGTAAGTTATGAAACTGTAACCATGTTTTAGAAATCAATGTCAGTTTGAAGGATGCCAATGCCAGTTACCAACCGATGTTGGTCACTGTGGAAATAGAATGTTTTATAAATGGGTATATATAAACATATATTAAACAATATACATACATACATACATACATACATACACACACACACAGATATATATATATATATATACAAAAAAACAAATCTCTTCTCTATCTTACTTTTTTTAAAAGAATACTCAAATGAAAAATAATCTTCTTTCTTTATTAAGAGAACTAAATGTATAATTTTTTCCTTTTAACATTCTTATATCAACTATGTCAACAACACTAGATCACACCATTTTACATACTTAGTTGAAAGAGGAGGAAAAGTATAACATAACTCAAATGTAAGTTTATTTTATTTTACTACCAAGATTGAGAAGAATACTTCAATGGGAAACAAATATATTTTCCATGTTTTGTAATGCAAGGAAACCCACTTTCAAAATGAGAACAAGATGTAGAATTTTTATATTAACATTAATATTTTAATTGAGTTAAACTTATACTAAGATGGATAATCCCTTATACCTCCCAATGGGTTAAGTGTCCACCTTAAAAACCTCAAAAAGCTCCATCCTCACATACAAAAATCTTATCCCTCCCTCAATATATTATCACTCCCTCAAATCTCTTCTCACTCTCTCATATCTCTTATCACTCCCTCATTTAAAACATACAAAGATAAGCAAGAAATGTACCTTATCTTCACAAGGTGGGACACCCAACCCAAACTCCCTCCAAATACACACCCAAAACTCTTATCCCTCCCTCAAATATCCCCATTTTCATTCACCCCACACAATCATTAAGGTCATACTACCCCAAATCAAAAAAAACACATACATTCATTCATTTTACAAAAGAACACACAACAAGTAAATTAAAATGCAAGGGTATAGACCCTACCTGGGCATTGCATGAACCTTCAATCCACAAGAAACAACTTCAAGCTTCCTCCAAGTCCAAAAAAATCTAAAATAAAGCTCGTAAGACCCCAAAAAATCAAGTAACTCAAGCCAAAACTCCCAAAATATGCAAGTGTACAACAAAACCAAGTAACCCCCAAAACTAAAAATAACTCACATAAATATAAAATGATGAAAGGAGGGTGAGGTGGCTCCATGTAGGATGCCACATCACTTTCCCTCCAATCGACCTCACAAATTCAAACACAAAGACCAAGACTCATAAATGGGTGGGTGAGGATATTAAAATTTCCTTGACACAAACCACTACTTTGGTCAAAGCATAAAGTGTGTCCCACTTTGTGGCCATAAATATTTTAAAATCTGACTAGTAAATAAATAATTAAAAAATACTATAAATTTTTTAAAAATCAGGTAAATTCTGGATGCCCTACACCTTGGTATTTATAGCCTCTTAAAAATGCATGTTTGGTCATTTTATATGTGTTTGGTCATGTTTTGGTTGTCACACCAAAAACACAAAAAAGTGTTTTATACTCCATACTTCCAAGTACACCATTGTTTTATATCACCTCTTTTTCCTTCAAAAACACATAATGATGCCTAATGTTGACCCCTTACATCATAGGTATGGTTGGTGGGTGAGTTTAAAAGGTATGGGACAAGATTAATTTTTCCCACAAGCCTTCAAAAGTGGGTTCAAACCCCAAATTCGAGATTCAAAAAGTCAAGATGGTTACAAAACCCCAAAATCAATAAAAATCCATCTCAAATCAATAGATAACAAGGACTATCTACCACATTAAATGACCACTTAGTCACATCCCAACTTAGCATAATCAACATGATTAATTAACTAAACAAGAGCACATTAATTAAGCAATAATAAAGTGAGAATAAATTACAATTAAGGAGTCACATACTCAACAAAATAAACAAAAAAAAAGAGGGAAAAGTAACACACAAACCCATGGTCACATTTGAGGTCACCCGCCATGGGAACCTCTCAACAAGCTCGATAATAAAACATAACAATATACACGAACACAAAGTCTCCAAGGTTACCTTTGTTGCAAACATCCAATATTATCCCATGGTTAGTCTCCTAACCCCTGCTTGTTTATTGTGATATAATTTCCTGCAAACAACCAAAACAATACCCCTTCGGCTTCAAGGTCATATCAATTACATCAAAAAATAAAAACACGCATATCTATCAATTCACATCATTATATAACATAGTTTAATCATCATAAAGACTAAGGAATTCTATTAATTGTTTACCATTTCTAGACATTTGAATTCTACTATTTTCATCGGCATCAAAGAGATCATAAGACTATCTCAATCATATAAACATAATCAATATGTCAAAAATCCAAACTTTCAGTATATAATAAAGTAACAACACTATCATCATCAAGTACTGAAATATTTATCCATGTCCTCTAGGATTCCATACAATCCATAATATGAGTCACAATATATCGACAATAAAAATTCCATATTTTCTATCAACATGTTAACAAAATTATAATAATAATTTCCATGTCTCTAATCAACAATAATCAAAATCATAATATAATAAGTGTGGAAGAGGAGTGAGCATTAAAACTAGAAAATACAAAAATATTAATTGCTTTCAATATATATTTAATTAATTTAAATAAAATGAAAACAAAAAAGTAAAATTTGTTATTAAATATATAACATTTAATAATTTTTTTGAAATTTACTAAGTCAAATAATTAAGGTTCAAAAAATTAATTACAAAAGTTATATGTTCTAAAAATCATTGTAACAAACTTATAATTTTGGACAATGATGTGACATCACAGCTAACACAATATCTTTTCCTCGAGTAAAAGCATAATCTTGTCCATTCAATCTTGCCACTAGAATTGGGATTCCAATTTCTATTCGAATTTGGTTGCAATACCTTCCAAATCCATTTTCATTATTTTTGTAGTAGAAGTACCTATCCATATGATGACGTTGGGGTCTTTGTATTTTTTTATTCAAATATAAACTCTTTTTAATCCCTCATAATCATTCAATTGAGCTGAGATATCTACTTCTTCCAATTATGTAGACCTCGTTCTTGATAACTTGACTATGTAACGCCCAAATTTTTCACACAAAAACATAACAAGAACCATACCAGGATAATGTTTTTTTACTTACATTTCTCACTACACAATGCCACAAGGGATCCAAGTAAATAAAACTCAAAAAGCACAAGACACTTACGAAGTCATCGAATCACATAGACACACGAAAACACCCATATACATGTTGATGAAACACTTTCTCCAATGATTCAAATGCTAGAATAACTCAGCCACAAGAAAAGGGACTTAAGGATTGACATCCCACAACACATCATTACCATGGTTACATCTAGGTTACGATAAACATTCCAATAACATTATTATGTAAGCATAATTTTATCCCTTTTTCAACCTCTGATTCTTAAAATTTGTTTCACATTTCACTTATTCTTGACCATGTGATTTTTCTCTTTATCCCTTATGACAAACTCCATAGCTTACATACATATTTTCAAGATTTCAAATTGCATTCAAAGAACCTAATTCTCTCCTTCTCATGTTAATATTATGCTTCCCAAACACTTATTCAATGTTTAAAATTTACCCTTGCTACACAAGTGAATCTAATGTGATGTCAAGATGATAACTTTAGATTAAGAGAGACTAAGATTCAAGATAGCTTTTCCCCAAAAATATTCTTGATCATAATAAATTTATTTCCCTACCATAGTTATTATAGTTCAATAACTTTTTGAATTCCATTTATATATATATATATATATATATATATATCTTTTTTTTTCTTGAAGCTTGATCACACCAAGCCAATTCATACTCTTTGTAACACATGAATTTTTTTAATTAAGTTATAAGGACTCCAAGTGACATTATTCCTAACCTCAAATCTTGTTTTAGTCTTATATGATTTACTCTTAAATCGCACTATAGTCTCATTATTAGCATATAATTATAACAGAAGGAGTTACAGTAGTATTTGACTAACATCTTGAAGAGGTATATGATTGGAAGAATTATAAACTATACATCAACCGCATAGTGATATGTGTTTGAGGAAAGATATCATGTTTCTACTTACTCCATAAAAGGTAAGGTTACACCGCATAATCGTTACTTAAAACAGGGACTCTTAAGGTGACTTCCAGCTGGTCTTCACCACTCAACATGGTGTCAGACTTGAAGAAAATACATTCTCTTCATGGATAACAAACCTAGAAGTAAAACACATACTCTTGGTGAGGTTGGACCATGTCATTCCTAAAAGATGGGTTCATGACATTGTCGCTAAACATAATGACTATGAAGGTAAACTCAAACTAGGGGTTTTATTTACCTATACTAGGAGGTTCCATCGAGTGCAAATTTTAAGTTTATTCTATGGTTTTAATCCCTTATATGGTAAGAAGGATCACACATGAAGACATGTTATGCACAAATCTTATACTAGGGTTGGGTGTTTCGATTCAACCTCTTTATTAAATTTGCAAGGTAATAATACAACACACTAATTAATTAATTGTTTAATGAATGCTGAAAATACACTACAAGATATTAACTTAAAATTCATTTACCATACGTAGCTATGAATACAATTGAACTGTGATTATATACACATTTTCTAGATGACCCTAAAACTAGCATCCCATACATATTATCAAATTTCAAATATAATATTTTTATAGAATGAGACTACATTATACAAACGTTCATTTTACAATGGCCTATAAAAATTACAATAATGAATAATTAATTACACATCACCTATTCGCCATCATTCTTGCATCCTGCAAAAACATGAGCATGAAATCAATGATAAATCGCTAGCATGGAATCCACCCTAATATAACATAATTAATGTCTTTAGTTTCCCATTTACATATAATAATAATTATAATTTTTATTCGAAATAAAGGGTTTAGAAACCATGTATTCATTTCATTTCATTTCACTTCATTTCGTAACCAAGGAGAGATAAAGAGAAAGGAAGAGAGAGAAACACCATTTTGTCAAAAGATCTATTTCACACAACAAGTTACACTATAGAGTTTCAAACAGTTATTTACATGTATCAAAAGTTTCCACAGTGGTTTAGCATCCCGACAGGGGTACTACCACTCTCTTTTTACATTTTCCTGCTAGCTACAAAAAAAGTTCAAATCAGGCTCGGAGGCTAAGAAACCAATTTCAAAAGTTTTCTTCGATGAGCAAACACAACATAGTTAAATTTATACGTGTCCACTTATATACCAAGAGTTCATAGGAAAATATTGAATTTAGAACTGGTGAATGCTTTACGATTAACGACTAATTTTCTAGGGCCATCGGTCATAAATGAGCTAGTTGTTAGTGATCAAAAGTGAGCTCGAGGGCTCAGAAAACCATGTCCAAAACTGGTGATCAATGGTGAACGTGCAATGAGGAACTTCCTACAAGTTCCCCTATATAAGGAGTATTCATTAGAGTCGACCCAACTGAGAACTAGAAAATAGTTTTCAAACGATAAAGTGTTTTGGAGCGACAAGTCATAACTGGTCTAGTTTGACCTCATCAAACTCCGATCGAAGGCCTACAAAATGCCTTTGCCAAACTAACCTGGAATGTGATTTTTCGAACCAAAGTTCTCAGGTAATTGTCTAGTAAAACTAATAGGGGTTTGCAAAGGTGGATAAGTATTTCATTGACCCGATTAAATGACGAAGCGATACGAAACCCAACTTTTCAATGTAAGTAGCTTCGTACAGCTATAAAATAGTGTAAAAGGGCTCCTAGAAGCATGTCGAAAAAGGTCACAAATCTTCATTTGGGATCAATCCAAAGAATAAAGTGACACCTCACACAACAAGGTAAATGAAGGAAGCTTAACGACTCCTTTTTAGAGTTACGAAGGTTATTTTATGAGTCTAAAAAAACACAATTTATCAATTTAAACTAGGAAATGTTGAATATAATTATGGAAGTCAACTTCATCTTTTAAATAGAAAGGAGTATTGTAGAAATCTAGTTTGGTTGGGACGTTTACTACATCATCATGAAGTGAGGGTTTAAGTTCATTTTCTAACAAGGAATATTGGATTTTGTAAGTTAAGATCTAACATTTTTATTGGTTTAAAACAAATTTATTTAATACAATCAATTATACAAAATCCTTCAGTTTAAAATTTTATTCCATTGCAAAAGAAAAACTAAAGAACATAAATTATGAGAGGTTAGGAGAGATGAACCATGCTGGAAATACTAACGTCTACGTGGTAGGAGGATCTCTGGTGGGTTCACCCACATTCAACAAAGCTCTAACCCTCTCTTAACATTCTTCCAAAATAGTTTGCATGCAACCTTAACCTAAATAGAATACACACATGCAATATGTCCACCACATGACCATAGGTTTGCAATTTTCTACTCTCTACTACGGTTGTGGATTCTTTCCCCCTATACTAAAGCCCCAAATTTGTATAGGTATGAAAGAGGCTCACAAAGGTCTCAAATTTTCATCTAGATCTTCTAATGATATTTTCTTAAATCCCTATATTGTCTTTTAGACAAACCCGCAATCATGCCCCCCATGAAACCACAGTTCCTTCATAAATTTAATCAAACACTTGGCATGCAAAACTCTATACACCCATTTTGTTCATCTCTAAGAGTGCAGTCATTGTATAACATCCATCTCAAACCCACTACACAAAAAAAGTCCATGGATCATTTTTCCTTCCATTTTTCTTTGATAGCTATCCATAGTCTTGCTAAAGAAAGATCCTAATAAACATTACAGGAGGTATTTGAATGAAACTATTTCCGATGGAAAGTACAAAGATGTTGCAGGAGCACAAACATTAGTTCAAAAGGGGCATTTGTTTGTGAGATTTGGTGAGGTGATTTCCCAAAACACTGTTCGACTGGAATGAGACTAGACTGTGTTGTTTCAGGAAGAAAAAAACATCCCCATGAGCCCTTTCTATCTCAGGTCTTCTTCTCTCCACGGATGAGTCGGCTTTTACAAAAAAACAATGACCATTTCTCTTGTAATAGTCACAAGAAAAACGACCCCAAGGCCATTTCAATGGATCCTTATTGTGCATATCCTACAGTTAATCCAGTTCACAAGGCCGCATTGTTTTTAGGCATTTTTGAATAGTTCACATGCCAAGCGCATGCTTCCACATTTTGCATTCACATATACTAGAGCATTTACAAATACAACATCTGAAAAAATTCCTCAATCTTTTATGATTTGTTGGAAGTTCATCCCTGTCCCAGAACTCGCATTTGGCATAGGCTAAGAGTGCGTAGGTAGAATTATTTTCCCCTAAAATAAATTTGGAACCATTTCAATGTAGGTACATGCCCAAATCAATGATTTGTATAAATTCATATGAGGATATATTTGGATACATGTTTTCCTCCAAGTGTAGGAAAGAATTAACCATATGGGAATGATTTGGGATGGCTGAAGAGGGATCTCTATTTGACACGAATCCCCAAAAGTTTGATTATTTAATTTAGATAGTGCACCCAACACTTGTTGCCTCCACCTAATTACTACAAAAATTATAACTAAAGTTTAGTTTTCTCTGTGGAAAACAGATGGAGGCCCATGCCTTTTGTCAGAAATACCATGTGACTTCACGTGGAGTTGGTCATTGCTTCCACCCACTCCCTGACAATCCATCATGCACTTCTCAAAATTACTATTATTTATTTATTCTATTATTCTATTCTTTTTATTTGAAAGAGAATTTTATGCACTACATTTCCTTCCCTTATAAGAGCATCGTCCTTGATGCGACACAACGCAGAATCTTGAATGTTAAGAAGGAAAGAAGGTCAATAATGACACATGTAATTTTTTAAATAAATAAAACAACTTATCGATATAAAGTGACCACAAGGAAGAAAACTAATTTTGCAATATCTTAAATTATAATGTTATGTGAAGATTGGTAGTTAGTTGTATTTTACTTTACTACTCAATTAGTATTTTCTTTTACAAAATTTCTTAATCTCAAGCTCTTAATATTGTTCGTTTAGAATTTTCAATTGTCTTATGTTCATGGGTACCCAACAGTAACTAACATTAAGTTGTTTCACAAAACTTAACACAACACAAACAACCCATGAGGCATCAATTTACATACTTTCACGAGTGTATCACATCACAAGGCTTCTAATTCCACCATGGAATGAAAACAAGTAGTCCACATAGAAAATAATTTCCAACAATTATGTCATAGACATAGATCCAGTACACACATGTGACTGAAAAACAAAATCATCATGCTGATACATATACAATGGGTATCACATGACCCAAAAATCCATGACTGTACCAACATAGTGCTAAGACAATATCCAATAGTCTAAAACAACCAAGGGGAGAGCCAAGCCTCAATCATAACAATGTGTAACAAGACTCACAAGAGTACACATAAATAAAAATACCAACTTCATCCACCTCCCAAAACATCACAAAAATACTCCATATACCTCCCAAGGCATCACAAAACAACTCCATGTATCTCCCAAAGCAGCACAAAACAACTCCATATACCTCCCAAAGTATCATAAAACAACTGCATATACCTCCCAAAGCATCAATCACACCCACACAAATCTCTTATGCCTCCCTCAAGTCTCTTATGCCTCCCTCAAGTGTCTCTTATGCCTCCCTCAAGTCTCTTATGCCTCCCTCAAGTGTCTCTTATGCCTCCCTCAAGTCTCTTATGCCTCCCTCAAGTGTCTCTTATGCCTCCCTCAAGTGTCTCTTATGCCTCCCTCAAGAAAAATAAAATAAAGATAAATTTTCCTTTTAGCTCCACAAAAGAGGTTGGTCACCCTATGGCCCTGGGCACATAAGGTCCAAACACCTCTAACCCAAGTGACATAATAACTCATGGTTCAACAACCCACTAGTTATCTATAACTCCTTGGGCGTACCCCCATACAACGAAGCGGGTCCATAGGTCCCACCACTCCATGGTGAATCCCATGACCCTATTCCAATACATTACGACATTAGAACCAACATAAAAACCATTCAAATGCCAAGTGGAAAGATCTAAATCCTTGGGCTAGGCTATAAAAATTTTAAACTTAAAAAGAAAATTTAAATCTAAGAAAAACAAATGGCCAAATAACCATAGTTAGTGCAAAAATCTGCATGTTAGTGCATCAACCAAATAAATGTCCAAAATATAAGAACATGTCAATCAAGAAAATTGTTTGTTCTAGCAAGAAAAGGGAAAATTTTCAATTTACAAATAAAATACGTGTATAGGAATAACACATTACAATAACTATGCGGCCTTATATGGCCACCAGGGAGGGGTACTCAAAGAGTTGCTGGCACTCAAACATCAAACCTCAACTCATAAAATAACATATCAAATAATACAATTGTCATCATCTCTATCTAAATCAACCATCCACCACTTCCACAAGGCTCAACATAGTCGTAACTACACTTAGGTTTAACCATACGATAACCATATCGGGAGAGAGAAATGAGTACAAGTCACCATCTACTGAGCCTAAGGTGTCCGTGAAACACAATATGCATGACACTTGTTGAGAAAGTGCCACACATACCAAATGAACAAAAGTGGGTTTTCAACCTATGTGAGGCTCCACTTCCTATCTCGTACTCAGCTCGAGTGATTGGTGAATGGCACACATTTCCTCACTTTAAACATAGACAGTTTACCAATTTCCCTCAGGGTTGGTTAGTGTAGGTTCCACAACATAACATATAACTACATCACTAACACAATGGTGATTCACGCACATTAACCATAGCGTCTTACGCATGGTATATATACATGGTATAACACAATCATTACTTTTATGGGTTATGATACATCACATTACCACATTCTACACCCAAAGTGCAATCACTGTACATTAGGGATCATACACTCACCATATGCCCCTAAATCATGACATGAACCATCACATTTTACATGAATTATACATATGAGGAACACAATGTATAACCTTACAACATATAGTCAATTCCAATTACAACATGGTGACACACATGATTTATCACAACATGGTGACGATAAAATCCAATTCACTTTACAACAATTTTGTCATGCAATACCTCAATACACCTTCATATCACATAATGCCAAAATGCTCCAATACTCCGCAATCCACAATAACATTATTTTTCACACACAATAAGGTGGTACATCACACGTGAACTCTTCATAGAATCCATGAAAAGGAGAGAGAATAATCTCATCACAAGCACATCAATATAATAAAAAAATGCACTAAGTGACATACAGAACATGTGCATTCACAATTTCACAATTACGACATAGTTCAAATCATGCTTATATCACATTACTCTTCTAGTATCCACCACCATCATGCAACACCATCAAAACTCCAATCTGCCCCAAAGGTTTGAGAGTATGAACCTTCGCTCTGATACCAAATGTAATGCCCAAATTTCTCACACACAAAAATAACAATAAACATACCAGAAAAAAAAATTGACTTACATTACTCACTACACAATGCCACAAGGGCTCCAAGTAAAGAAAAATCAACAAAGCACAAGACACTTACATAAGTCATCAACTCACATAGACACACGAAAACACCATATACATGTCGATGACACACTTTAACCAATGAATCAAATGCTAGCAATAACTCAACCACAAGAAAAGGGACTTAAGGATTGACAACTCACAACACATCATTACCATGGTTACATCTAGGTTACGATAAACATTCCAATAACATTATTATGTAAGCATAATTTTCTCCTTTTTCCACCTACAAATTCTTAAAATTCATTTCACATTTCACTTATTGTTTAACCATTTAATTTTCCTCTTTATCCCTTATGACAAAATCCATAACTTACATACATATTTTCCATATTTCAAATTGCATACAAAGATTCTAATTGTCTCATTCTTATGTTAAGATTATGCTTCTCAAAATTTTATTCAATGTTTAAAATTTACCCTTAGTTATTACTCAAGTGAATCTAACTTGATGTCAAGATGATAATTAGGATTAAGGAGACTTTAGATTCAAGATACTTTTTCCCAAAAACATTCTTCTATCACGATATCTTTATTTCCCTACAACATTCCATATTATAGTTCAATTTTATTTAGATTCCATTTAGATATATATATATATATATATATATATATCTATCTATTTTGTTTGTTGTTTTCTTGAAGTTTGATCTCACCAAAGCAATTCATACTCTTTGTAACACATGAAAATGTTTAATTAAGTTATAAGGACTCCAAGAGTAACATTATTCCTAACCTCAATCTTGTTTTACTCTTATATAATTTACTCTTACATCGCACTATAGTCTCATTATTAGCATAGAATTATAAAAGGGAGTTACAGAAGTATTTGACTAACATCTTGAAGAGGTACATGATTGGAAGAATTATAATCTATACATGAACCACAAGTGATATGTGTTCAAGGAAAGATACCATGTTTCTACTTACTCCATAAAAGGTAAGGTTACACCGCATAATCGTTGCTTTGAACAGGGACTCTTAAGGTGACTTCCAAGATGGTCTTCACCACTCAACACGGTGTCAAACTTGAAGAAAATACATTCTCCTCGTGGATAACAAACCTAGAATTAAACCACATACTCCGAGTGAATTTGGACCATGTCGTTTCTAAAACATGGGTTCACGACATTGTCTCTAAACATAACGACTATGACGGTAAACTCAAACTAGGGATTTTATTTACCTAAACTAGAGGTTCCATCGAGTGTAATGTTTAAGTTCATTCTATGGTTCCAATCCATTATATGGTAAGAAGGATCACACATGAAGACATGTTATGCATAAATCTTATACTAGGGTTGGGTGTTTCGATTCAATCTCTTTATTACATTTACAAGGTAAGAATACAACATGCTAATTAATTAATTGTTTATTGAACAATGAAAATTCACTACATGATAAATTCACTTCAAATTCATTTACCATACGTAACTATGAATCAAATTGAACCTATGATTATATACACATTTTCTAGATGTCCCTAAAACTAGCATCGCATACATATTAGCAAATTTCGAATATAAGATTTTTGTAGCATGAGACTACATTATACAGACATTCATTTTAAAATGGCCTATAAAAATTACAATAATAAATAATTAATTACAAATCACCTATTTACCATCATTCTTGCATCCTGCAAAACCATATGAGCATGAAATCAGCTATAAATCGCTGCCATGGAATCCACCCTAATCTAACATAATTAATGTCTTTATTTTCCCATTTACATATAATAATAATTATAATTTGTATTCATAAAGAAAAGGATTAGAAACCATGTATTCATTTCATTTCATTTCACTTCATTTCGTAATCAAGGAGAGAGAAATAGAAAGGAAGGAGAGAGAAACACCATTTTGTCAAAAGTTCTATTTCACAAAAGTTACAATATAGAGTTTAAAATAGTTATTTACATGTGTCAAAAGTTTCCATGGTGGTTTGGCATCCCAACAGGGGTCCTACCACTCTCTTTTTTACATTTTCCTACTAGCTACAAAAATGTTCAAATCAGGCTTGGAGGCTAAGAAACCAATTTCAAAAGTTGTCTTCGATGAGAAAACACACCATGGTTAAATTTCTATGTGTCCACTTATATACCAAGAGTTCATAGGAACTGAAAGAATTCAGAACTAGCGAAACACTTTATGATTAGTGGCTAATTTTTTGGGGCCATCGGTCATAAATGAGCTAGTTGTTAATGATCAAAAGTGAGCTCGAGGGCTCAGAAAACCACGTCCAAAACTGATGATCGATGGATGAATGCGCAATGAGGAATTTCCTACAAGTTTCCCTATATAAGGAATATTCATCAGAGTCGACGCAAATGAGAACTAGAAAATAGTTTTCAAATAGTGACAAGTTTTCTATAGCGACAAGTCGTAACTGGTCTAGTTTGACCTCGTCAAACTATGACCGGAGGCCTGCAAAATGCCTCTTCCAAACTAACTTGGAATGTGATTTTTCTGAACCAAATTTCTTAGGTAATTGTCTAGTAAAAGTACTAGGGGTTTGTAATTGTGGATAAGTATTTCATTGACCCAGATTAAATGATGAGCTGATACGAAACCCAACTTTTCAATGTAAGTAGCTTCCTACAGCTGCAAAATAGTGTAAAAGGGATCCTAGAAGGGCGTCCAAAAAGGTCACAAATGTTCATTGGGGTCAATCCAAAGAATAAAGTGACACCTCACACAACAAGGTAAATGAAGGAAGCTTAACGACTCCTTTTCAGAGTTACGAAGGTTATTTTGTGAGTCTAAAAAAAACAGAATTTATCAATTTAAACTAGGAAATGGTCAACATAATTACAGGGAAGTCAACTTCATCTTTTAAATAGAAAGGATTACTAGTAGAAATCTAGTTTGGTTGGGATGTTTACTACATCATCACGAAGTGAGGGTTTAAGTTCATTGTCTAACAAGGAATATTGGATTTTGTAAGTTAAGATCTAATGTTTTTATTGGTTTAAAACAAATTTATTTAATACAATCAATTATATGAAAATCCTTCGGTTTAAAATTTTATTCCATTGCAAAAGAAAAACTAAAGAACATAAATTATGAGAGATTAGGAGAGATAAACCATGCCTGGAAATACTAATGTCTAGGGCAGGAGGAGCTCCGGGTGGGTTCACCGGCATTTAGCAAATCTCTAACCCTCTCTTAACATTCTTACAAATAGTTTGCATGCAACCTTAAGCTAAATAGTATACACACATGCAATATTTCCACCACACGACCATAGGTTTACAAATTTCTACTCTCTGCTACGCTTGTGGATTCTTGCCCCCTATACTAAAGCCCCAAATTTGTACAGGTAAGAAAGAGGCTCACAAAGGTCTCAAATTTTCATCTAGATCTATTAATGATATTTTATTAAATCCCTATATTGTCTTTTAGAAAAACCCAATCATGCCCCCTATGAAACCAAAGTTCCTTTATAAATTTAATCAATCACTTGGCGTACAAGCTCTATACACCCATATTTTGTACATCTCTAAGAGTGCAGTCCCTATATAACATCCATCTCAAACCCACTGCACAACAAAAGTCCATGGATAATTTTTCCTTCCATTTTTCTTTAACATCTATCCATAGTTTGTGCTAAAGCAAGATCCTAATAAACATTAGAGGAGGTATTTGAATGAAACTATTGTCGATGGAAATTACAGACATGTTGCAGGAGCACAAACATCAGTTCTAAAGGGGCATTTGTTTGTGAGATTTTGTGAGGTGATTTCCCAAAACACTGTTATAATGGAATGTGGCTGGACTGTGTTGCTTTAGGAAGAAAAAAAACATCCCCACAAGCCCTTTCTATCTCAGGTCTGCTTCTCTCCATGGATGAGCCATTTTACAAAAAAGAACAATGACCATTTATGTTGTAACAGTCACAAGAAAAATGACCCTAAGGCCATTTCAATGGATCCTTATTGTGCATATCCTCCAGTCAATCCAGTTCACAAGGCCACATTTTTTTAGGCATTTTTGTGAACAGTTCACATGCCAAGTGCATGCTTCCACGTTTTGTATTCACGTATACCAGAGCATTTACAAATACAACATCTGACAATATTACTCAATCTTTTATGATTTGTTGGAAGTTCATCCCTGTCCCAGAACTCACATTTGGCACAGGCCAAGAGTGCGTATGCAAAATTATTCTCCCCTAAAAGAAATTTGGAACCGCTTTAGTGCAGGTACATGCCCAGATCAACGATTTGTATAAAGCCATATGAGGAAATATTTAGATACATGTTTTCCTCCAAGCGTAGGAAATAATTAACCATATGGGAATGATTTGGGATGGCTGGAAGAGGGATCTCTATTTGACACGACTCCCCAAAAGTTTTATTATTTAATTTAGATAGTGCGCCCAACACTTGTTGCCTCCACCTATTTACTGCAAAAATTTATAACTAAAGTTTGGTTTTCTCCATGGAAAAAAATGGAGGCCCATGATTTTTGTCAGAAATACCATGTGCCTTCACGTGGAGTTGGTCACTGCTTCCACCCACTCCCTCACAATCCATCATGCACTTCTAGGAATTATTATTATTTATTTATTCTATTTTTCTATTATTTTTATTGGAAAGAGAATGTTTGGCACTACAAGCTATTAACCATTAAATCATAGGGAGGGACTTATTTATGTCACCAAAAAGAGAGACTAAAGCAAGTGTCACATTCAAAGTTGGTATTAAATATTATAGATTAAATTACTATACTCCACAATATCAAACCAAAGATACTGATATCTTGGCAACATTCTGAGTCACACCTTAACCGAGAGTTCCCCCTGGGCAAGAGGTGGTGGTGAACCACCACAACAGCGCCCCTTAGATGCATATTGAGAAATTGATAAAGTGTTGCAGGACTTTCATTAAGCATAGTATGCTTACTATGCCCAAAGGGGAAACATGAGTTAGTTTATAGAATATGTGATATCTTATCCCATCTGCTGAGGATTTTGGTAGATGAAGTAGCAACAAACTTATAAGTTGGCCATAGAAAAAAAACAAATTTTAGAATGAGACACGAACCTCAAGGTGACCAATATAGGTACTAGTAGTGCCACAACTTTCAAATAATTTGATCCTCAGGTTAGTTGTTTCAACCCATAGAAAACATGGGTATGTAAGAGACAAAGGAATCTCCAATCTAAATATTATTGTTCTCAAACTAGACTATACCTTGCAAAGAAAAAAATAGAGCATTTGTGTAGAATTTAGGGCACGCCTTTCTTATATTTGTTAAAACTTAGAATTGAATATGTACAAGGTTATTGATTTTTTATTAATATAATAGAATGTCATAGATTAAATCAATAATACCTTGTTAATAAACATATCGAGTAATATATTATCACACCTGAAATATTGTAGAGACAAGAAACAATAGCAATTTACTATTGAGAAATAAAAAATGGCATAATTGTGGTTCTAATATGTAAAATATACATGTATTTAAACAAATTATGCATTAATAGTAAGTTGTTCCAAAATTCAAAAACATGTTTGGTATTTTTATCAAACAATGTCTTGGCCAACACATGTACATTGATAATATTTAGAGCAACAAAACTCGTCAGAAATTCAGTTGTTTCTTGTATAAATTGTCACTCATCCAAAAACATTTATAGAAACAATTAATATTTAAATGACCAATTTATAAAATAAATAACGCCATTGATAATAAACCATTGAATTCTAAACATGGTTTACAAGTTAGCAAAATCCAAAAGAGAATATTGTTATTTTGAAAATAGAAAGAGTAAGCCAATTGTTTGCTTTCTATGGGTTTATCCCCTTTTTAGTCATTTTGTGCATGATTTGTGTGAAGTGAACGAATTTTTTTAATATAGAAAATAAAATGATAGAAGGCATGAATTGTGTTTCTTTAATTTTAATTTATTACTCCATTTATTAAAAAAACTTTAACAAATTAAATAAATTAATTTAACATACAATTTACATGATGAGGAATTTTTAAAGTTAACCCTTTTAATGAAAATTTATAATATTTTAAGTTCTTTTAATATTCGAGCATAATTTTAAATTTCCAATTTTTAAGAGTAAATTTTTAGTCACCCTTCTATGACAAGATGAAAGACATTTGAAAGGCATTGGCAGATTCAAATTTGATCACTGGCCGGAATGGATATGGATAAAATTCATAGAGGAGAAAGTGCCACGTGTCATGATCGTGGATATGATGGTGTCCCAACAAAACCAGTAAAAAAATGGATTATACAGGAAATTATAAGAATGTGGATTACAATAATAAAGACTTAAGTTACATAGTCCAAGAATCCAAAACTTGTTACATTTACGCACTCCCATTACAACATCGTTACATCAACGTGGTACCCACCAGTGTTTATGTCATATCAAGATTTTTTGTCTGCTAAAATTATTCACAGGAATTGATTTTTCCACCATATCTTGTTGTTTATTATATAAAATTGCAGATAACTCTATAAGAAACACACAGGAAAAGTCTTTCTAGAAAGGCTTGATACTTTCCGATAAGCTCTCCCACAATAATATAAGTTACAAGCTCTACCCTTCCTTTCCCTCACTCCTAATGCTACTAACCTTCCCTTTCACTTACGCTCACAAATTTCCACTTAGGTGTGCGTCAAAAGAAATGTTACAGATATTACACTTATGGCCTTCAATTTCTTAGTCATCTAAAGTCTCCCTCAACTTTTATACAACCGCTTACATATGACCATTTAAGAATGAGTTCATAGGTTCCCTGAAATGCACACATGAAAATTCAATGAGGGTTGCGGTGCCCATATTAAATATCTACCCACTCATCCAACATAGATTCACGTTTCAGAGTTTCTGTTTGATGAATATTTCACAATGATGGGGAACACAAAATAAATGTTCCATTTTTATTACACGCCAAACTTGCTAAAGTCAAGTGCAGCATCCAATGGAAGTTGTAGTTGTGTATGCTGTTGATTTCGAGTGGTAGCAATTAACAACGCTGACTGTAATTAAGAATATTGTGACTCTTATAAGATGTTATGTGAAATTTTTCCAGTGTATTTTTCTTGTTCTGATTTGTAAGGAGTAAGCAACTTGATGTATATATGATTCCCTGATGTACATGTAAAGTGGAGAATAAAAGTACTACGTAAGTTTGTTCATGGATCTTGAAAAAATTAGTGGAAGATCCAGAAAACTACACGAGGTGAACAATTCATGGGATCTATTCATGTCAAGGTTTGTTGTAAGCGTTATTAAAACCATGGAAGGAGAGAGTGTTACTTTTGGATAAAGATCATGAATCACATGGTAGGGCATGATTAACAGGGGTGATCATATCGCAGATGAGAGTGTGAATGATTTTCTAACATGTAAACACTAACGGGGGATTGATACAAACCTATTGTTCACATTAGTATCCTGTATTTACTGCAAAGCAAATATTACATACAACGTGATAAATGAGATTGCATGAGTTGTTAAGTTGTGAGAACATATCTCTTAGATAATTGGTTATGTGAAATTATTGTTGGACTATTGTTATAACAACTTTCTAGTTTACAAGATGCATCTCACTATATATTGTTGTTCCTAGATGGAGAAATACATACAAATTATTATACGTGTGATCAGCGTATCAAATATTCTCTACCAAATCATCCATATTACTTTTAATTTAAGTAATTGTGGCATTATGTGTGTGTTTCAATTTACTTAATGTTTGATTTTGCTATATTCAACATAGATATTAATTAAAAAAAAATTATATATAAAAAACAAGTGAGTGTAAATATTTATTTTGTCGTTTTCAAGGCATTCCAAATTTGTTACAGTAAATTTTAATTTTGTTTATCTTAAAATATTTTTGAGCGTACGCTTTCATGGTAATAATAATTTAAACTAGGATAAATTTTTTAAATAAATCTATTTAAAACATGCCAAGAGGTATCATTCTCTATGCACATATATTAAATTTGAGACAAAAATAAAATAACTCTCGACATACTTTACATGTACTTATTTAGAATAGATATACCCGAAGAGACTATCCATCACTTGTGTTTGTAAAATTGATTGATCAACCAACCAATGGGTTCTTTACCATTTTTTTATGATGGATTTATTATTGTGTTAATATGAAATAAAATAACAATGAACATTTTACAAACTTAATGTCGGCATTGCGCTTACAAGTTAACCCAAATTCCAATTCTAGTAAAAAAATGCTAGGTAGAGTTGAATGGATGGAGGGAATGGATATGAATTAAATTCATATATGGGAAAGTCCCACATGTCAATATTGTGGAACTAGTGGTGTCCCAACAAAACCAATAAAAATATGGATTATACAAAAATTAGAAAAATGTGTATTGCAATAATAAAGACTTAAGTTGCATATTGAGATATTGGAGACATAAAATTGTGCGATATTTCCCTTTCATAGGTTACCTAGGGCGGAATTAAGAGTTATGAGCACCCTAGGCACTATTAGAGCTTATGCCTTCTAAAAATAAAATCTATAATAGAAAACATATTAACCATGACCAAATATCATATTTCACTTGATAGTTATGCCTCTACCATTTGAGAAAATCTTCCCCATTTTTTACCACATTTTTTACATATTCACCTTTCTGATCTCTCCTCCAAATAAAACTTACAAGACTTCAAAACCATACAGAGTATGAAAAATTCATGAGTATGAATAAAATTTTAAGTATCTGTCAATAAAAGCACTTGTATAAATATTTGAGGCATCCTAGATATCATATTCTTAATACAATAATGTAATTTTAATTTTATTTTGAATGAAGCGAATTGAATTAGTATTTAAGGTTGGAAATTAACTGCTACTAGCATATATGGAACTAATAAATTAATCTACCCTTCATAAAAACCATAGTAAAATAAAATAAATTAGCACCCCCTAAATATTAGCGCCCAAAGCAGTTGTCTAGTTTTCTTAGGTTTTAATCCCTGTGTGAGCCTACCCACATCAAGAAATATTGAAACCTTCTAAGCAGCATTGATGTTATCATTATTATTTTAAATATAAAGCTATTTCCAGACTTACAATGTTGTTTTATAATGAGTTGTGGTTCAAGTAATAATATGATAACAACAAGAGATGTTGTATATACAAAAAAACTTTAAATACTGACATAAATATGATTAGATAAAAAATGTTGTATGGCTATAAATATGATGGCTTAACGTTGTTGTCTAATTATATAAACAAAAAAGTAATACTGATAAATATCATGATGTAAAACGTGGTCTGATTATATAGAAAACAATAAATACTGATATAAATGTTGAATAAGAATGAGTGCGGCATTTCGAAATCGAATGAATGACTGATTTACTTTTGAGCAGGGCCAAAACAAAAAGGACATTCGCGTAGCCACATATTTTAAGTCTCAAACTCTGAGAAATACGTGGAAAGGTCTCTTTCAGTTTGCTGACAAAAATCGCAGCCATGACAACGTGTCACATTTAGCCACTCCCATTATTTTTAAAATCGCACTATAATGATTTGATTTCATGCTTTTGAATTTCGTTGGTAAAATATATATGCTTTAATCTCATCAGATGTCATTATGTATTTTATCTAGTCTAGAATAAAATATGGTATGTGTGAAAATAATATAAAACAAATTTCTATTTATAATTTTGTGTAATTGAGAAAGCTAGTAGAAAAATTATAAATATGTGAGAATAATATAAAATTAATTTTTATTTATAATTTTATGTAATTAATAAAATTACTTAAAAAATTATGAATCTAATTGACTATATTAATAACTGATGGCAAATTATTTGAATTTATATATAAATTTATGTAAGTGGGTTCAATTTACAACCTTACCGCACTGAGATCCTCCCCTTGCTTTCCCTTGGTTCTTATGGCACAAACCTTCTTGCCCACATGGCCCCACAAATTTCAATGTATATGTGCCACGTCAAAAGGATGTTACAAGAATCACACTTACAATCAAAACTTGTTTTCTCATCTACATTCTAAATCAATCACTTTGATGCCATAAAGTGTGCCTCGGCTTTGTTGCACTGGATATACATCACTTGTTAACAATGTATTCGAAAACTTATCTTAAGTAGTTTTCCTATTCACTATTAGGTTACTGACATATTTGACTTGAAGTTAATGAGTGTTATGTGTGATGCCCGCTAAAACAACCCACTTGAGACCCAAGAACAACTTAGGATTAGTTAGGAAAATTAAGGAATATATTTTTTTGATTAAAAAAATCTACAACCAGGTTACAAGACAACAGTTGACACTAACATGTTCTAGAACAATTCTAATCCACTAGAATATACATTTCTTTTATTAACAATTATAAGAGGTCATAAGACCCAAAATTTTGGATTAGAAGGCTCAATTAGGTTCAAAGGGTAACTCCTCACCATACGCACTCTCTAACAGGCTTAAAGGCTCAACCTGACTTTTCTCAAACTTAAAGAAATCAAAATTTTCCTAAATCATTTCCATTGCATAAGAAATTTCTTCACCTTTCCATTGATATAAAGAAGTCCTCCTAACTCCTTATATTTCTCAAGTTATGGGCCGGTGGGCCTTGGAGTGAAAATTTTCCCCAAGAGCGGCCTGCGCGGGCCCAAGGAAGAAAATTTGCCCCAGGGTGGGTCTGCGGGCCGCGGGGAGAAATATTTCGTGGAGGAGAAGTTGGGTTGGCAGGGCCGCGAGAGGCATTTGGAACAAATCTCGTGCGGGGCGAAAAGCCAACTTTTCGCCCGCACTCCCACGAGTCCGCAAGGGACACGTGGCGCCTCCTTAGCCAACGCAGGGAAAGAAGGGCGGTGGAGATGAAAAGGTTTTGGTACCCCAAAGGAAAAAGGCGTAACATTCACCCGTGCCTCCGCCGACGCCTCGCGATGCCACGTGGCAACTCCTGATTGGCCGTGGGTTGGCGGGAAAATTTTAGAAAATTTTCCCAATTTTTTTCCAAAACGAAAAAGACAAAAGGAAGCTTCTCCTCTGCCGATGCCTCGTGGCGCCATGTGGCAAAGACTCCGATTTTCTGCGCGGGCAATGGGGCGGCGGAGAAATGTTTATTTTAAGCGCTAGGTTAAAAAAGATCTCGCTCTCTACTAACGCCTCGTAGTGCCACGTGGCGTCCTCTGATTGGGCATGCGGGGTGGCGGTGAAAATTAGGAAAAAAATTCCGATGCGTTAAGTTTTAAAATGGGTATTCCCCTCCGTCAACAGCTCGTGGTGCCATGTGGTACCCTTTGATTGACTGTAGGCTGACGGGTAGTGGGGAAAATTAGGAAAATTTTCCCAAAAAAGTTCCTAGGTGCTAAGGGAAAATTTGGGCCCGCCAAGGAAATTTTTACCATTTTTTTTAACGCCAAGTGAAGGAAAAACTTCAAAAGGCCATAACTGTTGACAGAGAGATTGGGTTTAGGAAAACGAGGACTTTCTAGAAAGCTCTTGACGTCCTCTTTACTCATGAAACATTAAATTTTGATTTTGATAAAGTTTAAGGGGTCAATTTCAAGAAAACGATCTACAGGCTTTTACAGTGCAACTGGTAAAATTAAATTATAAAATTTGTTCAATTTGATCTTCTTCCTCTCTCAACATGTCAAATAGGAATGGAGAATTGTTCTTAGGTGGTTTTAGGATAATTTGTGAGGTAGATCTATTTGATTGAGTTCCAATTTGAAATTTTACAACTTTGACAACAAAATGACTTGTGAAAGCTTTGAACTCGGTTTTGCTAGGTTTTGAAAGATTTATTTTAAGTGTTTTTTTCTAATTGAACTCATTTATATCCTGGCATGTTCAATTTTAATATTTCATTATTATTTCTTGATTGCAGGTTCAGTCTGTTCATTTAAGATAAAAGTTACAGAGTTTAACATGAAGCAAAAATGGAAACTACAAAATTAGCTCAGTGGTTCTGATTTTACTTGCTTAACAAATGAATTCATTTCATGCTAGTTTCAAAAATATTTCATTCTTTTAATAAAATGATAAAGACAAAAATGTAACTTTTATTCTTTTCAAATCAAGCACTTCACAAAATAGAGTACTACATTTCCTTCATACACCTTTCTTTTCTTCCAACAAAGATTTCAATTACATTTAAAAGAACAGATTCAATACTACAGTGTAATTTGAGAAAGGCAATACATCATTTATTGATTCCAAAAGACAACTTTGTAACATCCTTCTTTTATTCTTCGAATGCAATTTCTTTCACATTCTTTCAAAACAAAGACAGAGTTTATCTCTTTTACATTTCACTTTACAACTCTCATGATCAACACAACATCTTTCCATTACAAAAAAATTACAAGTTCATCCACTTCAAGTGGGAGAGGTTACAATAAAATTTATCTCAACAAGGGACTTATAACTGTCTTTTTCCTTGCTCCAAAACAACAACATGTGTATTTTTCATTCTTCCAATTTGATCACAACAAGAGTAGGGGAAATGCAACAATCTCCACCCAACCAAGACATCCAATGAAGAGGATAAGTCATCCTTCTTCATTGGCCCCCAAGCCCCAACCACAATGCAATAAAAATGAGATCCAACTCATGGCAACAACAGGCGTCCACAAACACATAAGTAGCATATTCACAATAAAAACATAGTCCAAAACAGAATGTAGTTTACAACTACATTAAAACATGAAAAACATTACTCAGGATTCATCAAGCAAGCCAAAGGAGGAAGAAACTATGGGGGATGTTGCTTATGCCTCCCAAAGGGGAAATGGGTATCACCACCTAAGAACAACCCGCCAACACACACACAATTTTAAATCCCTAACATGCCCTTATACCTCCCCAAAGTACCCCTTATTCTTCACATTTCCTTGTCTCCCCAACCTCTTATGGCACCCCATAACGAGTAAATAAATGCAAGCTATTTATTTTTAAGGTGGAACCCAAATCCCAACTCCCTCCACCCTTATGCCTCTGTAAAACACACTTGTGTCTCCCACAAAATAACCCCATAGTCTTCTCCTACACCATTCCTAGGCCATCTACCCAATAGCCCACAACATTCCCAAAACATTCTCAACAAAACAACATTTACATTCATAAAAGAAGAGCATTTCAAGAGCCAAGCTCTTACCTCTCCATGATAGATTTGTTCCAAGTTCCAAAACATCAAGCTTTATCCCATGCAAGTAATCCAAATCAGCCAAGCACAAGCATGCAACAATCTTCTAAAAACTTCTTCAAAGCAAGAGCTCCCAAAACAACAAGGAATTCACCCCAAAAATGAAGTCTCCAAAAAAATGAAGCAACCCCAAAACAAGGCAAGGAATACAAATTTTATAGAAGAGGGAAGGGAAGATAATGATGTGGCTCCATGTAAGATGCCACATCACACATCCTCATCCCCAACCCAAAAGTCAACTTCATTCTCCAATGCATAATAAATAGGTGGGTGAAAAATATGACAGTTTACTTACAAACTCAAATCCAACCCACACCCTAAATGACTGAAATTAGATTATGTAAGAAAAGTGAAATTAAAACCTACAATTTGCCTTCTAAAAAAGCATTACAAAATTCTAATCTCTACTCACCAACCATAGGTATGGTTAGTAATTAAATTTAAGAGGTATGAGACAAGTTTAACTTTTCCCACAAGCCTAAAAAATCAGCCTCCAAGGATAATTTCAAATTTCGAAGAAGGTGGAGTATTTCACACTCAAAAGTTAACTTACACATCACTTACACATCTCTTACAACACTTTAATTCAAGGCCAACAATTCTATTAATTATTTTCTTATGACATATTTTAATTAATTAACTTAACAACATGATTACTCACAATATTACACACCATTTAATGAATAATGAAAGGGGTAAAAGCACCACAAAATAAACACATGCAAACATAAAGAAAAAAGGGCCAAAATAAATTAGATACATAAAACTCCTTGGTCACAATTAAAGGTGATCTCCCCATGAGAATCCCTAACACACACAAACATGTACAAACAAATACTAGTTGCCATGGTGACCCTGTTGAATTCATCTAGAATTCTAATGTGGTTGGTCTCCAATCCCCTGATGTTTGTTGTGATATTTTAACCTGCAAAACACAAATACCTCTTTCGGCCTTGTGGCCATATCAGAACATCCAAAATAATATAATATAATTCTCAAAATCATTTAGATATATGAATCACAACAACATTAAAGAAATTCTAACAATATCATTTATAGTTTTATCAACAACTATATCATCATCCAATAATTTCCATTTCTAGGTCTACTCACAATATCCAAATATCACAAGTCCACACAACATCCATAATATAACCATGTCAAACAGTATATCATCATCAACCTATAAAATGTCTCTAATAATCATCATGCATCATAACTGAATCAAATCAACAATAATCTTTGATCTAATATCTAACATCATGTTATAATAACGTCCATAATTATGTCCATAATATAATCAGCAATATCATGATTAGTATCAAAAGGGTGTCAAAGGGAAGTGGGCACTACACTATGAATACTAGAACTTATTTCTTGAAAGAAACATATGGTATGACAAATATATTTCTATTGTTGATATGACAATAACTAATATTTAAATTCTTGGATGTTATGTAGACTTACGAATAAAACCCGCAAAATTGTGTTTTACAAAAGAATTATGACAAGATTTTACATTCATAAATTTATATTATATTGAGAAAGAAAATTAAATAAGTTTATTTTTTTCTTAAAAATTAAGTATATATTTATAACCATTTTCACATCTCTACTATAATATATTTATACGTGAAAAAAATATTTTCGACTAAAACAATAAACTACATTCATTTAAAGAATATCATAAAAGGGTTACGATTATAACCCACCCTTGGGGATCTAACCTTTCCTTTAACAAAGGATGGCTATAAATAGTCATTTATAAGGGTTGGGTTTAAAAGCATGTTACATGCATTTCATTGATCCGGTTTCATGAATTCGAAGTTGTCTAGTAATAATATACATGTGTATCCTCATCTGATGTCATCTTGTTTTTAACTGTCTAAATATTATTTGTTATCCTTAAAAATTTATTAACCGATAGATTTATTAGAGTCAATTTTCTGAAAACGGTCTTTTTATTCTCATCGTCCCCTCCTATCTTTTATTAAATATTTATATATTTATGGACTGATTCCAAACATTTCTTCCAGGTTTTTTATATGTATTGGAGAATACCGAAGGACATGGGTACAATTCCCGCATTCTTATTACCCAGAGCTATTGAAGCAGGGAACATTATTGCGGATGATTACAATGGGTGTTATTCAGTGGTCCTGTGCCTACTGTCATATATAGAACGTTCACTGCTGCTACACATCACAGCTTCAAGGATGGGTACTCCCGCTAACATAATCACGCTGCTACTTATTTCTTCATTGTCGTTTCTGCTATTGCTGTTTTTGTTTCCCTTTTCACCACATTTAAGTGCATTTTTCGTTTGATCTCCCTCATTCGCAAATTCTCTTCCTCCCGCCTACTGCATGATTAGTTACACTTTAACTAAATAGCAAATTTGACGGCAATCTCCTACCCATTCTTGCAATGTAACAAGGTTACGCACGTACATATTTCAGGCGCTGCAAACCAATTTTAGTAGGGAGAATGCCAAGCTTTTGCCACATGCATTTCTTATTTTCACCATAACTTTCCAAATAGCCTTGCATTCGAGCATGCATTTTTCTTTAATGTCCATAATATCTTCCTCATAACAATCCATATTCATTTTCTTTAATTTTTTGCTCTGTGCAATATCATTATATTACACAGTTTGTTGAGAGGAATCAGGTAGCGGTGGACAAAAAGGAAATGTGATTGAAGTTGAGTGTGGTATGTATGTTTTGTGAAAATTCTATTGCAGTCACTGATTATTAATCTCCTATCTTTAAAGATTATTTAACTGCCGAAAACTAATTCACAGCTAATATCGAAAAATAACACAACTGCAACTTCACTAATAAAAATACGGAAAGAAATGCGTAACACAAAGAACACAATATTTTCGGACAAATTGTCCCTGAAAAACCCCTAAGGGAAAACTAGTTCTACAGATGAGGAATTATATTAACTTCAACAAATTAAGAGATACAAAGATTCCTTACCTCTTACTGGCAGAACTCCAACAATCTCCCAACTTCTCTCGCTGATATTCCCCCACTGTTATCCCCAACGCTATCACTGCACCCTTGCTAACACTGCAAGACTGTTTGCTATCACTGCAAACTTACAAACTCATTTGCTAGCACTGCAAATGCTTCTCCAAACTTGTATTCTCCAAATGCCCAATGATCTCATCAGATACTACTCTCATTGGCAAACCAACGGCCAAGATCGATTCTCAATCGACGATTTGAGATACATAACAACTTAGAAACCATAACAAATAGGTTGCAGGGTGTCACTAAAGAAAATAAAAAATTAGAAAATAATTAAATACATTCTCAACAATAAGATAACTATTATCTAATCTTAGCAAATGGATGAACAACTATCCAAGCTAACAAACTAACACTCCCTCTTAGCGAGGAAGTTGTTCTACACGACACCCATCTTATCTCTGAAGAAGATAAATTTTGCCTTCCCCAATGCCTTAGTCAGAATGTCTGCTACCTGCTCCTCTGTAGGTATGTATTGTAGTTGAACAATACCTCATTGTACAAAATCGTTGATGAAGTAATACCTGATATCTATATGTTTAGACCTATCATGAAACATTGAATTCTCAGAGAACTTGATGTAACTCTGATTGTCGCAATGTATCACAGTAGTCTCAACCTTCTGACCAAACAAGGCCACTAGCAACTTCCGAAGCCATATAGCTTCACATGTCGCCATGCTAGCTGCAATGTATTCTACTTCTGATGAACTCAAAGCCACAGACTTATGCTTCTTGCTGAACCAAGAAACAACTCCTGATCCTAAACTGAAACAACACCTTGAATTGCTCCTTTTTTTGTTGTATTGCCTGCCCAATCTGTGTCAATATAGCCTATCAACTTGATTCCTTCACCTCGAACATATCTGATCCCATACTCAACTGAACCACGCAAATAACGCAACACATGCTTGGCCACTGTCCAATGCACTCTCTTTGGCTCAACCATGAACTGACTAAGAGAGTTTACTACAAATTCTATATCTGACCTGGCATTGACCAAATACATGAGCGAACCAATTAATCAAGCAGTATAAGGTGGGATCTACATCTTTGTCCTTAGATGTATCTACCTTCCTCCAATTAGTGATCATAGGTGTGGACATGGCTTTGCAATCCTCCATCTCAAATCTCTTCAAGATTTCAATGCAATATTTCCCTTGACCAAGGAAAATCTCTCCATCCTGTCCGACACGCCTCCATGCCTAGAAAATAGTGCATGAGCCCCAAGTATTTCATCTCAAACTTTGTTGTAAGGTTCCTCTTGCACTCCTCATGAGCCCTAGTGTACCCGTAAGAAACAAGTCATCTACATATAGAACAAGAATGAGAGCCTCACCCCTAACCACCAAGTAGTAGAGGTTACCATCTGCCTCACTCTTCACAAAGCCCATTTCTTAAGTATGTATAATTGTGCTCATACCACACTCTAGGATCCTGCTTGAGTCCGTACAAGGCTTTCTCAATCTGCACACGTGGGTCTCTTTGTTTGTGTGCTACAAAGCCTTCTAGTTGTTCTATGTATACCTCCTCCTTCAATTCACCATTAAGGAATGTTGTCTTGACATCCATTTGATGGATCTGCCATCCCATCTGCGTTGCAAATGAGATTACAGCTCGTATAGAAGTATACCTGGCCACTGGAGAAAATGTCTCCTCATAGTCTATTCCCTCCTTCTGAGAGAACCCCTTTGCCACAAACCTTTCCTTGTATTTCTTGATGCTACCATTTGCACCATGCTTTATCTTGAAGATCCAGCGTGATTCAACTACCGCCTATCTCTGTCGTCTGGCACTACCTCCCACACATCATTATGCATTATTGAAGTATATTCCTCAACCATAGAATCTTGCCATACCTGATGTTGTGCAGCCTCTTGATAGCTGGAAGGTTCACTATCTACCAACTGGCTGACTAATGCCACATAGTCATTGAACTTGGCTGGTTCTTTCCTCTGTCTCGTACTCTTCCTAGGAGCTCCCACAAACTCCTGAGTATCCCTTTGTGTGTTTTGAACCTCACGGTTCTTCTCTGCCAACTATAGAGGATGAAATATCAACCTCTAAATCTTCTATATGCATATCCGGCTGCACCAGTTGCTCCATACTCTATGAATCTTCACTACCTGAGTCTATGCTTGTACTAGTAACTGTACTTGAGCTTTGTTGCCCTTGACTTGGACTTGGATCTTTTTCAACTGCTCACTTTGATCATCTACTGGAAAATCTTTGGACCTTCAAAACACTTTGTCCTCCATGAACTTGACATCACGTCTGACAATAATTCTTCTAGTCCATGAAATAAAAATCCTATATGCCTTTGAAGTTTCACTGTACCCAACAAGGTACCCCTTCTCTCGTAGTCTGATCTAACTTGGTATGTGTATCTTCTAGAATATGACAATATGCCAAACTCCCAAATATCTTGAAGTGACCTACATATGGCTTCTTCCGTGTGAAAGCTTCCTTTGGTGTCATCTTCCCTAGTACCTTGTGTGGAACCCCGTTCGAATGTAAACCGTTGTTGTACTACATGCCTTTTCCCATAGATAGAGGGGCATGTCCTAGTCATGTAGCATAGCTCTAACTACCTCGATATAAAATGGTTCTTCCTTTCAACAACTCCATTCTCACTGGTGGATTATAAGGAACCGTTCACTCTCTCTTGATTCCTTCTCTGTACACAAATCCGGAAGTCATTTCCTTTGTACTCGCCTTCATTATCTGACCGAAGAACCTTTATCATCCTTCCCATCGAAGTTCTCTCGCAAAATCCTTGAACTCTTGGAAGCGATTGAAAACCTCATCCTTGGTCTTCAAGAAGTATATCCAAGTATTCCCGGAGAAATCATCAATAAATGTAACATAGTACACATATCCTCTGAGAGACTTTGTCGACATTGGTCCACATACATTTGAATGTACTAGATCAAGAACACCCTTAGATCTATTATCACTCCTTGGAAAAGATGCTTTCACAAACTTCCCCAACACACATCCCTTACATACATCATCATGCTTTGTGCTCACCTCTGGAACACCTGTCACTATCTCACGAAGAAATTTAAGTGCTCCATGATGAATATGGCCCATCCTCCTATGCCATATCTCTCCAAGATCTCTAGGATTACTACTGCTCATAAGTTCCTTAGGAGTATCAAACTGTAACCTATAAAGGCGACCACTCCTAACTCCAATAGTTATGGGTGATTTCCAATCCTTGTGCTTAATCAACACATGTGTCCCTTTAAAAAGTACATTATACCCTTTATCCTGAAGAACAGATACATAAATCAGATTTATACCTAATCCTGACACATGCAAGACATCATGAAGTCAAACTATCTTTCGATTCTCCATCTAAAACTGACCATTCCCTTCCCCAACCGGGTTGAGCTTGGACAAGTTTCCCATATAAATATGGATATTAGTGTCCTCCTCCTCAGAATCGGAGAAGTACTCTCTAACTCCTGTCATATGAAATGACGCCCCACTATCTATATACCAAACACACTGTGAGGTTGAGCTGACCATACAAGCTATGAGTGCAAACTCATCCTCCAATCTCCTAGAGAGCTCCTCTGCACTTGCTGAAGCTGCCACTTGGTTCTTTCCCTTCTTATCATTCTTCTTCCTTTGCGAGCAATTACTAACATAGTGGCCAAACTCATGACAGCCATAACACTTGACCTTAGACATGTCCTTCTTCTTCTCACTTTGAGAATTTGATCCTTTGCTAAATCCCTTCTTTTCTTTCCCTTTTCCCGCTAGGGCAACGTTTTCTTGTTCTCCCTCACTTTTCTAACTCTTGTTGGCCCCATTGACAAGACTTAGTCTAAACTCCTCCTAAGTGAAATCACTCCATAGTCGATCCCAACTCGGCAAGGTGTCTCGTCCACTAACAACTTGAACAAAGACATCCCACTGCTTAGTAAACCCATTTAGAGCTATTCTTACTAGCTCATCATCATCTAACTTATCTCCAATAGATGCTAACTCATCCTTGATGAGTCTAAGCCTGGTGAGGTAACTTGTAACATCTTCTCCCTTGTTCATCCGGGTATTCTTCAAATTTTCTCTGAGAATCAGCTTCCAGTTAGTGGTAGCATTTTGGTATAGATTCAGAATGGCATCCCACATCTTATTCACCGTATCTAACTCGGAGATGTGTGGAACAATATGATCCTTGACACCATCAAGGATAATCCTCCTCGCCTTGGCATCCTCTTTCTTGTATGCTGCAAGTTGTGTTGCATCTATAGGTATAGTTACAACAGTGGTAACATAATCCTTTATACCATTCTCTTCCAACAATAAAGAAAGTCTGGCCTTCCAGACACCAAAATTCAAGGCACCATCTAATCTGTCCTGATCTCTCAAACTAGCTGAAGCCATCTCAAAGGATAAAAGTAAAAAGAATTTAAAGAGATCAAACTAGGTTATAGAAACCCTCAATTTCTTTCCTAGGGCAAACATTTTTCTACCCTTAACACTGCTCTAATACCATGTGAAAATTCTATTGCAGTCATTGATTATTAATCTTCTTTCTTTAAAGATTATTTAACTACTGAAAACTAATTCAGGGCTTTCGAATATATAATAATATTATCTTGTTTTCCAATTGGGGCAAATTTTAACATTTGAAGAAAACTTTGGACCTTGTAAATGTTGTAGTTATGTCTTATCTAAGCATAGAATTAACAAGTAAGCTAAGAATCTCACATAAGGTTTTACCTTAGTCACCACGAAAATCAGGCTTAGGAACAGGAACCTATCCCCATATCATACTTACTTACGCCTTACATTCTTGTGCAGCAATTGCATCATGTTAGGCTTCCTTTTGCAAGGAATCTCCCTGCACTCTATTTTGATTTAGAGATCGATTTGGTCTAGACCTCGGGAAAATTCTATCCCATACAAACTAATTCTTTGCAAAATTAATAAGTTTATGGTTTTAGCCAACCATTTTGATTTTATTAATAATAGGTTGGTGCATTTGTTGCAGGAGTTGATGACAAAATGGGGTGTGAGGACAATTCATAATTTCCAATTTTATAGGTGAGGGGAACTTCTTCGTTCACATTCTGGCGCAAAGGAGGATTAGCTCCATGCACTCTTTTTAACACATTATGTTGGTGTTCGAAGTCTAACTAGCTAAACGAGATTGGTTTTTTTTTTAGTGTATAAAAATTATAGTGCAATTGTGTACAGTAAACCATGATCTAAGTCCAATATAAAAATTTTCATTGTAAAGACCATTGACAAAAGAAAGGCCTCATCAACCTCAATGGGTATACCTTATTAGTTTCTTGAGTAAAATTTCTCTTAAAAGTCCTGATGTTATGTGGAATCTAAAATGGTATGAACACCATTTAGTCATTCGAATAATCTCAATAATTTTTGCATATAATTTAAATTTATTAATTGGGGATTGATGGTGTGTGTTTTTTACCAATGTTCATTTATAAAATTTGACAATATGATTTTATTGTTGGCAAAATTACAATTAAAATTTTTACTTCAATAATGTTTCTATTTTAAATATGAGAGACTCATACTACCATTTCAATTCAATTATTTAATGTTTTAAAATAATTGTGATAATATTCTCGAAGACTTTTTCATCCAATTTGAATTTATTATTAGTTTTGATTTACAATGCAAGATGTACAACACATTTATATTTTACAACGTATGTACTAGTTTAAAAACTTCAAGAAAAACCAAAATACCTTTATGTTACGTGAAAAATTTAAAGTTTTAAAAATAAATTTGAAGATAATTATACTATCGGTCTTTTCACAAGCACCTATGGATGTTGTTGCTAGTAAAAAATACTTTTAAATTTTAATACTATGCAATAAATTGAGTGAGTATTAGCGCACATTCTCAATGCAAGTGTGCGAGTCGCGACCCTTTCTGTGACTGCGAAATGCATGCCGACCTTGAGTGTTGTCACTTTCACTTTCACTTTGTTAACAAATATCTATAGCCCAATATTTCATTTTTCATACGTTGGAAAAATGCTCTACAATGACAGGTGCATCATTGTTCCATGACAATGTGTTACCCTAGAGGCCTAGAATTTCAATGTATCGGTACCAGGAATATTCTAATGGTGTAGTTTTAATATGCTTTTAAGTGGTTGTTTTATGAAACTAAAAATACATTTTTTTCGATATAGCTCAAACATGTTTGTTTGATTAGAACATGTTTAAATCAACGTTTAGGTCATATCAAGATTTTATAGCCAT
The DNA here is from genome assembly GCA_018340775.1 of Taxus wallichiana var. yunnanensis. NCBI lineage: Eukaryota > Viridiplantae > Streptophyta > Pinopsida > Cupressales > Taxaceae > Taxus > Taxus wallichiana. The sequence continues at coordinate 816,507,804 of CM031237.1, forward strand.
TTATCAAAATAAATTGCACTAGTATTATGTGGAGAAATCAATTTTGTTTGTCTCCTAAAATTATTCAGAAGACCTATGTTGTCAGGAAACGGAAATTTGTACAAATATTGGTACGGATTCAAAAGGCAGAAACATTGATTTTGAAAAATTCTTAGGTACGAAATGTTACGCGAAACATCCATACAATATATTATAAAAAATTAAAATATATATATATATATATAAATTTTAGTCCATGGACCATAAGAAATAAAGCACTAAAAAAATTTTGTATTCAATGAAGCTCTAACGATTCATCATTCAACATGGTTAGAATTTCAATGTTTCACAAATACATGATTATAATCTAGATTCTAGAATATATCATCTAGATTTTCTTCATAATCATCTGTCGTGTATCTATGTTTGGAAAATTATTCTTATAACCCGCTTCATTGTATTTATTTGATTCAAGGTGCCAATTGAAAATTCTATTCTAAGGAGTAGTAAAACACTGAGTCGAAACCTACTTTCTAGGTTGGCATTTCTTGGTTTATGCTAGATTGTTCCTACTATGTTTGGATTACTATTCTGATTCAATCTATCTTTAGGCTTTTTTAACGTGCCTCCTTCTTAGTATAGTTTTAATTAATAATAATGTACAACTAAGCACACTGTAACTTAAACCTGGGTTTGGAAAATTCCCACAGTAGAAATATTTTTTAAAAATGTTTTGTAGCATTTAAAACTAAAAATTCTGGCAGAAACGTCCAGGAAATGTCTACAAGTTTCTGGAAACATCTCAGATGTTTCCTGGATGTTTTCTCTATAGTTCGAGCCACATTTCCGATACAGAAACATTTCAGGCTTGAACCATCAAGTTCCTAGGCGTTTCTTGGTAACAGAACAGAAGACCTATTGACAAAATTGATTTCTCCACCTTATTTTGTTAGGTATTATATAAAACTAGTGAAATTTTTATAAGAAAGACACATAATAAGTCTTACTAGGAAAGTGTTTACACTTTCTGGTAAGCTATCTCTCAATAATATACATTACAAGCACTATAATGATTTTATTTCAGGTTTTTTAATATCATTGGTAAAATATATATGATTTCATGCTTTTGAATTTCATTTTTATGAACACGGAAATTAAAAAATTCCCTTCGGCCAAAGAAATTATTGACATTAGAAGGAATTTCCCCTATCTTTTGCACATGAGGAACTTGGAAAATATCCAAACTTCTGTATATTTTAATAATGTAATAAGAAATTATTGGATTACTTATATTGAAATGTACAGTTGTTCACATAAATGTCATAATGTGGAGAGTGGACCTAGACTGCACCATAGACTACATCAACGCTCAACACAACTGAGCATTAGAGGGATTGAATTGTGCTTCGATCCTCCATGTGTACATCCTAGGACTATAAATTTAAAAAAATATTAGCATTATGTATTAAGTTATTTTATAATTTTATAGTTATTATTAGTTTTTTTATAAAAATTCTAGGAGGTGCGACAAATGTATTTATAGAAAGGTCAAAGGTTGGAGTGTTAATATGTTATTAGGTTGTTGTTTTATACAACTAAAAGCAATGTCGGGAATATAGATTTAAAAATGTTTGTGCGATTAAAATTAAAACTAAAGAATTGTAAGGGATAAAATCACTACGATAAGCATTAAAGTAATTAAATTACATTGTTTGTTATGGTTGTATTTAATTGCCTAGTTATAATAGGTCGGTTACATATAACCATATCAAACAATGCAATATAATTAGTTTAATGCTAACATTCCCTCGCTTATTACATTTCTTTTACAAATGTACGCCCCAATCATCATCATCATTTTCAATTTCACCATCATATGGAGTCACGATGTTTCCTTTCTACTTCTTCTAGCGAGTATTTTATCTACATTTCTATGAACCTCTATGACTAAATGTTTTCTTATTTGTCAAAGTTATGAAGAGGTGAGCTCGGTATGCTCGTGCAATCAGATGTGGATGCTCCTAAGGGTGCTCGATATTACGTTCATCATCTGCATTGTATCCTTCTATAAGTTTGGCATGAATCTTCTCTGTTTGGATGTCGAACATTCCTGAAAAACTATGTCCTCAAATTGTAAGTTTTGGAGACATTTAAGCAACACAGAAAGTATATAATAGTGCTCTCATGGACTTGCCTTTGGTTCTCTCAAATATTGAAAGTATTAATGGTTACTTGCAGTATTGCTAACATCTATAGGAATGATTTTCATGCTCTCAGATTGCTGCAAGATATCATTCCTGGTTGTTCGCATTATTCTCTTATAGCATTATAGAAAATTTGATGAATGAAGTAGGGGATTGAACTTGTGTTGTTCTAATTGATTAAAAACAATTCCACGCTTCTCTTAATATTTTATACACCACACAAAAATCCAATTTTCTTGCCAAAGTATTCATTGGTCTACTAACAACTTCCACAAAAATGGTTTGTAGTGGCTTGTCACGACATTTGGCCCCAGGTCATATGTATGGTTTTGTTGTTGGAAAGGAGGTGTAAAACTACATGTAGTATTTTGATTTTTCCTGATTCCTTCCACTGATCCAATGCAAATCAACTAGCTTAGCTAGTAGCAATGTTGGCTTGGCCAACCTTCAATGCAACATTGGTTGAGGACCTAACATGTAACAAATGATCCAACGAACTCTCCGCTTATAAAGCAATGAACCTTTGTACAAGAAAAAACATTTATACTCCATAAGAGCTTCTATGTTGGTCAATTACTCCTCATAAAAGTAGAGATCCACCACAGAGAGATAGATAGTTGTAGTGATGGGTTTGGAGGAAATGTTTATAAGATTTCTCACAGGTTTGGTGTAAAATAACGCATTATCTGATTTCCATGTTGTAAATTTCTAAACACACACCATATTAATGGTCATCACCCATGATTATGTGCTCATGCACAAATTTGTTCAAACACTTTAGTACCAAATGCAACCAGTAAGGGAAAGACAAAATCAGAAACACAAATTAAAACACACACACATAAAAATATTTTGTATTAATTGGAGAAATTTTACAATCTCGGAGTTGTTTCTCTATTTATCAATTGTTTCTCTTCTTATGTCCAAATATTATTTCTTTTTTCTTACAAAAAAAATTCCTCTGTGTTTTTGTACACATCTATTTTCTCATCTATTTCTATCATGCTGCTACACTTTCTCTCTTTTCTTCTCTCTGTATTTTCCCTTCTTTGTATTTTTCTTCTTCTTCTATGTGTTGCATTTTTTCCCCTCTTTCTTTTTCTTCTTTGAGATTTTTATATTCTCTTTCTTCTCCATCATTTTCTTATGTTGTTGCATATGCATTTATATACCCCCTTTGAAAATGTAAATTTTTTTCGTAAATATAAAAATATTTACTTTCTTTGTTCTTATTAAAAACTATGCCCCAAGAATATATATATAAAAAAACCACGAAAAATGAAAACAAACCCGAAAAAACATTAAATGGGATTAATCCCGATAATTTGAAATCCATGGGGAGGAGGGAGAGTGAGGGCTCACAAAATGGGGGCCACATGTAAATTACAATGGTTGAGGTTCAAATTTTCAATGGAATAAGCATTCAATAATGAAAATAATTAATATCCACCAATGAGGTAGATGGAGGAGCAGGAAAGAGGAGGTTTAGGTTATTTTGTGGGGCTCAAAATTATAAAAATTAATTCTAAAACTCCTCCTTAATCTTGAACAAAAAAAATCTCTGGAGCTAGACGGTCCATCAATGATGCCTAGATTTTCTCTCAATTTCTCAAACCTTTCCTTTGACAGAGGTTTGAGAAAAATGTCAGCTAGCTTGTTCTCTGACCTATAAAATTTGAGATCAATTTCTCCTTTCTCATCCAATTCACGAATGAAATGATATCTGATTTCTATATGCTTTCTTATACCATGAAAAAAGGATTTTTAGACAATGCAATCAAAGACATATTGTCAAAATAAATTATAGAGTGTCCTTGTTGCTTTTTGTGCAAACTTGAGAGGATTCTTTTTAACCAAATTGCTTGACAATGTGTTGTGTTTTCTGCAATACACTCTACTTCTGGAGTAGACAAAGAAAACATAGATTATTTCTTCGAATCCCATGAAATGGATCCTGATCCAACATTGAACACATATCCAGATGTGTTCTTTCTATCATCAAGGCTACCTACCCAATCACTATTTGTATAGCCAACTAATTTGAAATCATTATTAACAACATACAAAATTCAAGAATTGCTTATTCTATTCACATACCTCGAAGATATCGCTTTTCTTACTTTCCAATGAGACTCTTTTGGTGTCTCCATAAATTTTGAAGTTAAGTTAACTACATACATTTTATTTAGTCTTGTAGGAGTTAAATACACTAGGATTCGTACCAAACTTTTATATCTTGTAGGATCCATATTGCAGCTGTAATATCCTTTTGCCAATTTCATATTTAACTCTCTCAGTGTTGATGTTGGTTTGCAATCCAACATTATAGATATTTGCAAAATTCTTTCACATACTTTTCTTGAAATAGATAAATGCCTTTCTTTATGTGCTTAACCTCAATGGAAAGAAAATATCTCAACAATCCCAAATCAGCCATTTCAAACTCATTCTTCATGGCTGATTTAAATTGATCAATTTCTTTGTTGGAATTTCTAGTAAAAATCATATCATCTATGTAAAAAAAACAATTAAAATATCACCATTTTTTTCTTTGATGTAAAGTGTGGGCTCACTGCTACTTTTTCTAAAGCCTTTGCTAATCAGGTAGGAATCTATCCTAATATACCAAGCTCTTGGTGCTTGTTTCAAACCATACAAATCTCTTTTCATCTTGTACACCTTTATTTTATGCCCTGGAATTTCATAACCAAGTGGCTGGCCCACATACATTTCTTCTTCTATCACTCCATTCAAAAAATATGATTTTACATCCATTTGATGAACTTTTCACTTAGGATGAGAAGTTGTGGCAATACTTTGTCTCATGACTCTAATCTTACTACAAGAGAAAATGTCTCATTATAATCACGTATAGGATTTTGTTTATAGCCTTTGACAACTAGTCTTGCCTTGTGTCTTTTAATTTTTCCTTCAGGAGTAGTCTTGGTTTTATAAACCCACTTAACTCTAACGACTTCCTTTCCTTCACAAATATATACTATCTCACATGTATGATTCTTGTCTATTGCATGCATTTATTTATTTATTTCTTCACACCATTTATTATCTTTAATTTATTCTTCATAACAAATAGGATCAGCTAGTGAAAATAAAAAAACTAATCATTTCATCTTCATTTTGTATAGCCAACTAATTTGAAATCATTATTAACAACATACAAAATTCAAGAATTTCTTATTCTATTCACATACCTCAGTATTTGTTTGCCTACTTTCCAATAAGATTCTTTTGGTGTCTCCATAAATTTTGAAGTTAAGTTAACTACATACATTTTATCTAGTCTTGTAGCAGTTAAATACATTAGGATTCGTACCAAACTTTTGTATCTTGTAGGATCCATATTGCAGCTGCAATATCCTTTTGCCAATTTCATATTTAACTCTCTGGTGTTGATGTTGGTTTGCAATCCAACATTATAGATATTTGCAAAACTTCTTTCGCATACTTTTCTTGAAATATATAAATGCCTTTCTTTATGTGCTTAACCTCAATGGAAATAAAATCAAATCAGCCATTTCAAACTCATTCTTCATGGCTGATTTAAATTGATCAATTTCTTTGTCTGAATTTCTAGTAAAAATCATATCATCTATGTAAAAAAACAATTAAAATATCACAATTTTTTTCTTTGATGTAAAGTGTGGGTTCAACAAGCTACTTTTTCTAAAGCCTTTGCTAATCGGTAGGAATCTATCCTAATATACCAAGCTCTTGGTTCTTTTCTCAAACCATACAAATCTCTTTTCATCTTGTACACCTTTATTTTATGCCCTAGAATTTCATAAACAACTGGCTGGCCCACATACATTTCTTCTTCTATCACTCCATTCAAAAAATATAATTTTACATCCATTTGATGAACTTTTCACTTAGGATGAGAAGTTGTGGCAATAATTTGTCTCATGAGACTCTAATCTTACTACAAGAGAAAATGTCTCATTACAATCATGTATAGGATTTTGTTTATAGCCTTTTTTTCACTAGTCTTGCCTTATGTCTTTTAATTTTTCCTTCAGGAGTAGTCTTGGTTTTATAAACCCACTTAACTCTAACGACTTCCTTTCCTTCACAAATATATACTATCTCGCATGTATGATTCTTGTCTATTGCATGCATTTATTTATTTATTTCTTCACACCATTTATTATCTTTAATTGATTCTTCATAACAAATAGGATCAGCTAGTGAAAATAAAAAAACTAATCATTTCATCTTCATTTTATTCATACCTTTGTTAATAATAGATCTCTTGAACATTCCTCCTTGACCTTGCTATTGAAATGAGTCTGATGATGATGAAGATGCTTAATTTGTTGGTCCTTCATGCTTTGTTTTCTGCTTTGTCATTTGAAGATTCACCCCTTTGAGAAATGGGTGTCCAACTTGGTACATTGTTTTCTCTTCCTTCTGTTGGGTCAGGCACAATGATAGGTAAATTTACATTTTTTTGTTGCTACTCCACTTCTTATGCATCTTCCCAAGATGTTTCCTCAATTAATTGAACATCACTATTGATTATCAACTCCTTAGTGAGTGGATTATACAATCTGTAAGATTTGGATTGCTCGCTAGATCCAATAAAAATTCACTTCTCTCCTCTGTTATCTAATTTTTTTCTTGTTTTCTTTGGCACATGTGCATATGACACACACCTAAAAAATCTCAAGTGCTCAACTCTTGGTTTTATTCCACTCCACGCTTCTTGAGGTATCATGATCCTCACATTCTTAGTAGGACATCTATTCAGAATATAAACTTCTTTCCTAAATGATTTTGCTAAGAATTCATTGGACAATAATCTTTCTTTCATCATACTTCTTGCCATTTCTTGAATGGTTTTTTTCTTCCTCTCAGCTACACAATTCTGCTGAGGTGTATACCTTGTTGTGAATTGTTTCTTTATCTTGTTCTCCTTACAAAGTTTAAAAACTCATTTGACATATAATCTTCCCCACTATAAGTTCTCAATGTCTTTATATAATGGCCACTATGCTTCTCAACCATGGCCTTGAACTATTTGAATACTTAAAATTATTATGATTTAATTTTCAAGAAATGAAGCCATGTCCTTCTGTTGAAGTCATCAATAAAAGTAATGAAATACACACTTTTAGACATGGAGGGATTTTCATGGAACCACACAAATTTGAATGTATCAACTCAAGAAGTGAGTGTGCTCTCCATGATTTACGTGAGGGAAAAGCATTTCTATGTTTCTTCCCCAATATGCATGCCTCAAAACCTTGTTTGGTTGTTTAATAGGAGGTAATCCTTCAACAATTTTATAATTGTAAAGAAAATTTAATCCACCAAAACTCAAGTGCCCATACCTGAGATGCCAGAGAGTGAATTGACCAATGGCTATTGTTTTGAATGATGTTGCACCTACTACTACCATTTGTATCCTTAAAGAGAATATTTTATTTTGTGTCATCTACACAATTGCAATCAACTTATTGCTTCAACCTTTATCATATGAAACACATTCTTCACTCTCAAACTTCACCTCATATCCATTTTGGACAACCTTTCCAATGCTGAGAAGATTATACTTCAATCCTTGGACATAGATACTGATGCCTTTACCCATCATAATAACTTTATTATATGCTTCTTGTCTCCTTTCTTGTTGAGAATGGATACAATGCCTTTACCCATCATAATAACTTTATTATATGTTCCCATCTTCACTTCAAATCTGATTGCTTCAACTATATTACTAAACATTTCCTTATTTCTACACACATGGTTGTTCCAACCACTATCAAAATAACATACTTGCTTTCTTCCTTGCTCACCTACATTGCAAGTTAAAATGAAGGCTCCACCATTTTCATTATTTTCAGGTTTAATTTCTTTTGCATTATGATTATGATTTCTCATATCATATTCTTTCTTTTTAAATTCACGGCATAATGCCCAAATGTTTTACAGATAATAGAATTACACATAGAAATTTTCATACCTTTGTGAAAAACCACCTCTGAAAGTGTTTATCCTTCTTCCTCTTCCTCTTGCTTATGGTTCTTGGAGACTATGTCTTCCACCTTCTTGTTAGTTGCTAAATCATCCTCTTCTTCTATTGTATTTCCCTCTTTCCCTGCCTCTACCATTTGTATTTTTGTAAGGCATGTTGATTGGTGGATCTTGTTGATCTATTTCATCCTCTATTCATGGGTTTTCAAATAACCCATCAGCTTATCAACACTCATTTGTTTTAAGTCCTTAGACTCTTCTATTAATACCACAAATGCATCAAATATGAAAGGAAGGTTTCTTGATACCTTCTTTATGATCTTGTGTTCTTCCACCACATCACCATTTGTCCTCATTACATTGAATATGGTCGTAGTCTTTGTAAAGAAGTCATTTACCGCTTCTGATTCTTTCATGAGTAGAGTCTAAAACTCTCTCCTTAACATCTATAGTTTTAGAACTTTTACTTTATCACTACCTTGATATACATTCTGCAAGGTGTCTCAAGCTTCCTTGAGTTAATAGTTGTTGCTATCCTTGGAAATATTGAATCAATGATTGCATACTAGATGTAGATTAAATAGTTTACATCCTTTCTTCTATTTTACTTTAATGCATTCTTCTGTGCTTGTGTCACTGCATTGAATGTATCCTAGTCTGTTACCTCTGTATATCTTCCTTGAACTAGTTCCCATAGCTCTTGGGAAGATAAAAAATTCTTCATCAGGAATTTTTTAGTGGCAAATATTTGTAATTTGGTGAAAATTCCATTTTAGGAAATTTTAAATGGAAAATTTTTTTCGAACATGTCAGTGTCTTGTTCACCTAAAATTTTTAGTATAATTTTTTTAGGGGCTAGAGTTACATAACATTGAAAAGTAATCCTATATAAACCTAGGTAACGCAATGGGTAGCATACTAGTAACTACTAGCATATTGAGGTACCAAAATATTAATTACAATGAACTTGTAGGGAAGGTTGTTGATGCACGAAAAGAGGTTGGAGATGCACAAAAGGAGATTTGCAGTCACGTGAAAACAAGTTTATTGTTGTGTGATAACAATTTTGTTGTCGTGTGACAACAAGTTTGTTGTTGTGTGAAAAAAAACTCCTTGTTTTTGCATCGTACACGACTTGAAAATGAAATCTTCTATGAGGTGAAATTTTTTTCACACACCTCAGAGAAATCACCTATTTCACAAAAGTGGTTCCGGAGATATTTGCTAGTGATATTCCACCTTTGATTTCCAAGAGGTCTCTTAAAATGAACCCTAGTCTTCACTTTAATACACCATATATCATATATTTTCCCATCAAATGTAGGGGTTGTTTCCAAGAGTTACTACTGGAAGCCATTATAACTCAAAACAAAAAATAAGAACAAAAACCCATAAGCTATTGATATATTTTTTTGTTTACTCTGATACCAATTTGTTTTGGCAAAATTTAGTGCCAAATGCAACTAGTAAGGGAAAGACACAACAAGAAAAAAAATAAAAATACACATGCAAAATATATATTACATTAATTCAAGAAATTTTACAATCTCAGAGGTGCTACGCTGTTTTTCAATTGTTTCTCTTCTTCTGTCCATTTTTTTTTTCTTTTTCTTACAAAAACATAAAAAAATCCTTTATTCTGCTACACACATCTATTTGCAAAATATTCCCCTTTCTATTTTCTCCTCTATTTCTATCATGCTACTTCACTTTCTCTCTTTTCTTCTCTCTTTATTTTCCCTTCTTTGTATTTTTTTCTTCTTCTATGTGCTACTGCATGAAAATTTTCCCTCTTTCTGTATTTTCTTTGAGTTGTTGCTCTTCTCTTTATTATTTTTACTTTCTTATGGTGCTGCATATGCATTTATATATCCCTATTTAAAAATTTAAGACATTTCCCCAAATATAAAAATATTTACTTTCCCCTTTGCTATTAAAAACTATGACCCAAAAATTATAATATAATATATATTATAATATATTATGCCTAGGCCAATTCATAAAAAAACTATAGTTAATAAAAATGGACCAGAAAAAACATTAAATGGGATTAATCCCAGAAGTTTGAAATCTATGGGGAGGAGAGAGAAGGAGGGCTCACGAGAATGGGGGCCACGTGTAAAGTGCAATGGAAGGGGTTTAAATTTTCAACAGCATAAACATTCAATATAGAAAATAATTAATATCCACCAATGAGGTAGATGGAGGAGAGGGAAATAAGAGGTTTAAGTTATTTTTCGTGGCTCGAGATTACCACAATTAATTCTGACATCATCACTATCATCATCAGTGGGAGAATCTACTTCTTTTTTCTAATAGTAGTGTTGTGTAGACTAGGTGAGTCTATAAAAGGAGCCTCAACTTCTTTCTAATTAAGTAACTCAACATTAGATTCAGTGTACACTTTCCTGGTCTTTGGATCATCAATATGTACCCAATATGTTCTTCATTACAACCAATGGAGATGTATTTATTATATATATTGTCAAACTTATTTATCTTATACTTGGGTATGTGCATGCCTGATTTATATCTGAATACTCTAAAGTTTTAAATGGATGGCTTCCAATTTTACCATGCCTCATATGGGGTTACTCATGTCAAGAGAAACTATGGGTACTCTGTTAAACAAATATACTACATTTTTTCTACTTCGGGTCCATAACGTCTTCTCAAATCCGAAATCATAAATCATACAATAGACCATATCAGTTATATTATGGTTCCTTCTCTCAAAAATATAATATTTTTGTGGTGTGTGTGGAGGAGGCATTTTTCAACGAATCCCATGATCTTTTAGATAGGAAGTGAAATGACTATTGTTGAAGTATCCCCCTTGATATGAGTGGAGAGATCTGATTTTGTGACCAATCTTGTTCTCATTAACCAATTTTACTTTCCTAAAGTTCTTGAAAGATTCACTTTTAGTACGAAGACAAAAAATCTAGATTTTTCTGGAATAATCATCAAAACAAAGCATTGAATACTTAAAATTAGAATGACTAGGTTGTATCTAACCGCAAAGATCAATGTGCATCAAATCAAGCTTACTTGGAGCGTGATAAGTAATATTTTGTAGTGAAACTCTATTTTTTTTCCTACGAGGGAGTTAGGAAACTTTTATATATAATTCTTGATATATGTAAAATGCCTCACCATTTTGTATAGAGGAAGTGTTTCGAGACATCCAAAACTAATGTGACCAAGTCTTAAATGCCAAAAATGTACATTAGAAGTATCTTTAGCCACTACTTAGTGATAAGCTCTATGGAAATAGTCATACTGATAACATTTGTCCCACATTGGAATATATTCCAAAAATTATCAATATTATGGATTTATCTTGAGCCAAACATACTTTCTAACGAGAATGAAAATGAAAATCAATATTGATATCATGATCTATAATTTGACTTATTGATAAAAAGTTCTTCATCAAACCAGGGACATACAAGACATATGATAACCTACAATTTCATGAACCAAGAGGTAAAGAAATATTTCCAATACCTTTGACTTTGTAGGAAGAATCATCCTCAATGAAACATGAAGTTTGGAGGGTGTGTCTTGTATTATGGATAACTAGTCTTTGAGTCCAGTCATGTATCAATTGGATCCCAAATCAACATATCATATTACACTATGTGATGTGGTCACTTTTTATGGAATGTGAAATGTACAAGAATTCCTCATCCTATGAATCGTCTTCTTATTCAACTACATTAACTTGCTGATGGGGTTTATTTCTCCAATTCCGCTTCTTTTTCCCTTCCTTGTAGAGTGATTTTCCATATTGTGAGGTCCAAAATTTATTGATGACCCTTTCTTGTACATGTTGTACAATAAATATTTCAACTCATGTCATATTTTATAGATCTGTAACTTATTATTTTTCTTTTCCCCTTGCTGATGTTGTTTTTGGGACTTTAGGGGAGAGAGTGTTTAGGTCTTCCCTTTGTAATGAAAAGATAGTGCCTGCACTTCTTCTTCATCTTTGTTGTATAATGACTTGTATTAATATAGGAAATTAATCATCCTTTAAAAATTAATGGTATGATATGACAAATTGAATTTCATCACATAAATTATATATGAAGGAGGAAATGCTCTCAAAACAATGTGCACAAGAGTAGTATCTAATATATCATCTCTTAGGACTGGAAGGAATCTGTCACAACCAAAATTTTGACACACAAATGGAATAACAATAAAATCACAAAACTTTTGTTTTTACTTACATTGTAGTAAATATGACACCACATGAAATCACTAGGATAAAAAACAACCCAAGAGATGTTTGCACAACCATGAACACACATAAATAATATGAAAACACATTATGCACAACAAAGACACTTTTCCCAAATGAAAAAGTTTCATACAAGGGTCAACCAATAATATACATATAAAGTTAGGAACCTTCCACGACATATCGTTTTCATGTTTTTATATATTTATTACCATCTTATTTTTATTAATTGACTATAATTTTATGAAGAAAACTTAACATGTAACCCTTCATTCATCTTAAAACAAGGATACATATTTTTATTTATTGCATTCAAAATTTTACATAAGATTGTCCCATTTAAGATCTAACTTTTAATAAGTATACTTAAATTTGGTTCATTCTCCATTATAATAATTTCCATAACTCAATTTTCAGTTCTATGCATTTTAAACATGTAAAATAACATGATCATGGATCTTATGAGAAGGGTTTGCTCCCAAAATAAGTTTATTTGAAGTTTAGTTTTACATTCATTACACAAGAAGAACTGACATGATGTTGGAAATTTTTCTTAAGATTTATACAAGGATTGGGGTCCAAGTTCCCTTTCCATATAATCTTCCTTCAATTAGGCTTGTTTATTTCTTTGTTTGAAGTTGTTATCATTTGATTCTTATTAATATTTACGTGATAATTTTTTTTCCATTTGATATAATGTTATGAGGAAAGTTTAAATATCACTAGGAGTAATCTACCCCTCATTTTAACAACATATAAAACAAGGTCTTATTATGTTATGAGGAGAACTCTGAGTGTCCCTTTTTCCCCTAACTGACACCTCACTTACTCGTTATCTTATTACTTTGGTAATTTATTAGTGTTCTTATAAACAATATCAAGTTACACAATAGTTACTCAACATTCAGGGTCTCAAGTCTCCAAGGGAAGTGATTCATGTTAAACATTTTGTTTCACTAACATTGATCACGCAATCATAAAACACATATTAGATGAGAGGAATCCAAATCAATTAGACTTCCAAATCCCTTTTTAGACACTAAAAAAAATTTTGACATATTTTCAAGGTCTGATATACATTTAATCTCAAGGAGATAAAAAAATTAATCAAATCATTTTCTCTCCATACTCTACACCCTACTAAGGTAACTGCATGAATTAAAATTGACACACAACCTTCAATCGTACTCAAACTCTCAAGGTTGTCTTTGAGATGACTGATATGGAAATGTGTGGATGGTTTGTGGTAGAAAAATGTGATATATGGACGAAAGTAGGTGGGGATGGGATAAACACGCTATCGGGAAAAGAAATGTTCTTAATGTGTAATATCAAGATCTTCTCGTCAAGGTAAAGAAAGGCCCTTCTAACCTGTATGGATCTAATGGATGGGTCGAAAAGAATATCCACATGAATACTCCAATCGATGTCAATATCTATGGAAATACTTTCTAACGGTTGTGGAATGTGTGGAAAACCAATGAGGCCGTCATAATGATGTCCAGACAAGGTCAAGTAACAAGTGAGAAAGGATTGGTTTCATGAGATATAAATTTGATTGGCTGGGGTAGTCTAGAACTCGTAGGATTTTTCATCTTCGACGATCAGGGAATTTAATTTTGAGATAATGCCAAGTGGTGGTGGAAATGTTTTGAAAAGCAACATACACAAGCTTATGTCAATGTTTTTAAGTAGTTAAGGCCCATTCGGTTCGGAGACCCTAGGATCGCTACCATATGTTCTTGGCTATTGCGGTCCTTAAATGGTAATGTGTGTATTTGTGTTATTTTAATCTAATCAAAGAAAATAACAATCTAATATAAATAAGCAAATATTACACTATGTTTTTGTATTTTGTAATATAAGGAGGAAAACAATACAAAGCAACTAATCTAATTAAAAGAAATATTTTGAGCTTCTTTGGAACTTTTTGAATTAATTGAAGAAATGAAATCTTTTAATATAATTAATAAATCCTAAAAAAACAAATAAATGGATGTATTTTTTTAGTTGTACGAAGAAATCTAATCTATTTTAAACAATTAAAGCTTCTCTACACTATGAATACAAACCAAAAACCTTTAATTTACCTTAGAGGCACGGAAAGAGATCGAGATATTATCATAATATTTTCTTCCTGTAACTTACCCGAAACAAGTAAAGAAGGATTTTATGGAGGATCTATTATCCAATTTTTTCCCTCATACCAAATTGGATGATAGGGACCTATCATGAACTAGACAATGGATAAGGTACTTGGGGATGAACCAGGGTTACAGGTGGTTTCCTAAGTTAGCACAACAAACAATTAAACTGGATCCGAAGCTTCACCTATAAGGAAGAAAAATGACCAGTCAACCCTCACATTAATCCTCTCATGAAGAAGGACCTGAAAAAGCTGATAGAGGCAAACATTATTTTTCCAATCAAGCACTAAATTTTTGTTGCAAATCTTATATGATCCAGAAGAGAACAAAGAAATCAGGTTATGTGTGGAATTTCGGGACTTAAATACGCCATATGTCAAGGAACACTATCCACTTCCATCAATGAAGAAAATCTTGCAGGTAGTAGTAGGGTTAGAAATATTATTTCTCCTAGATGGATACTCGGCTTCAATCAAATCATAATGAAAGAGGAAGACCAATTCAAAACACCTTTCACTACTAAATGGGGAAATTAAGCCTTTAGGAAAATGCCATTCGGGTTTTCAAACGCAGGAGAAACATTTAAACGAGCAATGGACATGGCATTCACACAATTCATAAAAATATTATTATCCAAAATTCACCCCTAGGGTAATTTTGGATAACTTGCACAAATTCCTTCAAGTTGGAGCAAGCAGAAATGGTGAACGGCCAAAATTTAGATTTTTGGGTACCTCTTTTCTTTCCTCTAAGTTCCCTACCTAAGAAAAATCCAAGGAGTTAGAAAAATTTGGAAAAATCACAAAAATGAAGTCAAGGGCTTGTTTTAATGCATTGCAGGTTTGGAGGCTGCAAATGGTACCGGTGTGGATCATACCAAGGTTTTTCATACCGAGTTCGGGTCTGATTTGAAAAGAAGACAGTGTATTGCAGAAAATGCAAAAAAAAATTTCCCAGACAACACAAGTTCAATCGGACAGTCGGAGCCAAAACCTGAAATCACCGCAAAAATTTCATTGCAGATGGATTAGAGAAATCAGTCTTGGAAAATTGGGACATTGGGACGTGTGGGACCCGCAAAGACAAAATCACCGCACAAAGAGCCAAGCAAAGTGGGATGCGGGTGGAGCGAGAATGCTAAACGTCTGCGGCAAATTCGGTCAACGACGGACAGGGAAACCCGAATCGGATGATGTAGAAAAAGAGGCCCAGACCATTTGAGTACGTGTGGGACAAGAGTTTCCCCAAAACCCAAAATGCCTACAATACAAAGGAAAAGTCAATGCCCGACTTCCGAACTTCAAACAACCATAACATTTGACCCAGAGCTCTGATTTTGATGAAATTTGAATTTTTGGATTTCTTTATTTTAATGAGGGTAGATATATGAAAATAAAGGAAACATCTTTAGCTCCATTCAATCAAATGCTCATTCCCGTTAAATGACATAAATGCCTGGCATACCCAAAAACTTCCTACACGTAGAATGCCATATCTTTTGCAATTCTCAATGAAAACACACAAAATTTGTACCGTTGGAATAATGGTTCCGAGACCAACGCACAAAAATAAAGAAATCCAGAATTTGGTGAGGAATCAATGGTGATTTCACTAAAAACATGGTCAGGTTTAGAATAATGTTTTATTTGGTAGTTGGGATACATTCAATGAAGCATGGGCAAACATTTCTCACTGCTATAAGTTATGGGACAGTATGGGGGCCTTTTGCAAGAAACATACCATCATTTCACTCCATTTATGATATCTTGCAAGTGGTGGGAAGATAAATTTTGGGATTTTCATTTCTCTCTATCTCTCTCTCCTTTCAGAATTTTATAAATTGGAGTGTTGGGATCATTGTAAAAAAGATAGTTTTTCAGTAGAAAAACTCTATCAAATTGTTTTTGTGAAGATAATTTGTTTCCGTCCCTTGTAGTGGACTCCTTGCATGGTTTTTCGTGCCATTATTTTGTAAATCGATTGAACTATGCATATCAATGAAGCAATAAATACGATTTTGTGGATGCCTCTTCCCCTATTGTGTTTGTTTGCATTCTTCTTGCCTCTTCAACCTCATGAAAATATATTGTGTCTATATTATGATCTTGCAAGGATTCATTATTATTGTGTATGCATGAAATATTGTTGTGAATGTATTTTCCAGACTATGGAGAACTGTTATCACCCCTCCTAGCATGCACTTTGCTTCTATTTTTCACACATTGGATACTATTCTCACACTCTCCTTTTCGGTGTATCACGACTTTAATATAGGCTTTGTTTTCACGCACTCTCTCTCCCTAGTCCCTTGGAAAGTTAGATTAGAACAAGATAGTTTTATCTGCATTAGAGTAGATTGTGGTTGGTAGTTTAGGAGAAAGAACTAGCTTTCTCTGTAGGTCTATCTCAAGTAGAAAGTCCCACAAATTGGAAATAGTACCCATGTTATCCAATCACACTGTGAGCTCAAGCACAAACACTTGTGAAAACCATAGGGTGCTGTGATAGTTATATTGTATTTAGATGAAATCACTATATTTTCTAAGAATGCGGAAAGTATCCTCTTTCACCTTATGCAAGTCTTCCAAAGATGCAAGAGATTCAGAGTGTCGTTAAATCCCAATAAATATATATTACTATTTCATGAAGGAAACATCTTAGGTCACATTGTCTCTAAGGAGGGATTGAAATTTGATCTGGAAAGGGTTGAACCAATTCGAGCATTACCATTTCCAACTCATAAGAAGGAACTCCTGAGATTCTTAGGAAGAATCAACTTTGTCTGAAGGTTTATGCCATATTTTTTCATTCTTGTCAAGCCAATAACCATGATGTTAGAAAATAACATGAAATTTATGTGGACATCAGAGTGAAAGGAATGTTTGAAGCTATCAAGAATGTAATATATCAAGCCCCAACTCTCAATAATCTAGACTTTTACAAATATTTCATGCTCTATGCTTTCCATGTTTCAGACACCATTTTTGCAATCTTGGTGCAAAAAAATAAAGAGGGATTCAAAAACCGGTTTCCTTATTCGACAAAGCTTGGAGGACTATGAAATAAGGTATTCCTTAATTGGGAAGCATGTCCTCACATTTATTAGAATTTTTAAAAAGTTCAAGTAGCTACTTTTAGACAACAAGATTGGTATGTTAGTATCCCATGCCGGAGTAAAATACTTTCTATTGAATAAGGACTTGAATGAGAAAAGGGAAAGATATATCACATGTTTCATGGACCATGACATTGAAATTAAAGTCACTAAATTGGTCCGTGGAAAGGGATTTTGTGAAAAATATATTCTAGTTAACATGTTGAGATAGGTAATGAAAAGGAAGTTGTTTAATTATTGCAGGATAATCAGGAATAAGAAGATGATAATTTGCATACTCCTTGTTGGAATCAGGACATGATACATTTCCTACAAATAGGTCCATGCCCTCTAGAGATGAGAAAATACAAAAGGAGATATTTAAGACTCAGAGCCAATACATATGTACTTACAGAATGATTTTGTTCAAGAAGGACATCAATGGAGGCCTATTGA
This sequence comes from Taxus wallichiana var. yunnanensis, assembly GCA_018340775.1. NCBI lineage: Eukaryota > Viridiplantae > Streptophyta > Pinopsida > Cupressales > Taxaceae > Taxus > Taxus wallichiana. The sequence goes on from CM031237.1 coordinate 816,525,930, forward strand.
GGTGTATTGGCACAAGTCAAATTGAAAAGGTGATGTATGAGTTTCATGATGGAGAGGCTAGAGGTCATTACAATCCATTGGTAATAGCTCTCAAAATAATGAAGGCGGGTTACTATTTGTCCACAGTGTTCAATGATTGTTATATATGGATCAAGAAATGTAGAATATGTGCATTATTCACAGGCAAGGAGAAGCTAGAAGCTTTCTATTGCATCCAATTTAATTTTACCAACCATTCATATAATGGGGATTGAACTTCATTAGGGTCATTAATATAACTTCAATCCAAATCCACAAGCATATTCTCATTGCAATAGACTATTTTGCCAAGTGGATTGAGTCAGTGATAGTCAAGGAAGGAAAAAATTCTAGCATACTAGACTTCTATGAGGGATAATGATAAGTTTTGGTGTACCATACACTATCATATTATATAATGCTCCACATTCCTAGGTTCAAATATCAAATAATGGGATATTAGGAATGGAATTTATTTAAGAACCTCTTCTAATTATTATCCCCATGGTAACAGATAAACAGAGTCTACAAATAAGAATTTTCTTAAGATCATCATGAGGAATCTAGATGAAAATCAATGGATATGGCCAACCAAGCTGAAATCATCCTTGTGGGCTGATAGGATAATGCCAAAAAGGTCAATATGAAGCTCTCCATACAAGGTGTTCTATGGGAAAGAAGTAGTGCTTCCCATATCACTAGAGTTGCTATCATTGGAGCTCATGAAAGAGTTGGAGTTGTCTGAATTTCAACTAATGGAAGATAGGTATGTGGAGCTGATGGAATTGGAGGAAACAAGAGAGGATGTAATGCAAATCATGGAAAATGATTAGTCCTTAATCAAGAGGTCATTTGATAGGAGAGAGAAAGTGAGGACCGATCATGAAGGAGACATGGTTCTTGAATGCGATGTAGATTAGGTAAAACAAAGTAGACATTCTATTGGTGCTCAATTTGATCTTGCCCCATTTTCTCTATAAAATTCTTCAATTTGTGGGCTCTATCGTATTTTCTATTTCCCTGAATAGATGCGTGAAAGGTTTTATTCATTTGTATGTTGTTGAAGATCCTTCTCCATGGTCGTGGATCACATTTGGGCTTTGTATCATTTCCAATTTATTCATCCTTAAAGAAAGATTCAATTTTGGGCGCAAATGGTGAAGTTCCCTGCATCTTACTATTCGACGCACATGTTTTCCCCATCAAATTATATCTCAAGCATATTTAGATACGTGCTCATTCTTGATTCGATGCGGCTCGGTTGGTCTTTTTGGTGAAATTTGCCACTTTTTCACATTTGTAAAATATATCAAATTGGCCTTGTGGGCCCGATAGTCTCTGATTGGCTATCCAGAAAATATGAAGACATAAGGAAAATGGCTTATTTTGACCCCAAAGAAGGACACGTGGCAGTTTTTCATGTTACAAGCAGGGAAGCGGGTCAGCGAAACATTTTAAAACTCTAAGGCTCACTTTAACTCAAAGCTTTGACACATGGAAGGTCAACGCTCATTTGAGGATCTGCCTCTGGGTCCTACCTTAGCAGTTGTGCCAAGTAGACACATGGAGGCTTCCGTTGGTTCCTCTCTATACTTCAAATTTTTAAGAAACTTTCTAAGGCATGGGATATGTGGAGGGCATACACTGTTCGAGACCTCGCTCACTGTGTACTTTACTTTTAAAGAAGCACCTAAGGGACACATGGAGGTTTCCCCTGGGTCTTCCCATACTTATACTTTTCAACGGCCGATGACACTTTCTCAAACCCTAGGCACGTGGTGCCTTTTGTTAGTCCCTAAATTATTTCAACAACTTTGGTGGGATGAGACATGTGGTGAGCCTACACTTTTTAAAAGTCTCTACTTTTGGGACCCATATCAACAGTGTGCCAAAGAGACATGTGGAGGTTTTCACTTGGTCTTCCCATACTTAGAATTTTTAGTGGTTGATGAAATTTCTCGGACCCTAGGCATGTGGCGCCTTCCATATGTCCTTAAAATCTTTCAACAACTTTTCTAGAAATGAGACAAGTGGTGAGCCCACGCTTATTTAGGGTCTCCACTTTTGGGCACCATATCAAAAGTGTGCCAGTGAGAAACGTTGAGGCTTCCGCTAGCTCATTTTATACCGAGACTTTTCAAAGGCCAAAAGGAAATTTTCTTGGGCCCAGGGCATGTTGAAGGCCCGCACTTGTTTGGGAACTTGCCTTTGTACTTCACCTTTGTAGTTGTGCCAAAGAAACACATGAGGTTTCCACTGACTCCTCTTTGCACTTGGCCAACTCGGACTCACAGCGCAGGTATGTGGAATAATCCGTTTGCAGACACTCATTTCTCAGAGGCACGAATGCAGGCATCCATACAAGGGCACTCATTTCTCAAGGTGTTGCCTCGAGGGAGAAAAGGATTGCTTTTCAGATCCAACTATATAGAGCAACCTGAAAATGATTAAAACGGGATTTCTCACATGACAAAATAAAATAATGATTATAAGGAATATCAAAAAGCTATGGTGTGGCATACCAGTCATTGTTGAAGGTCTGATAAATGTGATCAGTTCATGATTTTTCCACCTGGTAACTTCAGGTGTAAATTTGTTAAACATCACTTTCTGAGACAAATTGGTAACAAGTAAATGATTCCTCAAATATTCTTCTTTTGGGAGAAAAATTTGGGATGAATGAGCAAATGAAATGTATAAATGCAATGAGTATACTCTTGCAAAAGGTCGGGGGTTGAATTATTACAAGAAAATTTGAGAAAGCCCATCTTCTTGAGAGACCATTTGAGAAACTTGTTAATCTCTTATGTTTTAGATTTGATCATGTCAAGTTGGTTACAAGTGTACAACCGTTGAAAATCTCTTAGATTGTTCAAGAAACCTTCCCTTGTTGATGAATCTAATCAAATTCGAATTAATCTGTGTTAATCTTGGGAAAATTTATGTCTACTTTATTTTAGAATGTCTACAAATAGTATTTCTTATTCCTATTGCAATCTTGTGTTAAAATCCCTCTGAATCACATAGGATCTCATCCCTGTGATAGTTTAGTGGCATTTGTAATTTCATTATGAGAAGAGCCTTCATCCTGTAATGAGATAAACAATTTAAAATCACTTTACTATCATTTTTTTGATAAAGATTGTCTGTAAGCCTTTGAGTGTATCTTAGGTGTGAGGAACTAGGGGTCTTTAATGTTTAATTGAGTCTTTAGCTTGAGCCTTCGTGTTAAATTATTGGAGATTGTGTGAAACTGTGAAAATTTGGGCCTCCATTTATGCACACCTTTTGGCTAAAGGAATATTTTAGCTATCTTGAAGCATTCTTTCATTTAGTTTTCCAATTGTTGTGAAGGTTCTCAAAGATCTGGAAAAATAAACTTGATCCTACTTAATATCCCACCAAAAATTATTCAAAAAAAATGAATCCTACTTGAACTACCCTTTTTTTCCTGTATGTCCACAAATGAATAAATTCTACTGCCAAAATATGTAGAAGTAATTAGGATTCCATAATGTCTTTAGTAACCTTAACCTTGTTTACAAAATATCACCATTCTTTAGAAGTGACAACTCGTGAGAGTTAAATTGTGGTGCATTGAGCATATTTTCTCAAAGTTTCCTTTCAAATTTGTGTAAAGAAGGATATCTTCATTCTTCTTCACTGACAGAGTTTACAAAATGGGTCCTCTCACCCTAGTTGAAAGGCACAACCTAAAGTAGTGAGGATAGATCACATCCTTTTGAGGGTGTTATCTATTTCTCCAACATTTGAGTGACAAAGAGCCAGTTGAATCACCTCCATGGCTACAGATAAAGGTTATAGAGAGGAATAGGTGAAAATCCCAGGTTTAGACAATTTTCCACTCTCTTAAATTTAACTTCAATATTTTCTTATAAAACCGCTGAGTGAAACCAATAATTTCTAGAGCAAGTTTGAGGCCCATACTAGTTACAAGCTATCATTTGTGACTCGATGCCCAATGGACATATTAGAGCTACTGGTATAGAACATATAGTAGGAAGATGTCCCCACAACTCTCTAATTTTTTATCCAATTTTTTCCCTCAGGAAAAATTAGACGATAGGGATGTAACAGGACCTAGATAATGGATAAGGTACACAGGGATGAAAATAGGTTATAGACAGTTTTCAGGGTCTCAGGAGTACATTCGGGTAATTCTAGAGTGAAACTCATAATTGAGGATTTTTTTCCTCTTCTTTGTTTTGACCCTAAAGATCAATTTGGAAAGGTGATGAAATGTAGCCCCTGTTGGCCTACACCAACCTCAAATGAGAAAAATCAAAGGAAGAATGTGTTGAACCTCAGAGCCCCTTACATGCAGTCCTAATTGGGCCTCCGACACAGTGAAATTACAAAACTTCCCAAGTTAGGAGCTCATGGGTCAAAATTTACATTTAGGCCTCATTGGGGCCACCAAGCTAAAGTTTGAATTAGTGGGAAAGTTGGAGGATTTATTTTTTATAAGGTCGATGACATGCTTGTTTAGCTGAGATTTGAGAAGGGTGGCATGAGCCAAGTCACTTGGGAGGAAATATCAAAGGGACATGTTGGCGCTAGGAGTTAAGTGGAATACAGTCATCTCGAATGGTGGGAATGACTGATAAACAACTCAAATCGATCTCTAAGCTCATAATAGGAGGGACTAGTATCGATGAAGGGATGAACCACGGGTTGAATGAATTCAGCCAGAGGCCGATTCACCATGATAATTGAGGCCATGGAACTCAAAAAAATTCACCGAGCCCATTTGAATTCAAAAGCATGGCGGATTGATGAAGTCGGGCTCAAAGCCACAATGATGGAAACATAGCTTATCCCGGTGAGCTATACGATTGAGTGTTGATTTGATCCTGGGGCTGGAGTAGTGCATATGGGAAAGATTGGCCATGGTTACCGATTGGAATGGATTAATATCTTTTTCATTGAGCTATAGGGAGAGATTGTTATCCAAATAAATCTCCTAGCTATTTGGATGACTTTTACTTTCATTCTAGCTCTGATGCTTCACATTTCAGGTTGCGCATCCACAAGCTTGCTCATTTGGAATTTTTCATAGGCTGTAGTAATCCCATGTACTCCCCGTGTGATGTAATTCTTCTACATGCCCCTCTGTAGACGTATTCCAAATTGGCTAAGTTCTAGGTCTTCCTATCGTGCGACCTCTTTCCTTTCTGCCATCGCGTGCCCTTCCTCAGTTGTATATTCACACTGGTTCCATACTCTTCTTTCACATTCTTCTCTCCTTCCATTTTCCCCTTTTGCACTTCCCTCTTACGTGGGAACATCCCTAGCCTTCCCCTCCCTCTTTGTGCACCTTTATTCGAGACATGCCTTAAAATCAACCGTCCCTTTTCTTCCTCTTGTGCACCCGCGTACACCCTATTATGCCACACACCCTCCTCGCATGTGCCTTCCCTCTTTATCACTTGATGCCTCACACCTGACTCTTGAACTTAAAAATCGAGGGTTCAAAATCTATCCCAGCAAGTGAGTTGACTCAAGCAAAGTAACAGAAACCGCAAAAGGTGCCATGTGTCAGCTAAATGCACCTTCAAAAGGTGTTGTTATCTTTCGAAAATGCACCTTATACGAGAGATGGCTGCGTGTGGTCTAACCTTGTAAAATTGATCTCTATCTTTCGCAGATAAAATGGAAACACCTCAGGTCTATGGGTATACCTATTTTGAGGTGAGTCTCTGGTATCAAGGCCGGTTCCTTATTGATGTATCCTAAACTGATTTATGGGGTTTAAGGGTAAAAGATGACTGTAAAGTAATTAAAACTAAGGTGATACACCAAATTTTTATGAGGGATTTGACTGAGTATATGCACAATTAATATGTGAAAGGATTCTTGATGCACGAACCAATAGTTTTCTATAGAATGTTAAGGGAAAAACACTTTGAGGTATTGAGGGAAAGTATCACAACAATACTGCCAAGCTAAACATGCACATTAATATCATGTAGAAATTACTAAATTTTACAACAGGGTAAGATAATTAACCAGGGAATTTACATTCACAAGATTAATGGAAACATACACAAGAATGTAAATGATTGGAAAGGCATAAAATACTTCACATTCAGAAGGCAAAACTGGCAAAAATTTCTTCAGTACTCCTATATCCAAAAGTCCTCCTTTGTGCTTTGCCAAAGCACACAATATATAAAAATAATTTTCACCCACTTCCTAAAAATAGTCTAAGGTTTGTACTACCCATGTATCCTATTTTTATCCTTTATTTAATAATAGATAAAGGAATAAAATAGAACATGCAATTACAAATAGGCATTAATAGCCTTTGATTACATTACAGTCAAATTGAAGTTGACTATTCTATTTTTAAGAAAACAAAGGTGAATAATTTGCTAATAATAAGCTTGCTTGCTAGGCAAGTCTCTTTCCTTGTGCATGTGAATTCATCTTCTTGTCTGTTTTGTCCTCTTGTGAAGCATGCAAAAAATCAACTCTCTGTTTGTGAGTAAAATAATTGCAATACTTGCAATATTTGCAAAAATAAACATCAATACATCCATTTGGTGGGGACCACCTCCATGCTTAGATTCTGATGTTGACATTCCTTGTCTAAGTGGTCACATGAGTGACATTCTACAGATCATCTTCAACCTCCTTGAAGTGGGGACCACCTTTGCACTCTACTTGTTTGGCCACCTTTGTGGACTTAGCAAACTAAAAGGTCGACCATCTTGACATTGCACATGCCATACTATAGTCTTACCACCTTTTGATTAATACTTGCATGTATATACTTGTTGGCCTTTTTGCACATTGGATAATGTATAGTTTTAAAAATTTCACCTTTTCGGTGATCATTGTTGGCATGATTTGGTCGGCACTTTGTATGTTGGAGCATACACTATAGTTTGGACTTTGGTCAATATTGCAATGATTAATTTGATTGACATGTGGGCTGGCCCCTTCTACATGATGAGTCGACCCTTGGCATGTTGGCAAGTGATATTTTAAACCCAACCCTAATTAGGGTTTCCTGTGGGCTCACCACGTATATGCATTTTCAACTCTGGTTGAGTTAGGCTCTTTGATAGATGTCATCGATTTCTGTCCTTGATGTTTTCTAGATCATTGATCTTTGACTATGATTAGGGTTTTACCCCTATAATTAATTTGGTTGGTGGCTTCTTACCATGGTTGTTTTCTTTGAATGTGGAGCTCAATCTTCGGCCTTTGATCTTTGTCCTTGTTGAATGTTGATCATTGATTGCTAACTCTGGATGAGTTAGGTTAAACTGGCTGAGGTGGGTGAGTTTAAAATGCTTGAGCTCCATCATTTTGGTCATTTCTTGGCTTTCTCGTAAAGAGTGGCGAAGCCCTAGAAATTTTTTAGACCACCATTTTTATGTTTTGAAACTCAGCTCTATTTGAAGCTTATGAGTGAGGTGGTTGTGGGTTTCACCTTTAATGTCATGATCTCTCCATTATCGTTCCTCTGTCGAGCTCAAATTTTTAGTTCTCTGGAAATGCGGTAACCACTTGTGGGTTAGAGCTCGACCTTTGCTTAAAAGATCTCTGTGCCTTGTGGAGTTCTACAAGGATTCTATAGAAGGTATGGTCACCATTGTTGTGAGCTTTCGAGTTTGGTTCATCCTTTTTGTGCAAGATTCGAGCTTGGTTTCCATTTTATGCCTTCTACAGAGCTATGTGAGTTTTCTTGGTCATGAAGATCTTTGCATTTTTCATTGGCCACCACTACCATGAACTTGAAGCTCGACTATGTAGCTATCACATTGTTTGATGAGGGAAGTAAGTCTCGACCTCCTTGGGTATTACTGTTGCTTCTTCGTTGCTATTTTGACCTTAAAAATTGATAATCTATTCTTTTCTTTGCATTTCCTATGTTTTTGTGGCTAGGCCTTGGTTGTTTCGAGTTGAAACTCATTTTGAGCTTGATCTTTTCCTTTGAACTTGATGATTCTTAGAGGGTTTTGATAGATCCAATTTGGTCGGTGAGTTCTTTTCTTACTCCATTTCCTTACTACCAATTAATGGGTCTTCATTTATTTTCCGAATCATGCTTTCTGAGACGTGGGTACTCGTAGATCTGAGTTTTTAAGAAATTCTTCAACTATGTGTAGATACATCTATAAAATTTTTGAAAAATTTGTTTTCCTCATGCACTATAATTGCATTTTGGTTTCCTTTGTCTACCGCCATTGGTCATGGATCTGACTGTAGTGAGGAAAATTTCAAACAATGTAGATTCGGATTTTCTCCTTGAGCTCTGATTTTTTTGTCCTGACTTGGGGTTTCTATTTCCTGTGCATATTTAGAGCCAAAATATACTTTGTGCTTCAAAAATTGAAAACTCCTTTCTGTCTTGAATATTCAAACTCAAAGTAATTGATGATGTTGTATCATGCTTCTTTACTTGAGGGCTTCAAATGACACAGCTGTATTTTAATTCTTACTTTGTCAAAATGGATTGTGTTTTGATCTCCTGTAACCTATAGCTACATTTGTATTCTTGGACTCTGAAGTTGATTCTGTAGCTGAAAACTAAACTGGATTTATCAACTGTAATAGAAGTGTATTTTCTGATATTTTGTACTTAAGATGTCTTTGTACCTTGCAAGTGGCTTTTTGGAAATTGCAAGCAGTTCTTCATCTATGTAATACCATTTTTAGGCATAAGCCTTGATTCAGATGCTTTGTTGAAACACTATAACTTGTTTCTTTTACTTAGATGCTTTATTTCCCTAATAGCAGTTTTTAGCATGCTGGAAAATTTAAAATGTTGATTTTGCATGGCAAAGCCCTAGAATTTTTTTTCCATAATTCTCTCTTCCTTCCTTTTTCAGCTGTAGTAGTTGTATTTTCTGATTCAGAATACATAATATAACACTTTTTGTATCACTTACTTGATTTAAATAATTTCTTTTAAAGCATGTAGTAGTTAAAACAACATGATGAAAAGTCGTAAATGTCCATTTTACATGGCGAAGCCCTGTCAAAATTTCCTAGAATCTTCTTTTCATTTTGTTTCAGTTGTAACCCTTTCTTTCCAATTAACTTCAGACTTCTTGAAATCTGATTCTTCTTCTTTAGTTGCAAATTGAAACATGTACTTCTATTTTTCAGTCCCTCTTCTGTACTGTAACTTGTTCCATTTGTAGGACAGTTACTAAAACATGAGTTACATTCTTCCTTCATTCCAGCATGTACTTCTGACTTTTCTATTTCTTCTTGGTTGTAACTTGTACTTGCACACTTAAGAAAATAGTTAGAAAATACTTAGGCTTTTTGGCCTCTCTTGTGTCCATGATTTTCTTTTCTTTTCTCTTTCTTCTTTCTGAGTGGGTAAAACATGTATGCAGTTTGATCTTCAAGTAGACTATATCTCTGTTGTTAAGATATTCATATGTACGAATTAGGACAAGTATAGGAATATGAATTGATCCCTGAGCTCATAACTGACATTTCTCTCTTTTTCTTCTTTTCAGGTACAATGACTTCTACAATGAAGATGAAACAGAACAAAAGATGGGAATGGAGATGCTTCAACCAACGAAGAAAACCCCCAAGGTAATGATGGTTCACTCATACTCCTTTACTTTCTCTTTCATGCATGTGTACCTCTTATTTCAGTAGCTATACTTTTCTTTTTAGTTACATTCCATGTCTTGTGTGGGAAACATTTGAAAATTCCTTATGAATAAAACATTTAATTTTGAAAATGAGTTATATATTTATTTCTACATGTTAGATTTCTATACGAATTGTATGATGAACCAAACAACTCAGTGATATAATTCAATGTCTTAATCACGAAGGAAAGAAAATTTAAAGAGAACCTGTAACATCCAGTAATGAACTCTGATTTCTATAATCTGCACTTATGCATGTTGTTCCAAAACTTAGCATTTCACCTATTCTGTAATTGAATGTATTCATCAAGACAACACAGCTATCCTTTAGGCCTTGTGTTCTTTTGCTGAAGATAGTCATGAAATTACAGACTATGTGATCTGTTACGTTTTGTAACATCACACATAACTACAAATTTCATGCAATCATTGACTAATTCAAAAGTAACTATATTCTCTAAAGAAACTCCCCTAGCTTAGGTATACTTCACCAATGCCATCCCTCATAAAGAAGTTTTGAGTTGCCCATTTTTGCACAAGTGAAAAAATTTTCATAGGGTGTGATAGAAGCAAATACAATAGGGATGCACTTGACCTCCACGTGCCTCATCAACACAACTTCAAACATAAAATCCAAAGGCAAGTCCCCAAATGAGCGTAGTCTCTCCATGTGTTCAGAGCTCGATAATGTTGCACTGGCCGTTGAAAATTCTAAGCATGGGAAGAGTCAGCGAAAGCCTCCATGTGCCTTATTAAGAACTTCAAGTAAAATCCAAAGATACATTCCCAAATGTGTGCTAGCCCTCCCCGTGTCTAGGGTCCAACATAGGTGCTCCTAAATAGTGGAGCCCTTTACTCACACAAAGAAATCAAATCAAGCTCATGGACGGTGCAAGTGTCAGTAGGTCGCATTCCCATGACCCTAAAAGGAAGCAAAAATATTAAGAATACATGGGGCTTCCACGTGGATCTTGAACGGATAGACTCCAAACCCAAAGCAGTTTGGAAAAGATTGGTGGAAGGTCAATTCAATGAAAGATGAATCACAAATCCTACTAAGAATTTTAAATTCTTAAATCTTTTAAGATATTATTAGAACCAGCATGGAACGCCCGACACTAAGGTTTAGATGATCTCAACTAATAATAGATATCTTCAAATTAATGAGACTAAGTTATTCAAAATTAATAAATATAGTCCGCTATTTTTGAGGTTGTCAGGATTCTCACCTACAACCATAATGAGGTATGAGATTCCTTTCTTTCCCAACAAGGAACACTAATGGAAGCATGGGTTTTATAGTAAACCCCATCATTGTTGTAGGTGAATTCAATGCTCTTTTGGAGTGGTTGAAGCATGATTCGAATTATTCTCTCCTTTCTCTCTCTTTCTTCATATATATTGTAAGAAGTGACATTTTTATAAAGGTTTGACACTTTTGTTTTACACCCTCCCTTCTTCTTTTTTTGAAAGTGGATTTGTGGAGCTCGAACCTCCCATTCAAACTCTAAATGCAATTTTTCCTCTTGGCCATTGTAATGTAATTTATCAAATCTTTGCAGAAATAGTATAAGTTTGTGGATGATTTCAACCCTCTCTTGTGTCCATTATATCCACCAAATCTCTCATTCTAGTTTGGTTATCTGTGCATGGTAGTTGTGTTATAGTTTTAATGGTTTGTGTTTAATTGCAAAGCACGTGTTAAAAATTCCTTTATTGCATCACCCTTGTTAGTTTAGGTTTTATTTCTTGCATCTCCTTAACCCTGTCTCCTTGGCAAGTTAGAGTAGGTTTTAGAGTAGATCCTCTACAAATTGTATGTGTGCACCTGAATAGAGGAATAGGAACCAACCTTTATTCGGAGACCTTTCTCGGTCGTAAAGTCCCACACTTTGGGAAGATCTCCATCTTATGCAATCACACTGAGAGTCTCAACCCATCAGGTTACATAAATTCAGGGGTACTTTGATTACGCATCAACAAAGATCTCATGAGATTTTGGGAAGACAACTCATCACACGAGGAGTCACCATGGGGTGGTGATATCTCGGCATGGTGATCGAGTCAAGAGTTTGGGTGGAGCCTAAATTTTAAATACTTTAGACTTTAGGATTTTTTTGGTTTCGATACCTTGATGTGTAAAATGTGAAAATTTAAGCAAAATCCCAAACTACCAGGGATCTCTGAAGTCCAATGCAAATATTTGGGGTTAACTCTCCTTTAGAGTAAATGACTAGTTGATTTTGGAAATCATGGGGGAGAGATTTTTGAGGTCGAGAGGAATTGATTTCAAAACTCAATAGGCACAAATGTTTGAAGTGTCAAGCTCGTAATGTCTAAAAGCCAAGGGACCCAAATTCCAAAACAAGGGGTATGTGGCGAGTCGAGGAATATATCAAGGTTTAATGTTGAGTTAGATCGGGTGGTGGTACTCAAAATTTAGAGTGTCACGAGTCCGAAATGTGGATCTCAGGATGTTTGAAGCATTGGGGATGAAATCCCAAAAGTATGGAACTCCAACCCAAGAAAAATTCAAACAAATTTTGAAATGAATTAAAGAGTGTCTGAGTCGTCTCAAAGTGGTAGGGTAGGTGAGAAACATTGGGAGGTGAGTAGCACCGAGCCTTGGGTATGTGAGCCAACTTGATGGCGTGTGGAGGTGACCAAGCCACATTAATGGGATCTCGATGGGTGGAGATGGAGAGCCATGATGACCTTCCACACTAAAATTTGAATATCTTTTGCATCATTTGACCAAATTTCATAAAATTATAGTTGATGGAAAGTTATTTTTGATCTCTAAATCATGTAGTGGTCTGGGATAGGTAATCTATGAGGTTTCTAGTAAAAATATTATGATGAATTTATAGGAGCAAGGAGCTACATCTAGGTGCAATTAGAGCCAATTTCTTCTTGCGCAAGGCAATGTCATTAATCAGGGATGGATTTTACAGATCTTCATGCACTCATTACATGATAAAAAATATTTTTTATGGTTAATAGCATAATTTTAGATTTAATTTTTCTCTCTCCTCTCTTCAAATCATCTGTTATAAATTGTAAGGAGGGGCTCAATAAAAAGGGTTGGATATTTTGCCTTTGCACCTCCCTTCTTCCTTGTCTATGAGAAATCAATGTTTTTTTAGCCACTCATTGAAATTGTAATGCAATATTTATGCCTTTTGGCCCCAACGTAAAGTACTCTATTAAATTTTTGAGCAATAAAACAGATCTATGGTTGATTATCAACCCTCTTTTTGTTTATTGTGGGTTATCTGATCTCTCATTACAGTTAAGGTTATCATACATTGTTTACTTGTTATTGTAAGATCTCAATGGATTGTGTTTATTGGTGATTTGGTTTGCAATAGGTGTTTTGATATCTGGTATTGAACAACCCTCTACATATTTACTTGTTTCATTCCCATACAAGTGAAAATTATCCATCATTCCTTATTGGTGCATCACCTCTAGTTAGAATAGATTTACTTTTCATGCAATCATTTTATCCTTGTCTCCTTGGAAAGCATTAGGGTAGGATTAGATTAGTTTTCTCTATAATTTGGGCGTGTGGTGTCAAGATTTAGGAATAGGAAGCTAGAATTTCTTTGAAGGGCTATCCCGATTGTAAAGTCCCACATTTTGGGAATAGCTCCATGTTGTGCAATCATAATGAATGAACCATCAACAACTAGGAAATTCGGGGTGTTGTGATTTTGTATATAAAAATATAGCATGTATGGTATTATAATGAGTTATTTACACAATATTTGAAGGCATTTTCAGAAATTCGGACATAAAGAATTTTAAATTTTAAATTTCAGACTTTTAACCTTAGATTCATAGTTTCAAATTTTTTTTTTTTTTTTAACCTTAGGGTCATAGTTTCAAAATATTTTTTGTAGGTTTTTCATTACAAAACTAGGTCCAAATTTCACTAGTAGATAGATCATAGGCTAAAATTCAAAAGGGTATTCTTAGAATTTCAAATTTCTAATTTTCAAATTTTGAAGGTTTGAGGAACTTTGGGATTTTGGATTTCAAGATTTTTGGACCTTTTTGGGTTCTTTCCATTTCAAAATTTTAGGTTTTAAAATTTTGGGATTTTCCAAATTTCAAGATTTTGGAACTTTCGAGTTTCAGAGTTTTTCAATTTCAGGGATTTTTAGATTTTGGCATCTTGGGATTGACAGTTACAAGACAAAGGTTTTGCTTATGAAAATACACATTCAAAACCTTCAAAGTTATTTTCTCCATTCTATCAAGATTGGTGTGTGTCTTGGTACAACCCTATCCTTGAGGATCATTTCCTAACACATTTGATGACTCTCCAAGTTTAGAATCAGTGGTATAACAACGTAAGTTTATCAAGTTGATGAGAAGAATCTAAACTAGGTCTGAAAAAAGAGATGAAGGATTATTTGTGTACCTATAATTATTTTTAGGAAGAGGAATCGAAGGAAGAAGACCAAAAAGATCACCGTCTCCATGTAATAGGAATTTATCTATAACTCGATGTGGTAAACCCTTTATTCATTGAACTAGGGTTCTTCGACCAATCATAATAGCTCATCATGCACCACCAAATCCCTTTGTCAACTTTATGGACAATATTCCACTTACCCTCAATGTACAAAATAAAATCCCAGTTGTAGCATTGAAAAACATTCCATACTTCACTGGTGAAGATAATACAACTCCTATTGGCCATATCAAAGACATTACAAATGTGTGTGTAATTCTCAAAATTAAAGAGATAGATGTCGCAATCAAATTTTTGGATTCCTCTTTCAAAGGTAAAGCTTTACAATGGTTTAGAATCTTGATAGTAGAAAATATCTCTTTAATGGAATAATTGAAGATAATCAAGAGAGCCCCAACTGAGTAGATGATGAATTTTAATTTATGATTCCAAAGGACATGGGACAGGATCGTAGTGGTCGTGAGACAAGCTGCACAAGGTGCATTCCTCTATTTCTTGAAGGCTCTAAACTCGGACATAACAATGGTGATGTAGTCAATGGGAGTAATAATTCTGCCAGGGGCCTACAACATAGCTATCAGGGCGTAAAATTATTTGATTCAAGAAGGAAAGTTATCACCCAGGCCACCTATGCCTCTATATCAAGAAATTGTAACTCCCTCAACTAGTTAAACACTTGAGTTGAATCCCATTTCAACCCCTAGGAATTGAAGCAATAATGTGGCTTCTACTTCTTTGAGAATTTCAAAAGAACTACATGAGGTTATGAAGTAGCTATAGAACATAGGGAATGAGATAGTGACTATTAAGAGATATGAAGCTAAAAATTCTAGACCATACCGACCTATTGACAATTTTTGCACTTGTGAAAAAAAGCGGTGCAAAAATGGGAAACTAGAAACTTGGGTTTTCATGGAATGAATTTATGAAATGGACCTAACTAGGGGGATGAATTACACTTTTATTGGGTTTTCAGATGGACCAATTGATTAATTACATGTAATCTACACCTATGTGCACTATTAAAAAATGTAACACCTAACATATAGGTTGCCATTCAATGTTGGTCTTCAACAAAGAAACAAAAATCCCCAAGGACTAATGTATTGCCTTGATGAATGTAGGAACAACAATTTAGGTGAAATGTTAAATTCAAGAACAACAAACATAGTTACAATTTACATGAAAGTGAGTTCATTATTAAGTTACAGGTACCTCAAAAATAATTATTTTTCTACATGTTTAAATAAATTTAATTATGTGATTGAGTTGTTTATTTCATTATACAATCAATATCCATCATAAAATTTGAATGCAAAAAGAAGTATACAACTCAGTTACAAAAATTAATGTTATTTATTCATGAATAAATTCAATGTTTCCCACACAAGTCGTGGGATGTAACTCATAACTACTGAAGAAATAAGTACATGTGCATAAAGTTAAAAGTAAAAGAGTATATAAGAAACCCATCATTTCCTTGGGTTTTTCTTATAATCTTCTTGTCTCCAATTCCAGCTCCATATTTCATCCAACTCTCCCGATAGCTACAAATGTACTTGAAAGGTAAAAGAACAAAATGACATCAATATTGAGCTTGGATTTTGATCCGTACTCATTTACTATCTAACTACATGCAAATGGATTTCTAAATATTAGAAGCATAAGGTACATTAGAGATAGATAAAGAATTGATAAAGTAGTATTCTACAGTAGCACATATGATTATCATAAGTATTACAGAATAAGAAAGAGAAAAGAAAAACTGTGGAACATAAGAGAGGCCAAAAATCCTAATTATTTTCTAACTATTTTCTTAAGTGTGTAGGTATGAAAGAAAGAAAAAATATTTTGCATAAATGATTACTGTACTAAAAGAAATCATTTAGGATTTTAATTTCTCAAGAATACAAGTACAAAGCTTTGTCAAAGCACTTATGGCTTAAGTAATCTAGATGGTACAAGATTGTGAGATTCCAAGGAAAAGGAAAATGTAAGCAGAAAACAAATTTTTCATCAAATTATAGTCAAATATAAGGCTTAAACATTAGAAGCTTCAACAACGGCTCAAATAAGGTATGATGTATAGAAATAAGGCATTGGAACACTAAATCAGAAGTGAGGAAGTAGAGTACAAGTAACATTTATTGAATTTTTGTACAAGGTTTTCATCAAAGCACAAAAATAAGCAAGGGTATCTTCCAGTTTTCATTAAAAAACCTCTACAAGAACCCATGAAGAGGATAGTTACAGGAGATACCACAAAATGGGAAAAATTTAAGAATTTAGGTGAAGAAAAGGAATAATTTTAAGAGAATAATAAAAAATATGAGCTTCAACAAGTCACCTGATAAATTTAAAATTCCAAATAGAATGTAATTACTTCATTTCAGAATATAATCTTTTCATCAAATCAGGGATCAGAAAGAGATCAAATATGTGCAACAAGTAATATTTCATATCTACAGTCCCTAAGAGAAAATTACAAGAGATTTTAGAAGAAGGGAATATGCATCAAGAGACCAAATTTCATAGAATTAAGGCACAAAATTTACATGTTTTTCAAGGTCATTTTTCGAGGTTATGATGGTCTTCTAAAGTGTTGGAATCCAAAGAAATAGTTTTTAGACAATTCATCAAGAACAAGCTACAAGAATCCAAATCTACAAGTCTTCCATGATATATCAACAAATACAAATGAAAACTTTGTACTTCAACTCAGTTTTAGATCCAAAACAAGCTACAAAGTGGTCATTTAAGGTATGGACTAAATATAGTAATACAAAGAGTAGATGAGTTGATCTTTTCAAAAGGTAGATATGAGATAGATTATAGTCATGAAATACAAGTACTTCAAAGTTTAACTCAAAGTGAATAAGATGCAACTATTCAATAACCAAAAGTTTAGATGATCAAGAATAGATGAAATTTATATCTCATGATATCAGTAAGGCATAGTCACAGTTTTAAATACAAAATCCAAGTGATTCAATACAGTTTGAATTAAGGAAGTTAAATTCACACAGTAAAAGTTCACTAGCAAAAGTAACAGGTGATGCCTTCACATACAGTATGAAAGAGAAAACTTATGATTGCAAAACAAAATACACCTTTCAATATCAAGAATCAATGATAAATTCTATCAAAGGATAAGAAAACAAGTACTACAGATGTGTGCCGCATAGTACTTGAGTAATTAAATCACAATCTACAACCATTCAATAAATACCAAGTTCATCATACACTACAAAAGAGAACATTGCTCATGCCAAGTGAGTTACCAAGTGTACAAACAAGTAGATCTGCCATCAATTCCTCTTTCATTCATATTTACAATGCTCAAATGGCAGTTTTAGAGTTTCCAAGTAGAAGGTAATTGGTTATTATTGAAAAGGAATCTCTATTTGGAACCTTGAAAGAATATTTTAATTAAAATTAAGATACATGAATGCACAGAGTACCCAAAAGTCAAAATAATTGTACAATGATAAACTCTTTAAAAAAAAATTTATGGATGGCTAGCAGATCAACTATCAGACTTCAAGACTTCCACATGCAAGGAGATCAAAATTATAGGTTTTTTCACAGTAGAAAATTTTACCAGTACAAGATGCTTACAAAAGGACTCCTAATCGTATAACCACATCGATCCAACAAGTTTGTATTATTGCACATAGTACCTGAGGTATAAATTATAAATGATATAAGTAAACCTATTACAATAGGTTATCCTTGAACAACGAGCTCTCATATTGGTGTCTAACAAATCTACAACTAGTGTACTAGAAGTATCGAAATTACAAATTGAGAAGAAAATATAGCTCGAGTGCAAAAAATAACTAGAGGAATACAAGTCTTTGCACACAAATCTCAAAGCAACTGAAATATATAGCTCGAGATGACAAAGCTCACCTTTAGGAGGAGGATCCTTGAAACAAGAAAGAAAAAACTCAGAAGTAAGGTATGTTTGAAACCATATCTCTCAAGAATAAACAATGGCGGAAGAAACATGACAAGGATTTTAAGATGGAATTATTAAATATTACAATACAATTCAGGCCTAAAAGGACAGAAAATTTTCTTAAAAATAACGCAAGAAATTTTCACAATTTTTTCATAGAAAATCCTAATTTCCATGGCCATACCGATTGTTAAATATTTGTTAAAGATATATGAGAATCAATTTTTTTTTTTACTTTTTTCAGTCAAATACATCGAAAGATGTGGAGTTTTAGAACCAAATAAAATAGAAATGACAATGTAGAATGCATAGTTTAGGTCAAACTTATCATTCATCGAAGAAAATATTCAAACCCTCGAAGCATCAAGGTAAAATAAGAAGACCCTGAATACCCAGAAATCAATTTTATCTAAGATTCTCTCAAATGGTTTTACATGAGGTGAGAATCAAACAATCATAGAAGTTTCAAATCATCTTTAGAATATTATCCAAAAGAATAAAGAAATAAAGGAGTGATAAGTCAAAAATCTTGAAAGAACAAAAAACAAAGCTAAAAAAGAGTTTCAATGGTGCCAAGTGATTACAAAAAACTTCAAAATAATGGCACAATGCAAAAGAACTCAAGATACATACTCATAACTTACCACAATATCAAATTTTACAACGAATCAAGCTTGGGAGAAATATTCATGGCATCTGAGCTAGAATCCAGATGTAAATAGAGCAGATATACATGCCCATCGTAAGATCAAAATGAGATCGAATGAAGAATAATGGTGAAGCTGAGTAAAAATCAAAAATACAGAGAGCTTAAAAAATCATTCATGGTGGTGAGCAGTAAAAAATGGTCAGGAATTCGCCACTCAAAATGAGCAAGAAAATGAAAAAATGATAAGCTCGATGAGATTTTCAATAAAAAAACTATTTTGAGTTAGCATCAACGGCCACGATAATCTTCGTACCAAGATCAATAGTGAAGAACATATCCATTTCCAACTATCTTGCTCACCATGGATCAAAGGATCAATGTTCCAAGTTGCAATGGTACATAAGATCAATGACCACATTTTAATCACTAGATTCAAAGAAAAATCAAGCCCTAACCACAACAAACTCATGTCAACTTCAACCATGGTTTGGAAAATCAATGGCTGAGATCAAATTATACATAGATCAACCATTAGAAAAGCACCGACTACATTAGTTACAGAGTCATAACCCTAACCAAGGGTACAAAATGATCAACGGTAGAGAAATCAAATAGAACAAAGATCTAAGTCCCTTATCAAAGCAAGTTGTTTAACAACAGTTTCGAAACCCAACCCAAGTTAGTCCAAATACCACCGACACATATGTGAAGGGTGAGTAATCACAGAGAAGGGGGTAACCCTAGTATTCAACAATTATTTGCATTTGACCATATCAAGTTCTAAACCATATGCTATATGTTTTGACAATTCAAAATGCCAAAAATAATGATTATTCAAAAAAGACCAAAACTATATTATATGCCATGGTAGGATAACCAATGATTATAAAAAGGTAAAATTTACCTTATCAACTTATATGTAATGACTCCTAATAAAAAGGGGACCAAGAAAATAATTTAAAGATCAAGTCAAACAAAGTTGGCCAAGTAATAAATGGTCAAGACATGTTTTCTTTAAAATTTCATGATTACCTTAAACTCCTCAAAGTTACCTTAATCTTACCAAGGACCCCAAGCTAAAGGATAACTATTTGCATATGAACATGTTGGTATCCAAATTTGTTCTCCCTTTCAAGATAAGAAGCATCAAAATTTGACATGGATCTTAGAGATAGATAGATCATGATGTGTGTCGTTTTGTAGCTAGGGATGGGATCTAACTAGCACTTTGTTACTTAGATTTTTGGAGAGATGGATATCACCTTAAAGAGGATTTGACCTATCCTCACTACTTCAGGTCATGCCTTTCTACCAGGGTGAGTTGACCTGTAGTGTAACCTATGTTTGATGAGATCCTTCTTTTGCACAAATTTTATGAAGAAAACCTTGGGAAAGTATGATCAATTATCCATAATTTAACTCTTAAGAGTTGTCACTTCTAAAAGATGGAGACACTTTCAAAACAAGGCTAAGGTTACTGAAGACATTACGAAATCCTGATTGTTCTACATATTTTAGTAAATAGATTTTGTTCCTTTGTTGATATACAGGGAAAACATGGGTAGTTTAGGATGGATTCATGGTTTTTGAATGATTTTGGTGGGAGATTAAGTAGGATAAATTTGATTATACAAGATCTCTAAGAAACTTCACAACAATGGAAAACTCAACAACATAAAGCTTCAAAATAGTTAAGATGTTCTTTCAACCAGAAGGTGTGCTTCAATAGAAGCCCAGATCAACACATTTTCACATAGTCTTTGAGAATCTAGCACAAAGGCTTCAAGTTAGAAGACTCAATTAAACACCAAAATCTATGTTTAATCATGCCTAAGGTACACCCAAAGACTTACAGACAATCTTTATCAACAAATGATAGCAGAGTGATTTTAAATTTGTTTATCTCATCACAGGATGAAGGCTCTTCCTGAAATGAAATTTCAAATGACACTAAATTGTCATACGGATGAGATCTTGTGTGATTTCACAAAGATTTCAATGTAAGATTGTAATAGGAACAAAAGAAACCATTTGCAGACATTCTGAAACAAAGTAGACACAAATTGCTAGAGATTGAACACAAATTAATTTAAAAATTGCTTAGATTCATCAGTAGAGGAAAGCTTCCAGATAAATCTCAGTGCTCGTGAATGGCTATACATCTACAACCAACTTTACATGATATAAAATGTAACAAAGAAGGAATTAAACATGTATCTCAGATTGGTCTCTCAGGAAGACGAATTTCTCAAATTTTCTCTTAAGAATTTAACCCTCGACCATTTGCAAGAGTATTCTCATTGCATTTATAAATTTTACTCACTCAATTTTTCCCCAAAAGAGAAGAATATTTGAGGGACCTTTTCTTGTTTCCAATTTTCCTAGAAAGTGACATTTAAAAATTCACATCTGAAAGCTTCGCTAGGTGGACCAATTATGAACTGATCACATTTCTTTGGCCCTCACCTATTGACTAGGATGCCATGCCACAATGTTTTGGCAATTATTCTAATCATTCTGATTTTGTCATGTGAGAAATCCCCTTTTTAATCATTTTCTGGAGGCTCTACACAACTAGATCTGAAAGGTAATCCATTTTTCTCTTGAGGAAACATATTTTTCATATTTTTCACCTACAACTTTCATCATTTCATCCTTTCCCCTTTCTTTCCTTTGCAACTTAGTCCCGCATCCATCTTCTCTTGTAATTTAAGTTTTTGCAAGTGCCTGAGCAATTCCAACTTTAAAATATCGACCTTAACAATCCTTGGACTCACAAATTAAGTTCTAAATCCATTCAATGGCACTTTATAGACAGAGATGACAAGGAATTTCATCAAAAAATGATGAAAAATAGTGCATATTCACATCTCCAGGAGTCTCAGAGAAAAAAAGTGGAAAAACAAACACAATACACAACAACCATTTATTTTTCCCCTTCTCCACTTTATTTTATAACATTCCACATGTTTCCTTGGCACAAAGTTGCAAAGGAGAAGTATAGGGGCAAGTTTCCAAACAAGTGTGGGCCTTCCACATGCCCTAGGCCCAAGAAAAACACCTTTTGGCCTTTGAAATAAGTTCTCAGTAAAAAAGGATCCAACGGAAGCCTCCACGTGTCGCCTTGGTGCACCTTTGGTATGGTCCTCAAAAGCAAAGACCCTGAACAAGCACGGGCTCACCATGTGTCTCAGTCCTCTCGAGTTGATATATATTTGAAAGATCAGTGGAAGGCACCATGTGTCTAGGGTCTGAGAAAGTTTTCCTTGTCTGTTTAAAAGTCCAAGCAAGGGCAGAGTGAGAGGAAGCCTCCAAGTGTCCTCCTGGTGCTTCTTCAAAAAAAAAAGGGGCCGGTCCCCAAATAGGCGCGGTCCTTCCATGTGTCATAGGCCTTTCAAAATTGCTTTGAAAAGTCTAAGTATAGAGTAGAGCCGGCAGAAGCCACCACATGTCTCCCTATCGTAATTGTTAAGGTGGGACACTGAGTCAGATCCTCAAATGAGCACCAGCCCTCCATGTGTCCATGGTCTACCAAAACTATACCGGCCTTTTTAAAAAAAATTCTAAGTCTGGGAAAGGTAGCGGAAACCTCCACGTGTCTCCCCAGCGCAACTCCAAGGCCAAACCAAAAAGCAAATTTTATATGAGCGCCAGCCTTCCACATGGAAAATATTTGAGTTGAATTAGGCCTTAGAGTTTTCAAAGTGCCACACTAAGCCACATCCAACCAGAAAGTGCCAAGTTTCTATACATGCTGAGATATAAATTTGACCGGGAAAAATACACCTGTCAAACCGTAAAATGCAAGAAAATCACCATTTGCATCCAGAAAGTGAATCCTTCTTCAAGGATAGAGATTTTGGAACTGATATAAGGCCCAAATATGATCCTCCAAGCCACATCCAATCACGTTTCCATTGGTATTTGGGACAAAAATGATAGGGACAACAAGATGTGACTGTGGAAAATGGAAGGAATGGAAAAACTTGAGTTTCACGCCCAAGTTATAGATTCTTTTAACATGGATAGAGGAATGAAAAAAATTCTAGACTTTAAGTGATCCTTGACCAAGGAAGGTATTGATCATGGTAACCAAATGGAGGACATAGTTTTCATGCATCAATACGGAGAGATAGAAAACACGACAGAGCCCACAAACTGAAGAGTTTTAATGACAAACGGGGTGAGACAAAATTAAGCACCAACATCAGCTCCGACTCGAGGGATGGGCACTCCTTGTGATTGCCACAAGAACAAATAGCAAACCAAGTGCCAAAAATAGATCATTGGGAAATAGAGTCAAAGAATAAGCTTGCAGAGCAGAACAATAATAACCAACTCCCCCAAGGACGAACCGAGAAACCAACAAAACCAGGTCATCAAGGAACGGAATGAACAAAAACACAAAAGTAGAATGAAAACAAAGAACTGTAAACTATACAATGGAGTATACCTCGATTTTGAGAAATAAAACAAGTAAATGTTTTAAATGCCTGCCATTAACAGACAATTCAATCAGTTCCCCATCTAAGTCTTATAGGAAGAAGGTATTTTCACCAATTCGAATATCAATTGAATAAGGGCCCATCCATAATGCATCAAATTTACCATGCTTACCATTATCTTCATGCCTATTATCCCATAATAGCACAATATCCCCAATGTTGAAAGCTCTTGGAGTCACCTTCTTGTCAAATAACTTCTTCAACTTTTCTCTAAACTTCACATGCCACTAATGGGATTCCCTTCTTTCTTCATCTAACTCAATAATCTAATTGATTCGAGCATCATATGGACTAACTTCTTGATCTTCAATTTTTGAACAAACTAAAATGAAGACAATTACAAATGAAGGGGAAACAAAGCTTGAGTTCCATATACCTACTCAAATGAGCTTTTACCAGTAGCTCTTTTGATAGTGATTCTATTAGCCCAAATAACAAACTTCAGTTACTCACCCCACTTATTTTTTTTCATCTCCAACGTTCTTCTAATGATCTTCAACAAGTTTTTATTGCTGGACTTAGCTTGTCCATTTCCTTGGGGATTGTAGTTAGAAGCATATGTCAAATTGATTCCATACTCTTTGCACATTGCCACCAAAGGTTTGGCTCTGAAACTCATGGCATTATCAACAAAATTTTATCTAGCACTCCAAATCTGCATATGATTTGATTCAACATGAAGTCCATGATAACTTAGTGTGTTGCTTTCTTGGTGGGGATTGCTTCCACCTACTTAGTGAAATAATCAGTGGCTACAAGAATCCATTTATGACCAGCACTGGAAGGATCAAAATTTCACCAATGAAATCCATTCCCCATTTCTTAAATGGGGCTTCAACTGACATAGGCTGCAAAGGAAGGGATCTTGAAGATTTCATTCTTCTAGAAAAATGTTGGCAACTTTCACATTTCCTAACCAATAGAGTTGTATCCTTGAAGAGATTTGGCCACCAATAACCAACCCTCAAGATTTTATGTGTTGTAACTCTTCCAGCAAAATGTCCCCCAAAAAATCCTCCATGGAGATCAGCAATTACCTTTGGGGCTTCATCCTTAGCAATGCATCTTAAGAGCACTCCCTCCGAGTTCTTCCAAGCTAACCCAAAATTAGTAATGACATATTTTTGAGAGGGTAACTTAAGATATCTTTTCTGATTTTTATTCAAATATTTAGGGCAGCATAGATGTATGAGATAAAATATTATATACTTATACCATTCAGAGCTTACGAAATTTTCAAGGAAATCCCCATTTTATCCTTCTACTTCATTCACCTCAATAGTCTTCATGTTTCTCTCAACCATAAGCTTAACTAGGCCCAAACCTCTTACCAATTTCTTGGTTTGAATTTCACCATGGCATGTGGAACATATGAAACAACTTTAGAGCTCAAGATGTAAGGTGTGAAAACCTTTAGAGCTCAAGATGTAAGGTCTGCTTTCACCCAGGAAAATGCTTGCTTCTCCATGATGGTGTATTTCAACTCTGCTCCTTACAATGCCTTACTAAAAATGGCAATTGGTCTCTCAGCCCCTTCATCATCCTTCTACAATAAAACAAATGCAATGGTGTTTTTTGAAGTAAAAGAAAACACTTGAAAAGGCTTCTTGTAATTTAGAGCTTCCAAAACAGGGGCATTCTTTAATGCTTCCTTGATCTAATTGAAATATTGAATGGAAGCTTCTTCCCATTTGATAACTATTATCTCTCAAAATTTCACCCTATAGAGAGATAGGTGCAGGTTTTCTAGGGCTTGCACAATTGATCTCTCTCTTTCATAGATACAATGTAAACACCTCAAGTCTGATGGGTATACCTATTTTGAGGTGAGTCTCTGATATCAAGGCCATTTCCTTATTGGTGTATCCTAAACTAATTTCTATGAGTTTGAGAGTAAAATATGACTGTAAAATAATTACAACTAAGGTGATACACCAAATTTGTATGAGGGCTTCGAATGAGTATATGCACAACTGATTTGGGAAGGATTCTTGATGCACAAACCAATACTTTTCTACAGAATATATAAGGGAAAACACTTGGTTATATTGAGTGAGAATCACAACAAGATACTAATAAGTTAACATGCACATTAAACTAAGCAAAAATTGAATTTGCAGCAGTAGGGTAAGGTGATTGATCAGGGAATTCAAATTCGCAAGACTAATAGAAACATACACAAGATTACAAAATGACTTGGAAAGGCAAAAAATACTTCACACTCAGAGGGTACAGTTGGAAAAATTTGCTTCAGTACTCCTATATCCAAAATGTCCTCCAGTAGTCTCTCCTATACTTTGCAAAGGCAGACAATATATAGCAAAATAAATTTCCCCACCCTTCCTAAAAATAGCATAAGGCTGTACTCACCCATGCATCCTAATTTTATCCTATATTTAATAATAAATAATAAGATAACATAATACAAACTAGTACAAGAGGCATTAATAGCCTTTGATTACGTCTCAGTCAACTGAAATTGACTGTTCTATTTTTAATAAGGCTGGGTGAATAATTTTGTGAAAAATAGATTGCTTGCTAGGCAAGTCTCTCTACATGGCATGCAACTTGTCTCTTCTCTGTTTTGATCCCTTTGTGAAGCATGCAAAATAACTCATTTGTTCTAATGTGCTAACTCCATGTGGGGACCACTCTTTGATATTAAATTTGTCTTTGTTTGATTTTGGACACCTTTTGATTATACACGACCATGTAATACTTGTCGACTTTTACAATTTGGATAATACTTGGTGAATAAGGTTTAAACCAACCTTTTGAGTGATCCTTGTTGGTATTGTGGTGGTTGGCCCCTTTTATTTATTTTGTTACATAGAATATGCTTTCAAACTTTAGAAATTCAATGAATGTAATGATTAAACGATGGACACGTGGGCTGGCCCTTCTCCATGGTGACTCACCCCTTGGAAATATTGTCGGTGGCTCTTGTTTAATGTTGACCTAATTACGGTTAGGGTTTTTCTTACTCCTTTGGTTTTCATTGAACTTTTATTTTTCTATGATCATCGATCTCTATCCTTTTTCATTATGGTCATTGATCTATGACCTGTGGTTGATTGCTTTCAGCCTGCATCGAATTTGGTCGGTGGGTTTTAACTGTAGTTAGTTGCTTTGAGCCTAGAGCTTGATCCTTAGCCATTGATCTCTATACTTGGCTGAAGCTTGATCGTTGATGCTCGACCCTCGGTTAGGGTTTTTTCGACTCTCTTCTCGAGCTGGTATGGTACAAGTGACTTCAAACATGATGATCATTTTTCATTTGGTTTTTGGGTTTGAGGGCGAAGCCCTGAAATTTTTTTTCTTGCCGCCATTGTTGAAGTTGCTGAGCTCGAATTTTCTTGAAAATTAGTTCTGTGGTTGCAGAGGGTGAATAAGGGACCTCTTGTACCTCTGCATTGGCCTCCATCGTGAGTCCTGAAGCTTGATTCTTATTTGTTTTTGGGATCTCTGAGCTTTTGGCCGCTATAGTCATTCTCTTGGAGCTCGGTTCTATGCGACTGTGAATACATACCTGCATGGATTTTGCTCCTTTAACTTCGAGGATTCAGCCATGGTCATGATTTTTGACCCTAAACTCACTGTAATAAGGTAAGTGACTTTGAATACTGGTTTGAGCCAGATCTATCTCAGTTGGTTTGGCTTTATTGGCACTAATACCTCAAAACCTTGTGTTTCTCTACATTTTCATTATATTATGATATCTGAGCTTGGAAATAGTTTTGAGTGCTCTGATTCTGAAGCCATCTTAAGGAAGGTGAGTGTATTCTCAAGCTTTCGTTCAGCCATAATATGGATCTCAAGCTCTATTTCATGCAAACTAAGTAGTTGTTTATCATACCACCATTCTTCTCTATTTTTCATTCCGGGCATTACAAACTTTCTTTTGTGGGTTTCCCAAAAAATGAGTTTCTTTCATGCTAAGCTTTTACCCAGCCGATATTTGTGATGGCCATTATTGTATGAAATGTGAAATATACATTTCTTGCTCTTGTGGTCGGATTACTTCTGACATATTCATCACTTGTAATGTATTCATTTTTAGAAACCATCATTTAAAATTCTCCCTTCTTCTGAATGATATTCCTTACACAGAGTAGCCATCTGAATCTTCTGAGAAACTGAAGATAACAGTTCTTATATATGTACTTTGGCATTTCTTAGTTCTGAATAAATTTGTTCTTTCTGAAAATGCACTTTAGTAATGATTGTAAAGAATTCACTTCCCTTGCTGTGGGTTTGCAAGTTTTCCCTTACTCTGATAATGCAATCCAAAACTGAAAGCTTGTAGCTTTGATCCTTGAAATTTCATTGACACTGCTATGAGAATATTTTCTCTACCCTTTCAATCTTTGAATAAGAACTCTCTAGACCACTCTTATGATTCAAACTCTAGGTTTGTTCTCAATTGAAAGCTTCTGATATCCTTTCTTGTTCTGATTTTCTTTAATATTTGAACCTGAACTGTTGTTGTTTGAATAATGGAGGCCTGAAACATGCTTATTTTTGAAAGTTCACTATATTTGAAGCTTTGTTTGTCATTCTCTAAAATGGTTGCTCAATCTTGCACTTTCCTGTTCTAAAAACTATGAATCTTGTATTTAATTTTGAGCTCCAAAGATATATTGTGGCATAATGAACACTTGATACTTGCTTCATTTTGGAAAACTATAGTTCAGGATGGTTGTATTTGTAGGATTATCTAGCAACTTCATTTCTCTTTAGCTGTTTAAGCTATAAAGAATGCTCCAAGCACTTCAATCTGATGAATGAAAGTATAGTCCATTTATTTTTGCATTATATATTGTATTTCCTTTTATTACAGCTCTGATATGTATGCTGGAAAAGTCGTAAATGTCCATTTTACATGGCAAAGCCCTATCAATTTTTTTCCAGATTTCCTTAATTTATTCCTTTTTAGCTACAATCCTTTTGTCTTAGTTAACTTCAACTTCCATTTTCTGATTCTTCTGCAATCTCATGATGATTACACTTTTAAATGCATGAATTTCTAAAGTTGGAAGTATAAAGAGTTAAAATAAACCCTGAGCTCAAAATTGACGATCATTCGATTCTCCCTTTTCAGATACCATGATGAAGTTGTAGTGGATATCTGGAATACTAGCTCATAAAGAGAAGAAAAATCCCTTTGAGGCAATGACAGGTTTCTTTTACCTCTTTACATTTTTAGCTTCATAAATATATGCATTGTTTTTCCTTTAAGTTATTTCTCACGGCTTGTGTGAGAAAAATATGTACTATTATTCCTCATGAATAAATGAAAATATTTTCATGTTATGAGATGTATGTCCTTCCTTTCTGTACTTTATTTCATTTGTATGGATAATGAATGAACCTATACAACTCAAAACACTTAAATAATTCACTTAATCATAGTAATAAATGAACAATCGAATGTACCTTGTTTGTTGATCATTAAAAATGCAAACTACTTGTAAGACTATAAATTGTCCTTCAAAACTGCCACCTATCTATAACTTCAGAACATCATGTCTGATACATGCTGCCCTTCCTACCTTCCTCAGGGCCCTGTAATGGTTTTTTACAGTTGTTGCATAGTTTTGACAAGGGTTTCAAATGGAATGGCTGCATCTATGAGGCATGGCATTCTTAAATTGTAATCAAGTTTTATTTTGATTTCAAATGACTTCGAAGTCTATCCAGAACCAAAAATAAAAATTGTATCTTAATCCGAGGTGGCTATCCCAAACGTAACTAGACTTGTACTGACCAATATGAGAAACTTAAAAAGTTTCAAGTTGAACTTTTCGCACTGGGTGTAAACATTGTCAATAATAACTTGGTCCTTCTTCAGCATGCTAGTAATGGGGATGGTCATCTCAACAAAGTTAGAAAAAAATCTTATGATAAAGTTTATTTATCCAAAGAAGGATTGAACTCCCTTCTTATTTCTTGGAATTGGAACCTTGCTGATGGCTTCCACTCTCTAGGGATAAATCATGACCCCTTTCTTTGATACAATGTGACCAAGCAAACTTTGTGTTTTGCACTCCAAAGTGGCGCTTCTTGGGATTCAATGATATGCCATACTCTCTACACCTTAAAAAAATTCTCTCCAAGTGTTTCAAGTGATCATTTCTTTTTCTGGAAAACACAGTTATATCATCTTGATAAACAACAATGAAATCATTGATATAACCAACAAACGCTACATCCATTGCTCTTTGGAAAGTTTCTCTAGAATTCATTAATCCAAAAGGAATCCTGACATAGACATAAGTTCCCCAAGGAGTGCTAAAGTTAGTGTTTATTCTTTATGAATTCTTCACAACAACTTGATTATAACAATAAAAACCATTCAGAGTGGATAACAATTCAAAACCAGTTACAAATTGTAGCATATTCTCCATGTTTGGCAGAGGGTAATTATCTTTCAATGATGCTTTATTCAAGTTCCTGAATTCTACACACAGCCTTATATCACCATTCATTTTTCTGACAAGCACTAGGTTTACAACCTAAGATGAGTACCTTGTGGGTTGAATGATCCCTCCATCCCTCGACTTCTTCAATTCTTCTTGCATCTTCAAAGAAAGGAGCAGATTGATCGGCCTTTGTTTTTTTCTAGAAAGGTTTGGCATTAGATTCAAGAGGAATTTCATATTAGAACAAATATTCCCTATATGCCTTCAACTCAGAGTAAGACCAGGCTAGGCAATCTTGATAATTCTACAGCAATTGAACATAGGACTACTTCTCTTCCTTGCTCAGATTGCTTCCTAACCAGATTTTACATGGTTTTTCCTTTTTGCACAGGTCATGCTATTCCACATCTCTTGAAACCAACATACTTCTATTAATAATGCAATCATCATTATCAAATTTTGATTCAAGTTCCACCAAACCTATGGGAATCATGTTTGTCTTTAGCTAGATGATGTCTTTGCCAAATAAAGTTTCTTTTCCTTCAAGAGACACACACCATTGGTTCCCAATCTATATTTTGGCTAGAACTTGCCTTGTTTATGTAAAACTATTTCACCTGGCATCATCATCAAACACTTGCCAATTTTTAATGTTGTCAGGGATAGATGGCCTTGTTAGTATTTCAACATCATACTCACAAAATGGAGATACTGTACGAATTCCAAAACTGGATCCTAGTACTGTTAACTTGTCTGCAACAACTTTAAACTTTCTATCATGGTGCACAATATTAAAAGAGTCAAACATTTCAATAAAATCCTAGACTGCATGCTTGTATTGTCTCATTCTCTTATTTTTAGTAGCATACAATTTTCTAATTTGCTTGACAATTAGTTCTGAATCCCCTTTGACAATGATATCCTTTACACCGTATTTCCATGCAATTCTCAAACCCAATAACAATGATTTATATTCAGCAATGTTGTTAGTGTATTCAAAGTTGAGTTTCAAAGAAAAATCAAACTCTTCATGGCCTAAAAAAATCAGAACAATACCAGCACCATTTCTAAACTTGGAA
Organism: Taxus wallichiana var. yunnanensis; assembly: GCA_018340775.1. Lineage (NCBI taxonomy): Eukaryota > Viridiplantae > Streptophyta > Pinopsida > Cupressales > Taxaceae > Taxus > Taxus wallichiana. The sequence continues at coordinate 816,556,697 of CM031237.1, forward strand.
CAAGATCCATTAAATAACAAGGTCCAAGGTAAATGCACTTGTTCAAGAAATTTACATTGATCAATCTTGTGTTCTCTTTGCCATCAGCAAACCCAAAAAATTTATCAGCATCTACATTAGCATACAACACATCATAAGAGGCATTATTAGGATCTTCAATGAGGTGCAACATCTTCTTCTCTCCATACAACTTCACAAGGCTGCCTTCAATTGGAATGGTGGCAAAAGACATATCCATATGAAAACTTCCACCTACACTTGTAGCCCACTTTCTTGATAACAACATGCCCCATTTGGCAAGGAAATCAATAATAACAACATCAAGTTTCCAGTTCTTACCCGGATAAGCTGAAAGTTGTACCACCAAACATTTTACACATCCTACAACTAGCACCTCTCTAGAATCCATTGCATTAAATTTTCAATAATTTGATGTCACTTTAAAGTTCAATTCATTCATGACCTCTAGAGGCATAACATTGCATGATGCTCCAGAATCAAACATACAATTATGCAGAATGTCATCCTTAATAAACAATGTTGTAAAAATGGATCAACATTTAAAGGAGTGTTTACGTTATTTATATTTCTACCTTGGGTAATCCTATCTTCTTCTAACCCCAAATAAACAAAATCCTTCTTATTGTGCTCAGGAATCCTAAGCGGTTCAAAAATTGGGATAGAAATCTTGATCGACTTAAGACATGGGCAATGTCATAAGGATTGTATTTGGGCAAAGAAACATTTGGAGAAAGATTGAAAAACTCATCGGATGAGACAATATTTTTCACATTTTGGGCATGGTTGGGAACACCGGTTCTCTTTGGATACAATAAGGCATTTTCCATATGCATATTTCTTTGGAGTTTATTTTGGGACATTGGTGAGAACTAGGGTCTTTGGTTTGGCTTGAGGCCTTACCCATTTGACAGCTTTACTTCTTGTATTATACTCTTTTCTTGGGCAAAAACAACATTCATTAATATTTATTTATCCTCTTCGGATGGGATTCCTCCATCATAATTCTCAATCATTAGATCTCCTAGGTACTCAAAATCATTATATTAGGAAGTTCAAAAGCTTGTACCATATCTATTTATAAAGAATGAGAGGGAGAAAGAAACGTACCTAGTGAATGTAATCCCAAAACTTGCAACATTTCTTGCACTTATTACTTCATTTGAATTTGCTCCTTGCTATGAGTTTGTAGAGCTTTCCACCATGCATGCATCATCATCAGTGTTGTCATCATCATCAGCTTATTCAACTTGCTGATCTACTTCACATGGTGGGTGGGGTAAGAAACATTTGTCACACCAATCAATTTCATTTGTCTTTTCAACAACAAAAACTCGTGCATTTAGAGGATCAAGCACTACTCTATTTTCCCTAGCTTGGGGTTATCTAGCTCCCATGGGTCCTTTACGTTTGTCATTAGATCTCTGATCATTTCTTGGATGATTTACAAATTTGTCTTGTCATTGTTTCCTATGTTGACCCTGAGAACCTTGTCCAAATCCTTTCTCGGCATTAGCTAGATTGTAAGAGATTTATTTGACATATCCACCAGAAGTATTTACAACTTCCTCAAGATCCACAACCTTACTTGATTGAGGCTTCGATGGGTTAATCAGTTTAACACCCTACTTCTTAGGAAGTTTTCCAACTACTTTAATGTTGTTCTCAATTTTCAGATCCATGGTAAACGCCTGTCTCAAAGTTCTAGTGTTCTTATCCCTCAAATAGTAAGCAAATTTCTTATCAAATGCATTTGAATACTTTATCAGACATGACTCATCACATGGACTCAAACTAGGAGGTATTCTTCTCAATGTTTTTTTAAATCTTGTATTGAAATCATGCACTTTGATTCATTAGGATTTTTTTATATTTTCAAATTCTAATAAAAGAAACCTAGGTCTGTTTATCACCATATTGCATTCTAAAAGCATTCTTCATCTCTATCCAGGAGTCAATGGAATTATCTAGCAAAGATTTATATGAGTCCCTTGCATCTTCTTCTAGAGTATGGATAAACAATTTAATGTATACATCCTCAAATTATATTTCAAATTCCTCCATCATATTGACAAAGAGTTTTAAGTGTTGATCACCAAGATTGCATTATTTCCTTGAAACTTAGGCAATCTATTTATTACATCTTTTGGCACATCATTTGGATAGCCACCCATACCTCTAAAATTTATGGGACCAAAAGTATTAACAATAAGTGGAGGTTTGGGTGGAGGGTGAGTCATATTATTTTGAGGAGGTGATCTTACAAGAGAAATAGAATGATGAGGAGTGAGGGGTCTGTGTGGTACATGGATGTAATTTTTAGAACGATCGCCTGTAAAGCCTCTATTTCTTTGAAAAATCTATCGATTTGGAAAATTCAAGGAAATAATGAGATGTAAATATTTCAAATACAAAAGAAGGAACCTCTCCCAGGATGGAGAATTCAATTCAACAAAGAGACTACCCGATTGAAAGCACTTGAGAGGAAGTATTATAATCTTCAATCACTTCCCGATCGCCACTAATGGAGATCTCTTTTCTTGATGCTTGATCTCCAACAACCTCCCAAATTCTTCTTCCTTCTGAATTATACTTTCCCAACTCTTGAAATAACCTCTACTAGGGTCCTCGGTGAAGAAAAATATTCTTCCTTCTAGATTTGTAGATATTAATGACAAATCTTACTTGATATATGATAAGACACTGATATTTATATAGAATTTAAACAACAAGGAGTCACCATTAATGATTTTCACCTTAGTTTGTGTAAATACACTATGAAAGACCTATCAAATGTCTTTCAATACTAGATTCATGCAAAGCTTACAAGATCTGCTCTTCTTTTACCCAAATTTATCAATGATGATACAAACCTTAGTGCAATAACTATATAAGCTGGAAATATTGCACTCATAACTCACAACTTTGAACAATTCTTACAGATCTGAAGATAATGATGTTTTAGCAATGTGTTAGCACGTGAATATCTTTTCAAGATGTAAGAAATAGATATGAACAGATAATGATGTTGAAGCAATGTATTAGCACAAGATGTAAGAAATAGATTGCCTAAGTTTCAAGGAAATAATGTAATCAGTGGTGATCAGCACTTGAAGCTCTTTTTCAATATGATGGAGGAGTTTAAAATATAATTTGAGGATGTGTACATTAAATTATTTGTCCATACTCTAGAAGAATATGTAAGAGACTCGGTATAAATCTTTTCCAGATAATTCCATTGACTCTGGCGAGAGATGAAGAATGCTTTGGTAGAATGCATTATGGTGATAAAATAGACCTTGGGTTTCTTTTATTAGAATTTGAAAATATAAAAAAGAATTCTAATGAATCGGTGCATGATTTCAATACAAGATTTTAAAAACCTTGAGAAGACCGCCTATTAATTTGAGGCCATGTGATGAATCATGTATGATAAAGTAGTCGATGCATTTGATAAGAAATTTGTTTACTATTTGAGGGATAAGAACCTAACAATATTGAGGCAAGCCTTCACCATGGATCTGCAAATTGAGAACAATATTAAAGCGGTGGGAAAACCTCCTAAAAAGGAGGGTGTTAAACTAATTAACCCTAAGAAGCCTCAATCAAGTAAGGATGTGGATCTTGAGGAAGTTGTAAAGACTTCGGCTGCGATGTCAAAGAAATATGTTATAAGCTAGACAGGGAAGAGAAAGGAATCATACAAGGTTCTGAAGGTCAACATAGGAAACAAGGACAAAACAAATTTACAAAGCATCCTAGAAATGATCAGAGGTCTGATGATAGAGGTAAAGGACCCATGGGAGCTAGACAACCCCAATCTAGGGAAAATAGAGTAGTGCCTGATCCTCTAAATGCAAGAGTTGTTGTTTTTGAAGAGATAAATCAAATGGATTGGTCTGAAAAATTATTCTTACCCCACCCACCATGTGAAATAGATTAGAAAGTTGAAGAAGTTGATGATGATTCATTCATGGTGGACTACTCTACAAACTCACCGCTAGGAGCAACTTCAACTAAAGTAATAAGTGCAAGAACTGATACAAGTTTTTGGGATTACGTTCATCGGTACCTCTTCCTCCGCCATCGCATGATTTAGAAATAGATATGGTACAAGAATTTGAACTTCCTAATAATGATTTTGAGTACCTAAGAGCTATAATGATTAAGAAGTATGATGGAGGAATCTAATCGAAGAGGATAGAAATCTATTAATGAATGTTGTTGTTGCCCAAGAAAAGGAGTATAACACAAGAAGTAAATTTTTCAAAGGGACAGGGGCCTCAAGCTAAACAAAAACCCCAGCTCACCAATGTCCCAAAAGAGGATCCAAAGAAAGATGCATTTGGTAAAGGCCTTGTTGTCTCAAATAGAACTATTGTTCCCACCCATGCCAAAAATGTGAAAAATCGTGTGCCATCTCGATGAGTTTGTCAATCTTTATCCAAATGCTTTGCTTTGCCCGATACATTCCCTATGACATTGCCCAAGTCTTGAGTCAAATCAATATTTATGTCCCATTGTTGAACCGCTTAGAATTCCTAAGCACAAGAAAAGGGATTTTAGTATTTGGGATTGGAGAAAGATAGGAATGCCCAAGGAAGAAATATAAATAATGTAAAAACTCTTTCTCCAACCATTGTAGACCTAGAAAAATCACCAGCATTGGAAGAGATAGGTGAACCACCTGAATTTTACTTAAGAACATATTTGGTTGAGTCTCAATTAAATGTTGATCCATTTTTTACAATGTTGATTATTAAAGATAGATTGCTGCACATTTGTATGTTTGATTCCAAAGCATCATGCAATGTTATGCCTCTAGAGGTCATGAATGAAATGAACATTAAAGTTACAATAGCTTATGGCAAGTGAACCGCAATGGATTATAGAGAGGTTCCTGTTGTAGGATGTGTAAAAGGTTTGGTGGTACAACTTACACTTATTCTGGTAAGAATCTGTTGTAAATATCTTCCCCGGGTAGATATAGACAAACAGAAGAATATGGAAATCAAAGAAACTCAGAGCCCGATTTTTATTGCGTCACCAACAATGCCCCATGCGCGAGTAAGAGGTGCACGGACGGAAGGTGTTGACAAAAAAATAGATGCACCTATGGCAAAGGTAAGAGGTGCATGACAGAAGGTGTCGACATGAAAATGGATGCGCCCTTGGCACAGGTAAGAGGCGCACGACAGAAGGTGTCGACACGAAAATGGATGCGCCCTTGGCGCAGGTAAGAGGTGCACGACAGAAGGTGTCGACACGAAAATGGATGCGCCCTTGGCATAGGTAAGAGGCGCACGACAGAAGGTGTCGACATGAAAATGGATGTGCCCTTGCACAGGAAAGATGCGCATGATAAAAGGTGTCGACACGAAAATGGATGCGCCCTTGGTGCAGGTAGGAGAGTGTCGACATGGAAAAAGTCGCGCCTTGGCACACGTAGAGGGTGCATGACACAGAATTTCGACATGATAGAATTTGCGCCTTGGCACACGTAAGGGTATGTCGACATGAATATGGATGCGCCTATGGTGCACCTTTAGGAGGCGCAACATTCTGAGCACTGACAGGAAGCAGACCCTGACCCAGATATTCAGACGGCCATAAATTTTCACAGGGAGCTTAGATTCACGCAAGGTTGGACTTTTTGGAAATATTACGAGGTCCTATGTCTAAATACGACTGGATATCTTTAATTGGGTGGGAACAAGTTCTTAAAAATGCAAAATACAGTTTGCCACTTTTTAAGTTTGCTAGGGTTCTCACCTACCACCATAATGAGATAAATTAAATGCAACCTGGAGGTGGTTGGGGTAGATTTGGATTTCCTCTCTCTTCCCTCTCTCATTATTCCTATAAATTGTAAGTAGGGGCTTATTTATAAAGGTTGGACATTCTTGTTTTTCCCTCCCTTCTTCTCTTTGGCGGTGAATTTGTGGAGTTCAAACCTCCCATTAAAAATCGTAATGCAACTTTGCCTCTTGGCATTTTTTAGTGTATTGTATCAATAATTGGAGAAAATAATGCATGTCTCGTGGATGATTCTCAACCCTCTCTCGTGTTCATTTGCATCCTCTTGTTATTTCACTACAAATGTGGTTATCTCAGTGCATGATCTTGTATTGCATTTTTATGGTTTATGTTTATTGGAAAGACAGTGTTCTTCATTCCTCGGTGCATCACCTTTGTAGTTTAGGTTTTATTTTATGCATCTTCTCACCCTGTCTCCTTGGAAAGTTAGTTTAGGTTTTGAGTAAACCCTCTGCAATTTTTTACGTGTGCATCTGAATAGAGGAATAGGAACCGGCCTTCATCCGGAGAGATTTTCCGTTTTCGCAAGGTCCCACACTTTGGAAAATCTGCATGCTATGAAATCACACCGAGAGTCTCAACCCATCGAGTTGCAGACATTCGAGGTGTTGTGATTCGACATCAACAAGAACTTGAAACTTGATGTTGTTGTTGTCGATTGCCCTGCCAAATGGGGTATGATGTTATCAAGGAAGTGGGTTGTAAGTGTTGGTGGAAGTGTTCACATGGACATGTCTTATACCACCATACCGATTGAGGTCAGCCTTGTGAAGTTACCAGTGAGAAGAAGATGTTGCACCTCATTGAAGATCCCAATAATGCTTCTTATGAAGTATTGCATGCGCAGATATTGATATTGATAACTCTGTGAGTTGTGTTGCTTTCAAGGAATATGAAATTGATCCATGCAGGTATCATGAGAATGATGATTTTCCTTAGAATTTGATGTCTGATGCATCCTCGAAAGATGTTAAAAAACTTGACCTAGGAACAAAGGATAAACCTAAAAAAATGTGGTCAGATAACGACTTGGATAGAAAAGGACAATCATATGACCAATCATTAAAGACATATCCGAATGGCGAGCACTTGAATATTTTCCTTGATTTTTTTCTTTGAATCAGGATGCTCGCCATTATACAATGTATAGTCTTTTGGTTTCTTTTTACTTTTGTGTTTTCCTATTTTGTTTCATCCTAGTCCTTGGCGGTCGTTTTGTTGGTTTCTTGGTTCATCCTTGGGGGAGTTATTTATTATTGTTCTGCTCTGCAAGATTTTTCTTTGACTCTGTTGCCCAATGGTTTGTTTTTGGAATTCGGTCTGCTATTTGTTCTTATGACACTCATAGGTAGTGCTCAAATTAGTCTCACCCCGTTTGTCATTGAAATTATTCAGTTTGCAGGCTCTGTTGTGTTTTCTATCTCCCCATATTGATGCATGAAAACTTTTTCCTCCATTTGGTTGCCATGATCAGTCCCTTCCTTGGTCGAGGATCACTTAAAATTCCAGAATTTTTTTTTGTTCCTTTGTCCATATGAAAGAGTCTATAACTTGGGCGTAAAACTTAGGTTTTTCCTTTCCTTTTGTTTTCCATAGCCATGTTTTATTGTCCTTATCATTTGTGTGCTAAATATATATGGAAATGTTATTGGATGAAGATTAGAGGATCATATTTAGGACTTATATCATTTCCAAACTCTTTATCCATGAAGAAAGATTCATTTCCAGGCTCAAATGGTGATTCTCCTACATTTTACAGGTTGATGGGTATATTTTTCCCCCAAATTTACATCTCAAAGATAAGTGGAAATGTGGCCCTTTTTTGTTGCATGCAGCTCGGCGGGGTACTTTGAAAACTCTAAGCCTCACTTAAAAATCAAAGCTTGCCCATGTGGAGGGCCAGTGCTCATTTGAAAATTTTCCTTTTTGTTTGGCCTTGGAGTTACACTGGGGAGACACGTGGATATTTCTGCTGCCTTGCCCAGACTTAGAAAAATTATTCAGGATGCTTAAAAGTTTTTGTGGACCATACAAACATGGAGAGTTGGCACTCATTTGAGGATCCACCTCAGGGTCCCACCTTAACAATTGCGACAGGGAGACATGTGGAGGCTTTTTCCAGCTCCTCTTTGTACTTAAAATTTTGAAAGGCATGGGACACATGGAGGGACCACACCTATTTGGCTACCGGCCCCTAAGTTTTTTTAAAGAATGTGATGAGGAAACTTGGAGGCTTTCATTCACTTTGCCCTTTGCTTAAAATTTTCAATGGCCAAAGAAAAATGTCTCGCCTCTAGACACATGGCGCCTTCCATTGAACCTTCAATTTTTTTAATAAACTCTGCTAGATCAAACATGTGTTGAGCCCGCGCTTGTTTAGGGTCTCTACTTTTGGGAACTGTCATCACCAATCCGGCACTATGATAATTCTTCACCAGTAACTCCTCGTGCTATGATTATTTACTAATGCACATCCTTTAGTTTGGTGGATGTAATCTGGAAACACAACAATAAACATAACACAATAATACCATAGACTATGATAAAAGGAATGATGATAAATCTGAAATATCGATTAAAATATAATATTAGCATGAAATTGTTACAATGTCACCCATGAGGTACTTCAAGCGCTATTGACTTCACTTTCCTTTCACCAATACAATGGGAGAAACTTCACAATTACACCTCTTAATGGCTTCTTCAACACACCTTTAAACTGATGGCTTCTTTTACACACTTACTCATACAATATTTCTCACTACTTCCTTCTATGATAAATGAGGGGGGTGGCCTCTTTATTTATAGACTTCTAGGCTTATCCATCTTATCTCTAAGATAGGATAAGAAATCCACTCTGACGAATCATATTCCATACCTTAACTCTTATCTCGTACACGTAAGCTTATCTTTTAAGATAAGATAAACCTTATCATTTCACATGGGTTCCACATTTTTAGACTTTTTACAAATAAAATATACAAAATATTTATGACCTCACTCCTTGTCCTTATTACCAATATAATATTTCTAATTCCTAATCATGTAGACCCTACTTCTCTTCTTACCCCAACTTTGACATTTTAACATTACTGGACCACTTACGACAACTATTTACTTTTTACCACAACATTCGTATTGTAATTTTAACTATTGCTTTACTATACATTATTGGCGGTGTCGATCTTGGCAAAGTGCCATTATCTTCTATCAGACGCTACTACTAATTATACTTAACAACATCCTATTCCTAATACATACATTAATGAAATAGAAATTACGGAGGAAAATTTTAGTGTCGACATCTTCCCCATTCCTAGCTTCTACTCCATCCTCGAGTAGAGTAGACTATTCAGGTGCTTGGAAAATATTCAACTTGTCGTGGTTGACCCATTTCGTAATGGGAGTGCCATCAAATTCCTCTAGTCGGTACGCATTACCATTTTCATGCACAAATGCTATTTTGTAGGGCCCCATCCATTTTGGAAGAAATTTTCTCTATCTTCTTTTTTTGTATCTCTGAATCATATACTAGAACCAAGTCATTCACATGAAATGGAGACCACCGGATCTTTTTATCAAAGTATTCCTTCTCGCTTCATTTTCTTCTTATAGCTTGTATCCTTAGCTATTTCCCTCATTTTCTGTAGCAAATGAAGATGTACCAACCTTTCTTTTACTGAATCACTTTCATCCATTCTTTCATTTTTCATTACTCGACCTGTGGGAATATCAAACTCAATAGGAAGAACTGGATCAATGCCATAAGCCAACTGAAATGGGGAGTATCTTGTTGTTGATTTTGATGTTTCCCTATATGCCCACAATGCCGCATGAATCCTTTTATCCCATTTATGTACTGCAAGGTTGTATCTTTGCTAGAATTTGACACAACACAAAATTTGTTCATTCCACCTGTCCATTTGTGCTTGGCTTGTATGTTGTTGCCTTCCTGTTCTTAATAGAAAACTTATTGACTAGGGATTCTACCACCTCATTAATGAAGTGGCTTCCTTGATCTCATTACAATTTCTAATGTACAACCAAATCGGTGACAATGCTTCATATATGAACCTTGCCACTTCATCCATGGAAGTTATTTTCAATGGCCTAGCTTCAACCCACTTGGTTAAATAATGTGGCAACTACAATATACTTATTTTGGCGTGAGGTAGTTGGAAGTGGACCTACAATGTATATTCCCCACTTTTCAAAGGGACCAAGAGGAAGAATAGGGCATAATGGAGCTGATGAATTCTTATGGTTACCATGTGTTTGACAAATATCACATGTCTTACAATAATTATAACAATCTTTAAAAAGAGTGGGCCAAAGATAACCTGCATCCAAGATCCTTCTTGTTATAAGTTGTCTCAAGAAGTGCCTCCACATGTACCATTGTGAAATTATTCTAGCAGTTCCTTCCCTTGATCACGTCCAACTACCCTCTTATACTTTGTACATTAGGTTCTATTCAAATAATACTCCATGCGAGAATAGAATATGGACTACTGGGCTTGAGTAATCTTTCTCTTAGTCTTTACATTGGCACCATTAGGAAACTTGAATTCATTCGATAATTCCAAATATCTATGTATTCACTAGGGATTGTGTCAAGGGATAACAATGCTGCACCGGGGAAATCATCATCATCACAAGATGATCCTAAACCATCATAGGCTCGAGAGAGTGCATCTGCATTGACATGCTTCTTTCCTAGCCTATCTATAATATCAAATTCAAATTCTTGTAGAAAATTATCCATCTTGCTATCCTCCCTGATGGGTTAGGCTTATTTACAATATATTTTAGAGCCTGATGATCTGTTCCAACTAGAAATTTTTTCCCTAGCAAGTAATTCCTAAACTTCTTTACACCAAAAATGATAGCCAGAGCCTCTTTTTCGCCATACTGATAATTTACCTCAGCACTGCTCATTTGTCTACTCCCAAAGAAAATTGGATGTTCATTCCCATTTTCATCCTTTTGGTTCAAAGTACTTCCTAGTGCTGCATCTCGAGGCATCAGTGTACACAATTAATGGCTTGCTCCAATCTAGATTCTTTGAAACAGTGAAGACACCAGGGCTTCCTTCAGCTTGTCCAAAATCTTCATGTGCCTTATTTCCTGGTTCATAAGTAACATCCTTCTTCAAGAACTCAAGTTAGTGGTCAGTGCAATCTTTGAGAAATTCTTGATGAACCTTCTATAGTACCCCACATGGCCAAAAATGATCTCAACTTACTTCTATTCATAGGAAATGCTAACTCTTTGATTTTTGAAACTTTATCAGGATCAATACCAATACCATCTCTGGATACAACATTCCCTAACAAAACGCCTTTAGAACATCCAAAGACACACTTTGTAGGGTTTAGTGAGGCTTGTGCTTCATCTAACCTTTGAAATGTTGTCTCCATTTGGTGCGAGTGGTCCAACTTGCTCCCATAGATGCAAAAATCATTCAAATACTCGATGAAGGTCCCAATGTAGGGTTCGAACACCCTATTCATCAAACACTAGAATGTTGCCGGAGCATTACACAACCCAAAAGGCATAACTCTATAAGAAAACATTCCCCAAGGAGTGGTGAACGTGGTCTTCATCTGATCTTTCTCTGCTATACGAACTTGGTTGTAGCCGCTATATCCATCAAAGAAACTATAGCACTCCCGCCAGCCTACTTCGTCCCAAGATCTGATTTGAAAATGGAATAGGGTAATGATCCTTCTTTGTTGCCTTATTGAGCTTCCCGTAATCAACACAAATGCGTAGATTCCCATTCTTTTTTATTGAGATCACAATGGGAGAAACCCATTCTGAATTCTCCACAGCAAATATGAATCCTTCATTAAGCAACTTATCTATTACTTCTTTTACAGTCTTGGAAAAATTAGGATTCATTCTATATGGCATTTGCTTTATGGGCTTAGCACCATCTACCAGCTCAATAGAATTTTCTACCCAACTTACTTGACGGAGTTCCTTGTAATCAAAAGTGAATATGTGTATGTACCTTCGAAAGAGTTGGAGGTAGGATTCCTTCTCACTCTCCATCACAACATCACCAATCTTTATTTGTTCTAGACGATCATCAACTTCTTCTTCAGATAATTTTATGGGGTCATGAGTTGGTGTGACTAGAAGTATATCCATGACTGAAACATCAACCTCACTTTCTTCATCTTCAGTGTCCACTTCATTGGTACTAAAGTAATCAAAGGATGTCCAATCATCAGTTTCATCACTTGAATCCATAGGTTCTGCCTTATGATGTCGAGGGATCATGTTTATCTTCACCCTCTCTCTACCACGTCCAAGTGTCATGAAACCTTCATTCCAGTAGTTTCTTGCATGAACTCTCCTTAGCCATGGTCTTCCCAACAACATTGGGTACGCAATAGGCATCCATTTTTCATCACCTGAAAGTCTACCACACATACAACACCCATAATAGATATTGCCACATTTGAAACTACACCTTTTGGTTTAGTTTTTCCTTTATTTAATGACCTTAACATAAGTGTTGAAGGGCGATCAATTTTTAAACCCAACATATTCATTACAGACTCGGTCATTACATTAACTGCAACACCTCCATCAACTAAGACATCATGAATTGAAATACCATTACATAATACCTCAGCTTGTGGAGCATAGGGATCCGCCTCTACCTCCAAAACAGGGACCTCAACCTCCTTCCTTTGTCGAGCATTGAGTCCACTTTGCAACTCCCGCCTCTTCTCAGAAGACATAGCCAAGAGTTGACCATATGTAATATTTGCATGCCTTTTGGACAGATCTTCCAAGATGGAGTATGGTCATTGCCCTCGTGAAATCGTAAAAATCCTGCACACCCAACTTTCTTCTCCTATGTTTCTTACTAGTTTCTCCTTTCATCTTCTTAGGATCATTTCCATCTTGATTATCTTTTTTTCTTTCTTTCTTTTTACAAACACATCTACTTCATTATTTCTGCTCTTATCTACTACATCAAAAGAATTCACAGTGTGCTTTTCCTTTATCATTATCTCCTTTACCGATGTAGAAGCTCTATTTGGACAATTATACTTATAATGATCCTTTTTATAACAACCATAACATACAACTTCAGAAATATTTCTTTTTGACCTCTATCTCCTCCCCGAGAACTAAATTATTTTCCTCAAGAAGATTAATAGTTAACGACCCATCTTTTTGAGCAGATCTTCATACTAAGTAGATGTACTAGGAGAAATATTTGTGATCATGGGGAGTGGTTGTGGATTCTGACCAAAGGTGCTTTGGTGTAGGCTCTACTTTAGCAACAATTTCTTTGGGCTCCTCTTCCATGCTTTCTTCTTTCCTTCTTGCAATCTCCTTTGCTTGTTCAATGGTAGTCAAGGCGGTCATACTTCACTCGTTGTCTGATCTCTAGATTCATCCCAAGAATGAAGTGCTTACATAGGAGATTATCCACGCCATTCATCAACCCATCCGCTAATCCTTCCTTCCGGATCTGGGCATCGAGCTTCCTCCTTAGCTCTAGAACACGAGCATGATAATCCCTTATCTTCTCTTTCTCTCCTTGGGATAGCTTTGTGATCTCGATCATGAGATCTGCATATTTCTGTTGTTCACCAAATTCTTCAAGAAAACTTTCAGTTAATAAATCCCATGAATTTTTCACATTTTCACCTAGTGTTTCAAACCACCTAAGTGCTGAACCATCCAAAAAGGTAGGAAAAAATTCAGTCCATTGTTCCCTTCTTATAAGGCCATTACAAATACAAGATCGTTTAAACTCTTGAATGAAAGAGGAAGCATCTTCATTAGATTGGGCTGAAAAATAGGAATCTTCCCCATTTTCAAAAGTAACCACCATAAAATACCAACCCACAAGTACAATCAACAAGACTTATGTGCACAAATAATTGGAATCACTGTAATAGAAAGTGACTTTACACCTTTCTACAGTAAAATAGAAATGACCATGGTAACTATGGTAAAACTTGACTTACTGCGGTAAAAACTGACTTTACTATGGTAAACACTATTCACAATAAAAAGTGAAGTTACTGCGGTAAATACTATTCACGGTAAAAGTGAAGTTATCATGGTAAATACTATTCACTAAAAAGTGAAGTTATCATGTAAATACTATTCACGGTAAAAAGTGACTTTACTTGTGATAAATACTATTCACAACGAAAATGACTTTACCATGGTAACTACTATTGACGGCAAAAATGACTTTACCATGGTAACTAATACTACGCATAAGTAAAAATAAGGTTACCCTCTAATTGATTTTTGACTAAGTGGGAATATCTCTCCGTAAAATCCACCAACGAGGAATGGTCCCGAAACGGAACCAAAATGTCATCACCAATCCGGCACTATGATAATTCTTCACCGAAACTCCTCGTGTTAAGATTATTTACTAATGCACAGCCTTTAGTTTGGTGGATGTAATCTGGAAACACAACAACAAACATAACACAAGAATACCATAGACTATGATAAAAAGGAATGATGATAAATCTGAAATATCAGAGTAAATTATAATATTAGCATGAAATTGTTACAATCTCACCCATGAGGTACTTCAAGTGCTATTGACTTCACTTTCCTTTCACCAATACTATGGGAGAAACTTCACAATTACACCTCTTAATGGCTTCTTCAACACACCTTTAAACTGATGGCTTCCTTTACACACTTACTCATACAATATTTCTCACTACTTCCTTCTATGCTAAATGAGGGGGGTGGCCTCTTTATTTATAGACTTCTAGGCTTATCCATCTTATCTCTAAGATAGGATAAGAAATCCACTCTAACGAATCATATTCCATACCTTAACTCTTATTTGTACATGTAAGCTTATCTTTTAAGATAAGATAAACCTTATCATTTCACATGGGTTCCACATTTTTAGACTTTTTACAAATAAAATATACAAAATATTTATGACCTCACTCCTTGTCCTTATTACCAATATAATATTTATAATTCCTAATCATGTAGACCCTACTTCTCTTCTTACCCCAACTTTGACATTTTAACATTACTGGACCACTTACGACAACTATTTACTTTTTACCACAACATTCCTATTGTACTTTTGACTATTTCCATACTATACATTATTGGCGGCGTCATCTGGCAGCGCCGTTATCTTCTATCGGATGCTACTACTAATTATACTTAACAACATCCTATTCCTAATACATACATTAATGAAATAGAAATTACGGAGGAAAATTTTAGTGTCGACGTAACCATCTAAAAATGTGCCATTAAGACACGTGGAGGCTTCTGCTGGCTCCTTTTTACACTGAGACTTTTCAAAGGCCAAAAGGTAATTTTCTTGGGCCCAGGGCACGTGGAAGGCCCGCGCTTGTTTGGAAAATTTCCTTGTACTTCTCCTTTGCAGTTGCACTAAGGAAACATGTGGACAACTATGATATAAAGTAGAAAATGGGTAGAATCAACGGTTGTTATGTATTGCATCTATTTTTCCACCATTTTTGCTCCAAGACTCCGGAGATGCGAATACGCATTGTTTTTCATCATTCTTTGATGAAATTCCTTTTTGTCTTTGTCTGTAAAGTGCCATTTGATGGATTCATAACTTAATTTATGAATCCAAGGATTGTTAAGGTTGATATTTTGAAGTTCAATTTTTCAGCACTTGTAAAATGGGAATTATCGAGGAGATGGATGCGAGGAAAAGTTGCAGAGGAAAGAAATGGAAAAGGGTGAAATTATTTTCGGATGTGAATTTTTTAAATGTCACTTTTATATACAAATTGGTAACAAGAAAAGGTCCCTTGAATATTCTTCTCTTTTGGTGGGAAAATTGAGTGAGAAAAATGTATAAATGCAATGATAATACTCTTTCAAATGGTCGGGGGTTGATTTATTAAGAGAAAATTAAAGAAAGTTGTCTTCCTGAGAGACCAAGCTTAGATAACATGTTATTTTCTTCCGTGTTAGATTTTTTATCATGTCAAGTTGGTTGTAGATGTATAACCATTAACGAGCATTGAGATTTCTTTGGAAGCTTTCCCTTGCTGATGAATCTAAGAAATTTTAAAATAAATTTATGTCCAATCTCTAGAAATTTGTGTCTACTTTGTTTCATAATGTCTACAAATGGTTTCTTTTGTTCCTATTGCAATCTTACATTGAAATATTTGTGAAATCACATAGGATCTCATCCATGTGATAGTTTAATGGCATTTGTAATTTCATTTCAGGAAGATCATTCATCCTGTGATGAGATAAACAAATTTAAAATCACTCCACTATCATTTGTGAATAAATATTTCATGTAAGTCTTTGGGTGTACCTTAGGCATGATTGATCACATATTTTGGTGTTTAATTGAGTCTTTTGACTCGAGCCTTCATGTTAGAGTCTCAAATATTGTGTGAAAACATGTTGATTTAGGCCTCTATTGAAGCACACCTTCTGGTTGAAGGAACATCCTAACTATTCTGAAGCTTTATGTTATTAAGTTTCCATTGTTGTGAAGTCCCTCAAAGATTTGGTATAGTAAAATTTATCCTGCTTCATCTCCCACCAAAATCATTCAAAAACCATGAATCCATCCTAAACTACCCATGTTTTCCCTATATATCAACAAAGGAACAAAATCTATTCACTAAAATATGAAGAACAATAAGGATTTCTTAATGTCATCAATAACCTTAGCCTTGTGTTGAAAGTATCACCATATTTTAGAAGTGACAACTCTCGAGAGTTAAATTATCGACTATTGACCGTATTTTCCCAAGGTTTTCTTCATAAAATTTTGCAAAAGAAGGATATATCCATCTCCTTCATCAAATAGAATTTATACTAAGGGTCCTATCATCTTGGTCGAAAGGCTAAACCTAAAGTAGGGAGGACAGGTCAAATCCTCTTGAAGGTGTTATCCATGTCTCCACAAATCTAAGTGACAAAGGTCTAGTTAGATCTCATCCCTAATTACAAAATGACACACACTATGATCTATCTACCTCAAAGATCCATGTCCAATATGTGTTGCTTTACTCGGGTTGAAAAGGAGAACAAATTTAGATACCAATAGGATACATCAAAAGGGAACTTGCCTTGATACCGGAGACCCACAAAAATAATAGGTATACCCATAGACTTGAGGTGTTTCCATTGTATCTACAAATGTGAGAGATTCAAAGAAAGCTTAAAGACCCTTCTATCATCTCTCAACCATGGTGTAATTTCAAGAGATAATAGTTTTTAGCATGACCGGTGGGACACAGATCAGATTTGTAGTGGATTACAAAAATTCCAGCAATTTACAATGAAAGAAAGTCACTTTTGGAGAAGCAAGATGCAACAATTTATTCTAAATATCAAAATATTTATTTGGCGACTCCATAAGGCTGATTTCAGACCAATTTTGTAGCAGCATGTTTCATGCCTAAAGTGACTACAAGATCATCGGTAAGAGGAATTCATACTGAGTTTATTTCTTTACCTTTGAATTCTTCTAGAAGAATAAGATTAGGCAATACCTTACCTTATAATAGTTCTAGTTTTGATAACCCTCATCCTAATCTTCCTTCAGTATGTATTAATCTTGTTTTTAAAATCCCATTTATTTCAATTGCTATTCAACCACCTAGAAATTTTGTGAATTTTACTAATGGCAGCCCTTTAGTAATTTAAGTTTATCATGATATACCTGCTGCTACCTTGAAAATTTTACCTTCATATAATAGTGAAAATCATATTACTCCTACTGAGCACATTAAATATGTTACATCCCTTTGTGCTTTCCATAATATAACTCATGAAGATGTATCATTAAGACTTTTAGTTGTATCATTTAAATGAAAAACTTTACAATGGTACAAAACCTTAGAAATTGGGAGTATAAGAACTTGGGATGACTTAGGAGAGAAATTACTTAAGCAATTTCAAGATCATTCTAATCATTTATCTCTCATAGAACAACTGTCTACAATAAAAAGAGCTCCCCATGAATTTATGGCTAGTTTTAACATCCGATTTGCAAGAACGTGGGAATGAATTCCATCTAGTGTTAAGCCTCAAGTTAATCATGTATTTCTATATTATCTCGGAGCTTTAAATAGTGATATTTCAACTATGACTCATTGTATGGGAGGAGAAACTCTACCAACAAGCTATCATACTACCACTAGGGCTGAAAACAACCTTATTCAAGCTATAAAATTAGTACCAAGGCCTTCATTGTCTCTTATAAAAAATTTGGCACCTGTTCCACAACCTATTACCATTATAGAAATTTTTGTCTTAGCTCCATCAGATGATGTTTTGAATACTTTGTAGACTATGGGAAATAAGTTAACATCAATTGAGAAAAATTACCTTAGCCTAGTAGCCCTTATCAACCTCCTTACCAGTAAAATCAATAGAATAGGCATCCTTACCAACAAAATCAGAACTATAGATAGGCATATCATCCAAGGAAATTTTATCCAAAGGCTCCTAGTTTATTTAGCGCTCTTTTTCCAGTCAACATGGTTTCAGAAGAGTGGTGTCAACCTTGTAATCAACCTCATTCAACTACAAATTATCCAAATGCATTCCTAAATATAAGAATTTTTTCGCAACCTCAGTCTGAAGCATTATTCATGCCTCAAATGGAGGGTGGGCAATAAGACAATCATATTTAGAAACCACCATAAAATAATCTAGTCAACTTTGGAGAGGAAGATTTTATTGCAGTGACAACTAGGTCTCAAGAAAAGGCTAAGGATAAAGAAAAAAAGCAAAACAAACCTTTTCTCCTTACATTCACTGATAAAACATCAAGTGCAGCTCAAAAAATAGAAAACAACTCTATCCTTCCTTCAAAAACATCAAGCAATTCAGCACAGAAAGAGCAATAAAAAAATTTCCAGTATGAACACAAAAGACTATTCATACCTCAAATTTCAAAATCTACTGAAGAAAATTAATTTTTCGCTAAATCTTATACTAAAACTGTAGAAGATATTTCAAAAATGGTTTCTTATTTTAATATTTTTAGGTAATGAAAAATTATAATATTATTATTTCATTTTGGGATGCTCTAAGTATTCCAGACAACAAGAGTTACTTGTTCATGAGCTTGTTGAGTTGCAGATTTCATCAAACCAACAAAAAAAGAAACTCAAAAAGTAAACATGGTTCTTGGAACTATGGAGCAAGATCCTTTGAATGAGGTTAAGTGGATGGTTCAAAATTTTTAAATGCCCATGATATCAAGAAACCACCACCCTTTTATTTATTTATTTATTATTGGAGATCATTTAGTTTATAACTTGCATGGTTGGTAGTGGTGCAAGAAGCATAGTAATGCCAAAAGAAATTGTAGAAAAATTGGGCTGCAGTATGAACCTATAGAGAAAAATGTGTTGCAGCTAGACAAAACAACAACTAACATAGTTAGCATCATCAGAAATTTGGAGGTAACTTTACATGCTTGTCCAAATGTTACTATATTACAAGATGTTACTGTTGTAGATTTTCCTCCCTACTTTTCCTTATGCACATCAAGATATTTTATAGAAAATATAGGAGGTTATCTTTCTTCAGATTGGTCATTTTAGTTTTTTACTACAAGATATAGAACTAAAGCTACTGTAAATTTAGATCCTCTTACTAGATTTCATATTGAGCCTCATGTCTCAAATCTGCAAAAAAATAATGTAGCTTTAGATCAATCTAATTTTGATGTTACAACACATGTTTCTACACTAGATGGTGTTTCTAATATGTTTATGGATGAAAAAACTCAAGAAAAACATGCTTATGATCCTTTCAAAGAATCAAAGAGGAAGATTTGTTTGGCATTTAGTAATTACATGAAGAAAATACACACATTCCCTTGTTGTCCAAGGAAGAAAAAACAACAAAAGGGCTACGGAAGCTTCATTTCGATGGATCCAAAAAGAAGAAAGGACAAGGTGTAGGTTTGATGCTCACTTCCCCTAAAAACGAAAGGTATTGTTTAGATCTAAGTCTACAATTTTCATGCACTTGTAATGTAGCTAAATATGAAGCATTAATTTATGGCTTACAATGGGCCAAAAACAGAGGTATCAACACTTTGCAAGTTTTTGGTGATTCAGAGTTAGTTATTAATCAAATGAAAAACTTTAATGTGTGTAAGAATTCATTGCTTAAATCTTACAAACATATAGTTTTAGACTTAATGGAATATTTTGATGCTATTAACATGCAATTTGTTCCAAGAGATGAAACCAAACATGAAACAGTTGGTGCTAGCTTTGATGTTCTAGAATAGATCGAAAACAATAAAGTACAACTACATATAAAGTTGATTATCAGACCTTTAGTACCTGGTAACAAAGAAAATTAAAAAAATTCAAAGATGATGAACAAATTTGCAGATTTCAATAGCAAGAAGCTGAATTTTCATTAGTAAATCAGGAAAAGTTGTAACATTTCTATGGTGATCATATTGTTTAGTTAAAGACAAACAATTTTCCTCAAGCAATGGTCACACTAGAATATATTTTCAGTTCTAACGATCAATTAAGAAAGGATAAAGAAAATATTTCAACTCACAAAGATAACTACGAAGAGATCTTGGTGGATGATGAAAAGAAACTATTTATTAGAAAGGTATGTTCCTCAACTCAAAAACAATCATTTATAATTTATGTAAAGAATTCATAGATTTTTTTCTTGGAAATATAAATATCTTAGAGGTTTTGATCTCATTTTAGCTCAGCATACTATAGAGTTACATCCAAATTCCAGCCAATTAGAAAAAATCAAAGGCCTATAAATCCAAATATTGAACCATTGATGAGAAAAGAGTTATCCAAACTGATCAAATTAGGTATTATATTTCTAGTCAAATATTCAAGTTGGGTAGCCAATCTTATTCCTGTTAGAAAAAAGAACAGAGAAATCTGGCTATGTGTGTATTTTAGAGATCTTAATAAAGCTTCATTAAAATATCATTATCCACTACCCAATATGGATTATATTTTAAGAAAATTTTTACGTTTAGACATGTTGTCCCTTTTGGATGGTTATAAAAGATACAATCATATTCTTGTGCATGAAGAAGATAGATAAAAACAACCTTTACCACGAAGTGCGGTACTTATGCTTACAAAAGAATGCCTTTTGGACTTTCCAATGCCGTTGTAAATTTTCAACGTGCAATAGATATGGATTTTCATAGTCTATTAAATAAATGCATACTTGGTTTATTTATATGATCTTATTGTATTTTCAAATAATTATGATGATCATATTATTCATTTAAGGTAGATTTTTCAGCTTTGGAGATAGTTTTGAATATTATTGAATGCAAAAAGTCTATATTTTCAGTCCATCAAGGTAAATTACTTTGACATATTGGTTCCATACAAGGTTTGGCTATTGATCCTTTCAAAATTGAAGTTATTTCACAGCTATCCTTTCCTCATCATAAGAAATCACTGCAATGTTTTCTTGAAAATATCAACTTCGTTAGAAGATTTCTTCTAGATTATGCACCATTAGTTAAGCCATTAATAGCCATGTTAAAGAAAGATAAGACCTTCTCTTGGAACAAAAAATGAAGAAAAGGATTTTAGGTCATCAAGTTAGCTATTTTACAAGCTCCTACTCTTGCAAATTCAAATTTTGATAAGGATTTCACAATGTATGCAGTTGCAGGAGCTGAAACCATTTCAACTATATTAACTTCGGTTAATGACCAAAACATTGAGTAGCCAATTACTTTCTTTGGGAAGAGTTTGCATGACTACGAGAAAAAGTACCCTTTTGTTAAAAAATAAGTACTTTTAATAGATAGAGGATTAACAAATTCAAGTACATGCTTTCCAATAATAAGATACATGTCTTAGTCTCTCATCCAAGTGTTAAAAATTCTTATTGAACAAAGAACTAAATGAGAAGAGAGAAGACTGGATTACAAAGGTTATGGAGTATGATGTTGACATCCATGTTGCAAAAATAGTATGAGGAAAAGGTTTGTGTGAACATCTAATTGCTCATATGGAAAAACAACAGGGTACAGAATCAAAAAATTCAAAACAACATGCTAAAATTATGTATCAACAGTTATACATCTTGGTATGATAGGAAAATCAACAACCAGAACATAGTCAAGAAGTTTAGGAATCAAGATGAATGACTCATTTGGTTAATTACTTGTAGTACATTACTTGTCCAAAAGGTATAGACAAGAATAAATGAAGATATTTCAGGTTATAAGATGTACCTTATGTTTTCATTGATGATGTGTTGTTTAAAAGAGATAGAAATGGAATTTTTCTACGATGTATTGATTATGATAAAATTTAACAACTATTATCTAAGTTTCATGAAGGACCTGCAAGAGGTCACTTTTCAGCACATACTATAGCCTTAAAAATTATGAAAGTTGGTTACTATTGTCCCAACACATTCAAGGACTTTTTCGATTGGATTAGAAAGTGTAAGAAGTGTGCTTTATTTGTTGGAAAAGAACGTTTAGCTTCGCTTCCCATGCAACCTATTTAAATGGATCAACCATACATGTAGTGATGTCTTGACTTCATTAGCATGATAAATCCACCTTCGTCACAAGGAAATAAGATGAACTTGACTACTACGGATTACTTTACATGCTGAACTAAAGCAATAGCCTTGAAAGAAGATAATGATACTTCAATCTTATCATTTTACGAAGGGATAGTTTGTAGATTTTGTGTTCTAACAACTATCATTTAATATAATGTCTTAGTGTTTCTTGTTGCAAAGGTAACACACTGGGATGTCAAGCATGGAATTTATTTAAGTACTTCATTTAATTATTACCCACAAGGTAATGGATTATCTCAAAGCACTAATAAAAATATTTTGAGCATTATCAGAAGAATAATCAAGGACAACCAAAGAGCTTGGCATCTGATGTTAAACTCAACACTTTAGGCTGATAGAGTGACTCCTAAAAGATCAGTTAGCAATCCACCATACAAACTTGTTTATGGATGAGAGGCAGGATTTCCTATCTCAATTGAGTTTCCCATATTGGATTTACTGCATCAGATGGAATTACTTGAGAATGAACCATTCCAAGTTTGTTATGCTGAATTAATGGAACTACAAGAGCTTAGAGATCATGCTCATCTGAATATGGAAAAGAATCAAAGAAAAATTAAGAAAACATTTCATAAGAAGGATAAGTTCCGATTCTTTAATGAAGGAGACATTGTGTTAGAATGGGATGTTGATCATGCAAAGCCAAGAAACTACACAATGTTTTATACAATTTGGAGTGGTCCTTATATGATTTCAGCTGAAAAGAACATAATGCATTTCATCTTTCAAGGCTAAATGGAGAGGAAATTCCCATTCTTGTGATTGGTATGTTTCTTAAACACTGTTATTTAAAATCCTACAGTGTTTGGTTAGAGTAGGATTTCCCTTTCAATAAGTGCAGTTCATGCACATTACAATGTTTTTCAATTCAATAAGTGCACTTGTGCATGTGATCTGGTTCACTAGATCCTTTCCCAACTTTAGTTTATTTTTCGAAAAGGAAGATTTTTGTCATATGTTTTGACTCCATGCCCTATGGACAAGATCAAGGCACTGGACTACAAGCTAACATGCAAATTTCCCTGCAGGATCGCTGAAACAGTTGACATTTTTTGAACTTGTGGAAAAATGGGCAACTCAAAACTTTGTTTTCGATGGAAGGTATTGATGAAATGGATTGAACTAGGAGGATGCATTACAATTTTATTATGTGTTCAGTTGAAACAATTAATTAATTAAATGTAATCTACAACTATGTGTGTTATTACAAAATGTAACACCTCACATAGGTTACCATTCCATGTTTGTCTTAAACAAGGAAACAAAAAATCCCTGAAGCTCTAATGCATTGCCTTGATGAAGATGGGAACCATAGTTTAGGTGAAATGTTAAATTGAGGAACAACAAATAAAGTTACAGTTTACATGAAATTGAGTTCATTATTAAGTTAAAACTAACTCAAAACTCATTATTTCTGCATATTTATATAAATTTAATTATTTGATTGAGTTATTTATTTCATTATACAATCAATATCCATCATAAAAGTTGAATGCAGAAAGAAGTATAGAATAAACCCATCATTACCTTGGTTTTTCTTATAATCTTCTTGTCTCTAGTTCCAGATCCATCTTTCATCCAACTCTCCCGACATCTACAAATGTAACTAAAAAGGAAAAGAACAAAATTACATCAATATTGAACTCGGGGTGTTATTTGTACTCATGTACTATCTAACTCCATGCAAATGGATTTGAAAATATCATAATCATAAGGTACATATGAGACAAAAAAATTGATAAAGCATTATTCTATAATAGCACATATGATTCCTAGAATCATTTTAGAAGAAGAAAAAACTATGGAACATAAGAGAGGCAAAAATCCTAATTATTTTCTAACTATTTTCTTAAGTGTGTAGGTACATGTAGCAAATGAAGAAAGCAAAAATATTTTGCATAAATGATTACTTGTACTAAAAGAAATCATTAAGGATTTTAATTTCTCAAGAATAAAAGTACAAAGATCTTTCAAAGCACTTATGGCTTAAGGAATCTATATGGTACAAGATTGTGAGATTCCAAGGAAAAGAAAATGTAAGCAGAAAACAAATTTTTCATCAAATTACAGTCAAGTATAAGGTACAAAATGAATATTAGAATCTACAACAACTTCTCAAATAAGGTATGATGTATAGAAAGAAGGCATTGGAACACTGAATCAGAAGTGAGGAAGTAGAGTACAAGTAAAGTTCTTTATTTTTGGAACAATGTTTTTAGGAAAGAATAGAAAATAAGCAATGGTATCTTCCATTTTTAATTAAAATACTTCTACAAGAACCCATGAAGAGGATAGTTATAGGAGATACCACAAAATGAAAAAAATCTAAGGATTTAGATGAAGAAAAGGAATAAATTTAAGAAAATAGTGAAAACAGATGAGCTTCAATAAGTCACCTGATAAATTAGAAATTCCAAACACAATGCAATTACTTTATTTCAAAATTTAATCTTTTCATCAAATCAGAGATCAGAAAGAGATCGAATATGTGGAACAAGTAATATGTCATATCTACATTCCTTGAGAGAAAATTCGAAATATTTCAGAAGAAGGTAATATGCATCAAGAGAAAAACTTTCCAAGCATTAAGGCACAAAATTTACAAGTTTTACATAGGTAATTTTTTAGAGGTTATGATGGTCTTCTAAAGTGATGGAATCCAAAAGAAACAATTTTCAAACAATTCATCAAGAACACACTACATGCAGCAAAATCTACAATTATTCCATGAGATATCAACAAATGCAAATGAAAACTTTGTACCTTAACTGAGTTTTAGATCCAAGGCAAGCTACAAGTTGTCATTTAAGGTATGGACTAAATATAGTAATACAAATATTAGATGAGTTGATCTTTCCAAAAGGTAGATATCAGACATATTACAATCATGAAATGCAAGTACTTAAAAGTTCAACTCAAAGTGAATATGATGTAGCTGTTCAATAACCAAAATCTAAGATGATCAAGAACATATGAAATTTACAGAGTTTAAATTAACCAAAATAACTATTTTAAATACAAACTCCAAGTGATTCAACAAAGTTTAAATTAACAAAGTGAAATTTACATAGTAAAAGTTCACTAGCAAAAGTAACAGGTGTTGCCTTCACATATACTATGAAAGAGAAAAGTTGTAATTGCAAAAATAGATACACCTTTCAATATCAAGACTCAA
This sequence comes from Taxus wallichiana var. yunnanensis, assembly GCA_018340775.1. Lineage (NCBI taxonomy): Eukaryota > Viridiplantae > Streptophyta > Pinopsida > Cupressales > Taxaceae > Taxus > Taxus wallichiana. Next base: position 816,582,318 of record CM031237.1, read on the forward strand.
TAATAAATTCTATCAAAGGATAAGAAATCAAGTTTTATAGATGAGTGCCACATAGTACTTGAGTAATTAAATCACAAGGTACATCGAATCAATAAATTACAAGTTCATCGTACACTACAGAAGAGAACATTTTTCATGCCAAGTGAGTTACCAATTGTACAAACAAGTATATATGCCATCAATTCCTCTTTCATTCATGTTTATAATACTCAAATGGTAGTTTCATAGTTTCCAGTAGAAGGTAATTTGTTATTATTGAAAAGGAATCTCTATTTGCAACATTGCAAGAATATTTTAATTGAAATTAAGATACAAAAATGCACATAGTACACAAAATTCAAAATAAGTTTACAATCATAAACTCTTTCAATAAAATATTTATGGATGGCTAGCATATCAACTATCAGACTTCATGACTTACACATGCAAGGAGATCAAAATTATAGGTGTTTTTGCAGGCTGAAAGTTTTACAAGTACAAGATGCTCACAGAAGGAATCCTAACAGTATAACCACCTCCATCCAACAGGTTTGTATTATTACACATGGTACCTGAGTGTAAAATATCAATGATACAAGTACACCTTTTACAATAAGTTATCCTTGAACAACAAGCTATCAAATTGGTGTCTAATAGATCTACAACTAGTGAACCAGAAGTAGCTCAGAATTAAAAATTGAGAAGAAAATATAGCTTGAGTGCAAAACATAGCTGAGGAATACAAGTCTTTGCATACAAATCTCAAAGCAACAGATATATATATATCTCAAAAATAAAAAGCTCACCTTTGGGAAGAATATTCTCGAAACAAGCCAAAAAAACATAGAAGTCGGGCATATTTGAAACAAAACCTCTCAAGAATCAACAATGGTGGCAGAAACAAGACAATGATTTTAAGAAGGAATGATTAAACAGTACAATACAATTCGGGCCTAACAGGACCACCAAGTTTCTTTAAAATAAGGAAACCAATTTTCACAAATTTTACATAGAAAATCCTCCATTCCATGGCCATACAGATCATTAAATATTTGTAAAAGATCTCTAAGAATACGAAAAAAAATTCTTATTTCATTGAATACATCAAAATTCATGGAGTTTTAGAACCAAATAAAATAGAAAAGATAATGTGGAGTGCATAGTTTAGGTCAAACTTAACATTCATCAAATAAAATATTCAAACCCTCGAAGCATCAAGGTAAAAGAAGAAGACCTTGAACACCTATAACTCTCTTTTCTCTAAGATGCTCTTAGAAGGTTTTGTAGGAGGCAAGAATCACAAAATCACAAAAGTTTCAAAGCATCTTTAGAATATTATCGAGAAGAAGAAATAAATAAAGTCAAAAATATTGAAAGAATTAAAATGGAGCTCGAAATAGAGTTTGAATGGTGCCAAGTTATTACAAAAACTTCAAAATGATGACACAATGCAAAAGAAATCAAGATACGTACTCAGAACTTACCACAACATCAAATTTTATAGTGAATCAAGCTCGAGAGAACGTATTCATGGGGGTTGAGCTAGAATCCAGATGCAAACAGAGAAGATATACATATCCATAATAAGATCAAAATTAGATCGAATGTGGAATAATGGTGAAACTGAGTAAAAATCAGTCATACAGAGAGCTAAAAAAATCATTCATGGCATTGAGCAACAAAAAGTGGTGAGGGCTTCGCCTGTTGAAACGAGAAAGCAAAATGAAAAACTGATAAGCTCGATGAGATTTTCAATCATACATAACTCATCTGATTTAGTATCAACGGTGAAGAACATATCCATTTCCAAATACCTCGCTCACCATGGATCAAAGGATAAATGTTCCATGATGTAATGGTATAGAAGATCAATGGCCATGTTTTAATTAGCAGATTCAAAGAAAAATTAAGCCCTAACCACATACAACTCACATCAACTTTAACCATGGTTCAGAAAATCAATGGCCGAGATCATTTTGTACACAAATTAACGATTAGCAAAGCACCGACCGCATTGATCATGGATTCAAAACCCTAACCGAGGGTACAAAAAATGATCAATGGTTGAGAAATAAAACATAACAAAGATCACGTCCCTTATCAAAACAAGTAACTTAACCACAATTTAAAACGAAACCCAAGTTATTCCAATTGCCACCAACACTTATGCGAAGGGTGAGTCATCATGGAGAGGGGGCCAACCCTAATATTCATGAATTATTTGCATTTGACCATATCAAGGTCTAAACCATATGTTATATGTTTTGAAAAATCAAAATGTTGACAATAATGATCATCCAATGATTATTCAAAAAGACCAAAACTATATTATATGTCATGGTAAGATAACCAATGATTATCAAAAAGGTAAACTTTACCTTATCAACTTATATGCAATGAGTCCTAATCAAAAGGGGACCAAGTAAATAATTTAAGAATCAAGTCAAATGAAGGTGACCAAGTAATAGATGATCAAGACATGTTTTTAAAAAAATTCCATGATTACCTTAAACTCCTCGAAGTTACCTTAATCTTGTCAAGGACCTCATGTTAAAGGATAACTATTTGCAAATAAACGGAAAGGTTACAAGGTATTATTCTTGTAGATAAAGGCAAGGACCAATAAAGGAAAGGACCAATCATTGATCAAGTGTCACATCATGGATCAAGGTGGTCCCCACATATTGCGTGAATGATTGACAATGAAAAAGATTATTATCTTATCATACAAATTAAGCTTTGTATTAAGCTACATTATAAGTGCATGAAAATTACTTGACTTATAGATGAAAAATACCTTTCAATTTTAGGGGAAGTGAGCATCAAACCTGCACCTTCTCCTTTCTTATTTTTTGTTGCATCGAAATAAAGCTTCCATATCCCTTCTGTTGTTTTTTCTTCCTTGGACAACAAGGGAATATGCACATTTTCTTCATGTAAGTAATACATGCCAAAAAAATCCTCTTATGCTTCTTTGAAAGGATCATAAACATGTTCTTCTTGAGTTTTTTCATCCATAAAATGACTAGAAAAACCATCTAGTGCGAAAACAAATTTTGTAACATTATAATCTGATTGATCTATAGTTGCATAAGTTGCTGCAATATTTTAAACATAAGGCTCAATATGAAATCTAGCTAGAGACTCTGAATTTATGGTAGCTTTAGTTCTATATCTTGTAGTAAAGAAGTAAAATGACCAATATGAAGAAAGAGAACCTCCTATATTTGATATTAAATCTCTTGATAAGCATAAGGAAAAGTAGGGACAAAAATCTACAAGAGTAACATCTTGTAAGATAGTAACATTTGGAAAAACATGTAAAGTTACCTCCAAATTTATGATGATGCCAACTGTGTTAGTTGTTGTTCCGTCTAGCTGCAACACACTTTTATCTATAGGTTCATACTACAGCCCAATTTTTCTACAATTTCTTTTCGCATTATCATGTGCCTTGACCCACTCGGCCATGTAATTATGAACTAAATGATCTCCAATAATCAAATATAAATAAAAGGGTGGTGGTTTCTTGATATCATGAGCATTTAAATTTTTTTGAACTATCCACTTAACCTTTTTAAAGGATCTTGCTCCATTGTTCCAAGAACCATGTTTTCTTTCTTTGTTTCTTTTTCTACTAGTTTCGAAGAAATCTGCGACTCAACAAGCTCATGAGAAAGTAACTCTTGTCCTGGAATACTTAGAGAATCCTATAATGAAATAATAATATTATGATTTTTCATTACCTCAACAATATTAAAAGAAGCAAATTTTTTTGAAACAACTTCTACAGTTTTAGCATAAGCTTTACTGAAAAATGAATTTGGTTCAACAGACTTTTGAAATATGAGATATGAATAGTCTTTTGAGATCAGGCTGCAATTGTTTTTGTTACTCTTTTTGAGCTAAATTGCTTGTTGTTTTTTAAGGAACAACAGAGTTGTTTGTTTTTTTTTGACCTGCACTTGATGTCTTATCAGTGAATGTAAGGAAAATAGGCCAATTTTTTTATTTTTCTTTATCCTTAGCCTTTTCTTAAGACCTAATTATGACTGCAATAAAATATTCCTCTCCAGAGTTGACTAGATTATGTTATAGTGATTTCTGACTATGAGCGTCTTGCTGCCCACCCTCTATTTGAGGCATGAATAATGCTTCTTACTGAGGTTGTGCAACAAGGCTTATATTCAGGAATTCATTTTGATAATTAGAAGTGAATGAGGTTTATTACAAGGTTAACACCACTCTTCTCAAACCATGTTGACTGGAATAAGAGCGCTAGATAAACTAGGAGCCTTTAGATCAAATTGCCTTGGCTGATATGGCTATCTATAGTTCTGATTTTGCTGGTAAGGCTACCTATTCTATTGATTTTGTTGGTAAGGAACTTGATAAGGGTTGCTAGGCTGAGCTAGTTTGTTCTCAATTGATGTTAACTTATTTCCCATAGTCTGCAAAGCCTTAAAAATCCAATTTGATGGAGCTAAGACAACATGTTCTATAATGGTAATAGGTTGTGGAACAGGTGCCAAAATCTACTATAGGAGGCACTGAAGGCCTTGGTACTAATTTTTCAGCTTGAATAAGGATGTTTTCAGCCCTAATGGCAATATCATAGGATTTTGGGAGAGTGTCTCCTCCCATAGACTGAATCATAGTTTAAATATCACTGTTTAAAGCTATAAGATAATATAGAAATGCATGATCAACTTGAGGCTTAACACTAGCTAGAATTCTTTCCCAAGTTCTTGTAAATCGGATGTTGAAACTAGCCATAAATTCATGGGGAGATCTTTTGATTGTAGATAGTTATTCTATGAGAGATAAATGATCAGAATGATCTTGAAATTGCTTAAGTAATTTATCTCCTAACTCATCCCAAGTTCTTATACTCCCAATTTCTAAGGTTCTGTACCATTACAAATTTTGTGCTTTAAATGATGCAACTAAAATTCTTAAGGCTACATCTTCATGAGTTATATTATGGACAACACAAAGGGCTGCAACATATTTAATGTGCTTGGTAGGAGTAATCTGATTTTCACCAATAAATGAAGGTAAAATTTTCAAGGCAGCAACATGTATATCATGATAAACTTGAATTACTAAAGGGTTTCCATTAGTAAAAGTCACAAAATTTCTAGGTGGTTGAATAGCCATTGGAATAATTGGGATTTGAACAACAAGATTAATATGTGCTGAAGGAATATTAGGAGGAGGGTTTCCCAAACTAGACCTATTATAAGGTAAGGTATTTCCAACTCTTCTTCTTCTAGAAGAATTCAAAGGTAAAGAAATAAACTCATCATGAATTCCTCTTACCGATGATCTTATAGTCACTTTAGGCATGGAACATGTTGTAAAATTGGTCTAAAATCAACCTTACGGAGTCACCAAATAAATATTTTGATCTTTAGAATAAATTGGTTCAGCTTGCTTCTCCAAAAGTGACTTTCTTTCACTGTAAATTGATGTAATTTTTGTAATCCATCAAATCTAATCCATGTCCCACTGTGCATGCCAAAAATTTTTATCTCTTGAAAGTGCACCATGGTTGAGAGATGACAACAGGGTTTTAAGCTTTCTTTGAATCTCTCACTTTCATAGATACAATGGAAACACCTCAAGTCTGTGGGTATACCTATTATTGAGGTGAGTCTATGGTATCAAGGCTGGTTCCTTTTTTATATATCCTAAACTAATTTTTTGGGGTTTTGAGGGTAAAAAGATGACTGTAATTGAAATTAAATGGGTGATACACCAAAATTGTTGAGGGTTTTGTCAGAGTATATGCGCAATAAAATTGAGAATGAATTTTTATATGCACAAACCAATGGTTTCCAATAGAATACTAAGGAAAAACACTTTATGTATTGAGGGAATAAATCACAACAACACAATAAGATAAACATGCACATTAATACTATGAAGAAATTACCAGATTTGTAGCAAGGTGAGATGATTAATCATGGAATTGGAATTCACAATAATTAATAAAGAGATAAAAACCACTGTAAATAATTGGAAACACATAAATCAATTCTCATTCGGGGAAAACTGGCATAAAATTACTTCAGCACTCCTATGTCCAAAAAGACCTCATATGTGCCTTGCAATTGCATACAATATATACCAAGATTATTCACCAAACCCATCCTAAAAATAAGCTAAAATTTTTACTCACCCATGCATGCTAATTTTAACCCTTTATCATCAATAAATAAAGGGAATAAAAATAGACATCCTGATTACAATGAGGCATTAATAACCATGGTTGGTTTCAAAAAGTTGATCGATCTATTTTTAATAAAACATGGATGAATACTAAATGCTCATGGATAGAATACTTTTGCTAAATATGATATCAAGAAACCACCACCCTTTTATTTATATTTGATTATTAGAGATCATTTAGTTCATAATTGTATGGTTGATTATGGTTCAAGTAGCAAGACAAGATAATGTGAAAAGCAATTGTAGAAAAATTTGGCCTGTAGTTTGAACCTACGAGAAAAGTTTGTTTAGCTAGACGAAACAATAAATAACATAGTTGGCATCATAAAAATTTGGAGGTAACTTTACATGTTTTTCCAAATGTTACTATCTTACAAGATGTTACTCTTATAGATTTTACTCCATACTTTTCCTTATGCTTATCAAGAGATTTTATAGAAAATATAGGAGGTTCTCTTTCTCCATATAGGTCAATTTACTTCTTTACTACAATATATAGAACTAAAGCTACCATAAATTCAGAGTCTTTGGCTAGATTTCATATTGAGCCTTATGTTTAAAATAATGCAGCAAATTATGTAACTATAGATCAATTTGATTTTGATGTTACAAAACGTGCTTTTTCACTAGATGGTGTTTCTAGTCATTTTATGGATGAAAAAACTCAAGAAGAACATGTTTATGATCCTTTTAAAGAAGTAGAAGAAGATTTGTTTGCCATTTATTACTTACATGAAGAAAATGTGCATATTCCCTTGCTATCCAAGGAAGAAAAAATAACAGAAGGGATATGGAAGCTTCATTTCGATGTAGCCAAAAATAAGAAAGGAGAAGGTGCAGGTTTGATGCTCACTTCCCCTAAAAATGAAAGGTATTTTTCAGCTATAACTCCGTAATTTTCATGCACTTGTAATGTAGCTTAATACGAAGCATTAATTTATGGCTTACACTTGGCCAGAAAGAGAGGTATCAACACTTTGCAAGTTTTTTGTGATTTAGAGTTAGTTATTAATCAAGTGAAAAACTTTAATGTGTGTAAGAATTCATTGCTTAAATCTTTCAAACATAGAGTTTCAGACTTAATGGAGTATTTTGATGTTATTAACATGTAATCTATTTCAAAATTTGAGAATAAACATGAAGCAGTTGGTGCTAGCTTTGAGGTGCTAGAACATATCGAAAAAACAAAAAGTACAACCATATATAAAGCTGATTATCACACCTTCAATACTTGATAACGAAGAAAATTGGTGAATTTTTGAAGATGATGAACAAATCTATATATTTCTGTAGTAAGAAGTTGAATTTGTAGAAGTAAATCATGAAATGATGCAACATTTCTATGGTGACCATATTTTTCAGTTAAAGGCAAATACGTTGCCTCAAGGACTGGTCACACTAGTATATATTTTTAGTTCTGACGATCAGTTAAGAAAGGATAAAGAAAATATTTCAACTCACACAGATAACTACGAAGAGATCTTGGGGGATGATGAAAAGAAACTATTTATCAGAAAGGTATATTCCTCATCTTAAAAACAATCATTTATAAATTTAGTTAAGCCATTAACAATAATTTGTTCCAGATTTTTCACCATTAGTTAAGCTATTAACAATGATGTTAAAGAAAGATAAGACCTTCTCTTGGAACAACAAAGGAAGAATAGGATTTGAGGTCCTCAAGTTAGATATTTCATAAGCTCCTACTCTTGCAAATTCAAAATTTAAGAAGGATTTCACAATGTAAGCACTTACAAGAGCTGAAACCATTTCAACTATATTAACTCAGGTTAATGACGAAAACACTGAGTAGCCAATTGCTTTCTTTGGGCAAGTTTTCATGAATACGAGATAAGGTACACTTTTCTTGAAAAAAAAAACTTTTAGTAGTAAGATGATTAAAAAAATCAAGTACATGATTTAAAATAATATGATACATGTCTTAGTCTCTCATCCAAGTGTTAAAGCATTCGTTTTTAACAAAGATCTGGATAAGAAGAGAGTAGGCTAGATTACAAAGGCTGTAGAGTATGATGTTGAAATCTATGTTACAAAAAATGTTTGAGGAAAACAAAGACCATCCAACCTCACATTGAACCTCTCATGAAGAAGAAGCTGAAAGATATCATAGAGGAAAACATTATTTTTCCAATCAAGAAATCAAGTTGGGTTGCAAAACTGGTACCATTCAAGAAGAAAAAAGAGAAATAAGGTTATGTGTGGAGTTTTGGGACTTGAATGGGGCATCTATCAAGGAATTTTATCCACTTCCATCAATGGACCAAATCTTGTAGGTAGAAATAGGGTCAAAAAGATTCTCTTTCCTATATGGCTACTCCGGCTACAATCAAATCATGGTGAAAGAGGAAGACTAATTCAAAACAAATTTCACCACCAAATGGAGAACTTATGCCTATATGAAAATTCCATTTAGGTTTTCAAATGCTCGAGAAAATTTTAACGAGAAATGGACATGACATTCAAGGGGTTGATAAACAAGACATTTCTTGTGTATTTAGATGACATCATTGTCTTTTCTAAGAATGTGGAAATTCACCTCTTTCACCTTAGGTAATTCTTCCAAAGATTCAAGAGATTAAGAGTGTCCTTTAATCCCAAAAAATGTATATTCCTAGTGCACAAAGGAAAGATCTTAGGTCATATTATGTCTAAGGAGGGATTGACAATTGATCCAAAATTGTTGAAACAATTCAAGCATTGCCATTGCAAAGTCATAAGAAGGCTCTCTAGAGATTCTTAGGAAGAATCAACTTTGTCCAAAGGTTTGTGCCATATTTTTCCACTCTTGTCAAAAATTAACCATGATGTTAAAAAAGAGCATGGAATTTAAGTGGACAATGGAGGGAGAGGAAATTTTGAAGCTATAAAAGAATGCAATATATCAAGCCCAAACTCTCATTAATTTGGAATTTTCCAAATATTTCATGCTCTATGATTTCGATGTTTCAGACACCATTTCTACAATATTGGTGCAGTGAAATAAAGAGGATCCAAAAAAATGGTTACCTTCTTCAGTCAAATCTTGGATGACTAAGAAGTAAGTTATTGCTTCATTGAGAAGCATTTCCTCCAAATTATTATAAATTTGAAAATGTTCAAGCACCTAGTTTCAAAAAAAAAAGTTCAGTTATTAGTATGCCATGCGGGTGTCAAGGTATTCCTCTTGAATAAGGACTTGAACAAGAAATGGGAAGGATGGATCAAATGTGTCATGGAGTATGACATTGAAATTAAATTCACTAAATTGGTATGTCGAAATGAATTGTGTGAACAACTAGCTTTTACTCAACATGATGAGATTAATAATGAAAAGGAATATGCTAGGGTTTTACAAGATAATCAAGAAAAAGTAGATGATATGTGCATACTCCTTGTCTGATTAAGGACATAATACATTTATTACAATTAGGTATATGCCCTCCAGATATGAGAAAAGTAAAGAGGAGATATTTTAGAATCCAAATCATTCCTTATGTGTTTATCGTTAATGTTTTTTTCAAAAAGAACATCAATGGAGTCCTACTGAGGTGTATTGGAAAAGGTACTATATGAGTTTCAAAATGTAGATGTCAGAGGTCATTTTTCTCTATGGGTAATAGATATCAAAATAATGAAGTTGGGTTACTATTCACCCATAATGTTTAATGACTATATACATGGATCAAGAAATGTGAAAATGTGCATTCTTCATAGGAAAGGAGAGGCTAACAAAAATTCCATTGCATCTAGTTTTAGTTGAAAAACCATTCATGCAATGGGGATTGGACTTCATCGGGGTCATTAATTCAAATTCAAGCCAAGGCCACAAGTGGATTCTCATGGTGACAAATTGTTTCACCAAGTGGACTAGGCAGTTGCACTTAAGGAAGCAAATGAGTCTAGCATACTAGACTTCTATGAGGGGATAGTTACAAGGTTCAGTGTACCATCCACTATCATATAAGATAATTCTCTATCATTCATAGGTTCCAAGATCACATAATGGGATTTTAGGAATGAAATTTATTTCAGCACCTCAATTAATTATTACCCCAGGGTAACGAACAAGAAAATTCCACAAACAAGAATGTGTTAAAGATCATTAGGAGGAATCTAGATGAAAATAAAAGGATGTGGCATACCAATGTCAACTAATCCTTATGGGTTGATATGATAACTCCAAAGAGGTCAACAAGAAGATCTCCATACAAGTTGGTCTACGGGAAAGAAGTAGTTTTTCTCATGTATCACTAGAGTTTTCGGCATTAGAGCTCATGAAAGAGCTAGAGTTGTCATAATTTGAAGCAATGGAAGATACGTATGTGGATCTGATGGAATTGGAGGAAAAAAGAGAGCATGCAATAGCAAACCATGGAAAAATATTAAGACTTAGTCAAGAGGTCATTTTATAGGAGAGCCAAAGCGAGGAGCTATCAATAAGAGGACTTGGATATGAAATGGGATGCAGATCGTAAAAATCCGGAAGACAATCCAAGTTCGATGCCATTTGGAGTGGCCCCTATATGGACACAGGATGTAAGAGTAACAATGCATTCAAACTGTCTACTTTGAATGGAGAGAAAATTTTGATTCCAGTTAATGGAATCTATCTTAAACATTGGTACTGAAAGGAAAATTCTCACCTCGAAAGCCCAACCTTGATAGCATTCTAAGTTAAGACATTATCTTCCATGTCCTAGGAATAATGTCTTATTTGAAATCTACTTGTGTATCGATACATGCCAAGTAACCATCATTTGTTGTGTTCTTCACGGTTGGTAGAATCGAGTGTATATATTTATTTAGGAATTTTAATTCATCTATGTGCGTATACACATTGTCTTATTTTAGATTAAGTTTCAATTTCCCTAAGTGCCTTCGGGAAAGGTTTTATTTCTCCTAGTTATGTCATTGTGCAATTCAGTGTGCCTCCTAAGAGGAATTTTGTACCAAGATAAAGTTCATACTTGTGGGAAACAATTGCACACTCTAAAAGAAAACAAATGTAGAGAAACGAAAAATCAGGATTAAGGATAATTTTTACAAATTTTTCATTCTTTAAGCCCTTCAAGATCAATCATAGGTGAACTTTAAGCACCTCCACCAAATCAGAAAGCAACCTTCAATAGCATGTTGCAAGTGGAAATTTTAGAAGAAAGATATAAATGATGATTTAATAGAGTTCCTTGATGTCCTAACTCAGATAATGTCTTATTTAAATCTCTGTAGCGTATACGCATGCCAAGTAACCATCATTTGTTGTGTGCTTCACAGTTGGTAGAATCAGGTTTTGGGATAGTTTTAGAAGTTCATTTTTAGTCCTACAAATAAGGGTTAGAGAGAGGAATAGGTGAAAAACCCAAGTTTAGACAATTTTCCACTCTCACAAATTTAACTTAAATACTTTCTTATAAAAATAGAGAGTGCAAGAAACACTTTCGGGAGTGAGTTTCAGCTCTAGACTAATTACAGCTATCAGTTTTGACTTCGTGCCCAATGGACATATTAAGGATAAGGGTATAGAACATTTAAAAGGTACATGTCCTCGTGAGTCACCAAATTGTTATCCAATTTCACCCCTCAAGCCAACTTGGATGAAAGGGACCTAATAGGAGCTAGACAATGGATAAGGTACCTGGGGATGAAACTACATTACAGACAATTTTTGGGCTCTTAAGAGAACATTCAGAGAATTCTAGAGTGAAAATCACAATTGAATAATTTTTTCTTTTTTTAGGTTTTGACCCTAAGGATCAATCTGAAAGTGAGAAGTATGCTTCGAAGATCAAATTTAAGGATGGATTTTGGCCAGAAGCTCTTTCGTTTGAAATTGAGGAAATTTGAGCCCCGTGGGCCCATAACTAGTCAAAACTAGAAAAATCAAAGAAAGACCATCTTTAGCCTTAGATCCCTTTAAATGTAGTCCTAATCGAGCCTCGACATTAATAAGTTCAAAATATTAGGAGCTCCAGGGTCAAAATTTACATTTAGTCCTCATTGGAGCCACCAAATTGATGTTTTCATTTGCGAGCATCTCAACAAGATGAGTTGTAATAGGGATTGCATGAGCCAAGTTGGCTCGGGAGGAAATGTTAAAGGGCCATGTTAGCTTTGAGAGAAAAGTGGAATAGAGTCAGCTTGAATGGCGGGAATGACTAATAAACATCTTGAATCGGTCTTCGAACTCCTAATAGGAGGTGGCAATGATGATGAAGGGCCTAGCCACGGGTTGAATGAATTTGGCTAGAGGCTGATTCAATGTGATAATGGAGGCTATGAAATTAGGAATGGGATGAGCCCATTTGAATTTAAAATCATGGTGGATCGATGAAGTCTTTTAGAAATCAAGCTACATCTAAATCATATCTTATCTTAGAAATTTATACGATTGAGTGGTGAGTTGATCCTAAATATTGAACAATGCATGTGGGAATGGCTTGGTCATGGAGAGCCAATGGAATGAATGAAGGTTATATCGAAGCTGAGGCGAGCTGAGTGAGTAAAAATCAGATCGAGGAGCAAACTGTGGGGTGGTTAATATTGAACAGAGTTTAGGCGGAGCATCCGAAGATTTCTAATGTGTTTTGATTTGGATGTGAAAACATGAAAATAAAGAAAATGGAATTTCTACGAAATTTAGATACAAATCTTCGAGCTACCCTTCGAGTCAATGATGAGCTGATTTTTTTACTTCACAGGTGAGTTTTGGAGGTCGGGGAATTGATTTCGCAACTTGGAAGGAGATAATGTCGGAAGTGTCGAGATCGCAATGTCAAAAAGCCGAGGAACCGAAGTTTGAAATAAGGGGTATGTGGAAATCAAACGGTGGTTTTAGGGTTAAATGGAGTCGATCATGGGGTGGTCTTCATAGTTGAGTTGAGTTAAACATGGATCTTGTCCGAAGCTTTGGGGCTGAATGCCCAAAAGTATGGAACTCCCACCAAAGGAAAAATTCAAACTTGCAAGAGTGTTTTGTGCTTGGTAGTGAGCATGTGAGGTGAGTTCCACTGAGCCTTGAGATCTACATTCACATTCATAGAGCTCAATGGGTGGAGATGTAGAGCCATGATGTCCTTCCACACTAAAATTTGAATATCATTTGCATCCTTTAACAAAATTTCATAAAACTATACTTGATGGAAAGTTATGTTTAAGCTCTTAGGCATGGAGTGGTCTAAGCCATCGGGCACTCCTTTTGATAAGAAGATTAGAAGATTCATCTGGATTTTGCTAAATTAACTAACATTTGGAAAGGAAAATTTGAGGTTTCTATGGAAAAAATCATGATGAATTTTAAGGATCTAGGAGCTATACCAGGGTACAATTAGAGATAATTTATTCTCAAATAAGGCAATTCCATTAATTAGGGATGGATTTTGTAGATCTTCAAGCACTCAGCACAAGATAAATAATGATTTTTTATGGGTAATACGGTAACTTCAGATTTATGTTTTATATCTCCACTCTTAAAGTTTTATGCTATAAATTGTAAGGGGGGCTCAGTAAAATGGGCTGGATATTTTTCCTTTTACCATCCCTTCTTTCTTGTCTTTGCAAAATATGTGGAGTCCAAGCCTCCCATTGAAATTGTAATGTAATATTTATGCCTTTTTTCCCCATGTAATGTTTTGTATCATATTTTGGAGAAATAAATAGATATTTAGATTATTATTAACCCTCTTTTGTGTTTATTGAGTCTTATTAGATCTCTCATTATAGTTAAGGTTATCATGCATTTTAATTTTATTGTAAGATATCAATGGATTATGTTTATTGGTGATTGGGTTTGCAATATATTTTTGATCTATGGTGTTCAACGACCATCTTCATATTTACTTGTTTCATTCCCATGCAAATGGAGATTATCCAACATTCCTTATTGGTGCATTACCTCATGTTAGAATAGATTTACTTTTTAAGCAATCCTTCTATCCATGTCTCCCTGAAATCATTAGAGTAGGATTAGATTAGTCTCTTCTATGATTTGGGCATGTGGTGTCAATATTTAGGTATAATAAGCCGAAATTTTTCTGGAAAATCCTTCTATCCATGTCTCCTTGGAAATAAATAGAGTAGGATTATATTATTCTCTTCTACAATTTGGGCGTGTGGTGTAAATATTTAGGAATGAGAAGCTAACATTTCTCTGGAGAGCCATCCCTATTGCGAATTCAAACACTTGGGGAATAGAACTATGTTGTGAAATCACACTGAATTCCCCATCAACAAATAAGAAATTGGGGTGTTGTGATTTCACATAAACCGAATCTTATAAATGATATAATACTTTGTTGATTTTTAAATTAACATAGAATATTTCTTCTAGAATCACCTCTTTGCAAATCTACAGAGATAGGAAAAGGAAGCTATCTATCCTAAGAAAGATTTTTTGAAGGAAATGATCTATTGTAACTATTCAATGATTGTAATAATGAAAATGGAAATGCATTTTCTACTGTAGTAAATAATGTGCATATAAATTTCTCAAAAAAAGAATTAAAGAAATGATGAAACCCAATTACAACCCCAACCTAGTAATTGCAGTGTTGTGGAAATCAACTTCTAGTGTGCTTCCATGTCCCCTCAAATTTTCCATCCTTTGGTGTCCACGTGAGTCCTCCCATTAAAGGGATTCTAGTGTGCTTTGTCCCCTCATTATTATTTTCCATCCTTTGGTGTCCACGTGAGTCCAGGGAGATGGGAATGTAAAGGAAGCTAGAAGAAGGTGTTGGAGCAAGTAATGGCTTACTGGGAAATATGGTGGCAATGCAAGCAGAGGAAGAACAATGCAAGTGAATAGATCTTGATTATGTAATCTCTAGCAGGATTATAACAACATAACATAACAATACATGATCAAATTCTCTAGCCTTTTGCTTCAAAAGAAGCGGTGGTTTGATAGAAGGTTGGGTGGGAAATGGTCCAGTCATTTGACAACAATGGAATGCCAAATCACAACATGAAGTGGGAGTTAAACACTTAATGAACAATTACAAGTGGAAGAGGAGTTTAATACAAAAGAGTTAAGTTTGAAATTGGCTAGTTTGATTCACAAGTGTGCACTAAAAGTGAGCTTGATTGAAGAAACACATTTCTATTTCACGTAGGAGGAAACATGGATAATTCGCATAGGAATGTCACCTTGTTAGGGTGGTGATTACAAAACCACCACCCAGGTAGGGCAGAAATTTTGTAACTAAAGGGAAAAACTAAGGTGAAATTAATGTGGGAAGTTGCAGCAAAGCAGGAAATGGCTAAGTAAGGTAAACTAGGCTACAAATAAAAGTTGTAAATAGGTTAAGTAACTCGAACACCTTTTCAAAAATACATGAATCATCATTGGGTACTTTGAACCATTTTCTAAAAATGTAGCATGTGTAAATTTTGGTGCCTACATATTGACCCCTTAGAGAAGAATTTTATACATGAAGAGGTGTAAAACATAGAGTCTGAGTATGGAGTTCCTAAAATGGGGAGTTATAAGCTATATCTAACACTCCCGTGTTTTGAAATGTCGCAATCCAAAATCCCTCTACCTAAAAGATGAAATCAAGACTCAAGTCAGATAGATATGATATCGAAAAATAAAACTAATATAAAATGATAGGAGGAATTACCATTTGTGTGAGGATAAAAGTATACTTGTGTCAATGCTCTCAGCCATGTAAAGCATACACACTCAAAATGAAATTAAAACAAAGCACATATAATGAAACCAATGATTTTAAAATTCATTTGCGCATATCCTCATTTTGATTTTGGAGCTCTGGATCATCAATCACCATTATGAGAAAGATTATAGTCAAAATGAAGAGTGCGAGACAACGTGATCATGGCCCCGTAAGTGAGATATCTAACGGTGAAGAAAAAGGTTAGTATTTTGCATTTGTTTATTTGAAACCTAAAAATGTAAAATTTTGAAACATCTACACATGGGTGGTTATTTTTGAATCTTCTTGTGTTAAAATGGTCCCAAGGAGGTGATCTAGGTGGGTCCATATTTTGTTTCATGCAAAAATGTCATTTTTTTGTCTTTTTATACTTTTTGGGTCAAAGGGGCGGGTTGTTCATTCTGGACACGACCGCCATCCTACGCAGGGTGGCGGTTACACGAATGCCACCCTAATACGAAGGTGATTAGAAAACTACCACTCAGGACATTGGGTGGCAATTTTGTAATTGTTGTGGAAGAGAGCTAATTTTACCAAATTAGACTAATTTTTTTGTATTTTAAGTTATTTTATATTTTGTTTTGAGCTTATGCATTGACACATGTTACTAACTTGCTCTTTTTCTTTGTTTGGTGAATGAAGGAGTTATACATCTATTAGAGCTGAGAGAGAGTGTGACTAGCTCCCAGGTATTTTGTATCAACTGAATCAAGGTGAGACAAATTTATTACATTGGGATGATTTATGGAGGATCACACGGGTGCCACATACTGCACCAACCAACCATATATTGTGTGACCTATTATCTTATTGGGATGCGGACTATAACACTTTCTATTTTCCTAGTTTTTGAGGAGATAGGACTATCACTCTTGAGGATGTCTACAAGATTCTTGTGTACCTGTGACTAGCATAAAATTGACCTTAGAGAGTGCAGGGAGTAGATCCAAATCAACATAGTGGGATTTCTATAATGAGGATGACGGGGCATCAGAAGGTTCCAAATAGGGTACGTAACTTTTATCTAATTCATCCTCACCTATCCCTACCCTACGCAAGTCCATTATTGGTATTCTAGCTTCTTGTTTTGTAGGACACAAGGGAAAGGAAAAACTCTTGTACTATTAGGCTCCAATCATCATGCATATACTAGCATGGGAGGATCTTTACCCAGGCTATGGATATCTTAGGGAATACATACCATGAATCTTACCTAGTGGTAGGGCTCTAGGGTAGATCACTGAGCAATCCTACCTTAGTTATGAGATGGGTTTATGAGTTGATCATCCCTTACAAGAGGGGAGCTGGTATACAAGATCTAAGGGTCATCACGGCCGTGAGATGAACAAGCCTTTAAGTTTTTATAGGGCCACATCATACCATATCTACATTGAATAAAAATGATTTTATTTTGGGGTCTTAGTAAGACATGATTGGGTTATGGGACCAGGAGGTTACCATCTTGGTTGGATGTCAGTACTACATAGTTAATGGATAGGAATATTGAGGGTGGAGGTCCAACCTGCTACAAGAGTACCCCAGCAGTTTGGGTTACCCTACAATGATGCTCTCTCAGTTGTGCTCGTTATATATCAGTGTGTCAGAGAGGCTCGTGGAGGCCCTATGGGCCTTCATGGTTGGGTAATTGTTACACCCAATGTATTTATCACTTTGAAGGTCATCCTAGTCCCTACAGTACCACTAACCATGATACAGATCGAGGTCACACCAGATCATAGTGAGGAGGAGCAGGAGGAAGATGCTTAAACATAGACAGAGAACGAGGGTTATACCAACAAGGAAAGTGGGGATGAGGAACATGATGAAGTGAAGGATAGTGATACAGAGTGGTGGGGCACTCAGGATATATTCATGGCCGAGAGATTGGAGGTGGAGGTGGAGAAGGTGACCCTTTTTTTTAGGATCCACTTTCTCCTAAGAGGGGTGGGGATGAGGAGTTTTGATTGGAAAACATGTTTCCCAATGAGAGGGGGAGGCACGGGAGGTGCTTGCAGGAGCAGTAACACCACCACCACCAGTACCTGCACCACCTGATCCTTCGTGGATGCCAGGAGATCTGAGTATATAGATATTGTTTTGTTGATTCTATTACTTAGAACTTTTTTGATCTATGCATTATTCTTCTTTTTTATTTTTTAAAATTTTTAATAACTTGCTATTGTTTTCTTTGTTTTGTATCCACTGTTTTGTGTTGGCGAGATCTTATTCATAGGATCTGTGTCGATACCTTGTTGATCACAATGGGGAAGAAACGTACCTAGTTTATGGAGGACATAGGATAGCCATTACATGTTGGATAAAACACCTACATGTAATCATGTCTCTTTGGAAGGTCGTCGATCTCTTGTGATGCGCCAAAATTAGGAGGAACTTGAAAAGGTCATAACTTGTGCTCCAGTGTCCATTTGAGTCCATTTTGTTTTAAACCACCTGTTTCAATGAGACAAATGCACCGGTCAACAATCCCTTCGAGTTGGAGCATGTATTGGCACATTTTAAGCCTAAAATCTGCCATGTTGAGGCAAAAAATTAGGATTTAAGTTGCAGTTCAATTTTTTCCTATTTGAGGGCTTTATTTAATTTTAGTCTCTTAGTTGCATTATGAGTTGGAAATTTGGCAATTCATCTAATTTAGGTATGTAGAAGATGCATGGAAATTTTTGTGCATGTACGAATAAGAATCTAAAATTACTAAGAATGGCAGGTTCTAATAAACTACTAAAAATAGTAATTTCTGCCCATCTAGGTAGATTTAGTCAAAGTTAGTTACAATTTGCTTGGAAAATCATGTTGGGAGTTGTTTTCGTATTTAGGAAACATTTTAATTCATGATTCAATAATGAAGAAGGATATTGATAATGTACCCAAATTCTAAATAAACTCAATATACTGCTAATAATATGAAGTCCAAAAGAAAATAGATGTCCTTATTCATTCTTGAATCATGAATTACAATGTTTCCTAAATAGGAAAATAAACTCCCAAATTGAGTTGTGAAGGAAACTCTAAATAACTTTGACTAAGTCTACTCTTGGTGGAGGAAAATACTATTTTTAGCAGTTTACTAGAACCTACTATTCTTAGTACGTTCGCATTCTTATTCATACGTTCACAGAAATTTCCACTCATCTTCTACATGCCTAAATTAGAGGAATTGAAAACTTTCCAACTCATAATGCAACTAAGAGATAAAAGTTAACTAAAGCCCTAAAATAGGAAAAAAGCTTGAATTAAAACTTAAGTCCTAATTTTTGTCCTCAAGATGGCAGATTTTGGGCCCGAAACATGCTCTAGTTGGTAGGATTGGTTGACCGGTGCATTCGTCTCATCAAAATAGGTGGTTTAAAAAAATGGACTCAAACGGACACCTGAGCACAAGTTATTACCATTTCAAGTTCCTACTAATTTGGGTGCCTCACATGTGGGTATTGGTGTTGTCCTAAGTCAAGGTGAAAAGCCAATAGATTTCTTTAGAGAGAAACTGAATGAGGTAAGAAATAACTACTCTACTTATATTATGGGGTTTTATGCAATTGTACAAGCATTGAGGAACTAAAGGCATTACTTAGTGCCTAAGGAGTTTGTGTTATTTATAGACCACATAGCCCTAAATTATGTGAATACACAAAAGAAGTTAAATAGTAGGCATGAAAAGTGGGTATCATTTTTTCAAGGTTATATACCTTTTCACTAAATCATAAATCAGGAAAAAAAAATCAAGTTGCATATGCATTGAGTAGGCATGTGACTTTGTTTACCAATATGGGAAATGAGGTGGTGGGTTTTGAGGCAATAAAGGGTTTGTATTCTTCTGATTTTGATTTCAAGAATATTATTGAATGGTTAATTCGTCTATTGTCAGATGATGCAAGAGATGTATATGATGAGTACATTTTATAGGATGGATATATATTCAAGGGAGGGAAACTATGTATTCCAGTTGGGTCTATGAGAGAGAATATAGTGAAAGAGATGCATAACGGAGGAATGGCTAGGCATTTTTGTAAATATAAGACGATAGCCTTGGTAGAAGAGAAATACTATTGGCCAAAGCTAAAAAGAGATGTGGTAGGATATGTGGAGAGGTTTTGAATTTTTCAAGTCTCGAAAGGACATGCACATAATACATTGTTGTGTATGTTGTTGCATGTTCCTAAAGGGTCATGGAAAGATCTGAGTATGGATTTTGTTTTGGGATTACCAAAAACACAACATGGTAATGACTCAATTTTTGTAGTTATTGATAGGTTTTCTAAGATGGTTTATTTATTTCCTGTAAGAAAACAAGTGATGCGACAGGAGTAGCAAATTTGTTTTCTAGAGAATTTTTTCATTTGCATGGTGTTCCAAAAAGCATTACTTCAAATAGGGACATAAGGTTCTTAAGTCACATATGGAGGAATTTATTAAATAATTCGGAACTAAACTATAGTTCAGAATAGTTCCTATCATCCTCAGACCGATGGGAAAACATAGGTGGTAAATAGGAGTTGGGGAAACTTGTTAAGGTGCATAGTTGTGGAAAAGCCAAAACAATGGGACTTAGCATTACCATAAGACGAGTTTGCATAAAATAGTTCAATAAATAGATCCATAGGAAAGTATCCATTTTCAATTATGTATGGTAGTAATCTAAGAGGGGTGTTATATTTTGGTACATCTATTAGTTGATGGCAGAGTCAGTGATGATGCAAAAGCATTTGGCAAACATATACAACAATTGCAGGAAGAAGCACAAAAGAAGCTGGAGAATAGTAATGATGAGTATAAGGAAATAAAAGATGTGCACATAAGGAGAAAGGTATTTAAAGTTGGTGAGTTGGTTATGGTATACCTGAGGAAGGAAAGGTTTCCAAAAATAACCTATAAGAAGTTGAAGTACAAGAAGATTGGTCCTTTCAAAATCATGAAAAAAATAAATTATAATTCTTATGAGGTAGAATTGCCATGGAATTTTGATATTTCTCTAGTGTTTAATGTTTCAAACTTGTATTATTTTCATGGGGATGATGCATAAGGGGATGTTATTGAAGAATTAGTAGATTGGAGTTAGCAGGTTCCGATGAAGAAGAAAGAAGAAGTGGATCAGATTCTAGATATAAAAATAGTGAACACGCAACATGGGAAATACAACAAATATTTGGTACATTGGAAAGGATAGGAACAAGAGGAAAATACTTGGGTCATAGAGTGGGAGATTCAAAAGTTTGATGCAGATATATGGAAGCATTTTGAAGAAGACAACTTGCAAGAGCTACGTTTTTTTAAGGCAGGGGAGAATGATGTGACAGAAGCAGCAGGAACTTTAAAAGGCCATAACTTGTGCTCTGGGTGTCCATTTGAGTCCAGTTTTTTAAAACCACCTGTTTTGATGAGATGAACGTACAAGTAAACCAAAATTTCCAATTGGAGTATTTTTTGCTACATTCTTTGGCCCAAAATCTGCCATCTTGAGGTTGGAAATTATGATTTAAGTTGTAGTTAAATTTTTTCCTATTTTAGGGCTTTATTTAATTTTAGTCTCTTAGTTGCATTATGAGTTGGAAAGTTGTCAATTCCTCTAATTTAGGAATGGATAAGATGCATGAAAATTTATGTGCTCACATGAATAAGCATGTGAACTTACTAAGAATAGTAAGTTTTATTAAACTACTAAAAATAGTAATTTCCGCCACCTAGAGTAGATTTAGTCAAAGTTAGAGTTTTCTTGGAAAATTGAGTTGGGAGTTTTTTCCTATTTAGGAAATATTTTAATTCATGATTCAATAATTAATAAGGAGATCTATTTTCTTTTCGAGTTCATATTATTTGCATTATAGTGAGTTTTTTAGAATTTGGCTACATTATTTTGACTTCGCAGAGCAAACCGATTGTTGTGTATGATATGACAGAGAGAATGGAAAGACGTAGTCACTCCCGTAGTGAGGTCATGACTAGTGGAATATAACATAGACCCTCTCACTACTCAGCTCATTCACCACATAGGAGAAACAACAAGAGTCCTAGCCACAACCACACACCATCTCAGGGTTCCCATAGCAAGGGATAAGCCATTGAACCCTTATTACTTTGATGCCATTTTGTGAGGCATATATATGATGTTGTTTTTTAATTTTTGTGCTCATTATGAGTTTCTTGACTACACCTATCATGTGATGGCATTGTACATAGAGTTGATTCACTATGATATATATAGATATCTCTTTTTGATTCGGCAATCGTTTGCATGAGAGTTGACTTCATTTATGGTTTACTTTACATATGTACTCCTAGATGGTTATAATATCTGATTTAATATGATTTTCACAATTCATTTAGTGGATGATGATATGCTAACAAAATGATCTTCATTTTATTGTTGTTTTTTATATGATGCTAACACCTAAATAATGTAATGTTGAAAATCTGGTTTTTCAAGCAATATTAAGTATTTCTTGTCTTGTTGGAAAACTATGATGAATGATTTTATGCTAAAATGAACTCACTCAACTTCTAGTCCAATGCAACTAGTAATATGTGGGGATCATCCTTGCAAGTTGGGAGGGACGTGATTTGTATGATTTCAATAGATGGAAATGGTGAGAGAAAGATAATATTTGGACATAAATCCAATTGGAACCATACAACTTAACTCTACAAATACTTTACTACATAGTCTAGAATGTGCTTTTATTACAATTTTATCTAGACTTAGACCCGTGGATGGCCTCCTGATTAACAAAATCTGGTTTTATGGTTTTAACTCTTTTGGAACATACACATCTAACCCATATTTCTGGAATTTAATATTTTAAAGCACTTTTTATTAAACAACTTATTCACTTATTTGAAGAGAGCCTCTATACCTTTCCCAATGCTACCAATAAGAAGCATGGGCTCATCATTAAAGACAAGGCATAGGTGAGTAAGGGCACTTCCTCATTTCCCACCTCATGCTGCTAGTAAGAAGCATGGGCTCATCATCGAAGGATGGTGGGGAGAGGAAGTGTATTTTTATTTGTAAATTAAATATTTTTGTATTTATTTGATTCGAATTATAGATTTTTTATTTTATTTTTAACTTTGAGTTGTGGTTTTGGGAGGGAGAGCCTTCCTCAGGCTCCACCCCACGTAACTAGTAAGATGCGAGGTCTCATCATTGAAAGCTGAGATAGGGAGGAAGTTATCCGGGTAAAAATGTTTAGAATGATTTTGATACCAATAAGGTTTTATGGGAAAGATGTCACATCAAGAAGCTTCTAGAACATACTATGTGAAAAGACACCTATGCTGGAAGAAAACTATGGGTAGAACCAAGTACGCAAACCTCGGTAGGATTAGTGTAAAAGTTCTGTCTTATATTTTTGAATTGATGAAATGATTAATTTTTTTGATGATAATATTACAGACATTTGAATAAATGTGATTGAATGCTTTGCTAATATTTTTAGAATTTTTTAAAAATTACTTAAAAAATAAGTTCCTTGATTAGAAACTCACAAAATAAACTATCAAATTAAAATACAATGCGGATGAAGTAGTATACACATGGATATGCCAGATGGATTATGCGTAGTAGTATTTTAATTGCACAAAATTGATGGATTTTCCAAATTCTTCACCCTCTAGAGTACACACGCAATATGCCCATTTATTGTAGTCCTCCATCAATCAATATGGGCCCAACCACTTGGGCTTGAATTTTCACCCTTCACTAAGAGTTTCTTGACTATCCAGATGTCAAGTCTCAATACCAGATCACCAACATCTATTTCACACTTGTATACCTTGTTATTTTACTTCTGGAACATCCAGTTAGCATAAGCTCTATGGTGCACCTCAACTCTGAGCCAAGCTTCATCGAGGGTTTCTAGCTCAACGAGTCATGCTTCATGATATCCTTCTTCTCCTAAGATTCCTTGTAATGATATTTAGAGACTGGGTATCTCAACCTCGAGCGGTAAAACTACTTCCGAACCGAATACTAAATAATATGGGGTTGCCCCCATCAACGTTATTACTGACTTTCTATAGGCCCACAAATCTGACAACATATTTAAATACCAATTGCACTATTTTTTAGGAGGATGGACTATAGTGTCTTATTAGTTGCCTCAGCCTCTCCATTAGCCTTAGGGTAGTACAAAGAGGCTATGTGATGATTTATCTTTAATGTTTTCACAACTCATGCACCTATTCATTTTTAAATGATGTGCCATTATTGGAGATAATGACATATGGGACCTTGAACCTACAAATGATTTAGTTCAAGATTAATTTGGCAATTAGAGACCCCAGAATGGTGGTAAAAGGAACAAACTCAACCAACTTCATAAAATATTATGTGGATGTGATTATTAAATTTTTTCCATCTATAGATGAGGGAGAGAATTTCCCTATTAAATATAAACCCACGTGGAAAAGGGCTAAGGTGTTGCAATTGGTTATAGAGCTTGGGAAGGAATGTGAATCTCGTGAGAGAATTCTTGGCACTTATGAAACATGCATATGTTTTCCACTAGATAATGATCAAGGGTGGGTAATAAATATCCCATCCATTGTATCTTCCTAGCGGTTGCATGTCATCCAAAATTCACACCACAGACCCCATTGTGGGCCTTATAGAGTATCTTTTCATATTCTTCATCATCGACACACCTTAACATAATTCCGTCAAAATATCTATGATAGAATAATTGTTTTATAATTATTTACTTGGCAGATATGACGCGTAGTCATCTTCTTTTCTGCAAAGTTAATCCCTAAGGGTATGCGTGGTCAATAATAAAATTGAGAATGTA
This sequence comes from Taxus wallichiana var. yunnanensis, assembly GCA_018340775.1. Classification (NCBI taxonomy): domain Eukaryota; kingdom Viridiplantae; phylum Streptophyta; class Pinopsida; order Cupressales; family Taxaceae; genus Taxus; species Taxus wallichiana. Next base: position 816,607,003 of record CM031237.1, read on the forward strand.
TGAATACTATTAACACATAGAAATGGGAGGTTTGATTTCTACATAGTATATGTACTCATCAGAAAAAATCAAATCTAGTAACTCTCTACCATCTAACAGATAGTTTTCTAACCAATCGACAATGATTTGTTATTTAATGGACTTTTGGTTGACACAAGTTAGCTCAAATTCTACCATTAAGGTTATGACACGTTTATCTTTCTTGCACAAGGAACCTTATGTTATGAATGCTTGAAGACAATCCATTTTGACAATGACCTGCGATTCTTGGTTAACAATGTAATGCCTTAACCATTTTGTTGCGATTACTATAGTGAGGCATTCCTTTTTCCTATGTATAGCACGTCTTCTAGTCTAGCAACATATTCCTATTGAAGTAAATTACATGTTCACGCTTGTCATCTTGTTCATGTGATAACATGTAGGGTAATGACATGTCTGTTTGCTAAGAAAATAAAATGAGGGAATGATCTAATTTGGGAGGCATCATCTTGGGAGGTGAAAAAGGAATCATTTAACTAATTCAAATGCCTCATGACACTCATCAATCGAGACGTTACAACAATCATTATTTAACAAATTATTTATAAGATGAATAACGTATGTTGAATCAGGTATGAACCTATAGATTTTACCAAGCTTTCCAAAGAAGGACCTAATTATCGACTCATTTGATGGTGTGGTAATTTCTAGAACTTGTTGGATTTTTTCCGAACCACATCAATCCCTCGTGAAGAGATGATGTAACCAAGAAACTTCCCATCCGTCACGTAAAATACACATTTTTCTAGATTCAATGTAATAAATTATTCGATGAGGCTCAAGAGGATAATTTGAATAGCCTAGAGTTGATCACATCACTTCTTGGCCTTGGATAGAACATTGGAAACATAAGATTCCAAAATATAGTGAATAAGATCATGGAATGTGTAAGTCATTTCCCCTTGCTAGGTAGCACCGAGAGTTCTTAAGACTAAAAGGAATGAACACATAGCAATATAGATACTATTGATGATGTAATCACAACACCCCTGAATGTCTATAACTCGATGGGTTGAAACTATCAGTTTTATTTCATAACATGGAGCTTTTCCCAAAGTGTGGGACTTTGCAAATCGGTAGATCTCTCCGGATGAAGGTTGGTTCCTATTCCTTTGTTCAGGTGCACACATACAATTTGCAGAGGATCTACTCTAAAACCTACTCTAACTTGCAAAGGAGACAAGCAGATGCAATAAATTAAACCTAATCCAAAAGAGGTGGTGCACCAAAGGAATGTTGAACACTTGCTTTACCATTAAACACAAACCATAAAATTTCTACAACCACCATGCATAAATAACTAGGATTGTAATGAGAGATCAGTAGACAACAATGAACATAAGAGAGGGTTGAAAATCATCCACAAACATGTATTATTGCTACAAAAGTTTTGATATAGTACATTACAATGGAAAAGATGCACAAAATTCTGCTACAATTTGAAATGGGAGGTTTGAAATGCACAAATTCTCTTGTAGGCAAGAGAATAAGGGAGGGTATAAAGAAAAACTTTCCAACCTTTAGAAAATTTCCCCTCCTTACAATATATAGAATAATGATAGAAGGAGATGAGAAGAAACCCGAAATCCATCCTCAACCACCCAAGAAATGCATTGAATTCACCTACAACAATGATGGGTTCCATGAAAAGACCATGCCTCCATGTATTGTTCCTTGTTGGGCAAGAAAGGAAGCCCATACTTCATTAATGGTGGTAGGTGAGAAACCTTGAAACCCTAAAAATGGAAAACTATATTTTTTTATTTTTAAGAACTTAGTCCCACTAATTTAAAGATATCCTCTCTTGTAGACGTTGAGAGATTTCCAAAAATTCCTCTCTTGCTCTAATCTGAACTCCCAGTCAAAATTTATGGCCATCTGAAGGTCGAGGTGCACACTATGAAAAAGGCCTAGAGCTCTGAAAGTCCGAAAAGCATGCAACCTCCAAAATCTCGAAATTCACACTTTGGACATTTTCATTTTGGAGAAAAACATTGTTCATCCGCCAAATTTCTTGAGATTTCTCAAAGTCCAAAACTTGAAAGTCTAAAATTTCAGACTTTCAGACTTCAGGCTTTCAGAACTTGAGGGGTGATTTTCGGGTTTTGGGGCTTGAGACTTCGAAACTCCAAAGTCTGAAACCCCGAAAGTCTAAAATTTTGAGCTTTCAGAGTTTCAGGTTTTGGAACTTTTCCACTCCTTTTCTGGCATGATTTTCAAGGTCTCCAAAACCCCAAAAGTCCAAAATTTCTAAATTTCAGACTTCAGAGATTTAGAACATTTTGTGTGATTTCATAACTTTGTCTTGAGAGTTCCGAAACTTTGGACTTCCGGAGTTTGGAATTTCAAAAATTTGAGCTTCATTTTCAGCATTGCACATGAGAATTTCTGAAACCTAAAAGCCCAAATGTCTGAAATTTTAGACTTTTTTTACTCTTTCCTCCATGTTTTCCCGAAGTTCCAAAAATGCAAAAAAACAAAAACTTCTAGTCTTTTCTCAAATTTTCTCCTCCTGAGCTCTAATCTTCTTCGACATTGCCATTGACCATTGATTTTTGACCTTTCATTTCCATCATGAATTTGTCTACAACTTGAATTTTGAAAATGAATGTGAATTGCACAACTGAGCCATCTTCCCATTGCTCATGTGTAAGGTCATGTTTGATCAATTTTTCCCGAGGGAAAAATTGGATAACAGGTACCCCAGAGACTAATTAAAGTGGTTTTTTTCTGATCCTCCTATGAGATCCTAATTTTATTGTAACTTGAGAAACCATCCATGAGTGAAAACAACTTGTATCTGGATGTTGTATTCATAATGACATTGATGGAAGGTAATGGAAAATCATCCTTGGGACACACTTTGTTTATGTCCCGTAAATCAATGCATATCTCTATTTTCCCATTCTTCTTGGGAACGTGGACTATGCTTGATACTCACATTGAGTAATCTACGGGTTTTAGGAATCCTACCTATAAGAGCTTCATAATCTCTTCCTTGACCATCAAATTCACTTTAAGTTTCATAGGTCTGTATTTTTGTTTGATGAGCTTGGTATCAAATTTTGTCACAAGGTTGTGAACTACAACATGAGAAGAAATTCTCATCTTTTGTTTATAACTAAACGTGAAATCTTTTGAATGTTTCTAAGAACCTTTGTGTGTATTCCTACCTCTTCGAGAGTTAGTGATGAACCTAATTTCAAAATATTTTTATCCTCCTCGGTCCCGATGTTAACTTCAATCATCCACTCAATCAAAGAGGCATTTCCCTCTTAAAACTTAGGCGGGGCCAGAGTTAGTTCTCATTATCCTTCTTCCTTTACTTTGTATATATCAATTCCATACGATGACGAAGGATCCATCATGTGATCTCGAAAGTTGGAGGAAGAGTGAGGTAGGAGAGAAAAACCCCTCTTATGATGTGTGGGATGAAGATAAGCATATGTATTAAGCTAATTTTAGTATATATTTATCATTCTCTACATAATATAAAGTGGCAAGATCATTTTTAGTCTCATGTATGAAAAGATTGGATTAGTAGGCATTTTTCAAACTAGGGGTTCTGTTCAGATTGAAATAGTGAAATTGGTTTTTCTGAAATCACCGCTTGGAAAAAAATGAGAAGTGAAAGTAGCCATAGAATCAGCTAAAAGTTTTTGTTTGCGTTGGATAGCTTAAATGGATATGAAATTATAATCCCAGCTCAAGTTAAGCATGACTATCTTATAGAGTTGTAGGTGTTCCGCTCTAGTCTCATAAAGTTTTGAAACTTTGTTGGTGACTAGTTGGGAATCACCCAAAACTCTAATATTGGAAGCACCAATCCTCTTTTCTATAATTATACCAAGAAGAGGTGCCTTGTATTGATAACTATTGTTAGTGCATTTAAAATTGAGCTTAAAGGAAAAAGGAATAACCTTCCCTTTGGGGAAAGTGAGGATTTCACCTGCCCCAACACCAAAATGAAATTTTTCTTCGTCATAGCTAAGCATGTAGAAATTTCTAGGGAATATTGATGTTTGATCATTTATAGTTTCTTCTTCCTCCACTTGCAAGACCTCGACCATGTAAATCTCGTCGGATGGAAAAGAGCCAATTCTAAGAGCATGTCCTATGCCTAAGGAGTCAAAAGGAAGGAGAAAGGTTAAATCATTCTCCAATAAATCGACAATATTAGATGTGGTTTCCATTAAAACTGTCTCCACAACATCAATTTCATCTTTGATTGTAGGAATCCCGTCGATTAAGCTAGTAGTTTCTAATTTTTTTGTGGGAATCAATTTTGTCTCTTTAGGATAACTTGTAGGTTTGTTCAATTGGTTTAAGGGGAGTTCAAAATTAGTATCAACCCCAAGCTTCATCTTTAGGCTAGATAGGTGAATTTCAAAAGGATTTGGGTCACCCTGTGCAATAAAGAATTTCCCAAATGTATGAATCTAACTTCTTGAAACATTGTAGAAGGGATGGCCTTCATGCGATGTGTATCCAAGGAAATATATTATAGTTGGTTTCCCAGTCTATAATATAAAACTATTTAAAAACATTCTTCAGCCCTATGGTAACTGGTAGCACTATGGTTCCAATGGATGTTATTTTGAGACTTTCATAACCTATCAACGTATTTCTGGTTCAGGAGAATAGTCGGTTTCCCCGTAGACTAAATTTTGGAGGAATGAGAAGGGAAAATATTCACAGCTGCCCCATTGTCAATCATTACATACTTGATATAATTATTATAATTCCAAACCTATATATAAAATGTCAGTCACCTCTTTGTACCAGTTCAGCCTCAGTGGGCATTTTATTGATGTAAAAATGAATGGACATATCTTTCAGTCTACCAAGAAGGATAGAAGTCAAATTCTATGTGGTTAACTTGTGCCTCCGATTGAGGGTAACATTAATAAAATGACCAAGACCCAACGCTTCTAACAAAGTGGCTCAATGATTAGGGGAGTTCTTGAAAAAGTCCAAGAAAGATATGTGAGAAAATGTCTTGGTTAAGTCTATAATTAAATCGTATGCCCCTAACAGCCTCGGAAGTACTAGAGTCTCTTATGAGATAGATGGGTAGATGTGAATAGGTTGTGTTGAGTAATCACAAGTTCTTTTGATTTCATTAATTTGAGGTTTGGTGTCTAATTCAACTAGACCCACAATTTTAGTTTGTTTTCACCATCAAATGAAGGAGCTACCAATGGGTTTTACAAATTCAAAGATTCATGATCATTATTTCCCACTGGGTTACCTTTGTTTGTGTTGTTAGGGTCTAACATACCATTATTAGGATGCATTGGAGGGGATCATTAGAGATCTTGAATGGTGTGTTTTGAGGGGATATAGGCCACATGCAAGTGTTCTATGTTGGCGCCGTAGGATTTTCTAAAAATATCTTGACATAAAGTTTCCTTTAGTCCTATGGTAGGATTTTAGGAACTTGTTACAGTCACGACATGTTCTAGCATCATTCCCTTAGACCCTATGAAATCCACAATATAGGTCAGGATCATAATCCCGAGGTATCTGATTTGTATTTTACTATGATCCAAAGTTCCAATTGTTATTCAACTATTGTTTATTATAGTTAAATTTCAGAGGATGTCGCCCTTAATTTTGATATTGGTTTTGGTACCCATTTTGGCACTATTTAAGGCCTTGAGCTTGATCTTTTTGTTGTTTCTAGGATGGAGGATGATTAAAATCTTCCCCGTTGACCATAGGAGAGAGGTTTTATTCCTCTCATTGTTACCATTCCTCTCGTTGTTGAAATTTTTTTTGCTTGAGGTGTTAACAACATTAAGTTTCTTTAGTTGGTTTGTAACACCATTAGTTGTGTCACCTCAGTTTTTGTTGAGGACATTAAGTCCTTGATTGTTTTATTTATTATTGGGGTGACTTGAATTACCTTGATTAGGAGTGATCAATCTCCCATTTGAACCGTAGGTCTTTCAACCGCTATCTATTGTTGATTAATCAATATAGAAAGTAACCTCTAGTACCTCCTCGTAGTTCCTAAGTGTGAACTTATGGAATTATTCCTTTGTTTCATACTTAAGAGATTGAATGAATAGATTACAAATCTCCATCTAATCCATGTTTGGAGAACTTGCCAAAGAGTAGAGCACTTTCTGCCATGTCTGGATGAAATGCGTAGCATATTCATTGTGCTCCTATTTTATATGTAGGAATTCCCTTATTCTTGTTCTTAGTAACTTATTCATGTCGAAAGCTTTGATAAATTAAGAAACAAGTTTTTTAAATGAATGTATTAAGGCTTCAAGTATCTGATAATACGAATTGAGAGTGATTCCTTCAAGAGTCTTAGGTAATATTTTTGCTACAACTACATCCCATGGGATTATCTCTCGAATGGTAGTTGCATATGCCTTGATAATCACATTTGGATCTCCCTGCACTTTAAATTCAAGGAATATCAGGTAGAGGTCAAAGAATCATTACACCTCGTATGGTAAAGTCCAAGGGATCCTTCAGATATTTGAAATATATGCCCAATGTGTAGAACTCTACTATGGATGCTCCCTAATGGGGAGGTGGAGTATGTATAATGGGTGGGTGATATGGCACATCGTAATCCTTTGTATAGTCATAGAGCATTCCCATTTCCTGAGCATATGAACCAAGAAATGAATACATGTGTACATATGGGGAAACATTACTCTTGTACGGAGTCGGATGCAAAAACGAGGAATGTTGTATTACCAGTTAGGATGGAATTTGAGAACACACTTCTAGCCAGTTCCTATTGAAGGGTATCTGTATGAGATGTGGGGGGGCATACCCAAGGTGCCTGACCCTATGAGGAGATCTCTGGGGCTTAGAACTCCTGTGTAAAATGGAGTATGATTTTTTGCAGTAGGTTCTTGGCCAAAGATCTACGGATGATGGAGAATATTTCCTTTCCCACTGGAAGATGAGGCATGAGTACCCTGGTTTAGTTCCAAATCTCTAACCCTATCCACAAATGTCGAGCTGACCTCACCTGATGATGGTACTGTGTTCTATTTTACCATGGGATATTGAACCTTGGTAGGTTGTAGAGGATTGTGATATCCTTCTAAGAACTGTTTGTTGTTTGGGCAACCCTCGTTAGGAAAATTTTCTATTGTGGGAAGGGTGGAAGTGTTATTCTGAAGTAAGACATCAACATATCCTTACATCCTATCCATAGATTTGTCCATATTTTGAACCATTTTTCACATAGAGCATAACGTACTAAGTAATCCTCATCCATTAGTGGGATTTGATCAGACTTCATATTGATTCATGGTATGAAAAAAACTTTAGGAGAGGAGCTTGACTCTCCAGTGAATGTCATAATATTAGAATTTGAGAGTTTAGGATGTGCCGTATGCGTAATTTGATCACTCTCCTTAATCTTGATCGAGGAGATATTTTTGGTCCCTTAAGGATGATGATTTTATATACATGGTGATTGGTTGAGTATTTTTCTACCCACGCTGATAGTGAGGGTGACCATTACCTACCTATTTTATTGTAATATGCCTTGAATTATAAATGGGATGGTTGTATCCATCTAGTCCCGAAATATTCACGAGGTATACAAATAACCCTAGAATAATAGGAGAGAGGGAATATGTATGAAAGAAAATGGAAATGAATAGAGACTAGCTCTTCACGTTGGGTTCCACAATTTGTACGAATGAAAATAGACACGACCTTCAATCACACTTGACCTCTCGAGATCATGCCAGGATAGCCGATCTAGAAATGTATGGATGGATTGTGTTATTGAAATTTTATATATGGAAAAATCATGTGGGAATGAGATAAAAAGCTATCAAGGAAAAATAATGTTCTCAACGTGCGATATGGGGATCTGCTCATCAATGGAAAGGATTTCCCTTAACTTGAATGCGTCTAATGGATGGGTCAAAACGAATAGCCACACAAAGACTCTAATCAATATTTCGCTCCTCAGAAATACTTTCTAACGGTTCTGGGATGCATGGAAAACAAATGGGGGCCTTGTAATGATGTCCAGACAAGGTCATGGAATGACCGAGAGAGGTTTGGTTTCACGAGATCTAAATTCCATTGGCTAGGGTGGTTTAAAACTCATAATATTTGTTAGCTTTGACGTTTAGGGAGTTTAATTGTGATATAATTTTAGGTGGTAGTGGCAATGTTCTTAAAATCACCGTATGCAAACCTGTGTCAATGTATGTAAGTTGTTCGGGCCTAATTGGTTGGGGGGCCCTAGGATCGCTACTAGATGTTCTTCAATGTTGTGGTCCTTTTATGGTCATGTGTGCATTTGTGTGATTTTAATCTAATCAAAGTAAATAAAAATATAATCTAAATAAGAAAAGATGACACTATGTTTTTATATTTTGTAATATAAGGAAGAAAACAATAGAGAGAAACTAATCTAATTAAAAGAAATGTTTTTTGATTTTCTAGAACTTTTTGAATTAATTGAAGAATTGAAGAAATGAAAGATTTTAATATAATTAATAAATCCTAAAACAAAAAAAAAAAAACCATACGTAGTTTCTTATCTGTGCAAAATAAATCTAATCTATTATAAACAATTATAGCCTTTCTAAATTATTGATGTAAACCATAAACCTCTACTTTTCCTCAGAGACATGGGAATAAAGTAGAACATGTAAGAATTTTTTCTTCCCTGAAAATTTCCCAAAAAAAGTAAACAAGGATTTTAGGTCAGAATGAATAGCTACACAAAAACTCCAATTGATGTCAAGCTCCTCAAAAATACTTGTTGATGCGAAATCAAAACACCCCTGAATGTCTGAAATGTGATGGGTTGAGACTCTCAGTGTGATTGCATAACATGGATCTTCTCCCAAAGTGTGGGAATTTGTGAATTGAGAGAGCTCTCTGGATGAAGGCCGGTTCATATTCCTCTGTTCATGTGCACACATTCATATTGCAAAGGATCTACTCTTAAAACTAATCTCACTTGCTAAGGAGACAAGGTTAAGGAGATGCAAGAAATAAAACCTAAAATAAAAAAGGTGATGCACCAAAGGAATGCTAAACACCTGTTTTTCCATTAAAAAAAACCATCAAAAATGGAATATAACCATCATGCACAAATAACCAAGATTGCAATGAGAGATCAAGAAGATACAATGAACATAAGAAAGGGTTTAAATCATCCACATACTTATACTATTGCTCCAAATATTTGATATAGTCCATTATAATGGCCAAGAGGCAAGATTGCATTAGATTTTGAATGGGAGGTTTGAGCTACACAAAATCACTTGCAGTCAAGGGAAGAAGGGAGGGTGCAAAGCAAAAATGTCCAACCTTTAGAAAAATGCCCCTCCTTACAATATATAGGAAGAATGAGAGAGAAAGGAGAGAAGAATTCAAATCATGCTTCAACCACCCCAAAAGAGCATTGAATTCACTTGTAACAATGATGGGTTTTACTGAAAAACCCATGCCTCATTATGGTGGTAGCTTAGAATCCTGACAACCTAAAAATGGTGGATTGTATTTATTAATTTTTAAGAACTTACTCCCATTAATTTAAAGATATCCAGTCATACTTGAGTAGCAGACAAAGGTCAGGGTTGGGCATTCAACGTGGGCTCTCAAAAAAATTTCAAAGATATGAGCATTTAAAATTCTTGGTGAGCTTCATGATTCATCCTACATTGAGTTGACCTATCGCCAATCTTTTGCAAACTAATTTAGATTTGGATTCTATCCGTGTAAGATACACATGGAAGCCCCACGCATTCTAAGATTCTTGCTTCCTTTTAGGGACTGGGAATGTGACGTGCCTACACTTGGCATCATCCGCGATCCTGCTTTACTTTCTTTGTGTTTTGGCTAAGTCCCTTATATTTAGGAGAAACTATGTTGGACCATAGACATGTGGAGGGCCAACGCACGTTTGGGAACCTACCTTTGGATTTACCTTTGAAGTTGCTCCGATGAGGCACGTGGAGGCTTCGCAAGCTCTTAGACTTTTCAATGGCTAGTTCTGCCTTTTTGAGCTCTAACCACGGAGGGCCTGCGCTCATTTGGGGACTGCCTTTTGATTTTACCTTTGAAGTTATGTCGATGTGGAACATGGAGGCTTCCGCTAGCTATTAGACTTTTCAAAGGCTGGTTCTACCTTTTCAGGCTCTAACAACGTGGAGGGCCTTCGCTCGTTTGAGGATTGCCTTTGGATTTTACCTTTGAAGTTACACTGAGCTGACACATGGAGGCTTCCACTAGCTCTTCCCATGCTTTGACTTTTTAATGGTCAGTTCTTCCTTTCTCGGGCTCTGACCATGTGGATGCCTACATTCGTTTGGGGACTACGTTTAGATTTTACCTTTGAAGTTGTGTTGAGTTGACACATGGAGGCTTTCACTTGCTCTTCCCATAATTAGACTTTTTAACAGATGGTTATGCCTTTCTCGAGATCTGACCATGTGGAGGGATTGCAATCGTTTGGGGATCTTTATTTTAAGCATCATACCAAAATTGTGCCGTAGAGACATGTGGAGGATTCCTTTGGCATTTTTTATACTTAGCCGATTCGGTCCTGGAGTAAACACTACGTTCCACTACCATTATCGAGCCTACCTGTAACCTGATTGTTAGATTTGAAATGTGGGCTCATATGACTAAATTGACGCTTCAATTTTCTAATGTTCAAGGACATGTTTGATTAATTTTTCGTAATGGGAAAAATTGGATAACAATTTGGTGACTCTCGGATCACCTGCTTGCTACGTGAAAATATTGGTTTCCTTGAAGTATCCATTGGGCACAAATTCATGAATGATAGCCTAGTACTGATCATGTTCCTGAAACCTTGAGCCCAACTACTTGCAATTTTTGGCCCTTAACCTACTCCACTACTTGCACTATCAATTTTCATAAGAAAATCTTGAAGGTGAGATTTTGAGAGTAGAAAATTGTCTTGACCTGGAACATTCACTTGCCCCTGAAATGGACTGCTACAACATTCACCTTTAGAGGCACATTGAAATGCACAATGATACAACCTTGGAGCAATAAAAACTTTGCTAAAGTACTTAGGGAACTTGAAACCTACACTACAGAAAGACAATGTGCATACGTATTTCAGAGGAATTAAAATCCTAGGCCAATATTTACAAGGGTGAAACCTTTCATTTTCAGTAGCAATGTTTATGGTAGATTCTATTAGCTGAAATCAGAAGCTATTCTCCATCCAATGTAGACAATTAGAAGGAATTTTTACTTTTACATCCTGTGACCATGTAGGGGCCACTCCAAATGGCATCAAACTTGGAATGTTTGCCAGGTTTTGCCCGATCTACATCCCATTTTAGAACTAGACACCCTTCCTAAAAGGTCCTTGCTCTTGCTTTCTTGTCAAACCACCTTTTGACTCAGGATTGATCTTTCTCTATCATTTAAACTACATGTTCTCTGATTTCTTCCAATTCCTTCATTTTGCATACCTAGCTTCCATAGGCTCAAACTCAGACAACTCTAACTACTTCATGATCTCCAATGCAGGTAGCTCCAATGATACATGTAACACTACTTCCTTCCCATAGAATAGCTTATAGGGATAATTACCTGTTGACCTCTTTGGTTTGATCCTGTCAGCCCATAATGTTGATTTTAGCTTTGTATGCCATGTCCTTTATTTTCATCTATATTCCTTCTGATGATTCTTAGCAAATTCTTGTTCGTGGACTCTGTTGCCCATTACCCTGTGGGTAATAGTTTGAAGAGGTGCTCAAGTAGGTTCCATTCTTGACAGCCCATTCTATGATCTTGGAACCTAGGAATGCTAAGGCATTTTCTGATATGATAGTGGTCGGTACTCTAAACCTAGTCACTATCCCTTCATAGAAGTCTAGTATGCTAGACTTGTTTGCTTCCTTGAGAGCTACCGCCTTGCTCCATTTGGTTAAGTAGTTGGTTTCTATGAGAATCTATTTGTGACCTTGGATTAAGTTTGGATTGATGACCCCAATGAAGTCCAATCCCCATTGCAATAATGGTTGTTAAACTGAAATTGGGTGCAATGGAAGCGCTGCTAACATTCCTTTACCTATGAAGAACGGATATTTTTTGCACCTTTTTATCCATGTGTAGCAGTCACTAAACACTATGGGAAAATAATAACCCACCTTCATTATTTTGAAATATGTTACCCGCAAATAAAAATGACCTTTGGCTTATCCATCATGAAACTCCTGTAAAACCTTCTCAATTTTACCTGTTCCGATGCATCTCAGTAGAACACATCCTTTTTAAACAAAACACCATCAACAAACATATGTGGAATGGCTTGTAATCTGAAGTATCTCCAATTTTCTTTGATCATTTATAGAGGCATAGGCCTCTTTGTAGGAAGTGTATCATATTTTGAGTCCAACAAGGGATAGGCACATTATCATTCACTTTCCCTTGACCATCCTATATTACCAAGACAACTTCATTTCAATTGCTTGAAACAACTTGTTGACTCAAGCATAGCTGTTCACATAGTCCCTTTCCATGGACCAGCTTATTCACCTTAATTTCAATGTCATATTCCATTACATGAGTGATCCATCCTGCACATTTCTCATTCACATCCTTGTTCAAAAGTAAGTCCTTGATTCCCACATGAGAAAATAGTAGTTGGATCTTGTTGTTTGAGACTAGGTGTTTGAACTTATTTAAGCTCTTGATCACTGTAAGGACATGCTTCTCAATGAAGGATTACCTCACTTAATAGTCCTCCAAACATTGACTGAAGAAGGCAACTGGTTGTTTAGATCCCTCTTTGTTTTGTTGCACTAGGATTGCAGAAATTGTGTTCCCACCACCAAAGGCATAAAGCATGAAGTCCTTGGAGAAGTCTATAATGACGAGATTTGGAGCTTGGGATATGGCTTATTTGATGGCATCAAAAATTTATTTTCCCTCATTTTCCACCTAAATTCCATGCTCTTCTTTGACATCAGTGTTATTGGCTTCACAAGAGCGCCAAAATTTGGCACAAACCTGCGAAAAAAATTGATCCTTCCTAGAAAGCTATGAAGAGCCTTCTTATGGCTTGCTAAGGGCAATGCTCGAATGGATTCAAATCTTTCTAGGTTAATCATAAATCCTTCCTTTGACACAATATGGCCTAGGAGCTTGCCTTCGTGAGCCAGAATATGCATTTTTTGGGATTCAATGATACCCAAAATCTCCTACATCTTTGAAATACCTATCTCAGATGGAAGAGGTGATCCATTACATTTTTGGAGAACACATTGATATTGTCAAGATATATCATTACTTTTTTCATCAACCCCTTGAATTCCATGTCCATCACCCTCTGGAAGGTGGCTCTGGCATTAGACAATCTAAACGACATCTTCTTGTAGGCATCGGTGACCCACTTAGTTGTGAAAGCCATTTTGAAATGATCATATTCTTTCACCATTATCTAATTATACCCAAAGTAACCATCTAGGAGAGAGAAAATTTCATGATACAACTACTACCTGTAATATTTTTCCATTGAAGGAAGTGGATAGTGGTCTTTGAGAGATGTCCTGTTCAAGTTTTAGAAGTCCACGCACAACCTTATTTCTCTATTCTTCTTTCTAACCAGAACTAAATTTACAACACACTTGAATGCTTGATTGGGAATATAATGCTTGCCTCTATAATCTTGTTCATATCTTTCTTCATTAGAGGAACAATGTGTGGGTTGATTGACTTTGCTTCTACCTGATGGGCTTAGCATATGGATGCAATTCTTTTATATGTTGTGCCAACTTTGGATTGAATCCTCACAAGTCTTCATAACTCCAAGTTAAAACTCTAGAAATTCTTGGAAAAGTTGTATGAATTCATATCTCTCTTGCTTATTGGCCACCTTGCCAATTCAGAGTGTCTTTCCTTCCCCAACAAAAATAGGTTCTGAATCATCTCCCTTGACCTTAATGTTTGTTTTTTTTACTAAACTGGTCATTAAGATTGAATATTGACTTGAGTGTGACCAAACCTCTAGGAATATTATTTGTTCGCAGCTACACCACTTGATCCCCGTACTGTTTCTCTAATTTGTCTTGATTTCTAGCTGAGAATTCAGCCTCTTCTTGCAAGAAATTAACAATCTACTGATCGTTCTACAAAAATTACCAGCTTGTGTTATTGTCTGGAACTACTGGCCTTACAATCACATGGACATGTGGTTGTGTTTTGTCTCTTTTGATACTGTCAACCACATCAAATTTTTCTCCAACTTCTGCAAGCTTATCTATAGCTTCATTCTTCTTCCTAGGTATAGACACAATGTTGAAAGCTTCAAAGTATTCAATTAGGTCCCATACCCTACTTTTTTAGCTCTTGAGTAGGTCATTTTTGCAGCATTTTTCCTTCTGACTTTGATTGATGGTTAGCTCGCTATCACCAAATACTTTTAAATTATTTATGCCTCTTTTCCTAGCCCAAGGAAGTCCATGAATCAAGGCCTCATATTCAGATGTGTTGTTTGAATATGAAAACTAGAAATGAAATGATGAATAATACTTGATGTTATGTGGTGAAACTAACAATGCACCTCCTCCAGCACCTTGTTTTCTCCTTGAACTGTCGGAAAATAATTGCCATAATTCATTGTAATCCTTATTTTCTAGCTTGATGATGTCAAGAATGGGTGAATTTTCTTCGTGTACACAATATACACCCAGTTCAAATTCTTCCATTTCCTTAAATGGGTCAAATACATGCCTTTTGTTTTCCCATTCATCTAGAGTCAAATATGGAATACCTTCAACCCTAGTACCTATTTCTAGATCAATTGAACACTCCTCTTGGTCAAAGGCTGAGCAATTTTCATTGATAGGACTTGGCACATGGGACTTAATGTGGAAATTAATAATTGGTTCTGACCTGATGGTTGCATTGGCTCCATACCTTTTCTGAAGAGCATATGTGACCAATCTTCTGATATATATCCACCAATTTTGGCAGTGAAGTCTCTTGACAAACACAGTGCAAAGAGTGATGGGAGGTCAATTAAAGACGCATCTTGCAATACTGTGACATTTTCATAGGAATGTAGCATTAGTTTTAAACCCTTGATGACCCCAACCGTTCCTACTATTGTTCCATCCAGTTACACTACTCCTCTCAACACTGGCTCATACTTTAGACCTAATTGATCTGTTATTTGCTTCGGCATCACTGAGCTACTTGCACTCGAATCAATCATGCAGTTATGTACCAAGTGGTTCCCGACAATCAATGACACATAGAATGGTGGAGGATTCAAATTTTTTCTTGGTTGACCACCACCCTATTACACTGCATTAGTGAGAACTTTCTCCTAACCTTGGTTTGATCCATTCGAGGTAGACCAATTGGCCATTGCAGCTTGCAACAAATCTCATTGTCCTGGGATTGCTAATGACTCCCACATGGAAATGTTCACATGTGTTTTCTTCATCTAATCAATAATGTTAAAAGGGGATGAATTATCCTTTTTTTCCCTTTACTTGGTGCGACCTTTTCTAGTGCCTAAACAGGCACATGTACTATCTGTAATGGGTGCCTTAGGTTGATTTTGCACATTTGGGGCTGCATTTGGTCTACTAACTCCTTGTTGTGTAGGAGTGGGCTAAGAAACAATTAGATTAGATGGTTTTCCCTCCTCTATGTTCCCCTTCTTTGACCATGTGTTAGTAGCTACACCCTGAAAATGAGGTTGATTAATTCCACATAAGTATTTTGTGTGCCAATTGACCAACATGGTTTCCGTTGGAGGTGCCTCTTGAGGAGTTTCATGTGCTCAATTTCCTTCTTGACTTGGGTCTTGGGACACACCAATGGTCTACACAATCAAGGCTTGGTTTAGTGTGTTGGTGCTCAATTTGATCTCGCCCCATTTTCTCTAAAAAAATTCTTCAATCTGCGGGCTCTTTCATATTTTCTATTTCCCTGAATAGATGTGTGAAAGGTTTTATTTATTTGTATGTTTTTGAAGATCCTTCTCCATGGTTGTGGATCACATTTGGGTCTTGTATCATTTCCAATTTATTCATCCTTACAAAAATATTTCATTATGGGTGCAAATGGTGAAGTTCCCTTGCATCTTACTTGTTTGATGGGTGTGTTTTCCCCATCAAATTATATCTCAACATCTTCAGATACGTGTTCATTCTTGATTGGATGCGGCCCGATGATCTTTTTGGTGAAATTTACCACTTTGTCACATTTGTAAAAAATATCAAATTGGCCCCGTAGTCTTGATAGTCTCTGATTGGCTATCCAAAGAAATATGAAGACATAGGGAAAAAGTCTTACTTTGACCCCGAAGAAGGACACGTGGCATTTTTTCATGTTATGAGAGGGGAAGTGGGTCAACGGGACATTTTGAAACTCTAAGGCCCTCTTCAACTCAATGCTTGGACATGTGGAAGGCCAGTGCTCATTTGAGGATCTGCATGCAGGTCCTACCTTAGAAGTTGTGCTAAGGAGATGCGTGGAGGCTTCCGCTGCTCCTCTCTATACTTAAACTTTTCAAGCAACTTTCTAAGGCTTGGTACAAATGGAGGGCTTGCACCTGTTTGGTACATTCCCCTATACTTTAATTTTGAATAAGTGCCAAAGGGACACTTGGAGGTTTCCGCCGGGTCTTCCAGTACTTCAAATTTTCAAATGGTTGATGAAACTTTCTCAGACCCTAGGCACGTAACACCTTCCGTTGGTCCCTAAATTCTTTCAAGAACTTTTTCGGGTTAAGACACATGGTGAACCCGTGCTTGTTTAGAGTCTCCATTTTTGGTCACCATATCAAAAGTGTGCCAAAGAGACATGTGGAGGTTTCCACTGGGTCTTCCCATACTTAGAATTTTCAACATCTGATGAACTTTCTCAGACCCTAGGCATGTGGCACCTTCTACTGGTCCTTAAAATCTTTCAACAAGTTTACCAGACTAAAACACGTGGAGGATTCCGCTAGCTCCTTTAATACTGAGAATTTTTATAAGGCCAAAAGGAAATTTTCTTGGGCCCAAGGCACATGGAAGGATCACGCTTCTTTGGAAACTTACATCTATACTTCACCTTTGTAGTTGTGAAAAGGAAACACATAGAGGTTTCCGCTAACTCCTCTTTGCACTTGGCCAACTCAGACTCACAGCGCAGGTATGTGGAATAATACGTGCACGGACACTCATTTCTCATAGGCAAAATGTAGGCATCCATACGAGGGGCACTCATTTCTCAAGGTGTTTCCTCGAGGGTGAAAAAGGATTGCTTGTCAGATCCAGCTATATAGAGCCACCTAAAATGATTAAAATGGGGATTTATCGCATGACAAAATAAAAGAATGATTAGAAGGACTATCAAAATTTGTGGCATGGCATCCTAGTCATGGTTGAGGGTCTGAGAAATGTGATCAGTTCATAATTTTTCCACCTGGCAAGCTTTCGGGTGTGAATTTGTTAAACATCACTTTCTAAGACAAATTGGTAACAAGAAAAGGATTCCTCGAATATTCTTATTTTTGGGGGGAAAATTTGGGATGAGTGAGTGAGTGAAATGTATAAATGCAATGAGAATACTCTTGTAAAAGGTCGAGGGTTTAATTATTATGAGAAAAATTGAGAAATCCCATCTTTCTAAGAGAGACCATCTAAGAAACCTATTAATCTCTTATGTTTTAGATTTGATCATGTCAAGTTTGTTGCAAGTGTACAACCATTGACAAGCTCTGAGATTGTTCAAGAAACCTTCCCCTGCTGATGAATCTAATCAACTTCGAATTAATTTGTGTTAATCTTGGGAAAATTTGTGTCTTCTTTATTTTAAAATGTCTGCAAATAGTTTTTCTTGTTCCTATTGCAATCTTGTGTTAAAATCCCTCCAAATCACATTGGATCTTGTCCCTGTGGTAGTTTAGTGGCATTTACAATTTCATTATGAGAAGATCCTTCATCCTATAATGAGATAAACAATTTAAAATCACTTTACTATCATTTTATTGATAAAGATTGTCTGTAAGACTTTGAGTGTATCTTAGGTGTGAGGAACCAGGGTCTTTAATGTTTAATTGAGTCTTTAGCTCGAGCCTTTGTATTAAATTCTTGGAAATTTTGTGAAACCGTGCAAATATGGGCCTCCATTGATGCACACCTTCTATTTGAAGGAATATTTTAGCTATTTTGAAGCATTCTATCATTTAGTTTTCCAATTGTTGTGAAGGTTCTCAAAGATCTAGAAAAATCAAGTTTATCCTGCTTAATCTCCCACCAAAATTATTCAAAAACAATGAATCCTACCTGAACTACCCTATTTTCCCTATATGTCCACAAATGAATAAATTCTACTACCAAAATATGTAGAAGCAATCAAGATTCCATAATGTCTTTAGTAACCTTAACCTTGTTTAGAAAATATCACCATTCTTTAGAAGTGACAACTCATGAGAGTTAAATTGTGGTGCATTGATCATATTTTCTCAAGGTTTCCTTTCAAATTTGTGCAAAGAAGGATATATTCATTCTCCTTCACTAACAGAGGTTACAAAATGGGTCCTCTCACCTTGGTTGAAAGGCACGACCTAAAGTAGTGAGGATAGATCAAATACTTTTATATGGTGTTATCTATTTCTCTAGTGCCCAAGTAACAAAGAGCCAGTTGAATTCCTTCCCCAGCTACAAAACGACTTATGATTTGTCTTTCTCTAGTATTCTTGTTAAATCTATGGTGCTGATCAGCTTGCATAGGATAATCAATTTGGATACCAAGATAGTGTACCGTTGAAACACATTGATTGATTGTGAGGTAGATTGTAGGGGTAAGACTAGTCATACTCCTATGCCATTATGTTCTATGTTGGAACCAAGGCTCTTGATGTTAAATCCACATTTGGATCATATGGTCGAATGGCTTGATAGCCTGAGGTTGTCCCTGGTTCTGGTTCTGGGTTTGGTGGTCTATTTTGATGATATGGGGGCCTAGCTTGATATTTATTTGGAGGTTGATATGGTCTAGAACTCTAAGCTTGTTGTCTCTTGATAGTCACTAGCTCATTTCCTAGGTTTTGTAGTTGTTTCATAACCTCTTGTAACTCTTTTGAAGTGCTTGAAGAATTTGATGCCTCACTATTGCTTTGATTTCTAGGGGTGGAATGGGATTCAATTCTAGTGTTTGACTAGTTATAGGAGCTCCCATGTCTGGATAGAGAGGCATCATGTGCCTTGGTGCTAGCTTACTAGCTTGAATCAAGCATTTTTCAGCTCTGATAGTAATGTTATATGCTGCGGGAAAAGTTATACCTCCCATTGATTGGATCATCATTGTGATATATGAGTTTATAGCCTTCAAGAAGTAGAGGAATGCTCCTTCAAAATTTGGTCTAATAGCTACCAAAATCCTATCCCATGTCCATTGAAATCTAAAGTTGAAGTCATTTAACTGTTCATTAGTAGTCCTCCTGATTGTTGTCAATTGTTCCAATAAAGATAGATTATCTCCCTTTTCCCCAAATTGACTATGGAGGGTTATGCACAAATGGTCCCAATTCTGGATAGACCATACTGTTAGGATCCTAAACAATTGCAAATATTTTCCTTTAAAAGATGAAGCCAACAAATTGACCGCAATATGAATTGCACAGACATTTGCAATGTCCTGGATGTGGTCAATCGGAGTTGTTTGGTTCTCTCCAATGAAATATGGGACGTTCTTCAATGCTGCGCAATTGGAACTAGATTTTGAGCATTTAGGGAAAGTGGGCTACTTCCCGTGAAGTTGACATAGGGATTGGGTTGCGCCATCCTGATTGGTTAGATAAATATCGTTGATCGAAGGAAAGGCCTACTAGGTAGAGGCGTAGACAAATTCCTATTAGGTGGAGATGGTGATCTTTGCGGTCTTCTTCCTCTCCTTCCTCTACCTGGTGATAATTACAAGTAGACAAATAATCCCTCTTCTCGAGTATCATACCTAGTTCAAATTATTCTCATGTACTTGGGAAACTTGTGCTTTGCTTACACCATTGAATTCTATCCCTTTGGAGTTACCAGATGTGTTGGAAAAAATCCTCTAAAGGCTAGATTTTGACAAGTTACACATCAAACTTGAAAAATAAAAATGAAAACCTTGAAAGACCTGTGTATTTGATATTCTGTAGGTTGTGTTATCCAAAATCCACCCTTCAAGGTAATTTTGATAACCTGCATCATTTCTTCAGATTGAGTAGACATAAATGGTAAAGGCAAAAAAATTAGGTTTTGGGTGGACCCCTTTGGCTCTTTTCTAACAACGCCATCTAGGAAAAAATCCAAGGAGTTCAGAAAACTTGAAAAGTGCAAAAATTTAGCATGTGCTAGTGTATTGCGAAAACATCATGTTTTTAGAGCCCAGGATGCATAGGCACGCACAGGATAGTTGGGACCCACATGGCTGAAATGGTTGAATTGTAAATAAATTGGAAAAATTAGGATTTTAGAGCCTAGGTCACAAAGGTACGCGTAGGACAGTTGAGATCCGCATGGATGAAATGGCCAATTTGTAAATAAATTAGTAAGATTAATTTTTTAGATCCCAGGACGCATAGGTACCTGCGGGAAAGTTGGGACCTAAAAACTTGAATTTTCTGATTTTGCAAGGCGGGTCGAAGGGATGCGGGAGAAGTGACAGTCAACGACCCTCATGGCTCGGTCAACGTTGGGACAAGCGGGATGCCAGGACCTGATTTTGTTGATTTTTCTGTGGAAGGATGCTTACACATGGATCAGAGGTTTTTTGTCTGGGACATCTAGGACACAAGGACCCAATATAGCAGAAGTGCCCGCATACAAAGGAAAGCTCAATTCTTGACCCTCCAAAACTTCAAATGGCCATAACTTTTGACCCCGAGCTCTGAATTTCACAAAATTTGACTTTCTGGAACAAGAAAAAAGTCCTCTACGCCAAAGAACTAAATAAAATAAAAATAAAAGAAACATATTCAGCTCTAGAAAACCAAATTCTCAGTCCCGTTAAATGACAAAAATGCCTAGCATACCCAAAATAGCTACCCACACTCAGAAGGCCATAACTTTTGCATTTCT
This sequence comes from Taxus wallichiana var. yunnanensis, assembly GCA_018340775.1. Lineage (NCBI taxonomy): Eukaryota > Viridiplantae > Streptophyta > Pinopsida > Cupressales > Taxaceae > Taxus > Taxus wallichiana. The sequence goes on from CM031237.1 coordinate 816,628,107, forward strand.
CAACGAAAACACACAAAATGGTACCATTGGAATTTTGGTTCCGAACCCAATGCACAGTAATCAATAAATCTAGAATTTGGTGAGGAATCGATGGTGATTTCATAGAAATCGTTTCCATTTCAGACAATGATTTTATTTGGTAGTTGGGATGCATTCAATGAAGCATGGGCTGACATTTCTCACTACTACAAGTTATGGGATAGTATGGGGGCCTTTTTCAAGAAAAAAACATCATTTCACTTCATTTACTATATCTTGCAAGTGGTTGAAGGATAGATTTCTGGATTCTCATTTTCCCTCTCTCTCTCTCTTTTCAAAATTCTATAAATCAGAGTGTTGGGCTCATTATAAAAGGAGGTAGTTTTTGAGTAGCAGAGCTCTGTAAAAATTTATTTGTGAAGCCAATGTGATGTAAGCCCTTATAGTGGACTCATTGCATGGTGATCGAAGCCCTTATCTTGTAATAGATTGAACTATGCATACTTATGAAGCAATAGATGCAAGTTTTGGATGTATCTTCCCCTACTGTATTTGTTTTCATTCCTCTTACAGTTTCAATCTAATTGAATATATATTGTGTCTATCTTATGCTATTGTAGGGATCCATTATCATTGTGTGTGCATGAAATATTATTGTGAATGCAGTTGCTAGATTGTGGAGAACTGTTATCACCCCTTCTAGTTTGCATTTTGCTTCTACTTTTCACACATTGGAAGACTACTCTCACACTCTCCTTTTCTGGTGTATCACCGCTTTAGTGTAGGATTTGTTTTCATGCACTCTCTCTCCTTGGTCCCTTGGAAATTTAGATTAGGATAGATAGTTTTTCCTACATTAGAGTAGATTGTGGCAAGTAGTTTAGGAGCAAGAACCAACTTTCTCTGGAGGTCTATCTCAAGAAGCAAGTCCCACAACTTGGAGATAGTACCCATGTTATCCAATCACACTGTGAGCTAAAAAAACACTTGTGAAAACCATGGGGTGTTATGATTCGGTGATAACAGGTTGAAAATTGATTTTGGAATGATAGTCCCAAAAACTAGAAAATGCAAGACTTTCAAATGTCTGAAAACCTGAAATCTTGAAACTCAAAAAAATCCTTTAAAACCTACTCAGTAACTTGCTAAGGAGACATGGTTAGGGAGATGCAAGAAATAAAACCTAAACTAACAAGGGTGATGCACCAAAGGAATGCTAAACACCTGTTTTTCCATTAAACACAAACCATAAAAATGTAATACAACCATCATGCATAAATAACTAAGATTGCAATGAGAGATCAGGAAGATACAATGAACATAAGAGAGGGTTGAAATCATCCAAAAAATTGTACTATTTCTCCAAAGATTTGATATAGTCCATTATAATGGCCAAGAGACAAGATTACATTTTCATTTTGAATGGGAGGTTCGAGCTCCACAAAATCACTTGGGGATAAGGGAAGAAGGGAGGTGCAAAAAAAAATGTCCAACCTTTAGAAAAATGCCCCTCCTTACAATATATAGGAAGAATGAGAGAGAAAGGAGAGAATAATTTGAATAATGCTTCAACCACCCCAAAAGAGCATTGAATTCACCTACAACAATGATGGGTTTTACTACAAAACCCATGCCTCCATTAATGTTCCTTGTTGGGAAAGAAAGGAAGCCCAAACCTCATTATGGTGGTAGGTGAGAAGCCTAATAGCCTCAAAAATGGAGGACTATATTTATTAATTTTTAAGAACTTAGTGCCATTAATTTCAAGATATCTAGTCGTAGTTGAGTAGCAAACGAAGGTCAGGGTCGAGCGTTCAACATGGGCTCTCACAATATTTTAAAAGATCTGAGCATTTAAAATTCTTGGTGGGACTCATGATTCATCCTACATTGAGTTGACCTACTGCCAATCTTTTGCAAACTACTTTAGGTTTGGAGTCTATCCATGCAAGATCCACGTGGAAGCCCCATGCATTTTAAAGATTTTTCTACCTTTTAGGGTCCTGGGAATGTGACGTGCCGACACTTGGCATCATCCGCGATCCTTCTCTAGTTTCTTTTTGTTTTAGCTAAGTCCCTTGTATTTAGAAGAAACTATGTTGGACCCTAGACAGGTGGAGGGCTAGCGCATGTTTGGGAACCTACCTTTGAATTTACCTTTGAAATTGTGCCGATTAAGCACGTGGAGGCTTCCAATGGCTCTTAGAATTTTCAATAGATGATTTTTCCTTTTTGGGCTCTGACCACATGGAGGGATTGTGCTCGTTTGGGGACTTCTTTGGATTTTACCTTTGAAGTTGCGCTGACGAGGCACATGGAGGCTTCTGCTGGCTCTTAGACTTTTCAATGGCTAGTTCTGCCTTTTCAAGATCTGTCCATGTGGAGGGCTTGCACTTGTTTGGGGTCTACCTTTGGATTTTACCTTTCAATTTGTGTTGAGCTAACACGTGGAGGCTTCAGTGTCTCTTCCCGTGCTTATAATTTTCAATGGATGGTTTTTCCTTTCTCGGGATCTGACCACATGGAGGGCTTGCGCTCATTTGGGGACTATCTTTTGATTTTATCTTTGAATTTGTACTGAGATGACACATGGAAGCTTCCACTAGCTCTTCCCATTCTTAGAATTTTTAATGGCCAGTTATGCCTTTCTCTGGCTATGACCACATGGAGGGCCTATACTCGTTTGGGGATATTTCTTTTAAGCATCATACCAAAAGTGCACCGAAGAGACACGTGGAGGCTACCACTGCCTTTTTAATACTTAGCCAATTCGGGCCTCGAGTGAACACTTCCTTCCATTGCCATTTTCAAGCCTCGCTTATAACCTGATTGTTAGATTTGAAATGTGGTCTCACATGACTGAACCAACCCTTCAATTTTCTCCTATGCAAGGTCATGTTTGATCAATTTTTCCTTAGGGGAAAAATTGGATAACAATAATTTCTAACGGTTCTAGGATGCATGGAAAACAAATGGGGGCCTCATAATGATGTCCAGACAAGGTCATGGAATGAGCGAGAGAGGTTGTGTTTCATGAGATCTAAATTCAATTGGCTAGGATGGTTTAGAACTCATAAGATTTGTTGGCTTTGACGTTTAGGGAGTTTAATCATGATATAATTATAGGTGGTAGTGGCAATGTTCTTAAAACCACCGTATGCAAACCTATGCCAATGTCTGTAAGTTGTTCGGCCCGATTGGTTGGGGGACCCTAGGATCGCTACCAAATGTTCTTCAATGTTGTGGTCCTTTTATGGTCATGTGTGCATTTTTGTGATTTTAATCTAATCAAATTAAATAACAATCTAATATAAATAAGCAAAGATGACATTATGTTTTTATATTTTGCAATATCAGGAAGAAAACAATAGAGAGCAACTAATCTAATTAAAAGAAATGTTTTTTTGATTTTCTTGAACTTTCAGAATTAACTGAAGAATTGAAGAAATGAAAGATTTTAATATAATTAATAAATCCTAAAAAAACAAAAAAACGGATGTAGTTGTTTATCTATAAAGAATAAATCTAATCTATTCTAAACATTTATAGCTTCTCTAAATTATGGATGCGAACCAAAAACCTCTACTTTTCCTTAGAGACACGGGAATAAAGTAGAACATATGAGAATTTGTTCTTCCTTGTAACTTTCCTGAAAAAAGTAAATAAGGATATTATAGAGGATCATGTAAATGAAATAATGTTTCATTTGATTTCTAAATTAAGACAGAAACTTTCTTCTAGAATCACAAATTTGGAAATCTACAGAGATAAGAAATGGAAGTTATCTATCCTTAGAAATATTTGTTGAAGGAAACAATATATCATAACTATTCAATTATTACAAACATGAAAATGGAAATGCCATTTCTACTTTAGTAAATAACGTGCATACAAGTTTCTTAAGAAAAGAATTAAATAAATTATGAAACCTAATTACAACCCGAACTTGCTAATTGCAGTGATGTGGAAATCCATAGTTGTTATGTTCCAGAATGTAGAGGAAGATAAAAGAAGGGGTTGGAGAAATTAATGGATTACTAGGGAATTTGGTTGCAATGCAAGAAGAGGAAGAACAATGCAAGTGAATAGAGCTTGATTATGTAATCTCTAGTAGGATTGTAGAAACATAACATAGCAATACACAAAAATTCTCTTACCATTTGCGTCAAAAGAAGTGATAGTTTTATAGAAGGTTGGCTGGGAAATGGTTCAGCCATTTGGAATCAATGGAGTGCAAAATCACAACATGAAGGGGGAGTTAAACAATCAATCATTAATCACAAGTGGATGGGGAGGTTGATACGAATCAGTCAAGCCCAAAATTATCTAAATTTATTCACAAATGTGCACTAAAAGTGAACTGGAGTGAAGGAACAAGCATTCAATTCGCGAAGGAAGAATCCTGAAAAATTTGCACAGGATTGCCTACATGACTTCCGCCTAGGTAGGGAATCGGTTTTGTTAGTAAATGCAAAAACTAAGACAAAATTAATGTGGCCAAATGCAAAAAAGTAGTAATTGGCTAAGGTAAATTAGGATTCAAATATAATATGCAAAGAGGTTAAGGAGCTCGAGCACCTTTGGAAAAGACATGAATCATCATTGGAGACTCTAAACCATTTTGCGACAATGTAGCACATGCAAATTTTGGTGCAAAATGTATAGTCCGAGTATGGAATTCCCAAAATGGGGAGTTAGAAGCTATACCTGACATGCCCATTTGACGAAATTTCTCCATCGAAGCTCCTACTACCTAAAAGATGAAAGCAAGACTCAAGTCAGATAGATAAGATATAAAAAAATAAACACTAAAATAAAATGAAAAGAGGACTTACCATTTGTGTGAGGATAGAAGTATACATGTGCCAACGTGCCAACCTTGTAAAGAATATATGCTCAAAATGAAATTAAAACAAAGCATATATATAACCAAACCATTCATTTTAAAATTAATTTACATATATCCTCATTTTCATTTTGGAGCTTTGGATAACTGGTCACCATTTTGAGCGATAGTATAGTAAAAATGAAGAGTACGATGATGTGATCATGGACCCACAAGTGAGAAATCCAGTGGACAAGAAAAAGGTTAGTATTCTACGTTTGTTTATTTGAAACCTAAAAATGTAAAATGTTGAAAATCTACACTTGGTGGGTTTATTTTCGAAATTTCTTTTGTTAAAATGTTCCCTAGGAAGCATTCTCGATGGGTCCATCTTTTGTGTCATGAAAAAATGTCAATGTTTTTCTTTTATTTGAGTTTTTGGGTCAAAGGGGGTAGTTTGTCTTTTCTAGACATGAACGTCGCCGCGTGAAGGGTATTGTACGCACCCAAAATTACATGTGCTCCATTGTTGAAAAATGGTTACAAAAGTCCCCAATGATTATTTAGGTCCTTTCAAGAAGGTGTAAGAGCTCCAAATACCATTCACAGTATATGTTTGTGGCCAATACTTATTTATTTAGCATTTCCATGTTATCTCCTAGCTTCCCACTCTTTCTGCGCATGTTTTGGCTTTCATTGCCAGGACCGCTGCCCTACTGGGTGGTGACTCTGAAAGTGCTGCCCAAAATAGGGTGGTGGTCCTAAAACCACCACCTTGTGCAAGGTGACGGTCCTGTCCACTTTTTCCAAATTCTTCCCATGAGTTTTAACATGCGACAGTTCACTTAATTTCTCTTTTTACATGCATCTGTGAGCCGAATTATCTAAAATTAGATTTGATTGCTTGGTTCTCCTTCCTCCTATTTTTAAATAGATTTCATTGGTTGGATTTTCTCCTTCTTTCCTTGTAAATGAAGGCACCCCATCCTCCATTCCTATATATTCCATGCTTGTATTCAAGCAAAAGGCCTGAGAATTTTGTGTATCTTGCATTGTAGTGTTGCTACGATCTTTCTAGGAATTTCATATCCAAGCTATGATCTCTTTTTTTATCTCTCTTCTACCTGCATTACATCCAAACTTCCATCAATCTGCCATTGCTCAAGCACCATTCTCCCACTACTGTTCTTGAATTCCCAATCCCTTAGACTCATATGAACACTTGAAGAAAGAAAGAGATAAATTGAGGGGACAATTACTACACAACTATATTTACCTTTGTTCTGTGAATTCCAGGTTAGATTTTTTATTTGATTTCCTTTATTCTTACAATTTATTTTTGTTACACCATATCAAATAGAGTAGAAATCAATTTCCTTTCATTCACAAGTAATTAGTTAATTTCCAAGAGGGTTCGAATCATTAATAGTAGCTCCCGGTGACGGATCCTCTTCTTCCCATCCATGTGGATCTGAAGGAAGGAATATCTATAGGAGGTTGTCTACACATCGTATATAATTTGGAAAAGTTCTTGTTTTAAGTTAGTTTAGTTTTAATAAAATCACCACAGGTGATTAACCACGCGGGGTTATTTTTCTTGTTTAATTTTAGTGTAGAGATATTTTAATTATTTAGAATAGAAGCAAATTGTTGTTTTTGATTGTAATATTTCAATTTTGTGATTTGTTTAGATTATTTTCCTTCCAATAGTAGCATAGATTGTTAATTTCATCTTAGTTAATTTGGACACTTCAAACTAGATTAACACTTTGATCCAAGTTAGGAAAACAAACCATAGGGAATTTACGCTACCCGTTCATAGCCTCTAAACTCCCCTTTTCCAGCTTAGCTACAAGGAGATCACACTACCATATCTTAGTAATTGATCCTCCTATATTTATCCACAAAATTCAACATCAGCTACTCTAGCACAACCTCGGGGGTTGAGTACGGTTGAAGGTTGCATGTCAATTTTCATCCATACAAATTGGTGAACCTGACATGAAGGATTAATTCCTTCTTGTTTCCTTTTATTTCATTGCTATTACATCACCTCTCCATTTATTCCCCTATTTTGGTAGGTATTTTTTACTTTCTAAAATATGCCTAGAAGAGAGTTTGGTGGTCCATTTGGCTAAGATAGATATTAAACCAACGCGCAACCATAATTGTCCCCTTCTCTTTCGAGATGGGGTGAAAATTACACAAGAAATGTTCAAAGCTCCTCTAGTTACACTTAAAATTCCATTAGATATGTAAGGATGGAGGAGGTTGATCAACCATTAGACATGCAATATGGTTAACCCAATGTAAATGACGTTGTTATCATAAATGGAACAGTGTATTACCATAGGGTCTTATCAAGACCTCACATTGCCATCCAATCAAAAGAGGATGATATATTTTCACAAAAAGATAATCCTCTTCATTAGATAGATGAGTCTTTGGATAGAATGAAGGCTTCAACCTATGAGATTTTGAATACCTATCCTAAGATTCTTAGTTCTGAGGAAGACAAGAATTATAACTCTAAACAATTCATGACAGGGTATCATGAGCCTACTCAATCAAACCCTACGTCACAGGCACCCCAATAAGAGACTCAATCCTCTCCAAAGGATTTCATTTCTACTTTAGTGGGGAGGATTAGAGAACTAGAAAGTTCCCAGACTTCATAACCAACACATACAAGAGTGCAGAACACATGGGTATCCAGTTGACAACAAAGGATACATCCCTTCCAATGAGAAAAATACAATATCTTGTACAACCAAGTTATCTAGTTCATTGGAATCCAGGTGATCTTCTCACAGGGTTAGACACACTAGGGATGGGTCCTCATCCTTGTCAAGATTATCCTATGCAAGGGCTGGTCAGAAGTGCATTCTCGAATATTGCTACAATAGCAAATACAACATTCCTTGGTTTTACACCTGTTACTTGATATCCTGGTACTATCGCACCTTACGTGCATATGTATTCAAAAACACCCCAGATTGACCCATATACAATTCTAGATCCCTACATTCCATATCAAGGGACCCCATACATTCCCATCAATGCTTATAATTCATGTTATCCAACTCCTCCTCCTCCACCTCCTCATCAAGAATCTTCATTAGTAGAATCTTATGCAATGGGTACGTACGCTAAGTACTTAAAGGAGACTCTTGACTTCACCATATGTGGTGTCATGCTTCTGTGCCCATTATTGGATCTTCCAAAATTTAAGGGAGAAGGAGACCCAAACACTCATATCAAGGCCTACACTACTGCTATTAGGGAATTTATTCCTTAGGATGTTGTCGTGGCTAAGATCTTTCCAAAGAATCTCGAAGGAATCACATGGGATTGCTTTTACCATATTCCATAAGCATCTATACATTTCTTTAAACAACTTATTTCTGAGTTCATCAAATAATTTGACATGAAGAATTTGTTGTGTACAACTATTAGGGAGTTCCTGCATATTAGATAGGAGAAAAATTAATCTGTCGCCCATTTCATCTAGAGATGGCACCAAGTTCTTTATTCCTCTGCAAGTGCACCCAACATGGACTAAATGGAACTTTGCAATCTTTTCCTTCACTCGCTCAATCGAGAGACTAGGGAGGAAGTCCAGAATTTTCCTTTCCATAATTATGAGGAAGTTTTGGAAGGTGCGCTTTGATTGACCAAGCCGCTATAGATAGTGGGCGTAAGATCTATGGTCCTAATGGGAAATTGGTATCCCCAAATCAAAGTAATGCAAATTATCAAAACAATGGTTCCAAAAACCAAGGACCTAAAGGTGTGAATCACAATCATGGTGCTACCAAGAATAGTGCTAATGATCAAGAAAAGAACGTTGCTTTTCAAAATAACAAGAAGAATAACAATAATAATAATTCGGGAAATCAAGGAGGCCCTAACACTATGTCATTTGTCAACATAGTTGATGTAAGTCATCTACCAAAAAAGAAAAATCAAACCCAAGGTGAAAACCAGTATCAAAACCTTGGCCAAGGGGAAATGAATCATGGTTCTAACAACAAATTTCAAAACTATAACCGAGGTTATAATAAAAAAAACAAGATTCTTATCGAAGGCCAAGAGATTATGACCCTAACTTATACTGAGGTTTCCATAAGGTTTGAGGTCATGACGATAGGAATTTACGTGATTGTAAAATTTTTATGCAAATACTTCCAAAAAAATAAAGACAACTCTTTGTAGACATGTTTGTAGAAAATCCTGAAACAAACTCACAATCTTATTATACAGGACCTGTAGCTCCTCATAATGCTAATGTGATCATATTTTGAGATCCACTCTCTACATATCCTGATAAATTCAAGGTTAATTTACAAAACAAAAAAAAAGGCATTCATATAGGAAACAATAACCATCTGCTTCAACTTCCAATAACTCTTAGGTCGCTCATAACCTTGGTTCAAATGATAACACAAAAATATTGGGATTAGTTGAACTATAGGTTGAACATGAAATTAATGCAACAACTCAGATGAAGGATTATGTTTCACAACCCCTTCCCAATATTTCCTTCCCATAGGATGAAATTCCTACAATACCAAAACCAGTAGAAGCCTATGATTTAATATCAGATTTGAATAAGACCTTTTCTCACATTTCATTCCTAGATTTTATAAAGAATTCTCCTGCACATTGCTCTATGTTTCTCAATGCACTAGGTGTTGGTTATCTAATCCATGTTATGCCACCTCCTGGCACTCAAATAAATCGTATTGACTTTGACATACATCCTCCAGGACAAACTTATAGGGATGCTAGGTTTGTTTTTTATATAGACAAGATGCCATCTGACATTGAAATTGCCTTAAAAGGTGATCCTACCTTATTTTTACAAGTCTAGGTTTATAAAAATTGTATTAAGAGAGCCATGATTGATGATGGGGCTGTTGTAAATGTGGTTCCCTTCTCTTTCTTGTATAAGTTGGGATATGGAGAGACAAATTGATCCTCTACAAGAAACACATTGCGGGTGTAGGACAGTCTTAAAGTGACCTCTATTAGAACCATTGTTCTTCCAGTCACGCTTGGTCCCAAAACCATCTTGACAGATTTTTATGTCATCAATAGGGAAAAAACTTATAACATGATCCTTGGGAGACGTTGGATTCATTTAATGAAGACTATCCCTTCTACCATGTTCAAAGAGATTAGATTCCTCCATTTGGGGAAGGTCTGCACCACTCAAGGGGATCCTAAGCCCTTCGATATACACTTAGAAAATCTTAAGAAGAATAAAGGAGTCTATACAAAGTATGAATTTCCTACAAATAAATTGAACAAACCACCACCATTAAAAGGGTTAGTCTCGGTTACCCCTAACATTCCAAAGGCTGAAGTCGTTGACCCAAAAACATTTGAGGTGGAAAATAAAAATAAAGGTAAATCAAAATCTGTGGAAGCAGTGTCCACTAAGACCACAATGGAAATTATGAAACTCTTAGAGAGTGATGATCCCATTTTCCTTCCATTTGAACCACATGGGATGGGTAGTCTTCTCGGTTTAGCATCTCTTCCCTTCGATGACCTAGGCCTAGGTGTAAACATGATAGAATTAACAAATGAAGAAGGGAAATTTGAGATTGAAATGATGCCCATCAAAACAATCTCTGAGGATTTTTCTATTCTAAACCTTGGTTTCAACCCATGTGCATTTGAAACTAAGCTTTCCATATCCATGGGACAAGGCCTCATCATTCAACAAGTGTCACAAGTAAATACAACTCTCTACATAGGAAGCAAGGCCAAGCAACATAGCCATACTCACCCACACACCATGTCTCAAGAATGTGACAAGGAGGTGCACAAATGCCTCTCTCAGAAAAATGAGTTTAATGATTGGATATATACACTTCCAGGAAAGGGTTGTAAGTTTAGACTCATAATGCTATGCCCTTTTCAAAAGAAAATAAATTTTGAGGATCATGGTTCTCTATTGTGTACTCTTAGGGGTGGAGAATTTGATATTCGTAAAATTTCTTCACCTTAGCTATCATGACATCTAGTTTCACCTGCATTTTCACATGTACATTACTACATCTGCATTGCACTTTCATTTTTTGGTTCTCCTGTAAAATTTGTCATCAAGGGACTTACTCTTATAGAAAATCCTAAAAACTTACAAAAAAATATTGGCCAAACATTCAAATCATATCTCTTCAAATCTTCACAGTATAATTAATTGTTTCTAAATAATTTCATCAGTTCAAATAGGATAAGGAAAAAGTTTTGACCATGACCATACCAAGGCATGCATACTTTGTTCTACTTATAGTATCTTTCTAGATTAGGTGTCTTTTCCTATGGTCTGTTCTAGAAGCTTCATGGTGTCGCATCTATCCCATATACATCTCTTTGGAAATAGGAAAATTCTAGAAATTTTGGATAGATAAATAACTCAAATGAAAATCCATAGAAAATTTTGATTTTACACATTTATTTTCCCTACAAACCTTCGGTGTTGAGATTGCATCTCTTACTAGTGATGTAGGGTTGGGAAAGGAGAGAAATGCCCTTACTCACATATGCCTTTCCCATGGTGATGAGCCCATGCTCCCTACTGATGGAATGGGGAAAGGTGTAGGGGGTCTCTTTGAAAAACTTGAAAGTCATAAATAGTTCATTCAAATGCTATGAAATCATAATTCAAAACAAAGTGAGTTACATTTCCAACATTCCAAAAGAGATTAAAACCTAAAAACAAGATTTTTTCAACCAAGTGGCCATCTACAGATCTAATTCTAGATAAACTTGAAAGGAATTCACATTCTAAACTATGAAGCAAACTTGAGTAGACTAAGGTTGTAGTGTCTTAATTTGGTTTTGCCAAATCCTTGTCTTTCTCTTAAAATTACCATTCAACAAATTCCATAACTTTTTCCCTTTCTGGTTCATGGTGTTGAGACCACACATCCTACTGGTTGCATGGAGTTAGGAGTGGGGAAAGTTCATTCACGTATCATATCACTCTTTCATCATGTTTTTCCAAAGCAATACAAAGTACCAAAATTTTCTTAGAGAAACTAAAGTTCAACATTACAATGTGATTACATTATCATATATCAGCATTGCAAAGAAAAAAAGTAAATCATTCTGTTAGCATGCATGTCCACTGCATGCATTTTGAAAAACATAGAAAAACGCAAATTCTAAACATCTAAGAGTACACACGTGAATCAAATCATCAATGTAAGCCAAATCTATGCAAGGGATAACCAATCAAAAAGAGATATCTATACATATCATGGTGTGTCATAGTTTTGAACAATTCTATCACACACAAGATGCAGTTAAAACACTCGCAATGAGCATGAAATACCAAAACATCATATATGCCTCACAAAATGGAGACTAAGTAATAAAGGCACTCTACCTATCCACCTCTTTGAGGCCCCTTATGACTACTCTAGTTAAGAATTTCTTAGGAGTTCTTCTCAAAAGTATTCAAATAGCAAAGGGCCAAGCCTAATGCAAAATACCATTCCCAAATCCATTCCAATTCAACCATACTCAAAAATGAAAAAAAAGGTCATTGTGGGCTCAGGGCTCAAAAATCACCAAGTCGGTATGGAGAAATGAATTTGAAAGTGAGTTTATTTAGATATATATGTTGTTATAACTTTGTTTTGAGTGCACGTGTTCACATGGTTGGAGTGTTGGCGTAGGTATATTTCTACATCCCCACACAGATGGTAAGACCTCTTGTGGTTTTAAATTAGTGTTTATATTTTGAAATTTTATCTATCTGCACGTGATTCTTCTTCTCCTCTTATAGGTAGCGAGAGTTTGGGTGGTGATATTTCAACAAAGGCATGTCAAGTATATCTTCTAACTCCCCATTTAAGGAACATCATACTTAGACTCTACGTTTTACGCCTTTTAATGGATAAGATGCTTCTCCGAGGGGGAAATATGTACGCACCTAAAATTGCATGTGCTACATTGTCGGAAAACGGTTACAAAAATCCCCAATGATGATTCAAGTCCTTTAAAGAATGTGTTCGAGCTCCAAATACCATTCACAGTATATGTTTGTGGCCTCGAAATATTTACTTAGCTTTTCCACGCTCTCTTCCAACTTCTTACTCTTTACGCATGCATGCATTTTGGCTTTTAGTGTTTTAACAGGACCATGAGCCATTGTCTTGCTTTGGGGCGGCGGTTCTCAAAAATAACAACATACAACTTGTAGGGAAAAATGCATACACTCAAAATTAGAAAAATTATACTAAAATGCGTAGCAATCTGAATCTGGCTACTTCCTTAAAGGGTGGTAGTCTGTCCAAAAATTGATATATATATTTTTCCTTTGATGAGAAGTTAGATGTTGCTTTTTATCATATTTTCATGCGTATTTTAACATGTGAATTTTAACTTAATTTTACTTTTTGCATTTTATGATTTTTTTCCGTTGCCCGCCATATAGGTTCATCAAAAAATATTGAAATCATGAGCCGAATTGTCTAAAATTAGCTAAATGATTGCTTGGTTCTCCTTCCTCCTATTTCTAAATATATTTAATTGGTTAGAACTGCTCCTTCTTTCCTTGTGCATGAAGGCACCTCCCATCCTCCATTCCTATATATTTCATGCTTGTATTCAAGAAAAATGCCTCAGAAATTTGTGTATCTTGCAATGTATTTTTGCTACGATATTGCTAGGAATTGCATAGCCAAGGTCTGATCTCTTGTGTTATCTCTCTTCTACCTGCATTACATCTAGACTGCCATCAAGCTATTGTTTCTCAAGCACCATCCTCCCACCGCTGTTCTTGCATTCCCAATCTATTGGACCAATATGAACACTCGAAGAAAGAAAGAGACAAACTGAGGGAACATTTTCTACACAACTTGATTTAGCTCTGTTTTGTGAATTCTAGGTTGGATTGGTTATTTTATTTACTTCATTCTTGCAATTTATTGTTGTTACACCATATCAAATAGAGTAGAAATCAATTTCCTTTCATTCACAAGTAATTGGTTAATTTTCAAGAGAGTTTGAATCATTAATAACATCTCCCTGTGACGAATCCTCTTCTTCCCATCCCTGTGGATCTGAAGGAGATAATATCTATAGGAAGTTGTCTACACATCATAGATCATTTGGAAAATTTCTTGTTTTAAGTTAGTTTAATTTCAATATAATCAACACATAGGTGAATAACCACGCCGAGTTATTTTTCTTGTTTAGTTTTAGTGTAGAGATATTTTAATTATTTAGAATAGAAGCAAATTGTTGTTTGTGATTGTAATATTTTAGTTTTGTGATTTTTTTAGATGAGTTTCCTTTCAGTAGTAGCATAGATTGTTAATTTAGGCTTAGTTAATTTAGACACTTCAAACTAGATTAACTCTTTGATCCAAGTTAGGAAAATAAACTGTAGGGAATTTACGCTACATGTTTATAGCCTCCAATTCTCCCCTTTTCCAACTTAGCTACCAGGAGAGCACAATACCAGATCTTAGTCACTGATCCTCCTATAGTTAGCCACAAAATTTCAACATACTCTTCTCTGGCACGACCTTGGGGGGTCAAGTGCAGTTGAAGGTTGCATGTCAATTTTCATCCATACAGGTACTAGTTACATGACCATTGTTGTGTGCAGGGTGGAAGTTACATGACCATCACCATGCACAAAGTGGCGATTACATGACCACCACCCTGATAAGGTGGTGGTTACAAAACCTCTGCTCTACACATGATAGCGGTATGGTAATTACCGTGACAAATAACTAATTTGAACAAATTAGACTTTTCTTTTAAATTTTAAGTTATTTTATATTATTTTTAATGAGCTTATGTATTGATACATGTTACTAAATTTCCTTTTTCTTGTTTTGGTGAATGCATAAGGATTTATACATCTGCTAGAGCCTAGAGATACAATGTGACTTGATTCTAGGCATTATTGATCAGTTGACTCAAGGTGAGATTGATTTATTACACTAAGTTGGTTTATGGAAGATCAAACAGGTGCCACACATTACACTAAACAACCATATATTTGTGACCTATTGTCTTTTTGGGATGCTAGATCAGAACACTTTCTAAATTCTTGGTGTTCGGGGAGAGTGAACTATCACTCTTGAGGATGGCGATAGGATTCTTGGTCTACCTATGAGTGGCGAGACAATTGACCTTAAAGAGTGCATGGAGCACAAGAATATGTAGACATGGGGCTTCTTATATAGGGGAAGATGGGGTTTTCGAGGGCGCCAATCAAGGTATGTGGCTTTTATCTGTTTCCTTCATATCTATCACTACCCTACACAAGGCAATTATTTATATTTTGGCTTCACGTTTGGTTGAAGAAAAGGGCAAGGACAAGCTATTGTATTGTTAGGATCCAATAATCATGCAAATTGAGAAGCACGGGAGGATATTTTCCTAGGATGTAGATATCTTGGGGACTACATACAACAACTTATACTAAGTGGTGAGGCTCTTGGGAAAATCCTTGAGCCGTCCTACTTTATTTATGAGAAGGGTGTTTGAGACGGGTTTTAGGTGTTAAAAATCAATATTATCATGTAGAGGTAACTAAAAAAAAATATCCACTCAAGTAATTTATATTCAATTTAAAATGGTTTCACTCATTTTGTCTTATATACCTTTTTAACACTAAATGTGTAACCCATTTATTAATAAGGAAATTAGTATGCTCATGAGACTCCTTGTTATTTTCATAGGGAATTGTCTCTAAGAACATGATTACATGATTTCATATCATACATTCATTACGCAATAAGACAAGTGGGAGGAAAAGAGGGAATAGTCCACTGTTTAAAATATTAAGTTTCAGATTAAATTTTACACATCATGGATTTTGTTTCCAACAAAAAAATATGGTATATACATGTTACGAGAATCATCTAAATTTTACTTTCTCCTTGCACATCATCTCATAGTTACATTTTCATAAACTAAGCGTAAATTCAAATAATGTTATGTTCCATAGTTAACCCTTAGTATTGTATTATAGAAACCCAAATGGTAATTGGAATTAGTTATTGAATTCGTTCATAACCCCAACTCCTCAAAATGAATTTGGAATGGTAGTTGACGATATTTTCCACCTAAATTCATTTGTTCTACACATGTGTTGGTCCAAGAGGGTTTCAAACTAGGTATAAGGTTGGATTCCCATGGAGTAATATCTTAATAGAACACATTTTCCTTGCTATACACATGATTACAAGTCCTAGGAGGAAGTGAAATACTCTATACAAAGTTTAACCATCATCATTCCTAAGGGATGGGATTGCAAAATGTTGCTAAATGAATATTCTATAAAGATAACTTGGATTTGAATTTTATTTTCATTAACATAGGGGTACCATCGAGTATAAATTTCTAGGTTCACACTAAGGTTTTAGCTTTCTACATTATAAAGGATCACACGAGAAGGGTAGTCATGCACGGGGTTTTTTACTAAGGTTGACTATTTTATTTAGATTTATTTTCTAAAATTTCAAGGTAAAATCAAAACACATAAGATATTTAATCATTAATTTCACACTGAGAATGCAATATAAGATGTGCAATTAAATTTTATTTAACATAAGTATCCACCATTTTGTAATTCATAATTAAGAATCAAAATAACACCCATTATTAAATATACATTTCCCTAAACACCCTAAAACAACAACACCTCATACTCTTCACAAAATACATAATTAACATTTAAAAATATAAAATAATGTTTATGTATACTATCAAATTACATTTTCCTAATAACAAGATTCTAGGAAATAACTAGGATATTTTACTTTCTCCATGTCATGGTACCTGCAATCACCGCATGGTCAACACATATTCTATCATGGCATCCACCTAAATCTATCACAATTAACATTTTTAGATTTTCATTTATATAATCATAATACCTCAGATGTAACTAGAGAGGGTTAGAGATATATAATCAATTCTTTGCACTTCATTTCTTAACTAAGGAAGGAGAGAGAAAAACTATTCTCCAAAAGTCAAATTTCTCAAAAGCTACCAAATAGTGTTTCATAGAGTTCTTTATGAGTGTAATAGGTTTTCACTCTAGTTTATTGACTTGACTAGGGTCCTACGACCTTCTTATACATTTTCCTCCTAGTTGCAAAAATGTCCAATTTTATCTCAGAGGCTAAGAAACCAAGTTAATAAACATAATTTGAATTGGAAAATGCACAAAGGGTAAATTCCTTTGGGTTCTCCTATATATTGAGAATTCATAGGAGATGATGGAACAAAGAACTGGAGAACCTTATACAAAAGGTTTTTAGTGTTTTGGGGTCACTTGTTGTATATGGAATCGTTTTCACCTAGTAATACAAGGCCTAGAGGCCTATAAAAATCCTATGAAAATTTTGATAGCGATGTGTTTTTACCTGAGCTAATGGGTACAAAAAAATTTCAAGTAAAAATGCTAGAGTCTTATGAAATACTGATAGGCATTTGTTCACTCATGGTCAAAATGGAAATCCAAAATGAAAGCCAACTTTTAACATTATCCAACTACTCAAAGTTTAAAATAGGGTCAGCAGGGATCCTAACTCACTACGTAAAATGATCAAACGATCAATTTAGGGTCTGTAAGAGTGGTTGAGGCATCTTAAGTTGAAAGGAACAAGATCAAACCTTTATCATAAGGATTTTGGTTTCATAGAGACATTTCACATATTGATGAAAATCCTGATTTACTAACTTTTGCAAAGGAATGATTAGGAGGTTTTAAAAGGGGACTCAACACAAATTTTGATATTGAGAGGTTGTGGCTATCAAGTCCTCCTACATAAATTTTTTAAACGACCCAAGAGGGGTCTAAGAGTATGTGTAATATCCAAAAATAATTTGGATTTTTTAAGTTACGAGGTGAATATTTTACTGAATTTATAGGGTAAACAAAATGGTTTTTTAGCTGATGACTCATCTAATCTAACCAAGACAAGTGGGTGCAAACACCCGCTTGATATTTTGGTTTAACAATTAAAAGGTTGTGGTTGCAAGCATGATTTATGGTGAAAGTAACATTCAAGTTACCTATGACAAAAGGTGATGTTTTATTGTTTTATACTACGAGTTGTTTTAAAAATAATCATACGTATAATAATTCATCGGTTTATATTTCTATTTCATTGCAAATGAAGAACCAAAAATATGAGAATAATTAAAGATGATGGTAAGAAATACCATTCTTAGAGGGATGTGAGACGAGTTGACCTTAGATGCTCTAACCCTTTCAATTGACTAATCCCTAAACCTTAAAGATTTTACAGCCCACATGCCCGCCCTTCCTTGAGTCATCACATCAAACTGATCACATGATTTGTGTAATGTTCCCAAAATAATTTTAGTTGTAACCTTTTTGTATAGAAATTTTTTATTTTCCTTCTACACATAGTAGCTTAATTATCTTGTTAACAAAAGTCACCGACTAGTACATCCTATAAGTTAAAATATTTTCTTAGAAGGTATTTATACATGTGGATAAGAATATTTATTGATACTTATCTTTGTTTGTAATATCTCTCTGACATGTAAATGTGATTGACTGAACCTTAAAAGACAATTATCAACAGGGAAATAAAACACATAAGCATAAATTCTTCATTTAGTTTGGTTAAGGCTTCATAAAATGGTTTCTAATTCCTCATGTTTAATGTATTTCCAAGCATATGACTTCCCTCTCAATAAATAATGATATAAAGATAAATAACAATTTTTTTATAACACTCCATGTGGGTGTGTTAGTGTAGGTTATTATTTATCCTTTTTTTTTATCAGGAAAAGTCTTATGCTTTTATTAGTCATATACTTGTTGGGTTAGCTTGCTTAGGTGTAATAATTGTGTGGAGTTAGCTTACTAGTTGTGTTGAGTTAGCTTCTCAGTTATGTGGAGTTAGCTTACTAGTCTTCTGGAATTAACTTAATTACTAGTATCAATTAGTGGGAGTTCTTCACCATTGATTTAGGTAGTCGTTGCACTTGCCTCCTCCAATATGCGCATCTTTATTTTTGAGTAATTAAAATCATTGTATTGTAATGTATTGAGCATTATGGATTATGATGGATTTCCATATATGTTATTTTAGCTCTTTTGTTTTACAAATCTAATGTGGTGTGCTCTTATCATCCGAGATCGTAGCTTGGAAAAATATTGTTACAATTCCTTTCATGGTATCAGAGTGAAAGATGATGTATACATCTATCTATATGTTTTTCTTTGCAAGAAAGTGTTTATTATTTTCATATATTTAGAATTAGTTAGTAATTTTCTGAAGCATATATTTTTATGCAAAATGAAGTGCACCATTAGATTTGGAAGGTGAAAAAAACCCTATAATCGATGTAAAGTCGACCATGTTTTGGGACAGTCAAATATGGACATAGATCTATACCTTCTTGATGCTATCTTTTATCCATTGGATATAAGCATGTACCTTCCAGATACATTACTTTACCCTATGGATTTTCTTTTTGAACGAAGTCTTTTATCCACTAGATGCAAATATGTACCTTCTCGATGCATTCTTTTATCCATTGCATATAAGCGTGTACCTTTCATATGCATTCTTTTACCCTCTAGATATTTCTATTTTGGATGTAGTCTTTTATCCACTGGATTCATATTTGTACCCTCTCAATGCATTCTTGTATCCATTAGATATAAGAGCGTACCTTCTAGATGAATTATTTTAGCCTCTAGATATTTCTGTTTTGGATGCAGTCTTTTATCCACTGGATGAAGATCTGTACCCTCCGAGTGCATTCTTCTATCCACTGGATAAAGATGTGTACACTCCAGATGCAATGATTTACCCTCTAGACATTTAAGTTTTGGGTGCAAGATTTTATCCTTTAGTCACAAGCCTATATCATGTGGATGCACTCTTTTACCCTTTAGACATTTTTGTGTCACTTGTACCTTTTAGAAAAACATTAGCATTAAAATATTATTTTAATATCAAAACCTTGTAGAGCTCATAACTTTTGATACGTAGCTCAAATTAATGTGATCTTTGTTTATGAAATTGTGTATTTTTTCAAAATCTACGCATTGGTGAATTTTTAATACACATATTTCAAATGTAAAATCTACATTTACTCATTGTAATATTTACATGCACTCAATTCTAAAGTTTCAAATTTGAGAGGGTATTGTAATCACTTGTGGACACAATTTCAATTGAGCCCGACATCCTAAATTTTTTTTTGTTGAATTCTTTTATCTATGTGTGTATACATTTATATCTCTATTGTTTTTGCGATATTTTGGATCTGTATTTTTGACACTTTTTATTTACATGTTGATAGTTTCTCTTGTGGGGGAGCTATTCTAGTGAAGCCCGGTGTTAGTTTGTTAGTGTTCAAGTAGTTGATTTTGGAAACTTATATAGATATGTGGTGTCACTCTACCCATTCAACAGTATAGGAGGGTTTGTTGTTTATATAGATTCTTTGTGTTTTATGTCCTTGCCTTGTTACCTTATTTCATAACACTCCTATTTATTTGGATCTCATGTCCTTGCCTTGTTTACTTGGTTATTGTTCTTGGATCATGAAACACCTATTTGTATAATTTGATCTTGCTTCTTCATATTTTATGTCCTTGCCTTGTTACATGTTGATACTACTTCTTCAAGTTTCGTATCCTTATTTTATTACCTTGGATTTTCTTGGATCATGGAACTCATATTTATTTGGATTTTGTGTCCTTGCTTTGATTCCTTTGTTATTTTTCTTAGATCATGACACACCTATTTGTAGCAATTGATCTTGTTTCTTAAGATTTTATGTCCTTTCCTTGTTACCGTCGATTTTCCTAGATCATGGAACTCTTATTTATTTGGATCTCATGTCCTTTCCTTGTTGCCTTAGTTTTTCATGGATCGTGGCACACCTATTTATAAAAGTTGATCAAATTATGTTTGGATTTTTTTGTACAATTTCGACATCATTCCATTAATAGTCTCCTTGTATGGAGCTATTCTGATGAAGCCCATTGTCAGTAGTTTTTGAGTTTTATGATCGATCAGTGGATTCAGACCATAGTGGGCACCAAACATCTTCAGAATTGTATGAGTTTTTGGAGCTCAACTTCTTAGGATATCTTCCAAAAGGATTTTTCTCTCTCTACTTCGTTAGTACTAGTTTTGGGTACCCCGTGGTGCCCAATTTTCCCTGTTTTTATACATGGAAACCTCATCACACCTTATTTCTAGGACCCACCTTGTTTCTCACCCACCTAAGCTATGGTTACAAGAGGGTGTTAGTGTAGGTAATTAGTTATACTTTTATTTATTTATTATGATAATTCTTACGTTTGTGTTATCCCTACACTTTTTGGGTTAGCTTTTGTAGGTGAACTATTTGTATAGACTTAGCTTACTAGTTGCGTTGAGTTAACTTCTCAGTTATGTGGAGTTAGCTTACTAGTCTTCTGGAGCTAACTTAACTACTAGCATCAGTTAGTGGGATTTCTTCACCATTGATTTATGTAGTAGTTACACTTCCCTCCTGCATGTAAATCTTTCTTTTTGAGTAATTAAATTCATTGTATTGTAATGTATTGAGCATTATGAATTATGATGGATTTCCATATATGGTATTTTAGCTCTTTTTTTTTACAAATCTAATGTGGTTTCTATTATCATTTGAGATCATGACTTGGAATAATCTTCTTGTCATTCCTTTCGGTGTATACTCCAAAGTGATATCCCCTACTTTAGAAGACCCTATTTCTCTCGATTTTCCCTCAAAACCTAAATTTTTCACATCTCACAAAAGAAACAAATTCCAAAGCTCCCAAGATTAGAATAGCATTTACATAAACATAAATGTGGATGTATACACATAAACATGGATCCAAAACTAGAATTTAAAAAATCTAATACATGTTCTCCAACATGGTCACATGCTTTATTTGTATGTATTAAAAGTTTGTAGATTCTAGATTTTGCACAAGCTTCTCCAATAAACCAACTTTACACATATCCACAACCGTGACACTCTAGAAGATATCACTAGGCTGAGGAATTTATTTAAAAATCCTTTAAGCCTCACCACGAACACCATTCTATGCATATTAGAAAATCATCACACTCCATGAACCAACCCATATATATATATATATAGTGATGCAAATGGATAACTAGAGGGTTTCACGTAGAGCTATAGTGAAAGACAGAAATATTTTAGAGATATAAGTCAAATAGAAGTAAAGAAACTTTCAATGTATTAATCAATATGAAACTACTCAAATGATAAAATAAAGAGAAGGAAATGAGGTGGTAACCACTATATGCTTTGAGAATGATATTGTTAAGTATACAGTGCATCCAAGACAAGTTCTTAGAATCAGAAAAAAACAAGATCAATACAACTAGACATTACACCCTAATTAGAAGTCTCCTAATCATCAATATTCTTTATCTTATTCTTATGTGTACTAAAAACCTAAACAACAACATATAATAGCTTCCCTTTACACTTAGAGACAAAATAACCTTATTAAAATAAAAACACATATCCAAATCAATGAATTTGTATATAGAAAAATAAGGAGATATTATGATTAGATGATCATCTCCATGTGCATGGCTGGTTTAACCGATAATGGTATTGATTTTAGGATGACTGTTAGCAATAACACAACTTAGAATAGTTCCTTGGGTTTTCAAAAACAATATCTTCCAAATTCACCATGGTGGACCTCACAAACCTGCATGGTCACATTTTATCAATATCATGCAATCACAAAATTCTATGGGATGACATTTTGTGAGGTGTTTAGTAGAATATTAACCATGCTTCATGAATATTCCTACATGTCTTGTCAAGAAGGCCCATTCCTTCACACTTACCCACACCAACCCCTGCCATCGAACTACCACACTCAATAAAATTATCACTTCTCCATTCCTCTCTGCAACCACCCCTTTCCTAAGAAATCTACTTCAATTTTAAATAATATATTTATAAATTATATAGATTTTCATTTCTTCTATTTATTTATATATTTTTTAAATTTATTTATCTATATAATTTTTTATAATAATGATTATTGAAACAATCCACTGCTTATTAAGAGGTGGAAAGAAATCGGGGGCATTACATCTCCTTCCGCTTATAACACCGACATCCTCAATGTGACATAAAGCCAAGATTAGAAGAGGTACTTATGATAAAGGAGGAAATGATCAAAAAATCATGTTACCAACATAAATATACTTGTTGCTAAAGTGTGAGCACAAATATGAATGAAAGGTTTGAAAATTTCTTAATGGTCTAGTGAATATTGGTAGTTCTAGTTTACATTATTACTTAGTAAATATATTTTCTTAACAACTTATTTATTAATCTCATGCTCTAAATATTTGATTGTTTAGGATTTCAGTTGATTTATTATTTTATTTTCCCATCATAAACTGATATCATGATACCTCTCAAGGACCAAAAATAACACTAATGGTACACAAGACATATTGTTACATACTTTCACGATTGTATCACATCATAAGACCTCAACCAAAACATGGAAAGAACATATACAGTCCCAAGAATACAATACTTATCAGACACATGTCTATGGCCAAAACTTACTCATAACATAATCATAATATAATAACATGGAATTCAAAACATTACACATACACATGTTTCACCTAATTCAAAACCATAATTGTAGCTTCATATTGTCAATATCGAATCAACATCATACAATCAAAGAGGAACACAAATCCTCAACATCACAAAACATAACCAGACTCACATGAGAAGACATAAATCATAATACCAACTTCACACACCTCCCAATATCCATAATCCTCCCATAGAACTCTATATACCTGCAAAAGAATAAAATAAAGAAAATTTTCATTTTCACTCCACTAAAGATGTCGGTCACCCTATGGTCCTGTGCATAGAGTTTAGACACCTCTAACCCAAGTTACATAATAATTTGTAGGTTAACAACCACCTAGTTAAGTGTAACTCATTGAAAGGGAATACCCCCATACAATAAAGAAGGCCCATCAGTACCACCATTCCTTGGTCAATCCATGTTTGTATTACAACACATAACCACATTTGAACAAAAATGCCAATTTTTTAGCAAAATAGCCAAGTGGTATCAAATTCAATCACTTTAAGCCAAGGGAGAAATAAATTTACATTTAAGGAATAATTTCAACACAAATTAAACTTTCAATCAAGAAAAAAATGGCTAATTAGCCACAATTAGTGTGAGCATCCCCATGTTAGTGCAAGAATAAAATAAAATTCCAAAAATTGAAAAAATAACTCAACCAAAAGTTAAATAAAATAACTTACTGGTACTAATAAAGGGAGAGAAAATACAATTTAATTTTACGAATAAAACATCTATAGAGAAATATCACATCACAATCACTATGTGGAATTATACAGCCACCAAAGAGTTACTCATAAAGTTTTGGGCACTCAGATATTGAGCCTCAACTGAAAAAATATATAACAAAAGTAACATCACAAGTAAATCAGATATTTTTGGACATCACGTGTACATTTCATAATCCTCATAAGGGAATCATACCATGTCTGACATCAAGCATGACATAAAATATAAATAATAAATTATAAAATAATATAACTTCCATAATATCTATCTTAATCATCCCTCCATACTCCCATAAGGCTCAACATAGTCTATGAGGAAATGGTACAAGTTTCCATCTACTAAGCCTAGGGTGTTCGCGAAGGAAAATGTACATGGTGCCTTTTGGAAAATGTAATGCATACCAAATGAATAGAAGTGGGTTAAATCAATCTCTTTTAGACTCCAATTCCTATCTTGTACTGATATCTAATGGTTAGTTAGTTGTATCATGGTACATATAGGTCATCTCTATGAATACCATATAGGGATAGAGAAAAAGGTGTGGGTTACCATCTACTTAGGATAAAGTGTTCAAAAATACAATATACATGGCGCATATTGGGATAGTCTCATGCATACCAAACAAAAAAACTAGATTTATAGTCTATGTAAGACTTGACTTTCTATCTCATACTTTTCTCGAGTGACTGGTCGACGACACTCATTTCCTCACTCCACACATACTATTTTTTACCGATTGCTTCCTTAGGATTGGTTAGTGTAAGGTTCCTAACATAACACATAACTACTTTAATAACATAATGCTAATTCACACACATCATCCGACATTTCATGCATGGTATATTTAAAATGTAAAGCCAACCATTATTGTCATAGTTTATAATACATACATTTCCACATAGTGTACCCAATGTGCAAGTACAATACAACATGGATCATATGATCACCATATGCCCCTAATTCATGACATGAATCGACACATAGACATGGAATACATGCATGATGAAAATATGAATGACATAACAACATACAAATAATTACAATTCAACATGGTGACATATCATGATACATCGTAACATACATCTTTGGTGACATCACGATATGTTCCAATTCACTATGAAATATTTTTTTCATACAACACATTAGCAAAAAACATATCAACAAATCATTAAAAATATAACATTTTCATATTCCACAATATAATTCCTTTAAACAACAAGGATTGAAATGTGAAATTATTATTGAATTCATCAAAGAGTGAATACTCTCATGTGAGCAACATCATAAAAAAACCACTCTATGGCATGCACAATAAGAATTCATAATATAACAAGTACAAAATGTATCACATCATAACACGATATCATATTACTTTCCCATCTCCTCCACCTCCATGGATAATCATCAAAACAAAAACTATCCTAGATATTGTTATCACCAAATCATAGCACCCTTCTATGGTTTATACAAGCGCATATATTTGAACTCACGGTGTGATTGGATAACATGGGTACTATCTCCAAGTTATGGGACTTTATTGAGATAGACCTCCGGGAAAGCTGGTTCTGCTCAAACTACACACAATCTACTCTAATGCAAAACTAACTATTCTAATCTAAATTTCAAGGGACCAGGAGAGAGAATGCATAAAATGAAATCCTACACTAAAGCGGTGATACACCGTAAAAGGAGGGTGTGATAGTAGTCTTCAAATGCGTGAAATACATGTGCACACTAGAAGAGGTGATGACAGTTCTCATAATCTAGCAAATGCATTCACAACAATATTTCAAACATACACAATGATAATGGATCCCTGCATGAACATAAATTAGACACATTGTTTTTGTAATCAAGATTGAAGGTGGAAGAATGCACATACATCCACAACTTATATTTTATTGCTTCATGATAAATATGATGAATATATTACAAGATAAGGGCCTGGATCACCATCATCCACTAAATACATTGGCTTCACAAAGAAATTTTGACATGAGTTTTTCATTTGAAAACTACCTCCCCTTACAATGAGCCCAACACTCCAATTTATAGAAAAAATGAGAAGAAAGAGAGAAGGGAAAATGGAAATCCCGAAATCTGTCCTTAAACCACTTGCAAGAGGCATTAAATGGAGTAAAATTATTGTATATTACTTGGAAAATGATCCCCATACTGTCCCATTCTCAAGCATTGCCTCTTAATTGCACTCCCAACTACAAATAAAACACAACCCGGCCACGTTTTATAAAAATATCCATCAATATCTCATCAAATCTTGAATTTATTGATTTTTTTGCATTGATATTGGAGCCATGATTCCAACGGTACCAATTTTGTGCGGTTTTGTTGAAAATGCAAAAGTTATGGCCTTTTGATGTGGGCGGTTATTTTGGGTCATGTGTTTTCTGTCATTTGACAGAATGAGCATTAACCTTAGAGCTGAATATGTTTATTTTATTTAAATATATCTACCCTCATTAAAAATAAGAAATTGGCCCACTCTAGAAATTCCAATTTTGTGAAAATCAAAGCTCGAGGTCAAAAGTTATGGCCGTTTGAAGTTTCACGGGTCAAACGTTGACTTTTCTTCTTTGTTGCAAAATTTGATAAAATCGGCCGATTCACGTCCCATGCGTACTCCTATCCCAGCTGTCCCAAAAATATCTCCCACATCGGCATTCAATTGTCCCTTTTTGTGGAATTTTCACCTTTTTGATCCCACGAATTCATCTACCAAAATTTCGAACAAAATGGACCGTCTTTCAAAATCGGTCGACCGCCTAGGACAAAAATGTCACTTAGCCGATTTTCTTTGTATTTCGCAAACTTGGTACACAACCTCGATCCCGATATTAACCCTTTAGACCCATTTAAAACAATCCTCAACCTTATTTTTGCATTTTTTCCATTTTTTCTAACTCATTTGGATTTATGGGAGAGTTAGAGAGAAACCGAGGGGGTCCACAAAACATGATTTTGGCCCTTGAATCAATCTACTTGCTCGGGATCGATAATTTGATGCATTCTAAAAACCTTGAGGGTGAATAATAACAGATATTGAATACCATGAACCTCTACTCTGATACCAAATGTCATGCCCAAACTTTTGATAGAAAAATAAAACAATAATAAACTTAGAATGATTGTTTTTTACATACATTGCGATAAATATGACACCACTTGAAATCACTAGCATAACACATAACCCATGAGAAGGCTGCACAATCATGAATCCAAATAAATAACATGAAAACACATGATGCCCATCAAAGTAACTTTTCCTATATGAAAAAGTACATACAACGATACAACAATGTAACATTTACCATAATATACATTTATGGTAAGTAACCATCTAGGAGACATCATCTTCATGGTTATATATGTTTATTACCATCCTATTTTTATTAATTATTTATAATTATATGAAGAAAACTTAATATGGGAACTTTCATTCCTCTTAAAAATAGGTTACCTATTTTTCTTTATTGCATTTAATGTTTTACACATGATGGTTCTAATTAAAATACATCTTTTCAAATGTACACTTAAATTTTGTTCATTCTCGATTATAATAATTGCCATAACTCAGTTGTTATTTCTATGCATTTTAAACAACTAAATATACCTTGATATAGGATCTTATGGCAAAGGTTTGTCCAATAAATAGGTTTACTTCAAGTTTAGTTATAACTTCATTACACAAGAAGAACTAACATGAAGTTGGAAACTTATCTTAAGATTTAAAGGAGATTAGGGTTGAATTTCCCTTTCCATATAATCTTCCTTCCATTAACCATGTCTATTTCTTATTTTAAATTTTTTATCATTTGATGCTTGATTTGAGTCTTATTAATATTTATGTCATAAGTTTTGTTTTCCATATGTATTCATGTTCACACGATAGATTAAATACCACTAGGAATAGTCTACACATACTTTTAACAACACAAAATTAGATATAATTATGTTATGAGGAGAAATTTGAGTTTCCCATTTTCCTCTAATCAACACATCACCTACTTGTGATCTTATTGCAATTATGTCATTACTTTCATATTTTTTTAGTGTTCTTGTAAACAATATGAAAATAGACCAAAATTTCTCAACATTTAGGGTCTTAAGTCTCCAAGGGTAGTGATTTCATGTAAAATATTTCATTTCACTAACATTAACCACAAAATCATTAATCAAATATTACACGAGATGAATCCAACTCACATACACTTCCGAAGGCCTTATTAAACACTAAAAGGAATATTGGGTTACATATTTTGAAGGTATCATATATCGTGAATGGAAAGAAGATAACACAATTAATTAAATCAGTTTCTCTCCATACTCTACACCCTACTAAGGTCACAACTAGAGTAATTTCAACACCCTTATCTCTCACAATCCTTATACAACTCACGGTAACTTCGATACTTCTTTACAAGCTATCACTCTTTTTTTGATGGGTTTAAGGGGTTCAAACTTAATATTCTTGTGTGTACATAAATAAAAACATAAAATCCACTTGATTCATTTACATTAAACTTAAAATGTAATCATTTAATTTGGTCCATATACCTTTTTGCAATTAATTGAGTAACCCTTTGTTTAATAGTGACATTAGTATGCTCATGAGACTAATAAATCTTGTCCTACAAAATCATCTCTAATAACATAATTACATTGTTTCAGATCATACATCAATTAAGTAATATAAAAATTTGAATAACAAGAGGAATTAGACCATCCTTTAAAAGATTAATGTTCACATTAATGATTAAACACCATGTATTTTGTTTCCCACAACAATATGTTTTAAACACGTTATGTGAAAGATATAATTTTCACTTTTATCCTTGCACATCATCTCATAGGTACATTTTTATGAACTAAGCATAAATTAAAAAAAATTGTTCCAAAACTAACCCTTAGTGTTGTATTATAACAACGCAAATGATAATTAGAATTGGGTATGGAATTAATTCATAACCCCAACTCCTCAAAATGAATATAAAATGGTATTTCTAGATATTTTCCACCTAAATCTCTTTGATCTACACATTTTCCAGTCCAAGAGGGTTTCAAATTATGTTTAAAGCTAGTTTCAAATGGAGTAATATCTTAAGAGAACACATGCTCCTTATTATACATATGATTACCATTCCTAGGAGGAAGCCACATACTCTAGACAAACTTTAACTATTACCATTCCTAACAGATGGTATTATGACATTATCACTAAGCATGTATGGTATAAAGATTACTTAGATGTGGGTTCCTATTTTCCTTAAGATAGCGGCACCATTGAGTATAATGGTTTAGTTTCACACTAAGATTTTTGTTTTCTAAGTTATGAAGGATCAAACGAGAATGGTATTCATGCAATGTTTTTTACTAATGTTTATTTTTCTATTTAGATTTCTTTTTTACAATTTCAAGGTGAAACCACAACACACCAGATATTTAATCATTAATTTCACACTTGAGAATAGACTATAAAATGCCAAATTCAATTTCAGTTAACATAAGTATCTAACCATTTTACAATTTATAATTAAGAATCAAAATAACACCCATGATTAAATATACATTTCCCCAAACAGCCCAAAAAAATGAAAACCCATACTCATCACAAAATACATAAATAACATTTTTAATAGATAACAAAATGTTAATGTATCCTATAAAATTACATTTTCCAAATAACACGCTAATAGGAAATTGATTAACTAAAAAAGTGGAATATATAATGTAGTAGGGGATATTTAATCTAAGTTATGAGAAGTTATAATATTGTAAATAAATGAAATAAATAAGTATACAATAAAGATAATAAACTTCACAAAAGGAAATGCAATCCCTAATGTGAAAGAAGGAAGAAGAAATAACTCGATAAATAATAGATGTCTGTCAAAGAGTGTCACAGAGGTGACTTGAAAAATCAAGAGCAGGAACAATGTGTAGAAGTCTTGAAAAAGATGAATATGATGCATCTAACTGGACTGGAGTGCACTTGGAAGAGGAATGAGGTGCTTTCAGGGGCTTTGATCCGTGATCTTGGTGCCCTGGTTTGTGTAAAATATCTTAAACTAGTTTTTATAGGGTCGGAAGGTTGTTTGTTAATAATGAAATCAACATTATCAAAGTTTGACTCAAGAGTAACTACTCCTCTAAGAATGGTATTAGTTTTTAGTTGGATGATGTATTTTCCAAAGAAATTTTCTTTACCCTCTGCTGCACACACCATTGGCTCCCAATCAATACATTGCTCAACAAACTCCCTTTGTTCTGCAAAAATCTTTTGACCTGAGCATCATCATCAAAAAAATTCCAATGTTTAATGTTGTCACATGGATCGATGGCCTTGTTAACACTTCAACATTATATTCACAATATGGGGGCATTGTACAATTA
This sequence comes from Taxus wallichiana var. yunnanensis, assembly GCA_018340775.1. Taxonomy (NCBI): domain Eukaryota; kingdom Viridiplantae; phylum Streptophyta; class Pinopsida; order Cupressales; family Taxaceae; genus Taxus; species Taxus wallichiana. The sequence continues at coordinate 816,658,721 of CM031237.1, forward strand.
TCAAAATGAGATCCCAATACTGCAAGCATGTCTTCCATAACATTGAAATTCCTATCATGATGCAAAATATTAAATGAATCAAACATCTCAATCAAGTCCGAGACTGCATGCTTGTATTGTTTCATTCTCTAATTTTTAGTAGCATACATTTTCTAATTTTTTGACAATTAGTTCTGAATCTCCTTAACAATGATGTCTTTAAAATATTATTTCTAAGAAATTATCAAACCTAACAACAATTTTTCATACTCAACAATGTTGTTAGTACATTCAAAGTTAAGTTTGAAAGAAAAAACAAACTCTTCCAAGCTTGGAGAAATCAGAACTACACCAACACCATTTCCAAATTTGGAGCAAGCTCCATCAAAGAAAAAATTCCATGGAGAGCCTAATTGTTCAAGACTCTTACATTGATCCATTTTTTTTTCTTTCCCATTAGCAAATACAACAAAGTTATCAGCGTCAACACTTGTGTACAACACTTCATAAGATGCATTATTGGGATCTTCAATGAGGTGCAACATCTTCCTTTCTCCATACAACTTGACAAGTCTGCCCTCAATTGGAATGGTGGCATAGGACATATACATTTGAACAATCCCACCAACACTTGAATCCCATTTTCTTGATAATAGCATGCCCCATTTGCAAGGTCAATCAACAACAACAACATCAAGTTTAAAGTTCTTACATGGGTAAGCTGCAAGTTTTACCACCAAACCTTTCACACATCCCACCACCGACACCTCTCTAGAGTCCATGGTATTACATCTTCCAAATTCTTTTGTCACTTTGATATCTAGTTCATTCATGACTTCCAGAGGCATAACATTGCATGATGCTCCCGAATCAAACATACAATTGTGTAGTAATCTGTCCTTAATGATCAGAGTAGTGAAGAATGGATCTACATTTAGCTAAGATTCCACCAAGGATGTTCCCAAATAAACCTCAGGTGGTTCACCTAGTTCTTCTAATGTTTGTGGTGTTTCTAGCTCTTCAATGATTGGAGGATTCTCCACAATGTTTACATTTCTTCCTGGGGTACTCTTCTCTTCTTTCAATCCCAAATACTCAAATGCCCTCTTCTTGTGCTTAGGAATCCTAAGAAACTCAAGAATTGGAACACTAACTTTGATTTGAGTCAAAACTTGGGCAATGTCATATGGAACACACTTTGGCAAGGCAACATTGGAAGGGAGATTGAAAAACTCATCAGATGACACAGGATGTTTGACAGTTTGGGCATGAGGAGAAGTATGAATTTTGTTTGGGACAACAAGGATTTTGGCAGATGCATCTTTCTTAGGATCCACTTTAGGAATATTTGAAAGCAATGGAGTTTTTGGCTTGGCTTGAGGCCTTTCCCCTTTGACAACTTTTCTCCTAGTGTTATACTCTTTTTTTTTGGCAACAACAACATTCATCAACAACATCCTATCCTCCTCATATGGGATTCCTCCATCATACTTCTTTATCATTAAAGCTCTTAAATATTCAAAGTCATTATTGGGCAATTAAAAAGCTTGTATAGTATCTATTTCTAAAGTATGAGAGGGAGGAAGAAGAGATACTCAGTGAATGCAATCCCAAAAACCAAAAGTAGTTCTATCACTTATTACCTCAGTTGAAGTTGCTCCTTGCTGTGAGTTTGTAGAGCACTCCATCATGCATGCATCATCATCATCACTGTTATCATCATCATTCTTATTCTACTTTTTGATCTACTTAACATGGAGCATGGGGCATGAAACATCTATCACACCAATCAATTACATATGTTTCTTCAACAACAACAACTCTGGCAGCCAAAGGATTAGTCACCATTCTATTTTCCCTAGCCTGGGGCTGTTTATTTCCAAATCCAACAGTCCCTTTCCTCTGTCATCAGATCTCTTCTCATTTCTAGGATGATTTGCAAATCTGTCTTGGCCTTGTTATTTGTGCTGACCTTGTGAACTCTACCCAATTCCTTTCTCTACCTGGGCTAATTTGTATGAGATTTCATTCACATTTTCATGCCAAAGTTTTCACAACTTCCTCCAAATTGTATCTTACTTTCTTGAGGTTTTTCTAGGTTAACTAGTTTCACCCTCCCTCTTAGGAGGTTTTCCAATGCTTTAATGTTATTCTCAATTTTTCAGAGCCATGGTAAAGGCCCACATTAAAATTGGTAGGGTTTTTGTCCCTCAAATAGTAATCAACTTTCTTATCAAATGCATCTGAATACTTTATAAGACAAGATTCATCACATGGCCTTAAACTTACAGGAAATCTCCTCAATGTGTTATCAAATCTTGTGTTGAAATCATGCACTAATTCATTAGGATTCTTTTTAATATTTTCAAATTCTAACAAAAGAAACCTAGGGTCCATTTTGACACCATAATGCAATCTAAATGCATTATTCATTTATGTCCAAGAATCAATGGAATTATCTTGAAAATATTTATACTAGTCCCTTACATCTTCTTCCAAAGTATGGATAAACAATTTTATATATACATCTTCAAATTCAATCTCAAAGTATTCCATCATGTTGATAAAAAAATTTAAGTGTTGATCACCAGTTATAACATTATTTCCTTAGAACTTTTGTATTCTATTTCTTACATCTTGGGAACTACATTTGGATAACTAGCCATCCCTCTAAAATTTATAGGACCAAAGGTATTTACAAAAAGTAGAGGCCTGGGTGGGGATGGGCCATGTTGTTTTGAGGAGGTGACCTTGGAGGAGAATCAAAATGATAAGGGACAAGGGTCTTTGAAACATAGGAGTATAACTTTCAAAATGGATATCCCTAAAGGCTTTGTTTCTTGGAAAACCCTATCAACTTTGGAAAACACATGGGCAGAATGAGAAGCAAACTTTTCAAATTCAAATGAAGGCCCCTCTCCAGATGGAGAATTCAATTCCACAAAAATACTACCTGATTCAAAAGCACTTGAATGGAAATATTCAATGATAGGATGATCACTTTCATCAATGGAGATCTCTTTTCTTGACTGCTGATCTCCAACAACTCTCCAGGCATCTTCTTCCTTCTGACTTTGTTTTTCCTAGCTCTGGAAATAATGTCCTAGTAGGATCCTTAGTGAAGAAATATCTTCTTCCTTCCATCTTTGCAAAGATTAGTAAAAATATCACTTGATAGAGGTTAAGACACTGGTATTTATCAAAAATCAGATCAACATGGAGTCGCCACTAAGGATTTCCACCTTAGTTGTGCAAATGCACTAAAAAATATGATCTGTCAAATGTCATCAACACTAGAAACTGGAAATGGAATGATCTGACCTTCCTTTACCTAGATTTATCAATGAAACTTAGTGCAATAACTATAGAAACTAGAAATATTGCACACAACACTTGTAACTTTGAACACTTCTTACAGGCCTGAACACAGGATGATGTTGAAATAATGTACTAGCACTTAGAGCATATAAGAAATGTTTACAAGGTCTGAATATGAACTGCAATCACAATGTCCCCAAGAAATGACACCAAAATGGTGTTTGTACCCAAATTGATTCTCCTCGTCGAGGCCGAGCAGCATCAATTTGATAGGAAGATTAGAGACAAGTAGATCATGTTGTGTGTCATTTTGTAGCCAGGGAAGAAATGCAACTTGCTCTTTGTCACTCAGATGTGGAGAAATGGATAGCACCCTTAAGAGGATTTGATCTATCCTCACTACTTTATGGTTGTGCCTTTCAACCAGGGTGAGAGGACCTTCTGTAGTCTATTTGTTTGTGGAGGAGATGGAGATGTCCTTCTTTGCAAAGTTATTAAGAAGACCTTGAAGAAAACATGATCAATAAAACAAAAATCTAACTATCACGAGTTGTCACCCTAGATAATGGAGATATTTTCTAAGCAAGGTTCAGGCTACTAAAGAAAATGAAAACCTGATTGCTTCTTGCATGTTTTGGTAATAAAAATTATGCATTTGTACACACACAGACAAACAGGGTAGTATGGGTAGGATTGGTTGTTTTTAAATGAATTTTTGTGGGAGGTGAGGTAGAATGAACTTGATTCACTAGATCTTTGAGAGATTTTACAAAAATGGAAGGCTTAATCAAAAAAATGCTTTAGAATAGCTAAAATGTTCCTTTAACTAGAAGGTGTGCTTCAATGGAGGCCCATATCAACACGTTTTCACACAAACTTTAAGAATCCAAAATGAAGGATCAAATTGAAAAACTTAATTGAACATTATCAACCTTTGTTTTATCACACCTAAGATACCCTCAAAGGCTAACAAACAATCTTATCATCATGCTAGGAGTAAAGTGATTTTAAATTTGTTTATTTCACTATCAAATGAAATCTCTTCTAATAAATGAAATTGCAAATGCCACCAAACTATCACAAGGATAAGATCTTGTGTGATTCACAAAGATTTCAATGTAAGATTGCAATGGGAACAAGAAAAACTATTTGCAGACATTCAAAAATGAAGCAGACATAATTTTTCTCAAAATCAACATAGATTAACTCAAATTTGATTAAATTCATCAATAGGGAAAGTTTCTAGAACAATCTCAAAGCTTGTCAATGGTTGTACACTTACTGACCACCTTGACATGATCAAATTTAACACAAAATAAATAAAAAGTTCCTCAGATGGTTTCTCAGAAAGATGGGCTCTTGTCAAAATTTTCTCTTAGGAATTAACTCCCGACCTCTAACACTCCAACCATTTGCATGAAAAATTCATGTAATTTATAACATTTAATCTACAACAGAGTTTTCCCCCAAAACAAAAAACATTCAAAGCACCATTGCTTGTTACAATTTTGATCGTGATTCCTAGAATCAGATTTGCAAAAAAGTTGTCAGTGCTCAAAGGGAAAATATCTTCAAATATTTCTAGCATTCAATTCTTTCATCTGGTAAATCACTCTTCATCTCACATGCCAACTACTTCCTCCTCTAATTTGTCAAATCTAGTTTTTTGCGTGCCAAGGAAGGAAAGATTGGAAAATCAGATCGAACCCGATAGTCAGATCACATCTTAATGGTAAAAGACGATTTTCAGATCTTCCCCACCAAATCAAGATATCAAATTAATTCTCCTCTTCATTTGGCATGTAGGAGACATCAAGAAATGATAAAAAACCATAAAAATTCACATCTCCAAGAGCTTTGGAGCAAAAATGGCAGAAAATCAGATACAAATGCATAGTTGTCATCGATTTCCTTTTGAATTTGGACCATCCATATGGGAGATCCGAGTTAAAATGGGCCTCGGGTTCCTTTTTACCTTTTACACCTTTTGGGAAAAAATGCAAAATTTCTCATTTTCTCTTCCCCTCTCGCCTTTGAAAAATGGGCTTAACACGTGTCCCAATGTGGGTCCCAGAGGAACCACAGCTCGATTATGCTATTTTACCTCGTTTTAAAAAAAGGAAAATTTTCTAAATTTTCCCCATAGCTCCATCCTTCCACCTTTAGCTTCTGATGTGGGTCCCAATGGAACCATGCTTCTTTTTTACACTTTAACCCCTTTTTTCATAAAAGGAAAATTTTCCAAATTTCCCCAAAGTCCACACCTCCGCCATTGACTTTTCAAAGAAAATTTTGACTATTCTCTATTGAGCTTGCAGGTCATTTTGATGATTTTAATATTTTTGACAATAAGAGGAAAAAATCCAAGTTGCCTCTCGATGGCCCCTCCCCGCCTTTTGAATTTTCAAACTGCCACGTGTCTCAATGGCACATTTTGAGATGGTCCCCAAAAGTAGAGACCCAAACAAGCACATGGCTCAACATGTGTCTCAATCTAGCAGAGTCTGTTAAAAGGTTGAAGGTTCAAAGAAAGGTGCCATGTGTCTAAGGTTTGAGACAGTCTCCTTTGGTAGTTGAAAAGTCCAAGCAAAGAGGCAGAGTGAGTGGAAGCCTCCAAGTGTCCTCCTAGCACTTCTTCAAAATAAAAATAAGGGGCCAGTCTCCAAACATGCGTGGTCCCTCCATGTGTCCTAGGCCCTTTAGGAAGTTTCTTGAAAATTCTAAGTAAGGGAAGGCCGATGGAAACCTCCACGTGTCTTTATGGTGCAACTTCAAGATGGTCCCCAAGAGTGGAGACCTGAATGAGTGTGGGCTCACCACGTGTCCCAGGCCTTAGAAAATTGCTTTAAAAGTTTAAGTATAGAGTAGAGCCAATGAAGCTTCCACATGTCTCCCTATCACAATTGTTAAGGTGGGACCTTGAGGTAGATCCTCAAATGAGCGCCAGCCCACCACGTGTCCAGGGCCCACCAAAACTATACCGGCTGCATGAAAATTTTTCTAAGTTTTGGAAAAGCAAAGTAAATCCTCCACGTGTCCCCCCAGTGCAACTCCAAGGCCAAACCAAAAGGTGAATTTTCAAATGAGCGTCATTCCTCCACATGGACAAGTTTTGGGTTGAAGTGAGCCATAGAGTTTTTAGAGTGCCCTACCAAGCCGCATCCAACCAAAAAGGGCCATGTTTCTACTGATGCAGAGATGTAAATTTGATGGGGAAAAACACACCCATCAAACCATAAAAATGTAGGAAACCACCGTTTGAGCCCGGAGATGAAATTTTCTTCAAGGATAGAGAATTTGGAAATGTTACAAGGTTCAAACATAATCCTTTAGGCTACATCCAATCATGTTTCCTCAGGTATTTGGGACAAAAATGATAGGGACAACAACACACGACTTGTAGAAAATGGAAGGAAAGGAATAACCCGAGTTTTACACCCAATTTATAGACACCTTCAGATGGACAGAGAAACAAAAAAACAAATTCTAGATCTTTAAGTGATCTTCGATCAAGGAAGGGACTTATCATAGCAACCAAATGGAGGACATAGTCTTCAAGCACCAACATGGGGAGATAGGAAACATGAAAGAGGCCAAAAACTAAGGAATTTCAATGTCAAATGGGGTGAAACTAATTTGAGCACCAACATCAGCTCTGACTTGGGGATGGGCACTCCTGTGAGTGCCAAAAGAACAAATAACAGACCAAGTGCCAAAAATAGACCATTGGGAAATGAAGTCAAAGGATAAGCAAGTAGAGCAGAACAACCACAACCATCCTCCAAAAAAAGAACCAAGAAACCAACAAAACCAAGTCACCAAGGACCAGAATGAACAAAAAAACAAAAAGAAAACAAGAATAAATAACTATACACTATAAAAATGGAGTATACCTTGATTCTGAGAAATCAATCAAGGAAATGCTTCAATTTCCTACCATTAATAAGCAATTCAAGTAGTTCCTGTCTAAGTATTTTAGGAAGAAGGTATTTTCACCAATTTGAATATCAATTGAATAAGGGCCCATCCACAATGCATCAAATTTACCATGCTTTCCCTTATCTTCATGCTTCTATCCCATAAAAGCACAAGATCTCCAATGCTAAAAGATCTTGGAGTTACCTTCTTATCAAACAATCTTTTCAAATTTTCTCTTAACTTCACATGCCTTTGGTGGGATGCCCTTCTTTCTTCATCCAACTCAACAATCTAGTTAATGTGAGCATCATATGGACTAACTTCTTGATCTTCTACTTGTTGAATGAATTGATATGAGGATAATTGCATATGCAGGGGCAACAGATCTTGAGTTCCATACACCAACTCAAATGGAATTTTCCCAGTAGCTCTTTTAATAGTAATTCTATCAGCCCAAACAAAAACTTCAACTTCTCACCCCATTTCCTTTTGTTCAGCTCCAAGGTTCTCCTAATGATCTTTAATATATTTTTATTGATGGACTCTACTTGTCCATTTCTTTAGGGATTATAGTTAGAAGCATATGTCAAATTGATCCCATACTCTTTACATTTTCACCAAAGGTTTAGCTCTGAAGCTCATGGCATTGTCAGCAACAATTTTAACTGGCACTCCAAACCTATAGATGATATGGTTTAGCACGAAGTCCATGACAATTTGGTGTGTTTCTCTCTTGGTGGGGATTTCCTCCACCCACTTAGTGAAGTAATCAGTGGCTACAAGAATCCACTTATGGCCAACACTTGAAGGGTCTAAAATATCACCAATGAAATCCATTCCCCATTTCTTGAATGGGGCTTCAATTGATACAGATGCAAAGTAAGGGAGCCTAAAGCTTTCAATCTTCCAGAAAAATGTTGGCAACTCTCACATCTTCTAACCAACAAAGTTGTATCTTTGAAAGGAGTTTGCCACCAATAACCAGCCCTCAGATCTTGTGTGATGTGACTCTTCCAGCTAAATTCCCCCACAAACTCCTCCATGGTGATCAACAATTATCTTGGGGGATTCATCTTTAGTAATGCACCTTAAGAGAACTCCCTCAAGGTTCTTCCAAGCTAACCCAAAATCAGTAATGACATATTTCTAGGAAGCCAACTTAAGAGCTCTTTTCTGATTTTTACTCAAATACTCAGGGTAGTATAGATGTCTGAGATAAAAAATTATATCTTTGTACCATTCAGAACACATCAACATTTCAAGGACATCCACCCTTCCTTCTTCTACTTCATTCACCTCAATAGTTTGCAAGTTTCTCTCATCCATAAGCTTAGGTAAGCCCAAACCTTTACCAACTTCATGGTTTGGATATCCATGTCATATTCTTGTAACTTGTTCACCCATCTACATCTTTTTCTTGAGACCTCCATCTCTGATAAGATGTCTTTCACCATGGTGTGGGGAACATAAGAAAAAACTTAGAGCTCAAAATGTAAGGTATCTTTCTTTTACCAAGGAAAATGCTTGCTTCTCCATAATGGTGTACTTCAACTCAGCCCCTTGCAATGCCTTACTAAAAAGGCAATTGGCCTCTCAGCCCCTTCATCATCCTTCTGCAACAAGATAGATGCAATAGTGTTCTCTGAAGCAAAAGAAAACATTTGAAAAGGATTCTTATAATCTGGAGCTGCTAAAATAGGGGCATGCTTTAATGCTTCTTTGATCCCATTGAAATCTTGAATGACAACCTCTTCCCATTTGATAACTTGGTCCTTCTTTAGCATGCAAGTAATTGGAATGGTCAACTCAACAAATTTTGATATGAATCTTCTGATAAAGTTTATTTTCCCAAAGAAGGACTAAATTCCCTTCTTGGTTCTTGGAATTGGGACCTTGTTGATGGCCTCTACCCTCTTGGGATCAATCATGACACCATCCTTTGATACAATGTGACCAAGCAACTTGGCCTTTTGCACTCCGAAATGGAACTTCTTTGGATTGAGTGAAATGCCATACTCTCTGCATCTTATCAACATTTTTCCAAGTGCTGCAAGTGATCACTTCTCTTTCTAGAAAACACAGTCACATCATCTTGGTAAACAACAATAAAATCATTAATGTAACTAGCAAAAGCAACATCCATTGCTCTTTGAAAGGTTTCTCTAACATTCATCAAACCAAAGGGCATTCTAACATAGACATAAGTTCCCCAAGGAGTGGTAAAGGTTGTCTTAATTCTTTCTTTTTCCTCACAACAACTTGATTATAGCTAGAGAAACCATCCAAGGTAGAAAGTAGCTCAGAACACATCACTAATTGCAGCATGTTTTCCATGTTTGGTAAAGGATAATTATCCTTCATTGATGCTCTGTTTAGATTTCTAAAATCCACATACAACCTGATATCACCATTCTTTTTCTAACTAGCACTAAGTTTGCAACCCAAGAAGAATACCTTGTGGGTTGAATAATCCCTCCATCCCTCAGTTTCTTCAATTCTTCTTGCATTTTAAGAGATAGGAGTGGATTAATCCACCTCTTATTTTGTCTGAATGTTTTTGCATTAGATTCCAAAGGAATTTCATGCTGAAACAAATCCTCTCTATATGCTTTTAGTTTAAGAATAAGACCAAGCTAGCAATCTCTGATATTTCTTCATCAATTGACATAGGACTATTTTTCCTCCTTGTTTAGATTGCTTCCCAACCAGATCTTCCTTGGTTTCTCCTTTGTACCAAGGTCATGCTCCTCAACATCCCTTGAGGCTGTTATATGTTTGTTAATAATGCAATCAACATTATCAAAGTTTGATTCAAGAGAAACCAGTCCTCTAGGAATGGTATTAGTTTTTAGTTGGATGATGTCTTTTCCAAACAAATTTCTTTACCCTCTGTTGCACACACCATTGGCTCCCAATCAATACATTTCTCAGAAAACTCCCCTTTTTCTACATAGAAATATTTTGACTTGAGCATCATCATCAAAAAAATTCCAATGTTTAATGTTGTCAGGGACATATGGCCTTGTTAACACTTCAACATTATATTCACAATATGGGGTCATTACACGATTATCAAACCAAGATCCCAATACTGCAAGCCTATCTTCCATAACATTGAACTTCCTATCATGATGCACAATATTAAATGAATCAAACATCTCAATCAAGTCCCAGACTGCATGCTTGTACTATTTCATTCTTTGATTTTTAGTAGCATACAATTTTTTGATTTGTTTGACAATTAGTTCTAAATCTCCCTTAACAATGATGTCTTTAACATAGTATTTCCAAGAAATTCTCAAACCTAACAACAATGCTTCATACTCAGCAATGTTGTTAGTACACTCAAAGTTAAGTTTGAAAGAAAAAAAAAAATCTTCCAAGCTTGGAGAAATTAGAACTACACCAACACCATTTCCAAATTTGGAGCAAGCTCCATCAAACAACAAAGTCCATGGAGAGCCTACTTGTTCAAGAATCTTACATTGATCCATTTTGTTCTCTTTCCCATCAGCAAATCCAACAAAGTTATCAGCATCAACACTTGTGTACAACACTTCATAAGATGCATTATTGGGATCCTCAATGAGGTGCAACATCTTCTTTTCTCCATACAACTTTACAAGGCTTCCCTCAATTGGAATGGTGGCATAGGACATATCCATTTGAACACTCCCACCAACACTTGTAGCCCATTTTCTTGATAACAACATGCCCCATTTGCAAGGGAAATCAACAACAACAACATCAAGTTTCAAGTTCTTACATGGGTAAGCTGCAAGTTGTACCACCAAACCTTTCACACATCCCACCACCGGCACCTCTCTAGAGTCCATGGTAGTACATCTTCCAAATGCTGCTATCACTTTGATATCTAGTTCATTCATGACTTCTAAGAGGCATAACATTGCATGATGCTCCCGAATCAAACATACAGTTGTGTAGCAATATGTCCTTAATGATAAATTTACAAGGCTGCCCTCGGTTGGAATGATAGTCCCACCAACACTTTCATCCCAAGAATGGATCTAACATCAAGTTTCAAGTTCTTACATTTAGCACCTCTCTAGGGTCCATGAGATTCCACCAAGGATGTTCCCAAATAAACCTCAGGTGGTTCACCTAGTTCTTCTAATGTTCGTGGTGTTTCTAGCTCTTCAATGATTGGAGGTTTGTCCATAATGTTTACATTTCTACCTAGGGTAATCTTATCTTCTTTCAATCCCAAATACTCAAATTCCCTCTTCTTGTGCTCACGAATCCTAAGCAGCTCAAAATTGGAACACTAACTTTGATTTGAGAGTCAAAACTTCCTTTGGAAATGTCATATGGAACACACTTTGGCAAGGCAAGATTGGAAGGGAGATTGACAAACTCATCAGATGGCATAGGATGTTTGACAGTTTGGGCATGAGGAGAAGTATGAATTTTGTTTGGGAAAATAAAAAGGATTTTGGTAGATGCATCTTTCTTAGGAGCCTCTTTAGGAATATTTGAAATCAATGGAGTTTTTGGCTTGGCCTGAGGCCATTCCCCTTTGATAACTTTGCTCCTAGTGTTATACTCTTTTTCTTGGGAAACAACAACATTCATCAACAACTAACTATCCTCCTCAGATGGGATTCCTCCATCATACTTCTTTATCATTAAAGCTCTTAAATATTCAAATTCATTATTAGGAAATTCAAAAGCTTGTACAATATCTATTTCTAAAGTATGAGAGGGAGGAAGAAGAGATACTCGGTGAATGAAATCCCAAAAACTAGAAGCAGTTCTAGCACTTATTACCTCTAGTTTAATTTTCTCCTTGCTGTGAGTTTGTAGAGCACTCCATCATGCATGCATCATCATCGGTGTTATCATCATCATCTTCTTCTTCTACTTGCTGATCTACTTAACATGGAGCATGGGGCATGAAACATTTGTCACACCAATCAATTACATTTGTTTCTTCAACAACAAAAACTCTGGCAGCCAAAGGATCAGGCACCATTCTATTTTCCCTAGCTTGGGATGTTTATTTCCAAATCCAATAGGTCCCTTTCCTCTGTCATCATATCTCTACTCATTTCTAGGATGATTTGCAAATCTATCTTGGCCTTGTTGCTTGTGTTGACCTTGTGAACTCTACCCAATTCCTTTCTCTTCCTAGGCTAATTTGTATGAGATTTCTTTGACAACCCCTACCAAAGTTTTCACAACTTCCTCCAAATCAGTAGCCTTACTTTCTTGAGGTTTTTCTGGGTTAACTAGTTTCACACCCTCCCTCTTAGGAGGTTTTCCAATTGCTTTAATGTTATTCTCAATTTGTAGAGCCATGGTAAAGGCCTGCCTTAAATTGGTAGGGTTTTTGTCCCTCAAATAGTAAGAAACTTTCTTATCAAATGCATTTGAATACTTTATAAGACAAGATTCATCACATGGCCTTAAACTTACAGGAAATATCCTCAATGTCTTATCAAATCTTGTGTTGAAATCATGCACTGATTCATTAGGATTCTTTTTAATATTTTCAAATTCTAACAAAAGAAACCTAGGGTCCATTTTTGTCACCATACTACAATCTAAATGCATTATTCATTTCCATCCAAGAATCAATGGAATTATCTGGAAAATATTTATACCAGTCCCTTGCATCTTCTTCCAAAGTATGGATAAACAATTTGATATATACATCTTCAAATTCAATCTCAAAGTCTTCCATCATGTTGATAAAAAGCTTTAAGTGTTGATCACCAGTTATAACATTATTTCCTTGGAAATTTGGTAGTCTATTTCTTACATCTTGGGAACTACATTTGGATAACCAACCATCCCTCTAAAATTTATAGGACCAAAGGTATTTACAACAAATAGAGGTCTAGGTGGGGGATGGGCCATGTTGTTTTGAGGAGGTGACCTTGGAGGAGAATCAAAATGATAAGGGACAAGGGGTCATTTGAAACACAAGAGTATAAATTTGAAAATGAATATCCCCTAAAGGCTTTGTTTCTTGGAAAACCCTATCAACTTTGGAAAACAAAGGGGCAGAATGAGAAAAAAATTTTCAAATTCAAATGAAGGCCCCTCTCCAATGGAGAATTCAATTCCAAAAAAGACTACCTGATTCGGAAGCACTTGATTGGAAATATTCAATGATAGGCCGATCACTTTCATCAATGGAGATCTCTTTTCTTGACTTCTGATCTCCAACAACTCTCCAGGATCTTCTTCCTTCTAACTTTGTTTTCCTAGCTCTAGAAATATTTTCCTAGTAGGATCCTTAACAAGAAAGATATTATTCCTTCCACATTTGCAAAGATTAGTAAAAATATCACTTAACAGAGGTTAAGACACTAGTATTTATCAAAAAATCAGATCAGCATGGAGTCGCCACTAAGGATTTCCACCTTATTTGTGCAAATGCACTAAAACAAATATGATCTTTCAAATGTCTGTCAACACTAGAAACTAGAAATGGAATGATCTAACATTCCTTTACCTAGATTTATCAATGAAACTTATTGCAATAACTATAGAAAATGGAAATATTACACACAACACTTGTAACTTTGAACACTTCTTACAATCCTGAACATAGGATGATGTTTGAAACAATGTACTAGCACTTAGAGCATGTAAGAAATGTTTACCAGGGTCTTGAATATGAACTATAATCACAATGTCCCTGGAAATGGCACCAGAAATGGTGTTGGTACCCAAATTGATTCTCCCTCAGAAGCTGAGCAACATCACAAATTTGACAGGAAGCTTAGAGACAAGCAGATCATGTTGTGTGTCATTTTGTAGCTAGGGAAGAAATGCAGCTTGCTCTTTGTCACTCAGATGTGGAGAAATGGATAGCACCCTTAAGAGGATTTGATCTATCCTCACTAATTTATGGTTGTGCCTTTTAACCAAGGTGAGAGGACCCTTTTATAGCCTATTGTTTGTGGAGGAGATGGAGATGTCCTTCTTTGCAAAGTTATTAAGAAGACCTTGAAGAAAACATGATCAATACAACAAAAATCTAACTCTCACGAGTTATCACCCTAGATAATGGAGATATTTTCTAAGCAAGGTTTAGGCTACTAAAGACAATGAAAACCTGAGTGCTTCTGCATGTTTTGGTAATAGAAATTATGCATTTGTACACACACAGGACAAACAGGGTAGTATGGGTAGGATTGTTTGTTTTTAAATGAATTTTTGTGGGAGGTGAGGTAGAATGAACTTGGTTCGCAAGGTGTTTGAGAGTTTTTACAAAAATGGAAGGCTTCATCAACATAATGCTTCAGAACAGCTAAAATGTTCCTTTAACTAGAAGGTGTGCTTCAATGGAGGCCTAGATCAACATGTTTTCACACAAACATTTAAGAATCCAAAATGAAGGATCAAATTGAAAAACTTAATTGAACATTATCAACCTTTTTTTATCACACCTAAGATACCCTCAAAGGCTAACAAAAAATCTTATCATCATGTTAGGAGTAGAGTGATTTTAAATTTGTTTATTTCACTATCAAATGAAAGCTCTTCTAATAAATGAAATTGTAAATGCCACCAAACTATCACAAGGATAAGATCTTGTGTGATTCACAAAGATTTCAATGTAAGATTGCAATGGGAACAAGAAAAACTATTTGCAGACATTCAAAAATGAAGCAGACATAATTTTTCTCAAAATCAACATAGATTAACTCAAATTTGATTAAATTCATCAAGAGGGAAAGTTTCTAGAACAATCTCAAAGCTTGTCAATGGTTGTACACTTGCAACCACCTTGACATGATCAAATTTAACACAAAAGAAATAAACAGGTTCCTCAAATGGTTTCTCAGAAAGATGGGCTTTGTCAAACTTTTCTCTTAGGAATTAAATGCTAACACTCCAACCATTTACATGACAAATCCATGAAATTTATAACATTTAATCTACAACAGAGTTTTCCCCCAAAAAAAAAAACATTCAAAACACCATTGCTTGTTATGATTTTGATCGTGATTCCCAGAATCAGATTTGTAAAAAAAAAAATTTCAGTGCTCAGAGGGAAAATCTCTTCAAATATTTCAAGCATTCAATTCTTTCATCTGGTAAATCACTCATCATCTCACGCGCTAACTACTTCCCCTCTAATCAAAAAATGCCAAATCTGGTTTTTTGCGTGCCAAGGAAAGAAATATTGGAAAATCATATCAAACCCGATAGTCAGATCACATCTTAATGGTAAAAGATGTTTTCAGATATTCCCCACCAAATCAAGATAAAAATTAATTCTCCTCTGTGTTTGGCATATAGGAGACATCAATAAATGTTAAAAAACCATAAAATTTTACATCCCCAGGAGTGTTGGAACAAAAATGGTGGAAAATCATATACAAACACAGAGTTGAGGTCGATTTCCCTTTTGAATTTGGACCATCCACATGGGAGATCAGACTTAAAATATGCCAGGGGGTTCCTTTTTACCTTTTATACCTTTTAGGAAAAACTACAAAATTTCTCATTTTGATCCGCCCCTCTGCCATTGAATAAGAGGCTTGACACATGTCCCAATGTGGGTCCCAGAGGAACTGCGGTTCATTTCTAGTATTTTACCTCGTTTCTAGAAAAAAGGAAAATTTTCTTAATTTTCCCCACATCTCCACCCTTCCACCTTTATCTTCCAATGTGGGTCCCAGTGGAACAACGCTTTCTTTTTACATTTTAACCCCTTTTTTCATAAAAGGAAATTTTTCCAAATTTCCCCGAAAGTCCTCACCTCCACCATTGAATTTTCAAAGAAAAGTTTTACTATTCTCTATCAGGATTGCAGGTCATTTTGATGATTTTAATATTTTTGACAATAAGAGGCAAAAATCCAAGTTGCCTCTAATGGCTCACCCCCGCATTTGTAATTTTCAAACTGCCACGTGTCTCAATGGCACATTTTGAGATGGTCCCCAAAAGTAGAGACCCCAAACAAGCGCGGGCTCAACATGTGTCTCATTCTAGCAGATTTTTTAAAATGTTGAAGGTTCAGCGGAAGGTGCCATGTGTCTAAGGTTTGAGACAATCTCCTTCGGCCATTGAAAAGTCCAAGCAAAAAGGCAGAGTGAGCGAAAGCCTCCAAGTGTCCTCCTGGCACTTCTTCAAAATAAAACTCAGGGCTGGTCTCCAAACATGTGCGGTCCCTTCATGTGTCCTAGGCCCTTTAGGAAGTTGCTTAAAAATTCTAAGGGAAGGCCCGATAGAAACCTCCACGTGTCTTTATGGCACAACTTCAAGATGGTCCCCAAGAGCGGAGACCCTGAATGAGCATGGGCTCACCACATGTCCCAGGCCTTAGAAAATTTCTTTAAAAAGTTTAAGTACATAGTGGAGCTGATGGAAGCTTCCACATGTCTCCCTGTCACAAATTGTTAAGGTGGGACCCTGAGGTAGATCCTCAAATGAGCACCAACCCACCATGTGTCCATGGCCCACCAAAATTATATCAGCTGCATGAAAATTTTGTCTAATTTTGGGAAAAGTAGTGAAATCCTCCACGTGTCCCCCTGGTGCAACTCCAAGGCCAAACAAAAGGTGAATTTTCAAATGACCACCGTTCCTCCATGTGGACAAGTTTTGGGTTGAAGCGAGCCATAGAGTTTTTAGAGTGCCCCACCGAGTTGTATCCAAGAAAAAAGGGCCACGTTTCTACTAATGCAGAGATGTAAATTTGACAGGGGAAAAACACCCATCAAACCATAAAAATGCAGAAAACCACCATTTGAGCCCGAAGATGAAATTTTCTTCAAGGACAGAGAATTTGGAAATGTTATAAGGTTCAAACATAATCCTCCCAGCTACATCTAATCACATTTCCTCAAGTATTTGGGACAAAAATGATAGGGGACAACAATGTATGATTCACTTAAATTTCCTTCCAGTTATATCAAATAGAATAGTTAATCACTTTATTTCATTTTCAGATTTCTCGATATTCTTAGGGGAAGGCTTGGGGGGATTGATAGTTTAGAAACTATGATTTCCTCTACTCACTTCGAGGTAGGATCGAGAATACTTGCAGTAGATTAGACAAACCTATACTTGTATTTATTTAGAATAAATCGCAAATTATCTGTAACCAAACTAAGTTATCTTATCTGCATTTTAGATTATTGTTTAGTTATTATTTCTAGATACGCTTAAATAGTTTGTTTTTCTTAGAATTGTTAGAATATTTCTTAGAAGGATAAAGTTATATGTAGTTATATTTATTTCACTGACTACGGAAAATGGAAGGAAAGGAACAACCCAGTTTATGCCCAATTTATAGACAAATTCAGATGGAAAGAGAAATGAAAAAATAAATTATTGGATCTTTAAGTGAACTTTGATCAAGGAAGGGACTGGTCATAGCAACCAAATGGAGGACAGAGTCTTCAAGCACCAACACAGGGAGATAGGAAACATGACAAAGGCCAAAATGAGGAGTTTTAATATCAAATGGGGAAAACTAATTTGAGCACCAACAAGTTATGTTGAACTCCAAATACCATTTGTAGTATATGTTTGTGGCCTCAACATCTTTACTTATATTTTCCACACTCTTTTCTAACTTCCCGCTCTTTTTGCCCATGTTTTGTCATTTAGTGTTAGGACTGCTGCCTTGCCTGGGTGGTGGATCTGAAACCACCGCAAAAAATAGGGATCGGTCCTCAAACCACTGCCCTATAAAGGGAAGTGGTCCTGCCCACTTTTTCCAGATTGTTCACGCGTGTTTTAACATCCAATGGTTCACTTAATTTTGCTTTTTGCATGCATCCATGAGATGAATTGTCTAAAATTAGCTTTTATTTCTTGGTTCTCCTTCCTCCTTCTATTTTTAAATAGATTTAATTGGTTGGAAAAACTCCTTCTTGCCTTGTGCATGAAGGCACCTCCCATCCTCCATTCATATATATTCCATGCTTGTATTCAAGAAAAAGGCCTAAGAATTTTGTGTATCTTACATTGTATTGTTGTTATGATATTTCTAGGAATTGCATAGCCAAGGTTTGATCTCTTGTGTTATCTCTCTTCTACCTGCATTACATCTAGACTACCATCAAGCTACCATTTCTCAAGCACCATCCTCCCACTGCTGTTCTTGCATTCCCAATCCCTTGGAATCATATGAACACTCGGAGAAAGAAAGAGACAAACTGAGGGGACAATTACTACACAACTGGATTTACCTCTGTTACTGTGAATTCTAGGTTGGATTTGTTATTTGATTTCCTTCATTCTTGTAATTTATTGTTGTTACGCCATATCAAATAGAGTAGAAATCAATTTCCTTTCATTCACAAGTAATTAGTTAATTTCCAAGAGGGTTCAAATCATTAATAACAGCTCCCGGTGATGGATCCTCTTCTTCCCATCCCTGTGGATCTAAAGGAGATAATATCTATAGGAGGTTGTCTACACATCATAGATTGTTTGGAAAATTTATTGTTTTAAGTAAGTTTAATTTCAATATAATTAGCATAGGTGAATAACCATGCTGGGTTATTCTGCTTGTTTTGTTTTAGTGTAGAGATATTTTAATTATTTAGAATAGAAAGCAAATTTTTGTTTGTGATTGTAATATTTCAGTTTTGTGATTTTTTAGATGATTTTCCTTTCATTAGTAGCATAGATTGTTAATTTCAGCTTAGTTAATTTAGACACTTCAAACTAGATTAACATTTTTATCCAAGTTAGGTAAATAAACCATAGGGAATTTACGCTACATGTTTATAGCCTCTAAGTCTCCCCTTTTCCAACTTAGCTACCAAGAGATCACACTACCAGATCTTAGTCACTGATCCTCCTATAGTTAGCCACAAAAATTCAACATCATCTACTCCAACATGACCTTGGGGGGTCGAGTGTGGTTGAAGGTTACATGTCAATTTTCATCCATACAGGTAACAGTTACATGACCATCGTTGTGTGTAGGGTGGAAGTTACATGACCATCGCACAAGGTGGCGGTTACATGACCACCACCCTGATAAGGTGGTGGTTATAAAACCTCCGCTCTGCACATGATAGCAGTTTGGTAATTGCCATGTCAGATAACTAATTTGACCAAATTAGACTATTTTTTTGGATTTTAAGTTATTTTATATTGTTTTTAATGAGCTTATGTATTGATACATGTTACTAAATTTCCTTTTTCTTGTTTTGGTGAATGCATTAGGAGTTATACATCCACTAGAGCCGAGAGATACAATGTGATTGGATTCCAAGCATTCTTGATAAGTTGACTCAGGGTGAGATTGATTTATTACACCGAGTTGGTTTATGGAAGATCACATGGGTGCCACACATTACACTAAACAACCATATATTGTGTGACCTATTGTCTTGTTGGGATGCAGATCAGAACACTTTCTAATTTATTGGTGTTAGGGAGAGTGAACTATCACTCTTGAGGATGGATATAGGATTCTTGGTGTACTTATGAGTGGTAGATGATTGACCTTAGAGAGTGTAGGGAGCACAACAATATGTAGACAGGGGGCTTCTATATAGGGGAAGATGGGGTTTCCGAGGGCGCCAATCAAGGTATGTGGCTTTTATCTGTTTCCTCCGTACCTATCACTACCATACACAAGGCCATTATTTATATTTTGGCTTCACGTTTGGTAGGAGAAAAGGGAAAGGACAAGCTATTGTATTGATTTGGGATCCAATCATCATGCAAATCAGAAGCATGGGAGGATATTTTCCTAGGGTGTAGATATCTTGGGGACTACATACCACAACTTGTACTAAGTGGTGAGGCTCTAGGGAAAATCCCTGAGCCATCCTACTTTATTTATGAGAAGGGTGTTTGAGAGGGGTTTTAGGTGTTAAAAATCAATATTATCATGTATAGGTAACTAAAAAAATAACATCCACTCAAGTCATTTATATTCAACTTAAAATGGTTTCACTCATTTTGGCTCATATACCTTTTTGACATTAAATGTGTAACCCATTTATTAATAAGGAAATTAGTATGCTCATGAGACTCCTAGTTATTTTCTTAGGGAATTGTCTCTAAGAACATGATTACATGATTTCATATCATAAATTCATTACACAATAAGACAAGTGGGAGGAAAAGAGGGAATAGTCCACTATTTAAAATATTAAGTTTCACATTAAATTTTACACATCATCGATTATGTTTCCAAAAAAAAATGGTATAAACATGTTACGCGAATCATCTAAATTTCACTTTCTCCTTGCACATCATCTCGTAGTTACATTTTCATAAACTAAGTGTAAATTCAAATAATGTTATGTTCCATAGTTAACCCTTAGTATTGTATTATAGAAACCCAAATGGTAATTGGAATTAGTTATTAAATTCATTCATAACCCCAACTCCTCAAAATGAATTTTGAACGGTAGTTGATGATCTTTTCCACCTAAATTCATTTTTTCTACACATGTGTTGGTCCAAGAGGGTTTAAAGTTAGGTATATGGTTGGATTCCCATGGAGTAATATCTTAATAGAACACATTTTCCTTGATATACACATGATTACAAGTCCTAAGAGGAAGTGAAATACTCTATACAAAGTTTAACCATCATCGTTCCTAAGGGATGGGATTGTGAAAATGTTTCTAAATGAGTATTCTATAAAGATAACTTGGATTTGAATTTTATTTTCATTAAGATAGGGGCACAATCGAGTATAATTTTTTAGGTTCACACTAAGGTTTTAGTTTTCTATATTATAAAGGATCACACGAGAAGGGTAGTCATGCAAGGGGTTTTTTTACTAAGGTTGACTATTTTATTTAGATTTATTTTCTACAATTTCAAGGTAAAATCAAAACACATAAGATATTTAATCATTAATTTCACACTGAGAATGCAATATAAGATGTAAAATTAAATTTTATTTAACATAAGTATCCAGCCATTTTGAAATTCATAATTAAGAATCAAAATAACACCCATGATTAAATATACATTTCCCTAAACACCCTAAAACAATGACACCTCATACTCTTCACAAAATACATAATTAACATTTAAAAATATAACATAATGTTTATGTATACTATCAAATTACATTTTCATAATAACAAGATTCTACGAAATAACTAGTACATTTTACTTTCTCCATGTCCTGGTACCTGCAATCACCGCATGGTCAACACGTATTCTATCATGGAATCCACCTAAATCTATCACAATTAACATTTTTATATTTTCATTTATATAATCAGAATACCTCACATGTAACCAGAGAGGGTTAGAGATATATAATCATTTCTTTGCACTTCATTTCTTAACTAAGTAAAGAGAGAGAAATTGAAATAGAGAAGAGAGAGGAGAGAGAAAAACTATTCTCCAAAATTCAAATTTCTCAAAAGCTACCAAATAGTGTTTCATAGAGTTCTTTATGAGTGTTAATAGGTTTTCACACTAGTTTATTGACTTGACTAGGGTCCTACGACCTTCTTATACATTTTCCTCCTAGTTGCAAAAATGTCCAATTTTATCTCGAGGCTAAGAAACCAAGTTAATAAACATAATTCTAATTGGAAAATGCACAAAGGTTAAATTCCTTTGGGTTCTCCTATATATTTAGAATTCATAGGAGATGATGGAACAAAGAACTGGAGAACCTTATACAAAAGGTTCTTAGTTTTCTGGGGTCACTTGTTGTATATGGAATCATTTTGACCTGGTAATACAAGAGCTAGAGGCCTACAACAATCCTATGAAAAATTTGATAGCGATGTGTTTTTACCTGAACTGATGGGTACAAGAAATTTTCAAGTAAAAATGCTAGAGTCTTACGAAACAGGATAAGCATTTGTTCACTCATGGTCAAAATGGAAATCCAAAATGAAAGCCAACTTTTAACATTATCCAACTACTCGAGGCTATAAATAGGGTCAGCAAGGATCCTAACACACTACATAAAATGATCAAACGATCAATTTAGGGTCTATAAGAGTTCTTGAGGCATCTTAAGTTGGCAAGGAACAAGAACAAACCTTGATCATAAGGATCGTGGTTTCATATAGGTATTTCACATATTGATGAAAATATTGATTTACTAACTTTTGGAAAGGAACAATTAAGAGGTTTTAAAAGGGGAATCAACACAATTTGTGATATTGAGTGGTTGTGGCTATCAAGTCTTCTACATAAATTGTTTAAACGACTAAAGAGGGGTTTAAGAGTATGGGTAATATCCAAAAATCATTTGGATTTTTTAATTTACGAGGTGAATTTTTACTGAATTTACAGGGTAAACAAAATGGTTTTTTAGCTGATGACTCATCTAATCTAACCAATACAAGTGGGTGCAAACACCACGCTTGATATTTTGGTCTAACAATGTAAAAGGGTTGTGGTTGCAAGCACTATTTATGGTCAAAGTAACATTCAGGTTACCTATGACACAAGGTGATGTTTTGTTATTTTATACTACAAAGTTGTTTTAAAAATAACCATATGTATAATAATTCATCGGTTTATATTTCTATTTCATTGCAAATGAAGAACTAAAAATATGAGAATTATGAAAGATGATGGTAAGAAATACCATTCTTGGAGGGATGTGAGATGAGTTGACCTTAGATGCTCTAACCCTTTCAATCGACTAATCCCTAAACCTTATATATTTTACACCCCACGCACCTGCCCTTCCTTGAGTCATCACATAAAACTGATCACATGATTTGTGTAATGTACCCAAAATAATTATAGTTGTAACCTTTATGTATAGAAATTTTGTATTTTCCTTCTACACATAGTATCTTGATTATCTAGTTGAAAAAAGTCACCGACTAGTACTTCCTATAAGTTAAAATATTTTCTTAAAAGGTATTCCTACATGTGGATAAGAATGTTCATTGATACTTATCTCTGTTTGTAATATCTCTCTGACATGTAAATGCGATTGACTGGAACCTTAAAAGACAATTATCAACAGGGAAATAAAACACATAAGCATAAATTCTTCATTTAGTTTCTTTAAGGCTTCATAAAATGGTTTGTAATTCCTCCTATTTAATGTATTTCAAGGCATATGACTTCCCCTCTCAATAAATAATTATATAATGATAAAAATTAAAATAAATTTGCAACACTCCATGTGGGTGTGTTAGTGTAGGTTATTATTTATCCTTTTATTTATTTATTAGAAAATTCTTATGCTTTTTTTAGTCATATACTTGTTGGCTTAGATTTCTTAGGTGTACTAATTGTGTGGACTTAGCTTACTAGTTGTGTTGAGTTAGCTTCTCAATTATGTGGAGTTATCTTACTAGTATTATGGAGTTAACTTAATTACCAGTATCAATTAGTAGGATTTCTTCACCAGTGATTTAGGTAGTAGTTGCACTTTCCTCCTCCTATATGTACATCTTTCTTTTTGAGTAATTAAAATCATTTTATTGTAATGTATTGAGCATTATCGATTATGATGGATTTCCATATATGGTATTTTAGATCTTTTTTTTACAAATCTAATGTGGTGTGCTCTCTATCATCTAAGATCATAGCTTGGAACAATATTGTTACAATTCCTTTCATGGTATCAGAGTGAAAGATGATGTATACATCTATTTGTATGTTTTTCTTTACGAGGAAGGGTTTATTATTTTCATGTATTCATAATTGTTTAGTAATTTTCTGAAGCATGTATTTTTATGTAAAACAAAGTTCACCATTAGATTTGGAAGGTGCCAAAACCCTAGAATCGATAGTAAAGTTGACCATGTTTTGGGATAGTCAAATATGGACATGTAGATCTGTACCCTCTCGATGCATTCTTTTATCCATTAGATATAATTATGTACCTTCCGGATGGATTATTTTACCCTATGGATATTTATGTTTTGGATGGATTCTTTTATCTACTAGATGCATATATTTCCCTCTCGATGCATTATTTTATCCATTGCATATAAGCGTGTACCTTTTAGATGCATTCTCTTACCCTCTGCATATTTCTTTTTTAGATGTAGTCTTTTATCCACTGGATGCATATATGTACCCTCTCAATGCATTCTTTTATCCATTGGATATAAGCATGTACCTTCCAGATGAATTCTTTTACCCTCTAGATATTTTTGTTTTGGATGCAGTCTTTTATCCACTAGATGAAGATATGTACCCTCTAAGTGCATTTTTCTATCCACTAGATAAAGATGTGTACACTCCGGATGCAATGATTTACCCTCTGGACATTTATGTTTTGAATGCAAGATTTTATCCTTTGGTCACAAGCCTATATCATGTGGATGCACTCTTTTACCCTTTAGACATTTTTGTGTCACTTGTACCTTTTAGAAAAACATCAACATTAAAATATTATTTTAATATCAAAACCTTGTAGAGCTCATAACTTTTGATAGTACCTCAGATTAAGGTGATCTTTGTTTTGAGATTGTGTATTTTTCGAGATCTACGCATTGGTGAATTTTTAAAACACATATTTCAAATGTAAAATCTACATTTACTCATTGTAATATTTACATGTACTCAATTATAAAGTTCCAAATTTAGGAGGGTATTGTAATCACTTGTGGACGTAATTTCAATTGAGCCCGACATCCTAAATTTTTTGTTGTTGAATTCTTTTATCTATGTGTGTATACATTTATATCTCTCTTGTTTTTTGAGATATTTTTTATATTTATTTTCGAAACTTTTTATTTACATGTTAATAGTCTCTCTTGTGGGGGAGCTATTCTGGTGAATCCCAGTCTTAGTTTTTCAGTGTTTGAGTAGTTGATTTTGGAAACTTATATAGATATGTGGTGTCACTCTACCCATTCAACAGTATAGGAGGGTTTGTTGTTGATATAGATTCTTTGGGTTTTGTGTCCTTTCCTTGTTATCTTGGCTTTTCTAAATCATAACACTCCTATTTATTTGGATCTTGTGTCCTTTCCTTGTTTCCTTGGTTATTGTTCTCGGATCATGACACACCTATTTTTAGAAGTTGATCTTGATTCTTCATATTTTGTGTCCTTTCCTTGTTACGTGTTGATAATACTTCTTCAAGTTTCATATCCTTGTTTTATTACATTGTATTTTCTTGGATCATGGCACTCCTATTTATTTGGATCTCATGTCCTTTCCTTGATTCCTTAGTTATTGTTCTTAGATCGTGACACACCTATTTGTAGAAGTTTATCTTACTTCTTCAATTTTTTGTGTCCTTGCCTTGTTACCTTGGCTTTTCCTAGATCATGGCACTCTTATTTATTTGGATCTCATGTCCTTGCCTTGTTTCCTTAGTTTTTCGTGGATCGTGGCACACCTATTTGTATAAGTTGATCAAATTATGTTTGAAATTTTTTTTGCACTTTTGACATCACTCCATTAACAATCTCCTTGCATGGAGCTATTCTGATGAAGCCCATTATCAGTTGTTTTTGAGTTTAATGATCTAGCAATGGATTTAGACCATAGTGGGCACCAAACTTCTTTAGAATTGTATGAGTTTTTAGAGTTCAACTTCTTAAGATATTTTCTAGCGGGAATTTTCTCTCTCTACTTTGATAGTACTAGTTTTGGGTACCCCGCAGTGCCCAATTTTCCCAGTTATTGTACATGGAAACCTCATCATGCCTTATTTCTAGGACCCACCTTCTTTTTCACCCACCTAAGCTACGGTTACAAGAGGGTGTTAGTGTAGGTAATTATTTATCCTTTTATTTATTTATTAGGATAATTATTACGCTTGTGTTATCCGTACACTTGTTGGGTTAGCTTTTGTAGGTGAACTATTTGTGTTGAGTTAACTTCTCAGTTATGTGGAGTTATCTTACTAGTCTTCTGCAGCTAACTTAACTACCAGTATTAGTTAGTGGGATTTCTTCACCACTGATTTATGTAGTATTTGTACTTCCCTCCTCCTATATGTACATATTTATTTTTGAGTAATTAAATTCATTGTATTGTAATGTATTGAGCATTATGAATTATGATGGATTTCCATATATGGTATTTTAGCTCTTTTATTTTACAAATCTAATGTGGTGTGCTATTATCATTTGAGATCATGGCTTGGAATAATCTTCTTATCGATCCTTTCAGGGTGTATACTCCAAAGTGATCTCCCCCACTTCAGAAGACCCTATTTCTCTCAATTTTCCCTCAAAACCTAAACTTTTCACATCTCACAAAAGAAACAAATTCCAAAGCTCCCAAGATCATAATAGCATTTACATAAACATAAATGTGGATGTATACACATAAACAGGGATCCAAAACTACAACTTAAAAAATCTAATACATGTCCTCCAACATGGTCACATGCTTTATTTGTATGTATTAAAAGTTTGTAGATTCTAGATTATGCACAAGCTTCTCCAATGAACCAACTTTACACATATCCACAACCATGACACTCTAGGAGATAACACTGGGAAGAGGCATTTATTTAGAAATCCTTTAAGCCTCACCATTAACATATTTCTATGCATATTAGAAAATAATAACACTCCATGAACCAGCCCATATATATATATATATATATATATATATATATATGTGATGCAAATGGATAACTAGAGGGTTTCACGTAGAGGAATAGAAAAAGACACAAATATTTTTGAGAGATAAGTCGAATAGTAGTAAAGACACTTTCAATGTCTTAATAAATATGAAAATACTCAAATGATAAAATAAAGAGAAGGAAACGAGGTGGTAGCCACTATATGCTTTAAGAATGATGTTGTTAAGTATACAGTGCACGCAAGACAAGTGCTTAGAATCAGAAAAAAAAAAGATCAATACAACTAGACATTACACCCTATTTAGGAGTCTCCTAATCGTTATTCATCTTCTTCTTCTTCTTCTTCTTCTTCGCATACTAAAAACCTAAACAACAAAATATAATAGCTTCCCTTTACACTCAGAGACAAAAGAACTTATTCAAATAAAAACACATATTAAAATCAATCAATTTGTATATAGAAAAATGAGGAGATATTAGGATTAGATGATCATCTCCATGTGCATGGCCAATTTAACCGATAATGGTATTGATTTTAGGATGACTGTTAGCAATAGCTCAACTTAGAATAGTTCTTGGGTTTTTAAAAACAATATCTTCCAAATTCACGACCGTGGTGGACCTCACAAACCTACATGGTCACATTTTATCAATATCATGCAATCACAAAATTCTATGGGATGACATTTTGTGAGGTGTTTAGTAGAATATTGACCATGCTTCATGAAGATTCCTACATGTCTTGTCAAGAAGGCCCATTCCTTCACACTTACCCACACCAACCCCTGCCATAGACCTACCACACTCCAAAAAAATTATCACTTCTCCATTCCTCTCTCCAACCACCCCTTTCCTAAGAAATCCACTTCAATTTTTAATAATATATTTATAAATTATATATATTTTCATTTCTTCTATTTATTTATATATATTTTAAATTTATTTATCTATATAAATTTTTATAATAATGATTATTGAAACAATCCACTACTTATTAAGAGGTGGAAATAAATCGGGGGCATTACATCTCCCTCCACTTATAACACCGACATCCTCAATGTGACATAAAGCCAAGATTAGAAGAGGTACTTATGATAAAGGAGGAAATAATCAACAAATCATGACACCAACATAAATATACTTGTTTCTAAAGTGTGAGCACGAGGATGAAGGAAAGGTTTGAAAATTTCTTAATGTTCTAGTGAATATTGGAAGTTCTAGTTTACATTATTACTTAGTAAATATATTTTCTTAACAACTTATTTATTAATCTCATGCTCTCAATATTTGATTGTTTAGGATTTTTGTTGATTTATTATTTTGGTTTCCCATCATAAACCGATATCATGATACCTCACAAGGACCAAAAATAACATTAATGGTACACAAGACATATTGCTACATACTTTAATGATTGTATCACATCATAAGACCTTAACCGAAACATGGAAAGAACATATGCAGTCCTAAAAATACAATACTTATCAGACACATGTCTATGGCCAAAAATTACTCATAACATAATCATAATATAATAACATGGAATTCAAAACATTACACATACACATGTTTCACCTAACTGAAAACCATAATTGTAGCTTCATATTGTCAATATCGAATCAACATCATACCATCAAAGAGGAACACAAATCCTCAACATCACAAAACATAACCAAACTCACATGAGTAGACATAAATCATAATACCAACTTCATACACCTCCCAATCTCCATAATCCTCCCATAGAACTCTATATACCTCCAAAAGAAAAAATGAATAAAAGTTTCGTTTTCACTCCACCAAAGATGTCGGTCACCCTATGGTCCTAGGTACATAGAGTCTAGACACCTCTAACCCAAGTTACATAATAATTTGTAGGTTAACAACCAACTAGTTATGTGTAACTCATTGAAAGGGCATACCCCCATACAATAAAGTAGGCCCATCGGTACCACCATTCCTTGGTCAATCCATGTCTGTATTACAACACATAACCACCTTAGAACCAAAATGCCAAAAAAATAGCAAAATAGCCAAGTGGTATAAAATTCAATCACTTTGGGCCAAGAGAGAAATAAATTTACATTTAAGGAATAATTTCAACTCAAATTCAAATTTCAATCAAGAAAAAATGGCTAATTAGCCACAGTTAGTGTGAGCATCCCCATGTTAAATAAAATAAAATAATTAACTAGTTAAATAGAATAATTTAGGGACCAATAAAGGGAGAAAAAATATAATTTAATTTTACGAATAAAACATTTGTAGAGAAATATCACATCACAATCACTGTGTGGAATTATACACCCACCAAAGAGGTACTCATAGAGTTGAGGGCACTCAGATATTGATCCTCAGTTGAAAAAATATATAACAAAAGTAACATCACAAGTAACTCAGATCTTTTCAGACATCACTTGTACATCTCATAATCCTCATAAGGGAATCATACCATGTCCGAAATCAAGCGTGATGCAAAATATAAATAATAAATTATAAAATAATATAACTTCCATAATATCTATCTTAATCATCCCTCCATACTCCCACAGGGATCAACATAGTCTATGAGGAAATGGTACAAGTTTCCATCTACTAAGCCTAGGGTGTTCAAGAAGGAAAATTTAATGCATACCAAATGAATAGAAGTGGGTTAAATGAGTGTTTGTAAGACTCCAATTCCTATCTTGTACTGATCTCTAATGGTTAGTTAGTTGTACCATGGTACATATAGGTCATCTCTATGAATACCATATAGGGATAGAGAAAAGGTATGGGTTACCATCTACTTAGCCCAAGGTGTTCGCAAAATACAATATACATGGCACATGTTGGGAAAGTCTCATGCATACCAAACAAAAAAAGTAGATTTGTAGTCTATGTGAGACTCGACTTTCTATCTCATACTCTACTCGAGTGACTGGTCGACGAAACTCATTTCCTCACTCCACACATTTTTTTTACCAATTGCTTCCCTTAGGATTGGTTAGTGTAAGGTTCACAACATAACACATAACTAGTTTAATAACACAATGCTAATTCACACACATCATCCAACATTTCACGCATGGTATATTTAAAACGTAAAGCACAACATTATTGTCATGGTTTACAATACATCACGTTTCCACATAGTGTACCTAATGTGCAAGTACAATACAACATGGGTCATATGATCACCATATGCCCCTAATTCATAACATGAATCTATCACGTACACATGATACACATGTATGATGAAAATATGAATGACATCACAACATAAAAATAATTACAATTCAACATGGTGACACAACATGATACATCAAAACATGTTGGTGACATCACGATATGTTCCAATTCACTATGAAACATTTTTTTTCATACAACACATTAGCAAAAAACATATCACCAAATCATTAAAAAACTCTAACATTTCATAGTCCACAATAGAATTCCTTTCAAACAACAAGGAGGTACATGACATGTGAAATTATTATTGAATTCATCAAAGAGAGAGTGAATACTCTCATCAATCGGAGAATTCATAATATAACAAGCAACATCAACATCATAAATAAAACCACTCTAAGTGGCATTAACAATTGGATAATTCATAATATAATTGGTAAAACATTTATCACATCACAACACAATATCATATTACTCTTCCCATCTCCTCCACCACCATGGATAATCATCACAACAAAAACTATCCTAGATATTGAATACCATCAACCTCTACTCTGATACCAAATGTCACGCCCAAACTTTTAACAAAAAAATTAAAAAATAATAAAATTAGAATGATTTTGTTTTACATACATTGTGATAAATATGTCACCACTTGAAATCACTAGGCTAACAAATAACCCATAAGAATTCTGCACAGTCATGAATCCACATAGATAATATGAAAACACATGATGCCCAACAAAGTAACTTTTCTTATACAAAAAAGTACATACAACGATCCAACGATGTAAAATTTTCCATAATATACATTTATGGTAAGTAACCATCTAGGAGACATTATTTTCATGGTTATATATGTTTATTACCATCCTATTTTTATTAATTGCTTATAATTATATGAAGAAAACTTAACATGGGAACCTTCATTCCTCTTAAAAATAGGTTGCCTATTTTTTTTTATTGCATTTAATGTTTTACGCATGATGGTTCCAATTAAAATACTTCTTTTCAAATGTACACTTAAACTTTGTTCATTCTCCATTATAATAATTTCCATAACTTAGTTTTTAGTTCTATGCATTTTAAACATGTAAATATACCTTGATAAAGGATCTTATGCCAAGGGTTTGTTCAATAAATAGGTTTAATTGAAGTTTAGTTATAACTTCATTACACAAGAAGAACTAACATGAAGTTGGAAAGTTATCTTAATATTTAAAGGAGATTAGGGTTGAATTTCCTTTCCATATAATCTTCCTTCCATTAAGCATGTCTATTTCTTATTTTCAATTTGTTATCATTTGATGCTTGGTTTGAGTCTTATTAATATTTATGCCATAAGTTTTGTTTTCCATATGTATTCATGTTCGCATGATAGATTAAATCCCACTAGGAGAAATCTACACATCCTTTTAACAACAAAAATAAGATATAATTATGTTATGAGGAGAAATCCGAGTTTCCCTTTTTCCTCTAATCAACACATCACTGACTTGTGATCTTATTGCAATTATGTCATTACTTTCGTATTTTGTTAGTGTTCTTGTAAACAATATGAAGTTAGACCAAACTTTCTCAACATTTAGGGTCTTAAGTCTCCAAGGGTAGTGATTTCATGTAAAATATTTCATTTCACTAACATTAACCACAAAATCATTAATCAAATATTACACGAGAGGACTCCAACTCACATACACTTCCAAAGGCCTTATTAGACACTAAAATGAATACTGGGTTACATATTTTCAAGGTATCATATACCGTTAATGTAAAGGAGATAACACAATTAATTAAATCAGTTTCTCTCCATACTCTACACCCTACTAAGGTCACAACTAGAGTAATTTGAACACCCTTATCTCTCACAATCCTTATACAACTCACGGTAACTTTGATACTTCTTTCCAAGCTATCACTCTTGTTTGTGATGGGTTTAAGGAGTTAAAACTCAATATTCTTGTGTGTACATAACTAAAAACATAAAATCCACTTGAGTCATTTACATTCAACTTAAAATGTAATCATTTAATTTCATCCATATACCTTTTTGCAATTAATTGAGTAACCCTTTTTTAATAAGGACATTAGTATGCTCATGAGACTAATAGATCTTGTCCTACAAAATCATCTCTAAGAACATAATTACATTGTTTCAGATCATACATCAATTCAAAATATAAAAAGTGGGAGAACAAGAGGAAATAGACCATCATTTAAAAGATTAATGTTCACATTAATGCTTAAACACCATGTATTTTGTTTCCCAAAACAAGATGGTTTAAACATGTTATGTGAAAGATATAATTTTCACTTTTATCCTTGAACATCATCTCATAGGTACATTTTAACGAACTAAGCATAAATTAAAATTTTGTTTTGTTCCACAACTAACCCTTAGTATTGTATTATAACAACCCAAATGATAATTAGAATTGGGTATGGAATTAATTCATAACCCCAACTCCTCAAAATGAATATCAAAGGGTATTTCATGATATTTTCCACCTAAATCTATTCTTTCTACACATGTGCCAGTCCAAGAGGGTTTCAAATTATGTTTAAAGCTAGTTTCAAATGGAGTAATATCTTAAGATAACACATGCTCCTTATTATACATATGATTACCGATCCTATGAGGAAGCCACATACTTTTGACAAACCTTAACTATTACCATTCCTAACAGATGGTATTATAACATTATCACTAAGCATGTATGGTATAAAGATAACTTAAATGTGGGTTCTTATTTTCCTTAAGATAGCGGCACCATTGAGTATAATGGTTTAGTTTCACACTAATATTTTTGTTTTCTACGTTATGAAGGATCAAACGAGAATGGTAGTCATGCAATGTTTTTACTAATTTTTATTTTTCTATTTATATTTCATTTTTACAATTTCAAGGTGAAACCACAACACACCATAGATTTAATCATTAATTTCACACTGAGAATACACTATAAAATACCAAATTCAATTTTTGTTAACATAAGTATCCAACCATTTTACAATTTATAATTAAGAATCAAAATAACACCCATGATTAAATATACATTTCCCAAACACCCCAAAAATGAAAATCCATACTCATCACAAAATACATAATTAACATTTTTAATACATAACAAAATGTTAATGTATCCTATAAAATTACATTTTCCAAATAACATGCTAATAGGAAATTGATTAACTAAAAAAGTTTACTATATAATGTAGTACAAGGATATTTAATCTAAGTTATGAGTAGTTATAATAAAGTAAATAAATGAAACAAATAAGTATACAATAAATCAAATCAACTACACAAAAGGAAATGTCAGCCCTAATGTGAAAGAAGGAAGAGAAAATAAATCAGCTAAATAATAGATGCATGTCAAAAGAGTGTCACAGAGGTGACTTTAAAAATTAGGAGTAGGAAAGACTATGTAGAATTCTTGAAAAATATGTATATAATGCATCTAACTAGACTGTAGGGCATGGAAGAGGAATGGGGTGCTTGCAGGGGCTCTGGTCCATGATCTTGGTGCCCTGGTTTGTGTAAAAAATATTAAACTAGTTTTTATAGGGTCGGAAGGTTGTCTGAAACCCTCACCATGTGTTTCATCAACCTCACTTTCATACGCTAGATGTCTGCAATACTCCAAGATGAACGAAAGACCTGTAAGACCATAAAAAATAATCAAACCCTAAAAAAAATTGATATAAAGGGGTTGGACTGACCTCAGTTTCCAAAATGGTGGACTTACTAACTAAGTGTTGCACTACATCTCATACCTAATGTAGTTATATGTGCAAGTGTGTGTGAAAATTCCCTAGCTTATGCTTTTTCCAATCGTATTTGTGAACTAATGAGAAATAACTCTATGTAGAAAATGTAATAGACTATGTACTTTGAATAGAATAGAATCCCCCCTTATGAAGTGTGATGCAGATGTCCTACCCTTATGCCTTGATGATGGATCTATGTGGATGAAAGTGATATGTAATAGATGAACGCAACTATAGATGGAGTGATAGTAGTAAGCGATGCTAGTTCCCTCATTATGGTATCATAAATTTATATTTATATGGTTCTCTTGATATAATTTCGTAATTAACCCCAAAAATCCTAACCACAAGAAAGATAAAGATGCCAAATTAATAGAAAGAGCCCAAAAATTGGTGGGAAAGTAAACAAAGGACCGGGGCACCTTGTTGGGGGACCATGGTGCCCACAAGCACCCTTGGTGGGACCAGGGTGCCCACAGGCACTGTAGTACTAGTCCGGGTCCCCCTGTGAAGGATAAAATAATGGGAAATGGCTGAAAAAGACTAGGCACGTGGATAAAAAGATGTGGAAATGAAGAAATAAAATAAAAAATATGGAGAAAATATGGGGGTTAATTATCACTTTCTTCACTCAAGAACATTCTAAATAGTAGTATGAAACTTGGATAAATAATTCCTAAAGTGCATGATTTTTTGAGTACATTTTCCCCCAAGTTTATGTTGGTGAGCTAAAAGCTCAGTAACATAAATTTTATAGAGTTGCATACCTAATGTCCATGAAGGGTATATTAGAAACACATGGAAGGACTACAAAAGTGTGGAATGACAAACAAGATGGTGGAGCCTAGAAACTAAATATGACAAATACACAAAGAAAAAATAGTGAGAGTGAACCTAGGGCAGAACATGTGTGTAGATTTTACGGTGTATAATTTATCTGCATGATTATTAAAGTGTGTGTTGTCACAAAGTGTTGTTATTGACGCTATCATTGTTGTTTCCCCCAATTTAACTACTTGTTTCGTATATCTCTGGACCTGTAAAGAGAAAAAAATCAAGTATTCAAATATGTATG
Source organism: Taxus wallichiana var. yunnanensis (assembly GCA_018340775.1). Lineage (NCBI taxonomy): Eukaryota > Viridiplantae > Streptophyta > Pinopsida > Cupressales > Taxaceae > Taxus > Taxus wallichiana. Next base: position 816,693,409 of record CM031237.1, read on the forward strand.
TATGTAGGTATAAAACCAGAATGTAAGAAGATATATATATTTATAAAATACATAAATGTAAATGGAACATGTGCACCTGATCCATGTCAAGAGAAAGAGTGTAGAAGGATATCTTGTACTACACATTTTTTGGGTGATCTCATGTAACCCTGTCTAAAATGTTTAGGGAGGAAATCATCTATGTCCTCCCAGCTCTAACTTCTTCCCTAAATGTGTGTGAAAAGAAATTTGTATCATCCTTGTGTTTTAGGATATTTGAGACAAATGGTTGTAGTAGTGTAGAGAGGCACACCCACTATAAGCTCTAAGCTTGCAACTTCTTCCCAGAATACTAAGGACACCATGTAATATAAAATTCATTGTGTATGGGGTTCATAGACTAGTCTAACCCACTCGCTATGCACAACTAAACCGAACTGGTTTAGAATATCTTTTTTAGTATGTAAAACTCTTAAATCATGCTCCCCCTCTTTGGGGGTGCATGCAACATCGCTAATAGGAGATATGTTGTCCCGAAAGAGGATCAAGTGCATATACGATATAACCGTAGAAAGTTACTTGTAAAAACAAAGGCATGCACAAACAAGAAAGCTTGAAAAATACAAGTGTAAATAAAAAATGCATGCATATAGAAAACATGTGTAAGCTATGCAAACAATGAAGGAATGTAAACATGCAAGATGAAAATGTATGCCACATAAAGTGGGTTATAAACATGGGACATCTCTCAGGATGTCACAAGAGGAAAAATCCCATATTGGCCACAAGAAACAAACAAGTGTGCACACATAACATAGGAAAACTCCCATATAAGAATAAAATAAAGTGGCCAAGTACAAATAAGAAAGGAAGTCATGGTAACATGGTATCCTATAAAACAAGTGTTACACATAGAACACCCATTATCATGTTAGATAAATAACTAGTATGTAAAAGCGTGAATAACCAAATGTTAAGTGCTAAGTACAAATTGAAACAATAACAACTTGAAGAATCAAATGTGGATGCCCCCAGTTGACCAATGTAGGAAGGGTGAAAGGTGAACATCCATGTTGTGTGTAAAATAATTGTATCTACAATCTCACCAAAGAAAGGCATGAATGACCATGTGTAGGTGGTATAGATAATGACATATAAGAAATCAATCTAACATTTGTAGTAAATTGATCATGTAAAACTCTAGTAAACAAGAGTAAATTCTCTAAGACAATGCAATATGTTTTGGATAGATGGAATGAGTTCAAGATGGAATGACAGAGCTCCGTGCCAGTCTGAGTGAATGAAAGTGTATGCAATGAGGTTGATTTTTTTGTCCACTCACGAGTATAGAATGAACCATAAATGAGAGTGCATCATCGGAAAATGGTTGAATATTTTTTTTTTTCTAATGCATTGTGATAAGTTTGTAGGTGTGGTGAGGATATGCGACCTAAAACTAATGAGTTCATGAACCCTATATATGAAGCGTATATCATGACTTAATAAACGTATAGCTAATGATTTATCCTAAGCATATACCACTATAAGATGAATGGATGAGTGATGATTTATCCCTAAGCATATATCACTATTTGATGAATGTACAAGTGATGATTTATCTCTAAGCATATATCACTATAAGATGAATGCTAAATAGTGAGGATGTAACGTAAGGTGTATACCACTATAAGATGAGATAATAGGTGATTTTCCTACAACATATGTCACTAGCCTATAAATGGTGCATGATGGAATGTCACATGATGAGCGTAAGGTCCATTTTATTTGTAGATGCTTGGAAGTCAAGTATAGACGGAGGAACTAAAGTGCATCATACGGTAGTTAGTGTAACACATATAAAGACAATGTAGTATATGTAATGATGAGATGACCATGTGATGTATAAAATATGTAAAAATGTAATGTGCATAATGTGATGTTAGATGTGTAGAATGTAATGTATATTGTGTAATGTGATATGTATAGATAGAATATAAATGTAGCATGTATGATGGAATGATACTAGACTCATATGCAATGAATACTAGGATGGTATATAGAAAATGTGGTATGTGAAGACACACAAGGTATGATGTAAGGTGTGTGAATATCTATATAATATGAAACAAGATGCGTAAATAGCCTAATGGTGTATGATTGTAAACGTGTAGGATGAATACTAGTTTAATGTATGATGTATTAATGTGAAAATGTAAAAATGTTGTAGATTATAGAATATATGGTGTATGAAACGCGATATAGGAATAGATGCAATGTGTACAACCAAATTTGTAGTGTGTGGGGTTCGGTGTAGTAGTAATCTCTCAACAGTCAAGTGTGAACCTAATCACAAGAGTGCATCATTAAGTAATAAGGACACTAGAATGTGTGAAAATATGTATATACAAGGATATGAATATATGATAATGAAAACATGAAATATGCACCTATGCTAATATGATAAGGGGGATTGTTTTAGTGTTATTCCCCCAAGTGTACTATGATGATGAATATTTATGTAGTGATGCGATAGGTGCCATGCCATTATGGGAGAGCATTGTTTATGTCGTAATAAGAGTGGGGGCCAACACAATGGTAGCCAGAAGAAACTATAGGACCATGCAATAGTGGTGGAATTTTAAATGTGTCTTGACCATCAGTAGAAAGAGTAGTTACTTTGACAAAATTTATTCGATGCAAAAGTGGAGTACGATGGGGAGGAATCTTTAATTATGGTAGCTTTAGTGGTATTGGTTTACCTATTAGAAGACTTGATGGGTGAAGAATGTTGATTGATTTATGGAAGTGGTGAAGTGGTTTGATTTGGTTATACTATAGACAAATCAGTAAGAGGTGGTATCGAAATAAATTTAATGGATGGTTTCTTAGGAGGTGCATGAATTATGGTAGAAGGATCTTGAGTAAGGTTGGCTTCATGCTCATTACATATAGATGGATCAGATTTAGGAACCCATTGGTATTTATTATTTATATTACAAGGTTTTTTAACAAATGAGAGGAAACCCTGAAGTCACAAGGTACTTGATACTTCATTGTAAATCATAACAATCATTGTCATTATGTCCATAGATTCAGTGATGGTTACAATATAGAAGACCTTGATATTGGCAAGCTTATAAAAAGGATAACCATGAGTAGGTGGCAAACTAATGATTCTATGAGTGATGAAATCCTTAATAATATATTGTTTCTCAGCATTGAGATTAAACGTGAGATGCGTAGAGAGTGGTATGACTTTGAGCTAACTAATATGAGTACATGTAGAAGACATAGGATGAATATGAGAAGAAGAACAATCGTGAACCTAAGAAGTATCCTTAAGCTTATTGAATTTCAGATTTAAGAGATGTGATTGTGGATTCCATAGCATGAAATTTATCTTGAAATAAATAATGAAGATCTTTAATGGATTTGCAAATAGATTTATTGGAATTGGAATCAAGGGATTCCTTAGAATGATGACCAAATATAACATTAACTTAGGTAGGCAATATGTTGATAGGAAGAAACATACTCTCGAAGGTTTTTAAAGAGAATATTTACAACATGGGTGCATTTGAATCAATTGAAGTGAAGAGACTTGAAATACATTACAGGACATGCTAGAAAAGATGAAAAATCTTTAGAATAAAGGTGAATTTGAAGATCGGGTTAACCAAAATGATTAACTAAAAACCAGACTATATTATATAGTATGGGGATAGTTAATCTAAGCTATGAAAACTATAATAAAGTAAATATATGCAATAAAGAAGTATAAAAGAAACCTAAAAAATATGTAAAAGAAAATTCTAACCCTAATGTGCAAGAAGGAAGAGGAAAGAACTCAGCTGAATAATAGATGATTTTTGAGAGTTTCACTGAGGTGATTTGGAAAAATTAGGAGTAGGAATGAATGTGTAGAAGCCAAGAAAAGGATGGATCCTAAGGATCTAGTTAGACTTGAGTGCCTAGATGAGGAGTGCAACACCTCTAGGTACTTTGTATGCATTATGAGCACTCTGGTCTATGCAAAAATATTAAACTAGTTCTTACAGAGTCAGAAGGTGGTATGAAACTCTTAGTGTGTTTTGCATCAACTTCATTGTCTTGTGCTAGATGTCACCAATACTTCAACATGAAATAAAGACCCACAAGACCCAAAACAAGCATCAAATCCTAAAAAAAATAATGCATATGAAGGGGTGAGACTTACCTCAGCTGTCACAGTGGTGGACTTAATAACTAAGTGCTTCACTATATATTTGACAAAATGTATTTCTATGTCCAAGTGTGTGTGAACATGGCCTACATTTTTCTTTTTCCTATCGCACTTTGTGAAGTAGCGAGAAATAACTATGTGTAGAAAATGTAATAGAATATGTGCATGGAATATAATAGAATATGTCCCCATATAAAGTGTGATGCGATATGTCCTAGCCTTAAGCCTTGATGATGGAGCTATATGGATGCATGTGATGTAATGCGATAGATTAATGCAACTCTAGATGGAATGATAGTAGAATGTGATGCTAGGTCCCTCATTATCGTATCATAACTTTATATTTATAGATTTTATTTATCTAATTTTGTAATTAACCCAAAAGGCCAACCATAAGAAAGATAAAGATGCCAAATTTCTAGAAAAAGCCCAAAAAGTAGTGAAAAAGTACAAAAAGGAACGAGACGCCCTGGTGGGACAAGGGAGACCACAAACGCCATATTACTAGCCTGAGAACCCCAGTCAAGGCTAAAATAACGGGAAATGGCCCAAACAAGCTGGGAATGTGGATAAAAAGAGGAGGAAATAAAAAAATAAAATAAAATAAGATGGCCAAAGATGGGGTTAATTATTAATTTCTTCACTCAATAACCTTCTAAATAGTAGTATGAGACCGGGATAAATAATGTCTAAAGTGCATGATTTTGTGACTACATAAACCACTAGTATACTTTTCTTTCTCTATGTCTTGGTACCTACAACCACTGCATTGTCAACACAAATGTTGATATGGCATCCACATAAATCTAGCATAAATAACATTCTTTAGTTTTTCATTTACATAATCAAGATACTTCACTTGTAACTAGAGAGGGTTAGACATATATAATCATTTGCATTGGACTTAATTTCTTAACTAAGGGAGGAAAGATAGAAGGAAATAGAGAAGAGAGAGGAGAGAGAAAAACTATTTTCCAAAAGTCAAATTTCTCAAAATAAGCTACCAAATAGAGTTTTGTATAGTTATTTATACGTTTCAATAAGTTATCATACCGGTTTATTTACTTGACTAGGGTCCTACAACCTTCTTATACATTTTACTCCCAGTTGAAAAAACATCCAGTTTTATCTCAGAGCTAAGAAACAACGTTCAAAAATTGACTTCATGGGAAAATGCAAAATGGGTAAATTCATACGCACTTTATTATATACTGATAAATCACAGGAGCTGATAAAACTTAGAACTGTGAACCTTTTACAAAAGGAGAATATTTTTTTGGGGACACAAGTCATAAATCAACTTGTTTTGACATGGTTAGATAATAACCAGAGGCCTAAAAAAATCCTTTGGAAAACTAGACAACAATGATTTTTCATGAAATGATGGCTACAAGATATTTTCAAGTTAAAATACTAGAGGTTTACAAATGGGAATAACAATTTCTTCACTCTAGATCAAAATGGAAATCTGAAATAAAATTCAACTTTTAACTTTATCCAACTACTTGAAATTGCAAACAAGTTCAAAAGGTCTTGTAACACTCTATGCAAAATGATCAAACGATCGACTTAGGGTGCATTAATATTTGTCGAGGCATCTTACATTGGTAAGGAAAAATATAAAACCTTGACTGTTAGGATTTTGGTTTCAAAGAGGTATTTTAAATTTAGATGAGAATCATTATTTACTAACTTTTGGAAAGGAACGATTGAGAGGTTTTAAAAGGGGACATAACACAAAGTATCAAACTAAGTGGTTGTGGTTATCCATTCCAGTTACTTAAATTTATGAAACATCCCAAGAGTGGTTTAAGAGTATGGTTGACATCTAAAATTCATTTAGGTTTCATAAGTTACGAGGTAAACTAACTTTTCAAGGTAAATAAAATGGTTTTCATTTATGACTCATCTTATCTTGCCACTACAAGTGGGTAAGAAAACCCTACTTGATACTTCAATGTAACAATGTAAAAGGGTTGTCACCGCAAGAATACTTACGAGATCAAATTATCATTCGGTTACATATGACATGAGGTGGAGTTATTTTCATTTGCACTACAAATTTTTGCAACAATAACCATATGTATAATAATCCATAAGTTGATATTTTTATTTCATTACAAAAGAAGAACCAAAAATATGAGAATTTTGAAAGATTAAGGTAAGAGAGACCATGGCTAGAGGAAATGGAGATGAGTTGTCCTTAGATGCTCTCGCCCTTTCAATCAACTGATCCACAGACTTTAAAGTTGTTATACCCCACGTGAATTTCCTTCCTTGAGTCATTACATCGAACTGATTTTCATAAGGTTACCAAAGATATTTTAACAATAACATTTATGGACATAAAAATTTTCTTTCCATTCTTCTCATATTAGTTGGATTCTCATGTTTATAGCAGTCACCGACTAGTAAATCCTATCTATGAAATAATTTCCTAAAAGGGATTCGCACAAGTGAAGAAGGCTCTTCATTGGTACTTTTCTCTATATCATAAAATGTACATGGTAAAATGTGTCATTATATCTCTCTGGAATGCAAATGCAATTGATTGAACCTTGAAAGAGAGTGAACAACAAAGAAATAAAACCTAGAAGGATCAAATCTTCTTTTATTTTCTTTAAGGCTTCGTAAAATGGTTTCTATTCCTCCTCTTTAATTTCTTTCCAATCCTATGAATTCTTCTCTCAAGAAACAATGATATAACAACAAAGAATAAGTAAACAAATTCAACATTCCATTTGGGTGTATACTCCATAGAGGTCTACCCCTCTTCAGAAGACAAAATTTCTCCGAATTTTTTCTCAACACCCAAACTTTTCACATCTCACAAAATCAGTGGAGTCCACATCTCCCAAGATCAGTAAAGAACTTATATATACTTTTTTGAGATTACAATAATATTTTTCATATACACATAAATGGAGATGTATTAACTTTAAAGGGGATCTAAAACTACACATTACAAAATCAAATAAAAAGTCCTCCCAGATGGTCACATAGTTTATATATATAAAAACTTCATAGATTCCCAATTCTGCATAGGGTTCTCCAACAAACCCACTTTGCACATACCCGTAACCATGACACTCTAGGATATAACATTTATCTGAGGTGTTTCTTCTAAAATCATTTAATCCTCGCCATTAACACCATTCTTTTCATATAAAGTGATCATCACACTCTATGAACCAACCCATCTCTGCATAGTGTTGTTAATGGACAACTAGAGGGTTTTACATAGAGGAAGAGTGAAAGAGAAAAATATTGTCGAGACACAATTGGGATAGCAAGAAAGGCACTTTCATGTCTTAATAAGTAACACTACCAAATAAAAAGATAAAGAGTAGGAAATGAGGTGGTATCCATTATCTACTCCGAGAATGGTGCTACAAAATTTACACTGCATATAACATAGGTGCTCAAAGTTAAAAAAATCAAGATCAATACAACTAGACATTACGCTCGAATGAAGTGCCTTGTTAACCTTTTTTATTCTTCTTCTTCTTCATACAAAAACCCAAAGAGTGGAAAACATCAGATTTCCTTTCCACTCGAAATAAAAGAACCCATTTCAAAGATAGACATAGATCCAATCAATCAATAAGTATATAGTAAGATGAGAAGATGATATGATTGTAGGTTTATCTTCGTGAGTAGGGCTGGTTTGACCCATAGTGGTACTAATTTTAGGAAGGTTGTTAGCGAGATCTCTTCTTAGCATAGTTTGTGGGGTTTTCAAACAAAATACTTGCCACCTTCATCAACGTGGACTTCGCCAACCTACCCGCTCAAATTTTACCAATATCCTACAATAAGGACATTCTGTGTGATGACATCATGTGAGGCATTTAGGGGAACATCTGCCATGCTTCATGAATATTCCCACATGCCTTGTGAGGAAGGGCCATGCCTTCGCAGTACTCCACGCCAACCCCTGGCATAGACCTGCCACACTACACAAAATTGTCACTTCTCCATTCCTCTCTCCAACCATGGCTTGCTTGAGCACTCCACTCAATATTATTTTTTATTATATTATATATATATATATATATATATATATATATAATTATTCTATTTTGTTTGTTTATTTATATTATATTTTATTTTTAATGTATTTATCTATTTTAATTTTTTATAATAATGATTGTTGAAATGATCCACCGCTAACTGAGAGCGGCAAATTAAATTAGGGGCATTACAAAAATCCTCGATTCTCCAACTCTTTCCAAGAAATTGTCAACTTTTTCATTCGAAGTGAATTCTAGTGTTTTAAAATGACTCTGCATGTTGAGTATTATGTTGTTATTCTTGGTTTCACACACTATGCTCATATTTTCCCGCACTTTTTAATTCTTTTTAGCATACTGAATGTGTGGTTTCACATTATCGTACAATGTGAAAAAAATAATTAATTTGGCCTTCTAATTGGACCCATCAAACTGGTGATGTTGTATTGCATCATCTAGTGATCTAGTATTGGAACCATTTACAATAGCCCTTTTTCTTCAAATTTGAGTTGATTTTGAATTTTTCTCTTCTACAAAGCATAACTTTCACCACGGAGTAGCTTAGAGTCAGGGAAAAAAACTTGGGAGCATTGTTTTCCATAGTTTGTAGTTAGACTTTCCAAACAAAATGGAATGTTAGCACAATAGAATCCATAATAATACACTAGGAATATTTGATTATAACCGCTTATGTGTAAAAAATGAATGGTAGAAAAAATACAATTGAGCAGGCTTGGTGTTTGTCGGAGCTCAAAATGGATCGAAATATGAAATAGTGCCAAAAATGTCTAAAAAACTACACTTTTGGGAACACCCTTTTACAAGGATGTTCGATATCTATTTTTAGATCAAATAGAGAATTTTTTTGGCCCCCAATATTGTTTTCTCTGCTAAATTTGGCGGGGAGTTTTTCTATGACTAGAGGAGTTTTGTGATAGGTCCTTCTAAACTTGGTGGTTTTGCTAAGCTATTTTTCCAAAATTTAAAAAATTACATGAGGTGAGATCGTTCCCATGAGCTCGTTTAACCCAACGGCTTAACCCATTTCAACTAGTCAAAGAAGTTCTTATAACACACGGGGGATAAGATGGAAGAGATTGTATTTAACCATCTTTGTAATAGATTAACCTTGAATGGTGACATGGCGGTGTCTTGGAGAGCCACGTTGCAGAATGATATATAATATGGTTTTAGGTTTTCCTTGAAAACCACTTTTGTATTCACTTCTTTTTCTTAACTTTTGTATTCAAAGTTTAATTTTCTTTGTTTTTGCTGCGCAGTGCGTTATTCGTGATCCGCGGGGGAGCTGCACAGGATGCAGGATTGAAGGATTGAGGCAACGCTGAATTCGAGCACGGCTTCTCGAAATACACATCTTAGTGCAGAGGAATCGTCCTTGGATCTGAGTGGATCCTGTAATGCTTTTCGATGTCGTGGGTTATCTATGTGGAACTCAATGCTGTGGTTTGTTTGCGTAGCTTGGCGTTTGCAGGAGATTACACTCATCTTGGATAGCAACTCTCTTAAAATCCTGACGATGAGCTTAACATAGTTAAGTTTGGGGTAAACCAACTCACTTATGGTGAATGAATCGGTAAACTCGTTCGGCCTGATTCAAACAAGAATCATATCGAACAGTGCAGTGGGTTGGAGTTTTGTCTTCTCAGTGTATCAAGCCTCAACTCGCCACTTAGCTTAGTGATGAGCTTGGTTCTCTAGCTCGTTTGCTGACAGTCGTGTCACCTCCACAGCTCGATGAAAATGGCACAGTCCTCTAAACTAAGCGGCATATCCAAACTTAGCTCTTGATAAAAGTACCCCTAAATTGGGAGGAAAAACCATTATTGGAGAATATATATATATATATAATACAGAATTTCTCACAGAGCAACCGCGTATAGGAGGTTATATTTCTTCGGTGACTCCTTACGCGGCGCACAATTTTTTTTATAGATTGTTGGAAATGTAAATGCAAAGTTTGGGGATGCACGAGTTAGGCTGGAATGTCTTATGAGGTTGCAGGGGCTCTCCAAATGTGTATATTTCTTCCCCATGAAGACCTCTCACTCTCTTTTTTCTCTCCTCCTACATCTTTTACTTAAACGTACAATCTCCTAACCATCTCTGATACCAAATGTAGATGATGAATACAAATGGAATCCTTTTATTAATGTGTAACAAATAAATCTACAATGTAGAGTTATATTATATATATATTCCACAACAACAAACCACACAACTCTATTACAACAACATCTAAAAGCAAAATAATACAACACATAAAAAATAAGGTTATAAAACCATATAACAAAAGATTAAACAACTTACCTAATGTTTATTTTAGTAAATCTAGACATATTCAGTTCAAGATGTTAAAACATAAAACTTTAAGTGGAATCCAATATTACTACTTTTGGATTCGAAAACATTAAATATTGGAATTTATTATAACAAAAAATCACATATATTACAATCGACAATCACATATACTAGAATCCAATATTAGAAATATTGGAATCCAAAAATCAAAATATTGGATTCCAAAACTTTAAATATTGAAATTTACTATACTACAAAATCTCATATATTAGAATCTAAAATCACATATATTGGAATCAAATATTACAAATATTGGAATTAGGAATCTGATATATTAGATTATGGATTACATTAATGAATTTGGAAAAATATTTTAATGATTTCAGTTAATCCGAAAATTAAATTGCTAATCAATAAAAAAACATGTTTCTCTTCTATATAGATTAGAGGTTGTCAATCTTTATTTATACTTTTAAATATGGTTGTTATCAATTTTAAAACGTATTTAAGATTAAACTATGGTGTTTTGAATAATTTAAATTCCTAACATCCTAGTAGCCTCTAGGTTAATTACATACAAGATATGTGAGACACTTCAAGGCTCATATAGAATGATGTGATTGAGGAATTGGGTAAATGCACCAAGTTGGGGGCCAAAAGGGGTCTTAAGTGGATGCATTTTTCTAAAAAATAAAAAACTTCCACTTGTTCGAGTTTTTTTAAATACTTACACTCAAAATTAGAAGATGTTTTATAAACATGAATCGTAGCATTTTGAGTCTAGTTTCTAATCTACTAAATTTTATTGAAAACAGATGAGTTTAAGTGGGTCAAATAACTAAATTACTAACATATGCTTCTATTTTTGTTAAAAAACTTAATAGACTGACTTTCCTGCCCCTGACCATTTTTAGCACTATTTAGTATTTTTGAAAACCCTTTGGTAGAAATATAGCTAGGAGCATCTAGTTTATGCTAGAAGTTTTTTTTTTTTTTAGCGAGTATTGTTTTTAATGATTTTTCTAGTACAAAAATTTTATGTTTTGAAAAATAATGGAGCTCCAACTATGCCCCCACCTAACTACCTCAAAAATATAAAAATATAGTTTTTTAAAAAATATGTATAGAATTAGTCCTAGTTTTTGCTTAAATTTTTATTATTCAATTTCAATGAGTCAAAAAAAATGATACACAAAAAAATATAGACATGTTTAAACTTAAAAAATATCAATAAAAAGGCATAGTTAGAAAATAAATAATATGAAAACCTTATATTTGTCAGAAAAAATTGAAAATTATATTTATAAAAAAGAGAAAACTCTTCTTTATGTCACAGTATAATTTTTTAAACCAATCGATCATTGGATGTTGATTTATCGTGGTGAAATTGGATTTTTTCATTTTCCAGCAAAAACACATGGTTTGTTGTGTTTGTGCAGGTCCATGCCTCAGGCTTGGGGATCCAAACCGGATACGAAGCCTTGAGGCATGGATTGGAAAAGGGAAAAAACATAATGTGTACGCGTTATGCTTTGTTTATATATTGTGGTCCCCCAACGTCCCTTTCATCTCTTTCACGGGATTTCTCCATCCATTCTATCTAGTCTGCAGACTTTCGTACATTCTTACATTATTTTTTAGTAGTTCATTTTGTCCCCTACCCAACTAGTTGATTTTTTTAATCATGGGTGATAAAAGTCAAGATAAGGAAAAGAGGAAAGTTGAGAACAAGACACAAAAGTAATTGGAAGGGATAAGAATAAAAAATTGAAAGAGAATGTGAAAACTTTGTGCAAGGCAAGGTACATTTATTATATCAAATGTAGCCAATGTTTTAGAAAATGCGGATGAAATACATAATGAAAATGTAGAGAATAATGATTTTGCAATGAATAATGATATTGAATTGAATGATAATGTTGGTATGGATGAAGAAATTGATATGAATCCAATTGTTGAACCTTTACCCGAGAATCCAAATATTAACCCCGAAATTTGTATGGAAACACTGAATGAAGAAAGTAACCTTGTTAACAAATCTTCACCTCTAAGAACACCTCCTTCCATTTTGTAAAAAAAAACCCAATTCACTTAATTGAAATTGATGAAAATATTATAAAACTAATGCCTAACAAAATGTTTGAAAGAAATGTGAGAAGAAAAGCTAGTTGAATTTGTGATAATTACTTTGAGAATTTAAATGAAACACAATGATGTCAATTATTTGTTACATTGATGAAATTAATTAAGATGAGACCTATAATGAAGACCCTAGGGTTAAGAACATCTAATGTTGCTGATCAAAATGCATCAATTGTTGAAAACATACATAAAGCATACCAAACTATAGGTGGAAAAAGACATACCAAAGATATTAATGCTACATGGCGTGCACTTACTAATTATATAGTAAGTGATAAAATAGTTAATAAACACTTTATTATAAAAACAAGCAGTGCTTTGAAGCTTAACAAAAATACTAATGAAATCAATAGAGAGACGTAAATGTCTTAAGTCAGTCAATAACACTGACTATTGAATTTCTCTAGTAAACTCCAACGGAAAGACAACAATACATTTGATATTCTAAAATAATTAATTGTAAAATTTTGGAATGATAACACAAGGTTGTCACTGAATAGAAGAGATACATTAAACAAAAGAATAGGTTCTCGTAATCATGAATCGTGTGTAAAAACATTCTTAGATATGACTCAAACACAATTGTTCTCTAAGTTTAAGAATGAAAATCCATAAATTAACATTAGGCAAAATATTATTTGAAATGAGTAAACCCTTTTCTATGAAAATCAATCACTCACGTACCACTTGTTGTAGGCATCATGTTGAATTTTCAATGCATTATGATGTTTTTTCCCAAATACATAATTTTGTGCATACTGACATCATGTTGTAGGAGTGTGCATTAAATGTCCCACCAAAATCTTCAAGGAAATTTATTCCAAAAATATTTTGTGAAAAATCAACTAGATAATGTTTTTATAACAAAGCATGTTTGGATTGAATGTGCAATGTATGTGGTGGCTTTCCAAATATGAAAATTTGTATCCATAAGGAGAGTACAGATTCAATAGGAAAATAATTGGTTGGTTTCAGAAAATATAAATCAGTGATATATCAATTAAAAGATGAAAAACAATCTAAGAGGTGTGAGCTTGTTATAAAACAAATACATGTATCAGAATATATGGTCAAATTCAGAGAGGAAATTTTTTATGAGTATGTAAGGAACACCTATAAAGCTTGAATATGGTTGAATAAAAAATTCAAGTTAAGCAAGGACACATTTGCACTTGGTACTATTGTTTCACAGTTGAATTCATAGATAATTACACATCATCGCAGCCACAAATGGAGGTTCAAACTTAATATTATAACTCAGTGCAAGTTACTATTTTCGTGCATATGACATTCATGCACTGTCCAAAAATCACTAAGCAAGATTAAAAAATATAAAGAGAGTATCATTTCCACATCAGTGATGATCAGACACATTCTATAGAATATGTGTAAGGGTTTTTCTAGGTGTTTTATGTGAACTTGAATGAGAGGAACATTAGTTTTAATCAACATAACATTTGATTGGACAACTGCACATCACAATTAAAGAATGCACAAATTTTTAATTGGCTAAGAGAGATGCACAAAGAAATAAATGTACAACATATCTTGAGTTTTACTAAGGCTAGGGCATGGAAAAGGAGAGCATAATGGTGTAGGAGCATGTGTGAAAAGAGAACTTGCAAGAGAAGAGTTAAAGTTCAAGGATGGTACTAAAACTACAAATGAAGAAAAAAAAAATCGATTTGTGTTTCAAGAACATGGGCCATGAATCTCAAGAGAGATCAATGGTTTATAGATATTTTTTGTTGATAGAGGAACAACATCTGACAAGCCTTGAAGATTGTATGACAGTTGCAGGATCAAGTGATATGCACTCATTCCATAGTTCAAGATGCAAATGCTTGGACTATTTATACTAGGTGCATGACATGTTTTTATATATCATGCATTGATTTTACATGGAATGAATGTGAGTCATAATAGTGGGTGGATGAATGGATTTGTAGACCTCTAAATTCACTTGACACAACTCAAGTTCCATGAATATTAAAACTTGTAATATATTTAGATCAAATGATAACATCACCTGACTTTGACCAAGTCTCTGATTTAACTCAATAAGGTTCATACATATACGTACACGCCATGTTTTAGATTTATAAATTATTAAATGGTAAACTCTTAATGTATTTTAAATTTTCCTTGAGTTTTAATTTGTGATGTAGGGAATGTTTTTGTAGTTATTGCGACAAAATTTAATGAAGAGGGAACATAAGTTACTTCTTGTTGTGTTGTGTGGAGGGAAAAATTGACTTCTAGAGTCATTGATCGTGAAGACCTTTAGTATCCCACTAGGTCATTGGTAATCATTGGAAGTTGGCTTCGATAATATCCTATCAAAAAATCAAACATGTGGTTGTCTGAAAACTATGAAGTACATCTAAAGATACGTCACTATTCACATTTGGTTCTTGCAACAAATATTAAGTTGATCAAATATCAAGGTAGGCCATCAAACAAGAATATGTGGAAGCTTTGGTGAATTAGATTATGAAGCAATTCTTAATATCAAGAGTAGAGTTGATCCTTGTGGTTCATTGGATTGAATTTGCAAAGGTACATTCTTCATGAATTTAATTTGAATATTTACTTTAATGATTTTTTTAAATTCTATTTAATTGCTTACTAACATGTTTATGTAGGTTATTGGTGCCAAAAAAAGTTTCCACCTTCACATGGACAAAAAAGATCAAGAGAGAATTTATTATTCTTGAAGCCAAGTGAAGCTAAGAGAAATTAAATATTAGAAAGGAACAACAAATAGAAATTCTCTTTTCACCACCTATATTGTAAAAATATTTTATTAAAATTCTCATTTCACCACCTATATTGAATGAACCACCTATATTATTCACATGATTTGTAATGAACAACCTTACACCTCTCAAACACGACTATTCGGAGATTTTCATACAATAAGATAAGCGAGAAGATTGAATGGAGATGGAAAAAATAGAGACGGGTTTTCATAAATGGTACGAACGACAAAGGTGTATAATTTGACGAGACTCTTCTAGGTGCCATATTGAGAGTCTGAAATATTACTCATTGAAGTTAGCATTTTTGGTCTCAGGGCTCTTAAGGGACTACACCCATGGATGCTTTCAAAAGTTCATTAAAAAGATAGGGGTAGTCATCAAGGATAGAAAAGGGTGTGATGTGATTTCCCATGGATTATTTTAAAAGTGCCTTCAAAAAGAGAGGGGTAGTCATCAAGGCTAGAGAAGGGTGTGATGTGATTTCCAAAAATATTGAAATGCATACATATTTAGAGGTCATCGAGTGTCTGAATAAGAATTTCGTTGCATCTGGAGAGACATTTTAAAACATTGGAGTAATGCATCTTAGAGTAATGCATCTACGGAAACATTCTCAAACATTGAAGTAATTCTAATCTAAGTCTTCCACTAGCTTTCACCAAGCCATCCAGATGTGTTGGCACAGACGATTCAGTCCCATGAGCTACCGTTTGCAAAATATAGCATCTAACAGCCTTACACTGACTCAAACTACACTATTTCACATGTTTTCAATCAATAGGACAACAAGAGCACCAAAAGGAGATGGTAAAAACTAGCATAGGATTTCATAGATACTTCCTAAGTGGAGGGTTAGGATCTAGCAAGGCATCTCTAGATGCCATAAGTCTGAGTAATCACCCATCAAAGTTATATATTTTTTTGTCTCAAGGCTCTTAAGGGACTATGCCCAAATGAGGTAGCTTAGAAGCACCTGGAGATTTTTCCTCTGAAACAACATCTCTCATAGTGTTTACTTGGCCACCCAAACATGTTGGCGCATTCCTTTCGACGCCAAGAGCTTATGTTTGCAAAGTATTCCATCTAAAATCCTTATAATGACTCAAACTAAACTATTTCAGATGTTTCCAAACAATAAGACAGCGAGAGCACCGAATGGAGATGGAAAAAACCATGCTAGAGGCTTTTGTAGAGGTTCCCTAGCTTGAGGTTTCAGATTTGAATGAGAATGTCTAGTTGCTACCATGGAGTTTGATTAATCACCCGTCGAATATATAACATTTTTTAATCTTAGGGCTCTTAAGGGACTACGCCCGGAAGAGGGAGCCCGAAGCACCAAGAGATTTTACTTGTAGTAAAGAAACTTCCCATACTATTTACCTTTCCACCCCGACATTATGGTGTAGGCAATTTTGTGTGCCAAGAGTTTCCATTTGTAAAATATTGCATCGGACAACCTTACACTATTCTAGCATGCACTATTATAGTAGGAAAATGACATGGGATAGAAAAATGTAGACATATTTTTTTCTATAAACTCTTGAGATGATAGAGGAAGGTGTCATGATGCTTCATGAAACTTTCAGGTCAAATTTAGTCATTTGTTCAAGTTATATGAGTTTTAGTAAAATAAACTTTTGTTCAAGGTTTTCTGACCAAAAAACACTATATCTTTGATAGGATATTTCTCAGACTCCATGGCCCCTAGAGACATCTCTTTAGATCTGACACCTCCACATTGGGACCCTCTAATAAATCCTCTCATATTTTTCTCTATCTCCATTCGGTTCTCTCTCTGTCCTATTATTTGCAAATGAGCCAAATCCTGTAGTTTGTGGTAATATAAGGATGCCAGATGCAATACTTTGCAAACGGAAGCTCTTGGCACCAAACCGACTATGCCAACACATCAAGGTCACAAGGTAAATAGTAGGAAAGGTGTCATTTTGGAGGCCAAACATTGATGTGCTTTTAGGGCTAACTCATCCAGGCATAGTCCCTTAAGAGCCTCGAGACCAAAAAACCGTATAACTTCAACATGTGATTACTCAAACTCCATGGTACCTAGAGACATCTCATCAGATTTCAAACCTCCATGTCAGAAACGTCTATGAAATACTATGTTGGTAAATTCCATCTCCTTTCGGTGCTCTCATTGTCTTATTGTTTGTAAACGCGTGAAATACTGCAGTTTGAGTTAGTGTAAAATACGAGACGTAATAATTTGCAAAAATAATATCTTGGCACGAAATCATCTATGCCAACACATCAAGATGGCTTGGTAAATGCCTTGAGAGGTTTTTTTCTGGAGGCCAAAGCTCCAGGTCCTTTTTGGCTACCTCGTCTTGACGTAGTTCCTTAAGAGCCTTAAGACCAAAATACCATATAACTTCGATGGGTGATTACTCAGACTTCGTGGCACCTAGAGATGTCTCATTAGATACTACACCTCGACCTAGGGAACATATACAAAATCCTATGTTTGTTTTTTCCATCTCCTTTCGACGTTCTCGTTGTCCTATTATTTGTAAATGTAGGAAATAGTTCAGTTTAAGTCAGTGTAAGATTGTTAGACACAATACTTTGCAAACAAAACCTATTGGGACAAAACTATCTACGCCAACATATCTTAATGGCCTAGTGAATGCTAATGGAGTTTTTTTGTTTCGGAGGCAAAATTTCCAGGTGCTTCTAGGCTACCTCATTTGTGTGTAGTCCCTTAAGATCCTTGAGACCAAAAACCATATAACTTTGATGAGTGATTACTCAGACTATATGGAACCTAGAGATGTCCCATTAGATCCTAAACCTCTAAAAAGGGAACCTCTACGAAATAATTTAATGATTTTTTCCATCTTCTTTCGATGCTCTCGTTTTCATATAGTTTACAAACACTTGAAATAGTGTATTTTGAATCAGTGTAAGGCTGCTAGATGCAATACTCTGCAAACGAAATCTTGGGCACCAAACCATATACATCAACACATTTTATTGGCTAGTGAATGCTATTGGAGGTGTCATTTTGGAGGAAAAATCTCCAGGTGCGTCTGGGTTACCTCGTCCAGGCGTAGTCCCTTAAGAGCCCTGAGACCAAAAACCGTATAACTTCGATGGGTCATTGCTCAAATTCCATGGAACCTAGATATGTCTCGTCAAATCCTACACCTCCACCTATGGAACTTCTACAAAATCCTATGTTGGTTTTTTCCATCTTATTTTGGTTCTCTCATATCCTATTGTTTGTAAACGCACAAAATAATGTAGTTTGAGTTAGTGTAAGGCTTCTAATTCAATAATTTGCAAATGGAAGATCTTGGCACCAAATCATTTATACCAACACATCTAGATGGCCTCATGAACGCTAGTGGAGGTGTTATTTTGGAGGCCAAAGCTCTAGGTGCTTTTGGCCTACCTCGTCTGGGTGTAGTTCCTTAAGAGCACTGAGACCAAAAAATGATATATCTTCGACAGGTGATTTCTCGACTCCATGGCATCTAGAGACATCTCGTCAAATCCTACACCTCCATATTAGGACCATCTAAAAAATAGTCTTTTTTTTTTTCCATATCCATTTGTTTCTCTAGATGTGATATTATTTGCAAACGCTTGAAATAATGCAACTTGAGTTAGTCTAAGGCTATAAGACACAATACTTTTCAAATGGAATCAATTGGCACCGAAACATATTTTCTAACATGTCAGGGTGGCTAGTAAACACTAGGGGAGGTGTCATTTTAGAGGCCAAAGCTTGAGGTGCATTCAAACTACCTCATCTATGGAATTCTTGTTCAATGACTAGATTGGTTTAAGAATGAATTTGATAGGGAATGGCTAAGAACACATGGGAGTTATCAATTTCCTAGTAAATATTTCTTTTTAGTTCTTAATGGGAGTCATCTAGCCTATGACTTAGTTACCTTACATTCTTTGATAGTTTATGCTATGATAAACCCATGGATGCTTTAAAAACACCTTCAAAAAGATAGGGGTAGTCATCAAACCTAGTGAAGGGTGTGATGTGACTTATAAATAACTTGAAATGCCTATAGATTTAAAGGTAATTACATGAATTGGACAAGATTGGACAATCAAGAATCATTGATTGTGTCTGAATTAGAATGTCATTGTATCTGGAGACATGTTGGAGCATTGGAGTAATACATCTGGAGAGACATTATCAAAATATCAACAGATGAAAGGCATCAAATTGTGATGACTCTCTTTGAACTATTGAAGCTTGTAAGACTTTTTGGGCATCCTTAGATCCTTTTATCCATGCTTTTGTGAAAAACATTGTCTTAATGATGGTCCTAATGATTGTATGCTTAGGTATTTTAATAAGGGACAAGACTAAGAAGAATTGAAGAATGTAGTAGGTGCATGATAAGATAGGAACCAGTACAAAGAGACTACGAGCAAGGAGAAGCACATATAAGGTAAATACACATAAACATATTGATAAATTGAATGAATAATTACTCATATTAGGTAACTCTTTATATACATACATTATATAAATATTGATTTCTAAAGTTTGATGAATATTATACATTGAAAATGCTAGTACATGTACATCACCAATAAAAGAAAAAATAATTCATAATGTCTTAAATATTGTCAAGTGCACATCATATTCATTTCATGTGAAAATAATCTCAGAAATGTAAGGTCTCAATAAAAATATCGAGTTCCAAATAGTATTTTAATGTACATAATAAATAATAAAAATTCCCAAATAGGTCATATAACATCAAGTTCAAATGCCATATAGGTATATATACAATTCCATGCACATAGGCATACAAAAAAATGTCATGTAAGACATATATATTTCCTAATCATCAAAATATATCCCTCTCTTGGCCTTTATCGAAGAAGGACCTCCCTTAGATGAAGATGTAGATCTATAAGATGACTTTGGATCATCTGAGCCCATGCTATGAATCCTCTTCCGCTGAATACTCACCTCTAGTTGAACCTGTAAATGCAAACAATGTTTTTTTAAACTTAATTTATATATGTTTTCAAAATGTATTTAAGACCATGCTAATGAAATTATTTACATAAATACACAAACTTACCGCAAGATTTCAATCATGCCAATCTACATCTCACACTCAAATGAGTCATCGAGATCTCCTGGAGTACAAATGGGGGTACAAAGATGATGAGATGGAGTATTTTGTGCCCTTGAAGTCAAAATGGAGGGGGTTGAAGTTCCCTACATACACATAAGATCACAAAATCAAACATTAAAATTAGCCAAAATAGGACTAAGTACATGTATGTGTAATGACAATATTTTAACTAATTTTATCAATATAGAACTATTGTTTTTACCCCACCATGCATCTGAATCATTTGAATAGGGATGCTACCTGTCACACGTAACTCTTATGTATACAAAATTAAGGAATTATTAACATAAGTTAATAATTCTACAATGAAGGACAATATTAACATGTAATTTAACATAATATGAATTACATGAGAAATTTAATGAAAATACATGTTGTGTGAATACCTCAATGAGTTCTTACATAGATGAAATCGTAGCGGCAATACCGTTCTATAATTTTTGTAGAGATAGTGGGGTGTCTAGTGAAGTCAACATCTTTATCAAACATGTATCACATGAGTTAGATGAACATATAAGAACATACATATATTTGACTTCATATATATATATATATATATATATATATATATATATATGTATGTATGTATGTATGTGTGTGTATGTATGTAAAATTTTACACAATTAACATTCTAAATTACCTCTGTGAATGTAGGCATACGTATGGTGCTTGCCACCTATGGTAAGGTTAAAGACACCCCTGATGCGTGCTGTAATATCAATGCATACATGTACATATACAATTATTTTAAAAATTTGACATATATAAGTAAATCAAGTACTTTGATATTTTTGTAACACATAAAATAAAACATAACAAATACATATGAAGGTGACCCCGATGGCTGTAATCCAAATGTCTCGCTAAAAAGGCATCTAACATAGTGACATTATCATGTGCAACCCCAATGCCAACTCCACTAAAATCAGTATGCATGAAATTATTTTCCTCTCGAGATCAAAAAATATGCTACCGCATGACGAGAAAATATGTGGCCTCATGCTAGTACTCCCTTAGGGAATACTCTGTGTACCTCTGCGAGCATATGGATTAGAAATATACCTCATATGTCAAACAAGGGTCATAGATAGCCCCTAAAGTGCATGAAGTGTATCAATCTCTATTGTCACCTTCACTTTTGGAGGGATAGTCTCAGGGTGAGGGGGCTTCTGTGAGCACTCTACCTAGCTAAATAGGTGTACGTTGTGAACCTAGTCACTCCTATGCAAATCCTTTTCCTTTTCCCTAGAAATCTTGGAAATCAAAATAATTTGGGATCCGGTTGTGGATAAACTCGCAATATAGTTTCCTAATAAAGTATAGTGGCACCTCGTTTTTATTGCAAGGTGGAAAATAAAATACCATCCACGATCGGTCCCAAAAAATATTTTTAATCAAATTATTATTGTACTAATGGATGGGAAACTTTTTGCATGACAAAGAAATAGTAAAATTTGTGTGGGTGGCCATGAATAAGGCACATATGAGGTATTTTGTAAAAAAATATTCTTTACATCCACATATGACAATTTTCCATAATAATAAACCCTACCCTCTCTATAAGATGTCGAATGATCAATTTTCCCTGTTGCCACATCAAATTGAGAAACTAATACCTGTAATGTTTTTGCAAGAGATATGTGGTGGGGGTTTGTAGATTTTGAATCCCTCATTCTTTTTATTAAATCCTCAATTTCAAATTTAATTTTAAACTATGTGGGCATCTAAATGTTCTTAACTTCTCAGGGGATGTTGACAAATTGTGGGAGGGTTGGGAGGGATTATAGGAATATCATGTTTTAGTTGTGATTGATTCCTTCAACCTTGAACTGTAACAATAAAAAAATGTATTCAATTCAAATTCTACTCTATAATTATAAATTTCAATGGAATTTTGAGAAAGGAATTGTGCCTACCTCTTCTTCATGGTGCCATCATCAATTCATCTTCCTAATGATTCTGAGACATCATTTGAGCTTGAGATTCAACCGATTAACACAAAATGATAGGTACGATTAAGCTCAAACTCACATTTTAGGGGATAGAATGATAGAGGCTCGAGCTTATTATTTTTATTTATAATAGACATAACACATACGCGTTATGCTATGGTAAATTCCAAACGAGGAAAACCATAACACGGTTGCGTTATAATATAACACGTACGCATTTTTCCTTTTTTTGGGTTTTTGTCCACTTTTTGGCCCCCCAACTTGGTGCACTTACCCAATTGCTAAATATATTTTTAAGGAACAAGCAAAGTGTCACATTTAATACTAGGAGAATAAGATGGTGATGTTTTTTTATTATGAAAATTTGATCTTATTAAACATTTAAGATATGATGGTTTCAACACACATTATATAAAATAACATTATACACATTACACAAAATAAAATTACTAAAGAATCACTCACACATTATACGAAATCATTTTAAACTTTATTCTTAACATGGTTATTTACATAAAAAAACATTACTATATATATATAAAACATATCAAAGAAATAAATTATATGTTTTTTAGTAACACAAATAGAAATAACAAATTTTCAACATGGAAATGCAATTAAACTTAAATTTATTATAGATATATTTTCATATTTAAATATGGATATGAAATTAATTAGAATTCCTTAATAAAGGTAGATTTCTAGTAACATATTTTAAGATTTTTTGAATTTTATTGTAACAATATTCCCAAAGATGGGGTTCAAAACTAACAAAAGAAATCATACAAAGCTTCCTTAAAATAAGCCAATGGACTTTACACAATCTTCTTATGTAAATATGATATTGAAATTTCCAACTTCTATGGAAATGTTTTCAAGGAATGAAGGCATTATGTCATTAGGATTTTAATTTCTTTTCAATGTCCATACCACTATATTAAAATGTTATTTGGAACATTGAAAGAACTCTCTTACAATTGGTCTAAGAAAAAGTCATTTTTTAGCTTGACGCCACCAAGATTTTTTAACTTCTTGTGTGGAGAATCATCCTTGTGGATAGTGTGTTCAAGAACACTATGTATATAGAATATTATTAGTTTCATGTTACATGTGTTCTTATCTACAAAAAGGAAAAAAACAAAATAAAATGGTTGTGAGTTGTGGGTGTTTAATTAATCCAATATTAAAAATACATTCCTTTTTTTTTAATTGTTGTACCAAAATTGAAATGGTAGTGTGTGGTGAATTAAACCAAAAACAAAAGTGTTTCCTCTTTTATTATTCTACTAAGAATAACATTTTTGCAGAAAATTTTCGAATCAAAAAATATTTGTGGGTGGTAAATCTTTACAAACTTTAATATAGTTATTTCACTCTAAATTAATGTGTTATACATTTTTTATTTTGAAAGCACAAAATAGTATTCAATCACCAATAGTGTATATGAAACTTTTTAGTGATCTAAAAATGTTTTTTGTTGTCCTGGATGTTTCAACCATGTACATAATTGAATCTAAATCTATGAATCAGTCATATAGGTTCCATCAAATCTCCTATAAATTTGGATTTTTGATTAATTTCCTCTTTAACACAAATAGATATGAATATCTCATTATCGATCAAAATAAGTTTGTTTTCACCATGTACATTACCCAAAATGTGCTCTTCCTTGAATGAACATGAAGTGGATATCTTGCAGCAACTATATTTTTCAATGAAAATGTACTTCACAAGTATTGAAACCATACATGTAGAACATAAGAAAATTTCAAAATATTCTATCACATGTCTTTTTAAATCAGCACTAAATACTCGTTCAAATTATTTATATTTTATGTGTGTAAAATTTGGAACCCTATTACACTCTACTTATCGCCAATACCTGAAATTCCAAACAAAAAACCTTCAAATTATAAAATTAATAATTTCATAGCTTCCCAAATGCATCTATAAAAAAATTTCGATATTAATTTCTGATTCTCTATTTGATAAAAAAATAGCTCAAAATATTATTACAATATTATTTTTTTGATAATTCACACAAAAACTTATACATTAATACTCTCAACTTATAAATAGTGAAGATATAAATATTCCTAACTAGATAAACATATAATCTTATCATACAAAATAAGGAGTGAACTTATGAATGTGTCTTCTTTGCAATGTTAAGAAATATAATAATAATAACATTTTGAAATGATAAATAGTTATTTAGGATTTTCTTTCTCCTAATATTTGAAGCCCTCTATAACATTTGATCCCTCAAACACTATTAGTGATAATTTTATATACATTTCGGTCATCAACCACATATCTTTAGTACAATTATCTCCTCTTCTTTTTTTTACCAAGCATAAAATTTTCATGATGGTTTCACTTTGCACCTAATATAACACACAATGTGTCTATAGAATAGAAGGAAACAACATGTGTAATCCAAACCTTTTGTAGATATCTTATTGTAATTACATCGATTAAATTGCAATCTCATTTTCCCCAAGTGAATATCATATTGAATTCAATTGATAATTTTTTATTGAAGGCCTTTGTTACCATTTTTAACCTTGGAAAAGTGATATTGTAAGACTAGAATCCCACTTCAAATTTTGATGATAATAATTTTATAAATTATTTTAGACCTCCTCAGAGGTTGATAGTATCCATGTTGAACTTTAATTCCATCTCCTTAGAGGATGATTGGTTTTTCTCATATAGAAAGCCTCCAAATGTAAAACAATTGAATAATTATGTTGACTAACTACATCGAAGTCAACAATTTTGTATTTTAATTAGCCATATTTAAAACTAAGTAATTGCAATGGACAACAATTTTGGAGCTTACCACGTACCTATTGAGCTTGGATCTCGGCTTACACAACCCTTCACTGATGTTGGTTCTTTTGATGAATGATTTATTTTTTTGTAAAAATAATGAATTCATAATCAATTTCATGTTTCAGAAAATGAAAGAAGAATTAAAAATGTGTATCGGTATCCATGATAATATGGTAATATCAATATCAATTGTTCACTTACTTATGAATGAAGTTACGTGACTACTTGACTACACTTATATTCATTGAAAAAATCTATGTTGACACCATGTTGGTACCCAAATTAATTCTCCTTCAAATTCTAAGCATCATCACAAGTTTTTCAAGTAGCTTAGAGACATATAGATCATGATGAGTTGTTTTGTAGTTGAGGATGGGATCTAACTTGCTCTTAGTCACTTAGATGTGGAGAAATGGATAGCACCCTCAAGAGGATTTGATCTATCCTCACTATTTTAGGTTGTTCCTTTCAACCAAGGTAAGAGAACCCTTTTTTAGCCTATTGTTTATGGAGGAGATGGAGATATCCTTCCTGATGAATTTGTTAAGGAGACCTTGAAGAGAATATGATCAATGCAATAAAATCTAACTCTCAACAGTTGTCACTCTAGATAGTGGAGATATTCTCTAGATAAGGTTCGGGTTAGTAAAGACATTTGGGATCCTAATTATATTTGCATGTTTTGGAAGTTAAATTTGTGCATTTGTATACACACATGACAAACATGGGTAGTATGGGTATGATAAATTGTTTTGAATGAATTTTTGTGGGAGGTGAAGTAGGATAAAGTCCATTATACCAATGTTTGAGAGCTTACAAAATGGGAGGTTAAATAACAGAATGCCACAAAACAGTAAAATGTTTCTTTAACTAGAATTATGTGCTTCAATGGAGGCCCAGATTAGCATTATTTTTCACACAATATTTGAGATTCTTTCACTAAGGCTTGAGTTATAAAATCCAACAAAACATTAAGATCTGAGTTAAATCATGTCTAAGGTACACCCAGTGATACTCAGACAAGCTCTATCAACATATGAAAGAGAAGTGATTTAAAATCATTTATTCCAATCCCGGATGAAATATCTTCTGAGAAATGAGATTTCAGATGCCACTAAATTGTCACAAGGATTGAGGCCTATGTGATTGAATCAAATTTAATACAAGACTGCAACAAAAACAAGAAAAACTACTTGTAGACATTCAGAAGTAAAATAAACACATTTTGCATCATATCAACACAGAGATAACTTGAGATTGAATAAATTTATCAGCAGGGGATTGTTTCTTAGAACAATATCAGAGATTTTCAATGGATATAACTTGTAACCACCTTGACATGATCAAACCTAATACAAAATAGATATACAGATTCTTAGGCGGCTTCTCAAAAGACAAGCTTTGTCAAATTTTCCTCTTGGGAATTCTCTTTGATTTCTAACACTCAAACTTCTAACTTCCAACCCTTTTCATGAAAAATTCGTGGCATTTATAAAATTTACAACAGGGAACCTTTTTCCTCCAAAATCTAGCCTGAGTACTACCAAGGTTTTCCATGATCACGATCGTGATTCTTAGAATCGATCTATAAAAAGTCGCATGGTGCTCAAGGGGGTAGATTTCATCGAATACCTCCCACATTCAACTCTCTCCTTTGGTAGATCACTCTTTCTTAAATTTTCCAACCACTTCCACCCCTAATCTATCAAATCTAGCTCCTTGCATGCTTGGGAGAAGAAAATTTGAAAATTTGATCATGCACGATAATCGACGATTTTAATGGTGAAAGATGTCTTTCAAATATTCCCACCAAACTTAGATATCCAACATTAACTCCCCTCTCTGCTTGGCATGTAGGAAAGACCAAGAAATCATGGAGACTCACACTTCTAGACGTGTTTCAGAAAAATGGGGAAAATCAGATTTAGACTCTCAGCTTCCATTGATCTTTACTTTGAATTTGGGTCATCCATGTGGAAGATTCAAACTTAAAAACAGACCCAGGGGCTTCCTTTGAATTTTTACAACTTTTGAAAAAATGGAAAAAAATCCATTTTTCTCCGCACCTCCGCCCTCGGGAAATGAGCGACCCATGTGTCCTAAGGTGGGCCCCAATGGAACTATGGCCAAATTCTTCCATTTTACCCTCTTTTTGGAAAAAGGAAAATTTTCCAAGTTTTCCCCATAACTCCACCCTTTCGTCATTGGGGAAAAATATTGACTATTTCCCTCCTCGGGCTTATGGGCCATTTTGATGTTTTAACTCCTTTTCTCCTAAAAGGAAAATTTTCCAAATTCCCCCAGAGTCCACACCTCCGGCGTTGACTGGAGCAAGCTTTGACCCTCCTCTATCGGGCTTGTGGGCCATTTTGAAATTTTAATCCTTAAGAGGCATAAAATCCAATTTACCTCCAATGGTCCACCTCCCTACCCCTTTGACTTTTCAAACTACCACATGTCACCATGGTGCACCTTGAGATGGTCCCAAAAATTTGATACCTTCAACGAGTGCGGCTTGCCACGTGTCTTGTTCTCGAAAAGTTTGTTTGAATGCTTGAAGCCCAATGGAAGGCACCATGTGTCATACTCTCAGGTAGTCTCCTTTGGCAGTTGAAAAGTCTAAGCAAAATGCAAAGTGAGCGGAGGCCTCCCCATGTCCTCCTGGTGGTTCTTTAAAATGAAACTCAAGGCGGGTCCCCGAACATGTGGGTTCCTCCACGTGTCTCCATGGCACTATTTCAAAATGGTCCCCAAAGTGAAACCCTGAATGAGCACGAGCTCGCCACGTGTCCCTGTTCCGCAAAACTATACCAGCTACATAAAAATTTGTCTAAGTCCAGGAAAAGTAGTGGAAACCTCCACGTGTCCTCCCGGTGCTACTCCAAGGTCAAACCAAAAAGTAGATCCTCAAATGAGCACTCCTCCACGTGGAAATTTTTTGAGTTGAGGAGATTCATAGAAATTTTGAAGTACCCGAGTCAATGCCATGTCCAAACAAATGTGCCATGTCCTCTCATCGATGCAAGGATGCAAATTTGACCAAGAGAAATTCTTATCAAACCATAAAATACAAAAAAATCATTCGAGCTGAAAATGAAAATTTCTCCAAGGAAAGAGAATTTAGAAATGTTACAAGGCTCAAATATGTTTCTCAGAGATACATCCATTCATTTTTCTTCAAGTATTTAGGCAAAAATGACAAGGAAGAAAAATCCTGTCTGGAGAATGGAAAACATGGGAGAACCCGAGTTTTTAGATGAACAGAGAATGGGAGACCCATATTATAGACCTTTTCCAGAGGAGCAAAGAACAAGGAGCAAACCATGGACCCATAAGTGATCTACGACCCAGGAATAAATTAAAAATGGCAACAAAGATTAACCAGAAACAACACAGGGAAACAAAAAGTGAAAGAGGCCATAAATCGATAGATTTTTCAAAGGCAAATTAGGGTGAGACTATTTTGAGCACCAACATCGGCTCCGACTCGGGGATGGGAACTCCCCGTGAGTGCCACAAGAACAAAGGTAGACCAAGTGCCAAGAATATCCATTGGGCAATGGAGTCATCTTATAGAGCAGAGAAATAGAGCCATCTCAAAAAAAACAAAGAAACTAGCAAAAATAGGTCACCAGGACCAAAACGAGCAAAAACACAAAAGACAGGGAACAAACAACAAACTATACACTTTACATAAGATTTTTCCTTGATTCAAGGGCGTCAATCCAAGAAATGCTTTAAATGCCTACCATTGATAGGAAACTCAAGTAGTTCACCATCTAATTTTTGAGGAAAAAGGTATGCTCACCAATCCTGATATCAATGGAGTAAGGGCCCATCCATAATGAGTCAAAATTGCCATGTTTGCTCTTATCCTCATGTCTTCTATCCCATAGCAGCACAAGATCTCCAACATTGAAAGCTCTTGGGAGTGACCTTCTTGTCAAATAACTTCTTTAGTTTCTCCTTGAACTTTACATGTCTCTGGTGGGATGCCCTCCTCTCTTCATCAAGCTCAATATTCTGGTTAATGTGCGAGCATCATAAGGACCTACCTCTTGATCTTCTAGTTGTTGCATAAACTGATATGAAGATAGTTACATATGAAGGGGCAGTAGTAGGGCCTGAGTTCCATATACCAACTCAAATGGAATCTTTCTAGTAACTCTCTTGACAGTGATCTTGTCTGCCCAAATAAAAAAATTCAACTATTCACCCCACTTTCTCTTGTTCTACTCCAATGTTCTTCTGATGATCTTCAACAAATTTTTATTACTGGAATCATCTTGTCCATTTCCTTAGGGATTGTAATTAGAGGCATATTTCAGGTTGATCCCATATTCTTTGCACATTGCCACCAAAGGTTTAGCTCTAAAGCTCATGGCATTTTCAGAAAAAATCTTGACTGGCACCCAAAACCTGTAGATGATGTTGTTTAGCACAAAGTCCATGACAACTTGGTGTGTTGCCTTCTTAGTGGGGATTTCCTCCACCCATTTAGTAAAATAATCAGTTTCTACGAGAATCCATTTGTGACTTTCAAAATTTCACAGTCTGATAGATTCCATTTCAAAAGGGAATTCCTGCTCATATTTTGAAATTTTGACTTTAACATTCGCTCCAACACTTGAAGGGTCTGAAATCTCACCAATGAAATACATTCCCCATTGCTTGAATGGAGCTTCAATTGATACATGCTGCAAAGGAATGGAGCCTGAAGCTTTCATTCTTCTAGAGAAGCACTGAAACTTTCACATCTTCTAACCAACAAGGTTGTATCCTTGAAGAGATTTTCCCACCAATAACCAGCCCTCAGGATCTTGTGTGTTGTGACTCTTGCAACAAAATCCCCCCTATAAAATCCTCCATGGAGATCAACAATTATCTTGGGGGCTTCTTCTTCAGTAATGCACCTTAAGAGGACTCCCTCTAGATTCTTCCAAGCTAGCCCATAATCAATAATGACGTATTTCTGGGAAGCCAACCTAAGAGATCTTTTCTAGTTCTTATTTTAATACTTAGGGCAGTTCAGATGTCTAAGGTAAAAAATTACATCTTTGTACCATTCATAATTCATCAATGTTTGAAAAACATCTACCCTACCATCTTCTACCTCATTTACCTCAATAGTTTGCAAGTTGCTCTCAACCATAAGCTTTACTAGCCCCAAACCTCTCACCATCTTCGTGGTTTGGATATCCATGTCATATTCTTGCAAATTGTTCACCCACCTGCATCTTTTGTTTGAGACTTCCATCTCTAACAAGATGTCCTTCACCATGGTGTGGGGAACATAAGCAACCACTTTAGAACTTAGAATGTAAGGTCTAAAAACCTTTTTTCTTTTACCAAGGAAAATGCCTGCTTTTCCATGATAGTGTACCTAAGCTCGCCAGCCCCATGCAAGGCCTTACTGAAAAAAGCAATGGGCCTCTCATCCCTTTCACCATCCTTCTGTAGCAAGACATAAGCAATAGTGTTTTCTGAAGAAAAAGAGAACAGTTGAAAAGGCTTCTTATAATCTAGAGCTGTCAGAATAGGTGCATGCTTTAGTGCCTCTTTAATCCCATTGAAATCTTGGATGGCATTCTCCTCCCATTTGATGACCTGGTCTTTCTTCAACATGTAAGTGATTAGAATGGTCAACTCAAAAAATTTTGATATGAATATTGTAATGAAGTTTATTTACCAAAAGAAGGACTAAATTCCTTTCTTAGTCCTTGGGATTGGGACCCTACTGATGGCCTCTACTCTTTTGGATCAATCATCACTCCTTGTGACATAATGTGGCCAAGCAATTTTTCCTTCTGCACTCCAAAATGGCACTTCTTTGGATTAAGTGAAATTTCATACTCTCTACATCTTATCAACATCTTATCCAAGTGCAGCAGGTGATCACTTCTCTTCCTAGAAAATACAGTTACATCATCTTGATAAACTACAATAAAATCATTGATGTAACTAGAAAAAGCAACATCCATTACTCTTTGAAAGGTGGCTCTAGCATTCATCAAACCAAAGGGCATCCTGACATAGACATAGGTCCCCCAAGGAGTAGTAAAGGTTTTCTTGATCCTTTCTGATTACTTCACCACAACTTGGTTATAACCAAGAGAACCATCCAAGGTGGAAAGCAATTTAAAACCATTCACTAACTGCAACATGTTTTCCATATTTGGTAAAGGATAATTATCCTTCATTGATGTGTTTTTAGATTCCTAAAATCCACACATAGCCTAATGTCACCATTCTTCTTTCTTACTAGGCACTAGGTTTAAAACCAAGAGGAATACCTTTTGGGCTAGATAATCCCTCCATATCTTAGCTTCTTCAGTTCTTCTTGTATTTTGAGGGATAAGAGTGGATTGATGTGCCTCTATTTCTTCCTGAATGGCTTTGCATTAGATTCTAGGGGGATCTCATGTTAAAACAGGTCTTCTCTATATGCTTTTAGTTTAGAATATGGTCCAAGCCATGAAATCTTGATACCTTTTCAACAATTGGATGTATGACTGCTTCTCCTCCTTTCTGAGATTACTACCTAACCAAATCTTCCTGGGTTTCTCCTTTGTGCCAAGGTCATGCTCCTCAATATCCCTTGAAGCTGCCATGCATCTATTAATAATGCGATCAACATTATCAAAATTTGACTCAAGAGAAACCAACCCTCTAGGAATGGTGTTAGTCTTTAGTTAGATGATTCCCTTACCAAAAAGGGTTTCCTTCCCCTCTATTGCACATACCAATGGCTCCAATTCAATGTATTGATTAACAAATTCTCCCTTGTTCTACAAAATCTTTTGATCTAAGCATCATCATCAAATACCTGCCAATGTTTGATGTTGTTAGGGATAGAGGGTCTTGTCAACACCTCCACATCATATTCACAATATGGGGACACTACACAACTATCAAAATGAGACCCCAACACTGTAAGTTTGTTTGCCAAGTCATTGAACTTCCTATCATGATGCATAATGTTGAATGAGTCAAACATCTCAATGAAGTCCCAAATTGCATGCTTGTATTGTTTCATTTGCTGATTCTTTGTGGCATACAATTTTCTGACTTGTTTTACAACTAATTTTGAGTCTCCTTTGACAATGATGTCCCTAACACCATATTTCCAAGCAATTCTTAAACCCAACAATAGTACCTCATACTCAACAATGTTGTTAGTGCACTCAAAATTGAGTTTGAAGGAAAAAACAAACTTTTCATGACTTGGAGAAAGTAGAACAACACCAGCACCATTCCCAAACTTGGAGCAAGCTCCATCAAACAATAGAGTCCAAGGAAATCCTATCTGTTTAAGACATTTGCATTCTTCAATCTTGTTCTCCTTTCCATTAGTAAATCCTACAAAGTTATCTGCATCAACACTTGTGTACAATACCTCATAGGATGCATTGTTGGGATCCTCAATAAGGTGCAACATCTTCTTTTCCCCATACAACTTGACAAGGCTGACCTTAATTGGAATGGTAGCATAGGACATGTCCATTTGGACACTCCCACCAACACTAGTAGCCCATTTTCTAGATAACAACATACCCCACTTGGCTGGGTAGTCAACAATAACTACATCAAGCTTCAAATTCCTACCTAGATAGGCTACAAGTTGTACCACTAGACCCTTCACACATCCCACCACTGGAACCTCTCTGGAATCCATAGCAATACACTTCCCATATGTTGTTGTTACCTTGATGTCCAACTCATTCATGACTTCAAGGGGCATAACATTGCATGATGCTCTTGAGTCAAACATGCAGTTTTGTAGCAATATGTCTTTAATGATTAGAGTGGTGAAGAATGGATCCACATTTAGTTGAGATTCTACTAAGGATGTCCCCAGATAAACCTTAGGTGGTTCATCTAGCTCCTCTGATGCTAGTGGTGCTTCTAGTTCTTCAATGACTTGTGGGATCTCCACAATGTTTATGTTTCTGCCTAGGCAGTCTTCTCTTCTTTCAACCCCAAGTATTCAAATGCTCTCTTTTTTTGCTTAGGAATCCTAAGCAACTCAACAATTGGATTAGAGATCTTGATCTGACTCAAGACCTGGAAATATCATAAGGGACAGAATTTGGCAAGGTAGTACTGGAAGGAAGGTTGGCACACTCATTAGATGGTACAATATTTTTGACATCTTGGGCATGAAGAGGGTATGATTTTTGTTTGGAACTATAGGGATTTTGATAGATGTATATTTCTTGGGAGCCTCTTTAGGGATGTTTGAAAGTAAGGGAGTTTTTGGCTTGGCTTGAGGCCCTACCCCTTTGATAGCCTTACTTCTTGTGTTATATTCCTTCTCTTGAGTAACCACAACATTCATCAGAAACTGTCTATCTTCCTCAGAGGAGATTCCTCCATCATACTTCTTTATCATTAAAGCCCTTAAGTATTCAAAGTCATTATTGGGAAATTCAAAATCTTTTACAGTATCTACTTCTAAAGTATGAGAGGGAGGAAGAATAGTTACCTATGAATGCAATCCCAAAAGTGGAAGTAGTCAGGGCACTTATCACCTCAGTTGAAGTTTCCCCTTGTTATGAGCTCATGGAACAAACCATCATGAAGACATCATCATCATTATCATTATTATCTTCCTCTTCTTCTTGTTGATCTTCTTCACAAGGAGCATGGGGCATGAAACATCTATCACACCAATCAATGACATTTGTCTCCTCTCACAACAACTCTGGCAACCAAAGGATCAGGTAATGTTCTATTTTCCTAGTCCTGGGACTACCTATTTCCAAATCCAATAGGTCCCTTGCCTCTGTCATCAGATCTTTGGTGATTTGTGAACCTTTCTTGGCCTTGCTTGCTTGTGTTGACCTTGTGAACTTTTCCCAATTCCTTTCTCATCTCGCTAGTTTGTAGGAAATTTCTTTGACAGCCCCTGCTAGAGTTTTCACAACTTCCTCCAAATCTATAGCCTTGCTTGTCTAAGGTATTTCTAGGTTAATCAACATTACACCCTCCCTCCTTGGAGGATTTCCAATTGCCATGATGTTTTTTCTATTTGTAGAGCCATGGTGAAGGCCTACCTCAAGTTTGTGGGGTTTGTGTCTCTTAAATAATATGCAGCCTTTTTATCAAATGCATCAGTATATTTGATCAAACATGACTCATCACATGGCCTTATCCTAACAAAAATCTCCTCGAGGTCTTGTTAAACCTTGTGTTGAAATCATGTACTGACTCATTAGGATTCTTCTTGATGTTTTCAAATTCTATCAAAAGAAACCTAGGGTCAATTCTATCACCATATTCAACTTAAATGCATTGCTCATCTCATTCCAAGAATCAATAGAGTTATCTAGAAGATCCTTGTACCATTCCTGGCATCCTCTTCTAGAGTATGAATAAACAACTTGATATATACATCCTCATGTTCAATCTCAAAATCTTCCATCATATTGATAAAAAGCTTTAGATGTTGATCACCAGTTATAGCATTGTTTCCTTGGAACTTTGGCAGTATGTTCCTTACTTCTTGAGGAACTGCATTTGGATAACCAGCCATCCCTATAAAAGTTATAGGTCCAAAGGTGTTTACAAAAAAAGGGGGTCTGGGTGGGGGGCAAGGCCATGTTGTTTTGAGGAGGTGACCCTCAAGGGGTGAAAAATTGATAGGGGGATGAGGGTCCTTGGAACACAGGAGTATAATTTTCAAAATGGGTATCCCCCAAAGGCCTTGTTTCTTGGAAATCCCTATCAACTTATGGAAAAATAGGTGCAAGAATGAGAAGAAAACCTTTCAAAATCAAATGAAGGCCCCTCTCCAGCTTGGAGAAATAAATTCCACAAAGAGGCTACCTAATTCAGAAGCACTTGAATTACAATCTTCAATAATAGGCTGGTCACCTTCATCAATGGAGATCCCCCTTCTTGTCATGCTGATCTCCAACAACTCTCCAGGATTTTGTTCCTTCTTATTTTACTTTTCCTAGCTCTAGAAATAATGTCCTAGTAGGATCCCTGGCAAATAAATACCTTCTTCCTTCCAAATTTGCAAAGATTAGTAACAAAACTCACTTGAAAAATGGTTAAGACACTGGTACTCTTCAATAATTAGATCAACAAGGAGTCGCCACTAAGGATTTCCACCTTATTTGTGCAGATGCACTAAATATGATCTATCAAATGTTTTTCAACACTAGAAACTAGAAATGGAGAGACTCTGACTTTTCTTTACCTAGATTTATCAATGAGCTACAATGTTTATGTGTGAAAAATTTAAAGAATTACATAAACACTTGGAGCATATAAGAAGTGTTTTACTAGGGTCTGAATATGCAACTGCAATCACAATGTCCCCGGCAACAGTGCCACTTAGGTGTTGGTACCCAAATTGATTCTCCTTCAAAGTCTAAGCAACATCATAGGTTTGTAAAGTACCTTAGAGATAGATAGATCATGATGAGTCATTTTTTAGTCGGGGATGGGATCTAACTAGCTCTTAGTCACTCAGATGTGGAGAAATGGATAGCACCCTCAAGAGGATTTGATCTATCCTCATTATTTTAGGTTGTGCCTTTTAACCAAGGTAAGAGAACCTTTTTGTAGCCTTTTGTTTATGGAGGAGATGGAGATATCCTTCCTGATGAAGTTTTAAGGAGACCTTGAAGAGAATATGATCAATGCAACAAAATATAACTCTCACGAGTTGTCACTCTAGATAGTGAAGATATTCTCTAGACAAGGTTTAGGCTACTAAAGACATTTGGGATCCTGATTGTATCTACATGTTTTGGTAGTGAAATTTGTGCATTTGTATACACACATGACAAACACGGGTAGTTTGGGTATGATAAATTGTTTTGAATGAATTTTGGTGGGAGGTGAAGAAGGATAAAGTTGATTATACCAAATCTTTGAGAGCTTACAAAATGGGAGGTTAAACCAACAGAATGCCATAGAACAACTAAAATGTTTCTTTAACTAGAATTATGTGCTTCAATGGAGGCCCAGATTAGCACTCTTTCACACAATCTTTGAGATTCTATCAATGAAGGATCGAGTTAGAAAATCCAACAAAGCATCAAGATCTGAGTCAAATCATACCTAAGGTACACCCAGAGGCTTATAGACAATCTCTGTCAACAGATGAAAGAGAAGTGATTTTAAATCATTTATTCCAATCCCAAATGAAAGCTCTTATGAGAAACAAAATTACAGATGCCACTAAACTATCACAAGGATTGAGGCTTGTGTGATTGAATCAGATTTAATACAAGATTGCAATAGAAACAAGAAAAACTACTCATAGACATTCAGAAGTAAAACAAACACATTTTGCATCAGATCAACACAGAATAACTCAAGTTTGATTAAATTTATCAGCAGGGGAAAGTTTCTTACAATAATCTTAGATCTTTTCAATGGCTATACACTTGTAACCACCTTGACATGAACAAACCTAATACAAAAGAGATATACAGGCTTATCTGACGGCTTCTCAAATGACAACCTTTGTAAAATTTTGCTCTTGGGAATTCTCTTTGACCTCTAACACTCCAACCTCTAACTTCCAAATCCTTACACAAAAAATTCATGCCATTTATAGAATTTACAATAGGGACCCTTTTCCCTTCCAAAATCCAGCCCTTTGAGTGCTACCAATGCTTGTTATGATCATGATCGCAATTTTAATCATACATGTAAAAATTCACTAGGTGCTCAAGTGGGTAGATTTCATCGAATACCTCTTACATTCAACTCTCTCCAATGGTATATCACTCTTTCCTCAATTTACCAACCACTTCCACCCCTAATATGTCAAATCTAGCTCCTTGCATGCTTAAGAGAAGAAAAATGAAAAATCTGATCAGGCATGATAGTCAAACCATTTTAATGGCGAAAGATGTCTTTCAGATCTTCCCACCAAACTCAGATATCAACATTAATTCCCCTCTCTACTTGGCATGTAGGAAAGACCAAGAAATCATGGAAACTCACACTTCTAGACATGTTTCGAAAAATGGGGGAAAATCAGATTTAGAATCTCATTTACCATTGATCTTTACTTTGAATTTGAGCCATCCATGTGGAAGATTCAAACTTAAAAATAGACCCGGGGACTTCCTTTGAATTTTTACAACTTTTGAAAAAATGAAAAAATCCATTTTTCTCCACACCCCCTCCCTCTGGAAATGAGCATGACACATCTCCTAAGGTGCGCCCCAATGGAACTGATGACAAATTCTACCTTTTTACCCTCTTTTTGGAAAAAGGAAACTTTTCCAAGTTTTCCCCGAACTTTTCCTTTCCTTTGTTGACCAGGGAAAAATATTGACTATCTCCCTCATCGGACTTGGAGGCCATTTTGATGTTTTAACTCCTTTTCTCCTAAAAGGAAATTTTTCCAAATTCCCCCAGAGAGTCCACACCTCCGGCATTGATTGGAGCAAGTTCTAACCCCTCCTCTATCGAGCTTGTGGGACATTTTCAAATTTTAAGTCTTAAGAGGCATAAAATCCAATTTACCTCCGATGGTCCACCTCCCCACCCCTTTGAATTTTCAAACTGCCACGTGTCACCATGGTGCACCTTGAAATGGTCCCAAAAATTTCATACGTTAAATGAGCACGGGTTCACCATGTGTCTTGTTTTGGAAATGTTTTTCTGAATGCTTGAAGCCCAGTGGAAGGAACCATGTATCATACTCCGAGGTAGTCTCCTTTGGCCATTGAAAAGTATAAGTAAAATGCAAAGTGAGTGGAGTCCTCCATGTGTCCTCCTGTCATTTCTTTAAAATGAGAATCAAGGACTAGTCCGTCCGAACATGCGCGGTTCCTCCACGTGTCTCCACGATGCTATTTCAAAATGGTCCCCAAAGTGGAAACCCTGAATGAGTGTGAACTCGCCACGTGTCCTTGTTCCACCAAATTGTACTAGCTTCATAAAAATTTGTCTAAGTCCAAGAAATGTAGTGAAACCTCCATGTGTCCTCCTAGTGCTACTCTAAGGCCAAACAAAAATTAGATCCTCAAATGAGCGCCGCTCCTCCATGTGGACAAATTTTGAGTTGAGGCGATTCATAGAAATTTTGAAGTACCCGACTAAGCCGCATCAAACCAAAAGGTGCCATGTCCCCTGTCGATGCAAGGATGTAAATTTTATCGAGAGAAACACTCGTCAAATTGTAAAATATAGAAAAATATCATTCGAGCCCGAAATGAAAATTTCTCCAAGGACAGAGAATTTAGAAATGTTACAAGGCTCAAATATGTTTCTCAGAGATACATCCATTCATTTTTCTTCAAGTATTTAGGGCATAAATGAAAAGGAAGACAAATCTCGACCATGGAGAACGGAAAATATGGGAGAACCTGAGTTTTTAGATGAACAAAGAACGAGAGACCCATATTAGAGACCTTTCCTGAGGAGCAAAGAACAAGGAGCAAACCATGGACCCATAAGTGATCTATGACCCAGAATAGATTAAAAATGGCAACAAAGATTAACCAAGCACAACATAAGGAAATATAAAGTGACAGAGGCCACAAATTGATAGATTTTTCAAAGGAAAACTAGGGCGAGACTATTTTGAGCACCAAAACACCATTTATGAGCTATTGATGTGGATTAGAAATTGTTAGGTAATTTATTATTAGTTAGAGCACCCTACACTTGACAACCCTTGATGAGTCTAGCCAAGTGTTATTGAACATACCCACAAGTGGGATCAAGCCTTATGTAGTTATTTTTATTATGATATTGAAAGTATTAATTACAGAAGATGAAAAATTGTTAATTGAATGTAATTACTCAGTATACAGGACTGGAACAGTTCAAAAATGTTGAAAGTATTAATTTCATATGGCAACACAATATTAATTCAATGTAATTAGCTAGTATGGAATAAAGAAATTTTTCTTGGTTGTCAACAAGACTAACATCTATTGTACAGAATGTGGATGCATGAAGTCTACTAATCTCTATAGTTTTCCTTAAAGTATCATCAAATCTTACAAATGGATATCCTTAAAATTTATCTTCTATCATATGTCAATCATCAAAATTAATATCTATTAGTTATCAAACTTTAACTAAAAATATGGAGCATTAGATGCCTCCATGATTCGTATGGAAATGGTCTCATATGAGCATAAGAATTAGGTTATTTGGTCATTCCTCCTTCCCAAATAGTCCTTCTGCACTTACTTGTTATCTTTTCCATTAAATTTGTGAGCCTTTTAATGGTTTTGTTTATAAATACACATGAGTAGCATACCAATTTCTAACTGTGTATTGGATATGGATATCCCCATCCCATACATAGTTACATCTTATGTTTGTTGGTTGCCTTCATAAATATTGAATGTCTTATAAATTTTTGCAGCTTATAAACAATATTATTTATAAGTGCACACAAAGTAGCATACATGGATCTGATTGCTTATTCCTACATGAGGTGTTCATGTCCTCCATGTTTATCATCAGAAATATTAAAAATATAGTGTTAAATAAATAAAAACCATGGGAATTGAAAACACAACACATTGAATATATTTATAAAATGATTGAAGGTCAACTACAAAGTTGATGTTGTAATGAATTATCATTTTTTTATGCAACATCATAATGAACTGGACCACTTTTTATGCATCAAAATGTTGTCTTTGTTGTACATCATAAACTTGATCATCTCCAGTAATTTTACATTTGTTAGAGATCATGGTTACTTCATTAGATTATTGGTTTCTTACATAAATATTGAATGTATAAGTAGCTTATATTGGTTGAAATCCATTTTAAAATATAACTTTTTCACTTTTTCTTTGGTGAAGAACCTTTTCTCAAATAAGAATAACAATTCTTTAAAAAAAAAAATATCACGTTAAAAAAAAGATGATGACACCTGTTAAGCATGGTATTCAAAGAGTTGAAGGAGATGCAAGATAGAGTGTAGACAATTACCTCAATCATAGTAAATGGAAAAATGGAAACAATAACCAACATATGTGATATCATGGAAATGGAATTTATCAAAGATAAAGGAAGCTATGCTTAAAATTACAATTTTTGATGTTTTAAATATGAAGAGAAAGGTGGAGCATTTTAAAATGATGACGGAACTGGGAAATGTAATGCAAAAGGTAAAGAAGATGGAGAAGTTAGGTGTCATCCCCATGAAGGAAATGATAGAGATTGATTATTAGAGATAGAGAGTGATGATTACGGGATTATTGAAGGAATGGAATTATAGCGTTGGATGATATTATAAATGAATAGTTTATGGATATGTGTTGTAGCATGTTGTTAGTTTGGTCTTCTGCCATTAGTTTGGTAGTTGGCTTATCATTTTGTTATTTTTTCTGTATGTGATGTAACTTTGTAGTTGTTTTCTTTGGGGGATTCAATGGGTATACCCTTTTCCTTGGTTACTTTTATTTTGTTTGAATCCTTATATAGGGTAGGGTCCTCTTAACCCTCATTTACCAATAATAAAAAATATTGATCATGTGTCTTAACAATAAAAAACATAAAATATTGGACTTGACTAATGCATACAACGCAACACTACAATTGTAGAGGAAAATTCCAGCTAAATTTTAAGAACAACATCAAGTGAAAATATGAGCCCAAAACTCTTAAGATCGTTTACAAGGAAGGGGATGGATATTTCCTTATAGGATGATTTCTCTTGCAGTTCTAAAATTCTATAGAAGTTTTTCCTCCAATCCCTAGCGAATTCTTCTCTCTCATCATCATTAGTGTTGCAATTATACACAATGATAGTTGTGTACATAAAAAATATACTTTTAAATTTCTTGTTGCTATCATAGAATATGTAGAAACCATCCATAATTGATTCCCCATTATATTTAACCTTTTCCATGTATCTTTTAAATGTTTTCTTAACATTTTTAAATAATTAATAGGGATAATAAAAATAATAATATACTTCATAACACTTGATTTGACAAATGTTAGTAGGAAAATTATTACATCATAAGAAATATCGCTTGACATATTACAAAAATTAGTGATCATACATTCAACATTGAACAAATTAATCAAATGAATAGATGATAAAATTGATAGAAGCTAAAAGGAATATGAACATTAACAAGTAAAATCTTTTGTGTCTTCCATCCTAGATGGTATATTTTCTTCGATTGAAATCACATAGTTGTATAATATTCTTTGAGCCTCAGCATGAAGAACTTCAACCACCTCAGGGTCTATTTTCCTTTTTGCCAATTTTTCACCTCCTTGGGAATCAAATTTTCTTGTTTATTTTCTCTCTTCACCCAATAGTATAGAAAATCTGGTGGTAAGTGATTCGTGTAATCTGAATTTTTTTATTACATTTGATTCAATAGATGTTGTTAGTATAATATTATCTAGATGTTGATTTTTCAAATAGTTTAGAACTTTAATTCTCATTTCTATATCTCCTTTTACTCTCTAGTAGTAATGTTTGAATCTCTTTTCTATGATGATTGCATCAATAGAGCTAGTTAGCCATACATCCCCTAACTGAAATTTAATTGCTAGTACTGATAGTTCTTCATCGTTCATTCGTTTCGTAGCCTTGAAAGAATTTTTGTGTGAATCTTTCCAGTGAATTTACCTCAAAGTTAGGATGATTGTCCTTAAATGTGAACAAAAAGGGCCACATGATCCAAACA
Organism: Taxus wallichiana var. yunnanensis; assembly: GCA_018340775.1. Taxonomy (NCBI): domain Eukaryota; kingdom Viridiplantae; phylum Streptophyta; class Pinopsida; order Cupressales; family Taxaceae; genus Taxus; species Taxus wallichiana. The sequence goes on from CM031237.1 coordinate 816,735,426, forward strand.
ACTGATTTTTTTCCATTTAGTCCATATGTCATCATAAAACTATATAAAAATAAATTTTCCACATAGACTCTCTCGTTTGAAAAATGAAAATTGAATAATATTAATTCTTAAAGCTCTAAATTCAAGGCCAAACAATTTTTTATTTTGTTTATTTTAATAAAGTAAATGTTAATAAAGAATGCAATAAAATTTAAATCCAAAAATTTCACTCCTCTGTCTTTATGTTTTCCACTCTTGTCTAGTGAGGACATCCTAGCAATTAGTAAATTGACCAAGCCTTGTATATGGAATCAATAAACTTGGTTTTGATCAAAATTTTGTTTGATTTATTTCATTGTTTGTAAATTTTAATAATGGGTTTGCTAGATGCTTTTGAAGGAAGAATGCAAGCCTTTCAAAATTGTAGATTGAATGTTAAGAGTTTTATGTTTTTGTGCCACAATTGTTTTGAGCACATATTGTATGATGGTCGTTTAATATGCAAAATTACACATCATCTCTATCTACAAATTTTGGATCGATGAGTTTTATATCCTTCTTCGTAGACTATAAGAAGGGGAAAATAAGTGTGTCGCTCTATGTAGGAATAATATTTATCATTATATCCTTATCTATAGGATGTTATTAATATTCTATAGGTGGTACATGGCACTATGAAATGTTAAATTAAAATAATGCACATTAGAAAAATATCTAACTGTTGAATAGTTCAATATTATTCTTTTGCGAATATAGTGGTTATTTAATTTTAAAATGCAGATGATTTATTGTTCTTTTTTTAACCCATAAAATATTGATTTAGATGGGTTGATCCCCAATTTATAAAAATGTTTTCTCCTCTATACAAATAAATAAATTGACATGTTTTTAAGGTGAAATAAAACCTTTTGTCTATAATGTTGACAAAAACAAGGGGTTTAATCGTATCTATACATTTTTCTAAATACTGATAACAAGTCATTGTGAAATTCATTTGTGTTTACACAGGTTGTATTGTCAGAGTTTATAATCATCCTGAAATGCCAACCATGTTTATAACATGATTGAATTTGGTTTCTTATTGATGATTTCATTTCCTATTTCCTAAATAAAGAAACATCCAACTCCATATCTAGAATAACACACTTATTGATTTCAATGTCAATCCATTTGAATTGAATACACAGTTTCCCTAGATAAATGAATTTTAAGGATAGAACCATACCGAATTCCTCTTTTACATCATCAATAATAACAAAAAAATTGTCAGTTTGGTACTTTTCATGGGTATAAATTTCAAAAAAAAAATCCTTGTCTTTTTTCTTTCAACACTCTACACTTTTGATGATTAGTATTTTTAGAATGGAGTACAAACAATGGATTACATAATACTTGTAATTTGAGCATACCACATAAATAATTAGTTCATATATGAAGTATAAACTATATTTTTATCATTGTTTGGTAAGTAATATAAGTAATACCCTAGGGGGTTTCCAACCTCGATAGTTCCTTACTTTGTATCATTGAAGAGTATTTAAATTTATGGTTATTGACTGCTATGATTTGAATTGACATGGTATCAAGAGAAATTATCCATTAATTATTGTATCTAATATTCAACTGGTTGTATATAAATTTTAATAAGAATTACTATTAGGCTAATAACAAAACTAATCCAAAAGTATTCTATCCAATTATCACACATTGAAAGGATCACTATCCATTTCCACCTATTGAAAGGATTATCCTTGAGTATGAAAACCTATAATGTTCCTTATAATGTATGAAAGGAACGTAAGAAAATATATATCTTATTGTTCCTTAAACATCACTATGATTTATTGTATATTAACACTTATTGAAATGAATAGCTTAAAGAACACTAAGATCTAATATTTTTTATTTTGAATAGAGCTTTGGAGAAAAAAATCATAGTAATGAATTTATTGGTTGATAAGCATTTTGTTTTATACAAGCCGAAGTGAAATATTTGTGCAACATACATTCTATAGTCAAGAGGATTATATGGATTTAAAAAATCAAAGTAATATATTTAAAGCTTAGCGGTCGCTAGGTAATTCCTCAACAAGCTATATTTAAAACATTTCTTTTTTCATAAATACATCAATTGAAAAGAATAGCGTTGAGGCCAATAATATGTAATGCTTCTTGTTTTTAATAGAATGTTTGAGAAAAAATTGTAGTGATGGATTTAGCGATCAACAAACATTTTCTTTTATACAAAATGACATGAAATCTATGTATATTGTATATTTTGGGGTCAATGATATTATATGGATTTAATAAATTAGAGTAAGATATTTAAGGCTTTGTGCTTTCTAGGTAATTCCTCAATAAGATAAATCAAATAAAAATTTGGAGGATCACAATTTCCTAATCACAAATATGGACTATGACAAAGTAACCATTTCCATGAAAAAGTGTAGTCTCAAAGGTCATGGTGGGTTCTTCCTAGTTTGGGAAAGATTGGCATGATTAAAAAAGTGTATAGAGTATCACTACACCAAGCATCTAATGTCTCTTACTCTTATTATTAGTTATATTTACAATAAAAATTTAAGGAAGTGATTACAAATCATTTAAACGTATGTTAACATATTTAGAGGATCATTTTTCACAGGCCAAAACCTTTCGTCTTTGTTATTGTGTATCAAATCTGATGCAAGGGTCTTCTAAATTTGACTCATTTTTACAAAATTCATCATCACCTTAGCTTGCATGTTTATTATTCACAACCTTGGTAGAGGATCCATCTAAAATAATTTTTCTTGATGTGGATCATTATATTTTCTTAGTATAGATTGTAGGAATATTCCATTTTATAACCTCACTCAAGCATATGCAAGGAAAACATGAATTTCATACCTATACTTGATTTTGGAGAACATTCCACTTCTTGGTGTAGTCAACTCACAACTTTCTTCCTTCTCAAAAGAGTTACCCACTTCCCACTATAATACTCGAGTAAACTCTTGATATGTCTTTGATTTCAACATGAAATCACCACATTCCTTCTTATTCCTAAAGTTTCCATTATTATGTCTCTATACCTTCTCCTTCTTGTCTATTGTCTCATAGACACCTTTTCTCCTTAATAAATTCACAAACACTTCTCTAATGCCCACAAATTTACCCACATGAAACCCAAGACAAAACAAATGATAAATTAGAAAAATTATCTTGAACAAATATATATATATATATATATATATATATATAAATAAAGCCAGGTACAACATTTAGCATATGTCTCGATTAACAAACGATCGTTTCAAAACTAATTAAATAATAATATTTAATCTTCAGTTAGGTTAAAAAAATTCATTCCTATAATCCTTAATTAATTTAATAATGTGGTTCCTAAAGTCATTTAATAATTTACTATAAAAAGGTCTAGGTCTAATTTTCTCCCACTTAAACAATAGTATTAAATTTAATTCTCACCTAACCACCCCCCCACCTAATTTTTTTAGGGAACATTCCTATACATTGGATGGAATCAATCGAAGCCATTGGATCTAAGGAAATTCAAAAACCCTTATCTTCTCTATGGAAATTTTCTTTTATTCTTTCATTGGTTTATTTTTCTCATTTTTGTTTTTCATACTTTAAGGAAGGAGAGGAAGCCATAGAAGAGAAAAGAAGGAGCTTGGTATGGATACACACACCCCATGGTTATTTTATTTGTGTTTTCTATTTTATTCCACCCTCTCCTAGGGTTTGGTTGTAAATTTCATTATTTGTAAATTTGTTTCAATGAAAATACCCATTTAGGTATATGGCATTTGCCCAATAGATCTAGAATTTTTTTCTATTTTTTCTAAACTTATTTTAATCTATTTTTCATCATGAGGCATTTGGGAATTTGCCCCATTTTATTAAATCTAGTTTTCTTGTTTTTCTTATAATAAATATTTATTTATTGTGAATGTTTACATATGTAAGTATATATCCTCAAATATATCTCAATATATATAAATATATACCAATATATATACTATTTACAACTAAAATCTATTAAAATTAATTACAAATATATATATAAACAATTAAAATTGTTCTTAAAAAAACCATGCCCATGGATTCCCCACACAGTCCACTTTTGAAGAAGTTTCAGCCACATAAATGATAAGTGCAGGGTTAAAATTTTTGATGGGGGCTCGGCCCCCACCCACCGGTTTTTATAATTAATATGGCTTGGATTAGGGGAGGTGCCCCCTCCCCCAACCCACTATCAAATACAAAACCTATGTCGATCGTCCATACACAAAACTACAACCTTTTTTTTACAAGGCCGCTTCAACTATTACTTTATTTCATTTATATAAATATTAATATATGTTTATATTATCTATATATATAATATTGAAAATTATATTATATAATATAATTTCACAATTTATTCTTTATAAATAAATCTTTATAATATATTTAATATATATAAATTTAACAATATTTTCCTATAATTAGATACATTTTGAATTAGAATCTCGATATATTATTATAATTTGATTTGTTAAAATAAACAAAAAAAGATAAGACATTAGGAATAGGGTAAGACAAGCAAGAAATATAAAAATTTCTACCCATTCCTAGAAGAGTGATAAATGAACAAACTAATAAGAATGATCATTCATTTCTAATATTCATAAGGAGCTGATAATTTTTAGTTTTTTTATCTAAGTAAAATAGTTACACGCTACCTACTTTCCTTCAACAAGTCTAGAAATACACCTATAGTTTAAAACTTGAATATTATTTTTATTGAATAACACAAGAGAACTATTCAATTTCTATCACAAGATATAAATAATAATTATTTCCAACAACAATGAGTTTTAATAAGATTCCCATTCTTTCACAATGAAACATATCACATTTTGGAACAACTGAAATAAATTAATTTCAAGAGAGATGCAATATAGTTTTTTTCATTTATTTTTTAAGTTTTCTATTTCATTTAACACATGCAAAGATTTTGGTAGTTTCCTTTCACAAAATAACACATTTAAAAATATAAATTTCTTATACAAACACTCTTTAAAGAGTTTACAAAATAAAGGGATTTCTAAGTAAAATAAAACTTTCCTACAAGCATACAATTTTTAAACTCTTCCACTCAAAGTGGGAATAATGGAATGAACAAATGACCACATAAATTTTGTAAAAATTCCAAAATACAATTATTTTATTTTCATGTCTTCTCCAAAGGTAGTTCCAAATCTTGATTTCTTCAAACTTTCACAAACATGATCCCAATACAAATGAAGGGGGAGTAGGCAATGCTCTTCGCCCAACCTTTAATCCATTAAGTGGAGAATCCATCACCTTAATGGCCTCCGAGCCCCAACCAAGGAATCCTGAGGGATCTTGAGAAACTTTTAACAACTTTGAACAAATATGGCTTCTACAAACAACATACATTCAAGACATTCAACACAACCAAAATGACATATTCAACATGTTTACAACTTCTCAAACAACACAAAGGTTTGAAATCAAACCAAATGAAGCAAGGATTATGGGTAAATCACCTCTTTATTCCTCCCAAGTGAAGTTGAGTTTGACCCTAAGCCTCCAAGTGCAAAAACCAAAGAACACAATATCCTTATCTCTCCTTGCAAATATGCAATAAAATGACCATTTTTTTCCATTTCACTCCCCATAGGTGAAACTCCTAATCACACTCCCACCAAATGCATGCCTCAAAAAAATCCATTTTCCCTCCCCAATAGTCCCCATAATTCCATCTCTGACACCCAACTTAAGGTGTACTACCCAACCACACAAAAACAACCACATTCACAATACTCATACAATCTTAACAAACAAAATATTTTCATATCAACAAGCATAATAACAAAATAACAAAGGTGGATAGCTTACGTCTCTATCAAGCTCCAAGAAAACTTCACAAGTCTTTCACACCTCCAAGCCAAGAAAATTCCTAAAAGGACTTCAACAAGCTCCCAATTTCCAAAATGACAAAGGAAGAAAATGAACAAGTAACTCCCATTCCATCAAAATCCATTAATAAATATAAATGGAATGTGAGGATGATGAGGTGGCTCCATTTAGGATGCCACTTCATCATTCCTCCATTCTCAGACTCAATCAACACACCATGCCCAAGACAATAAATGAGTATGTAAGAACTATGAAACCCATATGGCACACAAACTTGCACACCATGCCTTCTAAGGACAAAATTTATTGTGAAAAGAAGGAGGTGTAATTATTTTCACTCTTTTACACTCCAAAAATGATAAACAACTCGAAAATAAACTCCCCAACCCATAGGTAGGGTTTTGGATAAATTTAAGAGGCATGGGACAAGCTTATCTTGTCCCACAAGCCTCCAAAAAGGCCTCCTACGTCAAAATCAGAATTTTGAAGTTAGTGTGGAATAATACACACAAAAAACTTACATAAATCTTACTTACAACAAGAACCATATAACCTCATAATTACGTATTTGTTAGATCTCTATTTTAGTTAACCAAATAAAAATTATTAGCTTAATTAAGACACATTATAAATTTTAATAAAGTGACAACAATTCCAAAAATTAAATACATAAAACATAATAAAAATACATACAAAAATTAAAAGAAAGGGAAAACATATCACCTAATGGCCACACATGTGAGGTCACCCCCCATGGGAAACCTCCTAACTAGGCATAAAAAAACACCACACTATAACATTACATAAGTTGTCAAGTTTTGGCCATGTTGCTTAACAACTGACATCCTTCCGTGGTTGGTCCCTTATCCCCTTCGATGTATGTGATAAAATTTAATGCAACACAAACAAAAAAATGTCTCTAGCCTTTCGGCCATATTAACAACATCGAGACAATATACATTTAAATCAATAATCATAATTTGATATTAACAATTATATCATCTAGCATCATACAATTAATTTGATTTTGGCATTCATAAAAATATAATTCTATTCAGAAAAATCCAACATATGCATGCATCCAAATTATGACATGTTAGTATAAAAATCATAATATCACAAATCAACATATATAATTTTATATCATCACCATCCAGTACATCATAATAAAAATGTAAACCACATAATTTCAATAGTCTAAATATCTACATAGTCCATCATCTACTAATAAAAAAATAACTCAAATGTGTAAGTATGAGTCCAACAACATCAACATCAAAATGAAATAGTGTCAAAGAGGAGTGGGCACTACATCCCCCTCCCCTTAGAATAGAATTCCTCTTGGAAGTCGCTGGAATAGATGAGGAAATTGTGCTTGCAATAAAGTGGTATCCTTTCATGTGGCTGCAGTCTCTTCATACCTATCCCATTAGACCCACACTGGTCAATATCATGGCCTCAAAGGCCCATGATCTTGAGCTCTAAGATGTGTATGAGATCCACATACACCTACCCCTACTCTGAAAACTACAATGCGGTCCAATCAAAAACATGAGAGGGATCTAGAATATATCTCCTAAGTAGAGAAACATGAAATCCATCATGCATGTGAGAGACAAGTTGGGTGGAATCTCTAGATGGTAGGCCAAAGGACCGATATGCTCCAAGATATCGAAGGGACCCACAAATATAAGAGCTAACTTAGAGCCATTTCCATAATGGATATGACTCTTATGAGGCCTAACATGAAGAAACACCTTCATGCCCACCTCAAAACTACAATTTGTCCTTCTTTGATATGCATATTTCTTTTGTCTATCGTGAGCCTATTGTAACCTCTTTCAAATACTGACAACCTACTGCTCCATATCTTGTAATAATGCTAGTCCAAGAGAAACCCTATCCTCTAATCTATCCCAACTCAATGGTGTTCTGCACTCCCTGCCATATAATTCCTAAAATGGAGCCATGCCAATCGAACTCTAAAAATTATTGATGTGGGAAAACTCAAATAAATACAAGTACTCCTCCCACCTAAATTGATGGTCTATGACATACATCTGCAACATATCCTCCAAGATCTGATTTACCCACACTATCTTCCCATCTTTCTCTTGATGATAAGTTGTACTTAAGTTGATACTCATCTGAAGGACACACTACATGGTAGTCAAGAAATGAGAGGTGTATAAGGGTTCGCGGTCACAGATAATCTTCCACAGAATCCCGTGCAGTCTAAAAATCTCATCTAAGTATACTCGCACAACTGGACTAGTTGTATAGGTGGTCTTCACCATAGAAAAATGATCCACCTTCTTCAATCTATCCAGTGTGACCATAATGGCGTCATAGTGGTATCTCAACGTCTCATATCCCTATAATGAAATCCATGGAAATGGTGTCCCATTTCCACTCCAGTGTGGCATGTGGGTCGAGAATGCCAGTTGGATGTTGATTCACGACCTTCACCCTCTGAAACTCTAAAAATATTGACACAAAAGGAGATACATCTCTCCAAAGACCTCTCCAATGGTAAAGTTGTCTCAAGGTGGTGTGCATCTTGTTCACCCCTGATGGGCTGAATAAGGTGCACAATGAGCCTCTCCCAAGATATCTTGTCTCAAAATTATATCTCTAGGTACATAGATCCAACCTCTATGTGTCTGAGAAAACCATCTGCCTCTAATGAAAATCCATCAAAATTCCCCTCAAGGGGTCTCTGAGACTCAATCTCTTATCTGGCTACAAGGTAGAAGTTGTCATGTGGAAGCTGCTGCAAAATCCTACTCTACAAATTTTTACCCACTGAATTATCCATAACCAAATGTCTTTGTCTACTCAGAGCATATGCAACCACATTCTCCTTCCCTTTCCCATGCTCTATCTCCATGTTGTAATCATAAAGAAACTCCATTAAACACCGCTAATGAGCGTTGAGATTGGGATGCATGAAGAGGTGACAAAGACTCAAATGATCAATCTTGAGAATGAATCTCCTACCTAGAAGGAAATTTCTCCATCAAACCAAAGCATGCACAACTACTACAAGCTCAAGGTCATGATTTAGATAATTGAGCTCATAATCCTTGAGTTTGCGAGACTCAAAGGCTACTACATGGCCCTCATGCATCAATACACAACCTAATCCTACCAAAGAAGCATCTATGCATATGAAGAACTCTCCATGAGGATCTAGAATTGCAAGAATGGGTGTTATCATAAGGTATTCCTTCAGTGTCCTGAAGGCCTACTCACGTCTATGTGACCAAAGGGACTTCTTCCCTTTCCATTGAAGGGAAGTGATAGGGTGCGCAACCCGAGAGAAGTCTTGAACAAATATCTTGTAGTACCCTTACCAACCCCATGAAACTGTGCACCTCGGTCACAGTAGTAGGTGTTGGCCAATCCATAATGGCTCTAATCTTGGAAGGATTGATTGTGATACCTTCCCCAGAAATGATGTGACCCAAATACTGCACCTCTAATTGAAAGAGTGCACACTTCTCCAGATCCCATCAAGATTCTACTCACGAAGATAATGTAGAACATGAAGAAGGTGCTCCTCGTGCTCCTTAAACATGTATGAGATAAGATCAAAATGTCATCAAGGAACATGAGGAAAAAATGGTCTAAAAATTTCTCAACACCCCATTCATCAAACTCATGAACACTATAGGGGCATTCGTCAGACCGAATGACACAATTGTGAACTCATAGTGGCAATATCTCATATGAAAAGTTTTCTTGTGAATATCTTCCTCTGTAATCCTCAGCTGATGGTATCCTAACTTAAGATCAATCTTAGAAAACAAAGTGTCCCCCTTAATCTAATCAAACAAATCATTGATGTGAGGAAGGGGGTAACGATTCTTCATCGTTACTTTGTTCAGCTAATGATGGTCCACACACAACCACAATGATCCATCCTTCTTCTTCACAAAAATCACTTGTGAACCTCAAGGGGATACACTAAGATGTATTAGGCATTTCTCAAGAAGGACATCTATCTACAACTTAAGCTCACATAGCTCAGGTGTTGTCATCCTATAAGGAGCATGTGAGATAGGTTCCACTTCTGAACCAAATCAATGTGAAAATATATCTCATGCGGGGAAGGCATCCATGGCAGCTCACTAGAAAAATCATTAAAAAAATCATGTAAAATGGGGTGATTATCAAGTGAAGTTCCACTAGCCCCATCCTCCGACCTATCGGTAATTGTAATAGAATACAACTAACAACCCCATCACGCACACCGCTTGAGCTGCATAACATAAATATTTCTAATAGAGATGGGTCTTCTAACTCCAACAATCACTAAATCCACTCCTAAATAATTTGCACAAAATATCACCTTGTTGTTTCAATCAACTCTAGCTTTGTGCATAGATAACCAATCCATGCCCAAGATAATTCCATATAAACCCAAGAGAAGGATAAAAATATCCAATGTAGTGGTAAAGGGTCCTAGGTCCACTATGTTATCCTTGAATAAGGATTATACTGAGATCTTGGCTCCAGAAGCCATCTCGACATCCCAACTAAGGCCCTACCTAAATACCACTAGCCTACAATGCTCTACTAAAGATGGATAAATGAAAGAATCTGATGAGCCCGAGTAAAATAAAATAGGGTAGAAATACCACCAGTGCTACCTGTGGTCTCTATCACCGTGCCCTAGTGCTTTATCTTGACGGTTCTCGACCACTGGATATATCATGTGGCTCCTAGCCATGTCACCAACCGTAGGCTCATAAAACAATGTCTTACCCTGATTAGTAGGGTTCTGAGGGAACTCTCTCCAATGATGTCCATATATGCCGTATCCATAGTAAGTATCTGGTCCTCTCTAATGATCAGATAATCCCCAGGTGGCCTAGTAGTATGTGTTAAAGAACTTAATGATCCTACCATAGATCTTTGTGGGTGTTATAGAAGACGTATTCCTGATGACTGTGCTCAAGGTTGATCCTATGTCCTATTGGTCCCCTAGCTGGAGGACACATACTACTCCCTCTTTGAGCATCATGTTGCTATGGGGGTCAAAAGGGTACTCGTGTCTACTGCTACTACTGCTGAGGACGTGAAGGAGGTGGGAAGGAAGACTGTGTTGAAGTTTTTTTCCACAAGGAGGAGGAGAGTTGATCCCCTCTATCTACTATCTTGTAACTATTGTATGTGGCTCCTCACTCTATCACAAGCTTGTTGAGTCTTCCCCCTACTTTCCTCTATAATAAAGGCCTTTCCATGGCCTCTGATAATTTCTATGGGTAATGAATGTGCACTGCCCCACCCAAGTCTAAGGTCAAAGCCAAAATGAACCTATGAAATCTAACATGCTCATCCTACATGTAATCGACATACTAAAGCATATTTAAAAACCGTCCCTCATACTTTTCCACTTCATGAAAGCCTATCGTTAATCATGAAACTCATCGATCCATTGCTCGATGAATCTCTTGGATATGTATCTACTCTTGAAACACTCCTCAAATAGGTCCCAAGTAACTGTCTCTAAATCCACATGGAGCTTTTACTCCTCATTCCTCTACCAAAATCTATCTTTGTACCTCAGAAGTGGATGGAAACATGATATTTTTGTTTGCTAGAACAAGGGCATAGCTTGAAGCATCCACTCAAGCTAACCAATCATGCCTTTACCTGAAATCCCCCTATGTATTCAACAAAATTAGGTGGCTATTTTTTCAGTATCTCTTTGATGTGATCTGCTTCCATCAACTTTCATCCCCTAGGTCTCTCTACATTATCATCTCACAGCCTAGGGCTCCTAGACCTATCTCTGTGCCTCGTAGCTCTATCTTTGTGCTCCCTAGGAGGTGACCCATGTCTATCTGAATCCTTGTGTGAGTTTTCTTCCCTATCCTCCGTAATGTAATGTGAAGGTGCACGAGCCTCCACTGATGGCTCTCTGTCCTTTCGATAGGTCACCCTCCTAAACATCCTCCACGTATAGTGGCATTAACATCCTATAGTATCTGTAATATCTAAGGAAAAATAATAGCTACAACCTAGTCTTGGGAGTGGTAGATCTAGGTCCACATATAGGAACCCCTTGTCTAGTCCACACCTCCTACCTAGATGAACATGGGAATTAGTTTATCATCATCTAATTTTTTGTTTCATTTTTATCAGTTTAATATGTTTAACAAAATGTCTTATAATGTTGTATGTTATAGGTTTAGATTTGCGTTAAGTTTTTTTGTTTATATTTCATGTTTTCAAGTGTTCCCAAGGTCTAAGTGTTGAACCCATGGCTGTGATACCAAGTGTAAGACCCACTAATTTACCCACACATAACCCAAGACAAAACAAACGATAAATTAGAAAATTTACCGAATAATTTACTTTTAAAATAAAGTCGGTTACAACATTTAACACATGTCTCAATTAACAAACGATTGTTTCAAAACTAATTAAATAATAATATTTTATCTTTAGTTGGGTTAAAAAAATTTCATTCCTATAATGCTTAGTAATTTAATAATTTGGTTCCTAAAGTCATTTAATAATTTACTATAAAAAGGTCTAGGTCTAATTTTCCTTTCCATTTAAACAATACTATTAAATTTAATTCTCAATTATAAATGTTGTCTAAATTACTAAGGGAATGAGTTTACTTAATTATCACAAGGTCATGGCCTCTTTATTTTTAAAAGTTACTAAAATAAATCATAATGAAATAAAAATTAGAGTTAACTTCAACACCACTTAAGTGGCCCCATTCAAACTTGACCCATGTGTTCAAATGATGATCTCACCTAACTCCCACTTAAATTTTGTAGGGAACATTCCTAGCCATTGGATCTAAGGAAATTCAAACAACCCTAATCTTCTCTATGGAAAGTTTCTTTTTTTCTTTCATTGACTTATTTTTCTAATTTTTGTTTTGCAGGTTTTAGGGAAGGAGAGGAAGCCATGAAAGATAAATAAGGAGCTTGGGAAGGATACACACACCCCACGGTTATTTTATTGTTGCTTGTTATTTTACTCCACCGTCTCCTAGGGTTTGGTTGTAAATTTCATTATTTGTAAATTTGTTTCAATGTAAATACCCATTTGGGTATATGGCATTTTCCCAATAGATCTAGATTTGTTTTCTATTTGTTGTAAATTTATTTTAATGTGTTTTCCTTTCTTGGGCATTTAGGCATTTTCTGCATTTTAATAAATCTGGTTTTCTTGTTTTTCTTATAATAAATATTCACTTATTGTGTTGTGTTTACACATGTAAGTATCTCTCTCTCTCTCTCTCTCTCTCTATATATATATATATATATATATATATATATATATATATATATATATATATATATATACTATATACTAATTTTTTCCTAGTACTATTTACAACTTATAAAATCTATTAAAAATAATTACAAATATACTTATATATATATATAAACAATTAAAATAGTTTCTTAAAAAAATGACCATAGTGTGGATTTCCCACTCTATCTAGTTTTAAGAAGATTGACCACATAAATGTAAAGTGCGGGGTAAAAAAATTTTTGGTTGGGGCTCGTCCCCCACCCACCGATTGTTATAATTATAAGGTTTGTGACGAGGGTAACATTCAGACATATTAAATTGTATTAATATTGAGGATTTTGGGAAGGAGAGGGAAGCCATAAAGGTTGGGGGAGGGGCACCACCCCCACCCCAACCTATATTAATATGGTTTGGGGTGATGGCGGTGCCCCCATTCCCCTACTGACTATCAAATACAAAACCTAGACCGATCAAATAAATATACACACAAAGCTGCGACCTTTTTTTTACATGGCCACTTCAATATATTACTTTATTTCATTAATGTGTGTGTGTGTGTGTGTGTGTGTGTGTGTGTATATATATATATATATATATATGTGTGTGTGTGTGTGTGTGTGTGTGTGTGTACATGTACATGTACACACACACACACACATACACAAATATATATAATTATAATATAACTATATATTTTAAATATTGAAAATTTTATTATCTAATATAATTTCAACAATTTATTCTTTATAAATAAAGTTGTATAATATATTTAATACATATAAATTTAACAATAATTTCCTATAATTAGATACATTTTTAATTACAATCTGGGTATATTATTATAATTTGATTTGTTAAAATTAAAAAAAAATATGACATTAAGAATAGGCTAAGACAAGCAAGAAATATAAAAGTTTCTACCCATTCTTAGAAGAGTGATAAATGAACAAACTAATAAGAATGATCATTCATTTCTAATATTTGTAGGAGGTGATAATTTTATTTTTATTTAAGTATAATAGTTACACACTACTTACTTTCCTTCAACAACTCTACGAATACAACTATAGTTTAAAACTTCAATATTATTTCATTCAATAACACAATATTACTATTCCATTTCTATCACAAGATATAAATAATAATTATTTCCAACAACAATGAGTTTAAACAAGATTCCCATTCCTTTCACAATGGAACATATCACATTTTGGAACAAATGAAATAACTTAATTTCAAGAGAGATGCATTACTATTTCTTTCAATTTTTAAAAAAAGTTTTCTATTTCATTTAACCAATGCAAATATTTTGGTAGTTTCCTTTCACAAACTAACACATTTGAAAATATAAATTTACTATACAAAAACTCTTAAAAGAGTTTACAAAATAAAGGGATTTCCAAGTAAAATACAACTTTCTTACAAGCATACATTTTTTACACTCTTCCACTCAAAGTGGGAATAATGGAATAAACAAATGGCCACATAAAAAATTGCAACAAGGCCAAAATACAAGTCTTCAAGTTTCATATCTTCTCCAAAGCTAGCTTCAAATCTTGCTTTCTTCAAACTTTCACAAACAACATCCCAATACAAAGGAAGGGGGAGTAGGAAACACTCTCTACCTAACCTTTAATCCATTAAGTGGAGAATCCATCCCCTTAATGTCCCTCAGCCCTAACCAACAAACCAATATAAATCTTGAGAAACTTTTGACAACTTTTAACAAATATGGCTTCCACAAACAACATACATTAAAGACATTCAACACAACCAAAATGACATATTCAACAACTTTACAACTTCTCAAACAACACACAAGTTTGAAATCAAATCAAATGGAGCAATGAATATGGGTAAACCACCTCCTTATGCCTCCTAAGTGAAGTGGGAGTTTCACCATAAGCCTCCAAGTGCACAAACCAAACAACACAATATCCTTATCTCTCCCTTGCAAGTATGCAACAAAATGACCATGATTTCCTTTTCACTCTCCATAGATGAAACTCCCAATCACACTCCCACAAAATTCATGCCTCACAAAAATCTCTTTTCCCTCCCCAATGGTCCCCATAAGTCCATCTCCCACACCCAACTTAAGGTGTACTACCCAACCACACAAAAACAATCTTAACAAACACAATGTTTTAATATCAACAAGCATAATAACCAAAACAAAATGTAGAGAGCCTACCTCTCCAACAAGCTCCAAGAAAACTTCACAAGTATTTCACACCTCCAAGAAAAGAAAATTCCCAAAAGCACACCAACAAGCTCTCAATTTAAAAATTTACAAAGGAAGAAAATTAACAAGTAACACCCATTCCATCAAAATCCATCAATAAATAGAAATGGAATATGAGGATGATGAGGTGGATCCATGTAGGATTCCACTTCATCATTCATCCATTCCCACACTCAATTCAATACACCATGCATAAGAAAATAAATGAGTATGTAAGAACTATGACAACCACATGGCATACAAAATTGCACACCATGCATTCTAAGAACAAAATTTATTGTGACAAGAAGGAGGTGCAATTATTTTAACTCTTTTACACTCCAAAAAGGATAAATAAGTCATAAAAAAACTTGCAAACCCATAGGAAAGGTTTTTTGGTAAATTTAAGAGGCACGGGACAAGCTTAGCTTGTCCCACAAGCCTCCAAAAAGACCTCCCAAGTCAAGATCAAAATTTTGAAGTTGGGGTGGAGTAAAACACACACAAACTAACATAAAACTTACAACAAGGACCATCTAACCTGATAATTACCTATTTGTCACATCTCTATTTTATTCAACAAAATAAGAATGATTATCTTACTTAAGACACATTATAAATGTTAATAATGTGACAAGAATTTCAAAAATTAAATACAAAAAATACTAAAAAAACACACACAAAAATTAAAAGAAAAGGGAAAACATATCACCCCATGGCCACACATGTGAGGTCACCCCCATGGGAAACCTCCTAAGTAAGCATGAAAAAACACCACACTATAACATTACATAAGTTGTCAAGTTTTGGCCGTGTTGCTTAACATCCGACATCCTTCCATGGTTGGTCCCTTATCCCCTTCGATGTATGTGATAAAAATGTCCTACAACACAAAACAAATACCTCTCTGGCCTTTCGGTCCATATTAACAACATCGAGACAATATACATATAAAATCAATAATAATCATTTGAGATTAGTAATTATATCATCTAGCATCATACAATGAATTTGATTTTGGCATTCATAAAAATCATAATTCTATTCAAAAACATCCAACATATGCCATGCATCCAAATTATGAGATGTTAGTATAAAAATAAGAATATCTCAAATCAACATATATAACTATCTACAATCACCATCTAGTGCATCATAATAAAAATGTAAACCACATAATGTCAATAGTCTAAATATCTGCATAGTCCATCATCTATTGATCAAAATAGAATTCTCAAATGTCTAAGTCTCATTCCAACAACATCAACATCAAAATGAAATAGTGTCTAAGAGGAGTGGGCACTATAACTTCCTTCTTGTACTTGTGGCTTCAACCTGAGATCACTACACCTCTACACATGCCTTATGCTTTACACTATTCCCTACCATGCATTTTTTTTTTTGTGTCTCCTTTTACTTAGTATAGATCCTCAAACATTGTCATCTCCATACTACACTCCCAATGCATATGCTTCATCTCTCTCTTAGCCTATATGCCTTCTTTGCCAAGACTCTACTCCATGTACTACTATCATGTTGAACACTTAGTCTATACTTCCTTGAGTGCTTAATCCTCCATACTCTTGAAACCATATATCCCTAACCTGTTTCATGGCCCCTTGGCTCTTTATTTCCCAACTATAGCTTATATGCCTTCATAGATAACGGTACTCAAGTGATGTAGTAAATATTTTCAAGAACTCCTATACACTCAAATTAATTCTTATAGATTTTTATGAGGTTGTCTAGGCTTTGATTCAGTCAGACCTTTGCATATTTGAACACTTCTAAATTTAGTTATTAAGACCTACTAGGTCTCCTAACATATAACTACTTTCAAAAATCAACTTTAGATCTATAACAATGCCACTTTCTCTACATGGATTTGATGACCCTTTATGGAGTGTTAACTTACATCACAAGCTCATATCTTTCTCCCTTGTATGGAATCACACTTCCTTTGTCACTATCTTTTACCAATTAGGCATGTTTTGGTCTGTCAAACCATACAAGTATAACAATGAGACTTATGGGTATAATATTTCCTAGGGAATGATGGAAAAACCTTCTAAACACCTCCTATATATTCCATAATAAATTTCAAAGCTTGATTAAGTAATTTCCTTATGCATGCACATGATTTATCATAATTGTAGCATTCAATTACAGTCAGACTATATAGAATTACCTACAATTCCTTCACACGTGTGAATTAGGACTTCAAACTTTTCAATCCCATAGAACACTACTAGGTAGACCTTCCCTAAAATTTCATGAAAATTGGATGGGTACATTTGATTTGGCTTGATGTCCCTAGTTAAGGCCGAAAAGATAAATATGGAGCTACAGTTAAAATAGACCATTTCAAGAAATACAAAAATTAGATCATGCTTTGTTAGCCTCTGTGCACCTTCTTCACCTTTCATAGTCTTCCAATCTCCCTCATAACTCCACCATTATATTTCAAGCTCTCAACCTAAACATAGCTCACATTGTTAACATGGAGAAAGCATGGAAATTATTATAAAAGGCACTATATATTTCATTCAAAACATCTCCATTTCTTTATACATACTCCATTACCTCTTGTTATAGTCCTCCTCATTGAGGATTATTCATATTATGGACATAAGTCCAAGCTTACCATTTAGAGAAAACCTCCCTAGCTTTACTCAACTACCTCCTAGGATAGCTCAACCATTCCTAGCTTTAGAAAATACTTTTAATAACTCCTATACATGTTTATAAGACTTATTCCACATGGGAATAATATCTCTAATTTTTATTTTTCCTATTTTTGGACTCATACAACAAATAGGCCTTATTTATTCTTTCACACACAACATGCCAAATTTAAATACTTGATATACAACATTTTAGAGGAAAATATTCACATAGACCCTAAGACCACCTAGACTCCAACTCTAACATGACCATTCTTAATGACCACCCATTGATGCACCTGCATCATTCTACCCTTGAGATGAAAGATTGAGATTTTAGCTCAAATGGTTCTTCTTGGTCTCATTCTCTTATTTATTTCTTGCCTTTATAGTTGTAGGTGTCTTCTTCAACTTGTATACACTCTTTTTATTCATGCTTAGGGCCTGATTTCTCTTGTCCTTACTTTCTCTATATGTTTCTATCTCAATCCCTAAGGTATTCTTGTCACCTAGGCTCTTACTTGATAGATTTTTGTGTAGCTTGCATAGTTTAATTCCTCCTTGGATTTCTTGACTATACTTGGCCTGATTTTGTTTATAAATTGAGCTTCTTTCATCTTCACTTTTCTTCCCCTATGATGTTTTATGATCCTCTTGTACTAACTCAACATGCTTTCCTTCTTAACTCCAATAAATGCTTGCACAACCGGCTCATGTAGGTGAGTGTATTCTTGAGCTCCATATTTTTTTTGTCTTAGTTTTACCTTTCTTCATTTACAACTAGATTCATATTATTCTATCTTTGAGATCATGCCTAATTTCTATTTCCTAACTCTTCTCCTTCTATATGTTTCCCCCATGCTTTTGTTCCATGTTACCTTCATGCCTTACAAATCTTTCCTTACTTAAATCTTCATTCTTAGCACTCAATAGTCCAAAATATTTTCCACTGTACTCTATAAATTTTAAATTTCTTTCCATTCCATACCTGAGTTCTCTTCCCATAGTAGTTTTGTTTCTAGTTAGTTGTCTTTGAATGATTACTTGTGCATAGTTTGTACTTACTAGCCTAATATAATTCATTCTTCTCCACCTTCATCATGAACCTCTTAGTGTGTGCTTTCATCAATTTATTGTTCATACCTTGCATGCAATAGTCTTCACTTGTTGAAGGCTGAGAAATTTGAGCATGTTCCTTCATAACTTCCAACTAGATCTCTACTCTCTTACATGATGGATGCATTCATTAAGACTAAAACCATGATGAGATAACTCCACTTGTTGCATGTTAAATTTCAAATGATTCTTCCATTACAACCTACAGTCTATAGTCCAACCTATGACTCATTTGTTTTTTTATTCTTCTTGGTCACTTGTGTGTGCAATGGAAAGATTTACAAAGATATGGGATGAAGTTAAAGAACCTCAAGCTTGACTAAACTAAACCATGCACCATAACATTAGGGATAAACAAGAAACTATCTATGCATATATAAATTTGAAACTAAGATTCAAACCCTAGTATATATACTATTCTCTACTCCATGAAAGATTAATGAAAGTGAACCTAGTTATATTCTAAGCAATCAAATTATGTATTTTTTACTCTCATACATAGTGAAGAGATCTCTCCAAGTTGGCTACATTGCCAAGCTTTAGATCTTCCCTTACTAACTATATTTGGAGTGGATGGATGCAAGATGAGGGAGCTCTTAACAATGAAGTATGGCCAAGATCCAAATGTTTTATAGCTTAAAGCTATGACAAATGATTTATAATGCCAAGATCTCCAAATATGAGAGATTTTTTATGTAAACAAGGTGTAAAGGTTAGAGGGAGGGGTGACCCTTCTATTTATAGATTTTCACTTGGGAGAGTTTAGAATTTGGGTGCATGTGGGACTAAAGCTCAAAAAGAAATTTTAGATTAGATTAGGATAAACATGCTTTAGGCTTAGCTAAGCTTGGTTTAGGCTAGGTAAGTAGGGTTTAGGCTAGTTAAACCTTATTATCAAGTGCTTAGAGACTCATTGAGAGTTGGGAGGGGTCTGGATAACCAATTATGACTGATAGATAGCCTACGAAGCCAATAGAAATGGTCTAGAGAGAACTAGGGAGGTTTTGATCGGTTGAAAAGAGAATGTTTAGTTAATCAGAGAGATATTAAGCCAAATAAGTTGAATATGGGAAGAATACGACCGAGAATGTGTCGTAAATGGGCATTCGAGAGTGGGGTAAAGAATGTGGAATTAACAAAGTGTCGTTAATCGGTTGAATGGGAGGAAATGCTAAGTGTAAGAATATTTTAGGTGTCTACATTTTCCCCTCTTTGAGGTGGCGTAAGTAACTTCACTTCAAAGAAAGTAGAAAAGCATAAAAAAGTAGAAAATTTTGAAGGGATAGAAGAAAAATGAGTAGAATGAAGGATGCCCCTTGATTCTTGATGAGCTGATAGAAGAACTCGATCGATGATTGAAAAGATGATAGAAAGAGAACAGAAGAAAGAATAGTGTGAAGAAGAAGAAAGGGGATATAGAAGAAAAAGGAGTATGGGGAAGAGGGAATGAGCTAACATCCATCCAGTGCCTTTTAAACAACTTTATTTTTTCATCATATTGCTAAAATTTTCATCACCGGTCTTTATTGAAATGAATGAACAAAGGTGTAGTATGACATGAAAAGCCATATATGAACAAATGTCCATTACTAAAAGCACTAACTCCATGCAACATACATAAATAAATGAAATAAGAGAAATTGAAAGATGCTTAACTCCATGCAACATACATGATGCAATGAAATACAAGGAAATAAACAAACTCATTTAACATGGAAATAAGTACAATTACACACACTCAAACCAATAATGTTTAAGATAGTGGCACAAATATTTTGTTATCAAGCT
The DNA here is from genome assembly GCA_018340775.1 of Taxus wallichiana var. yunnanensis. NCBI lineage: Eukaryota > Viridiplantae > Streptophyta > Pinopsida > Cupressales > Taxaceae > Taxus > Taxus wallichiana. Next base: position 816,756,417 of record CM031237.1, read on the forward strand.
GCAATCCCAAATGTTTTGATAAATGCCAAGGGTAGGAATGATGCCCCATGCAAATTGTACATGCGAAGGGAAAGGATGGAAGACACTTGGGTATATTGAAAAGTAATGTGCAAGACGAAAATAGTACCACGTAAAACGATAGTTCCTAGAGTACGAGAAAAGTAGGTAGCGTAGCTGTTGTAAATGGTTGTAGATCAAGGTTATCCGCAAGTATTTGTTTCCAAACACATGAAAATGCCTAGCAAGATATGAGATGAGTGCCATACAAGAGACATAGATTTCAGTTGCAAAGGAGCTGATTACCAATTTTAGTCCATTTTCAAAGTGTTTATGATTTTTTTGGATTTTTGATGGTTTTATAATTTTTAAATTTTTGATCGGACAGAATAATTTAAGAGATAGGAAATATCCTAAAATTACATGCAAACACCCCAAGGAAAAGAGAGCGGGCGTCAGGTGGCAAGAAAATGCTCTGGCGAGAAGATAAATGGGCCAACAATAATTTTTTATGACAATAGATGAAAATAGAAGATAAGAAACACCTGAAACATTTGAACATGCCCCAGTGGTGAAGAGATAAGTGCTAGGTGGAAAATAATTCCCCGGGATGGTGTAGATGATATCAAATGTCTTGTACATGAGATATTTTGGTAGATGCTAGCACTTGGGATGATACTAGATTATATTGGTGCGGGGAGGATATATTTTTTATCATGCGCAACTCCTCTTGCCCCCATTGATTATACGATATGTGATGATTAGCTTAACATACATGCATGATGTAATACTTAGCAATTATGTGATGAATGATAGATGATAGATGTGATAATAAACAAAATAGAAAAAGTTAACAAAACTAAATAGACAACCAAAACTATACAAACTGACAACTAAAAGCAATTTAACCACTACTTTGTTTTTGTAGGACAATATTGATATATTTTCTAATGTTTTTGGGTTATCTTGAAAGAAAACTAAAAGCTTCGTCCCTAGAAGGGAGAATTTCTGAATGTTTATATTTTTGCATATCCATTTTCTGAATGGTTTTTCCATTTTCAAAGGTCATGTTCTAAAAGCAATGTGCAAGAAAAAAGAATCATGGATACCCCCAGCATGATGTGGGAATATAAAAAAGGTAGAATGCCACACACGTATGTATAGTGGAATGTAAAGGTGAACCTAGTGTTGGATGGGAATATACAAAGGAAACATCCTTAATGCAGATAGAAGAGTAAAATAAGCCAGATCACATAGGCTTTACAAGGTAGAATTGGTAGGGGTCCTACACCTAGCAAGGGAAACTAACCCTAGAAAGTGATGAGAATCACCCATCCCAAGGCAATAGTAACTTGTGAATAATGGATCCTCCTTGAGAGCTGGAAACCAGTTTTCATTCAAATACTTGCCTCCTACGCCATAATTGCATGGTTTTCACATGTGGAAGACTTGTTTTTCCTTAATTATTTTCTCAATTTTCCATTTTTTTTCTTGTTTTTTCTTTGTTTTTCTATTTTTTAGTTCTTATCTAATATTTTCATCATGCCTAAGCATAGAATCACTTGAGGTACATGGAATTCATAGGTTCTGGAATCTCTTCACCATCTGAGTATGCAAGTTTATAAGCTCCTGATCCATACTTAGAAACCACCACATAAGGGCCTAGCTAGTTAGCTTCAAACTTACCTTTCTTTTCTCTTTCCTTGATGGTGTTCTTCTAATTTTCCTTTAGGACTATATCACCTACATCAAATTCCCGATCAATGATGCATTTGTTATATCCTCTGGATACTCTATTTTGATAGACCTTCAAGTGATTGAGTGCTCTGATATGCTTTTCATCTAATAGTTCTAACTCTACCAGTCGAGCAACTCTGTAGTCCCCATCTTTGTCAAGATAGTCTTTGAGAGATATTCTCGGGAGGGAAGCTCCACTTCCAAATATATGATGGATTCAGTTCCATAGACAAGTGAATATGGGGTTGGACATGTAGGAGTGCAAATGGAGGTTCAGGAGAGATATATCTTTAATTGCTAATTATGACCAATCTTACTTACCATTTTATCCATGATTCTTACAAGGGTTTTATTATTATCCTTTTCTTGTCCATTACCTTGGGGGTAATAGGGCGTAGACCATTTGAGCTGAATATGAAACATTGACATAAGGTTTTAACCATTTTGTTCTTGAAGGATTTACCATTATCAGTGAAAATGGTTGAAGGGATACCGTAATGGTAGATGAGATAGTTCATGATGAATTTTGAAATTTTTGTGCTGGTGACATAAGTAAGAGGGACAACCTCTACCCATTTTGTAAAATCAGTGGTAATGATAGTATGAGTGTGGCCAACTAAAGAAGAAGGATGGAGCTTCCCTATGAGATGTAGGCCCCATTTAGAGATTGAACAAGGTGTTGAAATAGGATGTAAATCCTGTGTTGGCGCATGTATTAAGTTTCCATATTTCTGGCATAGTTCACATTTATTTACAAAGTTGCAGAAATTTGATTCCATGGTAGGCCAATAATAGCCTACTCTTAATAGTTTTTTAGCAAGACCATGCCACTAGTGTGTGCTCCAAAAATACCAACATGTACTTACTTAATGGCATGGATCAAGTCAGTAACATCCAAACAGCGAAGCAGATTCCCATCATAGTTGTGACAATAAAGGGTGCCTCCTAGGAGGGTATAACGGGATATGTGGAGGAACCTTTCTTTTTAGAATGAGTAATGTCTGGTGGAAAAGTGCCATCTTGTAGGTATCGAAAGATAGGATTGTACCAAGGCGATAATGGACCAAAAACTTCACATGCCAAACACAACTCTAGCATATCGTATGCGGGCATTTGTAAATGCTCTACGAAGAAAGACATTTCACTCTCCTCAGGTGGGATGCGTAAGAGAGACCTAATAGTAGCCATAGCATCTACGGCTCTATTATGTGACCATGGTTTTTGCTCAAATATGATATATGTAAAGTACTCCTTTAGAGTTTCAACCATTTTCTTATATGGAATGAGTTTCTCATATTCAACCTTGTACTCATCATTAACTTTTTTAATGATAAGTTGAGATTCTCCAATGACTCGTAGTTGTTTGATGTTCTAAGTAATAGCTAGCTTGATGCCAGCGATGAGTGCCTCATACTCTACAATGTTATTAGTGCATGGAAATCCCAACCAGAATGGTCTTGGTATGACATCTCCTTTGAGAGTGATAAGAACCACTCTTTATCCTTATCCATGGAAGGTGAAAGATCCATCATAAAGGACCTGCCATTTTATAGACTCTTTAGTGTACATCATAGATGTGTCTGGAAAATCTAGGCACAAATATTCCATTCCTGGTAGAGGATCTTATGCCAATTGATTAGCAAATACTTGTCCTTTGAAGGATTTCTGATTTACAAACTCAATATCAAATTCACTCATGAGAATGATCTAATTATCCATTCGGCCTATGAGGGTAGGTTTGGATAAAAGGTATTTGAGAGGATCAACTTTGGATATGAGTTTGGTTTTATTATTTAGGAGATAATGAAAAATATTTTGGAAGGTGAAGACAATTACCAAGCAGGCCTTTTCAATTTGTGGATAATTTAACTCATAAGAAATCAAGGTGCGAGTGAGATAATAGACCACTCTTTCTTTATGGCCAAGATCATATTGGGAAAGCAGTTCACCAACAACAAACTGGGTGGCGAAATTTACAAGAGGAGAGGTTCACCTAGGTTTGGTGGCATGATTATAGGTGGATTGACAAGGTACTTCTTGAGTAATGAAAATACCTTATGATAGTTAGGTCCCTATTTAAATTCAACTTCTTTCTTCAGTAAATGAGTAAATGGATAACACTTATCCGCAAACTATGAAATGAAGTGACAGATTACCTGAATCTTTCCTTGTAAACTCCTCAGTTTCTTGAGAGTTGTAGGAGGATGCATTTTTTTAATAGTTTTGACCTTAGCAGGGTCCATTTCTAACCATCTCTGTGAAACTATGAAACCCAAGAGTTTTCCTTATAAAAAACCAAAGGCACATTTCTTGGGATTCACACGTACCTTATAATCTCTGAGATGCTGAAAAATATGCCTAAGAAGCTCGGAGTGCTCTTTTCTTCTCTTTCATTTGGCTAAAATGTCATCAACATTATCTTCCATGATATCATTCATCATATCATGGAATATGAAAGTCATTTCTTGTTGATAAGTGGCCCCAACATTCTTAAGTCTGAAAGGCATGACTTTATAGAAAAATATCCCCCAAGGGGTGATGAAGTATGTTTTATGTTGGTCTTCTTCTGCAATACGTATCTGGTTATAACCCAAAAATACATCCATCAATGACAAAATTTAATAACCAGTAGTAGAATCAACTATCATGTCAATGTTAGGCAAGGGAAAGTCATCCTTAGGACATGCCTTATTAATGTCACATAAATCAGTGTAGATTCTTATACCGATAGGCTTCTTCTATACCAAGACTATGTTAGAGATCCACTGTGAATAGTTGATAGGTTTAATAAAGCCAACAGCTAGTAGTTTTTTCAATTCTTCTTTGACAAGGAGTGCCACCTTAGGATACATCTTTCTAAACTTTTGCTTGATGGGTTTGGCATCTGGGTGCACGACGAGGTTGTGAACAACTAATTCTAGGTCTAGCCCAGAAATATTTGCGTATGTCCATGCAAATATATCCACATATTCCCTTAAGATATCTATAAAGATCTTCTATTCCTAAGATGAGAATGAAGCCCCCAACTTTATCATTCTAGGATTCTCTTCTGAGCCAATGTTGACGTTGATTATTTCCTCAACAAGCATCTTAGAAGCCTCTTCCATCTGTGTAGGATCAGGGGGAAGAGTAAGATATACTTCCTGTGGTAGCTCATTATCATATTTAAATGGATAAACTACTTCATCCACAGACTCTTCGTTATGTTTATCTATGAATGTTTCAAAAAGTTTGTCATTGTGAGATTTTCGTCTATCCTTTTTTCTAGGTTTCTCGAGAAGTGGTTGTACTCTTACTTACCATCTTCTTATTCAAATGTCCACACATCTCTTCTTCTTCCCTGAAGTATGCATAGGTGTCTAGTTGAATTACAAATCCATTCTTATGGTCCCCAGCTGGAATATAATCTTGGAGTCCCATGAACTATGAAAATGCCTCATCATTTTCAAAGAATTCTAGTGGTACGTGAAGTTGTTAATCCCATTCTATAAGTTTAGGATAAACAAGGGCTACTTGATAATTGGTTAAGGGGATGGGATTCGGATAAGGTAAGAATGGTTAAATATGGGAATAGGTTAGTGGAGGCAAGATCCTTATAGAGGCTACACTGGGAATCTTGTATCACTATCAGAATGAGATGAAACATCCTCATGCTTAGATGAGGTAGTGTCAATCTCAAAGGGTGGAGTATTATGAGGCCTTATCCCCAATCCATGCTTATCAGACTTGAAACGGGGGATGGGAATAGGCTCTAGCTGGCCTTGAGCGTTGATTCCACATCCAAACCCATTATACCCGATGATGAACATCATGTGGTGACCTTTCACACATCTTCATTTTAAAACAATAGAATGTTCTTGATGGCATGAAGCCAATTTAGAACTCACAAATCAAATAACCTTCTTATAACAAAAATCATACTGCTAGTAGGATCTTCTAACATCTTCTCCTCGAGTAATAGGTTGACCACTTCCAGAGACAAATTTATCTAATGGTTTAAAGACACTACTAAACACTCCAGGATACCATTATTCATGTATTATCCCTTAGACTGGTGATTGAAAATAAGACTTACCCCATAAAGAACTGTTCGCGGGAGATAATCTCTTATATAAATCTAATATTAACAAAAGGATTACAAGGTGATAACGTTATGGATGCCCAGAGGAAGAGTGAATGGCTCACCTAGTTAAACTAATGTGTCAAGCCATATTTTTTTACCACTAACGATGTTGCCTCCCAGAAGAGAATGGGTTAAAACTTGAATAATCAAAGGGTGTCGTTTCAAAAACTCCTCAAAAATGGAGATCATGAATAACATTAAGGCGTGATTGATTATGGATCTACCCGATTCTTATATAACTTAAATTTATATATACATTTTGTATAAATGGGATGAAAAATTCATTTTTTAGCGATCATATACTTTATACCCTATCTTCAAAGAAATAAAAAATTCATAATCCACATGAGAGAATTAACAACATTTGGTATCCTTCAAGACGTCATCTAGCTTCTTGTAATATTCCACGACCTACTTTAATAAAAATTACATTCAATGTCAATGATAACAAACCCTACAATTTGTGAATGGTTCTAGGTCACCCAAGATGGTAACTACTTGACCTTCATGACATAACTTGATGCACTAATGAAACGTTGATGGAATAGCTTGCATGGACGTGGATCCATGGGTGCCCTTATATGGTAGAATTTTGTATAGAAGTTCCAATTCAAGGACATGGAATGTTAAACATGTCATGACAAATTGTTTTCATTAAAAACTACTCCTAAGGGTCTACTTCCATGAAGACAAATGAACTACTAATGGTACCCACAACATATTCTCATTCTTGATAACAATAATTCAAATCAGTTGTCATATGGTGTGATTATAATAGTCTTGGCCCCTAGAAACGTTTCTAAATGGCCTAAATACTTGACCAACTTCAAAGTGCAAATATTCATACCAGATCCACACTCCACAAGCACCCTCTTGATTTTGCGACGAATAACCACCACTTCTAAGTATAAGGTTTCAAGTATTTTTAGTTTCAAAGGTTGTTATATGGAGATTGTGGTGCGATCAAAAGTAATATGATCACTAGGGTCTAGGTGTGTAATCACGGCTTGGAGGTGTGTAGGGTCTAAATCTATAAAGACTCTTGACTTTTGAAATGTTTTATATAGTATGTTCTTATGGGTAGTAGATATTTTGAGGTGATCTAAAATAGATATCCTAGTAAGTTTTTTCTCACTAACTACTCTATCAAAATTATACTAACCTTCCACAACAAACATCAACCTTCTGAAGTATTAGGAATAGGTAGGGGATCGGGTATGATTAAGTGAGTACGTTGGGTCCCTACTACAAAACTATTTTCTAAGATCCTAATAGTATTTACTTGTTCATCAGAATGAATGGATACATCCTTCTAATGAAATCAGGGAATCAAAGGACTATCACTAGTAGGGTATATATAAGTAGTAACTCTATAGTATTGGTTAAGTGATTTCTTGTGATCTGGCTTTCTTTTTTTTTATCTACATGATTAGGGAAAGTTCTTTGTAGATACCCATTTTCTCATTTGGAACTTGTCCTGAATCTAGGGGAGAATCTATGGATATTTTACCCTCTTCAAGTTAGCCATTCCAATACTTGAGGTCTTATATGTAATGACGAATCCCTCCAACATCCTCTTAAGAATCTATCTATCTTATGCCTTTACATTGTCCCAACTTCGCATACATCGACTAGACAAATATTTCAAGTTTTCAGTTTTGGTGACCTTACCTAGATATGCTCATGGTGTAGAAAAAGCTGCCCAAGGTTCGCATCCCTCCATAGTTACATGATGAAAGTCAAATACTTTCATGGTCTTTGAACCAAACAAAGGTTTTGAGCATCCTCACTGGGTATGGTAACTATCGTAGTTGGGTATTCCATCATGTTTACATTATCTAACTATTTTAGCATGATAGATAGGGATTCTATTAATAGTGTAAATGTATGTTTAGTGGGTGCCTTGGGATCTAGGTCCTTATGAGATTATTACTAAAATAGCATGCTGGGGATCTTACACGGCTTGGACTCTTTTTGAGATATCAAATAGTATAATGCCATCACCAATGACATGACTTGTTCTTATAAAATAACTTTGGTTTGTCCATTGATTTTGCTTCATGTTTGTCTTTAACAAATGGTTTAATCGTACCTACTTCTAGGGGATAATGAGGTCCTTCTTGATTTGACTTCACCTTTCTCTATGACTTATTTGAAGTTAGAGCTGCATCCATCCACAATGTACATTTGTAAATGGAAGGCTATTTCTAGGTTTAAGTTAGGACAAAGATGCTCACTAGCTATTTTTCTCTCTTGTAATGCACAATTCGTGGTGTGCGATCTGCATGAATGTTCAACAAAGGGCCTTCAGCATCTATGGGTATTTTTTCTAAATGGGAAATGGCTTGCCAATTTTGAAGATCTAAATGGATATCCTAGGCTTGGTTTTCTCCAACTACTCTATGATTATACTAACCTTCACCGAGGAATAGGTAGGGGATCATGATTGCCTATTTTCTAATATCCAAGTAATAGTGCCATGTTTGAATGGATCTCCTTGAGGGAATCAAACGGACTATCACTTAGGTTATCTATATGTAGCATGTCAGATACCTTTCTTTTGTTTTTATCTACATGATTAGGGAAAGGTTCTTTGTAGATACCCATTTTCTCATTTGGAACTTGTCCACAAAACTTGACGAAGTCTTAAGCATTATTTGTGCCCTTAACACTGATCTCATTGGGGCTTTTGGGGCTTTTCTTTGGCATTACAGAGGTCATTCATTCTGATGTCATTTTCCATGTTGAACAAATAATACCAAAAAAATTTCTCTGCTAGCGTGGGCCACGTTGTAATAGATCCTTTAAGTATGTTAAATAACCATTCTAATGCCAATTCCCCTAGACTATGAGGAAAGAGTCCTATCAATAAATTATCACTATATGCAACCTCTTACAAACCCATATAAAAGTCTTTGATGTGATCCTAAGGATCACCCTTGCTTTATATTTGTCAAATTTTTAAATGGTAAAGTTCTTTGGGAAGGTTTTCTGTAGCATGTCCTTGTCAAATGGGTAAGGGCATAACTCCTCATATAAGTATTTCCTGCTATGGCCCACATTTCCCACTTGTAGGGTAGTAGTAAGCATGTCTTTCATGCTCCTTTAGGAAAGTCAGTAATACCAACCACAGTTTTTTGTGACATAGATGGTACCTAAGGCTTCATTTATCTAACTTGCTTATTCTATTAACACCGTAAATGTATGTTTCGATTGTAACTCATTCTAAATGAGTTTTTCTTTAGTAGGTGACATCGTTCCTTGTGACTTAGCTGCCTTAAAGGTAGTGTCAGTGTATGGATCAAAGTGAAACTCGCTAGCTTTTGTTTTATCTTTTTCTTTGTACGTGTTTCTTCTTGAAGATCCTAGGTTTGCTAACTTCTACCTCAATTTCAAGATCTATTTTTGAAGGATCTCCTCTTCAATTAGAGGGTCTTCCTCTTCATCAAATTTGGGAGGAGGTGAGGCCTTACACTCAACCTTCACTTTAAGTGAAGCTTTGTAATAAGGTTGTCATGACGGGTCTCCTTCAACAGTGGCTTGATGTTTCCTTTAAGTAGAAGCATACCCTGTGTCGAAAGGGTTATCTATATCTAATACAAATGCTTGTTCTTCTGGTTTTTTATTAATGACCTTGGTTTCTATTGCGCATTCATGTGGAAGTTTTTCTCCTTATTATAGGACTCTTACAAGTACACGATCTTTGTTATAATATAGGAGTTCATAAAATTTTCCTAGGTATAATCTTTGTTGCTCTCTGGAAGAGTGTGACTCTTCTCCACTGTGGTCAATTAATGGCTCCGCATCCTTGACTTGAGAAATGAGAGGCACTAAGTTGTTTGTGCTAAATGGGAAGGTTTTAAAAGGGTTTTTTCCTAAGTCATGTTCATTGATTTGGTTTCCATCCTTGTGATTTTAGGAATTACTAGCCAACGTTTGTATGTAGCTAGCGTGAATCCTAAAATGTATGATTTTTACAAGTCATCTAAGGTGATGTTTGAATTATGCACAATGTTTCCTAGATGTAATGTTAGGTAGTTATTTTATCAAATAACACTCGTATGAATGCCTAGATGTAATAATCAATCAAATTTTTTGTTATGCTAAGTCTATACCCTAAAACGGATAGTGATAATACAATATCAATATGTAGGTCAAGTTATAATTCTAACAAGGCCTAAGTATCGGCATGGTATTAACGTAGTCTCTTGACGAGGTATACTAAAAATAGTTTGAGTGCCAATGAAATCTAAGTTCTCCGAAAATTGGAAGTTGCAACTAGATATAAGGTAACAACATTATCCTAATACATTAATTGAGCAAGCAAGGTGTTAGTATCAAGAAAACATTATTGCGATATATATAAGGCAATATCAACACTTTTAAAAAGACTTAGATGACGTCAAAACTTAAACCAAGTAATGAATATAACAAGAAGTTTTCTTAATCATGTGAGCAACGTAACCATGCAATAAAGAGACTTATATCACGTTCTCGATAAATTAAAAAAATGATGTAAGTACGTAGATTGTGTGACTAGAATGCAAGTAGAATTAAAAACTCAAGAAGAGACAAATGATGAACTGAACTTACAGTAGTGAAGACAATATGGAAATAGAGATTGAAGGACTATCAAAGATATGAAAACATACCTGCACACTTTAGACATTTGAAAACCCATCTATAAATATGGGTGGGCATAATAGGATAAAAAGTGGTGAGTACCTTCTTTGATAAGGTGCGCGAAGTATGCTCCCTTCTCACCCCAAAAGTGGATAGTGAGAATGCATGGGTATAGATTGAAAAGATGAAAAATAAACTAAGCACCACTTGGGTAGAGGTTGGCCTGATCCGAAGGCAAGAAAGAAATTAAGCTAAGTGAGACGTCGTCTAGTTTTTGTGGTGAAAATAACTTAGATCGAACTTAAGTGGACTCTTTGCCTTGTTTGAAAAAAAGGGTTCAGACTCCAAGTAAGTTGCCACTTCGTGATGGCTCAACGTGATAAAGGAATAACAAAGTGGGTTGTAAGACAGAATGGCCTCCCTAATAAGATCTCTCAACTAGGTGTTACAAAGTTGTCTTAAGCGAGCTCGATTTACCAAAAAAGTTACAATGACTAAATTGGGAGTATCTCAAATTTACTTTACCCCCTTCAAGCATAGTAGGCAATAAATGTGTCCATGTGTACTCTCACTGGGGTCACCATATGAACAACTGGTAATTCTAATGCACAAGGAAAAACTAGTCAAGTGGGTAAGCGGAGCGCTTCCTGTTTCATCCACGAGGTTACATATCGGTGGATTACTTTAGGGTTACTTTAACCACCCCCATTGTTGTAGCTTAAGGTGTTATGCTAAAGGGGTTATGTTCCAATTAAGTGGAAAGAGATGTACCATTTTTTGAAACTTGTAATATAGTGTGATGAAAGTGGTGTGTTTTTTTATCTTTTTAACTTAAATGTGGTTTTAAGTGGCACACCATTTGGCAACCTACATGTAAACACATGTATTAGAGGGTTTGTATTGTTTTGTTTTGATTCCTTTCTTTGAAAAATGATTTTGGTCCTACATACCAAGGTTAGTAATTTTCCAAAATTCCATATAAAGGAGATAATATGTTTTTTTATTTCCCGGATCATCCTAAGACACAAGGAAAGAGCATACGCAACAAGTTATCTCACTCAAATTTGTAATAAATGGAAAATTCCTACGTAAAATGTCAAAATAAATTCCTTTTAATGAATTTTGAAAGCTAATTAAACCGTGTTGCAAGTATGAAGAAAGTAATGAAATGTTTCTGATTCCCATGATCACCTAGAAAGGCGTGAGGGAAGAGCATACACATTTCAAACCTTCACAAATAAAGATTCTTTTTTTTTTAACTAAGTTAGTACAAAAAAAATTAACACAAAGGAAACCTTTAAACCACTATTTAGAACCCTGCAAAAAGTTAGAAAACCAAGGAAATTGAAAAATTCCAAAAATCTATTTTTAGCAGTTTTTAAACAATTTTTAGTAATTTGCATTTTTGGAGGTCTCCGGGAAATTTTGGAGTTTTTTTATAGAATTAATTAGATTGAAGTTATATTACCTTTTGAATTTCATTCGCAAATTATTCTTCGTTCTCTTTCTGACACCTATTCAAACTTTGAAAATGGGTTAACGAGTCAAAATATATGATCAAAACAATAAGCACTAAAAATTTGTAACCAAAACCAGATCAAACAGATATACCTATGCACCCCTTAGGTTGTGTGTGTGCCCTTTTATGTGTGTGTATGCCTCTAAGAAAAAGACATTCTACCACAAGAAAAGGGACTCAAGGATTAGCAAACCCACAACACATCATTACCATGATTACATCTTTACGTTTAATATTCTTATAACATTATTATGTAAGCATAATTTTCTCCTTTTTCCACCTATAGATTCATAAGATCATTCCACATTCAAATTACAGTTCGAACATTTAATTTTTCTCTTTACCCATTATGACAATCTCCACACTTACATAATTATTTTCCATATTTCAGATTTGCATACAAAGTTCATACCTCTCTCGTTCTTATGCTAAAATTTTGTTTCTCAAAATATGTTTAGTTGACATTTAGTTTTACCCTCAATATGTGAGGGGACCCACCATAAGTTGTCAAGGGAGAAAAAATATGACTCAAAGGAGGTGAAGGTTCAATTTTCTCTTTCCTATAAACTTCCTTCCATTCGAAGAACATTTGTTCCTATACTATGGTTGTTTTAGTTCCAAATTTAGTTTTATTAAATTAAGCATTTACATGACATAATTTTATTTTATTTTATTTTTAGTTGGCTCTATATTGGCGCAAATGCCTAGTCCCACCAAGGACAAATTGTAACCACTCTTAAAAAAATCCAATGCTTAACTCAACCATAAGGACTTCAACTAAAAATTTGTTCCTAAACCATTATCACATATACTCTTATTTCTCATTTCATTTACATTATTTCTTAGGTCTCTTTTTGGCGTCACTTTTTAACATAAAGAGTTATGAAATTACTAGTCTAACATCTTGAAGAAGAAAATGATTGGAAGCACTATAACTACACACGAACCCCAAGTTAACCTCCTAATCAACTAAGGTTTGGTTTAATTCCAATTGCACGTGAGGATCTACACCTCAACTATATATGAGTTTTAAGGTGAGAGGATATATTTATGCTAAACCACCTTCAAGAAAAGACCAAGGTGTTATGTTGATAGAAACCAAGGTAACACATCTAGATGAGAGGAACTAAAGAGTTTATTAACAAGAGTATAAGTCATAGAACAACTATTTCACTCTCTCCATTTGTGTCGTCTAGGGGTCCCACAAGGAATTCATTCGATGACAAGAAAATTTATAGATCTAACTTTGTAAGACTTATTAGTCCACTAGGATACTAAGGGATTAATAGTTCTACTTACTCCATAAATGGTAAGGTTACACCGCATAGTCATTGCTTCAAACAAGGACTCTTAAGGTGACTTCCAAGGTGGTCTTCACCACTCAACACGGTGCCAAACCTGAAGAGAAGATATTTTCCTCACGGTTACCAAAACTATAATTAAACAACATACTTGGTTTAAAGTCGACCATGTCATTCCTAAAATATGGGTTCACAACAATGTCGCTAAACATAACGACTATGGTGGTAAACTCAAACTAGGGGTTTTATTTACCTAAACTAGGAGGTTCCATCGAGTGCAAATTTTAAGTTCATTCTATAGTTTGAAAATTATTCTATGGTAACAAGGATCACACATGAAGACATGTTATGCATGAATCTTATACTAGGGTTGAGTGTTTCGATTAAATCTCTTTATTAAATTTACAAGGAAAGAATAAAACACACTAATTAATTAATTGTTTATTGAACACTGAAAATGCACTACAAGATATTAACTTAAAATTAATCTACCATATATATATCAAACCTTTTTACCATATGTAACTATGAATCAAATTCAGCCTATGATTAAATGCACATTTCCTAAGATATCCCTAAAACTAACATCTCAAACATATTAGCAAATTTCAAATATAAATTATCTGTAACATGAGACTACATTATACATATATTCATTTTATAATGACCTATATAAATTACAATAATAAATGATTAATTACACATCACCTTTTCACCATCATTCTTGCATCCTTCAAAACCATGTGAGCGTGAAATCAACGATAAATCGCTGACATGTAATCCAACCTAATATAACATAATTAATGTATTTAGTTTCCCATTTACATATAATAATAATAATTTACATTCGGAAGAAAAGGTTTAGAAACATGTATTCATTTCACTTCATTTCATAACAAGGAGAGAGAAAAAGAAAGGAAGAGAGGGAAACACCATTTTTTCAAAATTTCTATTTCACACAACAAGTTACACTATAGAGTTTCAAAAAATTATTTATATGTGTCAAAAATCTTTCATGGTGGTTAGGCAACCCGACAACGGCCCTACAACTTTCTTTTTAAATTTTCTTGCTAGCTACAAAAACTTTCAAAATAGGCTCAGAGGCTAAGAAACCACTTTCAAATGTTGTCCTCTAATGAGAAAACACACCTCGGGTAAGTTTATATATGTCCTCCTTTAAACCAAGCGTTCATATGAACTGACGGAATTTAGAACTAGAAAACAATTTACAAATGGAGCAAGATTTTTGGAGCCTTTGGTCATAATTGGTCTAGTTTGACCTAGTCAACTTACGACTAGGAGCCTACAAAATGTTCAAAATTGAATGTTCTAGGAAATTGTCTAGTAAAAATAATAGATTTTTGCGAAGAAGGATAAAATTTCGCTACCCAGTATTCAAATGGTTGTTCAAAATGAAAGCCATGTTTTTAGTTTTAGCAACTTCTTACATCTGCAAAACAGTGTAACATTACTCCCAATAGTGCGTCAAAAATATCACAAATGATCTTTCGGGGTCAATCCAAAGACTAAGGTGAATCTTCACATAGCAAGGTACACAAATGAAGCTTAACATCCCTTTTCGGAGTTACGAAGGTTACTTTGTGAGTCTCCGGAAATCAAAAATTTATTTATTTAAACAAGGAGATGGTCAACATATTTATTGGGAAGTCAACTTCATCTTATCGATAAAACAATATTGTAGTTATCTAGTTTGGTCAAGAAATTTTCTAAACCACCTCAAAATGAGGGTTAAATTTTGAGGTTGGCTACAAAATGGCTATATTGATTCCATGAGTTACGACATGACATTATATTGTTTTGTAACAAGTTTATATAAATTATTAAATGCATGATAATTCTAATCTTTTAAAATTATATTTCATTGCAAATGAAAAACTAAAGTACAAGAATTATGAAATCCAAGGAGAGATGAACCATGCCTAGGCATTGATCGACGATATAAGATAAGAGGTTTTTGGCGATCCAAGCCAATTGTAGTTGCTAGAGAGGTTTCAAATCCATTTCCACCTAGCCCATATCGTATATCTTAAGGTCATACTGTTTCTTCAAGGTTTCTTCCTTTAAATTGTGTACCTCACTATCTCCCATCCATACAACACTATAAAGATCTCCAAGACAAGTATCATACTCTGTAGGAGGATAAGGCTCCATTCCAAGAGAGTAACTCCAACTATTCTCCTCAACATTTGTTTCTATTGAAGCATATAAATTGAGGTATTTTGGAAACAACCTTCAAAATTTCTTCCACTTTCACACGCTAAAAAAAATAGATTACCATTTCTTTATAGGTGTCGCATTTTGTTTCCTTTTCAATATTTTCAAAAATTCACATCCAAAAACATAAGGTGTGAGAGTCATCCCAAAAAATATATCCCCTCCATGATCAGAATAAAATTGAAATTATGATTATTCTCTTCTTCATATATTTCAAGAAGAATTCACCTATGTAAATCCTGTGTGTATACGTGTATTCTTTAAGGTATTGAGAGTAGAATCATGTATAAATATCATATTTTCCAAGCTCCACAACCTGAAATCATCCTTCCAGCCTACGTCAAACAGGGACATGAGATAAGGACAAGGAAAAATGGGTCTTGAAAGGTGAAGTCGAAGGTGCTCCTGGAGCTGTGAATGTAGAACATGGTGGAAGAAAACACAAGGCATGACAGTTGTTGAAAAAATTCCTCAAAGTGATGTGGTCTCAAGGAAGTGCCTTCAAAGATGGATATGTACAAAAGGGCCCATATAAAACATGGCCTCCTCAAATCTCCCATGCTAACAGAAAAAAAAGAAACTTTGAAACATGATTGGACATCCACCCACGCAAGGGAAAGAGGCTTTGCCACATTTTATATGTAGGTTCCATGGAAGGAAATAATGCAGAGCAGAGAAGCTACGACCAGGAGGGAGAAGATTCTAGCAAAATCCAACAAGTTCCAGACCTTTACTAACATACCATCAAAACCACATGACCGTAACAATGGAAAAAGAAAACAACAGTAAACGAGGAAGAAAGGGGAATGGCTAAACAAAATTAGCCAACAAGGGAGGAAGATATATGGCAAGGGAAATATTAAATGCCTTAAAGAACTAACAGGAGTTCAACCACTCCCACCCCCCAACAAGAAAGATAATTTTCCAAAAGGAATCGCTGGTTGGTGGGTGGATAAATAAAATTCATCACTAACTTGATAATTACGCATCGAGGCATTACACCTAGGACCAAGTTGGTCTTCTTGCGTTATAATGACATCATTTTCATTACTTCTCGTAGGTGCATTTTACCCAAAACTCATCCTGTTACGGGTTGTACCTACATACAAACATACCCATATAGTATTAGTTAAAAAATTCAAAGTTTCTTGACCTCCCTACTTGTTTTTCTCATAGCTTCTTCCATTGTTTTTCCTTCATTTAATGAATTGAATGCTCCTTCAAGGTGGTACTTCTGATCCACCATATCTTCTTCTTTTCCATAACTTCTCTCTATTGTGATATTTTTCATATGACCAGTTCCTTGGTCACCAAACACCATTCTTGGTTTTTCTCTTCTCATCCACAACTCATCACAAAGAGACATTTCTTTTACTGTCTTCATCTTCTTAGCCTAATTCATTGTTTCAAGGAAATAATTTTTCATGGTCATTAACATGACACTCCCTCTTTCATCACCTACTTCACCCTTCAAGGGTATGATACTATGCTCAACTCCATCCTTGTAGAATTCGTAAACATTTTTTTTTAACCATGTTTGGCTTGCCTGTCAAACTGCCAAGGTCTACCTAAGATAAAATGGAAATCATATATAGGTAGAACATCGCATAATAATATATCTCTATATGATCCAATCTGAAAATCAACAATACTTTGCTCACATACCAAGATATTATGACTTCGTTGCACCAATGAAATGTAGTAAGACTTTCGATGTGGAAGTCTTCTCAATCCAAACTTCTTCACCATGTATTCTGACCCAACATTGTTTGTTATTCCTCCATTTATAATGAGATCACATACCTTGCCTCTTGACTTACATCTAGTCTTGAACAAGTTCCTTCTCTGACTCATGTCTATGTTTGGTCTTCTTAAATCTATTTTTTTCCTCTTGGCTGCTCCCAAACTCTATTAATCAAGATAGATTCACTCTTCATCCTCACATTTACTTTACATAACTAATTTGAATTATATGCCTACTCCTTTTCATTTTATTAGGAAATTTTGCACCACTACAACTTGCGAGTTATGACAACTAGCATTCATGCCTCTAGTATATACATAACTATCTCTATTTACATTTACATCACTAAGAACAAAAATACCTTTTTGAATTTTTCCAAGAGACTTACATTCTACCTTTGAATGTCTTGTAACCTCTTATTTGTTGTTGCACTCTAATAATGACATTCTTTCTTTGACAAGATGCTCCAATGTATCCATTCTTGACTCCACTTGTATCTTTATCTACTGAAACTACTCCATCATTTTTCTAAAAAAATATTCCTTCCTATTTTGCATTTTTGAATCCATATCTGTTACCACTATCTTACTATCCTTTATATCCTTTAAACTAGGATATGATACCAAAATTATGCAAGGGTCTTATAAATTTGAGTTACTTTGTACAAAATTCATCATCACCTTAGCTTGCATGCTTATTCTTCACACCCTTACTAAAGGATCCATCTAAAATAATTGTTTCTTGATGTGGATCATTATATTTTCTTAGTATGTATTTTAGGCACATTCAATTTTATAACCTCACTCAAGCATATGCAAGGAAAACATGAATTTCATACCTGCATACCTGATTTTGGAGATCATTTAACTTCTTGGTGTAGTCATTTTATAACTTGCTTCCTTCTCAAAAGAGCTACCCACATCCCACTATTGTAGTCAAGTAAACTCCTAATATATATGTGATTTCAAAATGAAATCACCACATTCCTCTAAGTCCTAAAGCTTCCCAATTTTCACACTCCATCATTTTGTATATATAACTTCTCCTTCTTTTATATCGTCTCATGGACACCTTTTTTCCTTACTACATTAACAAACACTTCCTTCTTCTACTTGTGGCTTCAACTTGAGATCACTACACCTCTAGACCTTCCCTATGCTTTGCACTATTCCCTACCATGCATTCTATTTATTGTATCTCCTTTTACTTAGTATATATGCTCAAACACTGCCATCTCCATACTACACTCCCATTCCATATGCTTCATATATCTCTTAGCCTATATGGATTCTTTTCCAAGCCTATGCTCCATGGACTAATATCATGTTGAACAATTAGTGTATACTTCCTAGATTTCTTAATCCTTCATACTCTTGAAACCATATATCCATTACCTAGTTCATGGCCTATTGGCTCTTGCTTTCCCAAGTATAGCTTATATGCCTTCATAGATAAAGGTACTTAAGTCATGCAGCCAAGATTTTTAAGCACTCATAGACCATGAAATTACTCCTTCTATCTTGTTATGAGGTTTATAGGTATTTGATTCAGTCAAACTTTTGTTTATTTGAACACTTCTTAATTTAGCTCTTAAGACCTACTAGGTGTCCTAACATATAACTCCTGTCAAAATTCAACTTCATCTATAACAATGCCACCTACTCTAGATGGATTTAAAAACCCTTTATGGAGTGTTAACTTATATGAAAAGCTCATACCTTGCATCCTTAAATGGAATCACACTTCCTTTGTCACTATATTATGCCAATTAGGCCTTCTTTGGTCTTCCAAACACTACAATTATAAAAATGAGACTTTTATGTATAATATTAGATAGGGAATGATGTAAATACCTTCTAAACACCTCTTTTATGGTCCATGATAAATTTCATTTCTTGATTCAGTCATTTCCTTTTGCATGCACCTGATTTCTCATAACTGTACCATTCACTTACAGTCAAACTGTAGAATTTCCTAAAATTTCTTCACATGTCTAAATTGGGCCTTCAAACTTTTAAATCCCCAAGAACACTACTAGGTATACCTTCCTTTAAAAATTCATGCAAATTGGATGGGTACATTTGTTTTGGCTTAATGCCCTAGTTCTTGCCCGAGAAGAGAAATATAGAGCTACAGTCAAAATAGACCATTTCAAGAACTACAAATATTTGATGATGTTTTTAGCATCTCATGCACATTTATCACCTTTCATAGTCTTCCAATATCCCTCATAACTCAAATTTTATATTTCAAGCTCTCGGTCTTATCAGAGCTCACACTATAAATATGGAGAAAACATGGAAATTATTACAAAAGGCTCAATATCTTTCATTCAAAACATATCCATTACTTTATTCATGCTCCATTACCTCCATTACAGTCCTCTTCATCATGGATTACACATATTATGGAGAAAATTCCAAGCTTCACATTAAAGCACACCTCCCTAGCTTTACTTAATTACCTCCTAGGATAGCTCAACCATTCCTAGATTTAGAAAATACTTTTAACAATTCCTATACATGCTTACAAGATTGATTCCATGTGGGAATAATATCTAAGTTTCATTGTGCCTATTTTTTGCCTTCATACAATAAATATGCCTTATTTAGTATTTCACACACAACATGCCAAGTTTGAATACTTGATATACAAAATTTTAGAAGGAAATATTCATGTAGACCCTAAGACCACCTAGACTCAAACTCCAACATGACCATTTTTAATGGCCACCCACTGAATCACCTGCATCAAATCATGGTAAGTGTAGTGCCCACTTCCATTTGACACCTTTTGATACTGATAATGACACTGTTGACTATACCATGGAAATTGTTATAGTTTTGATTTAGTATGATGATAAGATGTTAGAGCATGGATTATTGCTGACTCTGATTCATATATGATGCATGATGATTATTAGAGACATTTTATATATTGAGGTTGATATACTATCTGACATGGTTACATTATAGATGTGTTCAGACATGTGATATTTTGATATTTTGAGTAGACCTAGAAAATGAAAATTGATGATGATATAGTTGTTGATGAAATTTTAAGTGACATTGTTGATTGGCTTGATGATTGTTGCGATTCACATATATATTGATGAATTTGGAAGTATATTATATTCATTTAGATGTTCTGATACAACCATAAGGCTAAAGGAGGTATTTGTATTTTTGCAGGTTAAAAGTATCACAACAAACATCGGGGATTGGAGACTAACCACATTGGAATTCTAGATGAATTCAACAAGGTCACCATGGCAACTGTATTTGTTTGTGTGTGTTTGATTGTGTTAGGGATTCCCATGGGGGGGATCACCTTTGAAATTTGACCAAGGGATTTTATGTATTTTTTTTCTTTTATTTGGTTCCTTTGTTAATGTTTGCATGTGTTTATTTAAGCGATGTGTTTACCCCTTTCATTATTTTTTAATTGTGGTAAATTAATGTGAGTAATCATATTGTTTAAAAATTAATTAATCAAATTGGATCATAAGAATGTAATTATTAGAGTTGTTGGCCTATAATTAAAGTGTTGTAATAAATGTGTAAGTGATGTGTAAGAGATGTGTAAGTTGATTTTGGAGTATGAAACACTCCATCTTCTTTGAAATTCGAATTTGTCCTTGGAGGCTGATTTTGGAGGCTTGTGGGACAAGTTAAACTTGTCTCATACCTCTTAAATTTGTATACCAACCTTACCTATGGTTGGAGAGTTAAATTTATCCCTTCTTTATGCATTTTTGTAAGTCAAGTTGAATGTTTTTATTGCACTTTTCTTACATGTTTTAATTTCAGTCCTTATGGGGTGTGGGCTTGCTTGAGTGTGTAAGTAAAACTATCATATTATTCACCCACCTATTGATTATGCATTGGAGAATGAAGTTGAATTTTGTGTTGGGGTTGAGGATGTGTGATGTGGCATCCTACATGGATCCACCTCATCCTCTTCTCTTCCCTCTTCTATTTATTGGAATTCCTTAGCTTGTTTTTGGGTTGCTTCACTTTTATCACTTCATTTTGGGAGACTTCTTTTGGTCTTGAGAGCTCTTGCTTTTGGAGAAGATTGGAGATTGTTGCATACTATTGGATTTTTTTATCTTGGACTGTTTTTCATTGGAAATCTTGTTGTTTTTGACATGGGACAAACTCCATCATGGAGAGGTAAGAGCTTCGCTCTTGGAAATGCTCTTCTTCCCTTTTATGAATATATAAATGGTTGTATGTTTGTTTTTTTTTGTTCGATGGTTGGGTAGATGGCTTAGGGATGGTGTAGGAGAAGACTATGGGGTACTCTTGAGGGAGGCATAAGTGTTTTGGGGAGGTATAAGTGTGGAGGGAGTTGGGATTTGGGTTCCACCTTGTAAAAAGAAATAGCTTGCATTTCTTTACTCGTTATGGGGTGCCATAAGAGGTTGGGGAGGCATAAGGAAATGTGAGGAATAAGGGATACTTGGTGGAGGCATAATGGTATGTCAAGGATTTGAAATGATATGTATTTTGGCAGTTTGTTCTCAAGTGGTGATACCCATTTCCCCTTTGGGAGACATAAGTAGCATCCCCCATAGTTTCTTGCTCCTTTGGCTTGCGTGATGAAGCCTAAGTCTTGTTTGTTATGTTTTAATGTGGTTGCAAACTACATTCTGTTTTGGACTGTGTTTTTAAATGTGAGATTGCTTGTGTGTTTGTGGAATCTGTTGTTGCCATGAGTTGAAACACATCTTCTATTACATTGTGGTTGGGGCTCGGGGCCAATGAATAAGGATGGCTTCTCCTTTCATTGGATGTCTTGGTTGGGTGGAGAGAGTTGCCTTTCCCCTGCCTTTGTTGTGATCAAATTGAAATAAATGGAGGATCTTCATGCTGCTGTTCAGGAGAAAAGGAAAAGACAGTTTTGACAGTCCTTGTTGAGATTATTATTTATTGTAACCCTTTTCCACTTTGAAGTGGATGACCTTGTATATTACTGGCAATGGAAAGATGTTTTTTTATGGCTATGAAAGTTGAAATTTGAAATGTGAAAGAGATGAATTCTATTTTCTATTTTTGGAATGTATGAGAAGGAAATTGTATTCTATATATTGAAATTGAGGAATGAAATAAGAAAGATGTAAAGAAATCATTTTTGAATTAATGGAAGTTGTTACCTTGTTCAAATGATTTGGTGTTCATTGGAAATTTTTGTTTGCAATGCATTATGAAACCTTTGTTTGGAAAAAAAAGAAAAGTGAATATGTATGTTGAAATGTCATGATGCTCTATTTTGCAGAAATGAATGTTTAGAAAATCTGAAGTTGTAAATTGGCATTTGAATACCTTGTTTGAATCAACTTAATAAATTAGAGTGTTTTGGAATGAATTTATTATTGAAGTTGGTAAATGTAAACAAATCTATTTGTTTTGGATCGCTGTTAGATGTTTTCAAACTGGCAAATGTTTTTATTCAAAATGCATAGAATGACCCCTATAACAATGAATAATAAAATGAAACATTAAATTGAACTTAGTAGGATTAAAATGACCCCAAACAAGCTAAACCACTTAAGAAATGGTTAAGAATCCTTTCAAATCGAACAAAGGCAAAAATTGTAGTCATTTTGCTATCAAAATTGAGAAATTTCGAATTAATATTCAATCCACAAATAAACCCTTGCAATCCATCCTAAATTCCTCTAAGAGAAACCCCCCATGTCTATTTGGCATGTTGAGAAAGGAAGGAGGTCAAATTGAACAAAATTTTATAAGTCAAATGTTACTAGTTTTCATTTTAAAATCCTACAGAGTGTTTTCTCAAAATTTACCCTTCAAACTTTATCCAAATTAAATTCTTAAGGTTGTACAAAGACAACATCAAGAGATTTATGAAAAGTCCTTCTTTTCCAAAAAAAATCTCCCTATCAAAAGTTACGCCTTCTCAAGTTCTCGAGAAGAGGAAAAGCCTCTTGTGCACCTGTCTTGTTCACCCAGAACCTCTTGCACACCCAGAACCTCTTGCTTTCCTTTCTTTAATTCCCATAATTTCTTTCACACCCTTCTTTCACTCCTGGGAGAGAATGAGTCTCTTCCACACCCGTCTTATTCACCTGGGAGAATAATAGTTTCCCCCGCACCTCTCTTTCGTTACCTCGAAGAAAGGTTCATTTCCGCGCCTCTCTTCCACACCCGGGAAACTTTCTTCTACGCATGCCCCACAAGAAGATAATCTATCTATGCTAGGGATGAATTTCTCTCTCCTAGTGTTGTGTAGGATGTTTGATAACCATTGTAATGGACTCTAGAATTTTTGTTGGGAACACTTAAAAAAAAATTCCCTTAACTTTTCCTAACTAAACCTAGGTTGTTCTTGGTCTCGAGTGGGGAGTATTTGGGAGGTTACACTTGGTATCAAAGTCGTGGGCTGAAATCTTGGACACTTGGACACACTAGAAAACTTGGAACATGAACTGTAAACCTAGTACATTTTTAAATCTAGAAAACAACCTTGTTTTAAAAAATTGAACAAAAATACATATGAAGAAAAATTAGATTACTCTGTTCATTTGAACTACTAGAATTAAAATAATAATAAAATAATAAGTTGTTTGAGTTATTGTGCTTTCTTAGTGGCATTTTGTCTAAACTTGGGTAACTAATAATGTTAAATTAAATTGATTTTTGTGAACTTCTAATGTAGTGGAAACTTGGTTCTCCTTTGAAAATGTGTTGTTTTACAAGTCCTAAATCTTGATTTAATTGTATGATGTGTTAAGACCTTTTAAGACCCTTCCTTATTGGAGTGGTTCGAATGATAAATTGTATGGTGTGGTTCTTATGGTTGGATAATAGTGATTGTGATCCGGGGGTCGAGAAGAGTTAATTAAAAGTTATTTAGAGCTTCTTTCCTTCAGTGGTTAGGAAAGATGGTCTGGTTGTTAGTTTTTCCATTTTGTTACCCATATGGGAGAGTGAACATTGAGTTTAAGTGTCATTTTGGACCCAATCCTGCGTATGTGTCCTTGGAACTGACCTTGAGGAAGAGTACCCCTATTGGTGATCATGGAGGGATGTAGAGTGAATGTGGTGTTAAATTTTATGTTTTACATTCATAATCTTGTGTTATTTTATCAAGGACCAGCATCTTATTTTATGATTGGATTGAGAAGCTTTGAGGCTCTTTTAGTTATTTATATTTTTGTGAGAATTTTCAGACTTTGCAATGTGGCTACTTAGCCACTTTCCTTGATTGTAGACATTTCTTGGATTTTATTTTGATTGGTGACTCGAACTCATTATGTTGTTGGCTATTTAGCTAAACATTACGTGGTTCCTTCTTGCATGATGATGAGCTAGTTCTATGCTTCTTGTATTGTGACATTTCATTGTATGGGAGTAAACCCTTGCTGTCTTGAATGTCTTCTTAGGTTCTTAAAGTTATGCCTTGATTTTGGATGCATGGAACCTTGAGTGTGTCTAGAATCTTAGAGTGAATTTTTCATTGCTTGACCTTGCTAGATAGAGAGTTCGTTGTGTTGTGCGTTCTAGTTGGTAGTTTGTTAGTGGTGGTGGTGATTCTCTTACAATCTAGTAAGAGCTTGAACCTTTTCAGAGTAGAGGTGTTTAATTGTGGGGGTGAATTATGTTATGATCGGGTTGCTTCTAGCTGGCTCTGGATGTTAGTGGAAAAGTGTGTTTCTGGTAGTGGCTTCTTTTCGATGGCATGCTAAGTTTTATCAGGATTTCCTTATTTCATTATATAAAGTAGCAACTTGAGGGTTGTATGCATCTTGGTAATTATGATTAGAATTAATCCCATTCGAGTATTGTGTGTGTAAATTAAGTGTGTTTGTTTTCCTTCTTGACTTGTAAATAAGCCTACCCTTTCCTTAAACATTTTAAGTTACTATGAATAACACTCTATGACCTATTACTTTTGAATTACATGGAGACAATTATGGATGCTTTGATTATTTTTAACAATGCCACTAGAGATATTAGTGTAATTAGAGCTTAATGATTTAATCTCGGTGGTATTTTATAATGTGATCCTTCATGCAAAACTATAACTCTTGGTCGTAAAGCCATGTTGAATAGATAGCTGATTGGCTGCTTACATTTGATGCTTTCTAGTGAGTATGTGGTGTTCTTATAGTTAAAATATTTCCTTGTCATTCTGATTGCTTGGTTGATGGTATCCTATGGTAATATGGGTGTAGATTTGAAAACTTTCCTTGTCTTATCATGTGAGTAAAGTGTTTTCACCGAAACAACAAACATTGTTAAACCCTAGTAGATCAGTAAAAGTAATTATGCTTCTTAAATGGGCCTTCCTTGTAACTTCTTTTGAGAACTTGTAGAACCCACTAGGAATGTTTTAAGGTACTTGTAATTAGTGGAAAATATCAAAATATTGTTGTGATCCATGTTGATTGATTGTTTCCTAGTTCTTACAAAATTAATAATGTGTTGCTATGTTGAATGCCTCTTATTCCTTTAGAATTAAAAACGTGATATGTTGTTTTCCATAAAAGTAATAGTGTGATATGTTTACCCTTCCTTCTCATTAAATTTTTAATTGACAAATGACTCACCCAAACATCATAAAACTATAATTGAGGAGTTTTGGCCTGGAATCTTAATAAATAAACTTGAACATAGAAAGAGAAAATGGTCCTTGCTTTAACCTTGGTAGATTAATAGAAGAAATAAAAACCATGTAGAAGAATAGAAAGGGAAAATATTTTCCATCTACCTCCCCTAGGAGTAAGATAAACACTTTTTCTCTTTTACGCCTTTACAGAATGGCGAGATATCATGCCCCCTTAGTGGTCCTTATAGCACAAACTTGTGATGTCATAATAGGAGGAAGTTTAATTAAGAAAAATCGTAAAGGAATGTGCTTAGAAAATGAAACTACAAATTTTGACTTATTTAGTTGAGTTATAAAATAAGTAAGATTTATGTGTATTGAGTGCAATGTATAGTTGAACCTATAGTTTTGTCGCCTACCCGGAATTGTGAAACACCTAGTGGTTAGTAATGTGTTCTAGTTGCTTAGTACTTTCTTGTTCATAGATGTATGTGAATTTCTTGTGGAATTTTTCGGTCATCATACCCTTATCGTCCCATAGCTTGACGAGTGTGAGTTGTGGTCTTTTTGGATTGAGACTTACCTCTTGTTTGAGAAGCAACCTCCTTGCGTGTTGTCTTGTCCTTAGAGACCTAAGTTATTGTAATTTTAAGGCAACATATGTTAAGGATATGACATAACTTTGGGAAGTCTTCTTTTCTTCTTGTTCTTCTTGAGACACATTGTTGTTGTTGCCTCTCTTGTCATTGGGAAGGAAAGCACAAGATGTTTTTGTAAGTTGTTACTCACTTTTGATACGATGCACCTTGGATTGTAGTTGGACCCCATGTTACTTTTTCTTCTCCCTAGAGACCTTGAGTGCTCTCTGGTGTTACGATTTATGCTTGTGCTCTCTTTGTGGTTATTCCAAGCTTGATCAGAAATAAGATAAATGAATCCCATTGTATTATTGAGAATGGTACTTCTTGTATTGATATGTTAGTTGCTAGGGGATATATATATATATATATATATATATATATATATATATATATATAAATGGTTGACGTCTCTAGATTTGGTTGGTGTGGTGTGTTCGATTCTTAAAACAAAAGTGTAGAAAAAAAATAAACTATAGGAAACCTTGTGGTCATGGAATTGCTTAATTTTACCATGAAAGTTTGACTGTACCCTATCAAGTTATAGAAGTGTTTTCCATAAATAGTTCCTCGATTGTAAATGCTTGCTGATTTAGGTGTCCTTCCTTGTTGATTAACCTCATCTTATGTGACCTCAAATTGTGGGAACTTGAGTAAACATGTCTCTCATACAAATTTTTGGTCTTGGTTGATTCTGCTAGCCTTTCCTAAACAACAAACTATGAAAGCATAATTTAACCCTAGTGGAAACCTTAATTTCTATTTACTTGTAGTATATGTTGTATTCCTTGGGAAACTATGTGGTCTTTCTCAACTCATGGAATTCTCCTTATTATTCCGCTACTTGGTGGTTACTCTTAAGATTCTTTTGAACTCTTCATGTTATATTGCTATGTGTTGTATCTTGGTTGATAGCATAAAGTTACTCTCTAGATTTAAATGTTCATAGGCTTACATGCAGAAAGTTTAGAACTCATCCCTTACAATCTCCCTTCTTATTTTTGAATTGCATTGGACCAAACTTGGGTTCTATAGACCCACATTGGTTTGAAGCAAGCAATCCCATAATGGAGTGATCCTTTTTTTGTTGCATTTGTTCCCATCTCTCTTTCCTGTGACTTCCAGGAGGAAGTCGAGTCTAAGGGGAGGGGGATGTAGTGCCCACTTCCCTTTGACACCTTTTGATACTGATCATGACACTGTTGACTATACCATGGACATTGTTATAGTTTTGATTTAGTATGATGATTAGATGTTAGAGCATGGATTATTGTTGACTTTGATTCATATATGATGCATGATTATTATTAAATACATTTTATATATTAAGGTTGATATATTGTATGACATGGTTACATTATAGATGTGTTCAGACATGTGATATTTAGATATTTTGAGTAGACCTAGAAAATGAAAATTGATGATGATATAGTTGTTGATGAAATTTTAAGTGACATTGTTGATTAGCTTGATGATTGTTGTGATTCACATATATATTGATGACTTTGGAAGTATATTATATTCATTTGGATGTTTTGATGTGGCCATAAGGCCAAAGGAGGTATTTGTATTTTTGCAGGTTAAAAGTATCACAACAAACATCGGGGGATTGGAGACCAACCACATTGGAATTCTAGATGAATTCAACAAGGTCACCATGGCAACTGTATTTGTTTGTGTGTGTTTGATTGTGTTAGGGATTCCCATGGGGGATCACCTTTGAAATGTGACCAAGGGATTTTATGTATTTTTTTCTTTTATTTGGTTCCTTTGTTAATGTTTGCATGTGTTTATTTAAGTGATGTGTTTACCCCTTTCATTATTTTTTAATTGTGGTAAATTAATGTGAGTAATCATATTGTTTAAAAATTAATTAATCAAATTGGGTCATAAGAAAGTAATTATTAGAGTTGTTGGCCTAAAATTAAAGTGTTGTAAGAAATGTGTAAGTGATGTGTAAGTTGATTTTGGAGTATGAAACACTCCATCTTCTTTGAAATTCGAATTTTCCTTTGAGGCTGATTTTGAGGCTTGTGGGACAAGTTAAACTTGTTCCATACCTCTTAAATTTGTATACCAACCTTACTTATGGTTGGAGAGTTAAATTTAGCCCTTC
Organism: Taxus wallichiana var. yunnanensis; assembly: GCA_018340775.1. Taxonomy (NCBI): domain Eukaryota; kingdom Viridiplantae; phylum Streptophyta; class Pinopsida; order Cupressales; family Taxaceae; genus Taxus; species Taxus wallichiana. The sequence continues at coordinate 816,785,027 of CM031237.1, forward strand.
TTTATTCATTTTTGTAAGTAAGTTGTATGTTTTTATTGCACTTCTCTTACATCTTTTAATTTCAGTCCTTATGGGGTGTGGGCTTGCTTGAGTGTGTAAGTAAAAATGTCATATTATTCACCCACCTATTGATTATGCATTGGAGAATGAAGTTGAATTTGTGTTGGGGTTGAGGATGTGTGATGTGGCATTCTACATGGATCCACCTCATCCTCTTCTCTTCCCTATTCTATTTATTGGAATTCCTTAGCTTGTTTTTGGGTTGCTTTAGTTTTATCACTTCTTTTGGTCTTGAGAGCTCTTCCATTCGAGAAGATTGGAGATTGTTTCATACTTGTGGATTATTGATCTTGGACTGTTTTGCATTGGAAAGCTTGTTATTTTGGACTTGGGACAAACTCCATCATGGAGAGGTAAGAGCTTGGCTCTTGGAAATGCTCTTCTTCCCTTTTATGAATATGTAAATGTTTGTATGTTTGTTTTTGTTTGTTGGCTGGTTGGGTAGATGGCTTAGGGATGGTGTAGGAGAAGACTATGGGGTACTCTTGAGGGAGGCATAAGTGTTTTGGGGAGGTATAAGTGTGAAAGGAGTTAGGATTTGGGTTCCACCTGGTTAAAAAAAATACCTTGCATTTATTTACTCGTTATGGGGTGCCATAAGAGGTTGGGAGGCATTAGGAAATGTGAGGAATAAGGGGTACTTGGGTAAGGCATAAGGGTATGTCAGGGATTTGAAATGATATGTATTTTGGTGGTTTGTTCTTAGGTGGTGATACCCATTTCTCCTTTGGGAGACATAAGTAGCATCCCCCATAGTTTCTTGCTCCTTTGGATCTCATGATGAATCCTAAGTATTATTTGTTATGATTTAATGTGGTTGCAAACTACATTCTATTTTGGACTGTGTTTTTAAATGTGAGATTTCTTGTGTGTTTGTGGAAGCCTGTTGTTGCCATGAGTTGAAACACATCTTCTATTGCATTGTGGTTCGGGCTAGGTGGCCAATGAAGAAGGATGTCTTCTCTTTCATTGGATGTTCTTGGTTGGGTGGAGAGCATTTCCTTTCCCCCTTTTTTTGTGATCAAATTGAAATAAATGGAGGATCTTTATGTTTTTGTTTGGGAGAAAAAGCAAAGACAGCTTTGATACAGTATTTGTTGAGATTATTATTTATTGTAACCCTTTTCCACTTTGAAGTGGATGACCTTATATATTACTGGTGATGGAAAGATGTTTTGTTATGGCTATGAAAGTTTAAATTTGAAATGTGAAAGAGATGAATTTGGTTTTCTATTTTTGGAATGTATGAGAAGGAAATTGTATTTTGTATATTGAAATTGAGGAATGAAATAAGAAAGATGTAAAGAAATCATTTTTGAATTAATGGAATTTATTACCTTGTTCAAATGATTTGGTGTTCATTGGAAATCTATGTTTGCAATGCATTATGAAACCTTTGTTTGGAAAAAAAAAAAGTGAATATGTATGTTGAAATGTCATGATGCTTTGTTTTACAGAAATGAATGTTTGGAAAATATGAAGTTGTAAATTGGCATTTGAATACCTTTTTTGAATCAAATTAATAAATTAGAGTGTTTTGGAATGAATTTATTTTTGAATTTGGTAAATGTAAACAAATATATATGTTTTGGATCGTTGTTAGATGTTTTCAAACTGGAAATTTTTTATTCAAAATGCACATAATGACCCCTACAATAATGAATAAGAAAATGAAACATTAAATTGAACTTAGTAGGATTAAAATGACCCCAAACAAGCTAAACCACTTAAGAAATGGTTAATAATCCTTTCAAATCAAACAAAGGCAAAACTGCAGTCATTTTGATGTCAAAATTGAGAAATTTCAAATTAATATTCAATCCAAAAATAAACCCTTGAAATCCATCCTAAATTCCTCTAATAGAAACCCCCCATGTCTGTTTGGCATGTTGAGAAAGGAAGGAATTCAAATTGAACAAAATTTTATAAGTCAAATGTTACAAGTTTTCATTTTAAAATCCTACAGAGAATTTTGTCAAAATTGACCCTTCAAACTTTATCCTAATTAAATTCTTAAGGTTTTTGTGCAAAGAGCACATCAAGAGATTTCCAAAAAGTCCTCGTTTGCAAAAAACGGAGATCCCTATCAAAATTTATGATCTTTCTCAAGTTTGCAAAGAGGAAAAGCCTCTTGCGTGCCCGTCTTGTGTGCCTAGAACCTCTTGCGTGCCTTGAGAATAAGAGTTTCTCCCATGCCTCTCTTCCATGCAATCGGAAGAAAGGTTCATTTTCGTGCCTCTCTTCCACACCTGGGGAAACTTTCTTCCATGTGCCTCGTAAGAAGATAATCTATCTACACTAGGGATGAATTTCTCTCTCCTAGTGTTGTGTAGGATGTTTGATAACCATTGTAATGGACTCTGGAATTTTTTTTGGAACACTTAAAAATAATAATTTATTCCTTAAATTTTCCTAACTAAACCTAGGTTGTTCTTGGTCTCGAGTGGGGAGTATTTGGGAGGTGTTACAGTAAGAACAATAACCTTAGTGGGCACTTAGCTTTGAGCCAAAATTATATCAACCATAACTCTCTCTGTGTTGATGAATGGTAATTTTGAATAAACATAGTATCACAATGAAAATGATCTCAAGTTTCACACATTGATCATTTTGTAAGATTAAAAAAAAATACTAATGGAATGTATATTAATGTTATCCATCGAATTATCAAACATGGAGAGCATGAAGAATCAGGTGCACATAATGAAAGGATTACACTTGCATTAGACAACTTGTAATTTTTCTTAAATTATAGGAAAGCAATCAAAGAAAATATAGAGCTTAGTTGTCGCTATGATTATCCTCGATAAATTATTGGACAACTTAGCGACCACTAGGCTTATCATTGACAATATAATGGATAACAATTATTGAAAGAAATAGCTTAGTGGCGACTAAGACATAATGATTATTATTTTAAATCAAGCGTTATAATAACAAAACATAGCAATAGATATTAGCGAGCCCTATATAAGCCGATGTAAAATGTGTGTATATCATACATTTTGTACTATATATAATGATTTACAAGTGGGTTGTAGTATACATAATTTTGTAAAATATGTGTATATCGGTCATGGTGGGTTTTATCTATTCGACAAAGGATTTGATGAGTAATAAAGTTTATAGACTGTGAAAATACCAAGGGTCTATTATCTCGTACTCTAATTAATAGTTATACCCACAATACTGATTGAAGGAAATTATTACAACTCATTCAAACCTATGTTAATGTACTTAGAGGATTAGTCTATATACGTCGCAAACTTTAGTCCTCGTTACTTTGTATTGGTACAGATAAAAATACATAATCTTAGATGATGCTACGATTCGAGAAAAATGATATCAACCATAAGTCTTTGAATCTGAATATTAATTTGTGAAAGTGTTATAATACTACATTCTATGTTGATGAATATTAATTTTGAATAAAACATAATATCGTGACCACAAGGCTCTCAAGTTTCAAACTTTTAATTTTTGGTAAGATTAACTAATAAATACTAACGTAATATATCCCAACATTTTCAATCCAATTTTGATGCGTTGAGGGCATGGTAATTTATTTGCACCTAATGAAAGAATTATACTTGAGTTAGATAACCTCTAATTTTCCTTGAATTTATGGAAATGAATCCCAGAGAATTTAGAGATTAGTGGCCACTAGGATTCTTCCTGACAAATAAACGGAAAACATAATACATTACTTATTGTTCATTAACATTATTAGAAAGGAATAGTTTAGCGGCTGCTTAGACCTACTGATTATTATATTAAATTGAGAGTTGGAATAACAAATCGAAACAATGGAGCTTAGGAGTTGGTAAGTTTTTTGTTGTATACAAGTTGAAGTGAAATATGTGTATAGAAAACATTTTGTAGTATACTAGTCTTAAAGTCAAAATGATATCAATGGATATGTCTATCAATTTGAATACTAATTTTGAAATGATTATATTACTACAATCTTTGTTGAAGAGGGATATGAAAAATAATTCAAAATATATTTAAAAATAGTTTAAATGTGAATCATAAATCAAATTAAAATATATTTAAACTGGTTTATCGGATATATAAAATGAAATCAAGATACGGATATTTACTCTAGTTTATAGGAACCCTAAAATCGAATCAAAATATGTTAAAATTAACTTACCTCTAGGCTCCAAGCCATGTTCGAAAAAATGGACAAATCCCATGGAAAAGAAGAAACACATGCATTTACTATGTATTAACCACCCACTTCAAAACCATTGAGATTGTTTGATGCGGTGAAGGGAAGAAATGATTTTTAGAAGAATTCACTCTGAGTAGTGGACATTGGAATGCATTTGTGGAGAATATTTTCATTAAATATCTTTCCACCTGTAGGGTTTTCCATCACTCTGTAATGCAGCCCACCATCTTACCATTTGCATTTTTGTGTAAATGCATCTCCTTCTTCTTCTCCATTTGTTCGTACAGATTTTTCCTTCATTTTCCCCACATCCATGTCATTTGAAGTTTCCATGTGGTCTCCTAGGTGGATCTCAACCATTATTCCCAAAAAAAAATATATTAAAAACAATACCCAAAATTAGGGAAAGTTTAAAATTCAACTTTCTCACCATGATTCATTTATAGTCATACGTCACGAGGAAAACAACCTCGCACACTTTTAACTATTGTTGCACACCACATCTCATATACATAAGAAGTTTGAAGATTGTAATGCAGTCGATGAGCATTGGAGGAAAATCATGCATGTGGTGACCTTGATGTCGAGGAGCATATGCAATCGCATGTGGAATGTGACACATAGTTGGGTAACATGTATATAGCATAATGGTAGTTAACAATGTATATGGAGAATCTTTTGGTTTACTAATAAGTTTATTATATTATATAGTTTTTATAGAGCATACATATTTGCAATTTAGAAATAAAATAGTTTATTAACCATATAACTTTAGAACTATTGTTGGATGTATTATATATTTGATTTTAAAATGTTTTCATAATATTAATACCATTTATGAAAAATGCAAGATCTTTTTGGAAAATATTTGGACAAACGTATTATCTTTTAGTTTACTAATTAGTATAGATTTTTTAATATATAGTTGTTAATAAAGTTTTTAATATATACTACGATGGAGATAGAAATTCTACATTCGATTATAGATAACATATAGTATTTAGGCATTAAAATTTGAGTAGTGGAATATGTGCAAAATTTGTGTTTCCTTGTATATAAACAACATATATAAATCAAGTCCAATTACAATATTAGTTTATAACCATATATTTGTTTGAAAATAGTAATACCTATACAAAATAAACTATGGATAAACTATAAGTAATATAGTAAACCATATTCTTGGTTTGAGCCAAATTGCAAGAATGACCCCCTTTATGTATTATCGATTGCAAACTATGGTTCGAATGTACATAAAAAGAAAATGAAGAAATGAGGCTTTTTTTGTTGTGAACTTACTATATTGGAGACTACATTTTTTGCAAGAAGGGGCACAGATAACTGGTGATTACATATGATTCAAGGCGAAAAGGTGGTATTGGCTCCCTACTTGCCTAGGGTGGTCCTTTCATGGCATTCAAAGTTTGGAACCGAGGCACATAGAAAACTCTTAGTGACATTAGGTTAATGTCATTTAATGAGTAAGAAATTGATTAAAAAAATAAAAATAATAGATCACTATACACACCCAATACAAAATTGATGTAAAGTATAACATAACTATGGTGGAAGGATTCTCTATCCAAACATCTAACAATCAACCCCCATTAAGACCTGATTGCAGCATCAAGAACCCGCTCGCAAGTAGACACACCCGCCATGCCAAACATTACAGAGAAGATGCCTAAAAATTCTTCTTCACAACGTGTTGCTTCGAGATGGAATGTGCTTCAATCTCCCTTTCTGAGGGTCACATAACGATTAGGTCAATTGAATTTTTCCTTCTAATTTCAATGGAAGATGGAAATAAGGATTGGACAGTGGTGGATAGGAAAAAGAAAGGATATGTCAAACCCAAATCCCCCATTGACTCTGGAAAGGTTTGAATCTTGTCCTATTTTTTGCTCTCAATGCTACATCTAGGTTGTTGGGCTGTCATGTTGTTGTTGGGATGCATTTGTCTTGTTGGTTGTTTTTGTGTTGTAGGACTGGTAAGTCTTGGCTCAATTATGTTGCTTGTTGTTTTTATTTATGGTGCTTTGTTGAACATCTTGGTTTTTATACCTCTCCTCTATGTTCTCTCTTGTTATATCTGGGTTTTGACCCTCTTTGTTCTAGGGTAAGTTCCCTCTCAAAATACCTTTTACCAATAAATAAATAAAAACATAATTATTATTATCTACACTTATCTTAATGTAAAAAAATAATTAATTACATTATTTTTCCTAAGTTGGTGTGTACCTAACTACATTGATTTTTCATATTTTAAGATACATGCAATCACTTTATCTGAAATTTGTATGGATCTTTTAACTACAGATAACTAAGCTCATTTTTTCATAAATGTTAACAATGACTAGTTTTTGCATGTCTCTCTTGTATTTATTTTCGAAAAATATAACACCATTCATAAATTTTGGAATAAAAATATCAAAGAAACAGTGAGAAAATTATTTATTATATCAATTGTTTTTATAAAAACTATAGTTTTGAAACTGAATATAACAAAAGAGCAAGTCAAATCTAGAAAACTATTTACATGGATACATTACTGTAAGAAAAACCTCAACTCTTTAACTGAATAAATTTTTGATGAGTTCTCCAGATCGATATGGGCCAAAGAATGTTATAACTTATCCCATGCAGCGGAAACCATAAATCCTAGTCCATCTGAATCAAAAAGTACCTCTAGAATCACTGTGGTATTGATCAAAACACAAAAAGTGCTCCAAAAAACATGGATCTGTATGAAATTTCGGATCGAAAAAGTTAAAATTATAATTATTATTTTTGCATATCACTATGTTTTCAATTGATATCATCGTGCTTGCTCTCAACATTGAGATCTTGAAAAAATGAGACTGAATGCAGTGGCACACAGAGCACCCCAACAATATTAAGAACACCATCACCAAAATCTGCTTAGCACCCATAAATTCAATGGGTCAGTAACTATTTGTGTTCCGTTCCTTTCCTTGGCTTATTCCTCAACTATCTACCGCATGACGGAAAAGTGTTGTTGCAATTTTCACCACGCGAGTGTAGTTAATGCCTCTCGTATCTCAAATAAAGTGCCCGTATTATTATGCACGAGAAATGACAGTCCGATCGACACGCCACCTGGTGACCGTCGATTTCAATGTATTCTCAACTTGCAATCTCCACCGTCCAGCTTCCACCTTCTATCTTTACGCCGAAGGCGTTCTTGTAGTGAGACTACACCTGCTGGGGCTGACAACAGTCAGATATCTAACCGACCACATTCCTCCTCCCGCATTCGTTGAAATCCAACGGATCACAAAATTTCAGGCATGAGTTTCGCAGAAGTTGACAGTTGGAGGCTCCACATTTTCAGGACGTGTTTGATGTTTGGACTGACAGCTGGTTGTTGTTGCTGCAGATCCGAGCCAAGTGGTTTTTTCTTGCATTTAGGACAATTGTTTGTACAAGGCTGAGACAGGTGGTTCGACGTCTGCAATTCGTTTGTAACTGTATGATTTTATGACTTTTGCAGAGTTGGAGAAATAGGGTGCCAACTATCCGAAGGTGATCTGAGAGAGATAGCTTACGAGATCTTCATTGCAGCATGTAGTCCCTTTGCTGGAAAATCCACCCTTACATACATACCTCAATCAGAGAAGGCAACAGAGAAGCTTGACAGATCATTGTATGTTTCTCCTCCTCTGCAAAAGTCATTGACCTCGGCTGCTGCAAGTAAGATGAAGAAGGGCGCCCTTGGTTAGAGATCATCCTCAAAGAAGACTCACAACATCCCTTCCAGATCCAAGAAGCCACAAACAATTGGAGAGCTCACGAGGATGCAGATGAATGTGACTGAACAGACCGATGCCTGTGTTAGGCGAGCTTTGTTGAGAATTTCCGTTGGACAGGTACAGTGCAATAATCGCACTCGTGTTTTGGTTCCTTTTATTTCACCAAGCAGTGCAGGTTAGATAGTGAGGATTTGTTGAAAGCTTATATATAAAAGGATCGCACTAATAATAACATGACTTCATTGTTCTTGAATACTCTCGCTGGTACATCATCTACAGAGAATCTGTACATGTAATTATGATGCTCAATTCAACATGATGATTTAATAAACTGGAAGGAATTAGAATTGGGTTAGCATAAACTATGCTTACACTATATGATAGTGGTTCCATAGAATGGAGTAGGTGTGAAAATCTGCAGAAGGATCAAACCAGAGATTAACTCTCTACTCTCTGTCACCCTTGCCATGGGAAAAGACATTGGTTTGGACAGTATATGGTTGTCCTGATTTGTTTCCCAAAAACTCAAAATCCAATTCATCTCTGACTGCGTCTGTGTCTGAATTCATCTGCTCATAGGGACAAACCCAATACCACAAGTTAATTGAAAAAGAGCATTCAGATAAATTACATTCTTAACCCTGAAGGGGTCTAGAAGAGAGACCTGGTTTACAATTGGTGGGGAAATTCTCAAAACTTGAAAACTAAAAGCAAGTAGAATAGAACAGTTAGACCTTGCTTCAGTGTTGAAAGAAGGAAAAGTATATGAGTAAATGTAAAATTGTAAAGACAATTTGACTAGGCACCATTCATGAGACCCCCTTTGTGGAACTGGAAGCCCACGAAGGTAATTGTTTCCATTTATATTATATACTATTCAAATGTTATATTCCTAGGTTTGCCACTAGGCAGATTGGAAGGGGGTAACCCTAAAATCAAGAAAATTCTCGACAACCATAAATATTGCACATCTTTCATCAAGCTTGAATTCTTGGACAAAAATAAAGAAGACAGCATACCTTCACCCATCTTTCATCAAGCAGAAATGTGATCCAATGTTGAATGCTCAAGAGTTTAAATATTGACTTGTTGACACTGTGTAGGCGTTTGTTTTTAAAAAGGTGTGCATATGTATAGTCAACAGCTGGTTGGTTTATTGGGGAAGTTGTTTGGCTTATTACGACTAGTATCGTAGATAAAATTTTGCTGAGTGTATTGCAAAAGTCATGTTGGATAGAGTATTGGATTCCCTACTTGATTTTCTTTTAAAAATCTATTAAAATTAGTCACATATTTTAAACATGGGATAAGTAAATACAAAATGTTCTTTTATATAAACATTGATGCAAGTCATTAATTATGTAGTTCACACAATAGCGTTCATTGAGAAATTTGGACTTTTAATGCTTATGGATATAACCCAATTTTATTGGGAACTTGCATTTATATTTGTTCCATCGAGTGCTTGCCAATTTAGGATCTTAATTTCTTTGGAGATCGCCATTTTCACTCAAATTAAATTCTTAAATGTCGTATTCATATATCTCTCTCTTGCAAACGCATCAAGCGTTCTCTTCGAAGAAACACAAGTCCTCCAGTAGGATATACACAAGTAGATGCATCGTAGGGGTAAGTGTTACGCTCATTGTAATCCGCCTGACATTTCTCAAAAACACTGTGCGAAGTATTTAACAAACCCTAATCTAAGTTTTGATTGCGGGTGGTCAAAATATTGTTAAAATAATCTTGTTATTCCTTACAATTATCTTTATTGATATAATCTTTTATATAAAACCTTTTATTTTGTATATTATTTAACAAGTGTGTTGATGGTTAAGAAAATTATTTAGATTGATTAACTTCTGGCCATCTGACCGTCTGAAGCTACATCAGGCCAGAGATGAGAAGGTTTTTAGATCCACAATGCATACAAAGGCGATGGGCCAAATGTTGAAATATTTATTCTATCAATTAAATGTTAGTCTTTGTGTTCATCTATTGATCATCAAGGTGTAGTCAACAAGGTTACATTCGCGTCGATGTCGTCTCAGAAATCATTCACAGAAGCCAAGAAATCATAGGCATTCATCTGTGACCAGTTGTTGGAAGGTCTTAATTATTGAAACATGTCCGTCCATATATTCCCTCCAACTACTTGACATTACAACTAGATACATAGTTTTTATAAACTTATGCAACGAATAGTCATTGAGGACAAGTTCCAAAATTAGAACATATTGAATTTTCCCTTTTTTATTTTCCCCTTTAAACACCACTGACTCTCCTGTAATTACTGCACTACTCCAATCATCAACCTAATAGTTGGACAAAAACACCAATCTTTATTTTGCATGGTATTAATACTTGAACATTCTAAGTGTGCTCTGTGTCTCCTTGCCATTGCCCTTGATGTGTCCCATGAAACATGCGTTCAACTTCCCCTTACATCTACATTATTTCTATCTAGCCACATAAAGTCAATTCCGAAACATGGGTTTTCTCCTTTTTGAGATTTACAAACATGTCATGCTCTTTATAGATGGTATTTTTTTACATTGGCTCTTTGATTACTCTTTCCTTTCGACGCGTTGTTCCACCCCCAAATGCCATTTTCTACACTGTTTTTCTTATTTCATTTTTCAATTTCATCTAATTTCACTTTCTCACTCTATCTCTTTCGGCGTTCACATCGTACACTTCACGTACGATTGCTAGTCCGAGCAATGTCGAGCAGCCAAGTCTCGATGGCGAAATTAAATTGCATTCAATGTAAGTGAATTTTGTCGGAAACGCTTATCTTGGGATGTGGAAGCTTCGAGGAAATGCTAATTTGCACGAAAGTTACTTTATTATCCTATCGAAGGCATGGATATTGTCTTCACTTTTGCAATTAAACATTTGCATTTTTCCAATCGTATTGTGACATGTGTATTTAAATGAGGCTGGACTATAGTTTTAGCTTTTGATTTTTTTGTTCTGGCAACATTTGATTGGTCGTTGGCTTTATGTGCACTGTTCATTGAAAAAACGTAGCAGTTATGAAACATTAATGCATTGACTGTCATGTACAGATTAGGTCGCTTTTGACAGTTTTGAGTGGCTCGAGGAAAACACCTGTTTGTTTCTTACACGCTGTGTAATTTCTACCCGTGGTCAATCTCCCAACCAGGTCTATGGCCTCCTCCAATGTATTGGGAATATATCAGCAGAAAAGTGCTCAACCTGTTCTCGGGAAGCAAATGATTCTATTCAGGAACTTTGCGCGGATTACAGAGGAGGGCTAATATGGATGGATTACTACTTTTTGCGCTATGACAACACTAACTTTATTTCAAGACTAGATAACAGCACGCTTATCCGCCGCACTAGGAGTGAAGTCACAAGCAATATGCAGAACTTCAGTTCCACGGCCTCCATTCTTCTGTCTAATTTGTCTGATAAAGCTTACAACCGTGCAAATAGGCTATTTGCTGTAGGAATGGCCAACTACTCTACTTCTGGATAGGTATACGGTCTAGTTCAGTGTTTGAGAGATTTATCCATGAATAATTGCAGAACATGTTTGAGTACAAAGAAAGAAAGCTGTGGAAGATTGTTGTTCTACAAGACAAGGAGCTCAGGCTATGTTGGGAAGCTGCACAGTGAGATATGAGACCTACCCATTTTTTGACTCTGCAGATTCACCCTCTCCCTCCCCTGAGCCTCCATCACCACCTCCAACAATTCCCTCCCCTGAGCCTCCATCATCCCCTCCAACAATTTCCACCCCTCTTCCCCAAGAAGCCCCCAGCCCTGCTAAGACAGCTTCCCAGACGAAATCGAAGAGTATGGCTTCAATTATTTTATTTTATCATTTGTTTTCTTCAATGTCTTTTTTGGGTAGATGTTAACAATAAACATTTGTTGTGCAGAGAAATCCTCAAAAATTTTACCCATAACATTAGGGCTTGTGGGGGAATCATCCTCACATTAGTTATTTGTCTGATCGGAATGAGAAAAAGAGTAAAAGCTGGCATTTTTGGGATGCCAGTAACTGTAGTCACCGTCAAAGAAGGTGCCGCTTCCGAATTTTTTCTCTTGTTCTAGTTTTTTCTTCACTGTAACATTTAATTCTGTAAACTTACCCACCTTTCTAATTATACAGAGAGGCATGGATCTTCCCCTGAATCCGGGTTACTTATGCAGGAGCAACATTTTATCTTCAACTTCGAAGAGCTGGCAGAAGCCACGGAAAATTTTCATGACAACAAGAAGCTTGGAGAGGGAGGTTTCGGTGCGGTTTACAAGGTGGAACTCCAATGAATCCTTGCCCTGAAGCAATACTGTACTCAATGGTTGAATGGACCAAGAAGTCTGTTTAAAGATACATGGAGACCTCTAATTCTGTTTTGATTTTATAGGGAACAACTAGAGATGGAAAGGAAATAGCAGTGAAAAAACTGTCTGCAAGGTCCACGCAAGGCAAGAAAGAATTTATGAATGAAGTGAGACTGATGGCCAATTTTCAGCATCGAAATCTTGTGAAACTGTTGGGATGTTGCGCTGAGGGAGATGAAAGGCTGCTTGTTTATGAGTATTTGCCCAACAGGAGCCTTGACACCTTTCTCTTTGGTAAGTTGCATCTCAACCGCCTTTATTTGGATTTGCTATTGGAGGGTTTTTTTAGGAAAAGATGAAAAAATATATGGAATTGGGGTTTATGCAGATCCAGAAAAGTGCAGAGAGCTAGATTGGCAAAAGCGCTATAACATCATCCTTGGAATTACCCGTGGCCTTCTCTATCTTCACGAGGACTCACAGCCTAGAATTATTCATAGAGATATTAAAGCAAACAATATTTTGCTTGATAACAAATTCAATCCAAAGATAGCTGATTTCAGCCTAGCCAGACTTTTTCTAGATGATGAGACACATATCCAAACAAGAGTTGTTGGCACATAATAAGGATCTGCATATTATTTAAGATTTACATTGCTTAAGAGTATTCTTATGGATTTGTAGGTGTAGGCGATTCTTTTTCTAAATGAGTGATTATTGATGAAGAACAGTGGTTACATGGCTCCAGAGTATGCAATGAGAGGGAAGCTATCCGTGAAAGCGGATGTTTATAGCTTTGGAGTCTTACTGCTTGAGATTTTGAGTGGAAGGATAAATACAGATTTCCTTTTACCCCATCAAATGCAAAACTTATTGGAATGGGTAATTAACTGAAATCCATTTTAAGTAACAGAGAAATTTTACACCACTTATGTGAATTGATGATGTGTGATGCAGGCGTGGAGTGTTTACGAAGGAGATGATGTTTTGAGTATGGTGGATTCAACAATTAGAGAAACATGTCCATGGGAGCGGGCCTTGAGATGCATTCATCTTGGGCTTCTGTGTGTACAAACTGATGCAACTCTTCGTCCATCAATGTCGAATGTTATTATAATGATCTCAAGCAGTTTAGTGACATTGCCAAATCCCACAAAGCCTGCATTAATGAAGATTGGCCAGAGCCATGGTCCAGAATCAAAATCAAAATCAATATCGAAGCCATGGTTGGATCTTGACAAGGGCTCTACATCACAGACATCTGGGACAACCACCTCATTTAGATCAGGTGTTAAATCCTCCGTGTCTCAAGTAGATCCTCGGTGAGTTTTGAAGAATCGGGACAAAATTTAGAGGATACACACAGCATGCCATTGAAGAGTAGTTGAAATATACACGAACGCCCCCGTTTTGTTTCTTCCTAGGTTGGAACCGAGTTTGGTGCAATTTGTACCCGTGTCTCGGATTATTTGTTTTCACTAAACGCATTGATTAATGTTTGTGACGTGGCATCCGGTGTTGTTATTTTTATTGGCAGCCTGTAAATTGACAGGCTATGGGTCGTTGTTTTTTTTTCGATTGATACGAAATTAGCTCTAACCTCGTTTTCAACTAAATGCTTTCTGCAAACTCAATCTAAGTCGCGAAAAACACAATACAACTGCACAACAAAATAATTTCAATGTCTTCTATTTACTGACTCTAAATTCAGACAATGGTAAAGCACAGAGACAGATAAAAAATCATCTCTATGATTATACTCTTTCTGTCCCCTACAAACACAACTCCACAATTCCGCCATTGCCATGCCATAATACCAAAAACAAGGCACAGAATAACACGTATCTAGCCTCTCCCAACACCTGTCATCACCATTCCGCCTTCTGCGAATGACAATAAATCCCATTACAACACAAGCGTGCGACTATTACTCCCGCCTTAATATCTACCTAATCCATCGCAGCCTTCTGAAATATCACCCAAAATCCATATTGCAATTAAAACAATAATAATCTTCTTCTTACGTAATATAAATAATCAAATCCACATCTAATTCATTTTTGCCAAATTTATCACACAATCCCTTTATATATTAATTGTTTTCAAAATATTATACTACTTTCAAAAATAATATGTATCACAAATACCATATTTAGACTTCATACATCTCTATTGACTCATTTATTAATCCTAAAACCAATCCCGCACAACATATTACTTCTCATCTTTTATTAATCCTTATACTCTACAACGACCCTCATTTTCAAACATGTTTCTCAACATCGATCTAGTACCCTAAATTTGAATCCAACATACTTGCCGCTTTTCCTTTCCAACTCATCCTCGCAACAAATTACAGCCACATTATCGAATAATGCTTCGCCAATAGTATTTGCCATCTTCGACCAACAACCAGCGCTTCCATTGTACAACGACTACTAGCAACAATGCAATCACACAATACTTCGCCAAAGACATCTCCAATCTTCAACAAAAGAGAAACAACCTTGCCCCAGAACACACCCTGCCCAATTGCACTACATTACGAGCACCCTCATTTTCAAACATGTTTCTGCAACATCGATGTAGTTCCCTAAACTTCGAACCTGCATAATTGCAACTTCTCCTCTCCAATTCATACAATTGCATGGCATTCATTGCACAACGAGCAATAACAACCATGCATTCACACAACACTACAACAAATACAATAGCAACAACAACAAACCAATAGTGTTCCCCATCTTCAACAAGCGACCAACGCTTTCATTGTACAACAAGTACTACCAACAACAACAAAGCAAAGCCTTCGGCAGGATTTGCCATATCATGGCCTTGTTTTTATCATTTTGTTTGTTGTTTTCTCTCTTTTCTTGAGTTGTGCATGAAGGCTATGTAGTTTGGATTGATGTTGAAATTTTAATAAGTCAATTTAGCTAAGAATAACACATTTTATTTTTAAATCAAGGGCATTTGAATGATTTAAATAAGGAGATACATTTTAGACATTGTTTTTTTCGAATTTCTTGATATTTCGGCATGAAAATTTGATGGAAATTTGACGAATGTATTACAGGTCTTAGGAATGGATTTCTACCTCATAGTCTTGTTGTTACAATGTGTAATGATGGAATATTATGACGTTTTCCTATTTTCATCAAATAAAATAAAAATTCTTTTAAAATGTTGTTCAAATGGTCGACGTCATACATATCTAGTTCCCGGATTGCATTTGAATACACACTCTAATTTCATACATTATGATACTATTGGAGATGATAATGGCATGTGATTTAGTAATTACTGGGTGTTTGGTTTAAACTTGACATGTTTTTTTACATTTTATTAAGTACCCATAGAGATGTAAGGTTTATTGTTGAAGTAAATTCATGGGTCGTCTTTGATCTTCAAGTTTTTACCTTGATGCTGAAAATGGTTAACTATTATAAATGCAACAAATTTTTAATTAAAATGTATTAAAGAGAAGCTCTACTCTCTCCCTGAAGCGTATGGGTTTAACTTATATTATTTGATTTATGGTTCATAAAAATGCATGAAAATAGTTGTCTTTTGAACACAATATTTTGTATTTACGATTTCTTGACATTTAAAACTGAGATGTTGAAAAACTGGTTAATGGGTGAGTCGTATTTTTTTTTGGGAAAGTTAGTGTGTTCAATATTAAAAAAAAAATCATTATCTAATTACGGGCTTTGCATTGTTAATTGGATTCAATCTGTGAAATAGAAACTGCTGAAGTTGATAATGATACTAAAACTATCATTGATCCAGTTACATCAACGTTTAGAAGTCATTACTATTCAAGGTTGATCTTGGGTTCATGAAAGACAAATTGGCAAATTGTTACGATAAAATGATTACCTTTTTAAAAAAAATTGTTTTTCGTCCTTTAAATTATTGTTTTGAATAAAAAGTTTATATATTAGGAGACCATGTAAGGTGAATGACTTTAATAAAGGTCATTATGGTTTCTTTATCTTTATGAGATGAACTTGGTTCAGAAATTTTGATTACGTTTATTGTGTTAACAACGTTTATTACAAGCTAGTGTGAACAAGTCTTGGAGACATTGCTTGTGTTGAATTTTTGTGACATAGATAATAACATTACGACCATTTCATTTGATTAAGGATATGTATGTGCAATAGATGCATTATCAAGTTTATGTGTTGTTCATAAGTTAACCTTATCATATTCATTTATTTTGCAGTATAAAAACATGAATATGAGTGGAAAATTCATGCCAATTTGCAGAACTAACAATGTATACAATTTCATGTCTCCTACAACATGTAAGATGGAGTGCAGGTTCTGAAGTGATATGATAGATTAGATATGCGTGATTCCTCATGCAATGATTGACATTAGTCTGCTTTAGATATTTGTATTGATTGTAACTGTAATTTACTAAAATGTAAAAGTATTACTTTGTAAGATGAACAAAGGCATCTAGGCTAATGTAGTATTGGAAAAACATGGAAATTGTTCTTATTATTTATTAAATGAATATTACGTTGTATTGACATCTTATTGTGTAAAATGAGAAAGTGTATAACATTGGTTTACATCCGTACATAGTTGAAATCAAATAAAGATATACTACAATATTATATATATATATATATATATATATATATATATATATATATATATATATATATATATATATATATTTATTTTGGATGATTGATTATGTATATAGTGGTCAAGTGTGAAGATGAAAAAAACATGATAGAAAATGAAGGATATTATTATACTTATGACATTAATTATACTATTTATGAATGATGACAAGTATATGAGATCTTGTAATACCATTATTACGTGTTGAAAGGATGTTATTATACAAGTAATGATTAAATATGTCGATTTAAAAAACATCATTATGATACAAATAACATTATGATAAGATTGACCCTTATAATCTATCATTTTAATTAAGATAAAAGCATTTAAGGGATGCTATTAACAACAATGTCCATAAGTGAGTTATTTTTAATAAATAACAATATTTACACAATTATAGTTTATTTAAGCATGAAAATTATGTTATTAATGTGAATAATACGTTATGAGGAAATAGGTGCATGAAGTCCACATAGCAGTGTCATTGTACTTTAATATTAGCAAGTACGTTAATCATGACACCATGACGACAGATAAGTATCCATATGATTTTAGTAATTATTGAATAAATTAACTATATGTGAGGATTGATTAATTAAAGTCACGTCAAAATTAAAGCATGATTTGTTCCATTTATTATCAGATGATGACAATGGTAATTAAGTAATCTATCGATATTAATGATAAACTTAGGTGAGTGAGACTAATACTGAACTATTTATGAAACTATTGTGTCATTTAAACACAAGACTTTGATAAGTTGTCATATATTAAATAAAAACCACCATGTTATGATCACACTATGAGAGATAATCATTTAATGTAGTAACTTAGTAACCTACTATGACTCTCTATCAATAAAGAAGGGTTGAGTATTGCTATTAAATAAGTTATCCTTAACACAAACTTATCTACTTAACTCTACTATATAAGTGAAACTTAATTTCTTAACGAATGGGAAAAATATCTTGATAACTATAATTAGATGGTTGTGTGGTGAAGGAGTTATAGGCTAGTAAATAGTGTCGAAACTTGATTTCTAGCACAATTTTGGAAAAATATGGCCATAGTAATGCAAATGACTGATTGCATTATATGTTCACCATTTATTCTCATTAAGCAGTGTGTTGAGCTAGAGGGATGTACATTAATACTTACTGGTTGGAACTAAGGGATTCACAGTTCACTTAACTAATAAAAATGTTTAACCAAATGTATACGATCTATACACAATCGTATAGTGTATATAATGGGGATTTGGGAGATCTAAAGGACCCTTATAGTTGCACATGGTTAATGTATATTGTCAAGATGGATTCTAAAAAATTAAAAAAATGTTGGAATATTTAGAAATGAGATAAATATTAATGATAATCATTTTAGCACAAAAGAAACTTAATAATATTTTTTTAATTAGAAAAATTCCTTAAATTTGGATGAATCATAGCATGGCATTTTAAAAAAAAAAGAGGTTATGAGAGGATGACATTATGTCCTACGATTTATAGAATTTGGTTTCACATAATAGATGGAGGTTGTAAGAAAGCCTTTCATATATTACCAAAAAAATGTATTTATCAAAAAAATCTAATATATAATATATGTGTAGCTTTTTGATTGTTGGTTTTCCCAATTGATATTTCTTAGACTACTTAATATGTTTTTTACTATAGTCCAGTCATGCCATGCCCTATCAAATCCGAGATCTACTACCTTTTGAATTCCTTTTTGTTTCCTTGTCAAACCACCTTGTTCTTTTTTTAAAACAAAAGTTTTTTTATTCCCTAATGAACAAAAACATGATCCCTTTTCATCTCTTTTATTTCTCTCTATTAAACACACTCCTTTTATTCTCTTCCATGTCTCTCTATAGATACATTTTTGGGCTTTTTCATTCTTGTTCCTATGATTATTTTCCAGAAAATGGATGTGTATCTCACTAATTACATAACACGATCACATATTCATAATTTTTTTGAATCATAATTCTTTTGACACCCAAAGTTATTATTTAGGTATTTCTTTTTACTACCTTTAATTCTTTTTGTTAGTATTATATAAATAAATGTACCTATTTGTTAAATTTAACTTTGTTTATGTGGTTTTGCATTGACATTTAGGGAAGATTCTTGAGAATATTTCATCAAGGTTAACAAATTACTTTAAAACTTTAGATCCATATTAAGTATTCAATTGTGTGACCTATATTTTTAACTATATAGGTTTTCCCATATAGAAATAGTCATATATAATTTCATCAACCCATTTAGTTTTGTACATTGTTAGGTATATTCATTAGAATTGACAGATATACATGTATCGACATCACAAATATGCACATGTACATATTATAAAATATAAATATAAATTAATTTTTTAAATATGCATATTTCCTTTTGTGCTTACTAGGTTATGCAAAAAAATCACATAGCTTTGTGGCTGCCATTATATAATTTTTATTTTGACCACCACCTTATGAAATCAATGATCTATTTTGAATTAAATGTGAAACTAGAGAATAATAGATTTCATATAAAACATAAATTTTAATATGCTACATATTATTGGTGAGAGATAGAATTTTGTAAAATATGTTAATACATGATTGTACTTGTAGATGTATGTATCTATATATAAACTCCAAATTTATTTTGTCATCATTTGTAACTTTCCACTTGATAACTCCTATCTATATATATAATGAATCATGAAATAGTTTTCAAGACTAACATCCATTGGACTATAATTCTTCAATTTTAACCTGAAATATTTACAATTCACTATCATTATATAATATTATTTTAAACTACATAAAATTCTCTTATGTAATGTAAATATTTTGATTATAGGCCCCTATGCTTTGTTTATTCGATCTTGTTTTTTGGCCAATAAATTTTTTCTAGCATAGTGGTCGTGTAACACACTCACTTATATTTATTTTATATAATTATGAAAGCAAATGAAAAGGATAGGGAACTTAACTAGATTTTTTCTTATCCCATAGTATTCTTGGACTAAAGCAAATGAAACAACTATAAATATAAAAATAACGCTAAAAAAATATAAAGATGTCAAAAATGTCGAGACATGAGCACTTGGGTAAGGGTTATAGCGCCTGTGGGTTCACTATACCTTTCAGGGGGGCACTAGAGTCTGTTGAAAAGGTTAGAATATTGTTTAGGAACTGTCACTAGGGTTTAACACTTACTCTTCGTTGATCACCTATATATAGCAATTGAATCACCAAGGTACCTATAAATCTCCAACACAAATAATCTATTACAAAACACTTAATCTACATCAAATCCCCAAAAGAAAAGATGTAAATTGAGGGTTCAGGTTGTCCTCAGCTGTCCAATAAGTGAACTCACAATTGAGCATTGGACTACATTTAAGACCCAATCTAGTTCTATGTGCTTGTGTATAAAATAGTTGTCTTAGGTTTCCCTTGCATCGATGATGCCAACACATAATGGAACAATAGATAGATAGAATGCAAATGTGTGGATGCAAAAATGAACTTCCCTTCCTATGTAGTATGTATGTAGAGTAATGTTCCAAAGATATATTTCCTTTCATATGTAAATATATAACCCTTGATAGTAATTTCCCATCACTATAATGATATGTATGTTGTGTTTATATAGGGATTTATTGCTTTAATTTAGACACTAATGACCTGACATGCCAACTAATACATTGGGATATGAGTGGGAAAACCAAAATAATGATCTAAAATGTATGAAATATAATAAAAACTAAAGAGGGAATGGGCATCTAGGATGGAAAAGAGCACCGGTTGTTAGTGTCTAGTCTAGGCACTAGCATCTAGAGATGACTAACTAAAAATGTGTGAAGAATACAAGACATAGATCCTTCTCACTTGACATAACTAGGTGTATGAGGATAAAGAGTGAAAGATAAAATAAATAGAAATAAACAAGAAAATGGATGGACTAGGAAGAGTGACATTAGTTAATACTTTACTTACTCAAGATCCATATATAAAAACATTATTGGTGGTATAGTAAATAGTACTAAGTGTGTGATTTTGTGTCAACTCCCCCTTAGTGATATTTGAATAAAATTCAAGTAGTGTAAAGGAAATAAGGAGAATCCCTATTTAAAAGTGCATGCATAATAAGAAAATATATCATGGAGAGTCACAGATCGGTGTGTCGATCCATGTGGAATAAAGAGAGATATGATATGGTGAACCATTGCAAAGGAGCAATAATCAAGATTTCTGATTTTATTTCAAGTGATTAGTGATTTGGATTTTGTCACTATGGAGATTTTTTGGGGTAGGGATTGATTAGTTCCTAATCCAATTTTTTAATGTGAAAAACATAAGGATTTGGGTATCCTACCGAAAGAGAAAGATTGTAGGAGGAGAGGTCTAATTTTACCATCCAACTTTAACTACATCCTCAAAAATTCTAGACACCGTAAAATATACAAAGACCAAATTTTGTTCATTTTAAATTTAATTTTTATCTAGCTAGAAGAGCCCATATAAGAGCAATACAAGAAAGGAAAAGATGTCCCATTGTCCCTACTACAACGGTGTTGCGTTATTTATGATATTTGATGGCTTCCATGTTAGGCAATTTTGAAGTGAATGTAAAGTGATTCTCATATGTTACGTCATCTAGGAAAGATAGAAAGTGATGTAGCTCCCAAGTTAGCTCATTTATGAGAGATAGTAAAATACACTATATTATGTCGATTAGTTGATCCGATTGAAGAAGTTATAGTGCCCGCTTTCCTTCGACACCTTGTGATATTGATCCTGATACTACTAACTATATTATGGACATTGTTATAGTTTAATTTAGCATGATGTTAGATGTTAGATCATGGTTTATTGTGGAATTTGATTCATATATGGTGCATGATGATTATTAGAGACATTTTGATATTGATGTTGATATATTGTTTGACATGGTTACATTATAGATGTTGTTCAAACTTGTGATATTTGGATATTTTGAGTAGACCTAGAAAATGAGAATTGAATTAAAATTGGTGATGATATAGTTGTGGATGAAATTGTAAGTGATACTACTAATTATCTTGATGTTTGTTGAGATCCACATATATATGTTGATGATATTTAAATTATATTTATATTCATTTGGATGTTCTAATATGGTCACAAGGATGAAGGAGGTATTCGTATTTTGTAAGTTTAAAAATATCACAACAAACATCGGGGATTGGAGACCAACCACATTGGAATTCTAGATGAATTCAACAAGGTCACCATGGCAACTTGTATTTGTTTATGTGTTCGATTGTGTTAGGAATTTCCATGGGGGACATCACCTTTAAACGTGACCAAGGGTTATGATTATTTATTTACTTGGTTCCATTTTTTTATGTTTTATGTGTTTTTTTAGTGATGTTTTTTATCCCTTTTATTTAAATAAATTGTGGTTTATAATGTGAGTAATCATATTGTTAAAATAAATTAATCAAATTGGGTCATAAGAAAGTAATTATTGGAGTGGTTGACTCTTGTATTAAATGTTGTAAGATATGTGTAAGTGATGTGTAAGAGATATGTAAATAAAATTTGGAGTATGAAACACTTCATCTTCTTTGAATTTGAAATTGTCCTTTGAGACTAATTTTGGAGGCTTGTGGGACAAGTTAAACTTGTCCCATACCTCTTAAATTTGCATACCAACCTTACCTATGGTTGGAGAGTTTAAATCTATCTTTCATTATGCATTTTTGTAGGTCTAGATAAATGTTTTAATTGCACTTCTTGCTTGAAATTAATTTAAGTCCTTTGGGATATGGGCTTGATTTGAGTGTGTAAGTAAGATTGTCATATTATTCACCTACTTATTTATTGTGTCTTGGAGATTGAAGTTTACTTGTGAGTTGGAGTTGAGGATGTGTGATGTGGCATCCTAAAAATATCCACCTCATCCTCCTCTCTTCCCCCTTCTATATATTTGAATTCAGTTTATTGTTTGTGTAATGCCATCATTAAATAGTAATAAAATTGAATCAATTTTTGTAACAAAAATAAAATAAATGAAAACGTTGGAAGGAGTTAATTGGGAGTAGTTGGAGGAAATGATGAATCCCATGTGGGGGCACATGGTCTCCCTGACAATGGCATGGGCATCCTCAGCATACTTCTGACATGTCATTTTACTTCCAATACAATGCAAGCACTTTATTAAGGTCCATACACATTAACCATGCTAAAAACTAGTAAATGATGTAGATTTTTGTAATAATGGATAGTTGCAACATGTACCCAATGTGATGGGGGTATGTTTTGTTTGGAAATTTTAGTAATAGTAATGGAATTTTATAGAAGACATGGGTTTCTTCATGGAACAATCACACAATTTCACCATTGCAACAAATAGGCTCCAACCTAATCGATCCACATTTTCCATCCTCCTCCCTGCCTATGCAAAAATCTAAGCTCTGGACCTGGGTATCAACTTCCAACAAAGAATTCAAATAGAGGGATTTTATTGTAGATATTTTGGTGGAAAATTCTCCACTGACATGGATGCAAGACGTGAGAGCATATATATAGGTACATGAACTATTTGACAGAATGTCTTTAAAAAAAAAACTATGGTTTTGTGGACATGAACATACTTAGGAAATATTTTAGGTGTTTTCTTGTTGACAGTGGTGGTTGTGGAGACATACTTACTTCTCCTCCTACAAATTCTATCCTAGCTAGAATTTGTGTTGTTACTTGGCCTCAAGGTTTCCTATTTGTTTGTCACAAACTACAAAGGGGGATCATGTCAATTTTTTTATTACTTGATTATCATGTTTATGGCCTCATTGTTTTGAAATAGCGAGGGAATCATAAAATTTAGTCCAGTAATCTTTTGATACAAGTGTTATGAGTGCTAATGTTATGGCCTAGAGGATAAATTTCCTTTTCACTTTCGATTTGTTATCCTTGTATATGTTTGTGACTGATGTAGTAATAATGTATGGAATTATTTTTCATCGAGGCGAGAAGAAGATCACTTTAGAAGGATCTTGGAAAATATACCAACAGATTTACTAAAGGAATATTCAACACTATTTGGGACGATAGGAAACGTTATCTTAATAAGAGGCTACTTACATGTTTGTATCACTTTTGAGCCATACTAAAATATATGACTTAATGAAGGTCAATCACGCATGGGTAGCACTTTAAGGTTTCCATGAGCAGTCGACCGGAAGGGTGAAGACATCTAATACCAACCCATCTACTTCTAGGCATGGTCTCCCTTACCTTTTCTTTCATAATTTTTGTAATTTGGGTTCTTCATTTACAATATAATAGAAATGTTAAACCTCTAGATAATCATACAAATGGATATGTAACCAAATTTAAATAGTGTAAAGAAATAAAACATCACCTTGTGATTGATGAAACTGATTTTTCAATTTAAACATTAAATGTGGTCACTACCATAACCTTATATGATGATACTAGAGTATCTAAATTAAGTGCTCGTATCTATCGGTATCGTGAGAGTTAGATGATGTCATTAAATCAAACAACCTTTTTGCCTATGTTAAAAAGTTAAGAAAACACAATTTTTAGAAACTCACAAAACCAACTTTGGAACTCTGGAAAAGAGGTGTCAAGTTTCATATGTGCTCCTTGTTATGGGGAGATTCGTATCAAACTTTAGATTCACCCCAATCGACCATTTGTGCTCTCTTCGGCATTTCACTAGGATCCATGGTACTTTGTTTTGAACTTTAAGTAATTCTTAAAACCAAAAAGTTTGGCTTTCATTTTGACCCACCGTTTGGTCCCTGGACATTGAAATGCTTTCCCGCCTTCACAAATCTCTAGTATTTTTACTAGACTATTACCTAGAACCTTTGGTTTGGGAAAATCATATTTCCTGGTTAGTTCGGAAAATGCATTTTGTAGGCCTCTAGTCACAATTTTTGACTATGTCACACTAACCAATTACAACTAGTGGCTTTGGAAAAAAAACCTATCGCCATTTGAAACCCATCTCGCGATTCTCGCCCCGTTGACTTTGAAAACTTCTCCATATATAGGGGAACTTGTAATAAATTTCTCCTCCCATTTTTCCATCAAATGTTAGTTTTAGAGGTGGCTTTGTGAGCCCTTGAGATGACTTTTGATCGTTTCCAACTAGGCCAATTACGACCAATGACCTCAAAAAACTGGCCACCAACCTTAAACCGTTCACCAGTTCTAAAATTATGTCAGTTCCTATGGAATCTTGGTATATAAATGGTCACATATAAAATTAACCATGGTGTGTTTTCTCACTTGAGACAACATTTGAAAGTGGTTTCTTATCCTCTGAGTCTAAATTGAAGGTTTTTACAACTAGGAGGAAAATGTAAAAAGAAAGTTGTAGGAACCTCGTCGGGTTTCCAGATCTCCGTGGATACTTTTTGACACATGTAAATAACTATTTTAAACTCTATAGTGTGACTTGTTATGTGAAATGGAACTTTTGATAAAATGGTGTTTCTCTCTCTTTCCTTTCTCCCTCTCTCTCCTTCGTTACAAAATGAAGTGAAATGAAATGAATACTTGTTTGTAAACCTTTTTCTCGAATGCAAATTATAATTATCATTATTTGTAAATGGGAAATTAAATACATTAATTGTGTTAGATTAGGGTGGATTCTATGCTAGTGAGTTATTGCTGATTTCATGCTCACCTGGTTTTATAGGATGCAAGAAAGATGACGAAAAGATGATGTGTAATTCATTATTTATTATTGTAATTTATATAGATCATTGTAAAATGAATAAATGTATAATATAGTATCTCGTTAAAAAAGTTATATTTGAAATTTGCTAATATGTATGAGATGCTAGTTTTAGGGATATCTTAGGAAATGTGCATTTAATCACAGGTTCAATTTGATTCATAGTTGTGTATGGAAAAAGGGTTTGATAGATATATAGTAAATGAATTTGAAGTTAATATATTGTAGTTATTTTCAGTGTTCAATAAATGATTAATTAATTATTGGGTTGTATTCTTACCTTGTAAACATAATAAAGAGATTTAATCAAAACTCAACCCTAGTATAAGACTCGTGTATAACAACCCTTCTTGTGTGAATCCTTTTAGTGTGGAAAACCTAAACCTTAAGATAAAATTCAATCTCTACTCCCGATGTCATCCTTCTCACATGATATTTCTTAGCCCAAAATAAATTGAAACTATAAAATGAACTTAAACTCTTGTACTCGATGGAACCTCATAGCCTAGGTAAATAAGACCCCTAGTTTGTGATAGCATCATGGTTGGTATGTTTAGCATTGTTGTCGTGAACCCATAATTTAGAAAGAAATGGTCCATTTTTTTATCCGGAGTATGTGGTTTCCTTCTAGGTCTCTAACCATGCATGGGGTAAGGAGAATGTCTTCACTTCAGGTCTAAAACTATGTTGAGTGGTGAAGGCCTCTTTAGAAGTCACCTTAAGAGTCCTTCTTCGAAGCAATGACTATGTGGTGTAACCTTACCATTTATGGAGTAAGTAGAGCTAATACTCCTTTAGTATCCTTTTGATTGCTAGGTCTTACCAGATTAGATCTAGAAATTAACTTCATCAGTGAATGAAGTCCCTATCGGATCTAGACGACATAAATGGAGATCATAAAATACTTTTTCTAGGTCTTAAACTCTTGTTAATGAACTCCTTAGTTCCTCCTAGTTAAATGTGTTACCTTGGTTTCTATCAACATATCACCTTGGTCTTTTCTTGAAGGTGGTTTAGCATAAATATGTCATCTTACCTTAAACTCATATATAGTTGAGGTGTTGATCATTAGGTGTAGTTGGAATTAAACCAAACCTTAGTTGATTATGAGGTTAAATTGGGATTTGTGTGTAGTTATAATGCTTCCAACTATATAATTATTTAAAATGGTAAATAAATACTTTCGTAACTCTTTATGTTATAAAGTGACACAAAAAAGGGACCTAACAAACATTGTAAATGAAATGAGAAACAATAGTTGTTGTGATAATGGTTTAGGAACAAAAATTCACTTGAAGTCCTTATGGATGATTTAGGCATTGAATTTTGTTAATAATGGATACAAATTGATTCTTGGTGGGACTAGGCCTTTGAGCTAGTTTAGAGTCCACTAAAAATAAGATAAAATAAAATTATGTCTTGTAAATGCTTAACTGAATCAAACTAAGATTGATACTAAAACAACCATAGTACAAAAGAAAATGTTCTTTGAATGGAAGGAAGTTTATAGGAATGAGGAACTTGAACCTTCACCTCTTTTGATGTGTATTATTTTTTTCCTCGACAACTTCTGGTTCGTCCCCTTGCATAATGAGGGTAAAATTTAAAATTCAACTAAACATATTTTGAGAAAACAAACCTCTAGCATAAGAATGAGAGAATTAGGAACTTTGTAGGTAATTGGAAATATGGAGTTTAATTATGTAAGTTATGGAGATTTTCATAAGGGATAAAGAGAAAACTTAAATGGTTGAACAATAAGTTGAATGTGAAATGAATTACAGAATATGTATGTGGAAAATGGATAAGATCATCCTTGTATAAAAATGTTCCTGGAATGTTAATCATAACTAAGATGTAATCATGGAAATGATGTGTTGTGGGGTTTCCAATCCTTGAGTCCCTTTTCTTGTGGTTGGGTTATTGCTAGCATTCATTCATTGGGGAAGGTGTGGCATCGACATGTATATGGTGTTGTCATGTGTCTATGTGGGTCGATGGCTTATGTAAGTGTCATATGTGTTATGGAGTTTTCCTTACTTGGAGCCTTTGTGGCGTTGTGTAGTGAGCAATGTAAGTAAAAAAAAATTATCCTGGTATTTTTACTGTTGTTTTTGTGTGAGTTAAATTTGAGCGTTAAATTTGGGGTTACACTCTTTTGTTGCTTTACTTTTGCATACTTCTTTTGGGGTGAATTCTTTGCTATTTTGGAGCTCTTGCTTTTGGAGATAGTTGCAGACTTTATAAGGACCCGTGTTTCGTTGATCTTGGGCTATTTTTCAATTGAAAGCTTACGGTTGGGAACTTAAAACAAACTCCATTATGGAGAGGTAAGAGCTTGGCTCTTGAAATGCTCTCTTATTTTATTGTCCAAAATGTTATTATTGTGAATGTTTTGGCTTGTGTGTGGGTCTATTTGGGTAGATGGCCTAGGATGGTGTAGGAGAAAGACTACGGGGTATTTTTGGGAGGCATAAGTGTTTTGGGAGGTATAACTATGGAGGGAGTTTGGATTTGGGTCCACATTACAAATAAATAGCTTGTATTTCTTTAATCATTATGGGGTGCCATAAGAGGTTGGGGAGACATATAAGAAATGTGAGGAATAAGGGGTACTTGGGGAGGTATAAGGGCATGTTAAATATTTAAATGATATATATATATATATATATATATATATATATATAGTTGGTGTTGTTTTCAGTGGTGATACCCATTTCCCTTGGGAGGCATAAGTAGCATCCCCCATAGTTTCTTGCTCCTTTGGCTTGCATGATGAATCCTGAGTGTTGTTTGTTGTCTTTATTCTATGGTTGCAAACTACAGCTTTGTTTTGGATTGTGTTTTGAATGAGAAATTTGTCTTTGTGTTGTGGAAGCCTATTGTTGCCATGTGTTGGAAAACATCTCTTATTGTAATATGGTTGGGGATCGGGGCCAATGAAGAAGGGAGGATTCTCCTTTTCATTGGATTTCTTTGTTGGATGGAGAGCGTTGATTTTCCCCCTATTCTATTGTGATCAAATTGAAATAAAGAAAATGGAGGATATTCATGTTGTTGTTCTAGAGCAGAGAAAAAAAAAGACAAGTTTGATAGTCCTTGTTGAGATTATTCTTATTAAACCCTTTCCCACTTTGAAGTGGATGATCTTGTATATTATTTTGTTGGAAATACTACTTTATTTTACCCATGAAAGTTGTAATTGATTATGGAAGAATATATCTTGTATTTAGTCCTGTGAACAGAAAAGAAAGATATGCATTTGGTATGTTGTAATTTGAAAATAAATGGGAAAGAAGTTGTAAGATATTCCTTTGAAATAATAGAAGTGTTTTTCCTTGTTCATATGATATTATTTCCATTAGAAATATGTGTTTAATATACAGTAGGAAATCTCTGTTTATAAAAGTGAAAAGGAAGCACATATGAAGAAATATTGCACTACTCTATCTCATTTGAAATGTTTAATTTAAAAAAAAGAATAATAGAAGTTGCATTCTTGTCTTTATATTTTGATTGAAGGAAAGAAAACTATTTAAAACTAGCATGGAATAAATTCAATGTTTTCATTACATGGCAAAAGAGATAGTTTAATCTCTATTCTTGAAATGTACAAACTTCATTTCTACTTCACCGTATACTTTGCAGATTCCTTTTTATCAAATGTCCAAAACAACCCTACAAATCTATAAGAGATAAATGAAATATTCAATTGGACTTAATGAGATCAAAATGATCCCCAAACTAAACTAAAACACTCAAGAAATTTTTAAAGAACCCTTCAAATCAAGTAAAGGCAAAATTATAGGTCTTCTGCTGTGTGAACATTGGTAATTTTCGAATGTAAATCAATCAAGAAAATTTAATCTTTCAATCTATCCTAAAACCTTCCAAGTGAAATCCTTCATGCCTATTTGGCAAGATGAAAAAGAATTAATGACAAATTTGAACAAAATTGATAAGTTAAAAATACCAGTTCACTTCTAAGTGACAGAAAGACATTTTCTCAAAATTGACCCTTTAAAATTTATCAAAATCAAATTCTTAAGGTTTTTGTGCAAAGAGGACGTCGAGAGATTTCCAAAAAGTCCTCATTTTCTAAAACATGAGTTCCTTATCAAACATTATGGACTTCTAAAGTTTTTACTTCATTTCGGGCTCAAATAATCTAACTATCAAATTTAAGTGAATAAAATATTCTTGGGTGGACCCATGGGCTAAAACTTTCCTTTTTTTGCTTTTTGCCAAAAAGCACAAATTCATGAAGTTTCCCACTCAACTACGCACAAGCCTTCCTTCATTTTGTCTAAAATGATCTAAGTCAAAAAAAAAATTATTTGGAAATTTTTCCTCCGTGGCCCCACCACCCCAAAGCCAATCTTGGATCAACATGGCTTCGTTGGGTGCCGTCGGATGCTCAAATCAATTTTAACCTTTCGAGCTTTCAAAAGTAAATTTGGAAAAATTTGTAAGTTTTCCCATAGCCCCGCCGACCCATAGCCAATCAGGTGCTGCCATGTGGCTTCACGAGGCATCGGCGGATGAGAGGATCTTTTTAAGCCTTAACACTTCATAAAATTTTGGGAAAAAAATTTACATTATCCCCGCTGCCCCCCAACACATACAACCAACGGTTAGTTGACACATGGCATCTTCTCACTTTCGGAGGCACGGTTCCTTTCGACCTTTTTACCTTTCCTTTTGAAAATTCAAATTTTCCAAATGTTCCCCACCAACCCGCTGACCCACAGCCAATAAGGAGCTACCACGTGGCCTCCCAGGCATCGGTGGAGGTGCGGGTGTAAAATTCACTTTGTTCAAAAGGGCAAAAGGCTAAATTCTTTCCCCACTCCACCCGTGTCTAGGAAAATTTTTCTTCCCGCTCCACTAGTCCACTTTTCTCCTCCGGGAAAATTTTCTCTCTAAAGTCCGCAGGCTCGAGTTGGGGAAAATTTTCCTCCCTAGGCCCACAGCCCGCTCTTGGGAAAATTTCACCCCAAG
This sequence comes from Taxus wallichiana var. yunnanensis, assembly GCA_018340775.1. Taxonomy (NCBI): domain Eukaryota; kingdom Viridiplantae; phylum Streptophyta; class Pinopsida; order Cupressales; family Taxaceae; genus Taxus; species Taxus wallichiana. Next base: position 816,815,752 of record CM031237.1, read on the forward strand.
TTCCACCGGCCCATAACTTGAGAAATATGAGGAGTTAGGAGGACTTCTTTATATCACTAGAAAGGTGAGGAAATTCCCTATCTAATGGGAATGTTTTCAGGAAGTTTTAATTGTGTTAATCATGGGAAAAATCAAATTGAATATTTAACCGAGTTCTGGGAGTGGGTAAGTAAGAATTTACTCTGATGATTTTAAATATGTATTCTTTCCCCACCCCTATAATTAAACCTTGCTCTTGTCATGGATCTTGTGGAATTAAATACCTTGGGTATTTAATTGTTTTGGTCCCTTAACCCTAAAATTTTAAATCAGGGAATATTTAGCTAAAATGTCAATGTAATCAGTGATTAAATTAATCCCTAAGGAGATTTGAGCTAGGTGTGGATTTATTACACTTATTGATTTATAATGTGGAATTAGTAATTGTTATAATGAGAAAAGTTATTAGTTGAATTTAATTGTCCTTGAGACTTTGGTTGTTAACACCTTAAAAAAAATTATTATCCCATAATTTTTCTGACTAATCCTAGGTTGTTCTTAGGTTTCAAGTGGGTTGTTTTAGCGGGCATCACACTTGATATCAGAGCCATGGGTTCAAAGCTTGGACCCTTGGGCACACTAGAAAACTTGAGACATGAACTCTAAAATTAGTATGATATTAAACCTAGCACACTTCAAATCTAGAGAACAACCTTGTTGAAATTGCATACTTAGTAAACATGGAAAACTTAATAAAACTTAGAAAGAAAAAATAACTCTCACCTTGGTCTGTGCAGGAGGTGTAGAGATGGGACGAGGGGTATTTTCACATAGACTTAGGCTTGCCACCACCGGATCATGTTGTAGCAGCCATCCTACCATAGATTTTACAGACACTCCAGGATGTTAATGCCACTCTACGTGGAGGGACCATAGGAGCACATTTAGTCGGACATGATAGGGTGACATCCATTGAGGCTCATGCATCTCATCGGCATAGTAAGGATATAGAGGAGAGAACTCCCATGAGGAGTCATCAGAGTACATTAACCACTAGAGAGGGGACAGGGAGACCGGGTTTCAGGACACAAAGATATGTCTCGAGCCCTAGGCTTAGGGATGAGCATGCAGAGAGGCCTAGGGGTCACCAGACCACCGCTGCAGACCATATCAGGGAGATCCTGAAGCTATGGCTAGCTCATTATTCTAGTGACATAGGTGGATTTTAGGTAGAGGCTTGGTTGGTGAGCTTGAATGGATGCTTCAAGCTCTTCCCTTTTTCTAGCAACACAAAAGCTCGTGTTGTGATCCATCTTCTAAGGGATGGAGTAGGTGTATGGTGGAGGATGGAGGAGCAGAATCTCCATGTTGATTCTGAGATAGTTACTCAGGGAGCTCTTTGAGGAGTGGTTCAAGAGTAGATATTTATCTCAGAGGTTCATACAATAGAGGATTGATGAGTTTCATGACCTCCGACAGGCATCTCTTATAGTGGTGAGTATGAGAGTAGATTTCTGGATCTACTCCAGTATGTTGATTACATGCAAGATGAGTGGATGTAGATCCATAGGTTCATCTGAGGCCTAAATCTAGACATTGGAGGTGTAGTGTAGATCCATTGTCCACAGACATTGGTTGAGGCCGTTGAGAAGGCCTATATAGCAAAGGAGACTTGGGAAAGACCTAGTAGGCTAGAGACCGAGTCCGGCCGTATACAACATATGCGACAAAAGATCGAGGGGGTTAGTACCTCCTACTTGTGGTGGATAGGGTTCAACATAGTAATCTTTTAGACCACAATAGTAGTAGCAGGTAGTCTCACCCACCATATAGACCTCCACAAGATTTGATGCATAGAGGGGTCAGAGTATGGGGCCTCTTCCTAGGGGTCCCATTAGGACACAAGGAGCACCTAGAGCTCAGTCAATAGGAGCTCACCAAAGAGACCTCAGCAGTTCATAAAAGGGTCATCAAGGTCCAAACACACCCCTCTAGGGCATCGACTTGAGTTGCTACTCAGGGGAGAGGATCAGGTGGTTGTTTTGGGTGTGACATTGCTGGAAATTTTTGGAGAGACTACCCACAGAACCCTAATAACAAGGGTAAGGAATAGATCTTAGAGCCTACTATTGGTGGCATGGGGCATAGTCATAGGATGTACGCAGTGGTCAAGAACCACTAGGAAGAGCATCAGAGTATAGTTATTGATATTATAGTAACATTAGTGGTATTCCTACCTCCATTTTGTTTGATTCTAGTTCTTCTAATCTTTTATTACACCATCTTTAGTAGAGCGATGTAGGCTGGTGGCAGTTAGGTAGGTACGGTCATAGTTAGGATGTTGAGATGGCTTATGGAGCCAAGATCTCTGTAGACTCCTTAGTTAAGGAGTGTGTAGTGGATTTGGGACCTTTCACCACTACCTCGGATCTTCGTATCCTTCCGTTGGGCTCTTATGGAGTCATCTTGGGCATGGACTAGTTATCTACACACAGAGCCAGAGTGGATTGTTACCACAAGATCATATCTTGTATAGATGATCTAGGAGTTGAGGAAGTGATATCGGGGTTAGGAGACTCGTTTCTATTCACACCATCTCCGCTATGCAGCTTAAGTGGTGTGTGTGATGGGTTTTCAGATGTTTGTTATCACATTTATTGACCGATTAGAAGATGGGTCTAGTGGACCATCACTAGATGACCATCCCATTTTGAGAGAGTTTTCTGATGTCTTTCTAGGGGAGCTACCAGGGTTACCACCCCCACAGGAGATATATTTTCATATAGATTTGGTTTTGAGAGAAGAGCCTATCTCATGAGCACCTTATCAGATGACTACCCCTGAGCTCTGTGAGCTCAATTTATAGCTTGAGGGCCTTCTGGAGAAAGGCTTAATTCATCCTAGTGTAACCCCTTAGGGTGCACTAGTGATCTTTGTAAAGAAGAAGGATGGAATCCTTGCGGTTTGTATTGATTACCACTAGCTGAACAAAGTAACGATTAAGAATCATTATCCCCTTCCATGCATTGATGATTTGTTTGATTAGATGAAGGAGCCACAAAAATTATCTAAGATAGACCTTAAGTATGATCAATGAGGATTTCTAGGTGGACATTCACAAGACCGCCTTTGGTATGAGATATGGGCACTATGATTTCACTATGGTAACTTTTGGTTTAACGAATGCCCCCGCAATTTTTATGAGTTTGATGAATGGGGTATTTAGGACCTTCTTAGATTACTTCATGCTCATCTTCCTTAATGAAATTTTGATTTACTCACAAATTCGTGAGAAGCATGAGGGGCACCTTCTCCAGGTTCTTTAGTGTCTTCATGAGTAGCATCTTTACAGGAACCTTGAGATGTGTGCATTCTTTCAGATGGAGCTGCAGTATGTGGTCATATCATTTCTAAGGAAGGTATCATCATCGATCCTTCCAAGATTAGAGCTATTATGGATTGGCCAGCACAAACTAATGTGACTGATGTGCGTAGCTACATGGGATTAACATGTTACTACAGGAGATTCGTTTAGACTTCTCTCGGATAACGCACCCCATCACTTCCCTTCAACGGAAAGGGAAGAAATTTGTTTGATCAGATAGGTGTGAGAAGGCCTTTAGGACACTGAAGGAAATGTCTCACTACAACACCTATCCTTGTAGTGCCGGATCCACAGGGTGAGTTTTTCATTTACACGATGCTTCTTTAGTAGGGCTTGGAGATGTGTTGATGCAGGAGGGTAGAGTAGTGGCCTTTGAGTCTCGCAAACTCAAATATTATGAGCTTAATTATCTGACTCATGATCTTGAGCTTGCAAATTTGTGCATGATTTGGTTCGATGGAGGCATTTTCTACTTGGTCAAAGATTCACACTCAGGAAAGATCACCTTAGTCTTCACCTACCTCTTCACGCAACCCAATCTCAATGCTCACCAACGGTGTTGGATGGAGCTGCTTTGTGAGTATGATATGGAGATAGAGCATGTGAAAGGGAAGGATAATGTGGTTGTAGATGCTCTTAGATGATGGATACATGTGGCTATGTTCACCTTAGTGAGCACAAATTTGTGGAGCAGGATTCTATAGTAGCTTCCTCACGACAACTTCTACATTACAGCCAGAGAAGATATTGAGTCTTAGAGACCCCTTGAGGGGAAGTTTGATGGTTTTTTCTTAGAGGTAGATGGTCTTCTTAGGCACAAAGGCCAGATTTATGTTTCCCAGGATGACGGCTTGAGGTAGGACATCTTGATAGAGGCACATCGTGCACCCTATTTAGTCCATCCCAGTGGTGAAGAAGATGCACGCCACCTTGAGATAGTTGTATCATTGGGGAGGACTTCGTAGAGACATGGCTCAGTTCATGTCACACTGTTTAGAGTGCCAAAAGTAAAGGACGAGCATCAACATCCAACTAGCCTTCTCTATCCTCATGCTATACCGGAATGGAAGTGGGATACCATTTCCATGGACTTCATTATTTGGATACTAATGTAGAGATACCACCACATGCCATCATGGTCACGGTGGATAAATTGAAAAAAGTGGCTCATTTCTCTCCGGTAAAGACCACTTATATAGCTAGTGTAGTGGCACGAGTATATCTTGATGAGATTGTTAGGTTGCACGTGATTCTGCAAGAAGATCATTTATGACAGCATCCTTTGTATACTTCCCATTTTGGACCACCATGTAGTATGCCCTCGGACAATGATCAACTTCAGCACAACATATCACCCTGAGACTGATGGTCATACCAGAGTGGGTGAATCAGATCTTGGAGGACATGCTTAGGATGTACATTATGGACCAGCATTCCAAATGGGAGGAGTACCTGTACTTGGTGGAGTTTTCCTACAATAATAGTCTTCAGAGTTCTATAGGCATGGCTCCTTTTCAGGCTTTGTATGGTAGAGAGTGTAGGACACCCCTTAGTTGGGACAGTTTAGAGGACATGGTTTCTCTAGGACCAGCTTTATTGTAGGACATGGAGCGGCATGTGGTTATGATCATATAGAGGCTGCAAGAAGCACAAGATAGGCAGAAGAAGTACACCGACCAACTAGCATAGTACCGATCATAGTTTTGATGTGGGCATGAAGGTGTTCCTTCATGTCAGGCCACATAAGAGCCCTATCCATTATGGAAAAGGTTCTAAGTTAGCTCCTAGATTCATTGGTTCTTTTGAGATCTCAGAGCGTATCGGCGCTTTGGCCTACCATCTAGCATTGCCACCTAGTTTGTTTTCCATACATGATGTGTTTCATGTTTCAGTTCTTAGGATATATGTTGCATATCCTTCTCATGTTTTAGATTAGAGATCATTCAAATTCGAGGATCGGGGATAGGTGATGATGGTGGAGCCCATTCACATCATAGATCACAGGACCCTGGGCCTTTGAGGTAGAGAGGTTGATCAGGTCTGGGTGCAGTGGGACAGATATGATGAGACTACAGCTACATGGGAGGATGCTACTTTGTTATGAGTTTAGTTCCCACGTCTATTCTAATGACTTCTAGGGGAAGTCAAGCCTAAAGGAAGGGGGGATGTAGTGCCCACTTTCCTTCGACACCTTGTGATATTGATCCTGATACTACTAACTATATTATGGACATTGTTATAGTTTAATTTAGCATGATGTTAGATGTTAGATCATGGTTTATTGTGGACTTTGATTCATATATGGTGCATGATGATTATTAGAGACATTTTGGATATTGATGTTGATATATTGTTTGACATGGTTACATTATAGATGTTGTTCGAACTTGTGATATTTGGATATTTTGAGTAGACCTAGAAAATTAGAATTGAATTAAAATTGATGATGATATAGTTTTAAATGAAATTGTAAGTGATATTGTTGATTGTCTTGATGTTTTTGAGATTCACATATATGTCAATGATCTTTAAATTATATTTATATTCATTTGGATGTTCTAATATGGCCACAAGGCCGAAGGAGGTATTCATATTTTGTAGGTTTAAAAATATCAAAACAAACATCGGGGATTGGAGACCAACCACATTGCAATTCTAGATGAATTTAACAAGGTCACCATGGCAACTTGTATTTGTTTGTGTGTTCGATTGTGTTAGGAATTTCCATGGGGGGATCACCTTTAAACGTGACCAAGGGTTATGTGTATTTATTTACTTGGTTCCTTTTTATTGATGTTTTTATGTGCTTTTTTAGTGATGAGTTTTATCCCTTTTATTTAAATAAATTGTTGTATATAATGTGAGTAATCATATTGTTAAAATAAATTAATCAAATTGGGTCATAAGAAAGTAATTATTGGATTAGTTGACTCTTGTATTAAATTTTGTAAGATATGTGTAAGCAATGTGTAAGTGATGTGTAAGAGATATGTAAGTAAAATTTTGAGTATGAAACACTTCATCTTCTTTGGAATTCAAAATTGTCCTTGGAGACTGATTTTGGAGGCTTATGGGACAAGTTAAACTTGTCCCACACCTCTTAAATTTGCATACCAACCTTATCTATGGTTGGAGAGTTTAAATCTACCTTTCATTATGCATTTTTATAGGTCTAGCTGAATGTTTTAATTGCACTTCTTGCTTGAAATTAATTTCAGTCCTTTGGGATATGGGATTGAATTGAGTGTGTAAGTAAGACTGTCATATTATTCTCCTACTTATTTATTATGTCTTGGAGATTGAAGTTGACTTGTGAGTTGGAGTTGAGGATGTGTGATGTGGCATCCTACAAAGATCCACCTCATCCTCCTCTCTTCCCCTTTATATATATTCGAATTCATTTTATTGTTTGGGGTTACACTCTTTTGGTTTCTTTACTTTGCATACTTCTTTTGTGGAGAATTCTTTCCTATTTTAGAGCTCTTGCTTTTAGAGAAAGTTGCAGAATTTTATAGACCTGTGTTTCATTTATCTTGGGCTATTTTGCATTGGAAAGCTTGTGGTTGGGAACTTGAAACAAAAACCATTATGAAGAGGTAAGATCTTGACTCTTGAAATTCTCTTCTTTTATTTAAAATGTTATTGTTGTGAATGTTTTGGCTTATGTGTGGGTTGTTTGGGTAGATGGCCTAGGGATGGTGTAGGAGAAGACTATGGGGTATTTCTATGGGAGGCATAAATGTTTTGGGAGGTATAAGTGTGGAGGGAGTTGGGATTTTGGTTCCACCTTACAAAGAAATAGCTTGCATTTCTTTACTCATTATGGGGTGCCATAAGATGTTGGGGAGGCATAAGGGAATGTGAGGAATAAAGGGTACTTGGGGGAGGGAAAAGGGCATGTCGTGGATTTGAAATGATATATATATATATATATATATATATATGGTGATTGTTATCAAGTGGTGATACCCATTTCACCTTGGAGGCATAAGCATCATCCCCCATAGTTTATTGCTCCCTTGGATTGCATGAGGAAGCCTGAGTTTTGTTTTTTTTTCTTTATTATGTGGTTGCAAACTACATTTTTGTTTTGGACCGTGTTTTAAATGAGAAATTTGTCTTTGTGTTGTGGAAGCTTGTTGTTGCCATGTGTTTGAAAACATCTCTTATTGCAATATGGTTTAGACTCTTGGGCCAATGAAGAAGGTGGCTTCTCCTTTTCATTGGATGTCTTTGTTGGGTGGAGAGCATTGCATTTCCTCCTATTCTATTGTGATCAAATTAAAATAAAGAAAATGGAGGATATTCATGTTGTTGTTCTAGAGCAGAAAAAAAAAAGACAAGTTTGACATTCCTTGTTGAGATTATTCTTATTGTAACCCTTTCTCACTTTGAATTGGATGATCTTGTATATTATTGTGTTGGAAAGACTACTCTATTTTATCCATGAAAGTTGTAATTGATTGTGGAAGAATATATCTTGTATTCAGTCCTGATGAACAGAAAATAAAGATATGGATTTGGTATGTTGTAATTTGAAAATAAATGGGAAAGAATTTGTAAGATATTCCTTTGAAATAATAGAAGAGTTTTGGATTGTTCATATGATATTATTTCCATTAGAAACTTGTGTTTAATATACGAGGGAAATCTCTATTTATAAAAGTTAAAAGGAAGCACGTATGAAGAAATATTGCACTGCTTTGTCTCATTTGAAATATTTAATTTAAAAAACAAAAGAATAATAGATGTTACATTATTGTCTTTATATTTTGATTGAATGAAAGAAAACTATTTAAAATTAGCATGGAATAAATTCAATGTTTTCATTGCATGGAAAAAGAGATAGTTTAATCTTTGTTCTTGAAATGTAAAAACTTCATTTCTACTTCACCGTATACTTTGTAGATTCATTTTTATCAAATGTCCAAAACAACCTAAAAATATATAAGAGAAAATGAAATATTCAATTGGACTTAATGAGATCAAAATGATCCCCAAACTAAACTAAAGCACTTAAAAATTTTTTAAACAACCCTTCAAATCGAATAAAGGTGAAATTGTAGGTATTCTACTATGTGAACTTTGGTAATTTTTTGAATGGAAATCAATCAAGAAAATTTAATCTTGAAATCTATCCTAAAACCTTCTAAGTGAAATCCTTCATGGCTTTTTTGGCAAGCTCAAAAAGTATTAATGAAAAATTTGAACAAAATTGATAAGTTAAAAATACCAATTCACTTCTAACTGACAAAAATACATTTTATTAAAATTTACCCTTTAAAATTTATCAAAATCAAATTATTAAGGTTTATATGTAAATAGGATGTCGAGAGCTTTCCACAAAGTCCTTGTTTTCCAAAAAACGAGTTCCCTATCAAAAGTTATGGCCTTTTGAATTTTTACTTCATTTCGGGCTCAAAATAATCTAATTGTCAAATTTAAGTGAATAAAATATTCTTGGGCAGACCCATGGGCTAAAACTTTCCTTTTTGCATTTTTCCAAAAATCACAATGTCATGAAGTTTTCCACTGCTCCACTGACCCGCAAGCCTTTATTTTGTCTAAAATGATCTAAGTCAAAAAAAAAATTATTTGGCGATTTTTCCTCCACGGCCCTGCAACCAATCTTGAATCGACACGTGGCTTCATTGGCTATCGAAAGATGCTCGATAAATTTTAAACTTTCATTATTTCAAAAATAAATTTGGAAAAAATTGTAATTTTTCCCAAAGAACCCTCCTCGACCCGCATCGAATCAAAGTGCGCCACGTGGCTTCACGAGGTGTCGGCAGAGGAGAAATTCATTTTAAGTCTTAATGCTTTAGAAAACTTTTGTACAAAATTTCCACATCATCCCCACCGGACCACCAACTCGTGGCCAAAGGTTGGTGACAAATGACATCTTCTCGCTTCAAAGAGAGGCGGGTTCGTTTGACCTTTTTCCTTTCCTTTAAAATCAAATTTTCTAAATGTTCACCACCAACCCGTTGACCCGCAACCAATAAGGAGCTACCATGTGGCATGTTATCACCGAATCACATCACCCTTATGTTTATACAAGTGCATATACTTGAACTCACGGTGTGATTGGATAACATGGGTACTATCTCCAAGTTGTGGAACTTGCTACTTGAGATATACCTCCAGAGAAAGCTGGTTCTTGCTCCTAAACCACCTGCCACAATCTACTCTAATGCAGGGGAAGCTAACTATTCTAATCTAAATTTCCAAGGGACTAGGGAGAGAGAATGCATAAAATGAAATCCTACACTAAAGTGGTGATACACCAGAAAAGGAGGGTGTGAGAGTAGTCTCCAAATGCGTGAAATACAGAAGCAAAGTGCACACTAGAAGAGGTGATGATAGTTCTCCATAATCTAGCAAAATGCATTCACAACGATATTCCAAGCATACACAATGATAATGGATCCCTGCAAGAACATAATAATAGACACAATATTCTTGTAGAAAGATTAAAGGGGCAAGAAGAATGCAAGAAAACACAACAGGGGAAGATATATCCACAAACTGATATTTTATTGCTTCATGATATGCACAGTTCAATCTATTACAGGATAAGGGCCTGGATCACCATGCAAGGAGTCCACTACAAGGGCTTGCAGCACATTGGCTTCACAAAGAAATTTTGATAGAGCTTTTCTATCTGAAAACTCTCCCCTTTACAATGAGCCCAACACTCCAATTTATAGAAAAATGAGAAGAGAAAGAGATGGAAAAATGAAATTCCCAAAATCTGTCCTTCAACCACCTGTAAGAGGCATTAAATGGAGTAAAATGATTATATATTACTTGCAAAAGGATCCCCATACTGTCCCAGGTTCTGCAGCAGAGAAAGAATGATGACCATGCCTCTTAATTGCACTCCCAACCACCAAATGAAACACTGTTATGAACGCAGCCATGTTTTATAAAAAATATCCATATATATCTCACCAAATCTGGAATTTCTTGATTTTTGTGCATCGGGCTTAGAGCCACGATTCCAATGGTACCAATTTTGTGTGATTTCGTTGAGAAATGCAAAATTTATGGCCTTCTGAGTGCGGGCAGCTATTTTGGGTCTGGCAGTGTTTTCTGTCATTTGATGGGAATGAGCATTAACTAACTAGAGCCGAATATGTTTCTCTATCATTTGTGGCGTAGAGGACGTTGTGCTCATTCCAGAAAGTCCAATTTTATGAAAATCGGAGCTCGGAGTCAAAAGTTATGGCCGTTTGAAGTTTCACGGGTCAAACGTTGACTTTTCTTCTTTGCTGTCGGCCGTTTCGGCTTTTCGCGTCCCTCGTATCCCGCGCGAGATGTCCCAAATGAAAATCTCTTGCTTCAGCCGATTTGGGCTTCCTTGTCCCTCTTTTGCTACCTTTTCACCTTTTCGGCCGGTTCGCGTCCCGCGCGTACCTTTGTCCCAACTGTCCCGGACTGCCTAGGACAAATATCTTCAACCGCCCGAAATGGACTGTTTTTTGGCTTTTCGACCGGTTCGCATCCCGCGTACCTATGGCCCAGATGTCCCAAACCGCGTGATAACAAAACTTGGTGATTTTTTCCACTTTTGGCCGGTTCGGCCTGTCGCGTCCCTCGCGTCCCGACGTCCCAATCGTCCCCAATCAACCACCCGGCGGCTTTTCGGCCGATTCGTGTCCCGATGTCCCAACTATCCTGACTGCACCGCTTGGACTAGGACTTAGCCGATTTTCTTCAATTTTTTGGCTCCAAGCTTGTTTTTTACAATTTTTTCACCTTTTCTAACCCGTTGGGTTTTCTTCTTGGATGGGAGAGTTAGAAAGAAGCGGAAGGGGCTCCAAAAACACGATTTCGGCCTTAAATCAATCTATTTGCTTGGGACTAAAGAATTTGATGCATGTTATCAAAATTTACCTTGAGGGGTGAATTTTGGATAACATGGCCTCCTTGTGCATCGATAAAGGTGCGAGTGTAAAATTCGCTTTGTCCCAAAATGTCAAAAGTGCTAAATGCCTTCCCTACTCTCAAGTCGCCCCACGTCTTGGAAAAGTTTTCTTCCCCGCTCCACTCGGTCCACTTTTCTCCTCCGGGTGAATTTTCTCTCAAAGTCCGCAGGCTCGAGTTGGGGAAAATTTTCACCCCAAGTTCCATCAGGCCCATAACTTAAGAAATATGAGGAGTTAGGAGGTCTTCTTTATATTACCAAAAGGTGAGGAAATTCCCTATCTAATGGGAATGTTTTCAGGAATTTTTAATTATGTTAATCATTGGAAAAATCAAATTAAATCTTTAACCAAGTTCTTGGAGTGGGTAAGTAAGAATTTACTCTTATGATTTTAAATTATATTCTTTCCCCACCCTTGTATTTAAACCTTTCTCTTGTCATATATCTTGTGGAATTAAATACCTTAGGTATTTAATTGTTTTAATCCCTTAACCCTAAAATTTTAAATAAGGGAGTATTTAGCTAAAATTTCAATGTAATTAGTGATTAAATTAATCCCTAAGGAGATTTGAGCTAGGGGTGGATTTATTAAAATTATTGATTTATAATTTGCAATTAGTAATTATTATAATGTGAAAAGTTATTAGATTGAATTTAATTTTCCTTCGAGACTTTGGTTGTTAACACCTTAAAAAAAATTATTATCCCATAATTTTTGTGACTAATCCTAGGTTGTCCTTGGGTCTCAAATGAGTTGTTTTAGCGGGAATCACAAAAGTAGAAAATTACATTAAGATCGAGTATGTATGATAGATTACTCAAGAATATATTTTTCTCTTTTTCCGAAAATTAGATCATTAGGGGAATTGCTATAAAGTGGTATGAAATATCACATAATGTGAAAACATTTCTGATAGTGATGAATATTATGTCTGAGATGATCATGTAAGAATGTTTAGGAGATCATAGAGTGACCCTAATTATATGCCCCTATTTCAGTGAAAGGAAGTGTGATGGTGAGAACGAAGCCCGAGATAAAATTATATGGGCAATGATGTAATAGTGAATGAAATGATGTATATTAGATGTCACAATATTGTGTTTATAAATATGAATATGTTCCAAATTGGAATATAGTGTTTTCAGATGTGTACAATATGATATAAGGTGATATTATAAAGAGAATGACACAAACAAGGTAGGAAAATGAGTAGTGAGACTCAAGATATGATCAAAATTCTATGATGTGTATTAGTTAGAAGAATGATTGTAAATATTCACCATAGTTATATAACAATTATGGAATATGTTTTATATAGTAAGTGTAGAAAGTGAATATTTATTTCATTTGAATTTGGAACAAGTGGGATTTGGAACACTATGTATGTGAAGATGTCACAATTTGGAGCAATGTAATTGAGTTGGTTTGAGATTTTGGTGGTGGACGTGGTGTCACAAATGAAAAAGATTAGGTATGTGTGGTTATTTTTGAAATATGTGTTGAAATGAGTGATTTTTGTGATTGTTTGCAAAATTGTGTTTTTTTAATTTTCTAGGTTTTTTTGATGGGTAAGAGTGGTGAAGGTGCTAATGAAATTCAGGATTCTAGTACCCTATCTAGGTGCTAGTGACCTATTCCTGGGTGCTCACATCCTTCTCCCGGTCTCTGGTGACCCAAAAGGCTTATTTTTAGCCCGAAATGTTATAAATGTGAAAATTGATGTTTGATGATGTTAGTGTAGTTATTTTTGCATGAACATGAGGTGTAAATGTCATGTTTTTGATGTTCTTTGTTTTTTTTTGTAAAGGGATTTTCATTTTAGAGAGTTATGTAGTGGTTACCATTTGAGCACATTCTTGGGATTGGGATTATTAAATGATGAGTGAGATATACTAGATCATGTCGACTTGCAGAACATAGAAAACATTGGCGATGTGCCCCATAATATGTTCATGATGATTGCATTGTATGAACAATGGTGTGGAGAAACATGTATGTTTTGGTTACCTACTGGAGAGATTATCTTGACCTCGAGGATGTATATCGATATTTTGAATGTCGTGTCAAGGTGATAGGGTCCAGTGATAGCCGCAGAATTTTTTAAAAGAAAATATGTGAGAAAGTAGGTGGTATTTTACATGGAGGTGATTACATAATGAGACACACAATAGTTTGGATTCCATATTAAGATAAGGTGTTTCACGATTGTGGAAGTTAGTTTCTATTGTGATTTCTTCTTCAATGGTAGTGGATGGTGGTGATCTTGTATAAGATGCATGATATATTTTGTCGTATAGAGCATTATGGTACAAGATTTTATCGGGAAACTATATACTAGAACATTTTTACAGGGACCTATACATTTTCACACAAGAGTAGCACAAGGGTGGACTATGAGTCACCACATTTCTACATGTGTGTGCTTTTGTGTTTGCTTATATTTGGTTGGATATGGCTAGGTGTCTGGACTAGGAGGATGGACACTAATACTTACAGATCAATAATGGATCGCATGGGGCTTGAGGAAATTATATACAGACCATATGGATACTATGGTGGATCTCTCAAGGATGGAGTTGAGCTACATTATATCCTACCTACTTTGTGGCTAGAGGAAAAATTTCCTTGAGTAACCAAGATATTTCAAGCAAAGTGTGTGTGTCATGATAGTTTTGTATGGCTCAAAATTTTCCCCAAGAACCATATGTATGGGTGAGAGATACAAGGGCACCAAGGATGTTTTGAGTGAGAATAGGGAACATTTAGTACCCACAGGTGTAGATGAGATGGATGTGGTTATAGAGTCATTACACGTGGATGACATTGGGTGCATTGAGGCATATAATGCATAGTGGGAAGCACACTGATGGGTGCTACTATATCCATTTGTTGTGGATGCGGCTATAGCATTACTAGTTAGAGGAGTAAAGGGGTGGGTAACCACCCCCAATGGTGATAGTAGATCATGAGTATGTGTGTGTGTAGTTGATTAATTATCATTGTTATGTATAGTAACTAACCTGTCAACATATAGATGCAGGTGATGTGTATTGGTCATTGATTCTAGGTACATTTATCCACACATTAACATGGAATATTCCTACCAATGTTTTGATTAGAGGTGCAATACTAGAGTGAGTGGATTCCATTGTGAGTGAGCATGTCCATTTGTTTGAGCTGGTGGCGCTAGCAGCAATGACATGTACCATGATTTTGAGAGAGTGTGACGATGCATAGGCAGAGACTCAAAGATCTAGGGAGGCATTAGGAGGAGGAACCTTAATGTGAGATGTGGACTTACAGAGGTCATTATCAAATTATTCAGGTGAGTTAGACATATTATGAAGGTAGGTCAACATATAGAGAGGTTTCCACTAGCAATGTAGATTGAGCAGCCAAGCTTTTACTTCTAGATCTCCCACAGTTATATATAGTGATAGTGATAATGATATACAATATGTTTTGATATGTTGATATATGGGGTCTTACCCCTAATGTTGACATTTTTTGATGATTTTGAATGATGATTTTGATATATATATATATATATATATATATATATATATATATTTTGTGTGTGTGTGTGTTTATTGATGTGTGTGTTTTGACATGTTTATTGATGTATGTCATTGTTGTTGTTCATATATGGGTTTTTTATGTAACATAGATGAGGATGATAAGTAATGTTTTTTTAATTTTTATTGTATGTATAAATGAGGATAAATGGCATGTTATAAGAATATATGTATGTGACATATAATATCATAGATAAAATGAATGAATCATGCGATGATAGGAAATAATATAATGATATGTAACTAAGCGTAGAATGAAAAATATGTATAATGATACATGACATCATGTGTGAGATGAAGATCGAGGGAAGAAGATAAATTCCCCCAGCGTGTGTGTAGTGATATGAAGTTCATTTATATAACACACCTCAATAGTTGTGAATGAACTATAGAGCATGAGTACGTCATTGGGAAGGGATATAGTTGTGTATGGTAGACAAATATATCAGTGATAATATGTAGCGGAAATATGTGGCAAGGTTCTTATAATAACATATATCTCAAGAATCATGTAAGAACCATGAGAACATGAGTGTGTCATCGTGAGGTGAGGTGAGAAAAAAACACCTACCAAAGACAAAGTGCGCATGGA
Organism: Taxus wallichiana var. yunnanensis; assembly: GCA_018340775.1. Taxonomy (NCBI): domain Eukaryota; kingdom Viridiplantae; phylum Streptophyta; class Pinopsida; order Cupressales; family Taxaceae; genus Taxus; species Taxus wallichiana. The sequence continues at coordinate 816,831,217 of CM031237.1, forward strand.
GTGGTAGAATTATACGGATCATTAGTAACATGAGTGTCTGAAACAAACCAAATTCTCGATGAGATGGTGCCAATGATTGGAGATGTAGTGGTGGGAAGCATAAATTATGATGGCTTAAGAAGACAATGTGTAGTAGGAGAATTGTGTGGTGGATGGGATGGTGTAATAGTGGATGATTGAGATGGAGAGTGTGCATGAATAATGACATGTGGTGGTAAATGAATAATGACCTTAGAAGTACATGAGGGAGATACGCAAACTAGAGTAATAATGCACCTTTGTGGAATTAGATACACAAACCAATCACAAGAGTGAGAGCCAAAAAAAATGACACCCTTGTCTTCTAATTATTGTAATCTACCATGAAGGGTGCAAGAGTCATTATCATTATGTCCATTGATGTGATCATAGTTACAATAAGGATGATCTTTTTGACGTTGCAATCGATGAGGAGGATGATGTTGATCGAAGGAAAGCGAATCAAGAACTTATCAAGAAAATTATGTAAAACATCATGAGGCTTTGTGAAAAATTTAATGGCTCTCAAGTAGGAGAACCAGAAGTCTTAGGTGCATCCCTATGCAGTTGAGGAAATGAACGACGCGTATGTGATGGTGAAAACATAACTTTCTTGTAGGGTGGAGGAGATGGAGACCTTGGAGGAAACTTAATGGATGCAAGAGGAGAAGAACTACATGATGCAACAATAGTAAAAGTAGGAAGAGCATCTATAACATGTGTGGAAGTGATATCTTGTTCTAGATGAATGACCTTATAGCATAATATTGTAAATGATTCGCATGTTTCATATTGTAATCATTACTTTAAAGAATGAATGTAGCTACAAAAAGATAAATTACTTTTATAAATCAGTGGCATTAAAGACTAAATTATGCATGTAAGCATTGAAAAGCATAATATAATCAATAATAGGTTCTTTCTTTCCTTGATGTAAGCTAGGTAAGTGATCGTGCATGACTCTAGGGCCATTATTAAGTATAAAATATTGAAGAGATACCTCTTAAATTTCATAATAACTACTAATAGATCCAAAAGGTAGATGTGTATACCATTGAAGGGAACCATAAGTAAGACTATCATGAAAAGTGTTAAGAAATAGTCAATCATTCAAATAATAATATGTAAGTATAATAAAATGATTGAGATGCAAATATGAATTTCCACTACCATCAAAGAATGAAAATGTAGGTATGATAAAATCATTAGGAAATTTTGAATTGTGAATATTTTATGGAATGGGATTTCCATGTAAAGATTTGTTATTGATAGATACATAATAAGCCTTTCTCTCAAGAGTGAGATAATGGGCCTGATATTGTAATTGACTAACAACATGCATTAGTGATAATATATCATTTAAAGGAATAATTAAATATGTGAATGCTACATTGAGTGGTTGAATCTTTCCATTGTTGGGGATCATAGAAATTTCAATGGTGGAGGATGTTGATGTTATAGGCACATTGAATGTAAGTGAAATAGAAGTAAAATTTGGTGAAGAACATAGAATGTCGATAGAAACACTCGGAAATGCATCGGAAGATTTGTGATGAGGTGAAGAAATAGAAGGAAAATAATCGACATTCATGTTATTAGATATAATATATAAAAAAGATGAAAGAAGAGTATGAATTATATGAATTATAAAATAAAATGAAAAGGAAAGGGTACTTTGTTTGATTTTTTCTTATCTTGAAGTATGTCTAGAATGGAAGAATTGATGAAATAGTAACTTAGAATGTCAAAATCACACTCAGAAATATTGACAGATGTCGTGAATTCCTAGACATGGGTGCCTGGGTAAGGGCGAGGACTCCTACGGGAGCCATAGACATATGAGGGGCAACTGAAATCTACTTAAAATGTCGAATCTAGTTTCAAAATTATTGCTAGGGTTTCACACTTTCTTACCCTTTATCTCCTATATTCCACACTTGAATCACTAAGGTAATTGTAAATATGTAACGCAAATAATCTCTTAAAAACCCTCAAGATACATCAAATACTAAAAAAAAGATGCAAACTGAGGGGTCAGACTATGATCAGTTGTCAAACAAGTTAACCTATGAACAAGCAATGTCATACATCTCAAACCTAATGTAGTTATATGTCATTTTGTGTGACCAAGCACTACACTACATCTCAAACCCAATTTAGTTTTATGTGCTTGTGTGTGCAATAATTCTCCTAGGTTTCCCTTGAACTAATGATGCTAGTATAGGGGATAAAAGATAGATACAGTGTAATTGTGTGGATGGAAAAATGAACTCCCCTTACTACGCACCGTGTATGTAGATTAATAAGCCCAAGATGTTTAACCTTTTAATATGTGGATAGATAGACCTTGATAGTAATTTCCTACCTCTCTAATTGCATGTATGTTGTGTTTATATAGGATATTTTTTTGGAATTTTGAAACTAATGACTTGACATGCCGACTAGTACCTCGAGATATGAGTGGGAAAAATGATAATACGAACATCCAATGTCAAAAATATAAATAAGAGATATAGAGACCATGGGTTCCTAGGATGGATAGGAGCACCTGGTGCTAGTGTCCATAGATAACTTGTAGACACATGTAGTTTGATCAATGCACTATTATTCTTAATATTGTACTAACTATTCTTCCCCTTGAAAATTTACAACACCTCATTAGTTAGATCTATCTAACTCCCCTCTTACGACACTCTGTTGGTCATATTTCCTCTTGTAAACTAATTAAATAGGTTATAATAACCTCTTCTTGGCTAATATTCTCTTCTTTACCACCTTTATTAGCTCCTTGAGTATCAATCCACTTCATTGGATTGATTAAGTCTTTCAGAAGCCCTTCAGAAACCTAATTTCTCTCTAAGTAAGATTAATTACCCTCTAAACATGGTTAACTAGTCTTAACCATGGTCAATCTCTTCTAAACACAGTCAAACCTCACTTTGACTTGCTAAAAGTGATTTTTGGACTTTTGCATTTGTCCCACATGCACCCAAATCTCCCATTTTCCCAAATGGAAAACTATAAATAGGGCTAGACCCCTCCCTCATTTTCTAACAATTATCTTTTCTTCCTAGCACAGATTATACTATTTTGTTTAGGCTTTAGATTGTATTTCATTTTCTTCCATTGAGCTAGTAGCATTTGCTTTTGTATTTTATAACACAAATATAGAGTAAAAGGGAAGAACCATTGGCCTTGAAGCCATTAATGGGGAGATCTCTTTCTCTTAACACAAATTGAATGCTTAGATCCTCTTAGGTTCATTATTTCAAGCTTTCAAAGAATAGAGGTTAGTTTCATTTGCTTAGTTTTCTTGTTTACTTCAAATTAATGTATGCAAAGTAGAAACCCTTGCTCATTTCTTATCATATGGTCCATTGATCAGCTTGTTCAAAGCCTTTGGGGTTTCTTTAGAGATTCTTACCCCAATTCCATGGCTTTTGCAACTTTTCATTGAACACATTTGGCATGCCCAGTGGGACACTTATGTCCATCCTCCATTAATGGAGGTCTTTTGAGTTCTTCAAAGTTCATTTTCAAGTTTTTTTACGTCAAATCACTTGTTATTTCCTCATTTATATTTCTAACACTAGATAAATGACCTTCATTTGCATTTATTTTGTTGGTTTGATATAGAAATAGGAAACTTTGACTAACAACTAACTTGTTTGCTTTTGAAAATTTGAAAATTCATGAGTTTTGTAGGTTTTTCACAGGGTACGCATAGGTGTTAAGAAGGGGTGCGTACACATTGAAACCCCAAAATCCCCATCGAACAGGAGCATACCTGTATGGATGTCCTCATCATTAGAAAATTTTATATCTACAGGGATGCACATGTCTCCATCTCTCATCGACCCGTCCGCATCTCCGCCTCTCTGGATGCGTATGCGTAAATAGCTTGACTGTGTAAAAATTTGAAACTACTTATTTTATGCTTGGCGCATCTCCGTTGAAACCTAAGTATCCATGTTGAGTTACAAGCAAGCGTCCCTATCTGGCTGGATGCATCTGTGTGTTTAGTATACTTGTTTTCACTAATTTTTGTCTACAAGCATACATGTTGAGTTAGGCGGGAACCCATCGGTTGGGGAGTGCTAGTGTTTGTTTAGGAGCACAGCAGTGTCTATGTAAAGATTGAAATTTTTTCTATAATAAGAAAAATATTTCTTTCTGATCTTTTCTGCAGATTGCTTGGGACTAACAAGTTAAAAAAAAATTTTTCTTTGGTATTTTAGTTTGCATAGTTAAGTGTTTTTGGTTCTTAGCTTAAAACTAGGTTTGTAAAAGTGTGTATGCTCTCTCCTCGCACCTTCAAAAGCTGATCTTGGAGATAAAAACACTTATACAAAACTTGTATCGAATGTTCCAAACACTTATTTTATAAAGGATAAAGTAAATTTTCATGTGATTTAGTAGGCTTTTTCACATTACGTATGCTCTTCCTTTGCACCTATTGGCGATCTTAGGAATCAAAAGAAAGGTGTAAAGTTCTCTTTCTTCACATCAATCTACAAATTGGAAATTTACTAAAACTTGTTGTCTATAGGACCCAATGCTTTTAGAAGAAATACGTCCAAAATGAAAAACTTATAATACACGTGTTCTTGCAGGTTGCCCAATGGTGTGCCACTTAAAACCACATCAAATTAAGCAAGATAAAAAACACACCGCATTCAAAATAGTTTATTGCAAGTTTCGGAAAAGGGTATGTCCCTATCTGCTCAACAGGAACATAACCCCTTTTGCATAATGCCTTAAGCTATAACAATATGGGTGGTTCCAGGAACCCTAAAGAAATCCATAGCTGAGTAACCTCATGGATGAAACAGGAAGGGCTCAGCTTACCCACTTGACTAGTACACCTTGTGAGTTACAGTTACTTGTTGTTTGTATGGTGACCTAAGGAGAGAACACATGGACGCACTAGTTTCCCTTTGTGCTCGAAGGGGATAAAGTCAAGTTGAGATACTCCAAAGATAGGAAAGAGACTATTTGGGTAAATCACACCCGCTTAGTACAACTTTGTAACACCTAGTTGAGAGAACTTATTAAGGATGCCATTCTATCTTGGAGCCCACTTTACTAGTCCATTGTTACATCAAGCCATCACGAAGTGAAAAACTCATTCCAAATATGAACCTTGTTTTTTGAACAAGGCAAAGAACCCTTGTGAGTTTGATCTAAGTGTCTTTCATCACGAAACTAAACTACGTCCCACTTTCACTTATTTTTATTCTTGTCTTCAGACGAGGTGAAACTCTGCCCAAGTGGCACTTGGTTTGTTTCCATCTTTTGACTATACCCTTGCATTCTCACCACCCATTTTTTGGGGTAATAAATATGCATACCTTGCACTATTTTATTAGAGATAGTTCTCACAAAATTTTGTCAGTTTACCCCCATCCATGTTTACAGCTGGGTTGTTAAACGTCTAAAATGCAGGTACATTTTTCCTATCTTTGATAAAAGTCCTTCCATCTTGATTTCAAGATCATCTTCACGCCGTGAGTTCGGTTCATCTTTCGTCTCTTCTTGAGTTGATAATTTTGTTCACATTCTAGATGCACAATCTTGTTACTTACATCGTGTTCTCATTTTTTATGAGAAAATGGTATAAGTCCCTTTATTGCGCGGTTACATTTCTCACACGATTAAAAACTCCTTGTTATACTTATCACTTGGTTTTGGTTTTGACATCATCTAAGTCTTCTTGAAAAGTGTCGATAACACCTTATATATATTTTGATAAAGTTTTCATGGTACTAACACCTTTCTTACTCGGTTAATGTATCACGGTGATGTTATTACACTATATCTAGTCGCAATTCCATTTTTTAGAAGGTTTTGCTTTCATCGGCATTCAAACTAGTTTTAAGTATACCTTGTCAAGGGACTGTTTCAATACCATATCAGTACTTAGGCTTTGTTAGAATTCTAACTTGACCTAAATTTTGATATGGTATGGTCACTATTTGTTTTAGGGCATAGGCTTGGTAACAACAAAATTATGTGATCATTACATTTAGGTGTGCATATGAATGTTCCTTGATAAAAATGTCTACATAAAACTGCATCTAGGATACACTGTTAGTTCAAACATCACCTTGAGAGGCTTGCAAAAACCATACACTTAGGGGTCACGCTAGCTGCACACAAACGTCTACTAGTAATGCCTAAAATTGCAAAAATGGAAACCAAATAAAATGAGCATAACATAGGTGAAAAACCTTTCGAAACCTTTCCATTTAGTGGCAACAATTTGGCCACTCTCTTTTCTCAAGTCAAAGATATGAAGCTACTAATTGATCATAGCAAAGAAGAGTCAGACTCTTCTAGAGAACAATAGAGGTTAGACCTAAAAAGATTTGATGAACTCCTATTATAATAAAGATCAAGTACTCGCAAGATTCTTAGAATTAGGACTTAAACTTCCACAAGAGGACAAAGAAGAAACCAAGGTCATTAACCCTAAACTAGGAGAGTGAAGATCTCTCTTAGACATAGATAATCCTTTTGATGTGGGATACGCTTCCACTTTTGGGAAACATAAGGCCACCGTCGAAGGGGACCCATCATGAAAACCTCACTATAAAGCTTCACGTAAAGTGAAAATTGAGCGTAAAGCTTCCCCTCCTCCAAAATTTGATGAAGAAGAGGACCCCCTGGTTGAGGAGGAGATCCTCCAAAAATAGATCTTGAAGTTGATCTAGAAGCTAGCAAACTTAGGCTCTTCAAGAAGAAACATATACAAAGACAAAGACAAAAATAAACTTAGTGAGTTTCAATTTTATCCACACACGGACTATACATTTAAAGCGACTCAGGTACAAAGACCAATATTCCCTACTAAGGATTAACTCATTCAGAAAGAGTTACAATCTATGAAAGATACTCTTACTACATTAAAATAGGGAAATGTAGGCCAGAGAAGAAAATATTCATATGAAGAACTATGCCCTTACCCCTTTGATAAGGACATGTTATAACAACCGTTCCCAAAACACTTTACCATTCCCAAGTTTGATAAGTATAAGTGCAAAAGTGATCCTCGTGATCATATAAAAGACTATTACATGGCTTTCCAAGAGGTCGTATATCATGATAATTTCTTAATACGACTTTTTCCTCACAGCCTAGGAGTTGTGGGATTGGAATGGTTCTATAGCATACCCAAGGGCTCCATTACAACGTGGCCTACATTAGCAGATAAATTTGTATAGAATTACTCCTATAATATGGAAAGTGACATTATAATGAGTGATTTATGCAATACAAAAGAAAAACCCAATGATACATTTGTAGTATTTTTACAATGACGGTGAGGGTTACCCATTCATTTTCCTTGTGCATTACTGGAAAAATAGTTAGTGAGAATTTCCGTTCCTAACTTGAACCCAGAAATAGCCTTTCACTTACAAATACATTGTGGTTCAAACTTTAAAGAGGTCATAGAAAAAGGTGGTCAAATTGAGAAAGCCCTCATTACCAAAGGAACTCTTAAGTCTATCGTTAAAAAAAAACATGAATCCAAATCCATAGACAAACAAAAATTATTCAATAAGAACAAGCATGTTATTGGTGATGGCATCACAGACTCCAAGAGAGTCCAAGCCATATAGACATGCCCACTTTTAAAGCTTTCACAAGGACCTTGTCCCAAAGAACCTACAAAACATACATTTACATCCTTAACAGAGTACTTGTCTACCATCCTAAAACAATTATATGATGCAAAAATGGTGGAATATCCAACTACGACAATACCTAACCCAGAGGGTGCTCCAAAATTAGGTTGGTTCAAATATCATGAATATTGTGACTTCCACCATGTTAAAGGACACAAGATGGATAGGTGTTTGAGATTGTGCCATGATATACAAGATCTCATTGAGGAAGGAAAGATTGTTGTGGATTCTCACCCTAAGTTTGAGAAAGGTCCAAATGAAAAATGGGTATCTACAAGGAACCTTTTCCTAATCATGCAGATAAAAAGAAAAGGAAACCAGATCATGGGAAAACCTCTAATGACTATAGAACTGCTGCCTATGTTTACCCTACAAATGATAGTCCTTATGATTCCCTCATTGGATGTATTAGCTCATCTAATGAACAAATCAACACCATTTAGATTTTAGAAAAGAGTTATGCAAGTAGGGACAAGACGTGCCCGCTTAGTCATACCAAATCTTGTGCCTATCCCTCAGGAAGGTCAGTATAATTTAGTAGAGTAGTAAGAGAAAACACTTGCTAGGATATCTATTCTTCATCTTCTCAAAATCTCTAATGCCCATAAGAACATATTGTACAAGACTTTGTAAAATTTAGGGGTTTCAATAGATGTAGACCTCACGAACCTTCAAGCCATGATTGCATGCCTAGACTCCAATGACCATAGTAATTTTGATTATATTACAATCCCACATGATAACAAATAACATAACTTACCCTTGTATCTCTAAGTGGTGGTTACCCATCACAAAATCAAGATATTACTTGTAGATGAGGGATCTAGTCTAAATATTTGCACTTTAAAGCTAGTTAAGAAGCTAGGCCATTTAGAAACAAATCTGGGAGATAAGACTATCACAATCACGGCTTATGACAATGAAGAAATAGAATCAGTGGGTACTATAGTAGTTCCCATGGAAGTAGGCTCAATGTGTCATGACACAACATTCCATGTCCTTGACTTGGATATTCCATACAACATGCTCCCAAGGCACCCATGGATCCATGCCATGCAAGATATTCCATCGAATTTCCATCAGTGCATCAAGTTATGTCATGAAGGTTAGGTGGTTACCATTCTAGGTGACCTGGAACCATTCACACATTGTAGGGCATTGCATAGTTTTTCTCATGCAGCTTATGAGTGTCCTTCTGCAGATGTAGTTGTCCCCCTACAAATAGAAACTATGAAAAAATAGATAGATTTAGAGTCCCTTATGCCTTACAACCAAGAATTTACTTCATTGGTCAACCCATTCTCTTCATGGGAGGCAACGTCGGCAAAATATGGCCCAGGTGATCCATTCACTCTTGAATGGGATTTGTTAATATCAGACTTATCAATATCCCCAGGAAAAGGGGTAAACCTTATTTTAAGTTCAAGAGCACTCACTAGCAATGTCCTAAGCCATTGCAAATTTTTTTCCATAGTAGTCTCCTATATGAGGAGAAAATATTAGAGGATCCTACTAGCAAAGTGGTTGAAGGCACCATGGCTTCATACCATCAAGCACCCTAGTACATCAAAGGTCACCACATGATGTTTATCATCGGATATGTGGGTTTGGATGTGGTAATAATACAAAAGGACGTATATAGCCTATTCCCATCCCTTGTTTTAATTCTGATAAACATGGCCTTGGGATAAGGACTCATAACTCTCTACCTTCTAAGAATTACGCCACCTCTTCTGAACGTGAGGATGTTTCATCTCATTTTGATAGTGACGTAGATTCCCAATGTAGCCTCTACGAGGATATTGCTTCCATGAACCTATTCCCAAATTTAGCAGTCCTTACCTTATCTGAATCCATTCCCTTAAACAAATATCAAGTAGCCCTTTTATATCATGAACTTATAGATTGGAATCAACAACTTCATCTGCCCCTAGATTTCTTAGAAAATGATGAGGAATTTACAGAGTTCATGGGACTCAGGGATTCTATTCCAGCTGGGGACCACAAGAAAAAATTTGCGATTCAACTAGACACCTATGCATACTTCAAAGAAGAAGCAGAGATGTGTGCACGCTTGAATAAGAAGAAAATAAATAAAAGTACAACCACTTCTAATAAACCTAACACAAACGATAAATGGAAATCTCATAGTGACAAACTCTTTGAAAAAATCATAGATAAACAAAACGAAGAGTCTAAAGATGAAGTGATTTATCCATTTAAAGATGATAATGAGCTACCACAAGAGGTCGATCTTACTCTTCCCCCGATCCTACATGGATGGAAGATGCTTCTAAAATGCTTGTTGAGGAAACAATCAATGTCAACATTGGCTCGAAGGAGAAGCCTAGAATGATAAAGTTGGGAGCTTCACTCTCACCAGAAATAAATATCTTTCTAGAGCTCTTAAAACAATACGCGAACAAATTCAATTGGAAACATGCGATATGCTTGGTTAGGAACCAGAGATAGTTTTGCACAACCTCACTTGTGCACCCAAATGCTAAACCAATCAAGAAAAAGTTGAGAAATATGCATCCTAATGTGGTGCTCCTTTTCAAACAAGAATTGGAAAATTTGTTAGCTTCGGATTTTATTAAACCTATTAACTATTCAGAATGGATCTCTAACATATTCTTGGTATAGAAAAAGCATGTTGGCATAAGAATCTACACTGATTTCTATGCACATTAACAAGGCATGTCCTAAAGATGGCTTTCCCCTAGCTAACATTGACATGATAGTTGATTTTACTGCTGGTTATGAAATGTTTTCCTTAATGGATGGATTTTCAGGTTATAATTAGATACAGATTGTAGAAGAATATCAATATAAAATAACATTCATCACCACTTCCTAACTTTTTCTACAAAGTCATGCCTTTTGGGCTCAAGAACGCTAGGGCTACTTATCAATGGGCTATGACAGTTATCTTCCATGATATGATAAGTGACATCATGGAAGACTATGTTGATGACATCCTCAAGAGAACACCCTCAAGTATTGAGGAGTATTTTTAGCATCTACAGGACTATAAGGTTCACTTAAACCCTAAGAAATGTGTCTTCAGTATTTTATCAGAAAGCTCCTAGGGTTCATTGTTTCACAAAGAGAGATTGAAGTGGACCCTGCAAAGGTTACGGCTATCACAGAAATGCCACCACCTACCACTCTCAAGCAACTAAGGAGTCTACAAGGAAACTTCAGGCAATCCATCACTTTATTTCACAACTTGGGATAAGTGTCCACCCCTTTACTCATTTTTCTTAAGAGATATGTCATGTTTAATTGGGGACCCGACTATCAAAGGCCTTCTCACTACTAAAACAATACTTGTTCAGTCCACCTATACTCATGCCACCTACCCCAGGTGAATCTCTCCTCTTATACATTTCCGCTACCAAGTTTGCTATTGGTGCATTGCTTGCCCAATATGACTTAAACCATAAAGAGAGAGTAGTTTACTATCTCAGCCACACCTTGATTCACCATTATCTCCTGACCAATAAAACCAAACTCATATCCAAAGTTGACCCTCTCAAATACCTTTTATCCAAACCTGCGCTCACAAGCCGAATGGCTAATATGATCATTCTCCTGAGTGAATTTTATATAGAGTTCATGAATCAAAAGTCTTTAAAAGGATAGGTACTATCTAATTAGTTACCAGAAGCTCCTCTCCTAGGAATGCAACTGTTGTGCTTAGATCTGCCATATGCAGTTATGATGTATATAGAAGAATCCGTAGAATGGAAGATCCATTTTGATGGATCTTTCACCTTCCATGGATCCGGAGTAGGAGTGGTCCGCATCACTCCAATAGGCGATGTCATACCAAGAGCATTCCATCTAGAATTCTTGTACACAAATAATATTGCAGAGTACGAGGCACTCATCACTGGCCTCAAGCTAGCTATTACTTGGAACATCAGATAACTATGAGTCCTTGGAGACTCTCAACTTATCATTAAACAAGTTAATGATGAATACAAGGTTAAGGATGAGAAGCTTGTTCCATATAGAAATATGGTCAAAACCTTGAAGGAATATTTCACACAGCTCATATTTGAGCAAAAACCAAGGTCACACAATAGATCCGTAGATGCTATAGCCACTATCAGGTCTCTATTATGCATTTCCCCTTAGGAAATTAAGATTCCTTTTTCGTAGAGAATTTTCAAGTGCCAAAATATGATATGCCAGAGTCGTGTTTAGCCTATGAAGTTGTTGGTCCCTTATCCGCTTGGTATGATCCAATCTTTCAATACCTACAAGATGGCACTTTTCCACTAGACATCCCTCATTCTGAAAATAAATCCCTTATCCTCCGTATAGCCCATTATACACTCATAGAGGCACACTCTATCATCATTTCTATGATGGGAATCTATTTTGCTTATTTCAATGTTGCTGATTCCATCCACAACATTAAAGAAGTACATGGTGGTATTTGTGGAGTGCATACTAGCGGCATGGTGTTAGCTAAGAAGCTATTAAGGGTAGGATATTATTGGCCTACCATGGAATCTGATTGCTACAACTTTGTAAAGAAGTGTGAACTATGCCAGAAATATGGAAATTTGATACACGCGCCAGCACATGCCTTACAGCCTATTGCAATGCCTTGGTCATTCTCTAAATGGGGACTAGATCTCATAGGGAAGCTCCATCCTTCTTCTTCAGATGGTCATACTCACATCATCACTACCACCAAATATTTTACCAAATGGGTAGAGGTTTTCCCTCTTACCTATTTCACCAGTGCACAGATTTCAAAATTCATCATGAACCATCTCATATGTTGTCACAAGATCCCTACATCCATTGCTACTAATAATGGTAAATATTTCAAACACAAAACGTTTAAAACCTTGTGTCAATGCTTCTATATCCAACTCAAGTGGTCAATCCCTATTTCCCTATTAAGGATTATGGAGAGATGGTTAGTAAAACCAGCCGTAATTGGAACCTATAGATACATACCACCCTCTGGGCCTATCGTACTTCCATCTACACTCCTACAAGTGTGACCCCATATTCACTCGTCTATGGCACTGAAGCCATCATACCTCTGGAAGTGGAGCTTCCTTCCCTGAGAATATCTTTCAGAGACTATATTGATAAATATGAGGACTATAGAGTTGCTTTCCTGGTAGAGTTAGAACTATTAGATGAAAAGCATACTAGAGCGCTCAATCACCTAAAATTCTATCAGAACAGAGTGTCCAGGGGATACAACTAATGCATCATGTTCAGGAATTTGATGTAGGAGATCTAGTTCTAAAATAAAATAAGAGGAACACCATCAAAGAAAGAGAGAAGAAAGGAAAGTTTGAGGCTAACTGACTAGGTCCTTATGTAGTGATTGCAAAATATGGATTAGGAGCTTATAAACTTGCATATCAAGATGGTGAAGAGCTTTTAAACCTATGAATTCCATGCACCTCAAGTGATTCTACACTTAACCATGATGAGAATATCAGATAAGAACTAAAAGATAGAAAAAAAAAGAAAAAAAAGCAAAAAAATAGAAAATCGAGAAAACAGTTCAAGAGAAAGCAAGTCATCCACATGTGAAAATCATGCAATTGTGGCGCAGTGGGAAGGTCTATAAGTGAAAACAATTTTTTGGTGCTAAGGGAAGATTCACTAGATGTAAGTTACTCTTACAAAAGATGGGTAACCCTCCCCACTTTCTAGATATGACTACCTTTGCTAGTTATAGGAACCCTACTAGAGCAACCTTTGTTATACCGTGATCTGGCTTATTTGCTCTTATATCTGCATGAAGGACATTACCTTAGTATACTCCCATCTAATGGTGAGAGCACCTACACATTTTCAGCTTCTCATACATACGCACATGGCATTTTTCCTTTTGTATATTTCCACATCACGCTAGGGGCATCCACATTTCTTTGTTCTTGTAAATTACTTTCAGAAAATACAAAAACATTTGGAAAAAGGATACACAAAAACTTAAGCATCTAGAAAATTTCCCTTTTCAGGGATAAAGCTACATTCCTTTCACAATGTTATCTCAGGGGAACCTAGACAACAATGAAAACGTAGACGTGAAAACTTATATTTTTAGATAAACCCAAAAACATTAGAAAATATATCAACGTTGTCCCATAAAAACAATGTAATACTTTAATTTCTTTTAGTTGTTCATTTGTATAGTGCTGATTTGTGAATACCTTTTCATGTGATGCTATGATTTATTTTCTTAGTATAGGTTGGATCTTTTTTGAAGTACTTATGTATGGAATTTGATTCATTTGTAACTTATATGCATTTGTTAAGGTTCATTTTACTTAGATTAAAGTGTTAGATTGATCTTTGTAGTATGCTTTGTCAAATCGTGTGTTTGCATCATAAGCTATGTTGTTTGTATATGTATATTTCTTTAGTTTTGTTAACTTTTTCTTGTCTCTTTTGCACGTTGTTTGTTATCACATCTATCATCTATCATTTTATCACATATAAAGTATCATCCACTACATCATATATACAAAAAATGCTAAGTATTGCATTATGCATGTATGCTAAGCTAATCATCACATACCATATCATAAATGGGGGCAAGAGGGGTTGTGCATAATCACAAATCTATCCCCCACACCAATATCATCTAGTATCATCCCAAGTGCTAGAATAAGAACTCAGAAACATCTCATAAATCTAAAAACATGTGGTGCTATCTATAGATACATCATCAATATGAAAGCATGAAACATACACATCTCTAAATCTAAGGTATGTCACATACATAAAGGAAAGAGAAATCATACATCATAATCAATACTCATACAAAGCATAATCACAGTATAATATGACAAAATCATCATCAAAATGTCCATATGATACATGTATAACTGTCCAAGTCAGTGCTCAAAATATACATCATCGATACAATATGCCATCTAAAAGGGGCATGTATCAAAAAGAATCGATCCTTCATCAAAAAAAACAATGGTACATACAACTATACATCAAAATCAACCTTCATAAGAGGCATGTATACAATACATTTGTACAAAAGGAGAAGTAAAGAGCTCAACCACAGCTCTCGCCCTCACTAGGGCTCTCGGGTCCATGACCTAGTCAATGGAAGAGTGGTAGTTGTGATGGACCAGCACTAGGGGTACCACTCTACTATCTGGTTGGTTCCTGTCCAACTGGCCACTCTGTAGTGGGCTGCTGAACTGATCTAATTGAATGGCCTGATCATTGTGACCTGGAACCTGTCACACTCACATATTACTACTAAAATGGTACTACTCAATGCTCTACCAAGACTTCCCTAAAGTAAGCATTCCTATAGTATAAAGCCTCACCGCCGGATCCCATGGCATCCTATATCAAATCAGCGTCTCTAGAAGTGGTAGCTACCTGTAGGGTAGCATCTCACTCACCTGTCAACTTGCCAATGTTAGCTTGAACCTGTCTAAGAGCAGTGGCCTCTCAATCTCTATTTGCAGTAATAACCTGCACCTGGGCTTGTGCCTGATTTCTCTGTACAATATAAACCTGTGACTGTGCCTGGGCATAGTCCCTCTGAGCAACAACCATCTACACCTAGGTTTGAGATTGATGTAAAAGGCTTAATATATGAGCCCCCAGTGCAGCCCATCTCACCGATCCACTCTACCATATGGTACTATCACTTCCCTAGATGGCCTGTGCTCAAGCCTGATCTTTCTACACTATCAAAATATACACCCGATCATGTGCCTGATATCACTCTACTGTGAAGGCATGTACCTATGCCCTGGCTGCATCTCTCTCTCCAGCCACCAGTAACTGAACAACAATCACTACAAGTAAATGTTGTTGAAGGGAAACCAGTTTTCCACCATCACCACCACCCTCTGGAGCATGAGGTGGCGGGCCTTGCTCTGGAAGTACCTACTAGAGAGGGGTGTATATCCCCATTGGAATGCCTACTGGGGAAACTCTATGTCAACCCCATAAACACTTATCTCGGCCTGGGACCGGGGCCCTCTCCCTTTGGCTACTGTAATGTTGACCATATCCCTCGCCCCTCACATGCCCGTGTGAGTCAAGCCCACCGTCATCATCATCATCACTATCATCACCACCAATGCTCCACCCTCGTCACTACTGGAGGGGCTCTCACGCCGATGTTATACACCACCTGAAACAGTCAAACGGTGTGGAAGCACATCATGATACCATGGCCCGTACTCAGGTATAATACTTGGATCTCTAATATATCTCAATGGCACCTAAATAACAGGTACCACCTATAAGAAACTAACCAATGCTCTATCATAGATGATCTATGGACCCATATCCAAGTACTCTCGGCCTTGCAAGTGTACCATCTATCTAGCCCAGGAACATCCTCAGTACTACCAGACTACATCTAACACCAATCCACCTTGTATAACTCTCACATATAGTTGCAGCTGCCTAAAATAAAATTCTCTACTATGGCCGTACTGAGCTCAAAACCATCCTCGGGCCACTGGAAATGTTTATAAGGCCTCCAAACCATGGAAGTCTGCCATAACTCATCAAGCTCACGGTGATAGTGATATGCATCCCCCATATATGGCCATACATCATCCCCTATTGGGAACTAACCCATCATAGAAGGCTCCTCAGGAGCCCAAACTCTCAAAACATGTAAGGGGTAACCAATGGCAATGTGATCCCACGCATTAATCTGAAACAAATGAGCTGGTCCTACTGACTTCTAATGGTAGCAGGTAGTTAAGTGAACATAACAAAGATAGATGCATCAAAATACACTGACCCCAGCAGTAGGTCTATCCCTCTACCAAACCACGTATCACTCCAAGGAGGCCGAGTGGAAATGAAGCACCGGTCTTGTCAGGGAGTAAGACTCCATTAATGAAGGCCATCATATAGACCACTACTCGGTCTAGCTCTAGATCATCAATGCATTGTGATAAACTAATGGTCATCCCACGCCATGGTATCATTGGGGCGCCAAACAACTGTACAATATATCGTTGAATATCAGCTCAGTGGCTCATAGACTGGATGAGATGAACCTGAATCAGGACCCGCATAATGTGCCACACGTCCTCAAGAGTAATAGTAATCTCCCCGGTCGGGAGCCGAAAGCACTTTCTCTCATTCTGCTATCTCTTTGCTATCTTTGTCAAATCCCATGATCTAATGTGATCTGGGGCGTCTCATCCACATATGCCAATCCTATAATGTAAAGGATGTTTTCTAAGGTCACTCTATTGTCATCGTCAAACTAGGCCTCTATCACCGCTAGCCGACCATATCACTCACAAGTCTGGAGAACGGGTAGTATACGCTGCAAAATCAACACAAGTGTTAGGCACTTACTTTTATCTATTTTTCTAAGGAAAAATTCTTCTTTGAATCATCTAACTTACTAATTATTCTTTTCTTCTAAACTAATCTAGTCTATATTCTTCTATACTTGGCTATTTTACTAGCAAGTTGTTTTTCCCCTTCCTTCTAGTGCTTACGTGCCTCTTTTTGCACCTACACACCTTTGTCAAAGCACATATGTGGCACTTCATCTTCTCTCCATTCACCGAAGGCCACATAGAACGCATATGCACCCAGTGTGATGCCTACACACCTACCTTGCATGCACACATATGCATACCTTTCCTTCCCTTGCTCGACACAGATGTGCCCCCTAACAACTACACCCTTGGTTTGATGCACATGCACACATCCACTAATTTTCCTCCCAACGGGTGTGCATGCATGTATCTACTATCGACGGATGTGCGTATGCATACCTGTCTCTTTTTAATGCATACGCGTGTGCATACCCATCAAACTGACACATACGCCCATGTGCATACATCAAATTCGACCCTACCTACCCTAATAAAAACCTAAAAAATGCATTAAATGCATAATTAACTAGAAGGGATAGTCCACTCATGTAGGGTCCATCCACTGGGTCCCGCACGAACTCTCGGATGAATTCCGCATGTCTCCTCCGCTCGACATTCTCACGATCTCACTCCAGGGTTATCGCTCTCACTCGTAGTAAACATTCACAAGAACTCTGGTAGAGATGAATTAGTCGTGATTGATTTTCTTACCTCGTGTGGGTATATTAACCCATCACGATACCCTTGGGGAAATTTTATCCATCGTGTATGTTCTAACCTTCTTCTATCCGCTATGATAATTATTTTTGTATTAAAATAATTATTTTTGCTAATTTTCACACGTTGGGGCACTTCGTGCCACCCTACAGTTACTTCTTCATCACACTGAAATGATTTACAAACCTTTCATGCACCTTTTCCCACATTTTCCTCTATTTTTCATCTATTTTCCCCATCATGATAATTATTTATTAGTTTATTTTAAAGAAATTATTCCCAACCCGTCTTTCTTCTTGTGGGAATATATTCTGGCTCTCTAATAGCCTCGCCTTCCCACTATCGCCCTCACGCGTACTTTTAGAAGATATTTGATCTTTTGAAATTCTTCTGACTGATCAAAAATCTAAAGAAAAAATTGTAAAACCATTTTAAAAAACCAAAAACATTGAAATACCTTAGAAATAGATTAAAATTTTATAAAACCATTCCTCCACAAATGAAATCATGTCATCACATGGCACTCATCCCATATCTTGCTGAAATTTTCAAATATTTTGAAACAATGACTCATGAATCATCTAAATCTTCAATCACCTACACAAGCTATGTTGCTTACTTCATCTGTACTCTAGGGCACTATCAGTTGCTTGGTACTGTTTTCATCATGCACATTGCCTTTTCACTAGACCCAAGTGTCCTCCATCTTTTCCCTTGCATTATACACATTTATTGGGGCATCATTCTTTACCCTTATCATTTAACAGAACATTTAGGACTACATCACAATAAAAAAAAATTGTGCAACTATCTTGAACATTGTTGGTTTAGGTGTGTGTGATTGTTCTTATTTCCCTGTTAGGTGATATTGATTATTTCTCATATTTCATTGCATTCATGTATGTTGAATGGAATTGGTCATTTTTAGCACCAGAATTCCATGCCACTAGTATGAAATCCACAAATACCACCATGTACTTATTTAATGGTGTGGATAGAATCAACAACATCCAAACATTGAAGTAGATTCCCATCATAGCCACGACGATAGAGGGTGCCTCCTAGGAGGGAATAATGGGCTATGCGGTGGATAAGGGATTTCTTTTTAGAATGAGTGATGTCTGGTGGAAAAGTGCCATCTTGCAGGTATTGAAAGATTGGATCATACCAAGGGGATAAGGGACCAACAACTTCACATGCTAAACATGAGATTGGCATATCATATGCTGGAACTTGTAAATGCTCTACGAAGAAAGGCATCTTACTTTCCTGAGGGGGAATGCATAACAAAGACCCAATAGTGGCCATAGCATCTACGGATCTATTGTGTGACCTTGGTTTTTGCTCAAATATGACCTGTGTGAAATATTCCTTCAAGGTTTCAACCATATTTTTATATGGAACAAGCTTCTCATCCTTAACCTTGTATTCATCATTAACTTGTTTAATGATAAGTTGAGAGTCTCCAATGACTCTTAGTTATCTGATGTTCCAAGTAATAGCTAGGTTGAGGTCGGTGATGAGCGCCTCATACTCTGAAATATTATTTGAGCACGGAATCCCAGCCAGAATGCTCTTGGTATGACATCGCCTATTGGAGTGATGAGGACCACTCCTGCTCTCGGATCCATGGAAGGTGAAAGATCCATCAAAATGGATCTGCCATTCTACGATTCTTCAATATACATCATAGATGCATCTGGCAGATCTAAGCACAATGGTTCTATTCCTAGGAGAGGAGCTTCTGCTAACTGATCAGCTAATACATGTCCTTTTAAAGACTTCTAATTCAAAACTCTATATCAAATTCACTCATGAGAATGATCTAATTAGCCATTCGGCCTATGAGGGCAGCTTTGGATAAAAGGTATTTGAGAGGGTCCACTTTGGATATGAGTTTGGTTTTATTGTTTAGGAGATAATGGCAAAGCTTTTGGAATGTGAAGACACCTACCAACCAGGCCTTTTCTATTTGGGGATAATTCAACTTATATGCGATCAAGGTGTGGCTGAGATAGTTTCTCTCTCTTTATGGTTTAAGTCATATTGGGCAAGCAATGCACCAATAGAAAATTGGGTAGTGGGTATAAGTTCACAGGGTAAATGTATAAGAGGAAATTTAAGGTTCACTTTCTTGAGGAGTAGGTGGAACATGAGTTGTGAAATAAAGCTACTGTTGAATTTTCCCTGTGGACTCAAGTAGGTGGTGGCATTTCTATGATAGTTGTAACCTTTTCGAAGGCCTTCAATCCCTCTTTGTAAAATAATGTCCCAAGCTTTCCCGAACATGACATCTTTCTTAGGGTTTAAGCGAACCTTAAGTCTCATGAGTAAAGGGCCTCAATACTGGGGTATTCTCTTCTAGTCTTGGATTTTTATAGAATTATCAAATTCCATGATTTCACTTAATTTTCCTTGTGATAACTCTCTTGGTTGATATTGAGAGTGGTAGGGCATGATTTTGGCATTTCTAAGGGGTGATAATGTTTCTTATCACCGAATCACGGCACCCCTACCTTCTAGGTTGATCACTCGGAATCCACTTCAAACATCCTCTCTTTTGTGGCGAGAAGGAATCTCCAAGAAGGCCGAACCTTAGGAGCTTTCCTCTATTTCCAAAAAGATAAAGACACATTTCTTAGGGTTTAGGTGATGACAGTTCTCCATAATCTAACCTTATAGTCTCGATCAAAGGGGCAAGAACAATGCAAGAAAACACACCAGGGGAAGATACATCCACAAACTTGTATTTTATTGCTTCCTAAAAAAGATAAGGTATCACCTCCACTACAATACTTTCAAGCAATTTTGGCGAGCTTTGCTGTGAGAAGGAAAAGAGAAGGAAAATCCCGAAATCTGTCTTCTCTTTGGATTTTGCTAGGATGTCATGTCATCAACATAGTCTTTCGTGATTTCACTTATCATATCATGGAAGATAGTTTTCATGGCTCATTGATAAGTAGACCCCATACTGTCCCAATGTTTCTTAAGCCTCCCAAACAGGCATGAATCTTTCTAATAAAATCTGGAATGTTCCTTGGAACCACGATTCCAAGGGTGATTTCGTTGATGAATGTTATTTTATTTTGGGTTGATCTGAGCATTCTTTTACCGAATATATTTCTCTTATTTAAATATATCTACCCTTTAAAAATAATAAATCGGAGCTTGTTTTTGTGGTGTATAAATCGTGCTTGTTCCGAAAAAGTCCATTTTGTGAAAATCGGACTCGAGTCAAAAGTTTCATTTGAAGTTTCTCGGTCAAATGTTGACTTTTCTTCTCTGCCTTCGGACACTTCAACTTTTCACGTCCCGCGCATCCCTTTGTCCCATTTGGCACATGTTAGGAACCGGGGTTCGCGTAAGTCCCATTTTCTTTAGGACAAATTTTTCCGATTCGCCCGGTTCTTGTTAATGTCATGGAAAAAGTTCTCATTTCAGCTGATCCGGCCAGTTTGTGTACTTTTGTCTCACACGTCCCAATTCTTATGCCATTTCACCTGGTTTTTCTATTTTGTCCAGCGTCCCACTATGTTTCAGAGTCAAATTTTCAACTTTTTCCGGCGGTTGGATTTCCGTGTCCCACACATCCCTTTGTCCCAAATGTCCCAATGCTGTGGTTTAATAAAATCATGTCCCGAGAGGACTTAGCCATTTTTCATGATTTTTCTGCCCGAGCTTATTTTTGCCAATTCTCTCTTTGACAGGGGAGTTATAAAAATATGAGGGGACCCTAGAAACATGACTTTTTGCTTGGACTCAATATATGCATCTTTCTCAATCAAAATTTCTTTATTTTGGATAACAATGATTGATCTTGGCATTTGGGTGCACAATGAGGTTGTGCACAACTAGCTCTATATCCAAACCAGGTTTTTCTTATCCATTACTCGCATATTAATAGTCCATTCGAATAACTAACTGTTTCCAATTATTCTTTTTCCAAGATCTATTTCTCCACTAGGTTTGGCAAGATATTTTGAGGTTGTGCCAACTAGCTCTGTGTCCAGAGTATCTGCAAGCTCCCAATATGTTTGTGTATTCTTTTAAGATTTCTACAAAGATATTTTTTTCCCTAGTGAGAGTGAAGCTCCCAAATTTTTCATTCTAGCCAATGCTCCTCAGCGTTGATGTTGATTGATTCCTCAACAAGCATTTTAGAAGTATCTTCCATCCGTGTAGGATCGGTGGGAAGAGCAAGATCTACCTCCTGTGGTAGCTCATTATAATCTTTAAATGGATATATCACTTCATCTTTAGACTCTTTGTTCTGTTTATCTATGAGTTTTTCAAATATTTTGTCATTGTTAGATTTTTGTTTATCCTTTTTATTTCTCATATTGCATTCCATCCATGTATGTTAAATAGAGTTGGTGATTTTTAGCACTAGGTGATTGTTTTATCTTGGCTTTTCATGTCATTTTACGCTTCCATCGCATGCTCACATTTTATTAAGGACCAGAGAGGAGGATTCTAAGCATTATGATGATTATATATTGATGATTGATTTGTATATTGATGGATATCCTTCTATTTTCTTGTTTCATTATCTGTCCACTAGCTCTATTCTCTTTTTTGATCGTCGATCGAGTTTCTTCTCACCCCATCGACACTCGAAGGGGCATCCTTCATCCTTCATCCTATTAATTTTTCTTCTACCCCTTTAAAAATTTTCTACTCGTTTATGTTTGTCTACTTTCTTTGAAGTGACGTAGCTTAGAGCACCCCAAAGAGGGGCAAATGTAGACAACTGTAGTTTGATCAATGCACTATTATTCTTAATATTGTACTAAATATTCTTCCTATTGTAAATTTATGAAACCTCTTCAGTTAGATCTATCTAACTCCCCTCTTACGACACTTTTTGTTCTTATTTCCTCTTGTAAACTAATTAAATAGGTTATAATAACCTCTTCTTGGCTAATATTCTCTTCTTTACCACCTTTATTAATCCTCCCTAGAGTATCAATCCACTTTGTTGGATTGATTAAGTATTTTAGAAGCCCTTAAGAAACCTAATTTCTATCTAAGTAATATTAATTACCCTCTAAAAATGGTTAGCTAGTCTTAACCATGGTTAATCTCTTCTAAATATAGTCAAACCTCACTTTGACTTGCTAAAAGTGTTGTTTGGACTTTTGCATTTGTCCCACATGCACCCAAATCTCCCTGTTGTATATATCTCCCTCCCTGGGTAAATATGGACAAACAGAGGAATATGGAAACCAAAGAAACTCAAAACCTGACATTTATTTGTGCCACCAATCGCGCCCCTAGTGCAGATTAGAAGGTGCCGACACCACATTTTCAATGCCTATGGCACACTTAAAAGTATGTTGACATGAGGATGGATGCGCTGAGGCACATCTTCAGGAGGCGCAACATTTTGAGCATTGATGTGATGGAAGTTTGACATGAAGCAAACCTGCACCCGGATATTCTTAATGGCCATAGCTTTTGTGACAGGGGAGCTCAAATTCATGAAAGGTTGGATTTTTCGAAAGCTTACAAGTTCTTCCTCTTTTGATGACAAGTTCCTTTAAAATATAGTTCACCATTTTTTGGGTTTGCTAGGGTTCTCACCTACCACCATAATGAGATGAATTAAATACAACTCTGGAAGTGGTCGGGTAGATTTGGATTTCCTTTCTCTTCCCTTTCTCATTCTTCCTATAAATTGTAAGGAGGGGCTTATTTCTAAAGGTAACATTCTTGTTTTTCCCTCCCTTCTTTTCTTTTGCAGGGTGAATTTGTGGAGTTCCTCCCATCTAAAATTGTAATGCAACTTTACCTCTTGGCATTTTGTAGTGTATTGTATCAATATTTGGAGAAAATAATGCATGTTTGTGGATGATTCTCAACCCGCTCTCTGTTCATTTGCATCCCACGATATCTCTAAAATTTGGTTATCTGCATGACCTTGCATTGTATTTTAATAGTTTGTATTTATTGGCAAGATAGGTGTTCTTCATTCCTCTGCATCATTTGTTAGTTTAGGTTTATTTTGTATGCATCTTCTTACCTCTCTTCTAAGATCATTTTGAGTAAACCTCTGCTTTTTTATGTGTGCATCCAAAATGGAATAGGAACCAGCCTTTCATCCGAGAGCTTTCTCGATTCACACCCACACTTGGGAAAAGCTCCATGTTATGAAATCACACCGAGAGTCTCAACCCATCAAGTTGCAAACATTCAAAGGTGATGTGATTCACCATCAACGCTCCCATTTTCCCAAATGGAAAACTATAAATTTGGCTAGAACCCCTCCCTCATTTTCTAAGAATTCTCTCTTCCTCCTAGCACACAATTATAATATTTTGTTTAGCCTTTAGATTGTATTTAATTTTCTTCCATTGAGCTAGTAGCATTTTCTTTTAGATTTTATAGCAAAAATATAGAGTAAAAGGGAAGAACCATTGGCCTTAAACCTATTAATTGGGATATCTCTTTCACGTAACAAAAAATGAATGCTTATATTCTCTTAGGTTCATTATTTCAAGCTTCCAAAGAATAGAGGTTAGTTTCATTTGCTTAGTTTGCTTGTTTACTTCAAATTGATGTATGAAAAGAATAAACCCTTGCTCATTTCTTATCAGATGGTCCATTGATCAGCTTGTTCAAAGCCTTTGGGGTTTCTTTAGAGATTCTTACCCCAATTCCATGGCTTTTACAACTTTTAATTAAACACACAACTACACAAAAATGTGTGAAGACTTCTAAAAGGGATCCCTATGACCTAATCAAAACTATGTGTATGAGTGAAAAGTGTGAAATATAAAATAAATAAAAACAAAAAGATAATATATGGAATAGGAATAGTGCCATTAGTTAATACTTTCCTTACTTCAGGTCCATATATAAAATACCATACTTTTCAATATAGTAAAAATTAGTAAGTGTGTTATTTTGTGTCTATAAAAGAAAAATCAATCTGACTAATTCTTATCCCAAATGTCAAGTATTTAAAATAATAGATATGTTTAGCTCTTTTTCATTGTTTATAATTATATGATATAGGTTGGACTATCCTTAGTGGAAGCAAGTGCATCACTACAAGCCATCGAGATGGATCAAGCGTTATATTATTCTCATAAGATATTATATATTTGTTTATATTTACAAATGGATGACATAAAAAATTTGTTGTTAGTCATTATTACTTATTGAAAGGAATTTCTAGTAGGCACTAAATTACATTACAATGTTTTATAGTCAAACATTGTATACAAAATATGAAACAATGCAAAAGAGCTCCACATGCATATATTTCTCAAAGAAATAAAAGTTATAATTTTAGAGCTTAGTGGTTGCTAGGTAATGCCACTGGGAAATATCACATACGAATCTTTGTTTTTGGAAAAACAAATCTGTATACCTTAGCATTTTCTTGACATTTTTTATGTGAATATTTTTTTGTTCAATTTATTGTATCAATTTAATTAATTAATGTAATATACTTTGAGCTTAGCAATGGCTAGGTAATTTAACAACATAATATTTGGAGCTTAGCTATCACTACAATTTCATAAATTAATGTAAGATATCCTAATACTAACATCTTCTAGGTAATGTCACAATATAATATTTGGAGCTTAGTTGTCATGTATGAATTTTATATATATATATATATATATATATATATATATATATATATATATATATATATATATATATATATGAAAACATAAAACATTTTTGTTAGTCATTATTATTGAAAGGAATGCTTAATGAGGGCTAAGATCCATTAATATATGTGTGTTAGTAAAACATTGTATTCAAAATATGATACATTATGAAAGATAAGTGTAATGAGACATTTTATAGTCCACATGATTATATTTCTCTAAGAAATAATGTTATAATTCTAGAGCATAGTGGTCACTAGGTAATGCCTCTTGTAATATTTATTAAATCTTGGAGGCATCTAGGAATGCAAAAACATAACATTTAGAGCTTAGCGGTGATTAACAATAATAAGTGATTTTTTTACCTATTTATTGAGTTAATCTAAACATAAACTTAAAGCTACATTTAAATACAAAACTTAAGTATTGTGCTTTAATATTTAAATATATTGGAAAATGAGAAATAAGAGGTATATGTTACTACCCTCAAGTTGACTTACCTCGCTATATGTTGGACTATAATAGATTGGTGATGCAAATCAGGCAAGCTATGATTTAACAACCTCAGGAAGGGTAGAAATTGAT
Source organism: Taxus wallichiana var. yunnanensis (assembly GCA_018340775.1). NCBI lineage: Eukaryota > Viridiplantae > Streptophyta > Pinopsida > Cupressales > Taxaceae > Taxus > Taxus wallichiana. The sequence goes on from CM031237.1 coordinate 816,857,233, forward strand.
TGTTTGAATGTACTGAGGTGCCTAAGAGTGTACTCGCCCACCCCAGGGTGGATTGGTTTAGATTTTGGGAGCTAGGAACTATGGGAAAGCTCATGATCAATGTTTGGTAGTATCACAAGGGGATCTTAAACCCTCCATATTTGTCACACTGGTTTCACTAAACTAGCTAAATGATGCCCTTCACAAGAGAAAGAAGAAGGGGTCAGACCAACCTCAACCACCAAACTAGTGGACTTATAACTAAGCGTTGCACTACATTTTTGGAATCTGATGTAGTTCTAGTTAGTTGGTATGAAATCTTGTTCCTAAGGTGCCCTAGTGCCAATGATAGTAGTGGGAAAATAATCAGATATAAAAATGTAAATAATAGATGGAATGGAAAGAGTACAACCCTTTTTCCTATGCTTGTGTGATGTAAGTGAAGAAAAAACCCAAATGTGGTCCCTTTCCTTATTAAATAGCTTCCCTTGATGTGTAAGATGTCCTCCCATGTATGTGATTATGTTATTTTTATATAGGGATCTCTTGTTCATATTTCAACACTAGTGACATGAAATTATCGACTATGACCTAGGGGAATACATGGGGTAACCGTTAGGCATGACCTTGAATAAATAAATTAACACCACAAAATACAACAATATGAGCACCTAAAATCATGGACCGGCACCCCAGGGCTCCCGAGTGTAACCCTAGGTGCCCCAACACAAACTTATAGATGACAATTAACCAAAGTACGACACCTGAGACACCCTAAATGATACCAAAAACTATAGAGAAAATAAAAACTGATCTGGAAAAATAAAAAATGACTCCTAACAAAATAACAAAAAACCTTAAGGATGGGTAACTAGTGAATAGTTTTATTACGCAAGATCCATATATAAAATAACATACCCGGTGGTATTAATGTAATAGTGAGTGTGTGATTTTGTGACTACATTTTCCCCAAATTTCTATTGGTGAGCGGAAACTTTGGTAACATAAAGTAAGTAGAGATGCGTTCCTATGTAAAACTCAGAGAATCCCAAGCTATAGAAAAATGCGAAAATGTGTAGTAGAAACTTTCCAATAGAACTATGAAAGTGCGCCAAACCATAGATTAGCAAGTTGATATATGAAATGTATCAAAAGGTTCAAATGTCGTGATGGAGGAGAATAAAAATTATGACTAGAATGGAGGAGGATTTTGAATGTAGATTTATAGGTGGGTAGGGAGTGATCAATTCCAACTAGAAAAACTTGTATATAGATGGAATAATGTAAGGATTTTGGACTCCTTCCGCAAGAGGAAGAGTGTATGGAGAAAAGTGTGTTATTTTCCAAGATTTAACTACATCCTCAAGATTTAGCTGTTGTAGAAAGACTCAGATCAAAATGTGGATATTTTTTTATCCTAATGATTTCGGTTAAACAATTGACCCATATACTAGTGATAAAGGGAAGGCACTCTTTCCCCACTCTATGGGTGTTGTCATGATGTAAAGGCTTCTAAGTTAGGTCATCTAGAATCAAACGCGATAGAGGATGAGATGAATTTCAAGTTAGTCCATCTAGAAGCAAACATGATAGAAAATGAGATGAATTTTAAGTTAGGTCATTAAGAAGAAAGTGCAAAATGAACGAGATAAATTATGAGTTGGGTCATCTGGAAGCAAAGGAAAAATATAGAATAAAATCCCAAATTAGGTCATCTGGGAAAGAAGTGGTGAATGTAGCTCCCAAGTTGTGTCATCTGGGAGACCATTTGTAGATTTGAATGATTTTATTTTGAATGCGTTGATTTTGATTATTTGATTGAATGTTTTGGTTGTACACTTTTGGAGAGGATTTTTGCTAATTGCCCCCAGATTAGGTCATTATGGGAAAATTTGTAGAAATTTAAGGGATGTCACGTAAAAGAATTTTTAGTGGCTTGTTATCCCTTAGTTAGGTTGTTAAGGGAATTTATAGGTTATATAATATGATCATGTTTGGGGAAATGTTTAACGATTGTTGTACCAAGGTTAGGTCATTAGGGAAGATTGATGGTGAAATGTCACGGTGTAAATTTACAAGGAGTTGAACTAAATTTTTGGTATGCGTGGTGATATAGGGGGATTGTAGGGGAACCCCCAATAATTTATGTCCCTTTTTCAGCGAAAGAGGGAGTAATGAGAAGAACAAACTCTAATCCAAAAGTAATGATAAGAGGTTAAAACATGTATGTGGTGGATATATAAGTGTGGTGAAGAGAGATAATTGGTGTCAAAAGTGTGTGATATGGTGGTAGGAATAATTCTATAAATAACATCGCAAATGGGATGTATATCAAGGTAAAAACACTTAAGATATGACCAAAACGTTGTATGTATTAGTTATGGTAATAAGTGCAAAACATGGGCTATTATAAAGGTGGCATTTGAAATGGGATTATAAATAGTAAAGTGAAAAGGTAACTTATCAGTTCATTTTTCTTTTGTGTGAGTTTGAGAGTGGGTGTGGATTAAGTAAGGATTCCTCAAGGGAGACCATTATATCCTAGCTGATTTTGAGTGAGTGACAACCGCTATAGAGTCATGTAGTAAAATCTCCAAGTTGGTAAGTGCATTATTTGTGTAAAAATGTATGGTGTACTAGGAATTTCAAGTGTGTTTTTGGAAATTTAGGGTTTTTGAGTTTCTCAACATTTGGGACCCAGACAAGAGTGGTAAGGGTGCTAGTGACCCTTTGGACTGCAATGTCTAAAACTAGGCACTACTGTAATACTCTTGGGTGCCCCATCCTGCACACCTAGATGCCTACTGTCCAAAAAAATTATTATTTTCCAAATAATGTTAGGGAGGGTGTTTCTAGTATGTTGAAAATATGTTTTGGACAATGTAAGGTGTTCTAATACTATTTTTTTGTCATATGGTGTGGTACAGAGGTATATTCATTCGAGGGAGTTCTGCGGTGGCTATCAATTGAATATGTTGTTGGGGTTGGATTTTTCAGATGATGAGTGGGATGTGTTGAAACCTGAAAACATACGACATATAGCATGGATGGGGGATGTGCCCCATAATATGTACATGTTCACCACATTGTGCGAGAGGTGGTGTGTAGATACTTGTACTTTTTGGTTGCCTACAAGAGAGATAACAATGACACTGGAGGATGTATATCACATATTATAGTTACTTGTAGTTTGGGGAGAGATTACGAGATGAAGGAAGTAGTGGATATGGAGCACCGTGATGCACTTAGATAGACTTTATTTTGTAGGGGCCTAGATACATGCAAAGGCCCATATCGGTTTGGATGTGATATTGTAGTTGAAGGTTCGTAATTGTGGAAGTTTATCATAGTGGTGAGAGTGTCTTACATAGTAGTGGAGGGGGGGTATCGGTATCTTGTATAAAAAGCACAACAAATGTCAGCGTATAGAGGAGGATGGAATGAGATATGCATTGACATGGTGTGTGTTACCCCATATGTATAGGGACTTGTATTAGTTTATGTAGGATCAACATGGTGGGGGATAAGGGCCACCACATTGCAGTGTGTATGGGCATATGAGCAAATAGATGTATTGAGATCAGTTGTAGGTCCAAGAGGAGAAGGGGCTCGGCCAAATATATTTTCTCGATGTTGGGTGGATATCGGTGGCAAGAAGATGGACATAGATAGTTTCAAATTTTTTGATTGATAGGATGGGGATGAAGTCCTTTATGTGGAGGCCATATCAAGATAATGGGGTATGACCTGAGTATGCTATAGATTTGTGATGTATTCAGAGGACTATGTGGTTATAGGACCATTTTCCAAACGTAGTGGAGTAGTTTAAGGTGGATAGGTATCGAGGAAATTTGTTATGGCTCAAGATGTTCCCAGAGCCGTATATATGGTTATGAGATGTGAGGTACTTAGGAGGGTGGGTGTTAGGGCATGGCATACAACACAATAGTTGATACCACCAGGGTCAGATGTAGTAGACCCAATGATAATAGTAGTAGATGGCGATGATGTAGGTTTTACAGAGGACTATCGAGGATGGTGGGAAATGCATTGATGGGTACTATTATATCCAATATTTGTGGGTGCTATGGAGTTTTAGTCGGATGTGGCGGATCGTAATTATTTATTTATGTCTATATTATAGTTAATGAATTGACCATATTGTGTTGTACACATTTGAATAGCATGGGGTTATATGTTTGTGTATAAAGGGTATGCCTATTGGTCATTAATAGTGGATACATCAATCCACACATTGAATCGGAATGTGCTGAACAATGTGCTAGTGGGTGGTATGTTAGATCGAGTGGACGAGATCACAGGAGAGCACGTCCATCTGTTTGAGCTAGTAGCATAGTAGCGATAACATGTATGGTGCTTATTAGTGAGAGGCACATGAGGCACATGAGAAGACTTGACATGCCCGAGAGGAAGTAGGTGGTGGTCCCTTGTCCCAGGATATATTCACACAATATGTAGATTTGTAGAATGAGTTTTCACAGTAAAATGTGGAGATTGGTAGACTACGAAGGTAGGTGACAAATTTTCGGGGCCATGAAATACAACATTGTGTTGGTGGTGAGGCTTCAAGGTATAGGGCTATCATAGTACAAGAGAGTGATATTGATGATGAGGTGTGACAGTGATGTTTGTATATGATGTAGGGGGCTTTCCTTTAAGTGATGAAACATATTTTGGGATGATGATGGTATGAACAATATATGTATGGACATTCATTTTTGATATATATATGTGAGATCGATGTTGATATGTCTTGTCTTTTTGATATAATGGATGTTGTATGTTAGTATGGTTAACATGGGTACTTGTATTGTATGTGATGAATGATAATGTTGATAATGGAAAATAGACTATGTATGGTGAATGATGTAATAGATAGCTAGTGTAATAGATGAAATATGAGATGAATAAGTTGTGTAGCACATATATACCGTAATGATGATAGATAGAATAAATGTTAAAATATATGAATACGTGAAAAAGTGATTTAATTTAAATAGTGTAAGGTGTTGAAAATAGGAGGGGGGAATTAATGTTTCCCCCTAGCATATGGATGAATAGGCTAATGTAATAAGACCCCTCATCAGTCAAGGATGAGCCACGTAAGCAAGAGTGTGTCATCGAGAAATGATTGAGGCATGCTAGATGAACAACGGAGCACAAGATGAATGGTTATTAAAACTAAAACCTCAATAGTCATGTAAGAATGGTAATAAAATAAGGGCCTCATCAAGGGGTGAGGTGAGAATGATCACCTACCAATGACCACGATAACGGGTAGAGGTAGATGTATATGGAATGGATGGAACATGAGTGTATGGACCAAATTGTGGGTCATATGGAGTGACCATGGGGTATGTAGAGACTGGGGGAAACCCATAATACACATGTTTTGGATAATGTGAATGAGGTGGAGATGATGAATATGGAGGTGGAAGGAATAGAGGTGGTGAATAACATGGATGCGATGGTGGTGAATGATAAATAAAATGAGTACTAGGTGTATAAGACTCGAGGAGGTAGAGGCATATGTGGCCTATGGGAAGGGGACAAGGATCACCCATGAGAGGTGAAAGATTGGGCATCGTTGTCCTTGAGTTGTTACAACCTATCTTCTAGAGAAAAACAATCATTGTCTTGTTGTCTAGTGATACGGTGGTAATTGATGTAGTACTAGTAAAGTTGACATTGTAAACAGTGTGAAGGATGATGTAGGTTAGAAGGAAATTTTTTTGGGTGCTCAGTAAGTAGTATACATAGGATATCATGTTTCCTGACATTAGGTGAAAAATGTAGAGGCTCACGTGATCGAAGAGAACTAGTGGAAAGAGAGGTTGGTCGAGGGATCAGAGAAACATGTGTCGGGGGTAGAGAAGGTGAATGAGGTTGTTTCCTTTAAACTATGGAGTGGGATACAATTTTATTTTGATTATTGCTAGGAGGTGGCGTAGAAGGGGTATGATTTGTTTGGATTTTAGCCAAGGGTAGAGGATTCTTAGGGTGTTCAAATGGAGGTGTAGATAGAGTAAAAGAGGACAAAGTGATTGTAGAAATGGGAGGAGTGAAAAGTGTGAAATATAAAATAAATAAAAACAAAAAAATATAATATATGGAATAGGAAGAGTTCCATTAGTGAATAGTTTCCTTACTTAGGTCCATATATAAAATTCCATACTTTGCGATATAGTAAAAGTTAGTAAGTGTGTTATTTTGTCTCTATAAAAGAAAAACAATTTGAATAATTCTTGTCCAAATTTAAAGTATTTAAAATAATATATCTCTTTAGCTATTTTTCATTGTTTATAATTATATGATATAGGTTGGACTATCCTTAGTGGAGCCAAGTGCTTCACTACAGGCTATCGACAGGGATCAAGCCTTATATTATTCTCATAAGATATTATATATTTGTGTATATTTGTAAATGGATGACATAAAAGATTTGTTATTTGTCAATACTACTTATTGACATGAATTTATAGTAGGCACTAAATTCCATTACAATGATTTTATAGTTAAACAATGTATACAACATATGAAACAATGAAAAAGAGATCCACATGAGCATATTTCTCGAAGAGATTCAAGTTAGAATTTCAAATCTTGGTGGTTGCCAGGTAATGTCATTGGGAAATATTGCATATGAATCTTGGTTTTTGGAAAAACAAATCTTTAAACCTTATTGTTTTCCTAACATTTTAAAGTGAATTTTATTTTGTTCAATTTATTATATCAATTTAATTAATTAATGTAATATAATTTGAGCTTAGCAATGACTAGGTAATTTAACAACATAATATTTGGAACTTAGTTATCACTATAATTTCATAAATTAAAGTAAGATATCCTAAGATTAACTATTGACAATTTTTGCACTTGTAAAAAAATAGGCAACTCAAAACTTTGATATTATGTATGACATTGATGAAGTGGACCTAACTAGGGTAATGCATTATAATTTTATTATGTTTTTCAAGTTGCATCAATTGATTAACTACATGTAATCTATAGTTATGTGTGTTGCTACAAAATGTAACATCTCACATATACTACCATTCCATGTTCGTCTTTATTAAGGAAATAAAAAATCCCCGAAGGACAACTCCATTGCCTTGATGAAGGTGAAATTCATAGTTTAGGTGAAATGCTAAATTTGGGAACAACAAACAGAGTTACAATTTACAAGAAATAGAGTTCATTATTATGTTACAGGTACATTAAATCTCATTATTTCTGCATGTTAAATACATTTAATTATGTGATTGAGTTGTTTATTTCTTTATAAAATCAATATCCATGTTGTAAATTTGAAAGAAGAAAGAAGTATACAACTCAAGTACAAAAATTAAATGTTATTTTTTCATGAAGAAGTGCAATATTTCCAACACAAGTCGTGGGATGTAACTAATAGCTACTGAAGAAAGAAGTACATGTGCATGAAGTTAAAAATAAAATATTATAGAAGAAACCCATCATTGCCTTAGGATTTTCTTAGAAGTTATTTTCAGCTCTAGCTCCATCCTTCTTTCATTTCTCACAGTAGTGAAAGTGTACCTAAAAAAATGAAAAAAGAAATGCATCAAATTTGAGCTCATGATTTGATTTGTACCCATGTACTATCTAACTACATGGAGATAGATTTCAAGAAATGAGAAGGATAAGGTACATATTATATAGATTCATAATTAATAATGCAGTATTCTACATCCACACATATGATTCCCAGAATCATTTCACAAAAGAGAGAGAAAATAAAACTATGGAATATAAGAGAGGCCAAAAAGCCTAATTATCAAATAACTATTTTCTTAAGTGTGCAGGTACAAATAGCAGATGAAGAAGAAAATATTTTACATAAATGATTACTGTACTAAAAGGAAATACTTGCTGAAGGAATCTAGATTGTACAAGTTTATGAGTTGTTCCAGGAAAAAGGAAAATTCAAGCAGAAAATATAAGCTTTCATCAAATTTCAGCCAAGTATAAAGTACAAAATCTATAGTTACTTCTCCAATAAGATATGATCTATGGGATTTAAGTCATTAGAACATTGAATCATAAGTAAAGAAGCAGAGTACAGATCATAAGAGATTTACAAAGTGCAAAGAATAGAAAGATAGCTAACTAGATTTTTCAAGTGGTGAAGATGCAATTTTCCAGATTTAGGATACTTTTGAAGAGGGATAAGCTTCAATTTTAAAATCCATGTGGTCACCCATAGTCATGATGTTACAAAATCGGGAAAGGAATAAAAATTCAACCACTTTCCAACAACTTACAAGATCAAAATGCAATTTTCCAAAGAATTGAAGGAATCTATATGCCACAACACACAAGGTAGAAATCATACATGAGATAAACAGAATAGAACTCAATCTGGAATTAGTCAACTATCATAAGGAAGTTCATAAACAAAGTTAACATCCAGTCATCCAATAAGAAATACACCTCTAATTATAAAAGTGAAAGACTTAGGAAATGCCACTACAACTTATGAATTTCAGGTGGAAATTACAGAGTACAAGATTTAGTTATCAAGCAATTCTAAAACTCACTCAATAACATCTACAGTAAAAATGCATCTAAATTTATAGATTTCATTTCTCTTACAACATCAAAAATGATCACGTAATCAAGCTAGATCAAAAAAGAATAGTGTTTCATAACAACTTTAAGAAAATTTTGCAGAAGACTCAAATAGTAGAAGTAATGATTCCTAGATCATGATACTAGTTTCCATATATGCAAAGATTGAATTACCAATAGCACAGTAAACTTTTGAGGTAAATTTAAAAGATCATATCAATAAATTAACCATTGAACTTGAATCACAACCAATGATGAAAACTCATGGTCGATGCATAACTCAAAATTGAATGTCAAAGAACAATAAAAACACTACAAGATCAAGATGAAACCCTTACTCAAGCCATCAAGTGGAATAGAGCTTTAGAGTCAACTACCATGGCGGTCGTTGGAGCAATAGATAGCCATATAACAGATCTCAAATATTGGTACAAAAGGAACAGTCTAAAGTGAAAATTCAAACCGATATGTAGTTAGATTTAATACAAAGATCCAAAGATCAAGCTCCTTCAAAAGTGGTGTTTCAACCCAATAGTGACAACATTTGTATAGATTTAACTCACATAGCCTTTGTATAGATTTTAACTCACAATGTTGAGAGCCTTTTTAAACAATGGATTAAGGAGCTTTAAAATAACAAGATGGATCATTTATAGCTAAACTATGTGTTGAGAGGGCTCCAACCTTACCTTATGTTTCAAAGGAAAACTACCCTTCACATGCTTTCCTTTAATAAGCCCTTCCAGAGATATTAGTTTGCGGTTTGATCAACATTGTTAAGTGCAATGATAAAAGTTTGCTTTTTTTAAAAGTCGTTCAAAATGATCTGCTTCTGCTTTTTGCATTTTGAGTTTGTCCATTTGATCTCCTCTCTGTATCTGGATTTTGATCCTTTCTCTGTTCTTCTCTTGCCCTTTAAATGTTGAGCTTTTTGTACAAGGGTATAGTCCCTTTCAAAAACTAATTTACCAATAATTAAAAAAGTGGCTAAACTATAGTATATACCATGTCTAATCAGAATCATCAAAAAGGTAAATCATTACCTTATTCAAATATTTATGCATTGATGGTGAAAAGAGAACCATACAACAATACATGATGATCAAGTAAAATGGATATGGCCAAGCAACAGATGGTAAAGATGTTTTTGCCATGATTACGTCATTTTTCTCAAATTTACCATAAAAATTGCTAGGAACCTCATGCCCATGCAGATAAATTAAAAGATAAGACATGTATCTTTTGCATGTAAACAAAAAGGAAAAAGGTATTATCATGTAGATTATGGCAAAAGGGTACATAAATATAGATGACAACATCATATTCATGGATAATGAAAGTGGGGTATGTTTGGCATGTCATGCACTAGAAGAAAAAATAGCAAATAAGACAAGAAGATATAAACATCAGAGCCTACAGTTGTCCCCACACATTGGGTGAATTTTGCAAAGTGTTAAAAATAAAAGAATTATTTTTCTCACAGAGGGAGATCAATTTTTGCATGTACATCAAAGAGGGAAAATTAAAGAATGCTAAATTAATCATTGCAAATGGATCAGTTACAAGTGTCACATCAATAGAAGAAGAGAGAGGTTACATGAACATTAGAGATGACTTACACAACAAGCAAGGTCTATTATTAGTCAAATTTTTCACCCAAGTTTTATTAAAAATAGATCAATCAACTACACTTGGACTGAAATTTATTTTTGTAACCAAGGCTAGTAATGACTCATTGCAATCAACATGGATATTTTTATTCCTTTATTTATTCATGATAAAGGGTAAAATTAGCATGCATGGGAGAGTACAACTTTTATCTTATTTTTAGGATGGGTTGGGTGAATAATCTTATTATATATTATGTGCAATTGCAAGGCACAAGGAGGAATTTTTGGACATAGGAGTGTTGAAGCAATTTTTGCCAATTTTGCCCCTTGAATGAGAACTTGATTTTTGCCTTTCCAATTATTTGCAGTGGTTTGTATATCTCATTAATTCTTGTGAATGTAAAATTCCTTGATTAATCATCTTACCTTACTAAAAATTTAGTAATTTTGCATAATATTAGTGTGCATGTTATCTTATGGTGTTGTTTTGATTCATTCCCTCAATACACAAAGTGTTTTGCCTTAATATTCTTTGAAAACTATTGGTTTGTGCATCAAAAATTCAATCTCAAATTGAATTTTCTTGTACTAAGTCAAATCCCTCAACAAGTATGGTGTATACCCCCATTTTGAATCCATTTAAATTCATCTGTTTACCCTCAAAACCCTTAAAAATTAGTTTAGGATACATCAATAGGTTTACCCAAAGACTTGAGGTGTTTACATTGTATCTACGCAAGTGAGAGATCTAGAGAAAGATTAGAAAACCTATTGTCATATTTCAATAGGTTGTAATTTTGAGAGATAACAATTTTTGGCATGCCCAGTGGGACCACGAATTAGATCTATAGGAAAATTACATCAATTTACAACAAAAAAAGTCAATTATGGAGCAAGAAGTTGTAGTAATTTATTCTAAAGATCAAGAGATGTATTTAGCAGCTTCATAAGGCTGATTTCAGACCAGTTTTGTAGCATGTTCCATACCTAAAGTGACTACAAGATCATTGGTAAGAGGAATTCATTTTGAGTTTATTTCGTTACCTTTTGATTCTGCAAGAAGAAGAAGAGTTGTCAATAGCTTACCTTACTAGTTATGTACAATTAGAAGAGCCCTCTTGAGTTTATGGCTAGTTTCAACATTTGTTTTGCAAGAACTTGGGAAAGAACTCGCTAGTGTAAAACCCGAAGCTAATCATGCATTTCTATACTATCTCAGAGCCTTAAAAAGTGATATTTCAACTAGGATTCAGTCTATGAGAGGAGAGACTCTACCAAAGAATCGATGAGATTGCCATAACGGCTGAAAAAACCTTATTCAAGCTGGGAAATTGGCACCAAGTTCTTCAATGCCTCTTATAGTATATTTTTACCTATTCCGTAGCCTATTACCATAATATAACCTATTGTTTTATCTCCATCAGATGACATATTAAAGGCTCTGTAGACTATGGGTAATAAATTTACATCAATTGAAAACAAATTAGCTTAGCATAGTAGGCCTTATCAAGCTCCTTATCAGCAAAATCAACAAAATCAATAAAATAGGTAGCCTTATCAGCAAAATCAGAATTATAGACAACCATATCAGCCAAGGCAATTTGACCCAAAAGCCCCTAGTTCATTTAGCGCTCTTGTTCCAATTAACATGGTTTTAGAAGAATATGTTTAACCTTGTAATAAACCTTATTCAACTACCAATTGTCCAAATTCATTCTTGAATATAAGCCTTGTTGCACAACCTCAACCTGAAGAATTATTCATGCCTCAAATGGAGGGTGGGTAACAAGAAGCTCATAGTTAGAAACAACCAATATAATCAAGTCATCTTTTATTACAATACTCATAACTAGGTCCTGTGGAAAGGCTCAAGAGAGAGAAAACAACGAAAAATACCTATTCTACCCACATTCACTGATAAAACAACTACAGGTAAAAAAATAGATAACAATTCCATTGTTCCTAAAAAAATAGCAAGCATTTCAGCTCAAAGAGACCAACAAAAACAATTACAGCCTGATCCCAGAAGACTCTTCATACCTCATATTTCAAAATTTGTTGAAGCAGATTAAGTTTTGCTAAAGCTTATGCTAAAACGGTAGAATTTGTTTAAAAATGGTTGTGTTGATGGTGAATCACAACACCCCCGAATGTCCGCAACTCGATGGGTTGAGACTCTCAAAGGTGCGATTGCATAACATGGAGCTTTTCCCAAGTGTGGGACCTTGTGAGTTAGGAAAGCTCTCCAAATGAAGGCTGGTTACTATTCCTCTGTTCACATGCACACATAAAAGTACGAGATGGTTTACTAAAAACTTAATCTATTTTTCCAAGCAGAGATGGGGTAAGAATATGCATGAAAATAAACCTATACTAACAAAGGTGATGCACCGAGGAATGAAGAACACCTGTCTTGCCAAAAACACAAACCATTAAAATGCAATGGAAGATCATTCACAGATAAGCAAATTTGTAGTGAAAAATCAAGAGGATACAAATGAACATAGAGAGGGTTGAGAATCATCCATAGACATGCATTATTTTCTCCAAAGATTGATACAATACACTACAAAATGCCAAGAGGGGAAGTTGCATTATAGTTTTAGATGGGAGGTTTGAACTCCACAAATTCACCTGCCAAAGAGAAGAAGGGAGAGGCAAAACAAGAATTTCCAACCTTTAGAAAGAATCCCCTCCTTACAATTTATAGGAATAATGAGAGAGGGAAGAGGAGGAATTCCAAATCTACCCCAACTACCTCCAGATTGTATTTAATTCATCTCATTATGGCGGTAGGTGAGAACCCTAACAAACCCAAAAAATGGTGAACTATATTTTGCATTTTTGAAGAACTTGTTCTCACCCAATTAAAGATATCTAGTTGTAGTTAGATAGAGGACCTTTCGTGAATCCGAGCTCCCTGTGAAAATTTATGGCCATTTGAATATCTCGGGTCGTGGTTTGCTTCCCGTCGTTCTGGTGTCAACGCTCAAAATGTTGTGCCTCCTTAAGATGCACCTCGACGCATCCATCCTCATGTAAACATACTTTTACGTGTGCCATAGGCAAATAAAATTTCATTTCGACATCTTACAATCTGTGCCTCCAACCTGCGCTGCGCAGTGCAACTCTTTTCATGTCGACATCTTCTGCTCTACACCTCCAACCTGTGCCAGGGCATGAATTTTTCCATGTCGACATCTTCTGCTCTGTGCCTCCAACTCACTGTGCTAGGTGTGAATTTTTCATTTCAACATCTTCTGCGCTCTCTCGCGCCTCCAACTCGTGCTGTGGTGTGACTTTTTCGATGTCAACATCTTCTACCGTACACCTCCAACGTGTGCCAGGCGTGAATTTGTTGTTGGTGACATAATAAATATCAAGATTTGAGTTTCTTTGATTTCCATATTCTTCTGTTTGTCTATATTTATCCGGGAGGGAGATATATACAACAATTTGGCGACTCAACGGGATCACCTGCCTGCTAGGTAGAAGATCAGTGGCCTTTTAGCAATCCATTGGGCATGGAGTCATAAGCAATAACCTGAAACCAACCTGATATCTTATCCCAAGCCTGATACCACAACTCCTTCTCCAACAACACTCTGAATTGTAGAAATTCAACCTGAGAGCAACAAAACCTGTGCCAAAGCACTTAGGGAAATTGAAACCTAACTACAACAAGACAATGTGCATCCACACTTAAAGGAATTGAAATCTAGGCTAATATTTACAAGGGTAAACCTTTCCTTTTAGTAGCAATGTTTAAGATAGATTCTCGTTAACCGGAATCGGATTTCTTCTCTATCCGATGTAGAAAATTGGAAGGCATTACTACTTTTACATCCCGTGACCATGTAGGGGCCACTCCAAATGGCATTAAACTTGGAATGCCTTCCTGGTTTTTCCCGATATGCATCCCATTTTAGAACTAGGGCCCCTTCCTGGAAGGTCCTTGCTCTTGCCTTCTTATCAAACCATCTTTTACTAAGGCCTCGATCCTTCTCAATCATCTGAACTGCATGCTCTCTGATTTCTTCCAATTCCATCAACTCTGCATATCTGGCCTCCATTGGTTCGAACTCAGATAACTCCAACTACTTCATGAGTTCCAATGCTGGAAATTATAATGATATAGGTAATATTGCCTCTTTCCCATAGACCAACTTATAGGGAGAACTACCTGTAGACCTCTTTGGCATTATCCTGTCAGCCCATAACGCTGATTTTAGCTTGGTATGCCATGTCCTTTGGTTTTCATCCAGAGTTCTTCTGATGATTCTTAGAAAATTCTTATTCGTGGACTCTACCTGTCCATTACCCTGCGGGTAATAATTTGAAGAGGTGCTCAAATAGATTCCATTCTTGACAGCCCATTTTGTAATCTTGGAACCTATGAATGCCAATGCATTTTCTGATATGATAGTGGCCAACACCGAACCTAGTCACTATTCCTTCATAAAAGTCTAGTATGTTAGACTCATTTGCTTCTTTGAGCGCTACTGCTTGATCCACTTGGTGAAATAGTCCGTTGCCGTGAGAATCCACTTGTGGCCTTGGGTTGAGTTTGGATTAATGACCCCAATGAAGTCCAATCCCCATTACATAAATGGTTGGTCAACCAAAATTGGATGCAATGGAAGCGCCGCTAGTAGTCTTTCTTTGCCCGTGAAGAGTGCAATTTCTTACATTTATTATCCATGTATAAAGCAATCACTTAACACTATGGGACAATAATACCCTACCTTCATTATCTTGAGAGTTGTTATCCGTGGGGAAAAATGTCCTTCGAATCTCCATCATGAAAATCTCGTAACACCCTCTCAATTTGACCTATCCCAATGCACCTCAATAGAACTCCATTGATGTCTTTCTTGAACAAAACACCATCAACAAGCACATATGGGATGGCTTGTAATCTAAAGTATCTCCTCTTTGCTTTGCTCATTTCTGGAGGGTGTAGGCCTGTCTGTAGGAAGTGTATCATATTTTGAGTCCAACAAGGAGCGGGCACATCATCATTTTCCTGTTCTTGACCATCCTGTAGTACCAAGACAGTCTCTTTTTCATCACCTGCTTCAACTTGCTGACTTGAGGCTAGTTGTTCACATAATCCCTTTCCATGGACCAACTTAGTGACCTTAATTTTGATGTCATATTCCATGACACGAGTGATCCATCCTGCACGTTTCTCATTCAGATCCTTGTTTAGAAGGAAGTCCTTGACTCTGCATGAGAGACCAATAATTGGATCTTGTTGTTTGAGACTAGGTGCTTGAATTTCTTTAAGCTCCTGATCACTGCAAGGACATGATTTTCAATGAAAGAGTACCTAGTTTCGTATTCCTCCAAGCCTTGACTGAAGAAAGCAACTGGTTGTTCTAATCCCTCTTTGTTTTGTTGTACCAAGATTACAGAAATTGTGTCTCCACCACCGAAGGCATATAACATGAAGTCCTTGGAGAAGTCTGGATTGACGAGAGTCGAGCTTGAGATATAGCCTCTTTTATTGCCTCAAAACTTGCCTTGCCTTTAGATGTCCACTTAAATGCCATGCTCTTCTTTAACATCAGCGTTATTGGCTTTACGAGAGTTGCAAAGTTTGGAACAAACCTGCGGACAAAATTGATCCTTCCTAAGAATCTTTGAAGAGCCTTCTTGTGACTTGGCAATGGCAATGCTCAAATTGCTTCAACTCTTTCTGGGTCAATCGTCAACCCCTCCTTTGAAACAATATGGCCTAGAAGTTTTCCTTCGTGGGCAAGGAATATGCATTTTTTGGGATTCAATTATACCCCAAATCTTCTACACCTCTGAAATACCTACCTCAAATGAAAGAGGTGATCCACTACATTTTTGGAGAATACAGTGATGTCATCAAGATATACTAGAACTATTTTATTGATCAATCCCTTGAATGCCATATCCATTGCCCTTTGGAAAGTGGCTCCAAAGCATTTGATAGCCCAAATGACATCCTCTTGTAGGTGTAGGTGCCCCATTTGGTGGTGAAAATTGTCTTGAACTAGTCATCTTCTTTCACCATTATCTGATTATACCCTGAGTATCCATCTAGGAGAGAGAATCTCTCCGAACTGGATACCACTTGTAATATTTGTTCCATTCAAGGAAGTGGGTAATGGTCTTTGAGAGATGACTTGTTGAGGTCTCGAAAGTCCACACACAACCTGATTTCTCCACTCTTCTTCCCGACCGAACCAAGTTCAAACCCAACTTGAGTGCTTGATCGGAAAATAATACTTTCCTCTATTATCTTGTTTAGCTCTTTCTTCATTAGAGGCTCAATGTGAGGGTTGACTAGTCTCTCTACTTCTACCCGATGGGCTTAGCATCCGGATCCAATTCTATGGTATGTTGTGCTAAATTTGATCAATCCTCTTAAAATTTCATAGCCCAAGCGAAGACATCTGGAAATTCTTGGCAAAGCTGTATGAAATCTGATTTCTCCCGCTCAAAGGGCCACTTTACCAATTTGAAGTGTTTTGCCTTCCCAACCGGAATTAGCTCAATCTTCTCTCTTGACTCAGTATGTTAGCCTTTTCCTTACAAAAACTGGTCGTTAGGGTTTAAGATAGACTCTAATGTTACTAAACCCTTGGGAAGCTTGTTTTTCCGTAGCTGCACTACTTGATCCCCGTACTGCTGCTCTAGTCTGTCCTAATTCCTAGCTGAGAATTCAGCCTCTTCTTACAAAAAATTGATGATCTATTGATTGTTCTCAAACACCTGCCAGCTTGTGTTATTATCTAGAACTACTGGCCTCACAATCACATGGATATGTGGTTGTGTTTTTTCCCTTCTGTTGTTGTCAACCACATCAAATGTTGCTCCAACTACTGCGAGCCTATCTGCGGCTTCATTTTTCTTCCTGGGTATGGACACGATGTTGAAAGCTTTGAAATCCTCAATGAGGTCCCATACCCTGTTCTTGTAGTTTTTCAGCAGGTCATTCTTTGTAGCATGTTGTCCCCTGACTTGGTTGATGATTAGCTCACTATCCCCGAACACCTGCAAGTTCTTTATGCCCTTTTTCCTAGCCCAATGAAGTCCATGAATCAATGCCTCGTATTCAGCCATGTTGTTTGAACAAGAAAACTAGAAACAAAAAGATGAAAAATATTTGATGTCTTGTGGTGAAATCAACATTACACCACCTCTAGCACCTTGTCTGCTTCTCGAACCATCGAAAAATAGTTGCCAAACTTCGTTTTCATCCTTTTTTAGGCTAAATGATGTCGAGAATGGGTGAATTTTCTTCGTGTACACAATACATGCCCAATTCAGATTCTTCAATTTCCTTGTATGGGTCAAATTCATGACTCTTGTTTGCCCATTCATCCAAAGTCAAATCAGGAATTCCCTCGACCTTAGTACCTATTTCTAGATCATTTGAACACTCCTCCTGATCAAAGGCTGAGAAATTTGCATTGATAGGACTTGGCACATGAGGTTCAATATGGAAATTGGTAATTGGTTCTGACCTGATTGTTGCTTTGGCCCCATACCTCGTCCTTGAAAATCATGTGTGACCAATCTGTAGATAAATATCCACCAATTTTTGTAGTGAAGTCTCTTGATAGACATAACGCAAAGAGTGGCGGAAGGTCAATCACAGACACATCTTACATAACTATAACATTAGGATAGGCATGTAGTGTTAGGCTTAACCCTTTTATGACCCCAACTATTCGAACTGTTGTTCCATCTAGTTGTACTACTCCTTTCAACACTAGCTCATACTTCACTCCAGTTGATCCACTATTTACTTCAGCATCACTGAACTACTTGCCCCTAAATCTATCATGCAGTTGTGTACCAAGTGGTTTCCAACAACCAATGACACATAGAATGGTGGAGGCTTCAAATTCTTGCTTGGTTGACCCCCACCCGGTTGCACTGCATTAGTGAGAACTTTCTCCTGTCCCCGGTTTGATACATTCAAGGCAGACCAATTAGCCATTACAGCTTGCAATAAATCTCATTGCCTTGAGATCTCCAGTGATTCCCACATGGAAATGTTCACATGTGTCTTCTTCATTTGATCGATGATGTTGAAAGGGGATGATCTGTCTTTTTGTTGTCCCTTACTTGGCGCAACCTTTTCTGGAGCTTGAACAGGCGCATGTGTTGCTATAACAGGTACCTTAGGCTGATTTTGCACATTTGGAACTGCATTTGGTCTACTGACCCCTTGTTGTGTAGGAGTGGGATGAGAAACAACTGGATTAGATGGTTTCCCCTCTTCTATGCTTCTCTTCTTTGACCATGTGTTGACAGCCACACCTTGAAAAGGTTGTTGGTTAACTCCACATAAGTCTTCTATTTTCCAATTGGCCAACATGGTTTCTATTGGAGGTGCTTCTTGTTGTGTTTCTTGCTGTTGATTCCCTACTTGGCTTGGTTCTTGAGACACACCAATGGTTTGCACCATCAAGGCTTGATTTAGTGCACCATTGAAACATGCTGACTGATTGTGAGGTAGATTGCAAGGGTAACACCAGTCGTACTCCTGTGCCATGTTGTTTTGTGTTGGAACCAAGGCTCTTAAGGATGTCATTACATTTGGATCATATGGTCGAAATGGCCTGGCAGCTTGAGGTTGTCCCTGGTTTTGGTTTTGATTTACAGCCTGAGCTGGTGGTCTATTTTGTTGGTATGGGGGCCTAGCCTGGTACTGCGCTTGAGGCTGATACGGTCTAGCACTTTGAGCTTGCTATCTTTCAATAGTCACTAGATCATTTCCAAGGTTATGTAGCTATTTCATAACCTCCTACGATTCCTTTCAAGTATTTGAAGAAGTCGATGCCTCATTATTTCTTTGATTTCTAGGAGTTGGAATGGGATTCAACTTTCTGCTTGATCGTCAGAGATTTCCCATATCTAGATAGATAGGCATTGGTGGCCTTGGTGCAAGCTTGCCAACTTGGATCAAATAGTTCTCTACTCTGATAGCTGTGTCATAGGCCCCTGACAGTGTTGTCCCTCCCATTGATTGGATCATCATGGCTATGTCTAAATTTATAGCCTTTAAGAAATAAAGGAATGCACCTTCGGTGGTTGGTCTAACAACTATTGGAATCCTGTCCCATGTCCGTTGGAATCTAAAGTTGAAATCTGTCATTTGTTCATTAGGAGCTCTTTTGATTGTCGTCAGTTGTTCCAATAAAGACAAATTGTCTACCCTCTCCCCGAATTGGTTGCAAAGAGCTAAACAAAGTTGGTTCCAATTCATAATAGACCCTACTGTTAGGCTCCTAAACCACTATAAGGCTTTACCTTTAAAAGATGAATCCAACAACTTGACTACAACATTCATTTCATTTATTTCATGGATTGCACATGCATTGGTAATATCCTGGATGTGGTCAATAGGAGTAGTATGCTTTTCTCTTGTGAAATAGGGGATATTATTTAGCGCTGCAACCGAACTTGATTATGAGAATTTAGGGCAAGTGGACTACTACCCGTGAAATTGACAAAGGGATTCGGTGGTAGATGTGCCATTATGATTGGCTTAAGAACTCTAGTTGATGCAAGAAAAGGTCTACCAGGTGGAGGTGTAGACAAAGTCCAGTTAGGTGGAGATGGTGATCTTTGTGGTCCTCTTCCTCTCCTTCCTCTTCCTAGTGATAGTTGTAAGTGGACAAATAGCCCCTCTTCTTGAGTATCAGACTTGGTTCGAATTCTTCTCATGTGCCTGGGAAACTTTTTCTGCTACACCACTAAATTCTATCCCTTCGGAGTCGCCAGATGTGTTAGAGAATGAGCCTAAAAAGGCTAGATTCTACCAAGTTACACACCAAACCTGACAATATTAAAAATAGAATTTAAAACTTTGAAGGACCCGGAAGATACAGTTCTTCAATTCGATTATTGGGTCTTGTTGTGTAGCTACTAATCCCCGAAAGGTATAGGTGAAACTCAGGTCATGCAAGGTAACTTACAAAACTTGAAACACATTGTGTCGGAACTTGGGACATGCTCAAAAACTCAAGAAACCCAAAATACTAAAAACTATGAAATTTTGAAAGTCAAAATCTCAAAAATCTAAGAATACCCTTTTGAAGATTATCCCCTGATCTATCAACTGGTGAAAATTTGACTTGTTTTGAGCAAGTTAAGCCTTTGAAAATAAATTTTAGAGTTCAACTGGAAGGTAAAACAAAATGGAAATTGTAAAACTTGCAATTTCTAAGTCAAAATTTCATGAAAATTCCTTCAAATCTTGTGGAATGACCTCTTGGTCCCATCAGGTGTGCCAAAATTGTTGATGGAGAATCACAACACCCCTAAATATTTGCAACTCGATGGGTTGAGACTCTCAGTGCGATTACATAACATGGAGCTTTTCCTAAGTGTGGGACCTTGTGAGTCGGGAAAGCTCTCCTGATCAAGGCCGGTTCCTATTCCTCTGTTCGATGCACACATAAAAGTGTAGAGGGTTTTACTAAAAACCTAATCTATCTTGCCAAGGAGACATGGTAAGAAGATGCATGAAAATAAACATATACTAATCAAGGTGATGCACCAAGGAATGATTAGGTTGGATAGAGGACCTTGTAAGCTTTCCAAAAAGTCCAACCTTGCGTGAATCCGAGCTCCCTGTGAAAATTTATGGCCATTTTAATATCTGGGTCAAGGTTTGCTTCCTGTCAGGGTGTCAATGTTCAAGATGTTGTGCCTCCTGAAGATGTACCTCGGTGCATCCATCCTCATGTCAACATACTCTTATGTGTACCATAGGCACTGAAAATTTCATGTTGACATCTTCTGCTCTGCACCTCCAACCTATGCCAGGGCGTGACTTTTCCATTTCGACATCTTACACTCTCCGTGCCTCCACTTGCGCCAAGGCATGACTTTTTCCATGTCAGCATCTTCTACTCTACACCTCCAACCTGCGGCGGGCATGACTTTTTCGTGTTGACATCTTCTGCTCTGCACCTCCAACCTGCGCCAGGGCACAACTTTTTCCATGTCGACATCTTATTCTTTGTGCCTCTAACCTCGTGACAGGGCATGACTTTCTTTGTTGGTGACGTAATAAATATCGGGCTTTGAGTTTCTTTGATTTCCATATTCTTCTGTTTTGTCTATATTTACTAGGGGGGAGATATATACAATAGGTTATTTCTTTTAAAATTGTTGAGGTAATGAAGAAGCATAATATTAATATTTCACTATGGGTTACTCTAAGTATTCCAAGACAACAAGATCTACTTTCTCATGAGCTTGCTAAGCTGCAAATTTCATAAAAAATAGCAGAAAAGGAAGCCCAGAAAGTAGACATGGTATTTAGAACAATGGAGCAAGACCACATTAAAGAGATTAAATGGACAATTCAAAACATCTTAAATTCTCATGACATCAAGAAGCCACCACCATTTTATCTATCTCTAATTATTGGAGATCATTTAGTTCATTACTGCAAGGTTGACAGTGGTGCAAGTAATAACAGTTATGTCAAAAGAAATTGTAAAAAATTAGGCCTGTAGTATGAGCCTACAAAGAAACATGTGTTGCAGCTAGATGAAACAGCAACCGACACAGTTGGCATTATCAAAAATCTGGAGGTAACCTTACATGCTTTTCCTAATGTTACTATTTTACAAGATGTGACTATTGTAGATTTACCTCCCTATTTTTCCTTATGTTTATCACGAGATTTTACAACAAAGATAAGAGGTTATCTTTCTTCAGATTTTCATTTTTGTTCTTTACTATAATATATGGAACTAAAGTTACTGTAAATTCAAAGCCTTTCGCTATATTTCATATTGAGCCTCATGTTTCAAACGCTGCAATAAATTATGAAACTTTAGATCAATCTCATTTTAATGTTACAACACATGTTTCTACACTAGATGGTGTTTCTAATATGTTAATGGATGAAAATACTCAAGAAGAACATGTTTATGATCGTTTCAAAGAAGAAAAATAATATTTGTTTGGTGTCTATTTCTTGCATGAAGAAAATGCACCAATTCCCTTGTTGTCCTAAACACAAAAAATGACAGAAGGGCTATATAAGCTTCACTTCGATGGAGCTAAAAAAATAAAGGACAAGGTGCATGTTTCATGCTTACTTCCCCCTTCAAACAAAAGGTACTTTTCAGCTTTAAGCTTACAATTTTCTTGTACTTGTAATGTAGCTAAATCACGAAGCATTAATTCGTGGCTTGTAGTGGGCCATAAGAGAGGTATTAGTACTTTACAAGTTTTTGATGATTCGAGTTAGTTACGATCAGTGAAAAACTTAAATGTGTGTAAGAATTCATTGCTAAAATATTACAAACATAGAGTTTTAGATTTAATAGATGATTTTGATCCTATTAATATACAATATGTCCCAAGAGCTAAAAACAAGCATGCAATGAGTGATAGTAGTTGGTGTTATCTTTGATGTACTAGAATAGATCGAAAAAATAAAATTACAGCCACATATTAAGCGGATTATGAGACCTTCAGTACCTGATAATGAAGAAAATTGGAAATATTTTGAAGATGATGAACGTATCTAGATTTCTACATTAGGAAGTTGAATTTTTTGCATTAAATTAGGAAAAACTATAGCACTTATATGGTGACCATATTGTTCAGTTGAAGAAAAACAAGTTGCCTCAAGGATTGGTCACACTAGAAGACTTTTTCATTTCTGATGATTAGTTAACAAAAAAATCATTTATCAAATTATGTAAATAATTCATAAATGTTTTTTTTGGAAATACTAAGATGTGAGAGTATTTGATCCCAGTTTATCTCAACATACATTATAATTACAGCCAAATTCCAAGCCAATTAGGAAGAAGAAAAGGCCTGTAAATCCAAGATTGATCCATTAATGAGAAAAGAGTTGTCTAAGGTGATAAAATTAGGTATTATTTTTCCAGTTAAGCATTCAAGTTGGGTAGCTAATCTTGTTCCTATTAAAAAAATAATGGATAAATTAGGCTATGTGTGGATTTTAGAGATCTTAATAAAGCTTCATCAAAAGATCATTATTCGTTGCCCAATATGGATCAGATTTTAAGAACAATTTTAGGTTCAGAAAAATAGTTTCTTTTGGATGGTTACATTGGATACAATCATATCCTTGTGTGCATGAAGTAAGATGATACAAAAACATAGCCTTCACCAAGACAAAGTGGGGTATTTATGCTTACAAAAGAATGTCTTTTGGAATTTCAAATTTCGGTGCAACATTTAAACGTGCAATGGACATGGATCTTCGTAGCTTATTAAATAAATGCATATTGGTTTATTTAGATGATGTGACCATATTTTCAAATAATTCTAATAAACATCTAATGCATTCAAGGAAGACTTTTCAACTTTGCAGATAGTTAGGAATATCTTTGAATCCCAAAAATTCCATTTTTGAGTAAATCAAGGTAAATTGCTTGGTCACATTGTTTCTAAACAAGTTTTAGCTATTGATCCTTTCAGAATCGAAGCTATTTCATAGTTTTCCTTGCCTCATCATAAGAAATCATTACAAATTTTTCTCAAAAAAATCAACTTTGTTAGAAGATTTGTTCCATATTTTATGGCATTAATTAGTCAAGCCATTAAAATCCATGTTAAAGAAAGATAAGACTTTCTCTTGGACCAGTGAAGGGAGAAAAGGATTTGATGCCATCAAGTCATCCATTTCACAAGATCCTACTCTTGCAAATCAAAATTTTGATAAAGATTTTACAATGTATTCACTTGTAGGAACTGAGACTATTTCAGCTATATTAACTCAGATTAATGATGAGAACACTGAGCAACCAATTGCTTTCTTTGGATAAATTTTGCATCATTACGAGTCAAGGTATGCCTTTCTTGAGAAACAAGTACTTTTAGTAGTTAGAGGATTGAAGAAATTTAAGTACATGCTTTCCAATAATAAGATACATGTCTTAGTATCTCATCCAAGTGTTTAAGCATTCTTGTTGAACAAAGAGTTGAATGAGAAGAGAACAAGTTGGATTACGAAGGTTATGAAATATGATGTTGACATCCATGTTGCAAAAATAGTTTAAGGAAAAGGTTTGTGTGAACATCTAATTGCTGATATGGAAAAATAGTAGGCTACAAAATCAGAAGATCCAAAACAACATGCTGAAGTTACGTATCAGCAGTCAGATACCATGGTACAACAAGAAAATCAGCAACCCAAACTCAGTCAAGAAGTTCAGGAATCAAGATGGATGATTGATTTGGTTAACTACTTACAACATGGTACTTATCCGGAAGGTATGGACAAGAACAAATGAAGATATTTCAAGTTACAAGATGTACCTTACGTTTGCATTGATGGTGTGTTATTTAAAAGAGATATAAATGGAATTTTAATACGATGTATTTATTATGATATAATTCAGAAAATATTATCTGAATTTCATGAAGGACCTCGAGAAGGTCATTTTTCAACACGTAAAATTATTAAAGTTGGTTACTATTGGCCTAACATATTCAAGGACTATTTTGAATGGATTAAAAAGTGTAATAAATGTTCTTTTTTTTGGAAATAAACGTTTAGCTTCATCTCCCTATAGCCTACTTCATTAGATCAGTCATTCATGTAGTGGGGTCTTGACTCATTATTGCAAGATAAATCCACCTTTGTCACAAGGATACAAGTCGATTTTGACTGCTACACATATTACTTTACATGTTGGACTAAAGAAATAGCCTTAAAAGAAGTAAGGAAACTTCAATTCCATCCTTTTACGAAGGTATAGTTTAGAGATTTAGTTTTCTAGCAACTATCATTTTAGATAATGCCTTAGAATTTCTAGGTGTAAAGGTAATAGATTGGGATATTAAACATGGATTTTATTTAAGTACATCATCTAATTATCACTCACAAGGTAATGGATTAACTGAAAGTACTAACAAAAATATTTTGAGGATCATCAGAAGAAAACTCAAGGACAACCAAAGACCTTTGCATCTAATCTTGAATTCAGAGTTTTGTCTGATAGAGTGACTCCTAAAAGAGTAGTTGTTACAATGGAATAGAGGAAAGAATGTCCATCTCAGTTGAGTTTCCTACATTGGATTTACTGCACCATATGGAATTACTTGAGAATGAACCATTACAGGTTCGTTATGTATAATTAATGGAGTTGTAAGAGCTAAGAGATCAAACTCATCTAAACATGGAAAAGAATTAAAAAAATCAAGAAAATATTTTAGAAGAAGGTTAAGTTTAGAGTGTTCAATGAAGGATATATTGATTTAAAATGGGATGTTGATCATGCAAATCCAGAAATTACATGAGGTTCGATACAATCTAGAGTGGTCCTTACATGATTTCATCTTGTAAAGAACACAATGCATTTTAGCTTTCAAGGTTGAATGGAGAAGAACTTCCCATTCCTATGAATGGTATGTTTCTTAAACATTGTTATTGAAAATCCTACAGTGTTTGGTTAGAGTAGGATTTCCCTTTCAATAAGTGATTTCATGCACATTGCAATGTTTTTCAAATTTAATAAAGTGCATTCGTGCATGTGATCTCATTTCCAGATCCTTTCCTAGCTTTATTTTTTTTTTTCGAAACTCATTTTTGGTTATATGCTTTAACTCCATGCCAAATGGACAAAAGTAGGGCACTATTCTACAAGCTAGCACAAAGCTTTCCCACAGAGATCACGAGAAATGTTGAAAATTTGTGCACTTGTGCAAAAATGGGAAACTCAAAACTTTGTTATGATGGATGGCATTGGTGAAGTGGACCTAACTAGGGGAATGCATTACAATTTTACTATGTTTTCAGTAGTGACAATTGATTAACTACATGTAATCTATAGGTATGTGGGTTGTTACAAAATGTCACACCTCACATAGACTATCATTCCATGTTTGTCTTCAGAAAGGAAATAGAAAATCTCTGAAGGGCTAATGCATTGGCTTGATGAAGGCGGGAATCACATTTTAGGTGAAATGCTAAATTTGGCAACAACAAATAGAGTTGCATTTTTACAAGAAAGAGAGTTCATTATCAAAGTTATAGGTACATTAAATCTCATAATTTCTGCATGTTAAATACATTTAATTATGTGATTGAGTTGTATATTTCATTACAAAATCAATATACATGTTGTAAAGATGAAATAAGAAATAAGTATACAACTTAAGTACATAAATTAAATGTTATTTATTCATGAAGAAGTGTAATATTTCCCACACAAGTAGTGGGATGTAACTCATAACTACTGAAGAAAGAAGTACATGTGCATGAAGTTAAAAATAAAAGAGTGTAGAAGAAACCCATAATTGCCTTGGTATTTTCTTCTAAGCCTTCTTTAGCTCCAACTCCATCCTTCTTTTCGAACTCTCCCAATAGTCACAATGTGTGCCTAAAAAATTAAAAAGAAATGCATCAAATTTGAGCTCAAGGTTTGATTTATACCCATGTACTATATAACTACATGCAAATGGATTTCTAAAAAGAAAAAGCATAAGGTACATCATATACATATTCTGAATTAATAAATTAGTATTCAACATCATCACATATGATTCCCATAATCATTTCAAGAAGAGAGAGAAAAAGAAAACTATTGAAGATAAGAGAGGCTAAAAATCCTAATTATCTTCTAACTATTTTCTTAAGTGTGTAGGTACATATAACTGATGAAGAAAGAAAAATATTTTGCATAAATGATTACTTGTACTAAAAGGAAATACTTTCTGAAGGAATCTAGATGGTACAAGTTTAGGAGTTGTTACATGGAAAAGGAAAATGCAAGCATAAAAATATAAGCTTTCCAAATTATAGCCTAGTATAAAGTATTGAATCTATAGTTCTTTCTCAAATAAGACATGATCTATGGGATGTAAGTCATTGGAACACTGAATTACAAGTAAAGAAGTAGAGTACAGGTCATTAGAGATTTACAAAGTGAAAAGAATAACAAGATAGCTAATTCGAGTTTTCAAGTGGTGAAGATCTAGTTTTCCAGTTATGATACTTTCAAAGAGGGATAAACTTCATTTTTAACTCAAGGAAATCACCCATATTCATGATGTTACAGACTCAGGAAAGGCCTAAAAATTCAACCACTTTCCAGCAACTTACAAGATCTAAATGCAATTTTCCAAAGAATTGAAGGAATCTATATGCCACAACACACAAGGCAAAAATCATACATGAGATGAACAAAATATAAATCAATCTGTAAAAGTCAACTATCATAAGGAATTTCATAAATAGATTCAAGCTCCAATCATCCAAAAATAAATACACCTCTAATTATCAAAGTGAAAGACTTAGGAATTCCAGGTGTAAATTATAGAGTACAAGCTTTAGTTATCAAGCAATTCTAGAAAATCACTCAATAACATCTATACTCAAAACTGCATCTACATTTATAGATTTCATTTCTCTTACAACATTAAAAATGATCATGCAATCAAGGTGGATCAACAACATAATAGTGTTTAATAACAAAGGTGAAAAATTTTGTAAAAAGACTCGGATGGTAGATGTAAAGGTTTCTAGATCATGATAATAGTTTCCATCTATGTAAAGATTGAATTACCAATAACACAATAAAAGTTTGAGGAAAATTTCAAAGATAAAATCAACAAAGTAACCATTGAGCTTGAATCATAACCAATTATGAAAACTCATGGTCGATGCATAACTCGTAAGAATTGTTCAATGTTAGAGAACAATTGAAAAATTATGAGATCGGGATGAAACCCTTACTCAAGCCATGAAGTGGAATAGATATTCAGATTCAACTACCATGGCAAACGTTAAAGCAACAAACAACCACATAAAAGAGCTCAAATATTGATATAAAAGGAACAGTCTAAAGTGAAACTTCAAACCGAGCTACGATTAGATGTAATACAAATATCCAAATCCCAAGCTCCTTCAAACTGGTGTTTCAACCCACTAGTGAGAATATTTGCACATATTTAACTCACGATCCTTTTAATTATGGATTGGAGGCACAAATTAGAAAATACAAGTACCCATGATAAACAAAACCTCCCAAATCTAGAGTTTCAAGTCGTAAGTGACAAAAGGGTTCAGGGCACAAAACAATGAACTCATAATTATACAAGCCTGGTAATATAAATACATGCCATGGATAAATAGAGAAATCACCAGATTCACAAAAATGAAAACTCATAAAGTCAACAATCTAGACCAGATTTGTGGGATTCCATCTCAACCTAGAAGGGGAGATTCAGATAAAGGAAAATGAATACAAAGATAGATTACCACCAATGGAAAGAAACACAAAATGTTCCCCTATACATGGCAAATCAAATGGAAAAAAGATCAGCAAAACCTAGATCTTGTTTTTCTCAAAAGTTTGATAAATATAGTGTCAAGTAATAGGGAGAAAATATATCAAATCATTGTGATAATAGCAACTATACTAAGAGCTTACTTCCAAATAAAATACAATATCGAAACCCTACAACATTGAACCAAAATTTCTAGAGGCAAGAAACCAAAATGCAATATTAAGAGCTCCAAGGCAAGGAAAATCATAAAAACTTAATTCACGAATCACATAATACAAAGTATAGAGCTTATTTTTGCAATGAAAATACAAGTATTTAAAACATTGAAGAGCTCAAAGTATACACTTACCCAAAAAATTAGAGCTCAAGGAGTAAATATGAGCCTAAATTCTTCAAAAGAAACCCTTGCAAGATATAAATCAAAATACCCATTAGTTGAAAGCACGAATGACGTGCTCAGAAAACCCATACAATGGCATGAAGGAAACAAAAGTGACTTCCTCAAAAATGCAAGAGAAAAAAGTCAAGTACGATCGTGTTTTGTCGACAGAGTTCAAATTTTCATTCCCGAACAAATACAAGAATTAAGTCATTTATATTTAGACCAGAGATTGACTTCAAACCTGAGCATAATGAAACCAAATCTGATCCCTCATGGAAACACACACAAACTTGAAACTACAAATCAAACTGGTAGTGGTTTGAATAAAAATACAGCCTCAACAAAGTAAATCATAGTTCATGAATTCAAATAGAGCTCAAGAAGATAGGAGCCTTACCTCATATACTAGTAAAGAACCACTCATTTTGAGCATCAGAAGTAGAAAGAAAATACAATGAAAATATCATCTAAACTAGAAAGCTCCCGAACCATAATTCCAAATATCATAGAGTTTCTCTACAAAATAGAGCATCATCATAAGCAATGGAATCAAGTTTCAACATAAAAAATGGTGGTGGTCGTGAAAAATTGAGCGAGTTCCTATATCTCAACCACTTTCTCCAACTCATCAGGGGTTAAGCATCAACGATGAGAATCGCCAAGGTATAAAGATCAATGATCAAGAATCATTCACTAATTTCCATGAAAAAATTCCAACCTTGATCAAATTTTTTAGAACTCTAAAGTAAATCAGAGAGTAGAGACGTCGAAAAAATGATGAAACCTTAATTAGGGATGAGTTATATCACCAACAAAGGATTGTAAAGAGGTCAATGCAATGTGGAGAGGGGGCCAGCCCATGTTTAAATAAAATCATTTCCATTGACCAACTAAGATCCAAACCATAGTGAAATGAAAAGAAAATACCAACATGATCAGCCAAATGACTATTTAAAAGGGGCTAAACTATAGTATATGCCATGTCTAATTAGAAAACATAAAAAGGTAAATCATTACCTTATTCAAATATTTATGCAATGATGATCAAAAGAGAACCAAACAACAATACATGATGATCAAGTCAAATGGAGATGGCCAAGCAATGGATGGTCAAGATGTTTTTCCATGATTACCTTATTTTTCTCGAAGTTACCTTAAAAATTTCCAAGAACCTCATGCCCATGGAGATAAATTAAAAGAAAGACATGTATCTTTTGCATGTAAATAGAAAGGCAACAAGGTATTATCATTTAGATTAAGTTAAAAGGGTACATATATATACTTGATAACATCATATTTATGGATCATGAAAGGGAGTATGTTTGGCATGTCATGCACTAGAAGACAAAATAGCAAAGAATACAAGAAGATATGAACATTAGAGCCTACATGTTTTCCCCACACATTGGGTGAATTTTGCAAACTGTTAAATTTTTTTTTATTTATTCTCACACAGGGAGATCAATTTTTGCATGTGCATTGAAGAGGAAGCTTTAAAAGAATGCTAAATTAATCATGCAAGTGGATCAAGTTACAAGTGTCACATCAACCAAGAAGACAAAGGTTGTATGAACATTAGAGAAGACTTACACAACAAGCAAGGTCTATTTTTAGTCAAAATTTTCACCCATGTTTTATTTAAATAGATGAGTCAACTACACTTGGACTGAAATTTATTTTTTGTAACTAAGGCTATTAATGACTCATTGTAATCAACATGGCTATTTTAATTCCTTTATTTATTCATGATAAAGGGGAAAATTAGCATGCATGGGCGAGTACAAATTTTATCCTATTTTTAGGATGGGTTGGGTGAATAATCTTTATATATATTGTGCGCAATCATAAGGCCCAAGGAGGACTTTTTGGACATAGGAGTGTTGATGCAATTTTTGCCAATTTTTGCGTTTCCAATTATTTGCAATGGTGTGTATATCTTAATAATTCTTGTGAATGTAAAATTCCTTGATTAATAATCTTACCTTACTTCAAATTGAATAATTTATGCATAATATTAGTGTGCATGTTATCTTATGGTGTTGTTGTGATTCATTCCCTCAATACACAAAGTGATTTCCTTAATATTCTATTGAAAACTATTGGTTTGTGCATCTAAAACTCATTCTCAAATTGATTATGCATGGACTCATTCAAATACCTCAACACCTTTGGTGTATCACCCCATGTTCAATCCATTTACAAATCATCTTTTTACTATCAAAACCCTAAATATTAGTTTAGGATACATCAAAAAGGAACTGACCTTGATACTGGAGACTAACCTCAACAATAGGTATACGCACAGACCTGAGGTGCTTCCATTGTATCTATGAAAGTGAGAGATCCAGAGAAAGCTTAGAAAGCCTGTAGTCATCTCTTAACAGGTTGCACCTTTGAGAGATAACATTAACATCTTATAGGTAATGCCATAACATAATATTTGTAATATTTGGAGCTTAACAATCATCTACGAATTTTTAGATGGAAAACTATTATATATATATATATATATATATATATATATATCTGACAACATAAAACATTTTTATTAGTCATTATTATTGAAAGGAATGCTTAGTGAGGGATAACATCCATTAATAGTATTTGTTAGTAAAACATTGTATTCAAAATGTAATACATTATGAAAGATAAGTGTAGCAAACATTTTATAGTCCACGTGATTATATTTCTCTAAGAAATGATGTTATAATTATAGAGCATAATGGTCATTAGGTAATGCCTCTTGTAATATTTATTTAATCTTGGAGGCCGCTAGGTCTTGTAAAAACATAACATTTAGAGCTTAGTGGTGATTAAAAAAAAAAGTGATTTTTTAACCTATTTACTGAGTTAATCTAAATAGAAACTTAAAGCTACATTCAAATACAGAAACCAAGTATTGTGCGTTAATATTTAAATATATTGGAAAATGGGAAATAATATGTAAATGTTACTAACCTCAAGTTGAATTACCTCGTTGTATGGTTGACTATAGTAGATTGGTGATGCAGACTAGGCAAGCTATGATCTAATAACCTCGAAAAGGTTAGAAACTGATTGTTTTACTATAATGAGGTTCTTGGTAGTGTAATCAGCACCCCAAGGCACATTGGTCTTGATTCTCGACTTGGGAACTTTGGGAAAGCTCAAGATCAATGTTCGGTACTATCGCAAGGGGATCTAAAACCCTCCCTATTTGTCACACTCGATTTTCTAAACTAGTTGAATGAAACCCTACACAAGAGAAAGAAGAAGGGGTCGGACCGACCTTATCCACCAAACTTGTGGACTTATAACTAAGCATTGCACTAAATTTTTGTATGCAATCTTATGCCTCAGGTGCCCTAGCACCAATGATGTAGTAGTAGTGGGAAAATATCTAGTTGTAAAAATGTAAATAATAGATGGAATGGAAAGAGTACAACCCTTTTACCTATGCTTGTGTGATGCAGATGTAAAAGAACGCCAAATGTGGTCCCTTGTCTTATTAGATAGCTTTCCTTAATGTGTAAGATGCCCGCCTATAATGTAGTGAGTATGTTATTTTTATATTGGGATCTCTTCTTCATATTTTGAAACTTCCAACTATGATCTAGGGGAATACATGGGGTAACCATTAGGACCGACCTCAAATAAATAAATTAATACCACAAATTATGATGATACGAATGCCTAAAATCATTGACTGGGGCACCTTGAGGCTCCCTAGTGCAACCGTAGGCACCCCAACATAAAATTAGAGATGACAACTTACCAAAGTATGAAACTTGAGATGCCCTAAATGATGCCCAAAAATACAAAGATAAATGACAACTAAACTATACAAATAACACTGACACCTGATAAAACAACAAAAAAACTCAAGTATGGGTCACTAGTGAATACTTTTATTACTCTAGATCCATATATAAAATAACATACCCAGTGGTATTAATGTAATAGTAAGTGAGTGATTTTGTGACTACATTTTCCCCCACTTTATGTTGGTGAGTGGAAAGCTTGGTAACATAAAGTAGGTAGAGATGTGTACCTGAATAAAAGTCAAATAATCCCAAGTTATAGAATAATGCGCAAATATATAGTAAAAACGTGTTGTTAGAACTATGAAAGCATGTCAAACCATAGATCAACGAATTTGTCTATGCATTGTATCGAAAGGTGAAAATGTCGCAATGTAGGAGAATAAAAATGATGACTAGAATGCAGGATAATTTCTAACATGGTTTTATAGGTGGGTAGTAAGTGATCAATTCCCAACCCAAACACTTGTATATGGATGGAATAATTTAAGGATTTGGAAGTCCTGTTGTAAGAGGAAGTGTGTAGGGATAAAAGTATGTTATTATCCAAGATTTAATTACATCCTTAAGATCTATCCATTGTAGACAAAATCAAATAAAAATTTAGAGATTTTTGGATCCTAATGATTTCGGTTAAATATTTCACCCATATACGAGTGATAAAGGGAAGGGACTCTTCCCCCAGTCTATGGGTGTCAGCGTGATGTAGAGAATTCTAAGTTAGATCATCTAGAATCAAATGTGATAGAGGATGAGATGGATTCCAAGTTATGTCATTTGGAAGTGAACATGGTAGAAAATGAGATCGATCCCAAGTTAGGTCATTAAGAAGAAAATGCAAAATGAAAGAGATAAATTCCAAGTTTCTTTATCTGGAAGCAAACATAGAATATAGAATAAAATCCCAAGTTATGTCATTGGTGAAAGAAGTTAGGAATTTAGCTCCCAAGTTGGGTCATCTGGGAGACCATTTGTAGATTTGAACGATTTTATTTTGAAAGCATTGATTTTGATTATTTGATTGAATGTTTTGGTTGAATACTCCTGAGAGCATTTTTGCAAATTTTCCCAGTTAGGTCATTCTAGGAAAGTTTCTATAAATTTATGGGATGTCATGTAAAATAATTTTTAGTGGCTTATTTCCCCCAAGTAAGGTCATTAAGGGGAATTTATAGGTTATATAATATGATCATGTTTGGAAAAATGTTTAATGCTTGTTTCCCTAGGTTAGGTCATTAGGGAAGATTGATGGTGAAATGTCACGGTATAAATTTGCAAGGAGTTGAACTCACAATTTTGGAATGTGTGATGATATAGGGGGAATTATAGGGGACCACCAATAATTTATGCCCCTTTTCGATGAAAGAGGGAGCAATGAGAAGAATGAACTCTAAGTCAAAAGTAATAGTAAGAGGTTAAAACACATATGTGGTGGATATATAAGTGTGGTGAAGAGAGACAATTGTTGTCAAATGTGTGTGATATGGTGGTAGGCATAATTCTATAAATAATGTTGTAAACGGGATGTATATCGACGTAAAAACACTCAAGATATGACCAAAATGTAGTAGCATGTATTAGTTGTGGAAATAAGTGCAAAACATAGACTATTATAAAGGTGGAATTTGAAATGGGATTATAAATAGTAATGTGAAAAGGTAACTTATCATTTCATTTGTCTTTTGTGTGAGTTTGAGAGTGTGTTCGGAGTAAGTAAGGATGCCCCAAGGGAGACTCTTATGTCCTAGCTGGATTGGCTCAAACGAGATAATTATGTCCTAGCCGGTTTGTGTGAGTGGCAACTACTATAGTGTCATGTACTACGACCGAGCTGGTAAGTACATTATTTGTGCAAAAATGTATGGTGTACTAGGAATTTTAGGTGAGTTTTTGGAAATTTGGGGTTTTTGATTTTCTCATCATTTGGGACCCGAAAAGAGTGGTAAGGGAACTAGTGACCCTTCGACTTGAGTGCCCAAAGCCAAGTACTAGTGTCCTACTATAGGGTCCCCAAGTCCCGCACTTGGATGCCCCGGTCCAATATCTTTTCTTTCGAAAATAATTCTAGGCAAGGTGTTTCTAGTACGTTGAATTTTTTTAGATTGTGTAAGGTGTTCTAATATTGTTTTTGTTTTCATGTGGTGTGGTGTAGAGGTATATTCATTCAAGGGAGTTCTCGGTGGTTGTCACTTGCGTACGTTGTTGGGGTTGGGTTTATCAAATGATGAGTGGGATGTTTTGGAACCTACCAACCTCGGGCATATAACATGGATGGGGATGTGCCCTGAAAATATGCACATGTTGACCACATTGTGTGAGAGGTGGTGTATAGATACATATAATTTTTGGTTGCCTACAAGAGAGATATCAATGACTCTGGATGATGTATATCACATACTATAGTTTTTAGTGGTTTGGGGAAAGATTACAGATGATGGAAGTAGTGGATATGGAACACCAAATGCATTTAGCTAGATTGTATTTTGTAGGGGCCCAAGTACCTGCAAATGCCGATATCAGTTTGGACGCAATATTATAGTAGAGTGTTCCACGATTTTTTAATTTTATCATAAGGTGGTGAGAGTGTCTTACATAGTAGTGGAGGGATGGGGTATTCGTATCTTGTATAAAATGCATGACATATGTCAGCTTATACAGGAGGATGGGATAAGATATGCGTGGACATGGTGTGTGTTGGCCCATATGTATAGGTACTTGTATCAATTTATATATGATGAGCATGGTCAGAGATAGGGACTACCACATTGTTGCATGTATGGGCATATTAGCATATAGCTATATTGATATTAGTTGCGGATCCACGAGGAGAGTGAGATCGACAGAGATATTTTATCAACATTGGGTGGATATCGGCAGGAAGATGGACACGAGATAGTCTCACAAGAGCTAATTGATAGGATGGGGCTGAAGTCCATTATATGGAGTCCATATCACAATTATGGGGGATGACCTCCGATCCTACAAAGTTGTGATTTATTTAGAGGATTATGTGGTTATAGGACCACTTTATAGGTATAGCGGAGTTTTTAAGATGGATAAGGTATCACGGAAGTTCAGTATGGCTCAGGATGTGCCCCCAGAGCCCTATATATGGTTACGATCTGTGATGGTACTTAGGAGTGTGGAAGCTAGGTAAAGGTCTTCAATAGAGTAGTTGATATAACCAAGGCCATATGTAGTACACCAAATGATAGTAGTAGTATGTGGTGATGACACGGAGTGTATGAAGGAATATCGAGGATTATGGGAAACACATCGATGGGTGCTATTGTATTCAATATTTACGGGTGTTATGGAGTTTCCAGTAGGAGGAGCGAGTGAGGGAGGTGTCCCTGACCCTGTGGAAGTGGTTATGGTGGATCGTAAGTATTTATTTATGTCTATATTGTAGTTAATGAAATGACCATGTTGTGTTATACACAATTGACTAACATGGTGTTATATGTTTGTGGATGTAGGGTATGCCTATTGGCCATTAATATTGGATACATCGATCCACACATTGAATCTAAATGTGCTAAATGATGTGCTAGTGGGTCGTATGTTAAAGCGATTGACAACATCACAAGAGATCATGCCCATTTATTTGGTCAGTATCCATAGTAGTGGAAACATGTACACTGCTACTTAGTGAGAGGGACAAGGAATGTGAGGATACTTAGCATGCCTGAGAAGCGGTAGGTGGTGGTCGCTTTGCCCAGGACGCGGTCACACAATATGTAGATTTGGAGTGTGAGTTTTAAGAGAAGAATTTGGAGATTGGTAGACTAATAAGGGTGGTGGAGAATTTTTAGGGCAGAAAAATGTGGCATCACATTGGTGGTGAGGATTCAAGGTATAGGGATCCCATAGTGCAAGAGAGTGATACTAATGATGAGATGTGACAGTGATGTTTGTATATGATGTAGGGGCCTTGCGCTCCAGTGATGAAACATGTTTTGGGATGATAATGGTATGAACGATATATGTACGGAAATTCAATTTTGATATATATATGTGAGATCGATGTTGATATGTGTTGTCTTTGCAATATAAGGGATATCATATGTTACTACGGTTAATGTGGGTACTTGTATTATATGTGATGAATGATGATGTTAATAATGGAAAATAGACTATGTATGGTGAATGATGTAATAGATAGCTAGTGTAATAGATGAAATATGAGATGAATAAGATATGTAACATGTACATAGCGTAATGATGATAGATAGAATAAATGTGAAAATATATGAATACATGAAAATGTGACGTAATCGAAATAGTGTAAGGTGTTAAAAATAGGAGGGGGGATTAACGTTGCACCCCAAAGTGTATGGATGAATAGGATCATGTACTAAGACCCCTCGGTAGTCAAGGATGAGCCACATAAGCAAGAGTGCATCATCGAGAAATGATTGAGGCATGCTACATGAATGACATAGCATGTGATGAATGATTATTAAAACTAAACCCTTAATATTCATGTAAGAATGGTAAGAAAATAAGTGCGTCATAGAGAGGTGAGGTGAGAATGATCACCTACTAATGAGTAGGATGATGGGTAGAGGTGGATGTATATGGAATGGCTTGAACATGAGTGTATGGACAAAATTATGTGTCATATGGAGTGACCATGGGGTATGCAGAGATTGAGGGAAACCCATAAGACACATGTGGTGGATAATGTGAATGATGACGATGTGATGAATATGAAGGTGGAAGCAATAGATGTGGTGAATAGCGTGGATGCAATGGTGGTGAATGATAAAAAAACTAAGTACTAGGTGGATAAGACTTAGGAGGTAGAGGCCTATGTGGTCTAGGGAAGGGAACAAGGATTGCCCATGAGAGGTGAAATATTTGACATCGGTATCCTCAAGTTTGTGAAACCTCTCTAGTAGAGAAAACTAATCATTGTCTCTTTGTCTAGTGATATGGTGGTAATTGTAGTAGTACTAGTTAGGCTTGATGACATTGTAAATAGTGTGACGGATGATGTAGGTTAGAAGGAAGTTTGATTAGGCACTCGGTAAGTAGTATATGGAGGATATCATGTGGTTGGGCATTAGATGAAAAATTTAGAGGCTCACGTGATCGAAGTGAAGTAGTGGAAAGAGGGGCTAGTTGAGTGGTAAGAAAACATGTGTAGGGGTTAAAGAAGGTGAATGAGGTTGTTGCCTTTATATCATGGAGTGGGATACAGGTTGGTTTTGATTGTTTCTAGAAGGTGGCATAGAAACAGTATGCTTTGTTCTGATTTTAACCAAGGGTAGAGGATTCTTAGGGTGTTAACCTTGAGGTGTAGATAGAGTAGCACAGGACAAAGTGATTAGAGAAATAGGAGGAGAAGAAAGAAGGTCATGTTATAGATCAATAACCTTATAACACAATAGGATAAAGGAATCACATGTATCATATTGTAGTCATTGTTTGAGAGGACGAATAAGACCACAACAAAAAATGAACTACTTTTCTAAGTCACTAGGGTGAATAATAAGTTAATGTATACATGCATTAAAGCGTAAGATGTAATCCTAAATAGGTTTGGAAGATCCTTGATGCAAAGTAGGGATGTGATCATATGTAACTGGAGGGCCATTATTGATAATAAACCTACAAAGGAAGGTATCCTAAAATTTATAGAAATTTATAATAGATCTAGAAGGGAGATGGGTATACCATTTTTCTATCTCGTCAACTAGGCTAAATTAGAAATCCTGAAGAAAGAATATGTCAATTGAATGAGAGGCCATAAGAGTGTGATAATGTGCAATGTGAGCATGGGGGTCACTAGTACCATCGAAGCATGTGAATGTGGGCATGATGAAATCCTTGGGAAAGACTGAGTTGTGATTTTTTAAAAACTTGATTACGATATAAGGAATTTTTGTCTATATACGCATAGTAATCCCTACTTTCTAAGGTGAGGGAATGAACCTGATACTAAAGTTGACCTACGACATTCATGATATAGAGAATATCCAGTGATGGAATAGAATAAGATGGTAATAATTTATTAAGAGGTTGAATCTTTCCATTGTGTTTGATCATGGGTATATCAAGAGGTGAGATAGGAGGCTTCAAATCTAAATATGCGTCGGGAATGTGTGTCAAGGAGCCACATGAGATGATAAAGTAGAAATTACACTAACCGTAGAAGAAGGAACATGCAGTGTGGGTGAAGTGGAAGAAGTAAGCATAGATAAGGTAGGAGAAGAAACAAAATAAAGCAAAGACTTATGTACTATTTTAGAACCAATATCAGAAGAAGAGGAAGATGGAATATGTGAAAAATTTAATCAATGGAGAAAGATGGAGACCCTTCTGGAATGAAAGGCGAGAGTAGTATGGTTAATGTCAATTGGAGAAGCACTATCAATAGGATCATTAAGGTAAAAAGAATGTGTTGATGACCTAGAATGGGATGTGGAACAAGCATAATGAGAAGTGACAGGAAACATAAGAGTAGTTATAGGAGTGGCCGAGAAGAATTAGGAGGCACTCCAGGTTGTGAATCAATGTCTAACAAATAATCAATGATAGAGACACCTAAAAAATTAGGTGGTGTATCGTAAGAAGAATAAAAGGTTCATAAGCCACTGGATGGCATTGCGTATAATGAGTAAAATCAACAGTGTCATCAATAGGGCATATGCCTATAGGATAATCAATAGGATTGGTAGGTACTAACTCTTGGCCCTTAAGGAGTTCTAGTTGAGAAACATTTGGAGGAGTGCCCAAAGGTTGACTATATAAATTTGTAAGCTCAACTTTGGTAGCCTCATAATAAATGGGATTAATAAAAACATGTGACATGATGAAAAATAAGAAATAATGCCAAAATAAAAAGCAAGGATACAATAATAAAGTATTCAAAACGTGTTCACCAAAATGATTAACAAAAATAACAGAATTTTATTCTATTTGTTGAGTTAATCTAAATAAAAATTGAAAGCTCAATTGAAATATAAAAACTAAGTATTGTGATTTAATATTTAAATATATTGGATAGTGGGAAATAAGAGGGATATGTTACTAACCTCAATTTGACTTACGTCATTATATGTTGGATTGTAGTAGATTGGTGATTAAAAATTAGAAATCACTAACTGAATGGCCTTCAAAAGTGCAAAAACTGGTTGTTTGACTATAATGAGGTACATGTGAGTGTATCTTGGGGTGCCGCAGGGCACCCCCAGTCTATATTTTGGGTAGTGGGAACTATGAGAAATCTCAAGATCAATGTTTGGTAGTGTCACAAGGGGATATAAAACCCTCCCTATCTGTCGCACTAGATTCACTAAACTAGCTAAATGACGTCCTACACAAGAGAAAGAAGAAGGGATTATACAGATCTCAACGGCCAAACTAGTTGAATTATAACTGAGCACTACACTACATTTCAGACCCTTATGTAGTTCTAGTTAGTTGGTATGCAATCTTGTGCCTAAGGTGCCTTAATTCCAATGATGTGGTAGTAGTGGGAATATAACTTGATGTACAACTACAAATAATAGATGTAATGGAAAGAATACAACCCTTTTTCCTACGCTTGTGTGATGCAATTGTAGAAGAAGTCCAAATGTAGTCCATTTCCTTAGTAAATAACTGCCCTTGATGTGTAAGATTTCCTCTTGTAATCTAGTGAGTATGCTATATTTATAAAGGGATATCTTGTTCAAATTTCGACACTAGTGACCCGATATTGCTGACTACAACCTAGGGGATTACACAAGGTAATCGTTAGGACCGACCTCAAATAAAGAAATTAAGACCACAAATTTTGATGACATGAGTGCCTAAAATCACAGATTTTGGCACCTCGGGCACCCCAATGGAACCCTAGGCTCACCAACACAAAATTTGAGATGACAATCGACCAAAATACGACATCCGAGATACCTAAATGATGCCCAAAACTGTAGAGACAAATGATGACTTAACTACACAAATAACAATGACACCTTGACAAATTAAAAACAAAACTCAAGGATGGGTCACTAGTGAATAATTTTATCACGCAAGGTCAACATATTAAATAACACAGCTAATGGTATTATTTTAATACTAAATGCATGATTTTTGACTACAAGAGATCGTTAGGTAGTTTTGGATGTATGTTTATTATAGAATTAAACAAAATGCTACCAAATATGCTATTTTCATGTGTATGTTTAGATACATATAAAATTTGGAATATTTATTGAAATTGTTGTATATTCCTTTCCGTACTTCACAAATGTATACATGAACATATAATTAATTATAAATATTAATTTATTTACATGCTATATACATATTTCATTGACTACCTACTATGCTCAAATACTACAACTTAAAAACCATTATGGTTCCTTCTAAACTATGTGCTAGTGTTGATCCGAACCCACATGTGAAGTTTCTTCCTCAATTTGTTAGGATTATGTGGGGCATGTTTTAATGAACTACTTTCCTTCCACTAAATGGATTCCTTACAAATCTTTTATTCTTTAGATATCCTTACTAGGTCCATAATAAGATTTATAAAGAGAATAGGAGCCTTGTTAATCAAAACCTACTATGCAACATTTACTTTTCCTATAATTTCCTTTAGATCCTCTATTATTCAGATTTTTCCTTGGTTTAGGAGATAATCTCAATGACGTAAAAAAAATCCTTCATTTTCTACTATTATATATTCATTTGGAAACTAACCAAGAATATTTTAAGTAATATCAAAAATCTTCAAGACATATAAATTGATGGTTTTGCATAAAAACTCCCATAACGAGGTTTCGCAAAAATCTTATTTCCTATAAAATCTATGTCATTATATTGTGGAGATAGTTTTCTTATTAGTCATTCCATTCCTTGAGCCTTTCCTTGGTATAATTGATATATGACTTCTATATACCAATAATGTCTATGGTTACAATTGAAGGGTTCTTACAAATGCCTTCCTCAATATCCTACACCACATATGTTAACATTATCTACATCCTTCCTATTATTTCAATAATATTTCAATCATATTTTTGTCAGTATAGTCCTTAATAACATTATATAGGACATGCATGGCTTGTTCGACATTAGAAACAATACCCTTAGGATCTGTGGCCTTTAATTGACTTTCAATCTCTTTATTTTGATCATTTACTCCTCTGAATACCTCTACTATTACATCAATTGTATCCCTTATCAAGGAATCTTA
This sequence comes from Taxus wallichiana var. yunnanensis, assembly GCA_018340775.1. Taxonomy (NCBI): domain Eukaryota; kingdom Viridiplantae; phylum Streptophyta; class Pinopsida; order Cupressales; family Taxaceae; genus Taxus; species Taxus wallichiana. Next base: position 816,899,086 of record CM031237.1, read on the forward strand.
ATATATTGTGTGTTGGACAACTGGGAAATCTTCGTCTTTCCTTTTATTTTTATGAGAGAAGATGTGTTCTAAATTTTTATGCCAAATGATGGCTTGTTATGTTGACATATTCTTCTTGGTTACCCTTTTCCATGTTCTCATTATTGGATTGAATTCAATGCTTATTAAGGAAACTTCTTGTGCTTACTAATTTGGTTGTTATTTTTGAGAAATTATGGATTTCTCAACCTAATCTTGTCTAGATCCATGTCCAGTGATGGGAACACCTTGAGATGGTTGCACTAGAATTTCCCTACATGTTGTTATTATTTGCATTACATCTCTTATTCATATAAGAAATTAAATGCATAGGACACCAAATTATGAAATTTGGTATGTCCGAAACTTACTTATTGAACCTCAGATAGGGATTCAATTGGTTCAAGAAACCATGGAGGACATGGAAAAGGTTGCGCATTGGGATTTTTTAATGTTTATGAGTAAAATGCTACCTTTCTCTTAGTAGAATATTTTTTAATAGTTCCTCTCGAGACAAAACTTCCCTTATTATTTTCATCCTTTCTTGAACAAGGCTATCATCGGTTTGGGTAATCAATACAAATTCATTTTTATAATCCTTGTTTTCTTAGGCTATATTTATCTATCTCTTGAGTGCCTATAGGTTTTTTTGCCACCCTTTTCCTATATTCATATTTATTTAAATGGTGTTGGGGAAGATTGAATGAATTTCTATGTGAAGTTTCATATTTCAAATAAATCCACAATTTGAATACCTAAAATCCTATATTAACTCATTATTGGTATGTTTTATAATCTTCTTCTCTTTAAAATTTCATGTAATACCATTGAAAATTTAATATGCCACCTCTTGTTCTACCAATTTGTTATGAACATATTGTTGAAACTACAAAGGAGGTTTAAAGATTCCCTCAATCATGGTAACTATATAATCTAGATACAAGCATACAACTCTTATTTTTCTTATGGAAGTGAGAATGCAATCGATACTCCGGATGTCATTGTTTCATGAATTTCTTTAGAGTAGGTATTTACCTTAGCTCATGTTCACCTAGGTACTTTATTTACCTTTATTGTATTTATCTTCACCCACTTATGTGTGTGGATATTTCTTTTATCTTATTTATATATTAGGAGATATTATCTAGTTGTTAGGTATAGTTCTTTCCTTGATCTATGGTATTGACTAGATCCTTGATGTCTAGTTCTCTCATAAATCTATGGACTTGACTAGTTCTTTCATGACTAGTTATTTCCATGATTTATGGCTTGATCTACAACCTTGATTGGTTCTTAGATTGTTATTCCTTGCCTATATAAACAAGGTCCATTCTCATTGTATTTCATTGAGTTCCATAATAATATATGATATTGCTGCTCATTTGTTTGCAAAGGTTTTATGTAAGGCTATTTTGGTGAATTTCTTTCATCTTATTAATCGTGGTGTTTGATTAGCATCTGTGTTCTTGGCTTAGTACGATCTCATTATCGTTCCCTTTCAATTTCTTGGTAAAGAGTGGGATACAAAAAAGTTCATGTCTTTAAAATGAGACCAACCAATGGGCATACTTATATAATTCATTTATTTTCAAATGGTATGAAGGAGTCCATAGTTCACATAATTTTAGGCAATTGAGAACACCACATACTACATTTATAAGATAAGAAGCCATGTAAAAAGATTTATTTTCATCCATTTTTTTTTTTCGCCACCAAATTAGAAGTGACCACTTTCTCTAAGGAAGGGATCTTTCCCCAATTAATAATCATAGATATTACAAGTATCTAGGCTATATCAACCTTATTGATATATGGTTTTCCAAATAGTCTATGCATGATGGGCATGCCTATACGTAATCCTAGTATAAAATTTTGAATATGGATATCGCTCATATGAGAATAATCAATATTATCTATTGGGTCAAAAACATATTTTTGTTAAATCAATCTTTCTTTCCTTGTCGTTATCCATGACTCAATTGTATATCGATTTTACCAATGTCCTTCTCTAGTAGTTTGTGATAACCTGTGTATTCTTTCCCAACATTGAAATCTATTTTATTTCTTCGTGGTTTAGAAAATAAAGTCCATTGATTGGACTTATGATGAATGAGATAGAATTGAATGGTTACAAAAATGGAAGTACCTCTCGCTTAACTGTTACTAAGTGGATACCTTCTCTTTTTAAGGTTTTTATGTCCAAGTACCTTAGTGCTTGATCTACCGGGATTCCCATTTCATCTATGGAATTAATATAAAGAATTTGAATATGAACAAGTGGAAAAGATATCTGAATAATGTTTAAATTCATTATTTAAGGCAAAGATTGAACACCATATCTCTCGTTACACATGTGTTTTCATAGAATTATAAAAAATGCATCCGGTTTAGTCCTAGTCCTCCCGCCATGATTAGGATTAAAGGTCCACGACCACCGCAACCAAATCCATGAAATAAACAATAAGAGGAAAGGATTAAACCTTAAATATTACAATTGTATACATATTTTATATCTTCATGTATCTTATATAATATAAAATAAATTCCCAAATATGTATATATATATATATATATATATATATATATATATATATATATATATATATATATATATATATATATATATATATATACGTGAAAAAACCAAATATTTTAATTAGAGCTTAGCTTCATTTAGGGTTGTACCTAAAATTAAAATGGACGACATAAAACATTCCCTATTATTAATTAATAGTAATTAAAATTAATATACTTTTGGCTCCAACCATTTGAAATCGTTGAATAACAAATGCTAGTAATGGAGCTTACTAGATGTTAGGCATTTTGAATAACAAATGTTAGCATAATTTCTTTTGTTCTTTTTTAATTCGAGGGAAACATATCCATATCTATAGATAAATGTGGTCACAAATTCCAGGGAGGTATTTTTTAGTTTAGAAAAATGTAACTATTAACAAAGTTCATATGGTACTAATACAAAATCATGAAGATAGGATGCACCTTCTAAAATGTTATTGAGATATGAGAGATACCTCTTCTATAATAATTTAGATTAGTACCATACATTTATTGTAAACCATAAGCTTATTTCCTTGTTTATGCATAGATATTCTTGGCTTTCATGGTGAAAATCATCAACGGAAAAAGATACTAAGGAAATGATGTAATTGGTTTATATTAAAAACACATTTAACAAATAAATATAAGATATTTTTATCCAAGCATTCAATAATCTCATCCTTAACAAAATATTTAGAGCTTAGTGGTCACTAGTCATCAATGTTACAGAACTATTATTATAATGAGTTAAGTGATGCACTTGATGCACTCTTAATGGGTAAGGATTTATGTAGTTATCATTAGTTTGTTGTCAATATTATCATATCATGGTCTAAGAATGGAGTTTTGAAGATGACACTCTTTTACAATGGCATTGACCGATAATAAAATTTGACTCTATACAATACAAATAATTTTTTGATGACAAGAAATTTGTCAACACTTACAAGTAATGACAATAACAAAAACTTTTAAAATGACTCAATTTTGACACTTTTAATGATAAAACACAACTATTTGAAAACAAAATGAAAATAACATGACAAGTTTATGACTCTTGATACTTACATCTGATTGACATACATGACAATATTTCAATAACACTTTGTATTTTGGACAAAATACAAAACATTAAAATACCAAATGTTTATATTTTAACTTTTACTCAAAGCACAACTCAAAAAAAAACAAAGAGTCTAATTTGAGTGATGTGACCAATGACCATGTATTTGACTATATATAAATAAATATATAACTATTGTTGACCAAAGTAATTAGACTCAAATACTATTGACCTAACACGTAAGAGCATATTGTTGATCAAGAATTTCGCGCATGTTACCTATCCAAGTTAATGCACCAAACTAAACACAAAAACCCTGAAAAAATCTAATGAAATCGATACCTGATGGACAAGATCCGAAGATGTAGATGGATGAGGAAGCCGATGTAGATAAGACGGCGCACACGGCAATTCTCGCACATAAGAGATCCAAGTAACTCCGCGAGACACCGATGCTTGACGTAAAAGACCACGTTAAAAGATATTTAGGTGGACTGCCCAGAAGCGGGTCCGGGAAGAGATAAGCTCCCTCGGTGGATGTCAGTCCACGTTTTCAATTAAGTAAAGAAGTATACATGATAAAATATGTATGTACAAGACTAGATTTTCTGATCAAAGTAATAAATATAATCTAAACAATGAACAGTATAGCGTAAACATAAAAGGAACCGTGTGAAAATAAAGTCGATTTGTGTTACCTGTGTCCTTTTACCTGTCTGCAGGATGATCGGCGTCGATTATGTAGAATCGGCGCGATCGATCGTTAAGATCGGCATCGACTGATCTAGATCGGTGTCGATCGATATATAGATCGGCGTCATCCAAGACAAAGTGCGAGAAGATTTGGGAATCAAAAATGAAGGCAAGATCGCAACGTCCTCTGATCTGCGCAGCCGAGAGATACTCGCAAGGCTCCACCCGTCCGGATGCAGAACGAGAGTCACCAGAAAATCAATGGAGACGTGCGATGTCGATGTGATAAGAGCAAAGTAACGCTGCTCTCTTAGGGATTGATTTGGACAAGATCCACTCTCATTCGATAGATGATGTTCACACTTGATGCGCAAAGATCTCTCGCTCGTATCTCTGTCAATCAGGTCTCTCACTTACAATCTGTCTCTAGAATCGTGTCTCTTACAATCTGTCTCCTTGTGTCCCTTGTGTCTCTGTGTCCTCCTAGAACCGAGTTCTCGGGCCTCTATTTATAATCGGCACCGCTCAAAAAATCGGCGCCAACCGAGTACCGGGCCGGCGCCGATCATGGAATGAGACTCCCGAGATGGCCAAAATGAACGATTTCTGGAAAGATAAGAAGTGATCCCTCCACCTCAAATATGGGAAATATCCCACTTTGGGAGGAGGAGAAATAGGGGGGATATATGGATAGGATATATATGGGGTAGATAAGTGGTTAGGATACATGTGAAAAGGTGTAATTAAATAGTTAATATTTAATTACTCACGGAGTAAAACATAAAGGGGTGAATTAAACTTAAGATAGGTGTTTAAATTACAAATTGAATAATACCCCAAGGGGATAGTGGTGATATAAACGTGCCCTCAAAGTTACCCGAGAGAGAAAACGCGCACGAGGGACACTAAATTGGATAACCAATTTTAGGTGTCTACATTTTCCCCCTTTTTGTCAAGTAACTTGTAATAAGCAAGGTTGTGAGACAAAAACAAGGAGGTGGAAGAAAGGAAGAAAAAGTGATGATGTGCTCCCCCTCAAACTAGGGATGGGATGGGTGATAGAACAAATGATCCCAAGTTTGAAAAAGGTAGATGAAAATGTGGGATGCCCCAGCTGGATGTCTGGAGTAGATCTGATCATTAATGATGCACAAACATGAATAAAGAGGCAAAACCTAAGAACTCACATTGGTAGGGCAGACTAGACGGTATCCTCATGAGACGACGTTAGTACCTAAAGACCCATGAGTGTAAGGAGGGCTCAAAATAGTCAGCATCTAAAGAGAGACACATTGGTAGGGACAACCAGACGGTCTGCAAAGTAGACGATGTTAGTGCCTCTGCTGAACTGTTAACTCTAAGCTGCCAAAAAGTGCGAGTGCCCCATGCAAAGGGAACAAACTCGAAATGGATGGTGATATCGAAAATATGTGCCAAAAGGCAACATTCAGCGCATAATAATGACCAGATAAATAAGCCAAGCATCAACACTATGGCAAAGAGATATGGAAAATCGGCGGCGATTACACTAATCGGCGCCGACCTAAATAAACGGTGCCGACCAAACAAATCGGTGCCGACTGTTCAGAGCACATATAAATATGCGAATGGAAAACATGAACGATTTATTTACACCATGATGATTGATTCAAAGAGAATCAAAAATTAGATTTGAGCACCATGGAAGCCTCTGGAAGTGGTCAGAAGCGGAGGAGGACACGACCTGGGGTAAGTGGTTCTTCTTGAACCCGTCATATTTATTTATTTATTTATTTTATTTTCGGTTTTTTTTTTTGTGGGAGGCCGTAGTGTTTTACCTCCGGCCGAAAATCAAGCGTCGATTGGTGAAATCGACGCCGATGTAATGTAGGTGGCGCCGATTGAGTTCAATCGGGTTCTATCATATGATCGACGCCTAGATGATATCGACGCCGATTGACAAACATCCTGGATGAAAATGATAAAATTTGTTTTGGATGTTTGGATTTGGGTAAATATGAAGCTAATATTGCTCTTGATGTCGTGGATGCGCAGTACGAGAGGTACTACACATGAGAGATGCGATTCCCAAGCTACACTGGAGACCAATTTCCCGACATCACCGATGTAGATCGGCGCCACTTAGAGTTAGCCGGCTCGGGGCTTTCGGTACTACAAACGAGTGCCGTGAGATGTAGAGTTGATGTGAGCACTAGTGCGACGATGGGATAGCCAAGACTGCACTTTTTGGTTCAGGATGGGTGAGATGACCATCACCCATGAGGACATATACAGGATTTTGAGGCTGCCGATCACTGGGGACCCGATAGAGATTACGCCACGAGAGCAGCAGCAGAGAGCCCTAGTTCGATTGTATGGAGACAGGGCAGATGATTCAGAGATAGTGTCCTGGGGCAGTGAGGATAGCCTCAAAAGATGTACAGATGTTCCTGTGAGAGTAGACGGATAGTGTTGATTCAGATGGCGATCTCCTATTTTGCTCTACCAGATTCAGGAGGTGGGAGATTCCTACTGTTATTATTAGATTACATTTGTGACATCTCGCAGCCTCGACAGTGTTTCACCTTTGCTTTGATGCCTCGATAAATCGTATATATTATGAGTTATGGATGTATACCACTGGCCGGAGGACAGGTATTGATGTTAGTTTTGTGCTCCATTACTGGGCATATGAGCATATAGCGTGATCGTGCCATCCGGCTTCCTTGATGCCAGCAAGCAGCAGGGGGCTATTGATTACGGATTCTAGCGATGGCGGGCCGATATGGCCCCGGAGATACAGGAGAGATCCGTAGATTGGTATGCCGAGCGCTTGAATGCTAACACCGTGAAAGCAGTCATCCGGAGACCATATCGTATTTCCGACATGGGCTGGTCAGGATGCTCACTTGGTGGGATTGAGACGGAGCAGGGTGGTTAGGGGCCGCAGGCCTCGATATGTGGGAGCGCGTCCCATTTATACGGGTATTGAGACAGTTCGGCCTAGTATGCATAAAGGCCGACTACTTACAGTCTTATAAAGCGAGACAAATGAGAGAGACTATCTGCCGATGTTGATCCTGGCAGATCCATTAAGAGAGGCCCCACCCTCCATAGACAATGATGATGACGCCAGAGTGGATGATGGTTATGCAGCATGGTATACGACAGAGCTACCACGACACCTTCCGGCATCTATAGATGCCAATGAGGAGGATATGGCTACAGTGCTGGAGAGACTGGAGGGAGAGCACGCCACCCTGACGCATACACACCAGGCGGCTCTCGAGGAGATCAGAGCTCTGACAGCGGAGAGGGATGCCCTGATTTTGGAGAGAGACACCGCTCACCAGAGTGAGATACAAAATCCAAAGCAGAGGGATCACTACCATCGACATAGGGAGGCCCTCAGGGCCAAATATGGTGAGACAGGTACCATGTCAGAGTCTGGGACACAGGGCACGACCATAGGAGGGGCACCACCAAAGCAGCACCAGCAGCACCACTACGAGCACCTGGTACCGTGAGCTTGAGTACATATCAGTCTCTCCTCACTGAGGTGAGATACTACGAGGATGTCCCTAAGACAAAGATGCCCTAGATGTGCCTCTGCAGGCGAGGAGGAGATCAACGATAAACCCACATGAGCCGGGCATCAGAGGGAGGGAGCACCGGGAGAGACCGAGGTGGGCAAAGGCCTCCAGCAGCAGGCGCGTCTAGCTCGATAGGTGGCAGCCAGGAGAGACAACCTGGTCCAGAGGAGGGTGGAGGAGATAGTGTCTTCCACGTATCATATTTCACGATATAGATATTGATGTATTTTGTATCAATGTAGTGATGTAGCCTCGATTGAAGGCATTTTATAGATGGCTTGATTAAGAGCCACCCATTTTTGTTGTCATGACACACATGTATATATATAGATTCATCATTTCCTTTGTCATATGGTTGTTCTCCGCTTTTAATTTTGATATACATGGATAAATGTAGCGTAATTGTGATGGATATAGACATAGATCGATAGATAATTGATAGACATAGATGTAGAGGACATAAATAGATGTGATTTGATGTGATTGATATGTGGATTTAACTTGATTGAGAAAATAGATAAAGATGATGTAATGTTACTTGGATGGACAAGTGTTTAGATGATGTGATGATAGGTGGAGTTGATAGTTGGAATGGATTTGATATTTTTTGAGATTTTTAATTAAATTTTGATAAAAATAGATAGATAGACTCACATGTGTTTATAATAGAGGCGATGAGATGTGTTTTGGACAAAATAGATTAGATGAAATTAGATAAATGATAGAATTTGATTAAATTAACATGTGAAATGTCAATTTAACTGGATGAAATAATCGGAAATATTCGCTGTGAGAGCCAAGGACGTAATGAAAATGACCTTGATTAGAAATAAAGGAAATACACCCAGATAAGAAGAAAAATGATAAGCTGGACTCCCAACCGACCATAAATAGAATCTGGATAGGAAACCAAAAGATTATGCATACAAGGCCCTATATGAGGTTAAAATAAACCTGACACTAACTAGCCGCAAACTAGATTTAGGAGGGAAACGGAAGGAGCAGTAAGTAGGTATCTTGTCGAAATTTACAAGGGACATAATACATGTTCATACTGGGAAAATAGGATTCTCCATATGATCGACAAATGGTCTTATATCTCAGCTTCATGATTTCTGGTAGAAAAGCAAACTAATCAATGCGGGAAGTTTGCTAGATATGGAAAGACTGATCAATACGGAAGTCTTTCAGTGATGCCAAAAAGTGTATAAACTGACTGAAAGGCTAATCAATGAAAGAAGCCTTGAGTATTCCTTTGAGAAATAGCCGTCCTTCAAGGGAGTGGTCTGTATTTTGAATTTTAATGATAGCCATCCTTCGAGGGCATGGTCTATATCTTTTGATTCATTTGATTGTATGGGTAGCTGTCCTTCAAGGGATCAGTCTATCTTTTTTTTTTTTTTTGAAAAGCTTTTTGGAAGAAGCTGAGTTTAGACCTAGATAGATCAGATAGAGGGGAAGAAAACGTATAAAGAGCATGCACTCATGCCCCGAGTAGATCCGATTAAGATAAGCACTTGGGACAAATGAAATGGTGATTAAGGTATTCCTACCATGAGGAGAAACATATCCAGAAGAAAAATGCTATGAGTAGAGCCGCGATACTCATATTTAAGGTAAAAAAGACAATAGGCGGAGAACCACATAATTTCGAATCACCATGAAAGTATATGACTGGTTGTTAGACGGATGAAAGATATGTCTTGTGACTAGATTTGTGTAAGATAGACTTTAACAGTAGAAGGGCCGTAGATGCAAGGCATTAAGAGGTTCCACTTCAGGTATACCATCCATGGAAGATAGACGATAAGCCCTCGACCCATATTTATGGGTGATAACGTACGGACCCATCCAGTTGGGAGCAAACTTACCACGCTGACTCTTTTCGAGTGTAGTGACATTTTGATTTTCTTTAAGAACAAGATCACCAATTTTGAAGTCACGGTGCTGCAAGTGCTTGTTATAAGCACGTTTGACACGCTCAAGATAGACTTGATGATGTTCAAGAGCGTTGAGATGCCGCTCATCTAATAATTCAAGTTGTGCTAGATGATTTTGACGATAGCCCTCATCAGAGACAAATTCTCTAAGAGAAACACAGAGAGATGGGATTTGGACTTCCAAAGGAAGAACAACCTCTGCACCCATAGATGAGAGAGAAGGAGAGTAATTAAAGAGGAGTACAATGCTAGTCCGATAATCCCAGAGAGAAAAGGGATATGTAAATGCCAATCCCTACCAAATGACTAGTTACCTTTGCGAGGATATTACGCAAAGTTTTATCGAAGCTTTGGCCCGGCCATTAGCTTGAGGATAGTATGGAGAAGAAAAGCTAAGTTTGATATTGAAAGCGCACAGAGATTCTCGCAAATCAACGTTCTTAAAAGACTCACCGTTGTCTGTGATGAGTTTGTGTGGAACACCAAAGTGACAAATTATGTGTTGATAGACAAAGTCAACTATGGGTTTAGCTTTTGTTGAAGAAAGAGGGATAGCTTCCACCCACTTAGTAAAGTATTCAATGGCAGTAATGATAGAATGATGACGCTGTGAAGAACGGGGATTGATGAGACCAATGAGATCAAGACCCCATTGTGAAAAAATGCCACAAATCCATCAGGTCAGAAAGCTTGACTAGGGATATGTGTGAGATTGGAATGTTGTTGACACTTGACACATTTCTTAGTGTATTCACAACAATCTCGATTAAGAGAAGGCCAATAATATCCCAAACGTAAGATGCGTTTAGCTATAGCCAAGCCACTAAAATGTCCACCACAGATACCGTCATGGACCTCCTGGATAACTTTAGATGATTCAAGGGTTTTGAGGCACCGAAGCAAAATACCATCAAAGCCGCATTTGTAGAGGATCCCGCCTAGAATAGTATAGCGATTAGCACATAGGATAAAATATCTTCTACCATTGGAAGTTAGATCTGGAGGAAGCACTGAATGAGATAGATAATCAACGATCTGTTGATACCACTCATCCTGAGTATGGGTTGTGATAGCATGGATTGAAGTTAGTTGCCTAAGATGAGATGGTTGATCTAATCGTTGCACAACCCACATAAAATAGCGAGTCCTCGGTAAAAGTGGGATAAGTGAGGCTAATGAAGCCATTGTATTTGCAAATTAATTCGCAAAGCGAGGAATAGCTTGGATAGTGAATTTATCGAAAGATTGAGTTGAACAAGAACGATATCATGATATTTTTGAAGGATATCATTCTTGCATTGATAGATGCCCGTGACTTGATTAACGATGAGTTCAGAATCACCAAAGATGTCAATATGACGAGCGCCGAGATTAATGGCATTTTGAAGACCCAAGACAAGAGCTTCATATTCATCCATATTATTGGTGCACTCAAAGTTCAATTTGTGTGTGACTCGGGATAGGCGTACTTCAAGGAGGAATCATCACGAAACCTCGCTCCTCCCCCTCACTTGGAATTTGGATCCATCAAAGAAGAGCTTTACTTTAAATGGAGATAGACCAAATTCAATTTGTTGGATATATTCATCGAGGAATTGAGCAAGGGGGACTTGAGTGTCCTGAAGAGGAGCATCAACTAATTGATCTGCAATGACCTGACCCTTGATAGACTTTTGTGGGATAAACTCGAGATCAAATTCTGTCATAAGCATGAGCCAAAGAGTGATACGATCATTTTGATAAGGCTTCGCATGAATTGTGTTGAGTGGATTGACATTTGTGACAATGTAAGTTTTTTGATTAAGGAGGTAATGACGAAGCTTAGAATTTGCGAAGAAGAGAGCACAACACAGCTTTTCACTTCTAATAACGTGTTTCATACTCATGAGGGTGCGACTAATGTAATAGACAACTTGTTCTTTACCGCAAGCGTCCCGATGCAAAATCATCATGGCTCCCGAGCATGGTAAGTCACAAAGATATAAAGATAGAAAGGATCCCCTCACGTGGAGGTGTAAGAACAGTGGAGAAAGGAGATAAGCTTTGAGATCATCGAAGGCCTTTTGGCAATGTTCATCCCATTCAAAATGAACATTCTTACGGGAGATGATGAAAAGGTTGACAACGGTCCGAAATTGTGAGATAAAATGATGCACCGATCAAGACGCCCTCGAGACTCATGGAGTTGCTTTAAGTTAGAAGGGGAGGCATCTCAAGGATAGCTTTTATTTTTGTGGGGTCTACTTCAATACCCCTAATGGAAATGATAAAACCTAAAAGTTTACCAGTGAGAACGCAAAACACGCACTTAGATGGATTTAGATGAAGACAAAAGTGAATAAGCCTCTCAAAGAGAGGTGCAAGAATGAAAAGATGATCCCAAGACATTTGGATTTACCAAGGAGATCGTCCGACGTAATCTTCCACGCTTTTGTAAGATATCATGGAAGATGTAGGTCATTTCTCGCCGATAGGTTGCTTCCCGTGTTCTTAAGACCGAAAGGCATGACACGATAACAAAAGGTCCCCCAAGGAGTTATGAAAGAAGTCTTATGTTGGTCTTCTGGTGTGATGAGAATTTGATTATACCCAGAGAAACCATCCATAAGAGAAAGCATCTCATGACCCGCAGCTTAAATCCACGAGTTGGGTCGATCGATATTAGGTAGAGGAAAATCATCTTTTAGACAAGCAAGATTAAGATCCCTAAGTCGGTACAAATTCAAATTTTCCCGGAGCTTTGTTAAGTTACTACTACATCGAAACCCATTGTAGATAATCGATGGGTTGATGAAGTTAGCCGAGAGAAAGCGCTACTGCAATTCTTCTTTAACAAGAAGGGCTACTTTAGGGTGCATTTTACGTAATTTTTGTTTAACCGGTTTGATGTCGGAAGAGTAACGATATTGTGGACCACAATATCGGATCGAGTCCCGCATATCCTCATATGACCAAGCAAAGGCTTGACGATGGTTAGAAAGAAAAGCGGTAAAGTCTCCTAACTCCCGTGGATTAAGGGATTGGCCGACCTTAATGATGCGAGGGTCTTTAGAAGTCCCTATATTAAGGTCGATAGTGGCTTCGCTTGAGAAGCGTAGACGTGTCGAAGGAATGGTTTTAGGAAGATAGGAATCCTCTCACCCTTGATAGGTGAGGACAGAATCATCATCCACAAAGTGGATAGTGTCGATAGTAGGAGAGTCGTCTCCAACTATTTCAGGGAAAATTAACAATATGGAAGTGGACCTGTCATTAGTTTTATAGGCTAGTGGCTCTAAGGAAATGGTATTGACTAAGAAAAAAGGTTAGACGAGATGGAAATGGCGTCGTCCACATCGAGTGATGCTTCTGACTTAGTGGGAGAAGATGGTTCCTCAATAGGAAGAGGCTCATCGAGAACAGTGACGGTGGCTTTTGAAAGAGGTTTAAATCCTAAACCAAATTTTTGATGTGGCTTGAGAGTTGGAATGGATGCGAGGTCATGCACACCTTGTTCATATTTACCCAAGCCAAAGCCCTTCCATGTGCATCGATATAAATAAGTTTTTGCAAACGTGCGATTCTCAGAGACAATCGAACCCTCGTTAGATAAGGTTTGGTCCTGTGGAGGAGAATCCAGGTGATAGTGAGGCGTATCAAGACCACCGTAAATGAAATTAGTCTGCGTGATTGGGCACTAATGGTGACGATGTGACCAAGACTCGTCTGATATTTAGGTTGTTTTTCCGGTCTACCATACTCACTAGGTTTGAGATGGGTGTCAAAAGAAAGGAGAGGAATCTCTCCTAGTGAGAAACACTGCAATGTCTCTTCTAATTTTTGTAAATCCGGTAATTTGGTTGCAGTATGGAAGAAGATGAGGCCCCGTCAGAGAACAAGCATTTTCCTTTAGAGGGGCAGACTCCTATGGTCATGTCGCATTGTTGTGCGAAGGAAAAGGATCTCCTATATGAGTATAGATTTTTCCTCATATTGATATTTTAAGCATCGATGGAGGGTGGATGAGACACAATGCATTTCACAAATCCAGGAGTGTCTGAGGATCATATTATAGTGGAATTTCCTTCAACAATGTAAAAGAGTTCATGAAGCAAATTTCTTACCTACTCGAATGGGTAAGACCACGCTTCCTAAAGTAATCAAGCTAGCTGATCGTTAAATGATCAAAGATCGAAAGGCGGGTAACACTACATTCTTCGAACTTAAGTTGCTTTCAATGTGTGCGAGGAGATGATGTTGAGTGCAGCACCACCGCCGATCATAGTGCATTTTAATGTAGTGTTGTCGATTTGGACTGTGATAAAGAGGGGAGCCTCCAAATCCTCTGAAGAAAGGGAAGGAATTTCTGAATCTTCAAAAGAAATGGTGGTTGATGGTCTATTCAATCCAACAACCATCTCGAAGGGTCAGGGGCTCATCCAATTCACTACAATGTGACGCAGATTATCAATCGAGCCCGCGATGTTGAGAGAGATTGAATGAGGTCAAAAAGAGACATTTTGACCGGAGCCTGGGTGAGTTGTTTCATAACACTTTCCTCAACTGACACGGGAATTTGAGCCCGAGGTGCAACATGAATAGAGACCCGAGGTCTCGGGGCTAATGAGGAAGGAGGAACTCCTTCGGGGGCCATAGAAATGACAACCCGTGGTTGAGATGTTGTAGATGAGGATGGATTATCATACTGTTGGGTTCTAGTGGCGATATGAATTGTGTCGATTTGAGAAGGTGGAAGATCATTTGGAGTGGAATCACTAGAAGTAGAGGTCTGAGTAGATCATTGGGGCTTAGATGGAGCTAAGATGACAGGAGATACTTGTTCCTCCTCCTCCAGCAAAAGATCACTTTCTTCCAAAAGGTCATGTGACGACAAATTGAAGAGCTTTACATCCCTCAAGATCATGACCCGGTACGGTGGTAAGCACAAATCAAATCAGAGTTAAACCAGGTAGGTTTAACTCCTTTAGGGTTATAGGGTTTAATCGGAGGAAGAGATATGGATGAAGATTGGATAAGTTGGTGAAGGATTTCAGTATAGAACCCGGTAGACAAAGATGAGGACAGAGATGATGAAGGTGCCTCTTTTACTACTTAATGATCATTGAGGTAAAAGAACCCGCATGTTAGGTTGATATTTTTTAGGGATCATCTTATTTTTCGGACATCCTGAGGAGCAGCCTTGGGCACTTGAGATGGAAGTAAGTGAGACATGATTGATTTTGATGGAGGAGGAGCCCCTAAAATAGATTTTGAAGATGATGGAGATGTGACAAGTGTTGTGGTCTTCAGAGATAAGGGAGGCTGCTTGGTCGAAACTAATGATGATTTAGATAATGTCGATTTAGATGAGGGAGAAGCTCCCAAAGTAGGTATAATCAGAGGAACAGATGTTGCCCGGTTTTTGGTAATGAAGATGATGATTCTGATAAAAGAGGTGATGTCTCTTTAGTAGGTAAGTCCACTTTTCGAGGTGCTAGTGAAGAATGTGTTGTAGAAGAAGATGATGGTTTTGATAAGTTTGTAGAAGAAGATGCCTTCTCAGTGGACAAATCCAATATTTTATGAGGCGCAGAGAGAGATTTTTGCATGGAAAGCACCAAGAGTCTTGATGGTTCAAATATGGGCTTTCCTTTTCAGGATGGTGACAATTTCAACCGCATAAGGTGATCAGAACCTTTTCGAGGAAGCAAATGGGGAGGTACCGATGACGCAACGTTAGATTTCGGTTGTCTCTTACCTAAGTTCAGAATTGAGCATATAAGTGTCATGCTACTTCTTTAGATTTTCCCTTAATAGGCAAAAAGTAGCATTTGTGATGGAAGAAGTGAGTGATGAAGAAGCAGCCTCGCGAGGAACTACTTCTGCACAAGAATTATGGGTGAAACTACCGTAGGAAAGGAAACAGAAGATTCAAAATCGAAGACGCTTCAATCGAATTCGACAATTATAGTACATTCACCAATGGCATAGCCGCAGCAAAAATGGGAGAAACAGTAGAGATGTATCCGCTGGTGGAAACTCAAGGGATGTAATTGTCTCGAGCATCAAAGAATGTCCGACGATGAGACAGATGAGGATGATACTGTCTCGGGTATGGACGGAAGATCAGACAAAGAAGCAGAGAGAGGTGAATCCGTATCTAACAATGTTGGAATATTCAAAGATGGGCTATCTGAAGATGGTGGAATCCCAACGATTAACGAAGCGGAAGGAGGTTCTGATTCGGTCGATGTGTTCATAGATGGCTTAGTTTTAGAAGAAGATTCTTCAGTAGAGATGAAGTTGATAGTATGAGTGTTTGGTTTTTGAGACTCTGAAGCATCATGGTTCGGGAATGATTGGGAAAAGGTTGTTTAAAGACATCAAGCACTTGATTTGGGGGAGCATTTGGGTTATCCAGAATGAGCTCGCCTTTATCAATGAATTTCTAGACAAGATTTTTGAAGGTCTGACATCGTCGATGTCATGACCTTTGTTCTATGATAATGAAAAAGTAATTTTCCCTATACCGAATGGACGTTCTTGGCTTTCATCAATATTCCTAATGGGGGGAAGTTCGATCATGTGGACTTCCAACATTTTTTCCAGGATAGAAGCATATGATTCCCCCAACGAAGTGAAAGATCGAGATGACGAGGACCCTTTTCGAGAAGATGAGGAGTCTCTTCGTGATGTTTGATTAGAAGTGGTATCGGCTCGTGATGTTTTTAATATGATAGCGTTGGTGGATCCCTGATTCTTGTCTTTAGAAGTGGAAGGATTTGATTTGGTAAACCGAGAAAAATCTGGTTTAGATTTAGAGCGAAGTTTTAACTTCCCTTGTTCAATGGCGCGAGACTCAAGTTTGCGTGCCATCGTAAAGGATTCTTCAAATGTATGAAAGGTATATATCCTTAAAGTGGAAGAAATATGATTAGCACAAGATCGAGTAAACAACTTGATCTGTTGGGATTGAGGAAGGGAGAAAGACAATTGGTTTATTATCCCTCTCCAACGAGCGACAAAGTCTGCAATAGACTCATCATCGAATTGACGAATGTTATAAAGATCTATAATCGAGATATTATGCGTGATATTTATTGAAAAGTTTTCAACAAACATCTGGGCTAATTGAGAGAAAGAAAACAAGGAATGTTGAGGAATGTTATCAGTACTACCTAAAGCAGACCTTCTAGAGACATAGGAAAAGTATGGAGCATAAGCTCCCGATCCTCGACTATGAGGTAGCAAGCATGTTCAATGCTCACAAATGCTGTTGAGGGTCCTCCCGACTATGAAATTTTGAAAATTTAGGAAGTTCCCATTGGGGAGGATAAGGCTTAAAAGCCACTGAGGGGTGAATGGGTTCATTACACACTTCTTCAAAAGAGTATGAAGGACGAGCCCCTTTGGTGGAGGCTTCCAAGTCTGTGATTTTCTTGAAAATAATTTGAACCACGTCAGATTGAGGAGGAGGCACACTGGTATGTCCTACATAAGAAGCAAATGGTGGATGTTGTTGAGGTGTCAACGGGGGATTCATCTGTTGATTGACAGGATGATAAGAGGAGTAACCAGCGCTCCGGGTGACACCGTGGGGGGTATTTTGTTGAAGTAGCCCGCGTATAGGCAAGCCGTGAGATGATAAGTGGTTGAGAAAGTGAAGGTCGGATGACGATGGAGCCCGTGATCAGTGATTGGTGGACTCCTATGCTGATCGGAATCGTTCGATGGAACAGACTCCTATGCCGATTTGATTGATCGGAGCCTCGTGATTGGTGGACTCCTATGCTTGAGGAACAAATGGAGTGCATAGGTGCCAATTTGATTGACATATTGGGAACAAGACCTGAAAGAGGGTTTTTACTGCCAGATTAGTTATTAAGGGCACCGATGCTAGAGGATGGGCGAAGGTCACTGTTGTTGGAACATTGGAAGAAAAACCCACTGGAGGACGAGAAGCAGGAACCAACTGACTAGTCGAAGGGGGTTGACTCATAAAGGGGTACTGACCCTGGGACACAATGGATGACATAGATGAGTTAACAACAATATGTGGGTGCACAGACGCACTCATTATAGCCAGAGAAGAGGACCTCTCAGAAGTAGGTTGTGGAATAGTCGAGGTAACTGCGGCATTAGGAATAGGTAAGACTATTTGAGAACTAGTCGATATGGTCGGTGGAAGAGAAAAAGGAGGCACAGGTGTGCCACCCTCCTCCGTGGCTCAAGGTGAGAAAAATGATGCTAACTGTTCTACAAAAGCCTGGGATGGTTCACGAGAATAATCGTACACTTGCTGGATTGGTGGTCCCTGATCAGATATTTGAATAGACTTGTGTACTAGGTAGTCCATGAGGGCTACCGGATTATGATCGAGGAGCGCCTAAAATTCAGATCCCCATGAGGAACATACTCGAGTCGGGCGATGATATTTCAAGGACTAGGGAAGCCGAACGTGATGGGGTTGCTTTGGCCTCGATAGAAAGGATTATATGACCAGGATGGGGAACCAACTAACAAATGGGTCCCGAGGGGGTGCCAAACATCCACACTAGTGGTGATCTCTGAGGAAGAAGGGGCTAATTGAGCCATTCTTCTAGATCAGAACCGAGTGATGACCGTCATAAACAAGCAAAAAAAAGATTGACCTAACTAATGCACATGATAATTCAAGCAAAGATAGGTGATTATCTCTTTTAAGTTTTTATGCTTTTAAGAAAGAGAATATATTAGGGAAGGCCTTTTAGAACAGGAACTACTCAGATAGCCAAACTAAGGATGGTTTGGGGGATGTTTTGGTGAGGAGTCCCGAAGGCACTTCAATAAAAGACCGGTACATGGCTTGATATAGGGGCCTATCCCCACACTTCACACACCGCTGCGATAAGGGAGCCTCAGGTGCTTTGCCAATATATACCGTAACTTCCGTGAATTTATAGCGCCATGGCCCGAGTACCACGTAGGCTCTTCCTCTCGATGTCACTTCCAAGTAGGTGAGGCCAGTGGAAAGAATTTTGTTTAAATGCTTTATACCTAGTGATTTTGGCTTTGTGTGCAAGGGTGAAAAATAAAAATCAAATAGTGTCACTACCGATTTTGATCAATTTTCCAACCTAATTAAAACTAGATGAAAAACATACAGCAGAGATGACAAAGAAAGAGTTCTTTTTTAAGCACTTAAAAATGAAGTGTTTGATTTCGATGAAGACAAGTCAAACAGATTCTTTCCCAAATGCGATTAAATTCTTTTTAAGCACCAAAAATTGAAATGTTCGAATGTGATAGACCACAAACAAAGAAAGTTTTTTTTTTTTTTTTCTTTAGTTCCTAAAAAGGAGAAAACACCGTAAAAGAGAAATACCTGTAGATTTAGCTCTCCAAGGTGTGTGGACTTCAAAAAGCGCGTTGTTGAGCTCTTCCCCTCGAACAATCCCACGAACAAGCAAAGTGCTCCGCAAGAAAAGGTTAAGCAAACACCAAACAAAATCCAGAAAGATATATCCAGATAATGGTGAAACGAAAATTTCTATTTTAAGGAACTAGAAAAATTTCAAGGAAATAACAATTTCGCATAAAGAGCAAGATTGAAACGATGAAAGGAAATGCTTAAGCAAAACTGATAAAAATCAATGAAGAAAAGAACAAAGCTCAAAACTAAAAAAAGAGATGAACTTACCAATAAGGGACTTTGGTTAGGGTCCCACCGGGCGTGCTAGAATGTTGATCAAGAATTTCGCGCTTGTTACCTGTCCAAGTTAATGCACCAAACTAAACACAAAAACCCTGAAAAACTCCAATGAAATCGATACCTGATGGACAAGATCCGAAGATGTAGACGGATGAGGAAGCCGATGTAGATAAGATGGGCACACACGGCAATTCTGCACAGTAGATCCAAGTAACCTACGAGACACCGATGCTTGACAGAAAAAGACCACGTTAAAAGATATTTAGGTGGACTGCCCGAGAAGCGGTCCGGAAGCGATAAGCTCCCTCGGCGGATGTCAGTCCACATTTTCAATTAAGTAAAGAAGTATACATGATAAAATATGTACGTACAAGACTAGATTTTCTGATCAAAGTAATAAACAGAATCTAAACAGCAGACAGAAAGCAACAGAAAATAGGGAACTACGAAAACAAAGCTAGATTTTTGTTACCTATGTCCTTTTTACCTGTCTGCAAGATGATCAACGTCAATTATGTAGAATCGGCGTCGACTGTTAAGATCGGCGGTGACTGATCCAGATCGGTGTCGATTGATATAGATCAGCATCGATCCGAGACAAAGTGTGAGAAGATTTGGGAATTAGAAAATGAAGGCAAGATCGTGAACGCTCACTTGATCTCGCAGAAGCCAGAGAGATACTGGCAAGGCTCTGCCTGTGCTGGATGCAGGAACAGAGTCACCAGAAAATCAATGGAGACATGCGATGTTGATGTGATAAGAGCAGAGTAACGGTGCTCCTCTTAGGGATTGATTTGGACAAGATCCACTCTCATTTGATAGATGATGTTCACACTTGATGCGCAAAGATCTCTCGTTCTATGTCTGTCACAATCTGTGTCTCTCACTTACAATCTATCTCTAGAACTGTGTCTCTTACAATTTGTCTCCTGTGTCCCTTATGTCTCTGTGTCCTCCTAGAATTGAGTTTTGGGCCTCTATTTATAATCGGAACCGCTTTGAAAAATCAGCGTCGACCGTGTACCGGTCGGCGCCGATCACGGAATAGACTCTCGAGACGGCCAAAATGAACGATTTCTGGAAAGATAAAAGTGATCCGTCCACCTCAAATACGGGAAATATCCCGCTTTGGGAGGAGGAGAAATAGGGGGGATATATGGATAGGATAGATATGGGGTAGATAAGTGGTTAGGATACATGTAAAAGGTGTAATTAAATAGTTAATATTTAATTACTCATGGGTAAAACATAAAGGTGTGA
The DNA here is from genome assembly GCA_018340775.1 of Taxus wallichiana var. yunnanensis. Taxonomy (NCBI): domain Eukaryota; kingdom Viridiplantae; phylum Streptophyta; class Pinopsida; order Cupressales; family Taxaceae; genus Taxus; species Taxus wallichiana. The sequence continues at coordinate 816,919,861 of CM031237.1, forward strand.
ATTAAACTTAGGATAGGTGTTTAAATCACAAATTAATAATACCCCAAGGGGATAGTGGTGATATAAACGTGCCCCAGTAATGAGGGAGCAAATGCACATTAGGGACACTAAATTGGATAACCAATTTTAGGTGTCTACACATATTACACTATTCTTTTATAAATGCGTGTGGAGATCTTGACCGATCAAAGAAAATACGGCCCGATGTAGAGGGATCATCAAACACATACAAATAGATACATATAGAGGTCTGGTTTGCACATAGGTGAACGTGAATATCGACGATGTGGAGAATAATAAGTAGTAAGAAGTTTCTTATGAAGGTCTGTAAACTAATTAGAAGAATAGATATATAATCTTTCCTCCATTACATGGAATTACAACACATGGACATCCCTTGCAAGTCTAAACATCTTCAATTTTAAGCGTGATAACCTGTCATGAGATCTAATTGATTAGTTATACGTAAATATCCACATAAATACAAATACCAACAATGTAGTAGGTCTAAAAACTGCAATTTGGGCATTTAATTTGAATGACTACCAATTAGCAATATATAAACACAAATGAACTTAGAATTTGCAGAAAGAATGCATGCAAAGTGATTTCTCATGAGTCACCCGGATTGCTAAAGAGGAGATGGGTCCAATTCGTGTCCACCGATATTAAAATATTTTAAGCCAATATTGTAGAAAATGTCTTTCTCACTATAGAATGTAGAGACGTTTGATTTCATGCATGCACATATCAATGTTGGATTCAGATATTAATGCAAAGCATAATGACCAATACACATGTCCACCATATGAAATCTAGGGTAGAATATGATGTAAATGGTATGTAAGAATCACTATAGATTTAACACAAAGTTGAATGAAAATCTACAACCACAGATCTCGAGCGTTCACAACAAATAAATCTTCTCAGAATACCTTTATTTCTAAGAAGCATAAAAATATTTATATAGACTCTCATGGTTGGATTGATGTCTCTCTGATACCAAATGATGCTACAGTAGCATATTTACACAACAATAATTCTCTGTATTGATATTCAATATTCTTTGATACAGATACATCCATATATATAGGAAGTAGCTATAACAACTCAATAACTTGTGAATTGTTTCTAACACATTAACCAAATAAAATTGTTATTGTTGTTTTATATAATAAATAATAACATTTTACTAACACATAATTACAACATAATAATTACTTCACGTAATTATAATTTACTAATGGAGAACTAACAATATTTTCCTAACACAAACATCTTCAAAATAAAGGTCAAAACTAAAACAATCCATTTCTCAAAAAAGTAGTATGAAGTTTATCTCAAATAGGAAAAGGAAACTTTCACACTTGGTCGATAGATTTGGGAAAAATCAAATGAATTCAACAATATTCAGAACCAATTACTAATGCTACAGATCTAAACTTAGAAGAATATAGCTCGTCCATAAGCCATTAAAATCTGAAAACCAAAATACCCAAGGCTATTGAAGCAAAATTTTAAATGAAAATAAAAATCTACATATATACCCATTACATATATAGAATGGTGAAATGTTGAGATTCCTAGTAGATTAAATAGATAACTTCACGATGGAGAAATCCAATTCAACACAACAGAGACAAATTAAAAACAAGACCATATACAAGTCATGGCGAGAAGCCAAACCCTTACCAAAGATGATCTCAAATTTGACATGGAGAAGAACTAGCTCAAAAAATCATCAAACCCGAATGGAAAGTGGATAAATGGAGTTCCTTAATCAACAAATAGAGTGTCTATAAATGGAGTTCCTTAATCAAATACAAAAGTCCCAAAAGAAATTGGGTCACCCTAATCCAGAAACCATATGAATGAGAGTGGCCATAGAGAAAGTAGCCACATTAATAGTCGGTATTAACTCAAGCTGTGAGCTCAAAGATTACCCAAATCTAGAGAAAATACAAAAAGTGGTCATGATCAAACAACTGAGATCTAAAATATTTTTCAACCCAAAATGATGGCAGCCATTCAATGGGATTTTGAGCATATCCCACAAAAATCAAAGCCAAATGCTTGAACCCAAACATACAGCAAAGAAATAACGAGGATAGTACAAAAGGGTACTTACCAGTTTTTAGGTGGAGTTTGAACCACAATGTAAAGTGCATAACCAAGTCATGTGAACAAATAAGCAATGGCCAAACAAATGTGTTGAGATCCCCATAAACTCCAATCTAACTGAGAAATAGAAATGATGTTGTCAAAGATCCGAAATGCGGGATTTGAAATGTAGGACAACCTCCACAAGAAGTGTAAGAAATTTCTACCATTGAAATGAAAAACCAAAACGAACCCTTTGCAAATTTCAAAGCCTAGTAAACGTCGAAAATAGAGCTTTAATGGCAATTAGGTTCAAATCCCTAGTTTTAAACCTCAATGTGTCCTAAAATAGATATTTTATTATGATCTCGACATCTAAAACTAGTGTAAACGAGCAAAAATGAACTCTAGGAGAGAGAAAATCTTAGTTTTTACAAATATGGCCTCTTAAAAAAACATACCAAGCCAATGGCTACAAAAAATCGAGCATCTAAAAATCCATTCATGGCGGTGATGTCCAATGCAAAAGCAAAAAATCAATCTTGCAACAATGGCCTCCATCGAAAATTTCAACAGAGATTCACCATGCTCAAAACGAGCTCATCATGAAATTGTGAAATGATTTAGGTTTCCAAGTTTTCTGGTTGCTTAACTCAAAGTGGAGTAAACCAAAGTCAAAAATTTCCTACGTGTTAATATAACAATGAAACCCTAACTCAACTTAATTTAGATGCCACCAAAAATAAAAATATAGTCAAATATTTGGAGGGGACCAACATAATGCCAATTATCATAAGGTCTTTTGACCTAGCTTTGGTTAATAATTTAAAAGATTCGATGCTAATGAGGAGATATAGTTCAAAAAATAATCACATGCTCAATAAGGGACCTTTTTTTGTAATCATTGTATTTATGCAAGGTAAAGGGCCATAGTTCTTTAGACCCCTTTTGAATTATTTTAATCATCACCAACCTTGCATTTAAATAGTGTCACATCACAAATAAAACAAATTATATACATGTGATCAAGACTTTCAAAAGGGCATAGATGTTAGATCATGGCCATGCAAGAGGAAAAAAAGGATATGATTAATCTAGTCATATGACAAGAGACAAAAGATTGATTATTTTTAATCAATTCAACATGAAGATAAAAATAATAAGATCGAAGAACCATTACAACCACATGTGGTAAGTATGAGAAGAAGAAAAAGTGCATGCATATGATGAAAGCTTGTTGATGAAGAAAAGTAAAAATTAATAATTAAATTGTTCACCCAAATACCTTAATCCTTCCAAAAGTGACCCTACATTTCATGCATCAGACTAAAGAAGCCAAATAAGTTTGAGTTGAACTATTTTGGGAGGAATCAAGGCTATTTTTCCTCTTGTAAACTACATGTAATTTTATGCCTTATTATTTATTCATCCAAACGCCTCTAATTATCATGCAAGAACTAGTTAGACTTTAGTCTATTTTTGGAGAGAATGGGTGAACATTTTTTCTAGATATTGTGTGCATTTGAAAATCACAAGGGGAAATTTTTATAGGAGGATTTTTGTACTGAGTGTTGAAGTAATTTTTGCAAGTTTTTCCCTCGAATGAGAACCAGTTATTTCCTTTCCAATTATTTACAAGGTGGTGTGTATATTTTATTATGTCTTGTGAATGTTAATTCCCTGAATTAATTAGCTTACCTTACTGTAAATTTAGTGTTTCTATGTAGTCTTAGTGTGCATTTTAGTTGTTGCATTGTTATTATTTATCCCTCAACACATAAGTATTTCCCTTAGGATCAATCTAACACCCATTGGATCATGTTTATCTAATTTGTTCTTAGTAAATTGTGCATGTTTCTCAATCAAATCCCTCATCAATTTTGGTGTAACACCACCTTTTAATTTTAGTTACATCCATCCTTTTACCCTTAAAACCCCCCAAAAAAATAGTTTAAGATACATCACTAACAAACCAGCCTTGTAATATCAGAGACTCACCTCAACATAGGGATACGCATAGCTCTGAGGTTTTCCATTATATCTATAGAAGTGAGGGAAAAAAAGCTTAGAACTCTTGTTGTTATCCCTAAATCAGGGTGCACTTATGAGAGATAATAATATTTGACATGCCCAATGGGATGAAGACTACTATTGATGCATTCTCAAGATTGAAGATCCAAATAAGAACTCATCTGGAGACTCCGTGAATAAAATTTCATACCAGTTCAACATTTTCATTATAGAATTCTTCAGCTGAAGCCTTTTTAGGTATTTTTCAAGAAAATAGTGATGTGTTATTTTTATGTTCTCAATTTTTTTGATTAGTAGACATATTTTTCATAGTTCTATATTTTATGAGGTCATGTAGCCATGAATCCCAATTATCAATAGCATTAAAAGCCAATTCCACAACATTTTTTATCCATTTCCCCCTTCAAATCAGTTCTATGACAATTATCAGAATGAATATCCACATAACCTGAACCCTACACATCAACATGATTATCACTATGACAATGGTTATGTTTTCCATAACCAAGGTTATGTAGAGGGTTATGCAGATTTTACAAAGGAGTAAGAAGTTAAACAAAAAAATCATGAAATGGAGCAAATCATGGAAGTACTAATAGTGTAGTATATGTAAAGGTTGCAAGCTAAACAACCTAGTTTCAGGTAGCCCTGTGAGTGGGGAGGTCCTACACCTAGTTGGCTTATTCTACAACAAAGGCTTGGGGTAATGAGAGAATCTATTAACCACATGTTGCAAGCATTACAAAATGATAGGCATCAAGTTGAGGAACCCCATCAATTGGATATTCCCACATACCTTCCCATTCATAATATAGTTCCATAGATCCTCCTTGCTATCCAATGCAACGCATTCATTAGTTTTCAAAGTATCTAGATGTTGTAAATTCTACTCCTTCTGTTCCACATTCACATACTGAAAGAAAATATTCATTTCTATTTCTACTATTCTTCTAAATTTAGACCTTGTATCCCAAACCTCTATTCAAAACTCTCCAGTTCAAGCTAAAATCCATCCCACTCCTCCTCCTTCATTCAAAGTACCATTCCATGAAGGAAAAAATCAAAATATTGTCAAGGAGGGGTAGTCAACTAAAGAGAACATCAAACTAGATTTCTTGGAAAATTTTGAGTAATGGGTTTCAAAATTTCAGTTTGATCAAATTCCATAGTTGGAGAAGGAACCTATGTAAAAGGTACAGTATGATTTTGTAGAAAATAAAAAATGGGTGGAAGCTGATCAGCAATCTTCATATTCTGAGTGTAGGATGCACGAAGGCACCATACTCACACCAATCACTGATTCATCAGAAGAGGAAGAAATAGCGACATTATTTGAAGAGGAAGAAATAATTTTTAAAAGAGTACTTTCAGATCACGTTTGAAGATAAATCAGAAGATTTAATGTATGAACAACATGTTTGGAGCTTATCAGATTTCACATTTAATGATAAGGATATTAAGGAAGAACAATTTTAGGTAGATCAAGAAGATGAATCAAAATGTGTAGATCCTTATTATGCTGCATGCATGGATATTGTTGTGTTATTAGAGACTTTTAGAGATGCCTCATAAACAATATTGATCTTATTCAAAATTTGGAATGCTTCTTTGGAGAATATTCTACTAGCAAACAAGGTGGGTAAAGAGGTGTTGGAATGAATCAACATGAATTTTCAAGCTGCATGGTGAACCTAAATAATGAAGATCAAATGGAGCTTATATTTTTCATGTCATAGTAGAATGATGAAGCCAAAAAATCATTCGTGACAATCATTGTATAATAGTTTGAAGAGGTTGAAAAGCATTCAAATCAGCTTCAAAATGTGCTTGTGTCTGAAAAGGAGGTCATAGAAACATATTAGATCAGAAAAGTATCTTTTCATCTATTACGAGGCCTTGTCCTATTTTGTATTTTGCTATTTTAGAGCCAATTACAATAGTACCAATATTTTTGCATGTTCAAGAGCATAGAAGGGAGCTTCATATTTTCATAAGAAATCCCCAAATCATCTCAGAGCATCTTTCATATCAAATAGATACATTTTTTAGCTTCTGGACTGATTTATGGAGCATAAAAAAGTACATGTTTTATGTTCAATTATTTCATGTTACCTATTTTACAAGTTGAATTCATTGCCTTGATTTTGGAGAAATGGAAATTATTTTTCACTTCCTATTATAGGATTCATTTAGCTTAAAATTTTTAGTTGGTTAGAGTAGGGTAGATTAGGATTTCCCTTTTAATAAGTGTAGTTCATGCACATTACAATTTATAATTTCAATAAGTGCATTTATGCACATGATCTAGTTTACCAAGTCCATTCCCTGCTTTAGTTTGTTTTTTAGAAGGGTCAGTTTTTTAGAAAATGGTAGATTTGGTTATATACTTTTCACTCCATTCCCAATGGAAAAGAGCAAGGCATTGGTCTTAAAGATAGCAGGAAATTTCCCCCACCGGATCATAAGAAATATTGACATTTTTAACACTAATGCAAAAATGGTAACTCAAAACTTCATTTCAAATGGGAGGCATTGATGTGATGGACCTAGGTAAGGGGCATGCATACAATTTTATCACTCTTTTCAGCTTGCAATAATTAATTAAAAAAATGAAATCTATAACTATGTGTGATGTTGTGGAATGCAACATCTCACATATGGTTCCATTCCATATTCATCTTTAGCAAGGAAATACACAATCTTTAAAGGACTAGTGCATAGCCTTGATGAAGGTGAGAATCACAACATACGTGGGATACTTCATTCTATATCGAAACAAAGTTGTAATGCATGGTTGAACGTACATTATCGCTTACATGTACATTAATTCTTATTATTTCTTTATGTTTGAAGTAAAATAATTATGTTTTGAGTTATTTAGTTCATTCAAAATGATCATTTATAGAATCAAATGCAAAAGGAAATAAACAACTCAATTACAAAATTTAATTTCATTTATTCATAAGGTGATACAAATTCAATTTTCCCACACAATCCATGGGGTAACTTATGACTATTGAAGTAAAATATGCATGTACACAAAACTAAATGAAAAATAATATAGAGAAAACCCATCATTTCATTTGGGTCTTCACTTGGTATTCATCCAGTTGTAGCTTCTTCATCACCATCTTCTGCATCATCCAATTCCATTATTGTACCTAATAAAAAAAGGAAAATGTTGTCAGATTTGAGCTCAGGGATTAATTTGTATGCTTGTGCTATTAGTTTGATAGAAATGAATCAATGTAACTTAATAAACATAAGGTACATGAAATTAGCTAGATAATGAATCAAGGAAGTACTATCTTACATAAGCACATGTACCATTCTTAGAATCATGATAGACAAGGAAAGAATAATCATTGGATAGATACAAGAGAGTTTGCATACTTGTGTTTTCCTAACAGCTTTATTTAAGATTATTGTAGGTACTAATGAAAGATTTTATCAAAATTATTGACAACAATCAGGAGTATTTGACACACTTGATCCATTACAGTTACAATGATGAAAAGTTAGAGATTGTAGGCATAAAGAAGAAGTAAAGGCTATACCGAAGTACTCAGAATAAGTAACTTTGAATCGAATGAAAGCCTTAAATATTCAAAGAGATAACTACATTTTGAAGTACAATGTTTAGAGAACTGAATACAAAAGCATCCATTATAGTTATACTTTGCATTGTTTAATTAGTTTAATGATGCAATCAATGAAGCATGAACAATAATAAGAGGTGAAATGTCAACTTTCAAAGAAGACTTTTCAATATAACAACTTAAAGATCTATTTCAACTAAAAATAGAGAACAAAAAATTGTTTTATAAAGTTTCAAATAAGTATTCAAAGGTTGAAGAAGATGTCACAATGCAAAAATGTTTCAGTGTAAGTATAATTGGAACATACTTTAAACACACTTGATCCACATCAAGCTCTAAAGGTAATTTTTCCAATAGCAAGGACATCAAGAAAACCTTCAAGTAGGAATGGAAGGTTTCCTTTATTGTGTGTAGAGGTTGATATATTTTTTAGAAAAGAATTGCTTCAAATTTCAGAGATATTCAAAGATAGCAAGTAAAAAAATCTCACAAGTTTTCCTTGAAAGATTTAGTGTAAAATAAAGAGTTATAGGAAGCAATATAAGTTATATATTCAAGTTATATGATGGTGAATGCAAACATGAACAAATTTAAATTAAAATAGCACTTATTTAAATACATTACTTCAAGGAATAAATTTAATAGTACCCAGAAAAAAATTATTTAAGTGAGCATTATAATTGAAACCAAATCAAAACAAGACAGAGTCATGTAACCAAGAAGAGTATCTACAAAGCTCCATTTGTGGTAGCAAATGCACATTGTTTAAGCATTTTAAGGTTTAAGAAAAGTTCTAGAACGCACTAGGAAGAGTTATAATAATGAGCATTGAGCCTAAATCAATACAAAGGAAACTAAATCCACCACATTACGTTAATAATATTCAAAAGAAATCTCAAAACTATAATAATCCATTTCTCAAAAAATAAATATGAAGTTTCTCTCAAATAATAAACAAGGAAACTTTCACACATGGTTGAAAATTTGGGAAAAAGCAAATGAATTCAACAATATTCATAATCAACTACTAATGATATAAATCTAGACTGATAAGAAGAGGGCTCATCCATGAGACATTAAAATCTTAAAACCCAAATGGCCAAGCTTATTGAAGTGGAATTTTAATATAAATTCAAAATAAGATCACCTAGAGTCAAAGATTTCAAGTCAAGCTACTATAATCAAATGCAAAACAGAACTAAGTTTTCAAAGTTCAAGCTAGGTCGGGTCAATGCATTAAAAATATGTAGCAAGCTAAAGAATGTGAAATCAAAATCCACCTATAAACCCATTACAGATATAAAATGGTAAAATGTTGAGATCGCTAGTAGAGTCAACAGAGAAGTGCATGGTGGCAAAGGCCAATTCAACACAATAGAGAAAAATTAAAAGCATGGCCATACCCAAGTCATCGTGAGTAGCCAAACCCTTTCCAAAGATGACATGGTCCAAAACCAGGACAAAAAATGATCAAACCCCAATGGCAAGCAAAGAAATGGAGTTTCTCAATCAACAAACAAAGGTCTTTAAATGTCTTGAAACTAAAGAAGGAATTTAGATACATATTTTCCAAAATAAATCAAGTCACCCAGATTTAAAAACCATACGAATGAGAGTGGCAATGGAGAAAGTAGCCACATTGAAATTCGATATTATCTCAAGTCATGAGCTCAAAGGTTTCCTAGATCTCGAGGAAATATAATGAGCGACTATGATAAAACAACCCAGTTCTACAATATTTTTCAACCCAAAATAATGATATCCATTTAATGGGATTTTAAGCATATCCCACAAAAATGTAAAGCCAAATTCTTGAACCTAAACATATAGCAAGAAAGGACAATCATAGTACAAATGGGACTTACTCATTTTTCAGGTGGAGTGTGAACCACAATGCAAAGTACATAGCCAAGTAGTGTCAAAAAATAAGAAATGGCCAGACCAAAGGGTTGAAATGCCCATAAAATCCAAGATAAATGAGCAACAGAAATGATGTTGTCATTGATCCAAAATGCAAGGTTAGAAATACATGCCAACCTCTATAGGAAGTATAAAAATTTCTACAATAGAAACGAAAAAGCATAGCGAACCCTTTGCAAATTTCGAGAGGCCAAAAATCCTAAAAATAGAGCTTTAATGGAGGTTGGGTTCAAAACCCTAGTTTGAAACCTCAACATGTCTTTAAAAAATATTTTATCATGATCTCGACATCTAAAAGTAGTGTAAATGAGTAAAAATGAGCTCCAAGTGAGAGAAAAGTTCAAATTTTTACAGAGATGACATCGAAAAAAATGTGTCGGAATGATGGCCACAAAAGTAGAGTACCCAAAAATCCATTCATGGAAGTCAAGTCCAGTGCAAAAAAAAAAACTTCATTTTTCAAAAATTGCCTCCATAAAAACTTTCAAGATAGATTCACCATGCTCGAAATGAGATCATGATGAAAATACAAAATGATTTAGGTTTCCAAGTTTTTTTGTTTCTTAAATCAACGTGGAGTAAACCAGAGTCATAAATTTTCTATGTGTCGATATAATAATGAAACCCTAACTCAACTTGAGTTGATGTGTTGGTACCCAAATTGATTCTCCCTCAGAAGTTGAGTAGCATCACAGGTTTGACAAGAAGCTTAGAGGAAAGAGAGCATGTAGTGTGTTAGTTTATAGCCGGGGGATGGAATGCAGCTTGCTCTTTATTACTTAGATGTGGAGAAATTGGAGCACCCTTAAGAGGATTTGATCTATCCTCCCTACTTTATGGTTGTGCCTTTCAAACAGGGTGAGAGAACCCTTTTTATAGCCTACTTTTTATGGAGGAGATGGAAGATATTATTCCTTGTGAAGTTATTAAGAAGACCTTGAAGAAAATATGATCAATGCAACAAAACCTAACTCTCACGAGTTGTCACTCTAGATAATGGAGATATTTTCTAAGTAAGGTTCAGGCCACTAAAGACAATGAAAACCTGATTGTTTTTACATGTTTTGGTAGTAAACATTATGCATTTGTATACACAAATGAAAAACAAGGGTAGTATGGGTATGATTGGTTTTTTTAAGTGAATTTATGGTGGGAGGTGAAGTGGGATAAAGTTGATTATACCAGATCTTTGGAGGGAATTTACAATAGTGAGCAACTTCACAACAAAAAGCTTAAAAACAATCATGACATTCCTTCAACAGGAAGGTGTGCTTCAATGGAGGCCCAAATCAGCACGTTTTCACATAATATTTAAGACTCCAATACGAAGGCTTGAATAATAAGACTTAATTAAAAACTATAGTTTCTGATTAACCACGCCTAAGGTACACGCGTAGACTTATAGACAATCTTTATCAACAAAAGACAGTGAATTGATTTTAAATTTTTTTATCTCATCCAAGATGAAGGCTCTTCTTGAAATGAAATTACACGTACCATTAAATTGTCAAAGGGAAGATATCTTCTGTGATTTCACAAAAAATTAGTATAAGATTACAATACGAATGAATAAAACTATTTACAGACATGTCTGAAACAAAGAAGAAATTAATTGCTTAGAGTCAACACAGAATAACTCAAATTTGATTAAAATTATCAGCAGGGGAAAGTTTCTAGAAAATTATCAGAGCTTTTCAATGGCTTTACACTCGTAACCACCTTGAAACAACCAATTTTAACACAAAAGAGACATACAAGTTTCTCAAACATCCTCGAAAGATGAGCTCTATCAAGCTTTTTAGAAAATCAGTTCTGACCTCTAACACTCCAACCTTCCAACCTCCAACCCTTTTCATGGAAAAATCATGCCTATTTATAACATTTTACAATAGAGCCTTTTCCCCCAAAACCAAAGACATTGAGTGTACCAGTGCTCGCCATGATCTCGATCGTGATTCCCAGAATCAAATTTGTAAAAAGTTGTCAGGTGCTCAGGGGGTAAATCTCTTCAAACATCTCCTGCATTCAACTCCTTTATCTGGTAGATCACTTTTCCCTTTACTTGCCAACCACTTCTACCTCTAATCTATCAAATATGGTTCTTTGCATGCCCAAGAAGAAAAAATGGAAGATCTAATCAAGCCCAGATGTTAGACATCCCCGGACTTTCCTCACCCAACAAAGATATCAACAGGTCTTTCATGTGCCAAGGAAAGAAAAATCGGGTGGAATCTGACTGTCAGACTACATATTAATGGTGAGAGACATTTACAGATCTTTCCCACTAAACCAAGATACCAGATTAATGTTCCTCTTCATTTGGTGTGTAGGAGACTCCAAGAAATGATAAAAAAACTATCAGAATACGCATCCCCAAGAGATTTGGGAGTAAAAATGGTGGAAAAATTAGATACAGATACATAGCTTCCATTGATTTCTATTTTGAATTTGGACCATCCACGTGGGAGATCCATTTTAGAGTGGGCCTATGGGTTCCCTTTTTCCTTTTACAACTTTTAGAAAAATGTAAAATTTTCACATTTTGCTCCGCACCTCCACCCTTTGAGAAATGAGCCTGACATGTGTCCTAAGGTGGGTCCCAAAGGAACCATGGCCAAATTCTACTATTTCACCTCTTTTTTGGAAAAGGGAAAATTTTCCAAGTTTCCCCACATCTCCGCCCTTCCGCTATTGACTAGGGCAAAATTTGACTATTCTTTATTGGGTCTGTGGGCCATTTTGATGTTTTAATCCTTTTGGTAACAAGAGGCCAAAAATCCAAGTTACCTCTAATGATCTCGCCCTCGTCCCTTTGAATTTTCAAAGCCAAACTTGACCTCCCTTTTTTCGGGCTTACGGCCATTTTGATACTTTAATCCTTAAGAGACAAAAAATCCAAGTTGCCCTCGATGGTCCACTTCCTATCCCTTTGACTTTTCAAACTACCACACGTCACAATGGCACACCTTGAGATGGTCCCCAAAAGTTGAGACCTTGAATGAGCACGGGCCCGCCATGTGTCCTGGCACCATAAAAATTTGTTTGAAGGCTTAAAGCTCAGTGGAAGGCACCATGTGATAGGGTCCGAGGCAATCTCCCTTGGCCATTGAAAAGTCCAAGAAAATGCAAAGTGAGCAGAGGCCTCCAAGTGTCATCTTGGCATTTCTTTAAAATGAAATTCTAGGGCTAGTCCTCAAACATGCACACCCTTCCACGTGTCCCAGCCTCTCAAAACATTTTGAAAAAATACTAAGTATGGGAAACCCCGCGAAAACCTCCATGCGTGTCCTCCCGGCGCAACTCCAAGGCCAAACAAAAAAGAAAATCTTCAAATGAGCACACTCTTCCACGTAGACATGTTTTGGGTCAAGGCAATCCATAGAATTTTAGAGTGCCCCACTGAGATGGGTCCAAGAAAAAGAGGCCATGTCTCCTATTGATGCAAGGATGTAAATTTGACCAGGAGAAACACCCATCAAACCATAGAATTACAGAAAAATGACCATTTGAGCTTGGAGATGAAATTTTCTCCAAGGAAAGAGAATTTAGAAATGTTACAAGGCTCAAATACATTTCTCTAAGCTACATCCATTCATTTTTCTTCAAGTATTTAGGGAAAAAATGACAAGGAAATCAAATCCAGATAGTGGAAAATGGAAATAACGGGAGAACCCAAGTTCTTAGATGGAAAAAGAATGGGGGACCCTAATTACAGACCCCTTCCAAATAAATAGAGAAACAAGGAACAAATATGGATCCATATGTGATCCTCAGCCTAGGAAGGATTGGTTACGGCAACAAAAGGAAGGCGCAGACTTCTCAGGCACAACATGGGGGATAAGAAATGGCAAAGGTCATAACTCGATAGATTTTTAATGGAAAAATGGGGTGAGAATATTTTCAACACCAATAAGATGTCATAGAAAATCAAATTATAGTCGAAGATTTGGAGGGGAACAACATAATGCTAATTATCATAAGGTATTTTGACCTAGGTTTGGTTAATAATTCAAAAGGGTCAATGCACATAAGGATCCATAGTTCAAACAGTAAGCACATGGTCAATATGGAACCCTCTTTTTTTTTAATCATTGTATTTATTCATGGAAAAATGCAAGAGTTCTTGAGACCTCTTTTGAATTATTTTAATCATTTCCAACCTTGTATTTAAACAGTGTCACATCATAGATAAAACAAATTATCTCGCATGTGATCAAGAATTTCAAAAGGGGACATATGTCACATCATGTCCATACAAAGAAGAAAAAAATGATATGATTAATTTAATCATATTGCAAGAGACAAAATATTGATTATTTTTAATCAATTCAGCATGAAGACAAAAAGAATAAGACAAAAGAACCTTTCCATGCACATGTGGCAGTATGAGAAGAAGAAAAACTGCATGCACATGATGAAATATTGCTGATGAATAAAAGTTAAAAATAACAATTTAATTATTCACCCAAATACCTTAATCCTTCCAAAAGTGACCATACATTTCATGCATTAGAATAAATAAGTCAAATAAGTTTGATTTGAACTATTTTGGAGGAATCAAGGTTATTTTTTCCTCTTGTAAACTGCATGTAATTTTATGCCTTATTATTTATTCATCCAAAAGGATAAAATTATAATGCAATCACTTTTTATACTTTATTTTATTTTTGGAGAGCATTGGTAAAATGTTTGCTATATATTATGTCCATTTGCAAAAGCACAATGGTGAAGTTTTATAGGAGGAGTTTTGTACTAAGTGTTGAAGAAATTTTTGCCAGATTTTTTTCCTTAATGAGAACTAGTTATTACCTTACCAATTATTTGTTGTGGTGTGTATATTTTATTAACATTTGTGAATGTTAATTCCATGAATTAATTAGTTTACCTTACGGAAAAATTTGTGTTTTTGTGTAGTCTTAGTGTTTATGTTAGCTTCTATGTTGTAATGATTTATTCCTCAACACGTAAGTTTTTTCCTTAGGATCAATTTGAAATCCATTGGATCATGCTTAACTAATTTGTTCTCAGTATATTGTGCATATTTCTTAGTCAAAACCCTCTTCTATTTTGGTGTATCACATCCTTTTAATTTCAGTTATAGTCATCTTGTTACCCTTAAAACCCCAAAAATTAGTGTAGGATACATCAATAAGGAACAAAACTTGTAATCCCAGAGAGTCACCTCAATATAGGGATACCCACAACCTCAGGTGTTTCCATTGTATCTACATAAGTGAGGGAAAAGCAATCTTAGAACCCATTTTTATCCCTCAATCAGGTGCTCTTCTGAGAGATAATAGGCACCACTAGAGAGAGTGTCCACAAAACTCTTATAGAAGAGGTTAAGATTCCCATTTCAAAGATGATAGTGGGTGAGATGGCTAAGAGCCACATGATTTATGCAGCAGTCAAGAAACTTCCAGGAATAACATCAAGGCACAATGATTGCCACTATAGCTAGCATTGGTCATATTTCTTCCTCTATCTTGTTTGATTTAGGATCTTCTGATTCCTTTATTTCTCAATCCTTAGTAGAGAAATGTAGGCTTTGTGGTAGTTAGAAAGGCCCATAGTTGGGACATTGAGATGGGTTTTGGAGCCAATATCACAATGGACTCCTTGGTCAAGGAGTGTGTATTTGACCTAGGACCCTTCACCATGACATTGGATCTTCGTATACTTTTTTTGGGTTCTTATGGAGATTTTTTGGGTATTGATTAGTTATCTGCACACATAGCTAGAGTAGATGGTTACATTAATATTATATCTTGTGTTGATGATTTAGGAGTTGAGTCGTGATAGTAGGGGTTATAAGGCCTATTTCTATTTGCATTATATCTACTATTCGGATAAAGTGGTGTGCACATCAGGGATGTCAAATATATGCTATTAGAGTTAGAGACAGATAAGAGGATGAGTCTAGTGGACCTACACTAGATGATCACCACATCTCGAGAGAGTTTTCTGATGTGTTTCCTAGCAAGTTTTCAATTCTACCTCCCCCACGTGAGATAGATTTTCAGATAGATTTGTTTCCTGGAGAAGATCCTATCTCACGCATGCCATATAGGATGACTACCCTTGATCTCTGTGAGATCATGAATTAGTTGTAGGACCTTCTTGAGAAGGGCCTCATCCAACCTAGTGTATCCCCTTGGGGTGCACTAGTGAGTTTTGTTAATAATTAGGACAAATCCTTATGATTTTGCATCAACTACAGATAGCTAAAACAAGTAACAATCAAGAATTGTTACCCCCTTCTACGCATCGATGATTTATTTGATTAGATGAAGGGGGCTACATTGTTTTCCAAGATTAATCTCAAATTTGGGTATCATCAGTTTAAGATTATAGAGGGGGATATGAACAAGACATCTTTTTGCACTATATATGGCCATTAGGAGTTTACAGTTGTTCCTTTTGGCCTTATGAATGCCCCCGCAGTATTCATGAGTTTGATCAATGGGGTGTTCAAGAAATTTTTAGACCGCTTCATGCTCATTTTCCTAAATGATATTTTTATTTTATCATGCACTCATGAGGAGCACGAACACCTTGATTAGGTTCTCACGGTGCCTTACAAAGAGCAAATGTTTTGGGAACTTGGAGAAGTGTGCATTCTTCCAGTTAGAGGTTAAGTACTTGGATCACATTATTTATAGGGAAGGTATCACCATCGATACTTCCAAGTTTAGAGCTATCATTGATTGGCCCATGATAACCAATGTGACCAAGGTACGCAGCTTCACATGGTTGACAGGGTACTATAGGAGATTTATATTGGACTTCTCATGCACTTCTCATCCCATTACTTCCCTTCGGCGGAAAGGGAAGAAGTTTGTTTGAAAAACATATGTGAGAAGGCCTATAGGACTCTGAAGGAATGTCTCACCATATCACCTATCCTAGTAGTGTCGATATCCACAGGGATTTCTTTTTATGTTCAAATGCTTATTTAGTAGGGATAGGAGGAGTTTTTATCCAGGACGGTCGGGTTGTTGCCTTTGAGTCTCACAAACTCAAAGATTAGCAAATCAATTACACAAATCATGACCTTGACCTTGCAGCACTAGTTCATGCTTTAGTGCAGTGGTGAAATTTTCTTTTGGACAAAATGGTTTACTCTCAAGATAGATCATATGAGCCTTCGGTACCTCTTCATGTAAATGAATCTCAAATCCTATCAACAACATTGGATGGATATTTTATCTTGAGTATGATATGGAGATCGAGCATCTTAAAGGGAAGGAAAATTTGGTTAAAGAAGCTTTGAGTTGATGGAGCACCATGCCATGACTACAACAATTGGTACAAATTATACAACCAGGATCTTGTAGTATCTTCTTCATGACAAGTTATATCTTACAGCTAGAGAAGAGATCGATTCACATAGACCCCTTATGGGGAAGTTTGAGGGGATATATTAAGAGTTAGATGAGCTTCTTCTCCACAGGGGCCAGATTTATGTACCCAGAGATAGAGGATTAAGATAAATATATCTTAGCAGAGGCTCATTGTGCACCTTATTTAGCCCATCTGGGGGTGAAGAAGATGCATGCTTCACTAAGGAAGTATTTTATTGGAGGGGTCTTTGGAGGGATAAAGACTTGTTTGTATCTCAGTGTTTGGATTGCAAGAGGGTGAAGGATAAGAATATACATCCAGTTGGACTTCTTTATCCCCATGCTATACCAAAGTGGAAATGGGACACCATTTCCATGGATTTCATTATGGGGCTACCCACGTCGAGATACCAAAATGGCACCATTATGGTCACGGTGGATAGATTGATGAAAGTAGCTCATTTTTCTCTGGTGAAAAAACTGTATACAACTAGTGCAATGGCATGAGTCTATTTAGATGAGATTATTAGACTTCACGGGATTCCATGGAAGATTATTTATGGCCGTGACCCTTTTTATACATCACATTTTTGACCACCATACAGTTTTTCTTAGAATGAATATTAATTTCAATATAACTTATCACCTAAAGATAGATGATTAGATAGAGCAGTGAACTACACACTTGAGGATATGCTTTGCATGTACATCATGGATCAACAGTTGAATTGGGAGGAGTATATCTATCTTCTATATGTATATTATAACAACAGAGTTAAGAGTTCCATTGGCATGGCACCATTTTAGACACTTTATGACAGGGAGTGCAGGACTCCACTTAGTTGGGACAGGTTAGTGGACAAGCTATCTCTTGGACTAGCCATGTTACAGGATATGGAGTAGTAGGTCACCTTGATTAGATAGAGATTACATGAGGCATGGGATAGGTAGAAGTAGCATGCAGATCAGAGAAGAGTTGGCCGTAGTTAGGAGGTTGAATTGAAGGTATTTATGAGATTCATACCTCTTAAGAGCCCTATATGTTATGGAAAAGGCTCTAAGCTAGCTCTGAGATTCATGGGTCTATTTGAGATCTTTGAGTGGATCAGTCCCGTTGCTTATCACTTAGTGTTGCCATTTTAATTGTCTCATGTACATGATGTTTTCCATGTTTATTTTCTTTGGAGACATATTCCAGATCCCTCTCATGTATTGGATTGGACCAGATTGATCGGGATGTGCACATCCATCTATTGGTATGACGAGCCATCAACTACTTAGGAGGATGCCACCTTGCTACGTGTTTAGTTTCCACACATATTCCAGTGACTTCCATTTAGAAGTCGAGTCTAAGGGGAGGTGGATGTAATTCCCACTTCTCTTCGACGCTTGTACCTATTACACTCTTGATGACTAGTAGACTAGTGACATTATTATTGATGTATTATTTTGGATAGGTCATGTTTTTATTATGATGATCTGACTCTTATCATAGATTATTTTGATGCCTTGTGGACACTGTTAAACATTAAAACATGTTGATTAGCATTTATTACTTATATATAGAATGACATCTTGAAGGTATTGTTGTTGTGACTAAGTTTTGATGCATGGTATAATCATGATTACTTTGATATTATGGATTTATTGTTTTGAGATTATTTTAGGTGATCAATTTGAGGATTAAGTGATTATCGTAAAATGTGAATTATTATTATGATGTTTGTAAA
This sequence comes from Taxus wallichiana var. yunnanensis, assembly GCA_018340775.1. Classification (NCBI taxonomy): domain Eukaryota; kingdom Viridiplantae; phylum Streptophyta; class Pinopsida; order Cupressales; family Taxaceae; genus Taxus; species Taxus wallichiana. Next base: position 816,938,584 of record CM031237.1, read on the forward strand.
TTTTTGAATTTGAATAGAATTATATACTGTTATAGATAATAATGATTATATGATGATTTTTTATATGAATTGTATTTCCTACTGACTGATTGAGGCGGCCATGAGGTCAAGGTGGTAATACTTGTGATTGCAGAAACAAAGACCACACTAATGAGAGTGACTAGGAAAGCCATCTAGGAAGGAATGTCATGAGTTCACAATGCGGTCACCTTGGCAACTACTTTGTGCTTTTTTGTGCATCAATCTTCATGTTATCGTCTTTCATGGGGTCTCCGTGGGGGCACCTCACCATGTTACCATGGGTATATGTAGTTATGTATTTTTATTTGTATGTGGTTATGTTAGTCATATTAGTGTGAATGTTGTGGCTTTAAAGTATGTTCTTATGTACCCTCATTTTTATGTGGAAGTGTACCCTTATTTTATATATGTAATGTTTCTAAATGTGAGCTAATGTCCCCTTCTTGATTATCATGAATGTTATGTGTACCCTTAGCTTTATTTTGATTAAATTATAAGGGTTTGTTCAATAGGATGATTTGGCATGGGGAGGGTAGATATTTCTTAGTATATGATTTATCCCTTTCCTCTTTTGGTTGAAACTTGAATCTTGCATGGTATGTGTGCCATCCTAAAGCCAAAATTCGGATTTGGGATTTGATCCCAATTTTGAGGGCTTGTGGGACACCATTAGCTTGTCCCACACTCCTTAATTTATCCCCACAACCATTCCTATGACTTTAGGGGTCATTTTTAGGCCCTGATCATTATATTTTGGTGGAAAAGAGACAATCATTCCTCTCATTTCCTTGGTCTTCTAAATGTGTTTAGAATGTGTAACTTGAGCTTAAGTTCAAGATTAGACAATGTCATATCCTCAACCTACCCTTAATTGTGCCTTTTTTTTGTGAGCTTGGTGATGTGGGTTATGGAGAGAGATGAGTTGGCATCCTACATGGAGCCACATCACCTCTCCTCCTTTTTTTAATTTCTTCTTTTAGATGAAGTGGGGGTTACTTGATTTCACTTATTTTTCTTGGATTTTAGAATTGGTGAGTGATTTGTTTTGAATTTCTTATTTCGGTGAAGGAGAGATGGCTTTGATTATTTGGGAGAGTTTGGAAGATTGTGCTTATGGATTAAGGATTCTTGTAATGGAAAGGTAATTTTTGTCTCTTTATTTGCATGTTGTTTTAATGTTTATGAAATGTATATTGGTTGAATGTTTGTTATATATTATGTGGGTTAGGTAGATTTCCTTTGGAAGGTGAAAGGAGAAGAAAATGGGATATATGAGGGAGGAAAAAGAGTTATGTGATTTAGGAGGTTTTTTTGGGAATGCTCCATCTTGTGGAGGGAGAAGGGTAAAAATTCTTAATTTTATTATGTAAAAATTTAATTGAGGGAGTCATAAGAGTTGAGGGAGGCATAAAAGACTTTACATGATGGAGTGGTTAAAGGATTCAAGATGAAAACTTAACATACCTGGGAGGTAAAAGGGGGATGCCCCTATTTCCTCTCTCCTTTTGGCTTTATGGATAAGCCCTTGTGTTATATGGAAGAAAAATTGCAATTTTTATTGATTGTTTTGTGTTGTAAGAAATGTTATGTATGTATGTCTCTTGTGAAGCCCTTGTTGTTTCCATGGTTATGAAATTTATTTATTGTAATTTGGTTGGATCTCGGGGGAGAATGGTGGAGAGTGGAATCACTCCACCATTGATATTTGGTTAGGAGTACAACGTTTCCTAACTCTCTCTCCTTATTAGTGTGTAAATGATGAGAAAAAGGATTTGTTGTTTGAAGGAGTTACAGGATTCTTGGGGAAACTGGTTTACATGATGTCTCTACCACTTTAGGTGAAGGGCTTATATCACTTACATTTTAATTACTTGTGTTTATTTTGAGACCTTGGTAAAACTATTTTAATTAAGGGAAAATTAGAAGAACTATATTGCTATGCTTATTGTAAGGATGTCCTTGTTTTGAAATAAATTTGTAAAGGACTGTACTATCTCAACACTTGGATAAATTTTTTGCACTTGATGTCAAGTTGGGAAGGAATGCATTCCTTGAATTATTGTGAAACTTGTATCTACTTGTATATGGAAATTGTTTGAAAGTCATTATATAAATCTACCTTTAAGGCATGGTAGAAATAAAAAACGGATCTGAAAGGTATTTGAAAAGTTATAGATAAGAATATGAGAACTCTATGATGTTTGGAAAGGATTTGTTCCTTTTTAACTTCTTATGAGTTTCATAAAATGTCCCTCTAAATCTTGCATTCCTCTCTATAAAGGGAAAATAATATGTGTATGTCAAATATATTGTACTTTGAATTAAATATGGAAATTTGTATGAAACTATAAATGAGGAAGATAGCACTGTACTTTTCCCTTCCTCCTGCATTTTTGTTTAAAATCCATGTATAGATGTATTTATTTTCCAATAGTTAGATCTGGCTATCCATTTTATATCAAATTATGGAAGAACATAAATATTATGTCTAGATGTGGATGAGATAAATTTTTAATTCCACATTTTAAATATTTGGAATGCTTTATAATGATAAAAATATTGTTGAAAATTTGTGGCAAAAGGAAAAGTTTCTTGTAGTTATCAAACAAAGGGAGAAGTAACATTTTCAAAATAAGTGGATTGCACTTTTATAAAGTACATAATCACTCAACACATGTGATAAAGGCCATTGGAGGAATCCCCATTGCAATCACTACCACACTCATCTTAGTCATGATGTGTTTCTCTCATCAAGCTATTCTAGCTGACGATCAACATCATCCCATTAATCAAGAAAATTTACTAATAAGCCATGCTAGTTCCCATCAAGAGGTGGGTGTACGAAAAGTGTGATGTCATTATATTTCCAAGGTATTGCCACTAATCTATTATAGGGATTTTTTCATTGATCCATCTTCTAGTGATTGTGTATATCATTGTGAGTTGGGAATCGAACAAAAATTAATGATCATCCCTGACATGATAACCATATCTACCAGATCCATAATTTTATGGGACCATTATGTATTCAAAATATGAAAATTCAGTTATTTTTCCCTATTTGGTCCAATATCGAAAGGGGGTGGATACATTGAATAATTTTTCAACGTTATGGAGGCATTATGAACCTCATCAACTTTGATTGTTGGGATTCTTCTAAAGATTATCCATAGTATGATTTTCCAATAATCCATCAACATATATATGTAATGAAATATCCATACTTAAAAAAAATTCATATATTTACATAGATATTACACAATATAAAATATAATATCTGAACAATGAAACATATCGACATGGTATTATGAGAAATAATGAAACAGATCGAAATGGTATTATGAGGAACCATGAATATGTATAAAATTATCCTTGTCTAAATCCTTTTTTCATTCCCAACACATTTTCATAGATTTTTGAAAGTACTATTATTAGTAATCCCTACCTTCCACATCCTCCTGGTCTTTAAGAGTATTAAATTCAGATAGGTAAAATTTATTAGTCATCCTACGTAAAATATTAGGAATGGTTGAATGTGAAAAATAAAATAAAACATATATCTATAAATATAAAATGAACACCATAACCTATTAAAGGAACCCAATGTGATCCAAGCGTTATATAAGAAAGTCAAGATAAATTACTAAAAATCATATTCCTTACATTACATTATTGGAATATATTTTGGGTATCTCTTATTAAAAAAAGGTTTATATAGTAAGTGGGAGTATCTTAATAAAAATTTCATCCATTTTATTCATCACTATCATATCATGTTAATCATTAAATAAAAGGGTAAGAGGGTCCCTCACCATTTTTGTTAATATGAAAAATACAACTTTACAAAAATATCATCTTTAAGGAAACCAAACATGGATAAAACTTTGAAATATATAAAATCAACCTTTATGTTGCGATTAAAACAAGTTAAACAAAATCAATCTTTAAATTACATTTCAAATAAGGGATTATTTTGAAAGATATAGAAAATGTACAAGATGTAGAATTTGCAAAAGAAGGATATTAAATCTTGTAAATCTCAAATAAGGAGTTCTCACCTAAATTAAAAGAGGTGAATAGGGAGAATAAATGCAACTTTTTGTGCTCCAAGTACATTATTGTCCTTAAAATTTTGACTTTCCTTATAAATATTTCCATAATAGTGAGTCCTAATCCTTATGTAAAAAAATAGTTCCAATTCATTTTCCAAATAGGTATCAAACACCCACCCTCTTACTATGTAACCTAAACACCATATCTTTAGAATCATTCCTTTTGAAGGAATTTTACATTTTTAACTATACTCCACTCATTGGATTCAACTAACTACGAAGATATATCATTTAAGGAGGGGTTGTGAATGTTTTCTTAAACATTACCATTACACATTAACATATCAGTATTGACTTAATGTGTTACAAATTGATATTTTGAGTGTAAATGTATTTAAAATATCTAAAATTTCTATAAATTATATAAACATTAATAATTTTAAAACTATAATAAATTATAACACATTTTAATAAATTATAACACATTTATAAAAATATTGGTTGTTCAATTTTGTAGAGAAAAGTTTTCTACCTTTAAAACTCCACATAATAAATACTATTTACCATTCATATTTCACATAATTAAAATTATTTCAAATTTTAAAACAAATCAAATTGAATAGTATAAATAATTTCAAAATATCTAATTTTAATAATAATTCAATTAATACTAATTAAAAGTACATATTTAATATTTATGCTCATCTGAATCCAAAGTATCATCTTAATTAGAAAATGAAAGCTAGTATAGAAACCCTAAAGAGGAACCTAGTACCTTTGTGCGCTACGGGTGAGTGCTTAGCCTAGGCTTAGTGATGTGCCGTGCTTACTAGGTGTTATCTAAGAATTCTAGGTTGCATCATTGGTTCCGTTGCCGGGACGTCTTTTTCAGTTGTTTCAGAATGGTTCGCGATGAAGACATATCGGATAACTTTGGCAAGCATTGAAGAATGTATTCATGATCTGAATGAAGAATAAGCACAGAGGTTTGACATTGGATCCGGATTTAGCGCACGTACTTGGGTAGAGAAGAATCTATATGACAGTTTGTACAAGAGATTCTTTTCTATCTTTCCAGTAGAATTATACGAGTGGTTGACTGCATATGCATCTAAGCAAAATTGGAGGTATTGCACACTTGTTTAGACATAGGAGGAATTTTAAACACTATATGATGCTGACATGATCTGGACTTGTGCGGTAGATACCTAGTTTCACGGTGTTCTAAACAACTATATTCTAAAGTATTCAAATTTGACTTATTCGTGCCTAGAGGTAGCGGAGTTCCAGTTCCTACGTTATCCTCCAGGATGTATTTGCAAGGTATTCCACTGGAAATCAAAATACTGATGGTAATGTTGAACTTGGAAGATAAACCCATGGAAAGCTAAAAATATCCACGCGTGGGGCAGGAATAAGATTGGTGAAAGATGGCAGATCTAGTGGCAGCACAATAGAGGGAAGAGAGGTGGTTAAAGTATGATGATGCATGCGAGAGGGAAATATGGAAGAAATGAGAAATTGTAGAATGGATGGTGTTGTGGAGAGAGATGGCTCGTGAACGATTTAAAGCTCATGGGGAGGAAGAAGAGCAAGAGCATTAGGAACTCCCCCATCTAGGAAAGCATGAAAGATAACCCTCTTCGGCCTCACATTTAAGCGTGCAAGAGAGATATGACTGGGCTGCGGGTGGACATCTAAGCCAACCTGTGACCCTAGCCCTTGCGCTTGGTTTTCTAGTATCTACTACAATAGGTAAGCAAAGTTTTCATTTAGGAAGTGAAAGAGTAGAAATAAGTCAGACAACAAGTACATCAATGGCAGCATAGATAGCTTCGTTATTCTTTAGGGGTATGTTTTCAGGCTCATCATTTGCCAGAATATGAGTGTGCCGAGTGTGGGATTCACCTCTGGAACTGGGACTACTTCATAGACTATAGGGGTCCAGTATAGTACCACTATCGAGACATAAGGGAGTGCATCCATGGGCCCTATTCCAAATTCTAGAGGAGGATCAGGCAGTATGGGTAGTTCTAGTTCTAGTGGTTTAGGTGGTTTTGGAGGAAGAGGAAACCAAGGAGGTTCTAGGTTAGGTGGTCAAGGCCCATAGCAACCCCAGAACATTTATATGGAGATGTCCCTTCATCTCCCAGAGTATAGAGGTATCAAGGATGCTACTGAACATGTTCATATGTGTGAAATATTGTGGCACGCGAAAGGTATCATGGCTTCTGAGTGCAAGGCAAGTCAATTTGCTACTACATTACAGTGCACGCGCATAGCTGGTATAGGAAGTTTGATCCCAATCAAACTTGTATTGATTATGTAGCATTGAAAGATGCTTTCTTAAAAGAGTTTTATATCCCAGAGTTTGAGCAGAAGAGTATAAGAACACTTAAGGATATAAAGTAAGGCACTATTGAAAGTGTACGCGAGTATGATGCCCATTTTAAAACACTTTTATCCAAACTCTCCTATGACATTCATGCAAGTTAGCATGCACAATGGTTTGTCGGGGGATTGATTACCCCATTTCGAAGAGCACTATTGCATAAAACTTATACCAACCCGTGTAAATAATTGGTAGCAGCTTTACGCACTGAAGTAGTTAGGAGTATTGACACTGGAGTTAGTACATTCTTGGAGGCTTAGATAATAGGTATGGAAAATCGAGTTAGAGAAATTATCGGCAAACTCACTCATGAAACATGCTCGTGAATCTGATTTACAAATTGTGAAGTAGAAGGCCACACCAAGGATAGTTACCCTCGCAGAATCGTATGTTCACCGCTATTAGACTATGAGATTTTCCATTTGAATCATGACGCTAGTCACTTCCCCTACTATAATGCATGATCGGGAAGAATGTATCTTTCTTTTGTAAAATTTATAGGTCCACAACCCATGATATCGAAGATTGTAGAATTTTCAGCAAAATCCATGATGCCATTGATATTAGAGTGTGACAAAGCGAGTGTGGGTGATAGTTCTAAAGGAAAAAATGAGCATCGGGATAGGGATTATAATCAAATGCATTATGACAAGGATGACGGAAGGTTTAAAGGGGTTCATGAAAGAGGACGAGGATATTGAGGTGGATATGGAAGACAAGGCCGAGGTGGAGGAAGGATTGAATTCCCTTGAGGAAGTTGTTATACATGTGGCTCACCCGATCATTATAGGTGTGAATTCCAGAGAATATTTCTGTTCATTTTTGGAAACGGGCATAGTTATGAAGAGTGTCCGGACTTGTATGAGCATCTCGGTAAACAACGAAGCTAGACAAAAAGGTGCAGGGATGGTTAGAAGCTAGCACATAGTAGAGAATCGGTGGATGCCCAAGTTAACACCCAGAACCTCGAGACAATAACACAAGATAACCACATGAGCCGAGGCGGCACGCGCGAGAGAGGTTTCAGAAGCCAACAATCACTAGGGAGGACATTTTACATGCTAGGTATCTAGATCTAGCTCATCGAAATAAGTCTATCGAGAAACTATGGAGGTCCTTAGAATCCTTCAAGGTGAAATACGGGGTTTAATAGATTAGTCTCGAAATTGGAGCATAAGGATACGAAAAGGCCCCGTCTATTATTGACGAAATCGAGAGGTATGTTGAACATTGTGCCGGGAGAATATTATTCCTTTATTAGGAAATTGATTAAAGGGGAATACTCCACACACTGGAACTAAGACTAGAAGACAAATAATTCATGTGAATCTTCCCCCCGATAGCATTGACTATGATAAGGAGATCACTTTGAATGTTGTTGTGGACGGTGGTTGTTGAGAAATATTTTGATTGACACAGGATGTGGAAGTGAATGTACTTACATTGGATGCATGGGTACAAATGGGGAGACCCCCATTGCAGCCATCATCTAATGTATTGTTCATGGAAAATAGAACAAAAGCTACTCCCATAGGAGTTTTGAAGGATGCATCTATCACTATACAAGGGGCCAAGTTCACAGGAGACTTCAAAGTGTTAGTGCTCATGCGAAGCGATAGCTTCCCAGCTTTACTTGGACACCCTTAGTGTTATGCAAACAACGTTAATTTGAGGTTTAACAACGGTATATCAGCTTCTAGAACAAGGACGAAAGGGTCATAATACCATTGACGGATGGGAAATCCTTACCATATGTGGAACCTTTAAGTGAAGAGGACTTGAATAGAATCTATATACGTGCTATTAGGGACCCAAAGGTCAATGAGCTAGCTAAGGAAGTTATCCTTCATTGGGAAGATTCTTAGTCAATCAGTGATACTACCAGTATTGCTTGTGATAATTGGGCTCGTGGCACTATGAACTAGTGGGGCACGAAGTAAAGCGTGTGGTTGCTTGCAAAAAGGGTTTTCACATTGTCTGGTGTATAGGTCGCTCGACCCCACTATACTTTGGATCCAAAGATTTGGCTGGATTCTTACAAACCATGGAAGTAAACTAGGTTGACCAACTTAAAAGATGAGATACACTGTCATATACTTTGGGTGGGACAGCAAGACACACCGGTGGGTGGTCCATAGGAATAATCTCCTAGAATGGAGAAAGATTGGGACCACCTTATCAACCATATTTTCAAGAAGTAATGCACCTACAAAATTTTTACCATATCATGGTGATCAACCTACTTAGCATCATATCCATCAAGTGAGAGACTCGGATAGTAGGGTGGAAGCATTACCACCCTCACTTTGGGTGCATTGGTTTTATTCTACTCTACAAGGTTGCGTGTGTGCTTGGTATATATATTCTGAATTACATCGCGACACTGGCAATTGGAAAAATTTGACTGCATGGATGATCCAAACTTTTGACTTCTTTTCATCTACACCACCAATGAACAAAGCTTTAATCTTTATCAAGCGCTTAACCATGGGAGATAGTGGGAAAGTTGAAGAACTTATTCAGAAATTATTTGCTGAGACAGAGACATGGGTGTGTTTTGAGGATGAAGAAGATGATATCAACTACTTGAGCACGCTTCTCTGGAAAAAGACAAGGGGAGTTAGTTTACATAATTGATGATGAGGAAGTTGAGAACTTAGAAGTGGATCATTCACATGGAGCACGTGACGTGTTAGCCAGTGCGAGATGTAGATGCGTGCGCATATCATGAACCTATGAAGACAACAAAGGTAAATATAGGCACAAAAGCTGAACCTAAGGAGGTGATAATTGGGGATTACTTGGTCAATTCGAAGTAGAAAAGATGATAGAGTTACTTAGAGACTATGAGGACTTATTCCCAAGAGGATACCATGAACTTAAAGGCATGCATAAATCACTTGGAGAAATGAAGATAAAGCTCAAGGAAGGTGCGTGCCCTGTTAGGAAGCGACCTTATCGAATGAATCCCAATTTACGTAAGAAAGTAAAGGAGGAAATTGACAAGATGTTGAAATTTGGGATCATTCGACTGTTGGATGAATCAGAATGGGTCATTCCTATGGTGATAAGCATAAAAAAGGATGGTAGGATTCAAATTTGTGTTGATTATAGAGAGTTGAATGCAACATGTGTTACAGATCCCTTTCCTACACCATTCACAGAGGAAATATTAGAAGGAGTGGTGGGTGTGAGATATATTCATTTACATATGGGTTCTCAGGGTATCATCAGGTTAGGATTGCCCCGAATATCAAGAGAAGACCACCTTCACTACTGAATGGGGAAGCTTTACCTATACTGTGATGCCCTTTGGATTGAAGAATGCACCTGCTATATTTTCAAGGATAGTGGTACAAGCATTCAAGGATTTTATTCATAACTTCTTACAGGTCTATCTTGATGATTGGACCGTTTATGGGCTAATTAAGGATCATTGTGACAATCTACACTTAATATTTAAAATATGTAGATAGTTGAGTATCTCATTGAACATCAAGAATTGCATCTTTGCTACTCCCTTTTCCATTCTTTTTAGGACACATTATCTACAAGGAAGGGTTGTTGTTCGATCCAACTAAAGTTGTGGTCATTTTAGTCTTGAAACCGCCCTCCGGTTAGAGAGATGTGTGCAGATTTTTGGGTCATATAGGGTATTACAGAAGTTTATAAAAGGTTATGTAAAAGTTTCCACACCATTGGAAGACTTACTACCGCACCTATCTTGCAATTTCCTTCATGGGATAAACCTTTTCATGTTCATCCGGATTCCTCCTGAATGGCCATTGGTGTTGTTTTAGCTCAACCTAGCAAAGGTATAATAGATCATCGCATTTATTTTGCTAGTAGGAAGTTGACCCCTGCATAACAGAATTATACCACTACAGAGTGCGAAGCTTTGTCCATGATCTATGCCTTGCACAAATTTCGTCAGTATTTTTTGGCCACACTATTTGTGTTATATACAGATCACATGGAATTGAAGTATTTGGTGAATAAGCCCATTTTGCAGGGGCACATATGCTTTGATGGATACTCTTATTTCAACTTTGACTTTACTGATTGTGGTAAAACCAAGTAAAATCAATTCTAGACCGGATCACTTGTCTAGAATTCAATCAGGAGAAGAGGCACAAACAATAGAAGAGACCATGTGTGATGCACAATCAGATAGGTTACAACGTGCGCCATAAAAATTAGAGGACATTTTTGTCTTTCTAAGGACCGGTATGGCACCGAAAGGCATGAAATATATAGAGAAGAAGCAACTTGCTATACGTGTGGTACCATTCATGTTAATTAGTGGTGATTTGTAAAAATTAGGTAGAGATAAGGTGTTACACCGTTGTGTATTGGAGCATGAATGAAAGAATATAATGAAAGAAGCACATGGTGGTATTGCAAGTGGCCACTATGTAGGTGATACCATAGGACGTAAGATCCTACATGCTGCTTTATGGTGGGAAACATTATACAAGGATTGTAAAGACTATTGTAAGGCATGTGACCATTGTAAACGTCTTGGTCAACCAGACAAAGGGATGAGATGCCTTTACGACCCATTACAAGTGCAGACCCTTTGAGAAATGGGTGATTGACTTTGTCAAGCCTATTTCACCGGATCGCACAGACTAGATTGTGTTATATCATCACTTGAACAAATTATCTTACCTGATGGGTAGAAACAACACCTACAAAGGATTGTACAATAGCCACAGCAGTAAGGTTCTTATGGGAGAATGTTCTTATAAGGTATGGTTGTCCTTTAAGTTTAACAAGTGATAGGGGCACACATTTTTTGAATGAGACAATAAGAATTATTTTAGATGAGTTTATGGTTGCCCACCATAAGACTACACCCTATCACCCTCAGGAAAATGGAACTGCTGAGGATTTTAACAAGATTTTGAGCCACACATTGACCAAGATTTATGATGTTAGAAGGAAAGATTGGGATGATAAAGTATCTTTTGTTCTTTTGGCTTATAGAACAACATACAAGAGATTGAACAAAGCCACACCTTTTCAATTGGTGTTTGGCATGGAAGCTATTCTTCCTATAGAATTTATGTTACCTTCTTTGCACATTGCATGTGCTAGAGGTCTAGCTGATGAGCAAGCCTTGGAAGAACGAATTGAGAAGATGGTTCAACTAGATGAGAGTCGAGCCATAGCATGCTGGATTCAAAAACAGGAGAAAGTATTCCAAAAGGCATGACATGATAGACATATCAGGGATAAGAAACTTGCGGTTGGAAAAATGGTACTTCTGTATGACTGCAAGGTTTTGTGCCATCCGGGAAGCTCAAGGTGCATTGGTTGGGCCATATATTATAGCTCATATACTTGAGTCAGGTGCCTTCCAGTTAGAAGCAATTGATGGCACGAGGCTTCCCGATTATTTTAATGGGAGTAGGTTGAAGCCCTACTATAAATAAGTCTTCTTGGTGTTTGTAATAAGGCAGTATTGCTAGATAGATTAGGTTTCCCTTTGCATTCCCTTAATGTGTTTCTTTCATCATTACTATGCTTTGTCAATTTAGTTCTTGTTTGTGTGTAATAAGCATGCTTGCGCGCATGAAGCTAACTACAATATGAAGCATGTTGATGCGCAAAGGACTGCACATACTTTTAGTGTGGGGTGGATTGTTGGTGACTCTCAGGTATATGCTACGAAGATTTAATGCTACGGGTGTTGAGAAAGAAGGTTGCTAAGGGTGATTGACAAAATATTGCTTCTCAAAGATAACCAAGGATGGAGATGAATGAGGGAAAGTATAACGCGAGGTAAGCGGCGGCCATGGTAACTACCAGGAGATGGTGCAATGATGAGGTACTCAGGCGCTAGAGCGTGCGCTAAAGAGAAGTTTGTGACAAAGGGTAAAAATGCACGCTAGAAGGTTATAGCTTTTGGCGCGAAGATGTACCACACGGAAATGACAAAAATGGGTAATAAATGAGGAGAATTTGGTAGGTGGAGGAGCAATTAATGTAGCAAAGTGGAAATCTATATAAGGATGGGATGCAATTTCATTTTTACCCTTGTGAATATGAGAATTTGACAAAGAGCTACGTGTGAAGAGCCAAGTAAAGCGATTCAAGGTGCGAAGCAAGCGAACCAGGCATGAAAGACATATCTGTGTATTGGAAAGGCTTGTATCCCCATAGGAGAAGGGTTTGAACGAAGCAGAGTGACATAACAGAGCTAGGGCACGTGATTTCATGATTACAAATTAGGGCATGGTTGAATCGAGTTAGGGTTTGAAGGAAACTAATAAAAACTTGTAGCAAAAGGTCTAGAAAACAAAACCCAAAGAGAAGAATGGCTCTAAAGAAGAAAGTAGCACCAGTAACAAAAAAAAGAAGGTGGTAGTAGAAGAAGATGAAGAGATGGCCCCGAAAGCAATTTTTCAGAGATGCAGTACCCTGAGGATGTAATTGTGGGCCAGGAATGGGATACCCACATACGATAGAGCAAGATAAGCGAGTATAACCACCGAAAAAGGATAACCAGAAGAAATTAGATGACTTGCTCACCTCCCGAATGAACAGAGACATACTGAGGATGGCATGCCGTATATATGATGACACCGGGAAAGGCTACTGAAGAGGATTGGTGTCTACCAGCTGTATGAGCTCCCATACTTTGGGAAATATGCACCATTGTATAGATGGCTGATGAGCCGAGTCCATGAGGACTTTTTCTATTTTGTAGGACGGAGGGTAAGATTGACACCCATTCTTATTGCCATAGTAACTGGATTAAAGGCAATAGGTGAGGATATTAAGATTGACCTAGCTGACAAGAGCGCCATTTTGGAGACACACAAAGCATTGGGCTACCAGAAAGGACCACGCGAATGGACATTGATAAACTGTAAAATTGTCTAGTAGTATAGGCAACAACACACCTGATTACAAAGTTGAATGACCAAGATCGTTGGTCACAAGTTAACTCTATGTGGCTACATGTGGCAAAGCGCATGTCAGAAGGAGTCACTTACAACATTGCCGACTTCATTGCAGAGAAAATAGTAGAGGAAGCGCGTGTAGGAAACAAGATAAGTTTTGGCTGTGTTTTGCTAAGTTTGGTATTCATGGAGATTGGGGTACCAGATGGCCCAAAAGAGAATATATGGGAATACCCCATGAATCACAAGTCTCCAGCTGAATGATTCAACAAGTATCTATGTAAGGGGTCTATGACGGATGAGGTAAAGGAGTGAGCAGAGATGTGGTATGACAGGCTCCGTGCAGCGTTTGAAGAGGAATGGCGTATACCCAAGGAGTTGCCTTCAGTTCTAGGGAAGTAGGCATAGTTTGCAGTCTACCAACACTTTTGTATTGTGCACACTTTCCAATGGTAGATGGGTCATGGAGCCCCTAGTGCAAATTGCCTTACGTGTTTTGCATGTGATATTTCCAAGCTTCAATTCATCGGTTCACCGACACATGAAGGTTAGTATTTAATGCAGACAACGTGGACTATGAATACCACACCTTGCGTAAAACATATGGATATCTAGGGAAGAATGCATACAATGAGATTCTTATCTCAGATATTTTGAGCATTAAACTAGAGACACTTGCCATTACGGATATTGGGGCCACGTTGATATACCTTCAACTTATCTAAAAATAGAAAATAAAAAGTATGTGGAAAACGAGTTCATGCTTCCAGGGCCACCGAAGGGGAAGCATACCATGGAGAACGTCCCAACACCTAGGCCCTTTGAACCTAACCAAGATGATGAGGAATATGATGAAGAGCAAGAGGATAGCGGCAGCTTGGTGTAGAGGAGGAAGTAACCATCTGGCCAAAAGGAGAAGGAGCACGTGATGGCTTCACAGGAGAAGGAGTTACTGGGGAAGAGCAGGGTGACCAAATATTTAAGAAGGTATTCAAGCACACAAGGGTGCAAGGAGAAACCTAGCAAGTAAAGGAGCTAGAGGAGAAGAAAAGAAGAAAACTCAGGCTAGGCAGGAAGCAGAAGAATCTGAGGAGAAGGCACCCTCATCTCCAGTAGAAGAGGAGCCTCAACATGAGGAGGAGGAGAAAATGGAAGGAGGAGAAGGGGAATAGTCAAAGGCCATACGGACAAGGGTGAGGATACATCTAGTATTCCTAACCTTGATGTAGCCATTCCAAAAGGGCCAAGGTCCCGTCGGACAAGCGAGGATGTAAGGGTGCAAACTATGGGTTATGCAGAGGACTAGGAGAAGATTGTTCACGCTTGGTTCCAGAGCACCATTGTGCAAAAATATTTATTCGGATGGGTGCTTATGGATGAGAACAAGGTGACATTGTGAACATGAAAACAACTTTCATGGTCGATGCATACACATATGGATGAACCATATTTTGATGTCTGTGAAGAATCATGTGCATCTAGGTGATTGAAAAAGACACCAGAAGCCCAACACATGACAATTAAACCAACTGTTATGACGGATGAGTAGGTAAGCAATGCATTGGTAAAAGTATCTATTGAGGTAGCTAGAAGGAACATTGACAAATCTGCTACAATTAAAGCACTTACAGAGGAGCTGAAGGTGAAGAATGTGGAAATAACGTGTTTAGTACAGGAGAGGGATCTGAGAAAAAGGAAATATGACACTTTTGTTAGTATGGTGGAGGAAATTGGAGATGATGTCCTAAAGGTACACCCACATTTAGAATCCCAAGTACTAAAAGAATTTCCTTCTATGATGCACTACGTAAAGACAATGATAAAATTAGTATTGGAGGATGAAAACGTGCGTATACAAAAACAACCCAAGGACCCAGCAGACGAAGTAGAGAAATCATAGGCTACAGTAGCAAGGAAGATTGCTACTTATGACGGCCTACTGCAAGCCATCTGCGATGAGCTGAAGAAAGCTGATCATGCACTAATCACGGTAAAAACATTGGAGGAAGATAATGAAGTGTAAAAGGCTATGAAGGATGCAACCCTAGGCTGCGCTGAACGATTAATCCTAGTGAAGCAGAAGCACGAGACACTAGCTACGGCACAGGCACCACATAAGGAAAGGTTAGATGAGCTTGGAAATCTCATTGCTCAAAAGATGGATATATTGGAAGGGGTGCAAACCTCTATGTCAAGCGTAATGCTTGTGATACAGAATGAGCAAGGAAAGCTAACTATGGATGAGCTAGAGTCTATCATTGTAGACGTGCCAGAGAAGGTAGGAACGGTGTTGATAGAGTGGGAGAACTTGGAAGTAGATATAAAAGAGGAATATCCAGAGTTACTGCTTCAGAATGAAACGGAGGAGCCTGAGGCCTGAACAGTTTTTGTTGTGTATACCTTATTCAAAATTCTTTATTCAACCATTCTTTATTCATCCATTCTTTGTGTAAGTTTTGGACATCACCATTGTTAGGGTGACAATGAGATTAGTGTGGGGTAATTTTAATCAGAGAAAACACTTAGTAGAACTCACACAAAAAGTCCATGCATGAGAAAAACACATGAGCAAAGGCGTGAAGATATAGGAAGGCATCGTGCATGGAGGTGTAGAGTCAGACTTTCGGGACTTAGCTGATTTTGGAGATCAAGGTTGTTTTTAGAGGTTGGCATGTGGAGCACATAAAGCAATGTCGAGACTTGGGCGCCACTCTTCGTGGAGATTTCAAAGAGCATGTCAAATCACGCTTGCATAGACATAAGCTAAGACTATATCAATCATTATAGTTAACTATCAATGATCTATAGATAGCATACTTGCATGTATGGCTATTATTAGCATGTGACCTATTTTGGTAGAGTTAAGCGGTGAAGGGCTAGTCCCCCACCCTATATATATGTAATGAATTACTTAGTAAAAATATAGACAGAGACACATATTGCTTTGAAGGGTTAGAGATACATGAGTGCATGATCTTTGGATAATTGTAACAAATCCATGCGCTCATGTCCGGTATTGTATGAAACTTTGATGCTTGTTAGTACGATGAATATATGAAGAATATTGGCTGAAAAATAGTGTCTGATATGTTTGTCATTGTATACTATTGTTATCATGATGATTTATACTTAAGTTCTTATAGGTGCAGTACGATGTATAGATGGATTAGTTTCTAAAGATATGTTTTTATACTACTTCATCATGCTACCATTCTCGCTTCAAACAACCCTAAAGAGGGACACGGTACCTTTACGCGCTTTGGGTGAGTGCTTAGCCTAGGGCCGAGTGATGTGCCAGCAACTAGGTGTTATCTCGAGAATTCTAGGTTGCATCAAAAGTTGGATCCACTTCCTTGTGCAATCATTTTGTAGTTTTTTTAGGATCTATGGACGGTTTTAAAATTTCTTTAGGATCTCTCATCTCCTTTAGTTTATGTGGAGGATCATATTTTTGTGCATCCTTAATCATGTCATATACAAATCCATATCCTCGTGAATGGGAGCCTAGGGTGTAGAATTTTGAGAGGTATAACAACAGTGACGTTTCTGATAAATTGATTCGGGCCTTATCCACCGCTATAATTTATGGTTTAGGTAGTAAAATTTTCATGTAATATACTACATTAAAATCAATGGTTCACCTCCTAAATTCCACCTTCCTATGGAATTTTGGATTTGTTATTGTTATAACAATAGAATCCAAAGGAACAATGCTCTGGGTATTCATATTAATGAACAAAAATTAACTAAATACAACACCACACATGTAAAAATAAGCATAAAATTAATGTTATTATGTTATAATACAAAACTAACATTCCTAGTCATACATAAAGGAAAACACTATTTCAAAAAACTATGCAATAAAAATTTATGTATGAATAATTTCTCTTGGGTGAGCAGATTTAAAAACCTCTATGCAACATAATCTACCATCCAACTATGGGCATATCATTATAACATCCTAAGGGGAAATCCCCTTTAACGAATGCATGTTATAGTAGTGATTTATAGACTTGGATAGCTAGTAGAGGCCTATCAATAAGTGTTTTAGTGATTTTTTTAATGAGATGTGGTAGTTTATAACTTAATGCCTAATGGCCTAATCATCCCTATTAAGATTCTCTGGAAGCTTTTTAGATCAGGTATGATTAGTTGGTATTATCCATGTAACTTATAGTTGTTAGTGATTGAGGAGGTTTTTCATGTTTCCCTTGAGGTGTTCCAAGCATATGGTTAAGCTTGGAAGTGGTGATGGAGGTGTTTGAGATCAGTTTTCTCAAGAATGGTTCTTTATTCCTTATTTCCAGTCTGAGTAGTTTTAGAGAATAAAGTTATTAAATGTGTTGTGCCTTTTTTGGTGAATGAAATGAGTTGTTACAGTTAGAAGATTTAATGAGATTTCGAATGGTGTTCTGTATGAGCCTTGATGATGATTTTTCCTCTGTGAACTTATTCACTTTTCAAGACTATTTTATGGGAATATGAAAACTAGTTGAGTTATTTTCTTCTTGGTGTGCTTCTGGTATTGATAGATGGTGCAAAGATTCTTGTGTTTTTTAATGATTTCTAAAGGATGTTACTAGAATTTTTGGAGTCAGAAGAATATTTTTTAAGCTATTTGTAGCTCTTGGAGTTCATACTACATTCGTTGGAGCAAGAAGGCCATGTTTCTAGGCCTAATTGAGAAGGCTTATTGTTTTTTATGCTTGATAGGTTCTTTGCGACCCAATATGGTCCTTTCATATGATTTCTATGTTTAGGTGGATTTTTTAATGTATATAAGGTATTTTATACTTGTTCATTGTAATATGTTGTGATGATGAAGATGTGAGTGAGATAGAGAAGGTGAGAGAAGACGTTAGATGGGTTAAGGGAATATTTAACAAGATGAATGAATATTTAATTAGAGTGAAGTAGTAGGTTTGTAAGGTTATTATACCTAATCAACATATGAGGATGTATATTTGAGTGAAATAGGATAAAATATTATTTTAGAAAGTTTTATGTGCTTACAAATGTGTATCACACTTCATAGGATTGGATTTTATTGTTTCCATGCATACATTATTAACATTATACATCTAGTTATTTCTCGCTACTTCAAGTGAAACACACACAAGAGAAACCTAGGGCACGATTGCACACACACACTGTAGTTCCCACTCCTCTTTGAAACTTATTATATTTTTATTTTGATTATTGTTGACTATAGACATGGATATTATCATATCATTTTTGTTTAGCATGATGTTAGATGATAGAGATATTCTGACTATTGATGGACTTTGATTCATATTATGATTTTTGTGTATTCTTAGAGACATAAAAAGGCATTTTATATTGATGATGATGATGTGTTGTTAGCATATATATTTACTGACATTTAGAATTCTTTTCATGTTTACTATGATTTAGTGTTGAAACTAATCTTGTGATCTTATTGATATTGATGAAATGGTCGAATAGAGATGTGTATCCACAATGGAATACTAGATGGATACACCGACGGTCACCATGGTAACTTGCATAATGTTTGGTGTTTGTTATTAGATTTTTAAGAGGTCCCATGTGGAGAATGACTTCCAAATGTGACCATGGGCTATGTGTGTAATTAATTTCCTTTTTTTATTTACTTTGGACTATGTGATTTATTTTGTGATGTAATTCATTTAATCATTGTTGATTAGTGTTCCTTAATTAAGTGAATTTTAATAATATAGATGGGGATGTGACAAAAGGGGCCATTTATTAGACTATTCAGTCGTTTGGATCTTGTGATTTAAGTTGATTGTATGTGACTTTCAGTGTTGTGCATGCTTCCTTACTTGGGAAATTCGGATTTGGGCTTAAGGGCCATTTTTGGAGGCTTGTGGGAAATGTTAAACTTATCCCACACCTCTTAATTTCATATACCAACTATATCTATGGGTTTTGGGATCATAAATAGACCCCATTATATGTTTTGTAAGGAAAAAGGTGACGTTTATTGCACTTTTCTTTCATGGGTTTTAAATTATGTCCTTAGGAGGTGTGGGTTTGTGTTGAGTGTGTAAGAGGCTTGTAATTTATCTCAACCACTAATTTATTGTGCCTTGGGGTTGAAGTTTGACTGTTGAGGTGCAGTTGAGGATAAGTGATGTGGCATCCTACATAGAGCCACCTCACCTTGCTCTTCTCTTTTTTTATATATGCAAGTTTATTTGTTTGTTTGGGGGTACTTCATTTTATTGTGCACTTGTATTTTTTAGCTTAGAGTGTTTTTGGAGTGCTTGTTTAATTTTTGGATATTTTTAGAGTTTGATTGAGATTTAAGGAGCTTGGAGTGTAATTCCTTGATCAAATTCTTACTATGGAAAGGTAGGAACTACACCCTTGTTTTAATTGTTTGTTTTTATATGTGTGTATTGAATGTAAGTGAATGGTTATGAGATTGTTGGGATCTTGGGTAGAATTACTAATTATGGTGTAGGAGAAGGCTATGGGGATTTTCTATTATAGGTAGGAATAAAAATTTTATTTCATGTGTTTGGAGGGAGTTGGGTTTGGTGCCCCACCTTTAATAACAAAATTCTTGCTTTTCTTACTTGGTTCTTTTGAAGAAAACAAAAGAGATTGTAGGGAGGTATAAGATAATGTGGGAGGTATAAGAGGATCTTAAGGGGGAATAAGAGTTATGTAGGGGTTTTGAGATGTATTTTGGTGGGTTTTAGGGTGGGCACCTAATCCCATTACGAGGCATGATTGATCTCCCCATAGATCCTTACTCCATTGGATTTTAATTTGCAAGCCTTGTGTATTTTGATAGTTTCATTATTGTGATTGTATCTTGTGTTCGAATGTGTTTTAATTTTTGTGAAATTTTGTATTATGATGTGGAAGCATTGTTTTAGTTGTCATGAGTTGTATCCATTCCTTATTGCATTTTGGTTGGGGCTCGGGGCCAATGAGGAGGATAGCTTCTTATCCTCATTGGATTATTGGTTGGGTGGAGTGTGTTGCCTCTCCCCCATTTTTGTTATTGTGATTGAAGTAAATAAATGTTGGATCTCTTGTTGAATATTTGGGACTTGGATCATTTGTAGAAGACAAAAAGGAAATCCTTCATTGTAGAAATGTTTCTTGTAATTCCCAATTAAGATGGAAGACTAGTGGTATTGTATTTAAAAGAAAAATTGTATTGTATGTTTATTTATCAAGTTGTAATGTATTGTTGGAAAGGAAAATTTTTGAATTGTAAGAAAATGAGTTATGCTCAAAATAAAAGGAAAGTTCATTGTTACTTGTAGGAGTTTTCATTATTATAAGAATGAAGGAAGAACTTAGAAGTTGTAAATCATTAACAATGTATTCTTAGCAAATTTGGAATGTAATATAGTTGCTTTTGCTTTGTTTCAATAAGTGATTGCAGTTGTAATGGAAAAATGCACTAAGTTATAGTGAATTAACTTTTTTTAGCAATTACATTCTAGTTGTGGAAAAGAAAGAAATCATAGTTCCAAATATATGGAATTTCATTCTTCATTTGAGCTAGAAAGCAATTATCTTGTTGGTGTCGAATCGCAGCACCCCTGGACGCTGATCAGATTTCTAGTTTGATCGCTCGAAGCATCTAGTGCGATTGCACAACATGGAGCTTTTCCCAAGTGTGGGACCTTGCGAAATTGGAAAAGCTCTCCGGATGAAGGCCGGCTCCTATTCCTCTATTCAGATGCACGAATAAAATGCAGAGGGTTTACCAAAAACCTAATCTAACTTGCCAAGGAGATAGGGTAGAGAATGCATAAAAATAAAACCTAAACTACGGAGGTGATGCACCGAGGAATGTTGGACACCCGTTTTGCAAAATTAAACACAGACCACATAAATGCAATACAACACCATGCACAGGTAACCAAACTGCAATAAGAGATCAAAAATGAAAGCAATGAATACATGAGAGGGTTTAGAATCAATCACAGACATATATATATTGCTCAAGGATCGATACAGTACATTGCAGTGGCCAAGAGGCAAAAAATGGCATTACAATCCATATGGGAGGTTTGAAGGCTCCACGAATTCTCTTGCGAGCAGGAGAGAAGGGAGGATGCAAAATGAAAATGTCCAACTTTTTTTTAGAGCCTCTCCCGGCCATTTATACGAGGAAAATGAGGGAGAAGAGAAGAATTCGGAGCTTCCCCAACCACCTCCAAAACTGCACCTAACTTCCACAAACCATGGCGGTAGGTAAAAAACTCAACAAACTCAAAACATGGCGAACTGTCCATTTCCGCGTCGGGATTTTGCGCCTGTCGGGTTCGGGATTCCCTTGTGCATTTGCATCGGGCTTGGAGGATGGCTCGACATGCTGCTTGATGTTTGCGTTCTCCCGAAACCCACTTCCGCCGTGATTTCGAGCTTTCCTTTGTGTCGGGGCGGAAGATGAACTTGCATGCGCATCGGGTTCGGAGGGGTGCTCGACATGCTTCTTTTTCATGTTTTCCCGACGTGCTTCCCCGACGCCGAGACCCGATTTCTTTGATGTCGGGTTTTGAGACCCCCCGACATATCTTCCTTGATGTCGGGTTTTAGAGATCCCCCGACATGTTCCTTTTGCGTCGGGTTTTGGAGACCCCCCGACATATCTTCTTTGATGTCGGGTTTTGGAGACCCCCAAGACATATCTTCCTTGATGTGAAGTTTTGAGACCCCCGACATATCTTCTTTGATGTTGGGTTTGGAGACCCCCGACATATCCTCTTTGATGTCGGGTTTTGGAGACCCCCTGACATATCTTCCTTGATGTCAGGTTTTGGAGACCCCCCGACATGTTCCTTTTGCGTCGGGTTTTGGAGACTGCCCGACATATCTTCTTTGATGTCGGGTTTTGGAGACCCCAGACATATCTTCCTTGATGTTGGGTTTTGGAGACCCCCGACATGTCTTCTTTGATGTCGGGTTTTGGAGACCCCGACATATCCTTTTGCATCGGGTTTTGGAGACCCCCAGACATATCTTCTTTGATGTCGAGTTTTGGAGACCCCCGACATATCTTCCTTGATGTCGAGTTTTGGAGACCCCGACATATCTTCCTTGATGTCGGGTTTTGGGAGACCCCAGACATATCTGTTAATGGAAAATCACAGCACTCCCCAGGACGCACATCGGGCTTCTAGGTTGATGTTCGGCATCCAAAGGTGTGATTGCACAACATGGAAACCTCTCTCAAGCGTGGGAATTGTAAAACCGAGAGAGGAATCTCCAAAGAAGGCTGGTTCCTGCTCCTAAACTACTGCCACAAGCTATTCCAATGCAGCAAGCTAATCTAATCCTAATCTAACCATGCCAGGAGACAGAGAGAGAGAGAGAAAGGAAAAAAATACAAAAGCCTACACTAAAACGGTGATACACCGAGAGAAGGAGAATGTTGGACATCTATCAAAACCGCCATGGGACAAAGAGAGGTGAGCAATGGGAAGGATGGACGAGATGCATCACGAGGCCCAAGGATAGATTTCACACAGAAAATGTCCCAAAACTCCATGAACACACTCAAACCTGCAATGAACATTCAAACATGCACAAATACCTGCAATGAAGAGAGGCAAGAAGAGGACAAGCAAAAATGAGGAAGGATGGACAGATGCATCACAAAACACGTTTTGTTGCTCCAGTTTTGCCTGAAACATCATTCCATGAGTAAAAGGAAAAACGCCATTACAGAGCAAGGGAAGAGGTTCGAACTCCATTTTCAACCCTAGAGAAGAAAAGAAGGGAGGCGAGCCGAAAGAATGAACCACCTCTTCAAAATGAGCCAAAACTAGCTTTTACATTGCATGGGGTCGAACCTGGGGACGAAACGTAGGAAAACGTGCAAGCCTATTCCTCATTGACTGCAGATGCATAAAAATGGCATGGGATACCTTTCCAACCCATACCCTGCCATCTTTGACCGATTTTGGAGGAGAATGCGACCCATTTGTATTAATTTGGCCGCTAAAATGTCACTTCTGGCCGTGCAGAAGAAGAATGCGACCCATTAGCATTAAAACGGGTTGTTGAAAGGTCGCTTCTGGCCATTACCACACGTCAGAGCCGTTTCTCGATTTTCTCTCTTCAGACTACACCAAAACTCGAGATTGATCCCAGAATCATGTAGAGCATCTCAACAGCTTTCCGTTGATATAAAGAACGTGGAAATCCGAGCTCTGGATCAAAAGATATGGCGATCTGAAGATTTAGGGCACGGAGCAGACCAAAACGGATTTTGGAATTTTTCCCGCGCTCTGCCACTTGGATGACACGTGGCATTATCTGATTGGTTCGGATCGGTGGTCGAAAACTCACCCATTGAATTTTTGACTTTTCTCTTGTGAGGACACGTGGCAGCTTCTGATTGGTCCTCGGCTGATTCGGCTCCTTCGCGTACTTCGCCTCCATTTGTCCCGGATGTCCCATTTGATTTTGGGCCCTTTGTGCTCATTTCGGCCGGTTCGGGCATTTCGCGTCCATTTGTCCCAGACGTCCCATTTGATTTTGGACCCTCTGGACTCATTTCGGCCGGTTCGGCCGGTTCGCGCCTTTTTGGCCCGATTGTCCCACAGGCGTCTCTCTCAGCAGTTAGCCAATTTTTTCCTCTCGGTCGAACCGGCATTTCGCGTCCACCGCGTACTTTTGTCCCAGATGTCCCTGTTGCTTTGCAGGCTGTTTGTGCTTACTTCGGCCGAGCCGGCCGGTTCGGGCCTTTTTGTCCCAAATGTCCCGACTGCCCCTAGGGCTAGGACTTAGTCATTTTTATGATTTTTTCCTGGATCAACCTACTTGCCTTCTTGCAACCCTTCACATTTTCTCGAGCTTGCTCTTTTCCTCTCTAGACAGGGGGACTTAGAAAATATTTGAGGGGACTCTAGCAACATGATTTTTGGCCCCGAATCAATCAATCTGCCTGGGACTTGAATACTCTGATGCATGTTATCGAAATTTACCCTGGGGGAAATTTTGACAACAGTTTTGACGACTCAGCGGGGGCATCTGCCTGCTAGATGAAAAGACCAGTAGCCTGAAGCAATCCATTGGGCATGGAGTCATGAGTTGTAACCCGCAACTGATCTGAACTTTGAAAACCTCCCTCTGAGCCACTTGAAACCCACCGGACATGGAGTTGTTCTCACCAAAAACCACTGAAAAGAACTGTGCAAGAGCAAAACCAGCAACACCAAAACTATGTACAGAACTGAAAATCATACATGCCCCAAATGGAACATGTAGAGTGTGCACAAGCACTTCTTCTGCTGAAAGAAAACCTAGCTACTCTACTCTAACTGGAAGCAAAGGCAAGCTAAACAAACCCTGCAACTGGTTGTGAGAAATAGCTTCCTTTCTTCAAAATTGGCAGCCATGCAATTGATTTGGCACTGATCATGGCTGTTTGGATGGATGGAAAATCAACAAGAAGCTGGTCTTCTATCCAAATCATCAAGGTATCAACTGAAAAATCCAATACCTCTTTTAGTTGCTCTGCATTTGGATTGGAGAGGTATGGCAGCTGATCCTTGGTACTTTGTAGCTCATCCTCATGCTCAGAAGCAAGCATGACTGGTTGTGGCTTCTCCTTTGGCTCCAATGAAGCCAAATACCTGATTGGGCAAGGTCTGATCCGTTTGACATGCCCATAGCTCTGATTTTCAACTCCAAGAATGGAGTCTTCTTGTAGACCCACCTGAATGGATGACGTGGAAGAAATGGTAGGACCCTTCTGCCCTTTCTCTTCCTCCGATGAAGAACATGGAAGATTTAAATCTTCCAATTTTGGTTCCAAAGGGCTGCTATAAGATGCAGGCTGCTGCAAATGAATGCTCTCCTTCATGACAGCAGACTCTTGTGTTTGGAATGTGGATGATGAAAGAGAGAATGGTGAAAACTCAACCGGCTCTTCTCCATCAAAACAGTCCTCCAAATCTGACAGGTAAACTGCCTCATTGCTGTCCTGCTGCTCATGTTCAACTTCCTCCATGGTGTCCTCTTGATCTGCAACTTGACCACCATGGTTTCCTTCACTCTCCAATATTGAGTTTGAGAGATCAAACTCCTTTTCAGTGCTAGAACTTGAGAGAGATGAAGTGGAAAGAAGAACTGAAGGTTCTTCTGTAACCTGCTTTGTGCTCAAAGCCCTTGGATCTGCGTTTTTCTCCTCCATAGCTAGATTGTGCTCCTCTTCTTTTGGATTTGGAGCAGCTTCTCCTTCCTCCAATGTTTGAAGGCAATCTTGCTCTTGATTGAACTCCTTCTCCAGCATGAAGTTTGTCAAGTCAAACTCTTCAATCTGCTGCTCTAGAGGATAAGTTGGGACTGCAAGATCTTCTTCTTCTGCTGCAACCAAATCAGTCCTAACCACCATTTGTTCAACCTCAGCCTCTTCTGTGGGCTTCACCAGCAAAGGGATCTGTGTCATCCCAAATTTGGCAGCCCAAACCTTCAAGCTGTCTGTCATTTCTTTTCTGGGCTCTTCCTCTTGTTGTCCTTGATGACTGATTTTTACAATTTCTTCTTTCCCACATGGAATTGGGAATGCAAAAGGAGGAATGGGTTGAAACTCGATTGATTTTACATTTTTTTGTGGTGGTGGAGGAGGTAGAAACTCTTGTTTCTTTGGAGGAGGGGGTATTTCTGTTAGCTCTTGTGGAGGGAATGACTGTTTGGAAGGGAAAATGAAAGAAGAATCGAGATGAAATGGAAGACTGAGAGGTGGAGACATGGATTCCACATTTGGGACAGCAGATGGAGAGTTTGAAACTTGACACTGCTGAACTGAAACAGATTGGGAAAGAGGAAAAGAAAAGGCATGAGATGGTGTGCTTACCTGTTGACAAGGTTGCTGAATACTTCTCTCATACACCTCTATTTCTTCAATCCACTTTGCAAGCAAAGGCAGCGTTGCAATCATGAAGTCAAGCTTCTCCTGAGGGCTGTAATGACTTGGAAAAGGTCCCACCCATGGACAGGGTGCTCCACAACCGATTCCAAATGCTCTCATCTGTGCCTGAGCCCTGGACTGCACTATGTTTACCTCCATCTTTTGGATTTTCTCCAACAGACCAGCATCTTGGATCTGATGGTCTTCATTGTATGCACACCCTTGCTCTTGGAAAGCTCCATAGCCAAACTGACTTTGGCACTGCTGCTCATATGGGTATGCATACTGATCTTGAATCTGCTCAAAATGCTGATTTGGAGGATTTGTAAAACATGTTGGAGGTGGAATATACTGCTGTTGTTGATGTGAATTCCATGATGGAAATGAAGTCATGATTGCACAACTTCATGGAATGGAAAAGAATGAAGGGGATGGAAAGAAAGATGGATGAAAATGGATGGAAATGAATGGAAAGGAAGGTCTGCAACTTGAGAGATGGGTTGTTGACCAGATGGAGTCGCCAGATGTGTTTGCAAGTGCCTCCAAAGGCTGAAATCTTCACAGGAACACATCAACCTGCAAAAGATGAAGTGAAAGACCTCTAAGGTCCCACCGGGCGTGCCAAAACTGTTGATGCAAAATCACAGCACCCCTGGACGCACATCAGGCTTCTAGGTTGATGTTCAGGCATCCAGTGTGATTGCACAACATGGAAACCTCTCTCCAAGCGTGGGACTTGTAAAACCGAGAGAGGAATCTCCAGAGAAGGCTGGTTCCTGCTCCTAAACTACCTGCCACAAGCTATTCCAGTGCAGGCAAGCTAATCTAATCCTAATCTAACCATGCCAAGGAGACAGAGAGAGAGAGAGAAAGGAAAAAAACAACAAAAGCCTACACTAAAACGGTGATACACCAGAGAAGGAGAATGTTGGACATCTAT
Source organism: Taxus wallichiana var. yunnanensis (assembly GCA_018340775.1). Lineage (NCBI taxonomy): Eukaryota > Viridiplantae > Streptophyta > Pinopsida > Cupressales > Taxaceae > Taxus > Taxus wallichiana. The sequence goes on from CM031237.1 coordinate 816,965,795, forward strand.
CAAAACTGCCATGGGACAAAGAGAGGTGAGCAATGGGAAGGATGGACAGATGCATCACAGGCCCAAGGATAGATTTCACACAGAAAATGTCCCAAAACTCCATGAACACAGCTCCAAACCTGCAATGAACATTCAAACATGCACAAATACCTGCAATGAAGAGAGGCAAGAAGAGGACAAGCAAAAACGAGGAAGGATGGACAGATGCATCACAAAACATGTTTTGTTGCTCCAGAAGTTTGCACAGAACATCATTCCATTAGTAAAAGGCAAAAACGCCATTACAGAGCAAGGGAAGAGGTTCGAACTCCATTTTCAACCCTAGAGAAGAAAAGAAGGGAGGGCAGAGCCGAAAGAATGAACCACCTCTTCAAAATGAGCCAAAACTGGCTTTTACATTGCATGGGTCGAACCCAGGGGACAGAAACGTAGGAAAACGTGCAAGCCCATTCCTCATTGACTGCAGATGCATAAAAACGGCATGGGATACCTTTCCAACCCATACCCTGCCATCTTTGACCGATTTTGGAGGAGAATGCGACCCATTTGTATTAATTTGGCCGCTAAAATGTCACTTCTGGCCGTGCAGAAGAAGAATGCGACCCATTAGCATTAAAACGGGTTGTTGAAAGGTCGCTTCTGGCCATTACCACACGTCAGAGCCGTTTCTCGATTTTCTCTCTTCAGACTACACCAAAACTCGAGATTGATCCTAGAATCATGTAGAGCATCTCAACAGCTTTCCGTTGATATAAAGAACGTGGAAATCTGAGCTCTGGATCAAAAGATATGGCGATCTGAAGATTTAGGGCACGGAGCAGACCAAAACGGATTTTGGAATTTTTCCCACGCTCTGCCACTTGGATGACACGTGGCATTATCTGATTGGTTCGGATAAGTGGTCGAAAACTCGCCCATTGACTTTTTGACTTTTCTCTTGTGAGGACACGTGGCAACTTCTGATTGGTCCTCGGCTGATTCGGCTCCTTCGCGTACTTCGCCTCCATTTGTCCCAGATGTCCCATTTGATTTTGGGCCCTTTGTGCTCATTTCAGCCGGTTTGGGCATTTCGCGTCCATTTTTCCTAGACGTCCCATTTGATTTTGGACCCTCTGGACTCATTTCGCCGGTTGGCCGAATCGCGCTTTTTGGCCCGATTGTCCCACAGCGTCTCTCTCTCAAAGATTAGCCAATTTTTTCCTCTCGGTCGAACCGGCATTTCGCGTCCACCGCGTACTTTTGTCCCAGATGTCCCTGTTGCTTTGCAGGCTGTTTGTGCTTACTTCGGCCGAGCCGGCCGGTTCGGGCCTTTTTGTCCCAAATGTCCCGACTGCCCCTAGGGCTAGGACTTAGTCATTTTTATGATTTTTTCCTGGATCAACCTACTTGCCTTCTGCAACCCTTCTACATTTTCTCAGAGCTTGCTCTTTTCCTCTCAGACAGGGGACTTAGAAAATATTTGAGGGGACTCTAGCAACATGATTTTTGGCCCCGAATCAATCAATCTGCCTGGGACTTGAATACTCTGATGCATGTTATCGAAATTTACCCTGGGGAAATTTTGACAACAATATCTTCTTTGATGTCGGGTTTTGGAGACCCCAGACATATCCTTTTCTGTCAGTTTTGGAGACCCCCGACATGCTTCTGCGCCATGTTTCTCCACCTCCGAGACCCAATTTCCCTCTGTTTATCTATATTTACCGGGGGTAAATATATACAACAATTTGGCGACTCACGGGGTTACCTGCCTGCTAGGTAGAAGATCAGTGGCCTTTTAGCAATCCATTGGGCATGGAGTCATAAGAAAGCCTGAAAACTGATATGAACTTTGAAAACTTCCCTCTGAGCCACTTGAAACCCATTGAACCTGGAGTTGACCTCACCAAAAAGTCACTGAAATGAACTGTGCCAGAGCAAAACCAGCAACACAAAAACTATGTACAAAATTGAAAACCATACATGCCCCAAATGGAACATACAGAGTGTGCACAAGCACTTCTTCTACTGAAAGCAAACCTACCTACTCTACTCTAACTGGAAGCAAAGGTGAGCTAAACGAACCCTGCAACTGGTTGTGCAAAATAGCTTCCTTTCTTCAAAATTGACAGCCATGCAAATGATTTGGAGCTGAGTATGGCTGATTGGATGAGTGGAAAATCAACAAGAAGCTTGTCTTCTACCCAAATTAGCAAGGTGTCAACTAAAAACAAATCCAATACCTCTTTTAGTTGCTCTGCATTTGGATTGGAGAGGTATGACAACCGATCCTTGGAACTTTGCATCTCATCCTCATACTTAGAAGCAAGCATGACTGGTTGTGGCTTCTCCTTTGGCTCCAATGAAGCCAAATACCTGATTGGACAAGGTCTGATCCATTTGATATGCCCATAGCTCTGATTTTCAACTCCAAAAATGGAGTTCTCTTGTAGACCCTCTTGAATGGATGGTGTGGAAGAAATGGTGAAATTCTTTTGTCCTTTTTCTTCCTCCAATGAAGGACATGAAAGATTAAAATCTTCCAATCTTGGTTCCAAAGAGCTGCTATAAGATGCAGGCTCCTGCAAATGTGTGCTCTCCTTCATGACAGCAGGCCCTGGTGTTTGGAATGTGGATGATGAAAGAGAGAATGGTGGAAACTCAACCAGTTCTTCTCCATCAAAACAGTCCTCCAAATCTGACAGATAAGCTACCTCATTGTTGTCCTGCTGCAAATGCTCAACTTCCTCCATGGTGTCTTCTTGATCTGTAACTTGACCACCATGGTTTCCTTCATCCTCCAACATTGAGTTTGAGAGATCAAACTCCTCTTCGACATTGGAGCTAGAGAGAGATGAAGTAGAAAGAAGAACTGAAGGTTCTCCCGTAGCCTGCTTTGTGCTCAAACCCCTTGGATCTGCAATTTTCTCCTCCATAACTAGAATGTGCTCCTCTTCTTTTGGATTTGGAGCAGCTTCTCCTTCCTCCAATGTTTGAAGACAATCTTTCCCTTGATTGAACTCTTCCTCCAGCATGAAGTTTGTCAAGTCAAACTCTTCGATCTGCTGCTCTAGAGGACAAGTTGGGACTGCAAGATCTTCTTCTTCTGCTGCAATAAAATCAGTCCTGACCACCATTTGTTCAACCTTAGCCTCTTCTGTAGGCTTTACCAGCAAAGGGATCTTCTCAATTCCAAATTTAAGAGCCAAACTTACTAAGCTCTTAATCATTTCTTCTTTTCTTGGCTCTTCCTCTTGCTGTCCTTGATGACTGATTTTTGCAATTTCTTCTTCCCCACATGGAATTGGGAATGCAAGAGGAGGGATGGGTTGTAACTCAACTGATTTTACAATTTTTTGTGGTGGTGGAGGTGGTGAAACCTCTTGTTTCTTTGGAGTGGAAGGTATTTCATTTATCTCTTGTGGAGGGGATGACTGTTTGGAAGGAAAGGGAAAGAAGAATTAAGATGAGGTGGAAGGTTAGGGGGTGGAGAAATGGATTCAACACTTGGGACAACAGATGGAGAGTTTAAAACTTGACACTGCTGAGATAAAACAGATTGGGAAAGAGGAAAAAGAAAGGCATGAGATGGCGTGCTTACCCATTGACAAGGTTGCTGAATACTCCTCTCATACACCTCTATTCCTTCAATCCACCTTGTAAGTAATGGCAGTGTTGCAATCATGAAGTCCAGCTTCTCTTGAGGGCTGTAATGCCTTGGAAAAGGTCCCACCCATGGACAAGGTGCTCTGCAACCGATTCCAAATGCTTTCATTTGTGCTTGAGCCCTAGATTGCACCATGTTTACCTCCATCTTTTGGATTTTCTCCAACAGATCTGCATTTTGCATTTGAGTGTCTTCATTGTATGCATACTCTTGCTCTTGATGGACTTCATAGCCAAACTGACTTTGGCACTGCTGCTCATATGGGTATGCATGCTGATCTTGAACTTGACCAAAATGCTGATTTGGAGGATTTGTAAAACATGTTGGCGGTGTGATATACTGCTGTTGTTGTTGGTGTGAATTCCATGATGGAAATGAAGTCATGATTGCACAACTTCATGGAATGGAAAATAATGAAAAATATGGAAAGAAAGATGGATGGAAATGGATGGAAAACAGGTCTGCAACTCAGAGAATGAGTTATTTACCAGATGGAGTCGCCAGATGTGCTTTTGAATATGCCTCTAAAAGGCTGGATCCTGTCAAGTTACACACCAAACTTGACAATATTGGAAATAGAATTTAAAATTTGAAGGGCCCAGAGGAGACAATATTCAATTTGGAATTCGGCCCTTGGATGCAATCATGCGGATCCCTGAAAAGTACAGGCGGAACTCAGGTCATGCGATGTAACTCACAAAACCTGAATTGCTATGTGTCGGAACTTGGAACATGTCCAACATCCTTCAAAACCCGAATTTCTGCTTTGATGTTCTCGGACCCCGAAAACCTGAAAACACTGACTGTCGGGAATAGGACCATGCAATGCATCCCCCAAAACCCGAAATGCTGCTTTGATGTTCTCGGACCCCGAAAACACGAAAAACCGAAGTTTTGGAAATCAAAATATCAAAAAACTAAAGATACCCTTTTGAAGGTTACCTTCAGATCTACCAACTGTTGAAATTTTGACCTATTTTGAGCAAGATAAACCCTTGAAAATTGATTTCGGAGTTCAGCCTAGAAGAGGCAAAAATCTAAAATTTTAAAACTTGCAATTCCTCAGTCCAAATTCGTGAAAACTCCTTCAAATTTATATGGAATGACCTCTTGGTCCCACCGGGCGTGCCAAAACTGTTGGTGTCGAATCGCAGCACCCCTGGACGCTGATCAGATTTCTAGTTTGATCGCTCGAAGCATCCAGTGCGATTGCACAACATGGAGCTTTTCCCAAGTGTGGGACCTTGCGAAATCGGAAAAGCTCTCCGGATGAAGGCCGGCTCCTATTCCTCTGTTCAGATGCATGAATAAAACGCAGAGGGTTTACCAAAAAACCTAATCTAACTTGCCAAGGAGACAGGGTAGAGAATGCATAAAAATAAAACCTAAACTATGGAGGTGATGCACCGAGGAATGTTGGACACCCGTTTTGCAAAATTAAACACAGACCACATAAATGCAATACAACACCATGCACAGGTAACCAAACTGCAATAAGAGATCAAAAATGAAAGCAATGAATACATATATTGCTCAAGGATCGATACAGTACATTGCAGTGGCCAAGAGGCAAAAAATGGCATTACAATCCATATGGGAGGTTTGAAGGCTCCACAAATTCTCTTGCGAGTAGGAGAGAAGGGAGGATGCAAAACGAAAATGTCCAACATTTTTTAGAGCCTCTCCCGGCCATTTATATGAGGAAAATGAGGGAGAAGAGAAGAATTGAGCTTCCCCAACCACCTCCAAAACTGCACCTAACTTCCACAAACCATGCGGTAGGTAAAAACTCAACAAACTCAAAACATAGCGAATCTGTCCATTTCCGCGTTGAGATTTTGTGCTGCTGTTTCGGGATTCCCTTGTGCATTTGCATCGGGCTTGGAGGATGGCTCGACATGCTGCTTGATGTTTGCGTTCTCCCGAAACCCGCTTCCGCCATGATTTCTGAGCTTTCCTTTGTGTCGGGGCGGAAGATGAACTTGCATGCGCATCGTCCAGTTGAGAGGGTGCTCGACATGCTTCTTTTTCATGTTTTCCCGACGTGCTTCCCCGATGCCGAGACCTGATTTCTTTTGTGTCGGGTTTTGGAGACCCCCCGACATATCTTCCTTGATGTCGGGTTTTGGAGACCCCCGACATGTTCCTTTTGCATCGAGTTTTGGAGACCCCGAAATATCTTCCTTGATGTCGGGTTTTGGAGACCCCGACATATCTTCTTTGATGTCGGGTTTTGGAGACCCCCCGACATATCCTCTTTGATGTCGGGTTTTGGAGACCCCCGACATATTTTCCTTGATGTCGGGTTTTGGAGACCCCCCGACATGTTCCTTTTGTGTCGGGTTTTGAGACCGCCTTGACATATCTTCTTTGATGTCGGGTTTTGAGACCCCCGACATATCTTCCTTGATGTCGAGTTTTGGAGACCCCAGACATATCTTCCTTGATGTCGGTTTTGAGACCCCAGACATATCCTTTTGCGTCGGGTTTTGGAGACCCCCGACATATCTTCTTTGTTGTCGGAGTTTTGAGACCCCCGAGACATATCTTCCTTGATGTCGGAGTTTTGAGACCCCCACATATGTTCCTTGATGTCGATTTTGGAGACCCCCGATATATCTTCTTTGATGTCGGGTTTTGGAGACCCCGACATATCCTTTTGCGTCGGGTTTTGGAGACCCTCGACATGCTTCGTGCCATGTTTCTCCGCCTCCGAGACCCGATTTCCCTATTTATCTATATTTACAGGGGTAAATATATACAACAATTACATTGGAAAATATATCTTGTAGGTGTTTTCTTGTATGCTATTGAAAAGAAAATCTATGAAATTTAGTGATTGAAGTCATGGAATGAATAAATGGTTTAAATTTTCAAATATATACTTTAGGAAACTAAATTTAAGCTAAGGTTAAACTATAAATCACCCTAGAAAACCTTTTTTTAGAAAAAAATATCAAAAATATGGTTCTATTTTTGAAGAACATGACCACCGCCCTATGTAGAGTGGTGGTCTCCTAACACCGGCCGATCGAGTTGTGGTCTTTGCTCCTTTGCTTTCAGCAATGGCGGAGGTTTACAAATCATGACCCAGATAGGGCGGTGGTCATAGGACCACTGGCCTGCATAGGGCGGTGGTTTGATCACTTTCTGTGGAAAGCTAAAATCCATGACTGTGTAATTGTAAACTTGTTTTAGCTAAAATGTGAGCCTATAAACTTTAAAATGGAAACTACCAACAAACCATAAGGGAATAAACTCATTTCTTAGGCATGTAAATCCATGAATGGGCATTTAAATGTATTAAATCTCATAGATTAAATGAAAATAGAGTTTTTCCCAAATAGAGAACTCAAAAATGGAAATAACTAAATAACTACTCTAGATTCGGGGTAGAATATATACAATTAACTAATGGAAGACATTGTTATAATAAATCCATAAACTAAAATAAACTAAGCTAGATCCAAATGAATCCCTCCATGGCCTTCCTCCTTGCTTTCATGGCTTCCACTCCTCCAACCTGCAAATCAAAGAAAAGAAAAGAGACCAAATGAGGAGGCTAGGGAAAAGAGAAAGGTTTAATAAAATTTCATAAGGATAGTTAGGGTTAACTAAGAAACATAGGATCAAGTGGCCACAATTGAGTTAATCCAAGGGTTAGGAATAGATCCTACAATTTTCAGGTCAGAATATATATCATGGGATTTTAAATAATTTAAGTGTATGTGAAAATGGGTGAATGGGGTCACTTAGTGCCCTAGTGTATTTAGTTACAAATGTAACTCTCCTAGTATGTTTTAGTAAATGATTCAATAAACATTAAGGATAATAATTTAAGGGAAGTAAAGATAAGTGTTGATGCATAATCACAACACCCCTGAATGTCTACAACTTGATGGGTTGAGACTCTCAGTGTGATTGCATAACATGTAGCTTTTCCCAAGTGTGGGACCTTGCGAAATCAGAAAATCTCTCCAGATGAAGGTTGGTTCCTATTCCTCTGTTCAGATACACACGTAAAAATGTAGAGGGTTTACTCAAAAACCTAACCTAACTTGCCAAGGAGACAAGGTAAGAAGATGCATAAAAATAAACCCAAACTAACAAAGGTGATGCACTGAGGAATGAAGAACACTTGTCTTGCCAATAAACACAAACCATTAAAATGCAATGCAAGATCATGCACAGATAACCAATTTTGCAAAGAAAGATCAAGAGGATACAAATGAACATGGAGAGGGTTGAGAATCATCCACATACATCCATTATTTACTCCAAATATTGATACAATACACTATAAAATGCCAAGAGGCAAAGTTACATTACGCTTTTAGATGGTAGGTTTGAACTCGCACAAATTCGCCCGCCAAAGGGAAGAAGGGAGGGGAGAAACAAGAATGTCCAACCTTTAGAAAGAAGCCCCTCCTTACAATTTATAGGAATAATGAAAGCGGGAAGAGAGAGTAATTCTAAATCTACCCCAACCACCTCCAGATTGTATTTAATTCATCTCATTATGGCGGTAGGTGAGAACCCTAGCAAACCCAAAAAATGGCGAACTATATTTTGCATTTTTGAAGAACTTTTTCTCACCCAATTAAAGATATCCAGTTGTAGTTGGATAGAGGACCTTGTAAGCTTTCCAAAAATTCCAACCTTGTGTGAATCCAAGCTCCCTGTGAAAAGTTATGGCCATTTGAATATCTGGGTCAGGGTTTGCTTTTTATCGGGTGTCAACGCTCAAAATGTTGCGCCTCCTGAAGATGCACCTCGGTGCATCCATCCTCATGTCAACATACTCTTACGTGCACCATAGGCACTGAAAATTTCATGTTGACATCTTCTACTCTGTGCCTCCAACCTACGCCTCCCGAAGATGCGCCTCGGTTGTTGGTGACACAATAAATATCAGGCTTTGAGTTTCTTTGATTTCCATATTCTTTTGTTTGTCTATATTTACCCGAGGAGGGAGATATATACAAAAATTTGGTGACTCAACGGGATCACCTGCCTGCTAGGTAGAAGATTAGTGGCCTTTTAGCAATCCATTGGGCATGGAGTCATAAGCAATAACACAAACCAACCCGATATCGATACCGAGCCCGATACCACAACTCCTTCTCCGACAACACTCGAATCGTAGAAATTCAACCTGAGAGCAAAAAAACCTATACCAAAGCACTTAGAGAAATTGAAACCTAACTATAATAAGACAATGTGCATCCGCACTTAGAGGAATTGAAATCTAGGCTAATATTTACAAGGGTAAACCTTTTCCTTTTAGTAAAGAATGTTTAAGATAGATTCCGTTAACTGAATCGGGAGTTCTTCTCCATCTAATGTAGAAAATTAGAAGGCATTACTACTTTTACATCCCGTGACCATGTAGGGGCCACTCCAAATGTAATCAAACTTGGAATTACTTCCGGTTTTGCCCGATCTACATCCCATTTCAAAACTAGGTCCCCTTCCTGGAAGGTCCTTGCTCTTGCCTTCTTATCAAACCATATTTTTACTAAGGCTTGATCCTTCTCAATCGTCTAAACTGCATGCTCTCTAATTTCTTCCAATTCCATCAACTCTGCATATCTGGCCTCCATTGGTTCGAACTCAGACAACTCCAACTACTTCATGAGCTCCAATGCTGGCAATTCTAATGATATAGGCAATATTACCTCTTTCCCATAGACCAACTTGTAGGGAGAACTACCTGTAGACCTCTTTGGCATTATCCTGTCAGCCCATAATGCTGATTTTAGCTTGGTATGCTAGCTCCTTTGGTTTTCATCCAGACTTCTTCTGATGATTCTTAGCAAATTCTTGTTCGTGGACTCTGCCTGTCCATTACCCTGCGGGTAATAATTTGAGGAAGTGCTCAAATAGATTCCATTCTTGACAGCCCATTATGTAATCTTGGAACCTATGAATGCCAATGCATTGTCTGATATGATAGTGGCCAGCACACCGAACCTAGTCACTATTCCTTCATAAAAGTCTACTATGTTAGACTCATTTACTTCTTTGAGCACTACTGCTTCGATCCACTTGGTGAAATAGTCTGTTTCCATGAGAATCCACTTGTGGCCTTGGCTTGAGTTTCTATTTATGACCCCGACGAAGTCTAATCCCCATTACATAAATGGTTGGTCAACCAAAATTGGGTGTAATGGAAGTGTTGCTAGTCTTTCTTTGCCTGTGAAGAGTGCACATTTCTTACACTTTCTTATCCATGTATAGCAGTCGTTGAACACTGTGGGCCAATAATACCCTACCTTCATTATCTTGAGAGCTATTATCCATGGGGCAAAATTTCCTCCGAATCTCCATTGTGAAAATATTGTAACACCCTTTCAATTTGACCTGTCCCAATGCACCTCAATAGAACTCCATTGATTTCTTTCTTGAACAAAACACCATCAACAAGCACATATGGAACGACTTGTAACCTAAAGTATCTCATCTTTTCTTTTCTCATTTCTTGAGGGTGTAGGCCTATCTGTAGGAAGTGTATCATATTCTGAGTCCAACAAGGAGCGGACACATCATCATTTTCCTATTCTTGACCATCCTATAGTACCAAGATAGTCTCTTTTTCATCACCTGCTTCAACTTGCTGACTTGAGGCTAGTTGTTCACATAATCCCTTTCCACAGACCAGCTTAGTGACCTTAATTTCGATGTCATATTCCATGACACGAGTGATCCATCTTGCACGTTTCTCATTCAGATCCTTGTTTAGAAGGAAGTCCTTGACTCCCGCATGAGAGACCAATAATTGGATCTTGTTGTTTGAGACTAGGTGCTTGAATTTATTTAAGCTCTTGATCACTACAAGGACATGCTTTTCGATGAAAGAGTACCTAGTTTCATATTCCTCTAAGCCTTGACTGAAGAAAGCAACTGGTTGTTCCAATCCCTCTTTGTTTTGTTGTACTAGGATTGTAGAAATCGTGTCCCCACCACCGAAGGCATATAACATGAAATCCTTGGAGAAGTCTGGATTGACAAGAGTTGGAGCTTGAGATATAGCCTCTTTTATTGCCTCAAAACTTGCCTTGCCTTCATCTGTCCCCTTAAATGCCATGCTCTTCTTCAACATCAACGTTATTGGTTTCACGAGAGTGGTAAACTTTGGAGCAAACTTGAGGACAAAATTGATCCTTCCTAAGAAGCTTTGAATAGAATTCTTGTGACTTGGCAATGGCAACGCCTCGAATTGCTTCAACTCTCTCTAGGTTGATCATTATCCCCTCCTTTGACACAATACAGCCTAGAAGCTTTCCTTCATGAGCCAGAATATGCATTTTTGGGATTCAAAGATACCCCAAATCTTCTACACCTCTGAAATACCCGCCTCGGTGAAAAAGGTGATCCGTTGCATTTTGGAGAATACAAGATGTCGCCAAGATATATCAAAACTATTTCATTGATCAACCCCTGAATGCCATATCCATTACCCTTTAGAAAGTGGCTCCAGCATTTGATAGTCCAAATGGCATCTTCCTGTAGGCATAGCTTCCCATTTATTGGTGAAAGTAATCTTGAATGGTCATATTCTTTCACCATTACCCGATTATACCCTGAGCAGCCATCTAGGAGAGAGAATCTTTCCGAACCGGATACTACTTGCAATATTTGTTCCATTGAAGGAAGTGGGTAATGGTATTTGAGAGACGCCCTTTTGAGGTCTCGAAGTCAACACACAGCCTAATTTCTCTGTTCTTCTTCCTGACCAGTACCAAGTTTGCAACCTAGCTTGAGTGCTTGATCGGGAATATAATGCTCACATCTATTAGCTTTCTTAGCTCTTTCTTCATTAGAGGCTCAATGTGAGGGTTGATGGTATTTTCTTTTGCACGATGGGATTAGCATCTAGATCCAATTCTATGGTATGTTGTGCCAACTTCGGATTGAATCCTCTCAAGTCGGCATAGCTCTAAGTGAAGACATCTGGAAATTCTTAGCAAAGCTATATGAAATCTGATTTCTCCCTTTCAAAGGTGGCCACTTTTCCAATTTGAAGTGTTTTGCCTTCCCAATAAGAATTGGCTCAATATTCTCCTTTGACCTATATGTTAGCCTTTTCCTTACGGAACTAGTCGTCAGGATTGAAAATAGACTCCAAAGTCACTAAACCCTTGGGAAGCTTGTTTATCCGTAGCTGCACTACTTGATCACCGTACCATTGCTCTAGTCTGTCCTAATTCCTAGCTTAGAATTTAGCCTCTTCTTACAAGAAATTAATGATCTCGCTGATCATTCTCAAACACTGCCCGACTTGTGTTATTATCTCGGCATTGCTTGGCCTCATAATCACATGGATATGTGGCTGTGCTTTTTCCCTTTTGATGTTGTCAACCACATCAAACATCGCTCCAACTACTGCGAGCATATCTACAGTTTCAATTTTTTTTCTAGGTATGGACATAATGTTGAAAGCTTTGAAATCCTCAATGAGGTCCCATACACTTTTCTTGTAGCTCTTAAGTAGGTCATTCTTTGTAGCATGTTGTCCCCTAACATGGTTGATGATTATCTCACTATCTCCAAACACCTTAAGTTCTTTATGCCATTTTTCCTGGCCCAATGAAGTCCATGAATCAATGCCTCATATTTGGCCATGTTGTTTGAATAGAAAACTGGAAACAAAAAGCTGAAAAAATATTTGATGTCTTGTGGTGAAATCAACATTGCACCACCTCCAAAGACCTTATCTACTTCTTGAACCATCAAAAATAGTTGCCAAACTTCATTTTCATCATTATGGTCTGGTTTGGTGATGTTAGGAATAGGCTGGTTTTCCTCATGTATGCAATAGACTCCTAGCTCGATTCTTCTACTTCTTGGTAGGGATCAAAATCCTGTACCTTGCTTTCCCATTCATCAAGAGTCAAATTTGGGATGCTTCCAAATTTGGTGTCACTTCATCTTTGCTCGATAATCTTCTTCATCAAATGCTTTGAGCATACTTGGCATTGATTTGGCTTGGAGTATGAGGCTCAATGTGAAATTTTGTAATTGGTTCAGATTTGATTGTGGCCTTAGTACCATATCTTGTTCTAAACAACATGTGTGACAAGTTAGTAGATAAGTAGCCTCCAATTGAGCAATGTGAAATCCCTTAATAAGCATAGGGCAAAGAGTGGTGGCAAATTTATCACCGACACATCTTGCAAAATGGTAACATTGGGGAATTCATGCAAGATAAGATTCAAACCTTTAATCACTCCCACCATTGCTACTACTTGTCCCATCCATTGCACTACCCCCTTGGATATGACTTCATATTGGAGACACCGCTGATCAACTATTTGCTTGGGCATGACAGAACTAATTTCCCCAGAATCAATCATGCAATTGTGTACTAGTTTATCCCCAATGATTAATGAAACATAGAATGGAGAGGGCTTCAAAACTTTACCTTTCTATCCTTCATGATTTCCTTTAGGCTAAGCAGCATTTGTGAGGACATTCTCTTACATATGGACCTGCTGGTTCGAAGTTGACCAATTCTTCATGGAAGCTTGTAGAAGATCTCTTGGGCATGGGATGGATAAATATTCCCACATTTATATATTCACATTTGTCTTATTCATTTGATTAATGATGCTAAATGGGGATGAAACATCTCTTTATTGTCGTTTAGCCTACACATTCCTTTCTTTTGCATGGGCAGCAACATTTGGCATTTGGGTTGGTTTAGAAGGTGGTATGGGCTGTCCTTGCATGTTTGGAACTATATTTTGCTTACCAACACCTTGTGGAGTGATGGAAGGTTTTAGATCACTTGGAGCCAATGACTACCCTTCACTAATATTCCTCTTCTTTGATCTTGTGTTAGCCGCTACACTGAGAAGTTGTTTGATTCATGTCCCTTATTGCTGATTTGTTTCTTGACTCACTTCACCCTCAACGCCAGTAGTTGTCACCATCAAGGCTTGGTTCAAAGCACCATTGAAGCACATAGATTGGTTGTGAGGTTCATTGCATGGGAAACACCAATCATACTCTTGAGCTATGTTGTTTTGCACTGGCACTAAGGCTTTAGAAGCAGATGCAACATTGGGGTTATAGGGATGAAATGGTCTATTGGCGGGAGGCCTTACTTGGCTTTGATTTGTAGCTGGATTGGGTGGCCTATTGGGCTGGTATGGTTGCCTATTAGGTTGAGCTTGAGGCTGATAAGAAGGTCTAAAGCTTTGGGCCTGCTACCTCTTGAGTGTAACCACTCATTTGAAGTACTAGAGGATGAAGTAGAAGTTTCATTTGAACTTTGATTTCTAGGAGTGGGAATAGGAGCCAAAGTGGGTGCTTGACTAGTGCTTGGATTTTCTAAGTTTGGATACAAGGGCATGGGAGGCCTAGGAGCCAACTTACCAGCTTGAATAAGATAGTTTTCAGCCCTAATGGCAATGCTATAAGCAGCATGTAAGGTCAAAGACCTCCCATAGATTGAATTAACATAGAAATATCAGAATTTAAAGCCTTAAGATAGTATAGAAAAGCACCTTCACTTGGCATAACGCCACCGGAATTCTATCCCAAGACCTTTGAAATCTTAAATTGAAGTCACCAACTACTCATTGGGAGCTCTTTTGATAGTTGTGAATTGTTGTAGTAGAGACAAATTGTCTCCCTTTTCTCCAAACTACTCATGGAGAGCTAAGCATAATTAATTCCAATTTCAGATAGAATCGCTGGCTCCAAGGCTCCTAAACCATCGCAATGCCTTCCTTTGAACGAAGATGCCAACAATTTGACAAAGAACATCCATTTCATTTATCTCATGAATTGCACAAATGTTAGCAATGTCTTTGACATGATCACCAAGAGTGGTATGATTTTCTCTAGTAAAAATGGAATGTTCTTCAATGCTACAATTGGAACTGGATTCTGTGCATTGAGGGCAAGTGGGCTGCTACCAGTGAAGTTGACAAAAGGGTTTTGTTGCGCCATTCTGATTGGCCTGAGAATCCTTGTTCATTAATGAAAGGTCTACCAGGTGGAGGGGTTGATAAAGTCTTGTTAGGTGGAGATGGTGATCTTTGTGGTCTTCTTCCTCTCCTTCCTCTGCCTGGTGATAGCTGCAAGTAGAAAAATAACCCCTCTTCTCGAGTATCAGACCTGGTTTGAATTCTTCTCATGTACCTGGGCAACCTGTGTTGCTATACCACTGAATTCTATCCCTTCGGAGTCGCCAGATGTGTTGGGGAACGAGCCTCAAAAGGCTAGATTTTTCCAAGTTACACACCAACCTCGACAAAAATTAAACTCAAAATTTTGAAAGACCTGTATATTTGAGATTCTAGGGGTTTGGAATTTGATTTGGAATGACAGTCCCGAAAACCCAAAAATGCCAGACTTCCGAAATCCCGAAATTCAAATTCAAAAAACTCTGAAAATTCAAAAATCAAAATTTCAAAAACTAAAGATACCCTTTTGAAGATTACCCCCAGATCTATTAGGTGGTGAAATTTTGACTTGTTTTGAGCAAGTTAAGCCCTTGAAAATCGATTTTGAGTTCAGCCTGGAAGGTGAAAAATCTGAAATTGGAGAACTTGTAATTTCTAAGTCTAAATTTCTTGAAAATTCCTTCAAATCTTGTGGAATGACCTCTTGGTCCCACCAGGATGCCAAAACTATTGATGTGTAATCATAGCACCTCTAAATTTCTGCAACTCGATGGGTTGAGGCTCTCGGTGCGATTGCAGATAACATGGAGATTTTCCCAAGTGTGGGACCTTGTGAAATCGAAAAGCTCTCCTGGATGAAGGCCGCCTTATTCCTCTTTTCGAAACACACGTAAAAATGAAGAGGGTTTGATCAAAAACTTAATCTAACTTGCCAAGGAGACAGGGGTAAGAAGATGCATAAAAATAAACCCAAACTAACAAAGGTGATGCACCGAGGAATGAAGAACACTGTCTTTCCAATAAACACAAACCATTAAAATGCAATGGAAGATCATGCACAGATAGCCAAATTTGCAGTGAAAGATCAAGAGGATGAAAATGAAAACATAGAGGGTTGAGAATCATCCATAGACATGCATTATTTTCTCCAAAGATTGATACAATACACTACAAAATGCCAAGAGGCAAAGTTGCATTCCAGTTTTAGATGGGAGGTTTGAACTCCAAAAATTCACCTGCTAAAGGGAAGAAGGGAGGGGCAAAACAAGAATTTCCAACCTTTAGAAAGAAGCCCCTCCTTACAATTTATAGGAAGAATGAGAGAGGGAAGAGAGAGGAATTCCAAATCTACCCCAACCACCTCCAGATTGTATTTAATTCATCTCATTATGGTGGTAGGTGAGAACCCTAGAAAACCCAAAAAATGGCGAACTATATTTTGCATTTTTGAAGAACTTGTTCTCACCCAATTAAATATATCTAGTTGTAGTTGGACAGAGGACCTTGTAAGCTTTCTAAAAAGTCCAACCTTGCGTGAATCCGAGCTCCCTATGAAAAGTTATGGCCATTTGAATATCTAGGTCAGGGTTTGCTTTCTGTCGGGTGTCAATGCTCAAAATGTTGCGCCTCGACGCATCCATCCTCATGTCAACATACTCTTACATGCACCATAGGCACTAAAAATTTCATGTCGACATCTTCTACTCTGTGCCTCCAACCTGCGCCTCCCGAAGATGCGCCTCGGTTGTTGTTGACACAATAAATATTGAGTTTCTTTGATTTCCATATTCTTCTGTTTGTCTATATTTACCCAAGGAGGGAGATATATACAACAATAATGGTTTAATAAATGTGACTTTTTGTGTTATCTTAAGAAGGGGAAAACTATTTAATCAAGTAAAAGAATTAATGAACACGTTTCTAGTGGAGTGTCATTAAATTGACATTAGAAATAGATTAAGAATATTTAATTATTAATCTAGACTTGATCCATCCATAGTAATGTATAAAATGGTTGGTAGGAATTAATTAAACGTATTATAAGGTTTGACACCCTTGCAATCTTAAAAAAATAAAAAATAGTCCACAAATTTTTAGATGATTATTTAAGGTTAATGTGGTTTTCGAACGTAAAAAATTCTGGGCGTTACACTTGCTATCAGAGTTGTGGGTTCAACACTTGGACCCCGGGCACACTTGAAAACATAAAACATAACAAGAAAAATTAGTGCAACTCTAAACCTAGATCACAAAACTTTGCATGATATTGTAAAAAGTAGAAATTCTAGAAAATTGAAACAAAACCTAGAATGATAAACTAACTCTCATCTTGGTTTGAGTAGGAGGTGCAAAATAGATGAGGGGTTCTTACATCTGAACCTAGACTTACCACCCCCAGATCAGGAAGTAGCAATCATGTATCCTCAGATACTTTAGACACTACAGGATGTTAATGCTACTTATACATAGAGGATATTTAGGAGGGAGGCCTAACAGACATGAAAGAGACCCATTATTAGAGGCTCATGCACCTTCCCGACATAGTGATGAGTATTGGGTAGAGAAATCCCATGTGGAGTCAGTAGGATGTGATTCACCACAGAGACATCATCGAGACATGACTACAAGAAATAGAGATAGATCTAGGAGCCCTAGGCAATGTTATGATCGTGTTGAGAGACTTAGAGGGAGACAATCTAAACAGGAAGATCACATCAGAGAGATCCTGAAACTCCATCCATCTAATTTCCATGGAGATACTAGGGGATTTCAGGCAGAGGCATGGTTGGTCAGCTTGAGCATATGTTTTAAGCTCTGTCCATGTACCAGCACCATGAAGGCTCATGTTATCATCCACCTTTTGAGAGATGGACTCGGGGTTTGGCGTAGGAATGAAGAGCAGAAGTTCCATGTGGATTCTAAGAAAGTCACTTGGGAGTGCTTTGAGGAGTGGTTTAGGAGCACATACTTATCCAAGAGGGTTATTCAGTGGAGGAAAGATGAGTTCCACAACCTACGTCAGGCATTCATGATAGTGGCAAAGTATGAGAGTCACTTCCTGGACCTACTTTAGTATGTAGACTACATGGAGGACGAGCAGGTGAGGATCCATAGGTTTATTAGGGGCCTAGAACATGACTTAGGAAGGGAAGTGCATATTCATTCTCCGCAAACATTAGCAGAGGTTGTTGAGAAGGCCTACATTATGGAGGAGACTAGGGAGAAGACACAATAGGCAAAAGATAGAGTGCGAGCTATATCCAATAGATGTAGGATAGTAGTTCGAGGGGGTCAATGCCTCCTCTTCGTGGGTGACATGGTTCTCAGAGAGTCTTCATTAAGGCCACCACAATAGCCACCTCAGCAGCAGCAACACACTCATCCTCCATTTAGGCCTCCACAAAGATTTAATGATCATAGGGGACGCAGTATGGGGCCTCCTCCTAGGGGACCAGTCAAGACTAAGGAACCACCTAGAGCTCATTTTGCAGGGGCTCATTAGCATCAACAACAGAAATCTGTAGTAGAATCATCATGATCCATGACATATAAAACTAGAGTACCTATAGGAGTTGCTTCTCATTGGAGGGGACCTAGTAGTGTCTATGGGTGTGGTGTACTTGGGCATCATTTAAGAGAGTGCCCTCATAACCCTTATAACAAGGGTAAGGCACCATTTTTAGACAATATAGTAGGAAATATGGCTAGGAGCCACAAGATATATGAAGTGGTCGAGAAGTGCTGGTATATCACCAGAGCACGGTGCTTAAGACAATAGGTAACATTATGGCATTTCTATTTCTATTATATTTGATTGAAACTCCTTAGATTCTTTTATTTCTCCATTTCTAGAAGAGTGATGTACGCTAGTGGCAGTTAGGTAGATCCGTAGTTGGGATGTGGAGATGGTTTTGGATCCAAGCTCATAGTGGATTCCTTAGTCAGGAGTGCATAGTTGACCTAGGACCCTTTTCCACGACCTTGGATCTTCGTATCCTTCCTTTGGGTTCCTATGGGATTATTTTAGGCATGGATTAGTTATCTGCACACATGGCTAGGGTTGATTGTTACAATAAGGTAATATAATGTGCAGATGATTTAGGAGAGGAAACAATGATAGTGGGAGTTAGGAGACCCACCTCTATTCGCACCATATCCACTATGCAGCTTAAGAAGTGTGCATAACGATGTTTTTCAGTTGACGCTGCACAGTTAGCGACAAATCAGAGGATGATTCTAGTGGGATATCACTTGATGATCATCATATCTTGAGGGAGTTTTCAAATGTCTTTCCAGGGGAGCTTCCAGGGTTACCTCCACACATGAGATAGATTTTCACATTTATTTGGTTCTGGAGAAGAGCCTATCTCACGAGTGCCTTATAAGATGACTACCCAAGCTTTGTGAGTTTAATTTGCAGCTAGAGGGCCTTTCCGAGAAATGCCTAATCCATCCTAGTGTATACCCTTGGGGTGCATTAGTGATTTTTTTAAATAAGAAGGATGAATCTTTGCATTTGTGTATCGATTATCATCAGCTGAACAAAGTAATGATCAAGAATCGTTACCCCCTTCCACGTATTGATGATTTGTTTGATCAAATGAAAGGGGCCACAATATTTTCCAATATAGATCTTAAGTATGGATACCATCAGCTAAGGATCGCGGAGGTAGATATTCATAAGATAGCCTTCCATATGAGATATGGCCACTACGAGTTCACATTAGTGCCTTTTGGTCTGATGAATGCCCCCATAGTATTCATGAGTTTGATGAATGGGGTATTTAAGAAATTTTTAGATTGCTTCATGCTCATATTTATTGATGACATTTTTATTTACTCATGTAAACATGAGGATCACGAGGAGCACCTTTGCTAGGTTTTAGTGTCTTAGAGTAGTAGCTTTGCAGAACCCGGAGAAGTGTGCATTGTTTCATCGAGTTGTAGTACTTGGGTAAAATCATTTATAGGGAAAGGTATCATCGTCAATTATTCCAATATTAGAGCCATTATAGATTGGTCCATGCTAAGTAGTGTGAACGAGGTATGCTGTTTCATGGGACTAAAAGGTTACTAAGATTTATTCAGAATTCTCTCTGGATTACACAGATTCCCATTACTTCCCTTCAATGAAAAGGGAAGAATTTTTTTGGTTCGATGGATGTGAGAAGGCCTTCAATACATTGAATGGATTCCTTACGTCAAGACTCGATTCTTGTTATACTAGGCCCTCAAATGCAGATTTATTTGTGTGTACGGATGGTTACTTGGAAGGATTAGGAGGTGTATTGATGCAAGAGGGTCATGTGGTTACCTTTGAGTCTCGTAAACTCAAGGATCATGAGCTCAATTATCTAACTCATGACCTTGAGCTTGTAGCAGTTATACATGCTTTGATGCATTAGAGACATTTCCTTTTGGGTAGGAGATTTTTTTCTCGTGATACACAATTTGAGATTGTGTTACCTCTTCATGCAACCCAATATCAACACTCGTCAGTGGTGTTGAATGGAGTTGTTATGTGAGTACGAAATGGAGATAAAGAATGTGAAGGGGAAGGAGAATCTTTTTACTGATGCTCTAACTTGATGGAGACATTTGGCTATGGCTACTTCAGTGGGTACAGATTTACGAAACAAGGTTTTTTGACAATTTCCACATGATAGGTTCTACCTCGTAGCTAGATCAGAGATTGATCCTTAGAGACCCCTTGAGTGGAAGTTTGATGGTTTTTAATTAGAGTCAGATGGAATTCTCAAACACAGAGGTTGGATCTATGTACCTAGGGATGGAGGTTTGAGATAAGATATCTTAGCAGAGGCTCATCGTGTACCTTATTTATCCCATCTAGGGGTGAAGAAGATGCACGCCACCTTGAGATAGCTATACCTTTGGAAATTTATTTTGAGGGATGTAGATCAATTTTTGTCGCATTGTTTAGAGTGTAAGAGGGTGAAGGATGAGAATCAACATCCACCTTATCTTCTTTACGCACATGTTGTATGAGATTGGAAATGGGACACCATTTCCATGGATTTCATAGTAGGGCTACCGATGTCGAGATACCACCACAATACCATCACGGTCACAGAGGATAGATTGATGAAAGTGGCTCATTTTTCTCCATCAATACCAACTATACAGCTAGTGCAGTAACGAGATTGTACACGGATGAGATTGTTAGAATTCATGATATTCCATGGAATATCATCTATGACCACGATCCCTTATACACATCACACTTCTAGGCTACCATGTAATAGTCCCTTTCGATAAGTATCAATTTCTTTATAGCATATCATCTAGAGCCATATGGACAGATAGAGTGGGTGAATCATATTTTATAGAAAATTCTTTAGATGTATAGCATGGATCATTAGTGGAGGTGGGAGGAGTACTTCTACTTGGATGAGTTTTCATATAACAATAGCTTCCAAGTTCTATTGGGATGACACCATTTTAGCTACTTTATGGTAGGGAATGCATGACACCTTTGAGTTGGGATATACTTGAGGATAAAGTATATATTGCACCAACTATGTTATAGTACATCGAGTAGTAGGTTATGTTGATCCAAAAAGGTTATAGGAGGCACAAGATAGGAAGAAGAAGTATGTAGATCAAAGGAGACTTGACAGTAGTTATGAGGTGTGTACGAAGGTTTTCCTTCATGTCGGAACTCATAAGATTCCTATCCTATAAGTAAAAGGCTCTAAGTTATCTCCTATATTTTAGGGTCCATTCGAGATCCTGGAGTGGATCAATGCCTTAGCTTATCGTCTAGCCTTATCACCCATCTTGTTTTTTAGAAATGATGTGTTCCATGTATTTATTCTTAGGAGATATATCCCATATTCTTATCATGTATTGGATTAGACTACATTGTAGGTGCTGCAGCAGGGGAATATTATGGTGGAGGAATCTGGCCCTTCGAGGATTAGATATTGATCAGGTGTGAGTTCAGTTGGATAGGTATGATGAGACTGTTGCTACATGAGAGGATGTTACATTGTTATGATCCCAACTTCCACACCTATTTCAGTGACTTCCGTGAGAAAGTTGAGTCAAAGGGGAGGGGAATGTAGTGCCCACTCTTCTTTGACACTTATTATATTATGATATTTATTACTATTGGCTATAGACATGGATATTATCATATCATTTTGGTTTAGCATGATGTTAGATGATAGAGATATTCTGGCTATTGATGGATTGTGATTCATAGTATGATTTGTGTGGATTCTTAGAGAGATAGAGAGACATTTTATATTGATGATGATGATGTGTTGTTAGCATATATATTTATTGACATTTGGAATTATCATCATGTTTACTATGATTTAGTATTGGAACTAATCTCATGATCTTATTGATATTGATGAAATGGTAGAGTTGAAATGTTGTTCAAATTATAAACAAATGATAACATTGTTTAGTTTAAATGGTGATTTACTTATATGAGAATGGTTATGGATGGATGTGGGTATATTTATATTTTATGTATTTGATGTGGCCATGAGTCGAAGGAGGTATTGTGTTTTTTGAAGGTAATTATTATCACAACAATCAAACAGGGTTAGGAGACCAACCACAGTGGAATACTGGATGGATACAATGATGGTCACAATGGCATATTGTCTAATGTTTGGATTTTTTTATTAGATTGTTAGGGGTTCCCATGGGGGGATGAATTTCAAATGTGAAAATGGGATATGTGTTTAATTATTTTCCTTTTCATCTATTTACTTAGGAGTATGTGATTTATTTTGTGATGTAATTAATTTAATCATTGTTAAATAATGTGCCTTAATTAAGTGAATTAATCATGTTTATTAAAATAATTGGGTATGTGACAAAAGGGGCCATTTATTAGAGTATTTGGTTCTTTGGATCTTGTGATTTAAGATGAGTTTATGTGACTTTGAGTGTTTTGCACCCTTCGTTAATTGGGAAATAATGATTTGGGCTTAAGGGCCATTTTTTTAGGCTTGTACAAAAATTTAAGGTTGTCCCACACCTCTTAATTTCATATACCAACTATACCTATGGGTTGGGGGTAAAAAATAGACCCCATTATGTGTTTTGTAAGGCAAAAGGTGACATTTATTGAGCTTTTGTTTCATGGGTTTTAAATTATATCCGTAGGGGTTGTGGGTTTTTATTGAGTGTGTACGAGGCTTGTCATTTCTCTCAACAACCAATTTATTGTGCCTTGGGATTGATGTTTGACTTGTGGAGTTGAGAATAAGTTATTTGGAATCCTACATTGATCCACCTCACCCTCCTCTTTTCATTTTCTATATATGCAATTTTATTTGTTTATTTAGGGGTTATTTCATTTTATTGTGCACTTGTATATTTGGAGTTAGAGATTTTTTTTGGAGTGCTTGTTGAAGTTTCTAGCTCGTTGGATTTGATTGAGACTTAAGGAGCTTGGAGTGTGATTATTTTATCAAGGTCTTACTATGGAAAGGTAGGAACTACACCCTTGTTTTACTTGTTTGTCTTTATATGTGTGTATTACATGTAAGTGAATGTTTGTGTGCTTATTGGGATGTTAGGTAGAATTCCTAAGTGTCGGGTAGGAGAAGGCTATGGGGACTTTATATTGTAGGGAGGAATAAGAATTTTGTTTCATGTGTTGGGAGGGATTTGGGTTGGGTTCCCCACATTTGATAAGAAAATGCTTACTTTTCTTACTTGATTCTTTTGAGGGAGAGATAAGAGATTGTAGTGAGGAATAAGATAATGTGGGAGGCATAAGAGGATCTTGAGGTAGGCATACGAGTTTTGTTAGTGTTTTTAGATGTATTTTGGAGGTTTTTAAGGTTGGAACCTAGTCCCATTACGAAGCATAAGTGGTCTCCTCCTAGATCCTTGCTCCATAAGCTTTACATTTTCAAGCCTTGTGTATTTTGATAGTTTAATTATTGTGATTGTATATTATTTTTTATTGTGTTTTAAATGGTTGTAAAAATATTTATTGTGACGTGGAAGCATTGTGTTAGTTTTCATGAGTTTTATCCATTCCTTATTGCATTTTAGTTGGGGCTCAGGGGCCAATGAGGAGGATAGCTTCTTCTCCTCATTGGATTATTCGTTGGGTTGAGAGTGTGCCTCTCCTCCATTTTTTTTGTTTTGATTGAAGTAAAGAAATGTTGGAGCTCTTGTTGAATATTTTGGACTTGGAGCATTTGTAGAAGAAAAAAAGGAAATTCTTCATTGTATAAACTTTTCTTGCAATTCCCACTTAAGGTAGAAAAATAGTGGTATTGTATTTAAAAGAAAATTTTTATTGTATGTTTATTTATCAAGTTGTAATATATTTTTGTTAAAGAAACTTTTTGCAATTGTAATAAAATGAGCTATGCCCAAAATAAAATGGAAATTTCATTGTTACTTGTAGGATTTTGAATTATTGTAAGAATGAAGGATGAACTTAGAAGTTGTAAATCATTAAGAATGTATTCTTAGAAAATTTGAAATGTAATATAGTTTCTTGTGCTTTCTTTGAATAAGTGATTGTAGTTGTAATGGAAAAATGCACTAAGTTATAGTGAATTAACTTGTTGTAGGAATTACATTCTTGTTGTGGAAAAGAAAGCAATGATACTTAGAAATAGATGGAATTCCATCCTTCATTTTAGCTTGAAAGAAATTTCATTGGAAAAAAATCTTGTAGTTGTTTTCTTGTATGTTATTGAAAAAAAAATCTATGAAATTTAGTGATTTAAGTCATGGAATGAATAAATGGTTTAACTTTTCAACTAGATACTTTAGGCACCTAAATTTAAGCTAAGGTTAAACTATAAATCACCCTAGTAAACATTTTTTTGGAAAAATAGTCAAAATGATGGTTCTATTTTCGAAGAACAAGACCACCGCCCTATGCACGTGGTAGTATCCAGAACGCCGACCGATCACAAGACTACCACTTTCTAAGGGTGGTAATTTTATTACTTTCGGGGGGAAAGTAAAATCCGTGATTGTGCAATTTTGAAATTGTTTTAACTAAACTTTGATCCTATAAAATGTAAAAAGGAAACTACCAGCAAACCATAAGGGAATAAAATCATTGTTTAGTCATGAAAATATGTTAATGGGGATTTAAATATATTAAATGGAAAGAGGGATTTTCCTAAATAGAAAACTCAAAAATGGAAATAAGTAAATAACTACTCTAGATTTAGGGTAGAATCTCTACAATCAACTAATGGAAGACATTGTTATAAGAAATCCATAAACTAAATTGAACAAAACTAAATTCAAATGAATCCCTCCATGGCTTTCCCCTTGCTTTCATGGCTTCCACTCCTCCAACCTATAAATCAAAGAAAAGAAAAGAGAACAAATGAGGAGGCTAGGGAAAAGAGAAAGATTTAATAAAATTTCATAAGGATAGTTAGGGTTAGTTTGGAACCCTAGGATTTAGTGGCCACAATTGATTTAATCCAAGGGTTAGGAATAGATCCTACAATTTTTAGGTGAGAATATATATCACGGCTTTTAAATAATTTAAGTGTATGTGAAAATGGGTGAATGGGGCCACTTACTTCCCTAGTGTATTAAGTTAAAAATGTAACTCTCCTAGTATGTTTTAGTAAATGATTCAATGGACATTAAGGCTAATAATTTAAGGAACTAAAGATAAGGGTTTAATAAATGTGGGTTTGAATGTTATCTTAAGAAGGGGAAAACTATTTAATCAAGTAAAATAATTAATGGACACTTTTCTAGCGGATTGTAATTAAATTGACATTAGAAATGGATTAAGAATATTTAATTATTAATCTAGACTTGATCCATCCATTGTAATGTAGCAAATGGTTGGTAGGAATTAATTAAATGTATTATAAGGTTTGACACTCTTGCAATCTAAAACAAAAAAATACATTGTCCGCAACTTTTTAGATGATTATTTAAGGTTAATGTTGTTTTCAAACGTCAAAAATTGTGGGCGTTACAAAAACACACAAAAATACATTGGGTTTGATATGTAGTGCAGTGCTCAATTGTAATTCCATCATTGTATGATATCATTGCATTTTCTATATCATAAATTCATAAAGTAATGTATGATATAGAAAATAAAGTACAAATTTGTAAGACTCATTCACCCCACCATATCAATCTATATTTCTTCAAAAATGTTTCCCTTAGTAAATTTATTATCCCATGCCATTACTCACTTCCCCTTTTACATATTAGCACCATCGTCATTAAGTTTTACATTATTCAAATAAATTTTAGAGTTATAATGCATAGCAGTAGTTTCATGTTGTTGTATCGTACAAATTTATTGCCTATTTCCCCAATTTTGAATTTCATCTACACATTTATTTGAAAATGTGTGCTTCACATTTTTATTTGTTATTATTTTCCTTCTTTAGTATGAAAAGGGTTATCCAGTCTTGTAGATAAAGGGAGAAATGAAATTAAAAAAGTATTTTATGTTGATACCTTAGATATATAATATTATTACTAATTGATGTAGAAGAATGTTTATTTTTTAACATATTTTCATTACACCAAAGGTATAATCCAAATCATATTAAGGGGAGGGCAAGAAATTGGTTCTAAAAACAATAATATAAATTTTCCTCACAAATCAGATGGTTCAAGTGGATGACACGTACAAAAAAAAAGAGCGGCGATGATTTAATTTCAATGAGGGATCTCAAACTTTTAATTGTTGATAGGAGACATGGTAGTAATGTTTACCTTCGTGGCCGAGAACTAAATTTTATAATGAGGAATGAATGGTTCAATAGTCATGAAGAAATATTTGGCTCCAAATACGATCTCCCTTCACCCTCTCATAGGTGTTCTTTCCTATCTCAATTTTTTTTCAACTTCTGATATATTCTATTTTCCATTTTCTCTTCTGTGTCAGTTTAAAAGTTACTAATAAAGAAATTTATCAAATCAATTTAATGTTAGGACCTACAAATTTTAAATTTAACGATTGTTTACGTGATTTTCATATTTTTAGATGTATATGTGCAAATTATTTGACTCAATATCTCTTCCTATTCACATATATTAAAAATATTGTCATTGAAAACTTTTAGAAATCACTTTACATTTAAAATCAGATTCGTTTTTCACTTTCTTTGAAATGTATTTTACATTTTATTAAAATAATCATCCTAAAATAATTAGTTGAGTACATGAAAAATAATATATAAATCCTAATATATTTGCAACGAATGGATACTCAATAGAGGAGGGCCAATGATTGGTTCTGATTACTACCATACAGTCCTTATCATCAAATATCAAATGGTGAAAGTGGCTGACACATGTAAAAAAATGGGTGGTGATTATTTTATTGTTGTGGTGATTTATGTAAGGTTACATCTTTTTGTTCCATACCAATCTAACTAGATCTAACATGACCATGCCAACTGCACTTGGTTGACTAAAAACGTTACAACCGTATAGGGGATTTTATTTTTATATGGTACATAGAATGCAAGTCTATCTATCACCATGCATTTAACGAGGGCTCAAAAATGGTTGAAATAGCTTATAATATCAACCACATGAGCCTCAACGTTGGGTGAAATATGAAACAAACATGCATAATTAGCCACCTTTTTTAGGCCTCTATCACTAGGACTTATATGATCCATTTTCAAATTGAGAAGCCAGACCTTGAGATAAAATGAAAATCATTATATTAGGCCTTTATAATATTTTTTTTTCACAATTTACTGATAACAAATGTCATGGATATTCTACTATAGGAGAGATTGTGGTGAGATACATCATACGAATGATGAGGTATTTCTCAACACAAGGAGAAAAATCGAGAAAATACATTGCGGAAATCAAGTAGAAGTCCTTTTCTTAACAATAATATTATCTATATAATAGGTGCATCACATAAAAGGTTTAAATTCAGACATTTTTAATATTTCTAACTTTTCATCCATGTCTTTTCCTTATCTAAAAAATTAAATTTGATGTTGAAAATTAAATTTCCAACAAGAATTTATAATAAAATATAGAAAACCTCAATAGAAAGATAGAATCTTCCTTTTATTCATATGTCCATTCCCCAGAGGTGCTAAATTATCTTCTATTATGTATTTCATCACTTGATATTTTACAATTACTCAAGATTAAAACTAAATAACATGTTTACAAAGTAATACAAGAAGAAATCATTTATGTTGGGTTTTTGACTTGGATCTAATTGAATACTCGCCATTTTTATTTTGGACCCTTTAATCCTACATTATATTGACATCAATAACTTGTAAAATGTGGATATGACTAGGTTAAGTAAATGTAATAGATATTCTCCTAGTTTAATTACATTAACATTTTTATTTTTTCCCCTTAAATCTGACATTGTACTAACATGAATAATGTTCCTACTGCTCAGTGACTATGTGAAGCACATTTGACAGATATTGTAACAACATAAATTGTTTACCCAAATTAGTAAGAATTTTGATTCTAATAGAAAATAGACATTCCTTTGCATATATGAACCCGATAACTAGATAATGTTAGTTTATTGATAAACTCATATTATATTTATAGTATGTAGACATTATTATGCATATTTAAATCAAGTAGTTAAAACTAGTTTATGCAACATGTCTTAATAAATTATTCCATCCTATAACATAGTAATAAACCTTTTGCAGATGTAAGGGTTAGTTATCCCTAATTTCGATGATCACCCTTAACATTTGATTGAATGTTCATAATTAGCCTTGCTTGGTTTTATGACATTTTGGTAGTGAGAACATGTGACTAATTCTCTAGTTTCTACCTAGATTGTCATTTAATAAAACTCTATCCTCTATCATACACTTTAGGATTTGAGGAATCAAGGTGATTAGACAATGAACCCAACAATCACATTACTTTAGAAAAATTTTCTTATATTTACTATGTACACTTAGTATACAAGAGTGCACATAGCATCTAAAATTGTCTTCCCATCACTTCACAAATGTCTCATCACAGTTATCTAGATTTTTTAAATTTATGTAGGTGAAACTATTAACACTTACTAATTACTTATGGGAGGCCAATCGTTTGCTTAAAATGTAACCATATTAATAAATCTATGGGTCACTTGTAGGTATCCTGAAACATGCATTGAGTGTGCAGTTCCTGCAAGGTTGATATCCTCCATTGCTTATCTAATTACTCAGTGAAATATAGTTTATGCATTAATTTAATTATGTATATAAGGATAAGATCACGAAGTGATAATATTTTTATTGCCCTATCCATACATACTAACCATTCTAATAGGAAAGGTTTGTTAGACCACTAGTCAAGATTCCACTAGGTCTTATTAATATTATAGTGTCATACCTTAGTTTGTCTTGACTCTTTATCCATTAATCAAATTCATATCTATGCTTTATTAGGACTACATCTCACATCTTTTTTAAAGCTAAAGATAACCTAAATTTAGGATTCATTTAATTTTGTTACCGTAGGATGATAAGCTCATTTTAATAACCTTTAAATCTTACAAGATATTAAATTGATTTAAAAGACGAGTCTATATCATACTTCTTCTAGATGCCTTCATACCCATTATAGAACTAGTCTCATGAATTCTTAATTAGATTATTATCACTTATTTACTAATTCTATATCACTATACATTGAACCAAAATGTTACCAGATATTAGATTTTAATCATTTGAAAGTTAAGACTATCATCATGCATTTTACCCATCCAATTAAAGTATTATATATCTCTTATTATTCTTTATATTCATCCATAATAATAATATCTATATTTCTTTATAGAGTTAAATAGGTATGGGGTATAATATTATTATCACAATCCATACACATTCTAACAATAATATTGTAAACTACGAGCACCCTAACTTTATCAAATATACCATATAGTTACTAATACCCATATAATGTCAATGTATTTGATCATATAGAAATTAGCCAACATAATTATGTAATATTATTCTTTCCCATAAATGGACTAGTACAAAGCACGTCTTTCCTACGCCAATTTTCTAAATCCTTAATTACAAGCACAATAGGATCAATGATCCACTATAAAAATATTCAAGTTTAATGCCCTTTCTCACAAACCGGTGAAAGATTCTCCATAAATCATCATAAAACATATGACACTTTTTTTTTGTAGTGTTAGTTCAAAGAAATGGCAAGAAGTTAATATATTAACTTAACAATGTTTTTGACAAATAAAGTCGATTAGTTATGACACATAACTAAACTATTATGCAATGGTAATGCTTCTGCCATAGACAAGGAGTTAGAATCCTCCATTTGTAACATAGTTGTCACTAAAAGAGGAGTGGGGTATGTATTTTAAGCCTTCCTGGAAGAAAAATTTGCATATAAATCTCTCGCTTATTCAATCAAAAACCATGTGATTGACAAAGGTTTCAGGTTCCCAATATTTGTCATAACTATTATCTTTACACAACCCACTTGAATCAAACCAATCAATAACTTTAGGTAAACTAACATTTAAGGAAAAATAATTATGTTTTGCAACAAAAATTATCATAGAATAATTCTCATACAATAAAAGTCATCCGAATAATTTTATTCCCTAAAATGACTAAGTTCATAATTCTGGGGAAATTTTGCCAATTTTTTCCCCTATATTTTCAACTTTTAAAATTTTCCAGAAAGTAGAATTAATTAATCTACATTGAGTAATGAAGTAAATGCATTAAATTAAAAGGTATGAATAAATTGATCCAAACCTACGAGCCACGAGGATCTTGGGACAAAATAAAACTAACAAAAATAAACTTACCCAGCTAAACCATCAGGTTTTATTTACCTTTATTTTATTATCATTATACAAATGTCCCTACAAGAGGTTAATGTATCTATAAAATAAACAATATCTACAAACTTATTTTCTTTCCTTTCATATCAAGAGTTAGATCTCACTTTTATTTCATAAAACAAAATGAAGACACACATTTCAACTAATTTTCATTCCAAGTAATGTGTACTAATAATCTCAATACTTGGTGGAACAATAAACTAACATTCAACCACTTGCACTCACATTCAGCAAAGAAGCAAACCATGGTCCATAATTTATATAAATTTATCAACAAATTGTATATCCATATAAATATAAATTTATTATTTTAAACCCATGTATATTCGTCTACTTTCATTTTACCAAAACATAACAACACGAGAGGAATAATTAATAGCCATGCACTTCCCTTAAAATAACTCATTCAACAATTTACAAACCACTCTAATAAAAACCACATCTAAGATAAATCATTCCCAAAAGATCATACAAGTATACAATAGTAATGTGACTTATTTTAAGATCACAAGTTCAAAACCTTGGAAAATTTCCCTTGTTATTTTCCAAAACCACGAATAACCATACCGTTTCATTAAACGAACTCACATATGAAAACCCAAAAATCTTCACACGTAATTTTCCATAACCCCTTTCACAACATGAACCACATACAGTGTAAAACAAATGTTTGAGTTTATTAAAGAATACAAGTTCAAAACCTACTAGTCTCAGTTTATTTTCCAAAACCCAAACAACCTTTTGACATCAAGGTAAGAACACTAGTTGGAACCCATCATTTATCTGTTTATTTTCCAAAATCAAAACATCCTAATGCAAAACAACCATACATTTTCATTGGAAAAAAATAAATTTGAAATCTCACAAACAAATTTATTTAAATTTTTATTGAAATCCACGTTTCAGCAAAACATTCTGTATAATTTACACACAAGGATGAACCATACGATTTCATTTAAGAACATAAGTTCAAAACACATAAAAATTCAATATATTTTTTCCACAATATCTTCACATTAAAACAAACCTCATAAAATGAAACGATCACTTTATAAATAATGAACAAGTAAGAAACAGAATAATCCCTTTCTCGTGAAAAAATGCATCCTTGTGTTTTATCTACAAGTCACTCTCTGAATACCCTATCGATTATCCTGAGTGCCAAGAAACTAAGCTCTCCAAATAACCACACCTCATCATTGCATTCCTCTTTAAATATATAGTTTTTCTCAACAAAAACTTATCCCACGCATGGAGAGAAATTCCACAGAATGTCCCCCATAACTAGAGCTCAAAACCATCAAATTTCATGTAACTAAAACCACACTCCAATTTTCCCCCATTCTTCCACGCATTCCAAAAATTGTGCCTTGCATTTACTCCCTCCACCTACCACCTACCAAGTGGATGGAAAATGGAGGCCCAAGACTTCGTGGGAGGGGATCTCACTTTCAAAAATTGAATATTAAATTTAATAATTACAATATTCCCCCTTCCCTGGACTTTCCACTAAAGTTGATATATATTAATCATTAAAAACTTAACCAAGCACTATGGTGTTCAACACCAATTTAAAATTAAACTCATTACACCATAAAACCTAATGTTAAACCATTTCATGGGTGTGGCCATATGGACCCCATCAATTATACTATTTAAAATAATACCATAACCATTAGGAAATCAGTAAGTATTAATAGGTTCACCTACATATGTTTAAATAATCTAGATTAATGTGATGAGACATTTGTGAGGTGATGAGAAGATAAGTTTGGATGTTATCTGCACTTTTATATAGTAAACGTAAATAATACAACTAATACACATTGACTAAATTAATTTTCTTGTTTGGTACATTATCTAATCAGTGTCATTCCTCAAATCCTGAAGTTTAGGATACATCATAGAGTTTTATGAAATAAAACTCTATGTAAACACTAGAGGATCAGTTACATGTTCTCACTATCATAGTGCAATAAAACCAAGCGAGGATGAGTATGAACATTCAAATGAATGTTAAGGGTGATTGTGGAGATCTGGGATAACTAACCCTTACAGCTGCACAAGGTTTATCATTATGTTATAGGATGGATTAATTTATTAAAACATGTTGCATAAACTAGCTTTAGCTAGTTACCTAATTTAAATATGTAGAGGAATGTTTGTTTGCTATTAATTTAATATGAATTCTGTGTAAACTAGATTTAGCTAGTTATCTGATTTATATATGTAGAGGAATGTCTATTTTCTATTAGAAAATAAAAATCTTACTAATTTGGGTTACAAATTTTAGGTTGTTACAATATCCATCACATGTGCTTCATGGAGTCACTCAACCTTGAGAACATTATTCATGTTAGTACAAGGTTAGATTAAAGGGGCCAAAATAAAAATGTTGATGTAAGTAAACCAGGTAAATATTTTTACATTTACTTCACCTAGTGATCTCAACCTCTTGCAAATTATTCATGTCAGTACAATGCGGGATTAAAGGGGACAAAATAAAAATAACGAGAATTAAATTTGATCCAAGTCAAAAACCCAACCAAAATTATTTCTTCTTGTAGTAATTTGTAAACATGTTATTTTGTTCTAAGCTTGAGTAATTGTAAAATAACAAGCGATGAAATACATAATCAATGGTAATTTACTACCCTTGGGGAATGGACATATGAACAAAAGGAAGATATTATCTTTGTATTGAGTTTTGCTATATTTTACTATAAAATTTATGGTGGAAATTAAATTATTTTACATCAAATTTAATTTGTTAGATAAGGAAAAGACATGGATGAAAACTTAGAAATATTAAAAATATTTGAATTAAAACCTTGCATGTCATGCAACTATTATATAGATACAATTTTTTCTCAGAAAAAGAATTATATTACATTTCCCCATTGTATTGTCTCAATCTTGCTCCTTGTCATGAGAAATACCTCATCATTCGTATGATTTATCTCACCACAAGCTCTCCTATAGTATATTATTTGTTACATTCGTTATCGGTAAATTGTTGAAAATATCTATTATTAAGGCATAAGATAATGTTTTTGATTTTCTCTCAAGGTCATGGCCTCTCGATTTTACCATTGATCATACAAGACTTGGTAGTAGAGGGCTCATAAAGGTGGATTATTGTGCCTATTTTTTTCAGTTTCCACTTAACATGGAGGATCATGCGAGTAATATTATAAGCTATTTCAACCATTTTAAGCCCTCATTAAATGCATCGTAATAGATACACTTGTGTTCTAGGTACCATATAAAAATAAAATTCCCTATACGGTTGTAATATTTTTATTCATCCAAGCACATGCATGCATGGTCATGATAGATCTAGTTAGATGGGCATGGAAGAAAAATATTCCAAAAAAAAAATCATCTCCACCCAATTTTTTGCTTGTGTTAGCCACTTTCACCTTTTGATATTCGATGATAAAGATTGTAGAACAAGCCATTGGACCTCCCCGATATATGATTTTGAGTATGCCTTCGGTGTGAATATATTAGAATTTATATATTATTTTTCATGAACTCAACTAATTCTTTTAGGATGATTATTTTAATAAAATGTAAAATACAATTCAAAGATAGTGAAACCTTGGCAGAGGATCATAAGAAAATGTAAATCTAGATTGTCTAACTCGACTAGGGTTTTGGAAAAGGATGTGGGTTCATTGGGCACTTTGGTCTGATTTCTGGGTGTCATGTTCTATATAAATGATCAGAATACGGTTCCAACAAAGTTGGAGCTTTGCACTTGTTCACTTCTCATCACGTGTATGTTGCACCTAGTTCACTAATTTTTCCTCAGCTACCACAATGATAGAGTTACAATAGAGCATATTAATACATCTCAAACCCAATATAATTCATGTGTGGGTGTGTATGTGTGGAATCATGCCCTAGGTTGTTGTTTTACGTGTCACACTTGAAGTAGCAAGAAATAACTAGATGTAGAATGTAAATAATGTGTGCATGGAAACAATAGACTTCCATCGTATAAAGTGTGATGCAAAAAACCAGACCATTTCCCTTGTAATGAAGCTAGACAGATACAAATAGAGCTATAAATGCCTTGATGGATTCAACCTTAGGTGGTGATAGCTTGTGCTTAGTGTTTTTTCCCTTATTATTATAACTTAATTTTATATTTATATGATTTCACCACTTTAATTTCATAATTAAACCTGAAAAGGATGACTACCAAAAATATAAGATGCTCAAATCGATAGAAAGGACCCAAAAAGTGAGATTAATGTTTTAAGAGGACAAAGGTGCCCAGATCTCAAACTAGAGCATAGTTATATACGTTTTAGAAATATGGACACTATTCCCATCCATTTTCCTTCTAACTCCAATGAAAGGAATGAATTTGGCCTCGTATTTGTGTTTGGATTCTACATTTAGTAAATAACAAATAGTTATAATTACAATCCTTAATATTTGCATCAATATCAAACTTGTATCCAACAAACATGTATAGTCTAGTAATGCCCATTTTCCATATACCCACTAAATTATTAATCAAGTTTGGAATACTAATGGAATCAAAACATTTCAACTTTTAAAATATTAGAGAGATAAAAATGGCAGGCAAATTTAATCCTAAAAAATAATATTTCATTTGTAACAGGGTTTCTTTGATCATTCACAGAAAATATGAGAAGAATAAAATGAAACCAATGTTAAAAATTTATTTCACCAAGCAAAATAAAATCAATGATGACATAAGTTCTATTCTTTGCAACCTCCACAAAGCTCTTAGCTTTCGATTCTCATACTTTAGGTTAGTCGAGAGTGCCCAAGGCCATACATAATATTAGTAAGGGCCACTCCTCTCAATTAATAAAATAACAACTTGATGGAAAAATGAAGCAAATATTATTCCAAGATGCGGTTTCTTAATTTAATTTAATTTTTTTACTATAGGAAAATATTTGTTATGAAAGGGACTACACCCTTGAACAATAGTGGTTTAGAAGCTGGATGTGCCAATGTGAGTAAAACAACATAAGATCCAAAACAATGAGGACAAAGGCAAGAAGATATCCTACCAAAACCCGCAACACGCAGCGATTAAACAACAACAAAGAAAAATCAACGTAGATGAAGACTGTTACATCCTATTTAAGTGCATCGACATGCACTCCCCCCACAGAAACCATGATATGATTTTCTACTTACAAAGATCCAATCCGCATTTTTCCTCATCCACATCTAAAACCACTTCTAGATTACCTTTCAATTTGGGTGAATCAAAATTTGAATTCCACTCCTCCACAGTTAAAGATGCCGTCATTTCTCCTAAAATAACCTTCGTCCTTTCACCACTATTCACATTAGCATTTAAAAGCGGTGGTTAGGATCTTTGTTATTAATATTAAACTCGTCAGTTCCATCCACCATTTTAGGTGCAAAATCATTCACATTTTCCTCTAAATTATTAATCAATTTGAGCTAGTTTCCCGATGTGGATTCACTATCTTCCTTGTTTGGCACATTAGCTTTTGGATTTTCCCACTCCTCCTCCACCATTTCAGACTGTCCCATGTGGGAAGAGGGTGCACCTCCTCGCAGCGCTTCGGCTAGACCCAGTTTGGACGGGTCAGTCTCATCATTGTTGCAGTCACCTTTGAACAGAGGGCAAGGGATGTCATCTTTGGAACCTTGTAGCTTCCGCTCCTCTTCTCTGTTGCTTCTCCTGTCCATTCCTTCCTTTGTCCTTTTTGAACATGTGCACAGTTTGGTTCCTGCATCTGGGACAAACCAAGCCGTGATCACCAGGAACTATGTTTTGCACGAATCGGCCAGTGGGAGAGGAAAAAATGATGTTCTCAGGGAGAACAACCCCCACCTCCATGCTAACACATAATTGAGCTCTTATAATCCTTCTTCGGGCCTTTTTGCAGGCTCCATGGAGATTAACTCTCCCATTGATGTAGCTATGCCAAGTAGGACTTCGTCCTCCCAAAATTCCACTGGAAGAGTCGGCAGGGAGATCCAAATGGGCAAATCTTTGATCTGAAGAGAAACCCTGGCTTCCATCGCTTCAGATGCAGGGTATCCCTTCCAAACATCCAAGGGGCTACATTGAGGGCCTTAACCATCTCTTCTTCCTTCGAGAAATTGAAAAGAAGGGCGCTATTGGGAAGGGCAATGATATCTACCCAGCAAACCCATTTCCGCCCGCTTCTTAATTTAAATTATTTTACATATTTCATCACAAATTTAGGTTTTCTAGATATATTGTGCATATGTCAGCTAAATTTTCCACTTATTGGGCAATAATTTTGTAATTATTTACTATGTTCGCACTAGCTCATTGTGTCTTGTTTAACATTAATTCATCTTTTTTTTTTTCTGAATCCAAGAATTGAGAAGATCTCAAATATTTGACATTTGATTTTTTTAAATTCTTTCATGGAACAAAACAAAACTGATAGTTCAAGTTTTAGTTCAAATCATAGAGATATATAATTATTTTTCAACGCTATATTGTGCTGTAATTTAAGAAATTGTCTATGAATAGATTATCTAATCTTAGGATTGTTCTTATGTGAATGGTAAAGAATTGTTGTGTCTTTATTTCAAGCTTAATTTTATCTTTTTGAATAAATGTTGTAGAAAAAAATGTGAGAAAACAACGAGTGTGGAAATTTATCCAATAGAGAGATAAATAAGTCTCAAGTAAACTTAAAACATAATGAGTTTTTAACTAATTAATTATGGCCATACTGACATCTCTTTTGTGGTTATCAAATAAACATACCATAAAATTCAAATTTTCTCCACAATATTTATAAAAATAGAGTAAATCTTGATGCTATGAGGTTTGATTTCCGTAAGATGCAAAACTTTCCTTTTTGAGACTAGAACAAACTTTATACACGAGTATCTAGAAGTTATTCCCTAGACAATTCGTTGAATATATTAAAAACAACATGATCCTCTTCTACAAAAAAACATTACAACTTATTTGTGTTATTAATTCATAGTAAAAGTAAAATTACAAATGGAAATAAAATTTAGTAAGAACCAAATAAAAGAGAGAATTTAACCAACATTGTGTAGGTTGTCCAGACTTAAACGAGTTCTAATATCTAGACTAGTTGTAACACCTTTAGTTTAGATTTATTTACATTTTATTATACTTCTATTTTAGAGTCACTTGTTTGTAAATAGTGTGCCTTCATGATGTACTAGTGTGGATTGTTTGTACAAATAAAATTATCGAAAGATACGCTTTTCTTTCGAAAAATGTTGAAAAACACATTGTGTTTTTCAATAGCCAAATTTTTCAACTATTTTGTATTTTTTATCATACACGATTGTGTCTCAATAAGATGAACTCATCTACATTTGTAAATATTATTTAGTAGTAATTTCATACAGATTAATTATTGATGTTATTTACAACATATATATTTCATATGTTGTACACTATAAACTTCTTATATTTTATAGTTGCATGTGAAATGGAATAACATTAGAGTAAGTTTAATTTTTCTGTATTCATTATGTTTGTAAATAATTCTAAAGTGAAGATAATTTGTATATAGAATTATTTTTATTATTTGTTATATTTTACTAATTGTAATGTTTCAAATGTATGATGTAAGTTGAAGCAACAAAAATTTTTGTTTTCATACTCTCACTCTAATTTTAGTATATGGGGGCACATTCCTCTTGAAAAGATAAAAAAATTGTGTTGAAGGGGATTTCCCCTTAAGATTCCACATCGATATGCCCATAGTTGGGTGGTAGATCATGTTACACAAAGGTTTTTAAAGTTTATCGCAGAAGATAAATTATTTATACATTAATTATTCTTGCATAGTTTTCTAAATAGTGTTTCCCATTCGTTATGCTTTTCATATTACATTATGCATATTAGTTTCGTATCATAACATACTAACATTAATTGTATGCTTATTTTTGCATGTGTGGTGTTGTATTTAGTTACTTTTTTTTTCAATGAATATGGATAGCTAGAGCCTCATTCCTCTAGATCTTATTGGCATAACAATAAAAAATCCAAATTTCCGAAGAAAGGAAGAATTTAGGATATACACCATTGTTGTTAATGTAGTTTATTGTAGGTAAAGTCGACTGCTTAAACCAAAAATTATAGCGATGGTTAAGGCCTAACTCACTTCACCAAAAACATCAGGATTGTACCTCTCTAAATTCCACAACATAGTCTCCCATTCATGAGGATATGGATTTGTATATGCCACGATCGAGGATGCACTTAAATATGATCCACCATCGAAACTGAAGAAGATGGGAGTTCTCAAAGAAATTTTGAAACCGACAACAAATCTTAAAAATAGTGCAAAACAAATTTCACAAAGAAGCAACTCCAAGTTTGTTGCTAAACACAAGAAAACATAATTTACATTGTTTTATGTTTTGTACTAAAAAAATTTCAAGATATTTTTAAAAAACCTATATAAATATTTAAATTATGAAAAATGTTGATTATAATTTAAAGAAGCGGCTCCAAGTTTTTTGCTAAAAAGGTTGTAATTAGATGATATTTTTTATTCACGTGAGCATAAAATTTAAAGATGTACTTTTAATTAGTATTAATTAAAATTATTATTAAAATTAGATATTTTGAAATTATTTATACTATTCACTTTGAATTTTAAAAGAAATTAAAATAATTTTTATTATGTGGAATATGAATGGTAATTAATATTTATTATGTGGAGTTTGTATGGTAGAAATTTTTTCTCTACAAAATAAGATTGAAGAAACCAATTTTTTATAAAATTTGTATACTTTCCATTTTATTAAAATGTGTTATAATTGATTATATTTTAAAATTACTAATGTTTATATAATTTATAGCAAGTTTAGATATTTTAAATACATTTATGTTAAAATAATTTATTGCTAACACATTAAGTCCATATAGATACATTAATGCATATTGGTAATGTTTAAGAAAATATTCACAACCCCTCCTTAAATGAAATCTCTTTGCCCTTAGTTAAATCCAATGAGTGCGAAGTCTAGTTAAAAAGGAAAAATTCCTTCAAAGTAAGAGGGTGGGTGTTTGATATCTTTTTGGAAAATGCATTTGAAAATTTTTGGTACATAAGGATTAGGACTCACTATTATGGAAATATTTATAAGCAAAGTCATAATTTTAAGGATAAGAATGTACTTGGAGAAAAAATATGCATTTATTCTCTATGTTCATCTCTTTTAATATAGGCGAGAACTCCTTATTTGATATTTATAAGATTTAATGTCCTTCATTTGTAGTTTCCACATCTTATACATTTTCTATATCTTTCACAATAATTATTTGTTTGAAAGTAATTTATTGATTGATTTGGTTTAACTGCTTTTAATCCCAACATAAAAAGTTGCTTTTGTATATTGCCAAGTTTTCTCCATGATTAGTTTCCTTAAAGATAGTATTTTTGAAAACTTCTATTTTTTCATATTAATAGAAAATGGTTAGAGACCCTTTTACCCTTTTATTTATCTGTTAACATAATATGATAGTGATGAACAAAATGGATAAAATTTTGACTAAATTACTCGACTTATTGAATAAACCTTTTTTTTCAAATAAGAGATACCCAAAATATATTCCAATAATTTAATGTAAGGAATACGATGTTTTAGTAATTTATCTTGACTTTCTTATATAATGTCTGGATCACATTGGGTGTCTTTAATAGGTTAGTTTTATTTTTATATTTATAGATATCTTTTTCTTGTTAGTTTTCTCACTCAACCTTTCCTAAAATTTTACCTAGAATGGCCAGTCTAAGTTACATATTTGAATTTGTGAATCTTAAAGACCGGGAGGATGTGGTAGCTAGGAAATACTAATAATAGTACTTTCCAAAACATATGAACATGTTTTGGGAATGAAAATAAATGATTTAGAAAAGGATAAGTTTATACATATTCAATGGTTCCTCATAATAGCATGTCGATTTATTTCATTGTTCCTCATAATACCATGTTGATCTGTTTCATTGTTTCTCATAATACCATGTAGATTTGTTTCATTTTTCATATATTGTATTTTATATTATGTAATATCTAGGTAAATATATGAATATGGTTTTTAGTATGGATATTTTGTTACATATTATTCAGATTGATGATTGGAAAAGTTGAGTATGGAAACTCTTAAGAAGAAACTAAACCACATAATTTTATGAGGTTCACAATGCCTCCATAATGTTATTAAATTAAACAACATATCAACCCCCTTCGATATTGGACCAAATAGGGAAAAATCATTGAATTTTCATATTTTGAATAGAAAATGGTTGTAAAAATTATGGAGTTTACAATGTGGCTATCATGTTAGGGATGGTCATTTGTATGTTGTTTGACCCTTAGCTCACTATGATAGACATAGTGACTAGCAGATGGATCAATGAAAAACTCTGTGTAGTAGATTGGAGGAAATACCTTGGGCAGTACCACGACATCATACTCATTGTACACCCACCTCCAAATGGAAATTGTCATGGCTTATCAACAAATGTTATTGATTATTGGAATGGTGTTTATCATCAACTAGAATAGCATAATGAGTGGAGGTTTGAACAATGAAAAAAAACATATCACGACTCGGTTGAGTGTGGAAATGATTTTAGTGGGGGTGCTTGCACTGGCCTTTGTCATGTGTGCTGAGTGTTTATGTGTTT
The DNA here is from genome assembly GCA_018340775.1 of Taxus wallichiana var. yunnanensis. Classification (NCBI taxonomy): domain Eukaryota; kingdom Viridiplantae; phylum Streptophyta; class Pinopsida; order Cupressales; family Taxaceae; genus Taxus; species Taxus wallichiana. Next base: position 817,006,880 of record CM031237.1, read on the forward strand.
TTCAAAAGTGCAATGCACTTATTTTGAAAATGTTACTTCTTTCTTTGTTTGATAACTACTAGAAACTAGGCCTTTTGCCACAATTTTTTAACATTATTTTTGTGGTTATAAAGCATTCCAAAAATTTAAAATGTGCAATTAAAAATGTAGCTCATCCACATTTAGACATAATATTGTTCTTCTTCCACAATTCATTATAATATGGATAGTCCACAATTTAACAATTATATGGCACATCTACACTTGTTTAATCGTAAATTGTCCACAATTTTTCATGTTTCTTATATTTCCAAAAAAGAAAAAATTGTGAATCTTCCACAATTTCATAAAAAAAAATAGTTTTTCTCTATATCTCAGTTTGTAAAAAAATTCCACAATTCAGATTGTTTTTACAACTCATAAATGTTATTATTGTATAAATTTCAACAATTTATTCTATAATTGTATTTACCACATAAAAACTATATGTGGAAGCTACAATTTGATTACTACAATAATGAGTTGTGAAACAGTGTTTTAAAAATGTAGAAATATTACTATAAACATCCAACTTCATTTTCTTTCAAATAATTTTTTCTATAAACAAACTATATTTACATTACAATCTATTTAAATATTACAATAAACACATGTTTGTTATTCACATTATATCTAAATATAATTATTAAACAATTTAAATAAATTTATATATCATTATGTATACACACTTTTTAAATTTCGATGAAAACTCGTGTCCGAAGTATTGTAATAATTAAAATATTAAAAAACAATCAAATAACAACATAAAACATATTATTTGATTTGGACATATATTTATTTATTAAAGTCATTTATTTTTTACACTTTCTTGAACTTTTTAAGGCACCACCCCCCGTAGAAAATAAAACATATTGTTGGATCCCCTCAGGCCTAAACAATGTTGCACGACTACTATAGTGGCAAAACGAAACATACAAAATGATTTGTGGTGCTTTTGTGTTGGAAAAGAAAGTCCAAATTATCCTTCCACATTCTAATGGAAATGATTTTTAGCACCTTCTAGAAACTAATTAAGTATGATACAATATCCTTTTAAAAGAATCATTACATCCTCGAGGCCTTCCATATATTAAAACTCTTTGATAAGGGTGTAATGGGAACAGTTTTGCATGTCTGATGTGAATGGGTAGAAACCTTTTAGGTCCATTTCTCACAATGGCATAATCTTTCTTGGTAGATACTTGATAATATAATCTTGACACCAATATCCCTTCACTGCAGTAACAAAAAAATACCCATGTCTATTAACAAATCAAGTGCAGGTTGTGGGAGGATTTAACTGGTATGAAAAATTGGAAGAAATAAAATCAAGTAAAGATTCAAATGCTTATTCAAAATCCATCAAGAGTTGACATGCAAGAGTGCTAGTATTGAAAGGTGTTGTTTCCAACATAACAAGAAATGGGAAGCCCAAATTTATGTTAGCCACCAAAGGTTATGGCTGGGCATCTTTAGCATCCAGAACAATCTGCACTCGCTTACGATAGGGCTTATCTCAACTACTCCTTTTGGAAGAGCAGCCAGAGCTATGTGTTTAGCAGGACTATGCACAAGTATTAGATTTATGTTTTCAAACCCCCTAAATAAATCTCGGAGGATCAACCCAAATAGAGTGTATATTGGTAAAAAATAGGTTTCATTAATCTCCAAACTAAATCCAAAACCAAATAAAATGCATGTAACAATATAGTCATAAGTTAAAAAAGAAATGCAAGTTCAACATGACACTCTACAAAACCAAAAAAAACTAAAAAATAAACATACTAATATATGCAATGAGGTGAATTGAAACAATATTAATTACTTATTTGGGTTATCCCTTTACTTCTAAAAGTAATTATAATCTTTATGAAGATAATTTTAAATATTTTATGCTTGAATGAGTTTATATTCGAGTTATTTACACTTGTAAGAAATGAAAAACATTAGATTAAGAAGACTATAATAATTAGAAGTATTTTCAACCTATATAAGTAACATGAGTCAAAACATGATTACGTTAAATTAATGTCTAATTAACTTTTCACTTTGTAGTCCATAGTCATGTTATGAACAAGATGACACATAATATAATTGCATGAGTTTATACTTGGATGTTCAAATTTATTTTCATAATGTAATTTTATTGTTTTGATGCATTTGTCCTATATTATATTTTAATACATTTTCAATACAAATTTCATGTTTAATTTAGAAACAACTTGATTTGATTATCCAATTTTGAAAAGCAATGTGTGCAGTCAGCTTTATCACAATTTTTTATTGTGCATAATTATCTCAATATCAATAAAAAGTAATAATAAAATAGTTCGTGCACCATCTATTCCAGTTTATATTATAATAAAATCCATCACTCTAGGCGTGGTTTTGACAACGCACTTGAACAAAACATAGAGAAGTTTGACATGTTCCCATCCATGTTCAATATCCATTCTTATGCATTAGGGGAAGACGAAAATAATGAGACAATAGTATAATATTTTGTGAACATTAATTGTATGTCATAACAATGTACCTAATGTCATTTATAGGGATAATAATTATGAAATGTCATCTTTTCATTCAAGTTACTTTACATTCCAAAATTGTAATACACAAATTTGTGAACGTTAAGTCTTTTTCATAATATGTAATATTTTAAGTTAGGATAATAATTACATATTTGTACTCCCTACATACATGAAGTTTCACATACCATATCACGTATGTGTTTGACACGTGTGAGAGAGGACGAAACCACATTATTGGTAAGAGGTTCCTTTTGTGGAAGTTATTTATTTAGTTTTTTATAGTAATCATCAACAAGAGTCTAATAATATGTTATATTTTAATGTCACTTGGAGATGATCTTCCAGAAGATGATTTTCCTCATACCACTATGTCAGATGATCCTTCCAAGCTTGTTGGCTTGAATATTAGAGAGCCTACAACAGAGGTGAATAAATTTAAAACTTAACTTTATTTTTTCTTATTTATTACTGATATTCAACATCGTAAGAATTATCAATTTTTTCTAATATTGTCTTTCAATTAGTCAGTCGCACACTACATATTATAATGAGTGGATAGTCATAATCATTATTTATGTCAGCATGGATCATGTGTTGTTAAATGGAGGGAATGTTAAGTTTTGGGAGCTATAAACACTTATTTGACAAAACCATACTACACACAATATTCCATTCATACAACCACATAAGCGTGGTCGTAATAATTTTTAAGTGGAAACTATCCCTCATGATAGGAGCAAGAGTAGGGTCATACATACAAAAGAGAGAGGGGGATATGAACTATGTCTTGAGGGAGTGTTATAACCTGCAACACAAGAGGGTTATCAATTGATTTTACAAAAACTAACAAAAAATTTGATTCGAGGAGTTGAGACAGGGAGGTAAGAGTGTGGTGGATGCTGAAATGCATGCCTATAACTCAGAGGAGATGTGATAAGTGAGAAAGGAGGGTTGGTTGAGAGTGAGAGAAAGAAAGAATAACTCAAATACTAAGAGAGAGGTAAATTTATTATTACTATATAAGATATTATGTACTATGTTTGTTTGGAAAAAAACTTAATATTATCTCATGAATAGGAAGATAGAAAAGAGGATGGAGCAGCTACTGGGAATGTTGACCCCCAATGAAGGATATATTAATTATTGGACTCTCATTGCTATATGGAATATTTTATTTATTTATTTGTGTATATACTAACTCCTTTTGACAATGTGAGTAGGATTATAACATTCCCATGAGTTAGGTCCTATGCCAACATGGAGACTCACTTAGTACTATGAAACAGAAAAAAAGGTAACAAAAACTTAACATTCATTTGACAATTGTGTATTTCCTTATGCTATTGATATTTAAATTTTCTTCATGACTCGATTATTATAGGTGGAAATTTTGGATGAGGCATTCCCTTCAAATTCAACATTTGGTCTCGATCTTATTGGTGGTATTGTTTCATGAGAGGTCTGAGAGGCGAAATGAATATCATCGAAGATGTAGCTTCTTTTTCAATCGAGGAGAGAGAGAGAGGGTGATGAGGGGAGGCATGAGGAGAGTGGAAAAAATGATGGTGCTGATGGGAGGAGAGAGGAGGGATATGGACCGGTAAGTTATTTAATGTTCTTATTCACTTTTTTGTATTATTTTTTGGTAAACTTTAGAAAAAAATATAAATGCAATTGAGATTGGTGTTATTCTAGGATTTTCCTGATGGTCTCAAAGTGATGTTAATGTCAAATGATATATTCCTTATGAGAAGAATTGTTTTGATAGTATCCTGAGTGTGGTGTGTCGTGGCATAAGACTCCCCCCAGAGACTGTCAAAGTCATCATTTCTAATGCCTTTATTCCCATTTCTCCATTTCCCTACCCTACGGATTTTTTCTCACCGATCCATTGTATAACAATTTTTATGAGGATGTTCATTACTTTAGATGTATAATTGATGATTTTATTACATTTATGTGTTTATGTACTCATTTTTATGTTTAAAATTTAGTATTACATTCATGATATATTGAATATTGTTTATGGTTTATATTAATAAATGAAATGTTTTATGGTTACATATTAGCTTTATGGAATAATGTTTGTGGTTTATGGTTTATGGGTTATATAGAGTTATCCATTTATGCTCTGTTTATAGTGCATAAGATGGTTTTTCTTCTTATGATGTGAAATTCCATTTATTGTATTCCAATGCTTATTAATAGGACCATGATTGCTAGATATTTATATATGATTAATTTCTCACTATGTATCTAGTTAATGTATTAAAGATTGAGATGTTATGTGACTATGGATTATGGATTATAGTTTATGGTTTATGGTTTAATAGTTACATTCTTATTCTCTGATGGCTACGTGGATTTTACGTGCTTGCTAAAATTTCATATATATATTTCATCTATAAAAATATTTTGTTGAGTATAAGTTAAGTGAATTATTTTCTTTATAATTATGTTTGAGTGCTATGAGATATAAATCAATTGTTTAAAAATAGGTATATTAAGAAGGCTAGAAAAGAAGGATGGAAATCACAAGGCAACACATGTGGATGAACTTAAAGACTATGAATCATTTTATAATTTCACTTATGTGTTTAGAAAATGTGTGAAGAGGCCTACACGTGAAGATGGGGGTGTTGGAAAAGAAGATGAGATATCCCCACCATTGCGTATGGAATTAGAAATGCAACTTATAATGAAGAAGGTAGAGTTTTATAAAACCAAGTGTGAAAGAATTACATTGGAAAATTTATATTTCTCAAAACAAATTGAGGAATTAGTGGACCGAGTAGAATATATTTCCTCGAGAAAGATGGAGTTTGAGATCGATGTTGAAGTATTGGAACCATAAATTAAGAATTGGGAGACAACGCATGAATCAAACAAAAAAGTGTCTAAAAACCAAGTAGCAAGCTTTCTACTAGATATTATTTATATCATACCACTAATGTAGAAAGCCATTGCATTTTACACCTTCTTCAAAACCACAATGTGTTTTTTAAACTGTTAAAAAACAAAGTGTTTTTTTAAACATCATGAAAAAATATAGTGGTTTTCAATAAGATGAAAACCACAAAGGTTATTTGCAAGCTAATGAGTAGATATTAATTACATCATACCACAAATGTGGAAAACCATTGCATTTTGCACTATGTTGAAAACAATGGTGTGTTTTTTCAACATGCTTACAAATACAGTGTATGTTTTACCAAGATGAAAAGCACAAAATTTTATCACGTTATAATTAATAAATAATAACTACATCAATAAAAAATGTGGAAAACCATCTTGGTTTGCACTTTGTTCAAATCCGCATTGCATTTTTCAAAGTGTTGAAACACATAGTGTGTTTTTCAACGTGCTGAAAAACACGTTGTATTTTTCAACAAGATGAAAAATAGAAAGCTTACACATTATAATTACTAAATATTAATTACATCAGTCCAAAAATGTGGAAAATCATCATGGTTTGCATTGTGTTGAAAACCACATTGTGTTTTTCAAAGTGCTAAAAAACACAATGTGTTTTTCGATGTATATTATGTGCTACAACAATATTAAAAGAAAAAAAGTTTAACACACTCTTATTACTTAATATTAATTAATTTAGTCCAAAATGTAGAAAAATGTTATAGTTTGCACCATGTTAAAAACCACATTGTGTTTTTCAAAGTGCTAAAAACACAGTATGTTTTCTAATGTGCTTAAAAAAAACTATGTGTTTCAATAAGATGAAAAGAAAAAGCTTTAGCACATTATAATTACTAAATATTAATTACATCAGTCCAAAATATGGAAAACCATCATTGGATTGCACCTTGTTCAAAACCGCATTATGTCTTTCAAAGTGCTGAAAAACACACATGTTCTCCACATGCTAATTACTTAATATTAATTAAATTAGTCAAAAATATGGAAAACAATCGTGGTTTGCACTACATTGAAAACCACATAGTGTTTTCAAAGTGCTGAAAATCACAATGTGTGTTTCAAAAAGATGAAAAACACAAAGGTTTAACACATTATAATAACGTAATATTAATTAAATCACTCCAAAAATGTTGAAAACCATCATTTTTTACACCGTGTTAAAACCACATTGTGTTTTACAAAGTGCTAGAAAAAATAGTTTTCTTTTCAACGTTCTTAAAAACACACTGTGTGTTTTAACAAGATGAATAGCACAAATGTAATGCCAACTTAAAACATAGACATTGATACAACCCTAAAACAACTCGGATAACATTTTTTGATTGCTTAGAGTTTACACATCAACACAGGTGACCAGAAGTGGCTACAACCAACTCTCAATGAGCTTGACACAACATTGATCACATAGGTAACAAGGAACATATACACCCAACATGAAAAAATCAATTTTCTCTTTTCGGCACAACATCACAAACTTTTCCAACCACAAAAAAAATTACGGTTAGGGGCATCCCATGGTGAAAGTATTTTTAAGGTTTCTTATTTACTAAAACGTCTTTTAATCTTAACTTACTTTCTAAAAGTTTCATGTTATACGAATCAAGCAATCATGTTTCCTCTTACTAGGATTCCTCTAATCTATTAATGTATTCTTATGGTAAGACCCATTTAAAATATTAATTGAAGTTACATTATTTACTTGATTGATTTGTTCGTTTATTAAGAGGAACATGATTACACACAAGGCCATTAACCCACACACAAGATACATGATCTTATCTCATACCTCCATTGCACAAGGAGGTGAGTGTAAGATCAAACTAAGGAAAAATGCCATTTAGGTTTGGAACTATAACCTCCTTTGAGAAAGGAACAATGTTAACAACACTTAAGAAATAATTGCAAAGAACCTTGGAAAGAATTAATGAAAGAAGGTAAATTTGAATTCACCTTCATGATCTTATTAGTTATTAACCAGGATATTATTGAGGCCTCAGAATTTATTCATAATGGTTAAAATTTTCACTTAGGCTTCACTTGATAAGTTTGAAAAAGGTATACATATTACATTTTCAAAATTGGTGAGATAGATTTAAGGGTTTGTTAATCAATTTCCTCCTACTAAAAGACATAGGATTCTCCCAAAAGTTAACCATTGATTCCACTTAATATCATTTATCCCCGTTTAACATAACCTTGTAAATCTCATATATTACTAAACATTGGTTTACATTTTAACATCATTTTACATCCTATAAACACTAAGAATAATTTATTAGCGTAGGTTAAGATAAATAAGGTATATCATTTTTAACACAAGAAAAACATGTGAATACAATTGAAAACCTAGTGCAACCTAACCTTAGAACACTTGAATTTATATAAAAATATGAAACATAGGAAACTTTGTAAATTAAAACACACCTAGAATAATTGACTAACTCTCATTTTGGTTTGTGCAAGAGGTGTGGGCTAGACGAGGAGCTCTTGCATTTGGAGTTAGATGTTCTACCCATGAATTAAGTAGTCGTTGCTATATTTTCACATATCTTACAAACCTTACAGGAGTTCAACGCCATCTATAAGAGGAGGATCACTAGGGGGCCACCTAGTTGACATGATAGGAGCCATCGCAGAGGCTCATGGTGCCCCACACCCTAGTGGGAGGCATAGGTCGAGATTCCTCATGTGAAGCCAAACATACATGACTATGTATAGGGAGATAGGGCCATGGGACAATAAGAGATATCTAGGAGCCCTAGACATAGGGACAACCACAACGAGAGACCCAAGGGAAAAGAGATGACAACAAATGATCATATTTGAGAGATCTTGAAGCTTCATCCTCAAAACTATTTTTGTGATACATGAGTGTTTCAGGAAGAGGTTTAGTTGGTTATCTTGAGTAGGTGCTTCAAGATATTTCCATGTAATAGAAACACGAAGGCTCGTGTTATTATCTATTTGTTGAGAGATGGGATAGGTGTTTGGTGGTGGAAAGAGAGAGCAAAATCTCCACCTAGATTAAGATTCGGTGACTTGGGAGCTCTTTGAGGAGCATTTATATAGTAAGTACATTTGTAGTCCAAGTTCATCCAGGAATAGATCGATGAGTTCCACGATCTATGCTAGCATGTCGTTTATGGATTAGAAGAGTAGGTTCCTGTACCTACTTTAGTATGTGGATTACATGTAGGACAAACACATTAGGATTCATAGGTTCATCGTGGTCCCGAACTTGGAATTTTGTGGGGCAGTGCATATGCATTGTCCATAGACTTTAGTTGAGGCCGTTGAGGAGGCATTTATTGCAAAGGATAACAAGGGGAAGACCCAACATGCACAAGACATGGTGAGGATTAACATCTAGTATCTTCAGGATAGTCAAACAAAGGGGGCGACCACTCCCCTCGTGGCGGGCATGGATCTACACAGTCTTCTTTTAGACCACAACAAAAACAACATACTCGCCCACCTTTCATGCCTCCATAAAGATATGATGCTCAGAGAGGGTGCAGTATGGGTCTTCTCACTAGTGGACCCACCAGGATCTTAGGAAGACCAAGAGCCTAGTCACTAGTAGATATCATCCATAATTCCCATAGTAGTCTCATAGCAAGAAGATCTTCATGTTCTACAACATAGACTCCCGAGCAATAGGAGGAGCCACTAGTAGTCATTTGAGTGGACCAGGTAGTTGTTTTTCAATCATGGAAAAGAGGAAAATTGAAACTTTGTTTCAAACAAGAGGCATTAGTGTGATGGACCTATCTAAGGGGATGCATACAGTTTTCTTAGTGTTTTTAGCTTATAGCAATTGATTAACAACATGTAATCTATAGCTATATGTGGTGTTGTAGAATGCAACTTCTTGCGTATGTTGCCATTCCATGTTTGTCTTCAACAAGGAAATACACAAGCCTTGAAGGACTAGTGTATAGCCTTGATGAAGGTGATAATAACAACATAGGTGGGATACTTCATCCCACAACAAAAAAAGAGTTGCATTTTACATGGTTGAATGTACATTATTAGTTATAGGTACATTAATTCTTGTTATTTTTGTATGTTTGAATGAGATTATTTATGTTTTGAGTTGTTTAGTTCATTCCACAATTATCATTTATAGTAATAAAATGCAAAAGGAAATAGACAACTCAATTACATAATTTAATTTCATTTATTGATAAAAAGATACAAATTAAGTTTTTCCACACAAGACATGGGATGTAACTTATGACTATTGAAGTTAACGATGCATGTACACAAAGATAAAATCAACAATATATAGAGAAAAACCATCATTGCCTTTGGGTCTTCTCTTGGTATTCATCTAGTTTCAACTTCTTCATCCCCATCTTCTTCATCATCTTATTCCATTATTGTACACGAGAAAAGAGGGAAAATGTTGTCGATTTTGAGCTAAGGGTTTAATTTGTTTGCTTTTGCTATTAGTTTCATTCAAATGAATTAATTGAAGTCAATATACATAAGGTAAATAAAATGAGCTAGATATCGATGTAAGGAAGTAATATGTTGCAGAAGCACAAGTACTATTCTCATAATCATGACAGATAAAGGAAGGAAAATCATTTCGTAGATATAAGAGGGGTTGCATGCCTTTGTTTTCCTAAAAATTCTTTAAGATGATTACAAGTAGAAATGAATTATTTTATCAAAAGTACAAAAAAATAAGGAATCATTAACATAGATGATACATTAGAGTTATAATGATGAGAATCGAAAGTAGATTGCAGCCATCAAAATAAGTACATGTTATAATGAAGTACTTAGAATAAGACACTTTATAGTGATTGAAGCCTTAAGTATTTAAATTAACAACCGCATTTTTAGTATAAGTTTTAAAGAAATCAGTAGAAAAGCATCCATTATAGTTTCACTTTACGTTGTTTAATTACTTTAAAGACACATCGAATGAAGCATGAACAATAATAAGAGGTGAAATGTCAACTTTCAAAAGAAAGCCTTTTGGTATAAACTAGAAAACAAGGGGAAATTTAAAGGATAAAGAAGATATCAAAATGTAGAAATGTTTCATTATAAGCAGAATCGGGTATAATTATCTACATGGAGAAACATTTCCATTTAAAGATTTTTGTAAACACAAATGTACAAAACCACATGTTTCAAAAGATGAGGAAAAAGTTCCTAACTTGAAGAAGATAAAAGTTATAGGAAGGAACAAATGGCCACAGTCAAGATTTCATGACATGTTCTTCACTTCATATCAGAATTTAAAATTGAACAAATTATAGTACATATTTCTTGTAGTTAAAGGAGGCAAGTACAAATACACATCAAATTCTAAGGGTTCCTTTTCCAATAGTAAAGACATCAAGACAACCTTTAAGAAGGAATGCAAGATTTCCCTTATTGTGTGCAAAGGTTGACATCTATTTTCATAAAAGAATTGCCTAAAATTTCAAAGATATTCGAAAATAGCAAGCACAAATTTTATCACAAGTTTTCCTTAAAATATAGTGTGAAATATAGAGTTATATGAAGCAAGATCAGTTATATGTTCCAGTTGTATGATATTGAATGCAAACAAGAAAACATTAAAATCAAAATAGTGTTGAGTTCAATACCTCACTTCAAGGAATAAAAGCAATAGTACCCAACATAAAAGTATTGAAGCGAGCATTATAATTACAATCAAATAAAAACAAGACAGAGCCATGTAACCAAGAAGAGTATATACAAAGCAGTTTTATGACAACAGATGCACACTATTTAAGCATTTTAAGGTTCAAGCCAAGTTCTAGAAATCACTATGTAGAGTCCTAATAATGAGCATTGAGCCCAACATCATTACAAAGGATACTAAATCCACCACATTCTGTCAAACATCTTCATAATGAAGTTCAAAACCAAGACAATCCATTTCTCAGAAAAGTAGTATGAAATTTCTCTCGGTCAGACAAGGAGATTTTCAAACTTGGTCGACAGATTTGGGCAAAAGCAAATGAATTCAACAATATTCATATCTAATTACTAATGCTACAGATCTATACTTAAAAGAAGAAATCTCATCCATAAGACATTAAAATATGAAAACTAAAATTCCCAAGGCTATCAAGTAGAATTTTAATCGAAAATACAAATCCACATATAAATCCATTAGAGATATAGAATGGAAAAATGTTGAGATTTCTGGTAGAGTCAATAGATAAGTGCACATGCCAAAGTCCAATTCAACACAACAAAGACGAATTAAAAGCATGACGTACCCAAGTCATGGCGAGTAACCAAACCCTTGCCAAATATGATCCCAAATTTAACATGGTCCATAAGTAGCTCAAAAATGATCAAACCCCAATGGAAAACGGGGAAATGGATTTCCTTAATCAACAAAAAAAGGTCTATAAATGTTTTGAAACAAAAGAAGGAAATCATATACAAATTCTCCAAAAGAAATTGGGTCACCTTGATCTAGAAACTATATGAATGAGAGTGGCCATAGAGAAAGTATCCACATTGATAATCGGTATTAAATCAAGCCGTGAGCCCAAAGGTTACCCAGATCCTGAGAAAATACAAAAAGTGGCCATGCTAAAACAAATGAGATCTAAAATATTTTCAACCAAAAATGATGGTAGCCATTCAATGGGGTTTTGAGCATATCCCATAAAAATTCAAATCCAAATGCTTGAAACTCAAACATACAACTAGAAATAAAGACCATAGTACAAAATAAGACTTACCTGTTTTCAGTGGAGTTTGAACCACAACGTAAAGTGCATAGCCAATTCTTTTCAATAGATAAGAAATGGACAAACCAATGTGTTGAAAGCCCCATAAAATCCAATCTAACTTAGCAATAGAAATGATGTTGTGATGGATCCAAAATGCGGGGTTTGAAATGCAGACAACCTCCATTGGAATTGAAAGAAATTTGTTCTATTGAAATGAAAAAGCACCACGAACCCTTTGCAAATTTCAGCTCTGAGAAAACCTGAAAATAGGGTTTTAATGGTAGTTAGGTTTAAAACCCTAGTTTCAAACATCAACATGTCCTAAAACAAAGCTTTTATTATGATCACGACATTTGAAAGTAGTGTAAATGAGAAATAATGAACTCTAAGAGAGAGAGAAAAGATTAGTTTTTAACAAAGACGGCCTCTAGAAAAACATGCCAAGTCAATGGCCTCAAAATCATAGCACCCAAAAATCCATTCATGATGGCGAATTCCAGTGCAAAATCCAAAACTCGGTCTTGTAACAATGGCCTCCATCAGAAATTTCAACAAAGCTTCACCATGCTCGAAATGAGCTCATCATAAAAATGTGAAATGATTTAGGTTTCCAAGTGTTTTGGTTTCTTAACTCAACGTGGAGAAAACTAGAGTCAAAAATTTGCTACGTGTTAATATAACAACAAAACCCTAACTCAACTTGTTAGATGCCACCGACAATAAAATTATAGTCTAAGATTTGGAGGGGACCAACATAATTCCAATTATCATAAGGTATTTTGACATAGGTTTGGTTAATAATTTAAAAGATTGAAAGCACATCAGGAGCCATACTTTAAACATTAAACACCTACTCAATAAGGGACCCTTTTTTGTAATCATTATATTTATGCAGAGGAAAAGGCCATAGTTCTTTAGACCCCTTTTGATTTATTTTAATCATCACTAACCTTTCATTTAAATAGTGTCACATCATAGATAAAAAAAATTGTATGCATGTGATCAAGACTTGAAAAAGGGGAGAGATGGGGACACATGTCACATCGTGGCCATGCAAGAATAAAAGAAGGATATGATTAATTTAATCATACTACAAGAGACAAAAGATTGATTATTTTTAATCAATTCAGCATGAAGTCAAAAAGAATAAGATCAAAGAACCTTTCCATGCACATGTGGCACTGTGAGAAGAAGACAAAGTGCATGCAGATGATGAAATATTATTGATGAAGAAAAGTTAAAAAGAGAAATTAAATTATTCACCCAAATACCTTAATCCTTCCAAAAGTGACCGTATTATTAATGCATCAAAATAAAGAATTCAATTAGTTTGACTTTAACTATTTTTGGAGGAATCAAGGCTATTTTTGCCTCACGTAAACTACATGTAATTTTATGCCTTATGATTTATTCATCCAAAAGGGTCTAATTATCATGCAAGAACTAGTTAGTCTTTAGTCTATTTTTGGAGATCATGGGTGAATATTTTTGCTATATATTGTGTGCATTGGAAAAGCACAAGGGAGAGTTTTTATAGAAGGAATTTTGTACAGAGTGTTGAAGCAATTTTTGTCAATTTTTCCCTTGAATGAGAACATTTATTCCCTTTCCAATTATTTGTAGTGCTATGTATATTTTATTAACTCTTGTGAATTTTAATTCACTAAATTAATTAGATTACCTTGTTGTAAATTTAGTGTTTGTGTGCATGTTAGTTATTGTGTTGTTATGATTTATCCCTCAACACATAAGTTTTTCCTTTAAGATCAATCTAAAACCCATTGGATCGTTTTTCTCTAATTTGTTCTTAGTATATTATGTATGTTTCTTAGTCAAATCCCTCATCAATTTTGGTGTATCACCTCCTTTTAATTTTAGTTACATCCATTTTTTACCCTTAAAACCCCATAAAAATTAGGTTAGGATACATCACTAAGGAACCATCCTTGTAATCTCTGAGACACACCTCAATGTAGGGAAACCCATAGCCCTAAGGTGTTTCCATTATATCTACAAAAGTGAGGTAAAAACAAGCTTAGAACCCATGTTGTTATCCCTGAATTAGGGTACACTTCTTAGAGATAACAGATTTTGGCATACCTCATGGGGGATGAAGACTACTATTGATGCATTCTCAAGATTGAATATCCAAAGAAAATATTATCTGATGACTACGTGAATCAAATTTCAGACTAGTTCAACATTTTTAATTATAAAATTCTTCAACTTCATCCTTTTTAGATATTTTTCAAGAAAATAGAGATCTGTTATTTCAAAGTTTGAAAGTTTTTTTCATGATTAATAGACCTATTTTTCATAGTTCTACATTTAAGAGGTCACGTAGCCATGAATCCCCATTATCAACAACATGACCAACCAATTTCATAACATTTTTATCCATTTCCCCTTCAGATCAGTTCTACGACCCATATTAGAATGAATATCCCCATAACCAAACACCTACACATAAACATGATTATCATTATGACAATGGTTATGTTTTCCAAAAACAACATTATGTAGAGGGTTATACATATTTTACACATGATGAAGAAGTCAAAGAAAAAATTCATAAAATGAAGCAGATCATGGAAGTACTAATAATGCAATTCATGTAAAGGTCACAAGATAAACAAACTCATTTTAGGCAGCCTTGTGAATGGGGAGGTCCTACACCTAGTTGTATTAGTCTACAACAAAGGCTTGGGGTAGTGAGAGAATCTATTAACCAAATATTTCAAACATTAGAAAATTATAGGCATCAAGTTGAGGAACCCCATCAATTAGATCTTCTCACATACCTTCCCAATCAGAATCTAGTGCACATAGATCCTCCTTTGATCTGTAAACTCTCCAACTTTGGAATTATTTACAAATCACAAATTAATCTCTTATATTTACTTTCTATTAGAAAATAATAGAGATAGCTAGTGAATGAATTACTATTGTGCTTAGAATAAAAATTTAGTAAAGGAAAGAATATAAGCTCATAACACCAACAATTTTATCCTGGAAAACGTCCAATGTAGGAAAAACAAGTCGGAAGGGAAATTGCTCTTTCTTCCCACTTTTATTGGCCAATTCAAATCAAAAGTACAAAATTTACAATAAGTAAGAAAGGGAAGTAGATAATATCTCAACACTTCCTTTCGCTTACTTACTTTGCTCTGTCACTCCTTTCTTCTACAAAAATACAATTTCCAACACCAAGACTTCTTGCTCACTTGCTCCCATGCTTCGATGATCTTCTACACTTCTACAATAATGTATTTATAGCCTTTCTCATGTCCTCTTGTGCACTAGATAATGGGAAAGGTCATTAAGGAGAAGAGAAACGAACATCCTTTCAAATTCGGAGTTATTCGCTTCGTATTTAGTTTTTTGTATGTAATGGCCAGACTACGCCCCATGTAGACTAAGGGTCCTAGGACCGCCACCCTACACAGGCAAAGTGGTTATTTTCCAGCACCAAGACTTCTTGCTCACTTACTCGCATGCTTCGATTATCTTCTACACTTCTACAATAATGTATTTATATCCTTTCTCATGTCCTCTTGTGCACTCGGAAAATGGGAAAGGTCATGAAGGAGAAGAGAAATGAACATCCTTTCAAATTCGTGAGGTTGTTCGTTTCGTATTTAGTTTTTTGTCCGTATTGGCTAGGATCAAGCTGCCCCATGTAGACCGGTGGTCCTGGGACCGCCGCCCTAGCTGGGCGGAGGTTCTGTAATCACCACCCTGTGTAGGGTGGTGGTCATGTTACTTAACATAAAGAACCTCTGTTTCATTGTTTTCCTTCTTTGTCTTGATGCTTTCCGATGAAGTATAGTTATTTCATATCCTATGGATTACACCCCCTTCTTAGGAGGCTTTTGGTCCCACAAAAGCTTAGTGGGAGAGTAGATGAGCGAAAAATTCCCTCACTTTCTCCTTTGAGTACCACTGGGCCTTCCATAGTGTCTTTCCTTTCAGTCCAATCTGCCAAGACTCCTATAGACCTCTTCTAGTCTCTCTCGACCTTCTATTTTGTAGCACTAAATCCTCCTCTAATTCGCCTCATGAGTCCAAGACACAATCCTCAATGGAAGGTAGCAACTATAGTTCTTCATCTTCATCCAGCATGGATGGCTCATATAGGTGCAAGTTCTTGTAGTTTACTACAGACTACATCCTCATGAATGATGGCAAATCAAGTCGAAAAGCATTTTCCCCAACTTGATCCAATATGGTGAAGGGTCCATATCGTAGTGGCTTGAGCTTTCGTGCTTGACCTTGTAGTATCTCCTTGCTCAAGTAAAGCCAAAATTTGTCTCCAACCTAAAGCTTGTGTTCCCTCCTATGTTGATCATGCCTAGCTTTGTACTTTTCTTTATATTTTTCTAGTTTTTCTTTGACCTTGAGATGGATTTGTCGGATCCTCTCAATGAACTTGTTGGCTCTAGTCACCTTTGTATCTCTTGTATCCTCCTCATCATGTTGTCCAACTATTATGTCTAGAAGATTTGTAGGCAGATATCCCAAGAATTCTTCAAATGGTGACTTCATAGTGGATGTGTGTACTGCCTAGTTATAGAATGCTGAATGTAGGCTAAGGACTTGTCCCAAGTCCTTGGGTACTTACTGTTATACCATATGATCAACTATACCAAAGTCTTGTTTACCACCTTTGTTTGTCCATCCGTCTCGTGGATGGAAAGTTGTTCTCCTCTCAGTAACTCCGGTATCCATCTTGTCCCACAAAGTAGTCCAAAACTTCCCCAAGAAAAGACTCCTTGTCGAGAGACAATAGATTTTGGCAAACCAAAATGCACCCATACATTAGCAAAGAAAAGATTTATTGCCTCATGTTCTTTTATTGTCTTTTTACATGACATAAGAATACACATTTTACTGAATCTATCGACAACAACATAGAGATATTCATGGCCATGTTTAGACATAAGTAATCCTCCAACAAAATCCATACAAATTTCTTCCCACGGATGAGTAGGTACTAGTAAAGGCATATACAAACCTTCCTTCCTAGTTTTAGGTTTTCTAGTACAACAAAGTTTACATCCACAAATAAACATTGATACTTCTTCTTGCATGTTGGGCCAATATACATACCTTTGCAAGTGGGCTAGGCTCTTTCTAACACCAAAATGTCCTCTCTACTTTCGAGGTATGTGCTTCCCTAATCAATATAAGTCTTTCTTCTTTAGGCACACAAAGATTCCCCATTCATTAGAGCAGCCCATCCTTAAGATAACAGCCTTCAATCCCCATCTTTTCAACCCTCGGGACTATAACTTCTAAATGTTACCCCAACATCTTTGTCTTGGGCATATTCTTCTCCACACTTCCTTCATTAAGGGCTCGATATGAGAGATAGTGTCCAAACAAGAGAAATTTTCCTATGTGGGTGGCCTAGACAACATGTCTGCCACCAAATTTGTACTACCTTTGTTGATTTGATCATTAGATGGAACTACCGAAGAAAACCCTATCCATTTGTAGTGCCTTTCCCGCTACAATTTATATTGTGCTTGCAAATACTAGAGAGGTTTGTGGTCACAGTGCATAATAGTTTCTTTACCCAACAAATAATGTTTCCATTTTTAATTGCTTGAACTAGTGCATACATTTCTTTATCATATACTTTGAATATCCTTTAACTACTAAAGCAAAGGTTTCATAATGATAACATACGGGTTTACCTCTTTGAAGCAACACTTGCACCCATAAGCATAATCACCGGCTTCTGTCTCTACTTCAAAAAGGTCTGTTGCAAACTAGGAAGAGCAAGTACTAGAGCATGACTAATCTTATATTTCAATAACTCAAACGATTTTTCTTGTTCCTTACCCTACCAAAACCCTTACTCTTTTTACTGGCCACTATGTGTAGATTTGATGCAATCACCGAGAAACCTAGAATTAATTTCCACATGTACTGTACTACTCCAACAAAACTTCTAGTCTCTATGGCTCCTATTGGTTTTGGCCAATTTGTGATGGCTTCCACCTTCTTTGGATCCACTCGTAGCTCTCCTCCTCCAACCACATGCCTAAGATAGACAAGTGACTATTTGAAAAATTCACATTTCTCCATATTACAAAGCAGTTATTTCTTCTTGAGAACTTGCAAAACTTGCTACAAATGTGTTAGATATTCTTCCCATGTGGCACTAAAAATTAGGATATTATCTAGATATACAATGACACATGAATATATGAAATCCCACAATACATCATTCATCAATCTCATAAATGTAGCGAGTGCATTGCATAAATCCAAAAGGAAGTACTAACCATTCATACAAACCCTATTTTGTTTTGAAGGAAGTCTTCCATATATCCTCCTCCTTCATCCCGACTTGGTGATAACTCCGACTTGAGATCCAACTTCATGAAAGTTTTTGCATGCTGAAGCTATTCCAAGAGATCATCTATACGGGAAGTGGATATAGGTTCTTTATGGTGATCTTGTTCAAAGCGTGGTAGTCAATGCACATTATCCAAGAGCCATCCTTCTTTGGCACCATCATTATAGGAAAACCACATGGTGAGGTGCTCGGACGTATCGCCCCTTGGTCTATTAGTTCCTAGAGTTGTTTCTTTACTTTAGTAATCTCAAGCAAGGATTTCCTATACAACCCGATGTTTGGTAGAGGTGACTCGGCAATAGCCGAATCTCATGCTCTGCTTCCCGTATTGGTGGTAATCCATTAGGAGCCTAAAATACTTCCCGAAAGGACTCGAATAATACTATCCAAATATTGTTTTCCTTGGTTAGAAATCTCTGAAACTTTTACCACATCTTGTTTATCTTTTAAAAAAAGCAAACAAAACTGATTATGATTTGATTGAATAAGTCATTTTACTTGGTTAGCACTTACCATAGTAACATGTGTCTTACGCTGGTGTGCCCGGATGTTGTAGCTGATCCCATCCTTGACCCACTTGTACAGTTTTCCTTCTCATAAAGATAACATCCATAACATATAAGTAAGGACTCACGAATACCACATCAAAAGCATCAAGTGGAATAACTTCACTTCATAAACATCTATATATTGGGAATTTATCCCAAACTTGACCTTACATCTTCTTGTTACCTTAATTTCTACACCCTTTTCACCCAACCCAAAGGATATGGGTGCGGATACTCATAAGTATCAAGACAAATATTCTTTACAACTACCTTATAAATCAAGTTAGATTGAGAACCGGGTAGCAACCAAAGCATTTACCTTAGTCCTCTTGATCTAGATTTTGATCTCGAATAGTCTACTCATCTCCTCTTTGATGTCCTCATGTTGGTGGTTGTGCATCCAAGCCTTTCATATAAATCATAGTCATCTTCAATTTCTACCTCCCCTTCTATCTTTATAGCTAATGGACTTCTTGGAGTCCTTGGTTTGGTTCTTCGGATGTAATTCTGACGCAACTTCCAACATGTAGCGTCAATGATGACTATTAATATCACAATTCTTGAAAAAATTATTGGGATCTTTACAAGTATTTAAAGTAGTGGCAACTTGTATGCCTTTCGCTTTCCACTTACTCTTGATACTTGTTTGCCCATAATCCTTTTTCTCGCTAGTTTGTTGACTACTTTACCCTCGGCTCTTCTTCTCCTTGCTTTTTCTCATCATCTTTGTAGTATGCCCATACACATGCTTCATTGAGATCCTTGGGCTTTATGGAGATGAATTTTCTTCGAAGGTGAGTGTGAAGTCCTCCCAAGTATTTGGTTAGAATATCCTCATCCTCCAAATCCAATTTTAGTAACATGGCTTGCCTCTGAAACTCTGTAGTATAGTCCTACACACTTTGACGATTGCCTTGTCTAAAATACTACCATTTAATTATTTGGCCAGTTTTATGGCCAATAGGATAGAAGTTAGCTCTAAGTAATTCCTTAAATTCTTGCAAATATTTCACAATAGGATGTTTCTTCTTTTCACAAGTAGTTAGATGAGTTTCCCACCAAACTAGAGCATGTCCTCCATTTTGATATGTGCAAAGGTGATCCTTTGTTCCTTAGTGACATTATGGATGCTAAAATAGACTTCTAATTGTTTCAACCATTTATCCAATAATTTTGCATCTACTTGTCCTTAAAATATTTTGATTTCAACTTTAGTCTTAACTTTAAAAGGAATATGTTCAGATTTTACCTTTTCTCCCGTGTTAGAAGTCTCTTCTTCATGCTCTTCCCCATAATCTTCCTCATGGTGACTCTTGCCTATACCAAAATTTTTAGCTAAGCCTCGAACCACCGAGTCCATGGATTCTTTCTTGACGGAAGCTATCTTCTGCAAATCTACAAGTTCCTCTTGCCTTCTAAACATCCTATCCATCATGGTCTCTAGCATCTCGATTCTACGGACCAAGTTCTCTTCCTCCATTTCTCCTTGAATTCTCTATTTCCACTTCTTTATAGAAATCTCCTGGATTGCAAGGTAAATCTTCTTCACCTTTAGATCTTGTCACTGTCATACAAATTCAAGAATGAAATACCACAATCCTAGATAATTGTTAGCCCCGATACCAAAATGATCATCAAACTCTTCAACTTTGGAATTATTCACAAATCAGAAATTAATCATTGTTGTTTACTTTCTATTAGAAAATTAAAAATATAGGTAGTGAATGAATTACTATTGTGCTTAGAATCAACAATTGTAGTAAAGGAAATAATATAAGCTCATAACACCAACAATTTTATCCTCGAAAACCTCCAATGGAGGAAAAACCAACTCGAAGGCAATTCCTCTTTCTTCCCATTTTTATCGGCCAATTCAAATCAACAAGTATAGAATTTACAATAAGTAAGAAAGATAAGTAGATAATATCTCAACACTTCCTTTCAGCTTACCTTCTTTCTCTATCCAAAACTCCTTTCTTCTACAAAAATACAATTTTCAGCACCAAGACTTCTTGCTCATTTTCTCCCATCCTTTGACGATCTTCTACACTTCTACAATCATGTATTTATAGTCTTTCTCATGTCCTCTCATGCACTTTGGAGAATGGGAAAGCTCGTGAAGGAGAAGAGAAATGAACATCCTTTTAAATTCAAAAGTTGTTTGTTTCAATTTAGTTTTATGTCCGTAATGGCCGGATCACCGCCTGTGTAGACCGGCGGTCCTAGAACCGCCGCCTTGGCAAGGCGGAGGTCCTGGTTACTTAATAGACAAAACCTTTGTTTCATTGTTTTCCTTCCCTGTGCTGATTGTTGTTGATGCAGTAGAGTTATTTCGGATCTCTATGGATCATCCTTGCTATCTAATGCAACCCATTGATCAGTTTTAAAATCATCTAGATGTTACAAATTCTACTCCTTTTGTTCCACAATCACATATTAAAATAAAATATTTGTTTCCAAGCTTTCCTTCTACTATTTTTCTAAATCAGGACCTTGTATCCCAATACTCTATTCAAAAATTTCTAGTTCAAGGTAAAATCCATCCCACTCCTCCTCCTTCATTCAAGTAACTGGTCCATGAAGGAGAAAATAAGAACATTTTCAATGAGGGGAAGCCAATCAAGAGAACAACAAAATAAATTTCCTAGAAAATATGCAATAATGGGTTTCTAAATTTAAGTTTGATCAAATTCCAGAGTTAGAGAAGGAACCAATGCAAAAGTTACAATATGATTTTGTAGCGGATCAAAAATAGATGGAAGATGATCAACAATCTACATATTAAGTGTAGGATGCACAAAGGCACCATACTCACACCAATCAATGATTCATCGAACTTGTAACTTTTTATTTGAAGAGGAAGAATCAATTTTAAAAGAGGATTTTCAGATCAGGTTTGAAGATAAATCAGCAGATTTAATGCATGAACAACATGTTTTCTACATATCATATTTAATGTTTAATGATAAGGATAACAAGGAAGAACAAGTTTAGGTAGATCAAGAAGAGGAAGAATAATGTGTAGATACTTATTGTACTACATGAAAGGATATTGTTGTGTTATTAGAGACTTGTAGTGATGCCTCACAAAGAATATCAGAAGATGCTACCATCAAATAAGGTGGGTAGCAAGGTGTTGGAATGGATAAGCATGAATTTTCAAGCTGCATGGTGAACCTGAATAATGAAGATGAAATGGAGCTTACATTTTTCATGTCAAATAATAATGATGAATCCAAAAAAATAGTCGGGATAGTCATCTTATAGTAGTTTGAAGATGCTAAAAATCTTTAAAATCAACTTCAAAATGTGTCTGTGTTTGAAAAGAAGGTCATAGAAACATATCATATTAGAAAAGGATATTTTCAGCTATTAAGAGACCTTGTCCTTTCGGTATTTGGCTAGTTTAGATCAAATTAAAACAGTACCAGTATTTTTGCATGTTCTAGAGCATAGAAGCGAGCTTTATATTTTTAGAAGCAAGCCCCAAATCATCCCTGAGCATCTTGCAAATCAAATAAATACATTTTTTCATCTTCTCGGACTGATTTATGGAGCATAAAAGGGTACATGTTTTTTTTTGCATTATGTCATGTTACCTATTTTACAAGTTGAATTCATTACCTTTGTTTTAGAGAAAGGGAACTTATTTTTCACTTCCTATTATAGGATTTGTTTAGCTTCAATTTGCAAATGGTTAAAGTGTGGTAGAATAGGATTTCCATTATAATAAGTGTAGTTTATGCACATTGCAAATTTCAATTTTAATAAGTACATTTATGCATGTGATCTAGTTTACTGTGTCCTTTTCCAACTATAGTTTGTTGTATAGAAAGCTTGATTTTTAAGAAAAGGGAAGACTTGGTTATATGCTTTTGACTCCATGCCAAATGGAAAAGAGCAAGGCAATGGTCTTAAATCTAACAGGAAGTTTTCCCCGTAGGTTCATAAGAAATGTTGACATTTTTTGCACTCATGCAAAAATGGCAACTCAAAACTTCATTTCAAATGTGAGGCATTGATGTTATGGACCTCCATCAAGGGAGATGCATATAATTTTCTCAATGTGTTCAGCTTAAAGCAATTGATTAAAAACATGCAATCTGTAACTATATGTGATGTTGTGGAATGCAACATCTCACATATGGTGCCATTCCATATTCATCTTTAACAAGGAAATACACAAGCCCCAAAGGACTAGTGTATAGCATTGATGAAGGTGAGAATCACAAAATCGGGGACACTTCATCCCATAGCGAAAAACAAAGTTGTAGTTTACATGGATAAATGTACATTATTAGTTCTAGGTACATTAATTATTTTTATTTCTTTACGTTTTACTGAGATTAATTATATTTTGGGATGTTTTTTCATTCCACAATTAGGAAGGTAGTTATTTTTGTTCCATGCATACATCTACTACATTTACTTACATATAGCTATCTTTTCTCACTATCAACTATGATATGCACAAGAGCCACCTAGGGCACAATTTCTGCACACACACACAAAATTACATTGGTTATGTGATGTACTTCAACACTCAATCATAAGTTCACCATTGTGATAGAAGAGGACAGATATACCCCTCATTTTTCATATTTTTAGTTTAGTATTTGATGTCTATTTGAGGGTTTTGTAGTTTCATATTTCATTTCAAGTTTCCAGTGACCTCGGCGATCTTGGTGCAACCTCAAAGCGACCAAAGGAGACTAAATAAATACACCTTGCAACACTATTGAGGAGGTTTTCTAAGAATTTCCATAGACCCAGACACCCAAAAATTGGTCTAAGGTTCCCACGGATCCCTTGTCCCTCTCTAGGCACACCCGATCAACCTTTTCTTCTTTATCTCCATTTTTGGATCTTTATATGATGCTCTTGCCATTCCATTTACCTTGTCATCACTCAAACGAAGTCCATATTTCATTTTTAATGAGCTAATAATTCTCACTCTCTCTTTCCACTTATGGTTTTTCATAATTTAGTGCATGGTTTCTTGGGTGTATTTTTTGGACTTCATTATTATTTATTTACTAATATTGTAAAATTCAGATTAGGCTTGTATATTTAGTTTTTAGCTAAATCATTTTGGTGAAAAATAATTCAATCTACTTGCTTTTGTTATCATCATTAGTATCTAAATTAATTTTTCCTGCTTATTAACCTAGAATTAAGACATTGAATCAAAAATATTCTGGCTAACACTCACATTATTGCTGATATGCCTCCAGATTCAGTATATTAGACATTTGGTGATGCATTTTATCAACATATTTCTTTCCCATCCATTCCCAATTCTGATCTTTCTATTTTTACAATGATCGACTATAACTTTAATATTTTTATAGTCATACAATAAAATGCTTATCTCAAAGTGTTATGACCTCAGGATGCACTTACCCATTTATCCGAATGACATTATTCATCACTCTTTTTGTGATATCCTTTCTAAACCATCTATTAAAAATTCTTGGTGTTGGACTGTCACAGTATTTCCAAGCCTAGGACTGTACATTCTTGTTTGACAAGGTTTAGCCCATATACCCTAATTGTTTAATACAAAGTATAACTTCTTATTACTATCCTTCTTTATCACTCCAACATCTATCTTCAGTTTTCACACTCTTCTAATATTATCTATAAATGTCTACTCACACAAGATAAGACACTCTTCAAAAACGCTAATCTCGTCACACACAATTAAGATAGAAGTATCAAATCTTCTCAGGATATACTACCTTTGCATTCCGTTGAATCTCCTAGAAGGTTTTTAAAAGATCTTAGACCTTAATGAAACTCTCAAAGCCCTTCTAATAAATGGATTAAGTTCTCCTCTTCAACTAGTTTTCTCCTAGAGCCTTTCAAACCATGGGTCCTTAGATAAATTGTGCTAACAAGATATTCCCGTATCAAAACTCATTCGAACTCTTTGAAATTTATTCCACATCACTACCTATAATTATAATAATTTTTACAAATTTTCAATTCTTTTCCCTAGAGGGATTTTGAATTAGATAACTTTTTCTTAAACCTTAAACCCTAGGCAAGGGATTGACCCAAGAAAGGAAGATTTAAGGAATTTTATTGATAATTCATGTCTCAAACTATCTTGACCACTGTACAAGGTCTTCCTGACCTATGACTTACTCAAGAACTTGTTTGCGTGTTTCAAACAACCTTAGAAATGATGATCGCGTGCATTTTACCATTCTTATCATCATAGTATGTGTATATACAGTTGCACAGGTTTTTAGAAGGAATCATTAACAACCAAGTACATTAATTCAATTATGATGACCCCTTGTTAGTATAATACCTTCCCAAAAAAACTATAAACTGCTTGTCTATGTTTATGTGAACCAACCTTCATTCACCGATTCACATTATTTCTCTCTTGCATGCATAGTTTACACTCTTCTCCTACAAGTTGACTATCATTTATCAAAGATCACAATGAGTCCTCATTAATTATTAAACTTGAAAAGAATTTACTTATTCATTATTGTCATTATTGACTATGATTCAATCATCTTCACAACTTATTTCATAAACAACCACCTTTTCCTTGCAACTACATAGTTTTACCTCTCACTATGACTGTCACTACTTGATTTCTCAGAATAATATTTTACCCTTCATAGTATTTTTACCTGAACCTTCATAGTAGCCATTCATGCAAAATTCCATATTATTACAAACTTAAATCATATCACATATTGAAATCATTTATTATGCAAATTTTCATAAATACGTACTTCTTTATTTACAAAAGGGGTTTGTTACAAAGTGTTTTCTTGAATCTCAAACCTTATGAACCTCTCCAGGGCTCTCCCTCTTGTGTCACCACTTCTCAAGTTCCTTTCTAAATTAACTAACTCTATTCAATTCAAATTGTTTTCCTCCTTATCATGAAATATGGTAGTTACAAACTTACACTAGGGTGATCAACCATAGTTTGAGATGACCACAGGTCATGAAATCCTAAAACAAAGATTAACACATCTTATTTACACTTCACAAGGTCTTAAATTATCCTTTTACATTAATGACACTATTTTCCTGAATACTTAGGATTTCACGTTTACAAGGACTTCATTTAGGATGAAATATAAAAGTGATACAAGATTACCTAAGGAGGGCTCAAGAAGACTATGGATAATTCTAGAACACCTAACATGCCTAAGAAGACTCCACACAAACCAAAAATATGAGGAAAAACCAAAACAACTATAAAGAAGATAAGGCTCCTGCCTCATACTCCCAAAGAGGAAAAATTTAAGCCCAATTTTCATTTGTGTTGTTTCTCTTTTTCCAATTTTTGGCATCTTTGAATTTATTTTTCTTCTGTTATTCTTAAGATCTTTTGTATGTTCATTTTATTTCTTTTCTCTTCTTTTTTGTTTGATCCTTTTCCTGCATGCCTTGTCATCTTCATGATTTATTGTTTCTCTTTCTTCTTCCTTGTCTTAATCTTCTTCATGGTTCACTTGTTTTTCCCCATCCACATCATGCTTCTATTCCATTTTATAATTTAGTTTTCGGTCCATACCTGCAAATACAAAGCTAAAAGCAACATTAGAATGCAAAAATAGTGGATAACTAGTCCATTTCTTGTCTTATCTTTTCACCATATTGACTTCTTAATTCTCTTATTGCTCTTCCTTTGCTAAGAAGATTGTATTTTCTATAACTCATCATGTTCTTGTTTATTTTCTTCACCTTACATTTTCATCTCACTTTGATCTTAATTTTTTTTTCACTTACTAAGGTTTCTCTAGATTTTGCTTTGGTTTTATCCTCATCTTCACCACTTATCCAGCTCCACATGCTTGTGAGATATCTCCATGATCCTTTCATTACATTCACTACTGCACTTTCACTCTTAACTGATTCACAGTGAGATTGAGCTTGCCCACAAACTTACTCTTTTTTATTTCCTTCATTCTAGTTCTTTATTTCTTAATTGAAGGAATGATTTCTAACATTTTATTCTTCATGTTTTCTACTGACATTCACACATTCAAAGAAATTATTAGATTTAAAACTTGGAGGCCTTTGAGCCCCTTGAAAATATTCATTAATGAGCTCTTTACCTTTTTCACTCTATTAATGCCCTCTTTGACTTTCTCGTTCTTCTTCAAAACAAGCTAGAAAGATTATGATTATGTCGTTTTCATCCAAAATTTGAATTAAATCTTAAGCCACTTATTCTTCATGTTTTTCAACCTCTTTTCTATCCTTTTTAGCTCTTTCTCTTCCATTTTTATGACTCATCTCAGCTACACTGATTGTCTATTTCCTTATTAGTTGCTCTATAGGCCATTTAGCACTTTTCTTCCTCTAAAAAACAAGTATACCTCATTCTCTCATGCTTGTAGCTTCTATCAACTCCCCTAGCTTCTCCACATCCTTCTTTAACTCTTTGAGGTCATGTTTAAACCACAAATCACACTCTCTTTCCATCTCTCTCTTTTTTCTTCTTTACCAATCTTCTCTTTTTCCTGCTTTATTTTATTTGTCAATTTTTATATTTCTTCCATATTATTCACCACTATGCTACAAATCACACTCTTGCTAAAATTCAACAACTATAAATAGTTAAAACGTTAATTTGAAAACAATATTCAAAATACACCTAAATTTTATCTTTTTCTTAAAGATCATACTGCCATTTCTTCACCAAACTTTTTATGTAAAATGTTTCTAAGCTCAATAAAATTTCACACTTTCTATATTTCATCTATCCAATAGGTTTACATGCTTGAAATAATTCTATCACTTTGCCTCCATCAACACTCCTTCTAGACAAACATTCATGCTTCTAGCCCTTGAAATTTGCATTCTTGTGCATAGAAATCATACAACCTTATTTTAAGGCTTACTAGTAATTTTTTGAGGAATCATTAAGCCCTACATTCATTTTACCAAGTTCATTATATAAATCTCTTCCTATCATTTTCAACCCCACTTTTCTCCATTCCATGGGTTTCTTAGCTTGCATATATATTTCCATGCTCTTTCATAGGTTTTTTCCTTTCAAACTATTTCTTTACCTTACCTTCACTTATATTTAACTAAAACATTCTTATACATGTCCTTTACAAGGCCCTAATCCTATTCCATCACCTTAATTTCCAAGTACTTCACTTCATCCACTCAAAAGTTGTCCATACTATGTTTTTATACCTTTTGATGGTTTAACTTGATTTCCACTTCTCTTCCTTAATGAGATATCTCCTTAATGTTATTTCAGAATATTTTCTTACTCCCTTACCCAAATACTCCTCTTTATACTACTAATTTATTCGTTTAAGTCTTATGATTGTACCTTGAGGAAAATTTGACTAGCCTTAGCTTTTCACTATATCTAAGGTCTTCACTCTTGTGATGACCTTTAATCATAAATTTTTTTCTTTCAATATGATTTTCTCTTCCCTTAATTTTTTTAACACTTGACCTTTGCCTCTCTTTTGGACTATTAAAATTTATTTCTTGACTATTCCTATGCACCATATTGATCAGTAACTTTCATCTTTTTATTGTTATACAATAAAATGCTTGTTTTAGAGTGTTATGAACTCAAGATGCACTTACCCCTTTCTCTGAATAAGATTATTCATCACTTTTTTTGTGAGATCCTTTCGAAACCATCTACTAACCTTTCTTGGTATTACACTATCACGATCTTTCACAACTGCTACTATACATTCTTGTTTGACTATGTTTATCCCATATACAAAAATATTTAATACAAAATATAACTTATATCTACTATCCTTCTTTATATCTCCAACTTATTTCTTTAGTTTCATAATATTCTAATCTTATGTATAAACGTCTCAAATCACAAAAGATAAAATTCTCTTCTCAACCCATGATCTCGGCACACATAGTTAAGATATAAGTATCAACTCTTCTCAGATATATTACCGTTGCACTCCATTGAATCCCCTAGAAGGAATTTTCAAATCTTTGAGACTTCAATGGTACTCTCAAAATCCTTCTAATAAGTGGATTAAGTGCTCCTCTTTAACTAAATAACTCCTAGAGCCTTTGAAACTATAGGTCCTTATAAAGAGTGTACTAAAAATATATTCTCCTATCAAAATTCATTCAAACTATTTGAAATTTATAACCATTTGTACAAATTTTCAACTCTTTTCCCTCATAGGTTTTCAAATTAGACAATTTTTTCTTAAACCTTAAACCCTAGGCAAGGGTTTGACCCGATAAAGGAAGATTTAAAGAGTTTTAGTGATAATTCATGTCTCATACTAACTTGACCACCTTACAAGGTCTACAACACATGTGACTTACTCAAGAAATTTTTTCCATCTTTCCAACCACCTTAAAAATGATCATCACATTCATTTTGCTAGTCTTATCAACCTAATCTATGTATATACTGTTACACAGGGTTTTAAGGGTTTTAGAATTCATAATTAATGACCATGTAAACTCATAGAATGATGATGACCCCTTCTCAGTATAATTCCTTCCTAAAAAAAAATCCAAAGTACTTGTCTCTGTTTATGGGAGAAAACCTTCATTCACCAAGTCACATTATTTCTTGCTTACATGAATAGTTTACACTCTTCTCCTATAATTTTTCTATATTTTATCAAATATCATAGTGAGTCCTTATTAATTTATAAACTTTAAATTCATTTACTCTTTCATTATCATCATTCTTGATTATCACTCATTCATCTTCACTATTTGTTTCATCAACAAACACCTTTTCCTTACAACTACATAGTTTTACCTCGCACTATGACTGTCACTACTTGATTTCTTAGAATAATATCTGAACCTTCATAGTATTTCTATTTGAACCTTCATAATATCCATTCATTCAACATTCCATATTACTACAACCTTAAATCATATAACAGATTGAAATCATTTATTATGGAAATTTTTATAAATACTTACTACTTTATTTACAAAAGGGGTATGTTACAATGTGTTTCTTGGAATCTCATACCTTATGAGCCTCTCCATATCTCTCCCTCTTATGCCTCCACTTATAAATTTCATTTCTAACTCATCTAACTCTCTTCCATTCAAATATTTTCCTCCTTATCATGAAATATTGTAGTTACAAACTTACACTAGGGTGATCAACCAGACCACAGGTCATGAAATCTCAATACAAATATTAACACATCTTATTTACCATTCATAATGTCTTAACATTTCCTTCTACATTAATGAAACCCTTTTCATGAATACTTAGGATTTCAAGTTCACAAGGACTCCATTTAGGAGAGAAATATACAAGTAACACAAGATTACCTAAGGAGGACTCAAGAAGACTATGGATCATTATAGAACACCTAACATTCCTAAAAAGACTCCACACAAAAAACAAGAATGAGGGAAAACCAAAATGACTATAAACAAGATGATGTTCTTGCATCAACCAACTACATCCACACATCCCCTTGCTACGCTCATCGATATTTTTCTTTGTCAAGAGCTTGTCCCTACATCAAACCTCATTATAGTTTTCCACATTCTCATGTTCCACCTCCATCAGTAAAACATCCTTTCACATGAAGACTTTTCATGAATGATTCTTATAGGGAACACATTCCATTTTAACCTACTTACGATGTCACCATATGTTCACATGATAGTTTGACTCGGTTTGGCTTCACTTTGAGGGACCTTTATCACAAAACACATGTTTCTAATATATATTATGGGTTCATCACTATCACTTATGCTTATGGTATATGTGTCTTTCCTCTCACAATCTACCTTGCGAAAAATCCACGCTCTTCTCCACTCACATTGGGTAAATATTGGCCTGCTTACATCAGAGGCACATTAGACCTTGATCATACTAATAAATCATTCCCCATTCCTATTTATAAAATTTCCATTTACAATGACTCATTCCTTAGCTATTCACCTAACCTCCCTCATTTTTATGCACCTTGTTTTCCATTTCATCCATTCACTGATGAGGAATATGTTATGGGCATGTAAAACCTACGCCTCAATGACTCTTTACATGATCAAGCCAACACTATTTCTTATCGAGTCTCTTGTGCTTCCCTATTTGGATTCTACCATGATAATGATGACCTATTAGATGACACTAAATTATTATTTTCATCATCCTACACACTTATGGGCTTCATAATTATTTCCAATCACAAGCTTCAACAAACATCTTATTTTATCATCACTTCACTTTTAGACTTACATATACAACAAACGCATCTTGACACACTCTAGTATCATCATTACCTGATGATGCACTCTTCTTCATTGATTCAAAATTGACTATTGAGGGCATCCTATACACATAAAACTTAGACACTACATACTACACATTAGACTATTCACTACACATTATTATTACATCTCACACATTACACAATCCATATTTCACATCTACGACACATTTATCTATGCATTTTGCATCTTACACATCTTCAATACCTTTTTATAACATGGAATATAAATTTTGAATTATTTATGCTTTCTACTCATCACAACATCTTCTTCTTCTTACACGTCATACATATTGTGTGCTTTCTACATATTCTATTCATATATTGTTTTATATATCATATGTACTTTGTGATATGCACTATATAAATATTCACCATCATATCCTTACTTATACCATGAATCATAAAATTATATGTGTTGCACCGCATATTATACATCATCCCACTCAAAACATTCAAAACATATCTTTCTAACATCGTAATTTCAAACCACACATCCTCCTTGTAGATCATACTATTCTCTT
The DNA here is from genome assembly GCA_018340775.1 of Taxus wallichiana var. yunnanensis. Classification (NCBI taxonomy): domain Eukaryota; kingdom Viridiplantae; phylum Streptophyta; class Pinopsida; order Cupressales; family Taxaceae; genus Taxus; species Taxus wallichiana. Next base: position 817,038,769 of record CM031237.1, read on the forward strand.
CTACCTTCTACACATTATATATCAAACTTATACAAGTGCACACTGCCTGATGATGTAATTTGGTCCTATGGTTCATACTTGATTGTTAAGTAAGTAATTATGAATTGAACCTCACTTCCTCATTGTTATTACATTATTTTCTTCAAAAAATCAATCAATCAATCCTTCTATCACCTCATGCAACATTACTTTAAAAATCACAATTTATCCATACTAGAATCTTCACACATTTCATGATATATGCTTTGTGCTAAATCATCAGTGCTTCTAGAATACTACTCATACATTTTGTAATATACGCTTTGTGTTAAATCATCAAAATTCCAAGAAGCCTTATTCACATATTTCGTGATATATTCCTTGTGCTAAATTATCATACCTTATAGTATCTTACTCATACATTTATTAATACACTTTTTACACAATCATCATGTTTCTTATCATCCTATCCATATATTGTGATATACACTTTATGCTAAATCATCATTCTTCCTAGCATCTTACTCACATGTCTAGTGATAAACACTTTAGGATAAATCATCACACATTATAGCACCCAATTCTACAACTTCAGGATCAATTCTTCCTAGAGCGCATTCAATCCTACACATGACTTGACAACCTACAATTAACATATTTAATACATGCACATTTCAAACCATTTCTAGTTGACGTAGTCTCATTTATGGTTCATTCCTCACTACTGAGGGGGCATAAATAAATGAAACTCATTACATACATACACATCCACTCGGGGGCATGTTTCTCTTATCATTCACTCTACATTCCATGCCATCTCATTCATAACATACTGCATATCTTGGTTACATTTACTCTTGCTTACTTATGCTTTTATACGTTCATATTATTACATGTGCTACATAGATATATTGTATATCATTATCAATTTCCTAGAGACATGTGTGTTCACTTAGCTTTGTATTTGTTATCGGATATACTATAGATCTAATACACACAACATGGATGCTTGGTTCAATACCTATTACTAGTACCACATAGGCTCTTGGGATAATCCACTTTCATACATAGAGGTATTATTGTTTCCATTTGTTTCATATCACACTAATTTATCAGATCATGTATTATTTCAGATACATTTTATCTTTATAACATGCTAGCGGGTGCTTCATGTGCATCATTTTTTATGCAAGGCTACTTTCTCGCATGGTTATTCATTACATAATTTTTCATTCTATGCTCTTTGTATGATCTTATTTACGGGCATTTCCCTTTATCTTGTGTGCACACTTTTCTTCTTACAGCCACTTCAACCTTACTTATCTTGTGGCATCATGATTGGTGTTCTATGTTTTCAACCTATTTTTTATAGTCTACATTGTTTTATTGCATTATTACATTACCTTCTAACATCTTATCTACATCCATGTTTTTGTAATAACACTTGTTTCCAAGCCATTTTGTTGCCATGAGCTTTTGATTTTGATAAGCACATTCCCTTTCCTCATACAAGGCATAGTTTCAACATAGTGATCGGTCCTCATTTGGGATGCGTACTTTGTTAGTGACATTGCATGAACCCTAAAAATGGGGGGCATAATTTGGTTAAATCATTCACCCCATAAAACATCATAAAAAACACATGACAGTATTGGTACATCATAGTTTTAAGTTTCATACATTGATCAAAAGTAGACTTGGGTTCTTAGTACACAATGTTTTTTTACTTGTATGTCATGGTAACTAGGGGGGAAACTACACTTTTTTTGACATTTCATAGAGGATTTTGATAGGGCGAGAGTCCTTTAGCACTAGGCATTTACATTAGGTGAAAGTACACACTATTTACAGTGGTGTTTTCATTTCACGAAGTAGTTAAAGGTTATAGGATGACACCATATTTTCCTTCTCTACATTTCTTCTATCGTGGTGTCGATCACCCAAAAACCAACATTTCAAAGTACTCTACAAATTTTTTAAGTGGTTAAAGGTTACTAAATGATAGTAGAATTTCCTCGCTATAATTCTTTTTCATGATAGGAGACCACCCAAAAACTTGTACTTCATCAAAATTTATAGATCCTTTCTACACCATTCGCTCACCTCGATTAGGTGCACATGTTCCTTTTTCATATTTTTAGCATATTTACATACTTTTTACACATTTCGATCATATACATACGTATTTGACTACATGTTCATTCTTATATTTCTAGGTTTGTTCATTTGGGAAGCGGTATTCATTGTTATTTCACAACACCAAGAACAAAAACATCGACATCAACAATAGGTACATCTTGACATCTACACATAATTTTCCACCCTAGGTTCATTTTCATAACCATTTTTACAATTTTTCCTCCTTATCATTCATGCTTCACATTTTTATCACTATGTGATTTATCTAATCCCTAAGCATGCCTTCATCAACGATATACATGGTTATCAAATACACATCATTGTCTACTTTAAGTTACTGAGACTTCCACTCACCAACAAAAAGTGAGGAAAATGTAGACACAAAATATATTAGAGATCACAAGCATTGAGAGGGGGGATGAATTAGCACAAATTAAAACTTTTAAAAATAAATTCAATTCAAAATTTGTTGATAAATTATAGTAGTGCATCATGACCATCCGAGAAAAACATATGCAAGAAAATATTGGCATTGAATACATAGTTTATAGTGGGAAACCATTTCAGGAGAAAAACCCACTTTGAAACCAAGGGTTTACTAATAACACGTACTATAAAGCATACGAGATCATTATTTCAGTTGAACACCCACTCAACTTGGTAAGCACCCACTTTAGATTCCTATTGCACCCACTTGAAGATAACTGAGAACCCACTCAACATGTTTTAACAAGATCCATCTTGTGAGGAGAAACCACCCCTATAATCTAAGCACCCACTTAGAAATATGATATTAAAAATGAATCAATTATATAGATTTGGGATTGCTAACATAATAGATTATGATCACATTTTTCAATATTTTTATGCTCACTCTTTCAGGCTTGAATACTCAACATTTTCTATTTCTTCTCCTCCATTTTTAAAATACTTACTCGATTTCTTGATTACAATAAAATATCTTCTCATTTTTATCTTCTACTTCTAATTACTCTTTTTAATCAACAACTATTCATCTGTTAGCTCCCTTTGGTCTCTCTTTCCTTTGTTTATTCTTCAACTCAAATGCACCTCTTTTTTCTTGAACAACCACAATATTATACATGGAATATAGCTTTATATTGAATAAACTCTCCCCATCAATTCCTTGTTGTGTCGTGCACCCTATAACAACTTTTATGCATTTGTAAAATTTGTATATTTAAATGAATGACACCTACCAAGGAGTTACTCTCTCTAAATTCAGTTTTAGAACTTTACTTTCTATTTTCTATGTGAATTAAGTATCCATCACGTTACTTTCGAAACTAGGAATGGTTATGAGACAATTTCTACAAATAGATTTCTCATCATTATAGGATTCTCAACTCATCCGAAATAATGATTCACATTTCCTCACCGATATTTAATTGTATCTAAGTAATTCTTAGGTTATAGTGAAATCAAGAAAAAATTGATTGGGGAAATCTAGTAGAAGTCCTTTTCTTAGCAATAATATTATCTATATAATAGGTGTATCACATGCAAGGTTTAAATTCAAACATTTTTAATATTACTAAGTTTTCATCCATGTCTTCGCCTTATCTAAAAAATTAAATTCGATGTTAAAAATTAAATTTCCACCATAAAATTTATAATAAAATATAGAAAGCCTCGATAGAAAGATAGAATCTTCCTTTTGTTCATATGTCCATTCCCCGAAGCCACCGAATTATCATTGATTATGTATTTCATCACTTTCTATTTTGCTGTTACTCAAGCTTAAAACTAAATAACATGTTTACAAAGTAATACAAGAAGAAATCATTTATGTTGGGTTTTTGAATTGGATCCAATTGAATACTCAACATTTTTATTTTGGACCCTTTAATCCCACATTATACTGATATGAATAACTCAAAAATGTGGAGATGACTAGTTTAAGTAAATGTAATAGATATTCACCTAGATTAATTACATTAACATTTTTATTTTAGCCCCTTTAATCGACATTGTAAAAACATGAATAATGTTACTATAGTTGAGCAACTAGGTGAAGCACATGTGACAAATATTGATAACAACGTAAATTTGTTACCCAAATTAGTAGGAATTACTTCATGCCTAATGTCCTAATCATCCCTTTTAGGATTCTCTACTAGCTTGCTAGATCGGATATTCTTAGGTGGTGTTCTCCATGTAACTTGTAGTTGTTAGTGATTGAGGAGGTTTTCATGTTTCCCTTGAGGTGTTCTATAGCATATGGTTAAGCTTAGAAGTGGTGATGGAGGTGTTTGAGATAATTTTTCTCAAGAATTTTTCTTTATTCCTTATTTCTAGTCCGAGTTGTTTTAGAGATTAAAATTATTAAATGTGTTGTTCCTTTTTTTTACTAAATGAAATGAGTTGTTACAATGAAAGATTTACTGAGATTTCAAATGGTGTTCTATATTATTCTTGATGATGATTGTTCCTCTATGAACTCATTCACTATTTAGGACTATTTTATGGGAATATGAAAACTAGTTTAGTTATTTTCTTCTTGGCGTGTTCATGGTATTGATAGATGGTGCGAGCTTCTTATGCATGTCAATGATTTCTAAAGGATGTTACTGAATTTTTGGAGTCATAGGAATAGTTTTTAGGTTGTGTTGAGCTCTTGGAGTTCATACTTTGTATTTATTAGAGCAAGAAGGCCATATTTCTAGGCCAAATTGAGAAGGCTTGTTATTGTTTATGCTTGATAGGTTATATGAGACCCAATATGGTCTTTTCATATGATTTCTATGTTTAGGTGGATTTTGTAATGTATTTATGACTAACCTTAATGGCCTTGGCCAACTTGTGGTTGTAGTTAGGATGATTCTTGTATATAAGGCACGTTATATTTGTTCATTGTGGTCTGTTGTGATGATGAAAATGTGAGCGAGATAGAGAAGGTGAGAGAAGAGGTTAGAGGGGTCAAGGGAAGATTGAAGAAGATGAATGAAGATTTAAGAAGAGTGAAGTAGTAGGTTTGAAACATTATTATACCTAATCAACAGATGAGGATGTATATTTGAGTGAAGCGGGAATAAAAACTTTTTTAGAGAGTTTGATGTGCTTACAACTGTGCATCATGCTTCATAGGATTGGAGTCTATTGTTTCCATGCACACATTATTTACATTATACATATAGTTATTTCTTGATACTTCAAGTGAAACACACACAAGAGATACCTAGGCCACGATTCCACACACACACATAACTACATTTGGTCTAAGATGTAGTGCGATGCTCATTCTAATTCCATCATTGTATGATATGATTGTATTTTCAACACCAAAATACAACATTAAAATTATCAAAATAATTTTTGTTTCTATTTTCATTGCTCATAACTCAACACCACATGGACTTGAATAGATAAACTTAACATCACATAAGAAACTTACAAAAAAATTAACCCACAAAGATAACATGATAAAACCATATATGCATCAAAGCCACATGTCTAAAAATGACAACCAACCTCTACAATATACACTTATTCACATGCAATTCCCACAACACACCATTGTTCATGGTGGAATATTTATTATGTTCCTATTTTTATTAATTGACTACAATTGTCTTAAAAACACATAATATGGGACTCTTCGTTCTCTACAACTAGGATACATGTTTTTGTTTAACATTTCACCTATAGTGGTTCCTTTAGGTTTTTCTCATTTCTCTTATGGAAATAAATTTATATAGCATGATTGTGATTAGGAACATATATACACACATGCACCTTCTAATAGTTGACTTAAGGATTTGTTAGAAAAATCGGTGTTTACTTGGTTTGAAAAAATGTTCTCGTTAGAAGGAGGAAAATTCACAACAATAAAAAAGGAAGTTTACTAGAACAATTGAAAACCTATCCCGAGTTCATTTCATAGGATTTTTGTTACTAAGAATACATTCTTTTACTCTTCCATTTTTTTACAACCAAATATGTAGATTAACTAATTAAGTTGTATCATTCTTGATTCACAATCTGTTGCTCCAATTCAAGATTCATATTTTCAAAATCATATTGTGCATGGAAGGGTAAATTACGTCACCTATGTTCCCCTTATAGAGATTTTATATGAATCCAAGTGACTAATTTCACATTTCAAACTACTTTTGTTTCATCATCTTAAGGATTTACTCTCAATGGTAACATGTTAATTACATGTTTTGACCATAAATTTCTACTTCCTAAGTGATCCTAGGTATAATATATTCCTATCTACACCAAGGGTTCTACTAACTTTTACAAGTCCAACTAGAGTGAAATCTTCTTAACTTGCAAGACCTAGGCTACAGTTGAAGGTATCCCATCCTCAAGGCTACATTTTTTTATTTCATTAGTATCTTTGTTTAGCTACATTAATGCATACAAAGCATGTGATCATGCATCATATTTGGTTTTCCAATTTATTAGGTTGTTGTATTATTCATGGAACTCTACTTTATCCCATTCATTTTATGATCACATTTGACATTTTTAGTTGGTTGTAACATCATTCAATGGTGTACCATTTTCATAGCCACCATTCCATGGATTAATCTTATTTACCCTTTTTATTAACTACATTTATGCACGGTTACTTTGGTCTGTATAACATCATTTTGGAACAAATTTATTTCTATAACACTTACGTAATGCTTAGGGATTTAAGAATATAAGAAGTAAGACCTCACAAAGGACAACTCATTTCGTTGCTCTTAGAAACACAATTAATAAGGGTATATTATAAGAGAGATATCCCAAATAATCTCATGCATTACAAAATCCTTCTAAGGACCTATTTAAATTTTTGGGTATTTACTTAAGTAAAACAACGCGTAGTCTCCACTCACATAATTTAGATCTCACAAGGGATCAACCATAGGTACAACCACCAACTATCTTGCAAGGCTTTGACCACCCACTAGGGTACCAAGGGAAAATACACACTAGGGGTTAAACTTATTCATAATATGGTCATACCTAAAACAACAAGACATGATCACCTCACTCGTTCTAATATGATAGGTTTTACATCGTAAAATAGCCAACTCATCAAATATTCGGTAAAAGGTTCTTAATAAGACGTCTTAGGTGCAAAACAAGGAGATGATTAATGAGGTAAGAGTATTTTATTAACACAATCAATGTTTTATACCCTGGTAAAAGACTCAAATGGCAATAGGAAGTAAAATATTAATTATAGCTCATTCCTTGTTTTTTTGTTTTTATGACATGAGAATCTACCTAACATTGTGGGTGTTAAGGAAATAAACCAATAATTAACATATAAAAAAGTTTATTTTAATATCTTTATAACATAAATACTACATCGAGGACAACTTTGCATCTAATTTGACACAATAAATATAGCCACATTGGTATTCCCTTTTCAAAATATACAAAGAACAATTATTCGAACAACAATACATATAATTATTCTATGGTAATACACGTATTGCAAGATGAATATAACTTTACAATGAAAACTCATTAATTACAACATATCACATCTAGAAAATTCCTCTTATTTGGAGTACCTACAACAAACGTTGCATCACTCCTAGGAGTGAGTATGGAAATCCCATACAATCAAGCATAAATTCCACGCATCCATCATTTCAAACAATCGGAATAGACAATAGAGAGATAGAGAGAGAGAGAGAGAGCTAAAAGAGTAAGGGAAGGAGGAAGAAAATATGGAATTCATTTTCTTTTCAAATCACTGTAACATCCAATATCCAATTTTAATTTATCATGATGCTAGATGTTAGATCATGGTTTATTGTGGACTTTGATTCATATATGGTGATGATGATTATTAGAGACATTTTGGATATTGATGTTGATATATTGTTTGACATGGTTACATTATAGATGTTGTTTGAATTTGTGATATTTGGATATTTTCATTTTCAGACCTAGAAAATGAGAATTGAATTAAAATTGGTGATGATATAGTTGTGGATGAATTTGTAAGTGATATTGCTGATTGTCTTGATGTTTGTTGAGATTCACATATATTTCAAAAGATCTTGAAATTATATTTATATTCATTTGGATGTTCTAGTATGACCACGAGGTAACGAGGTATTCATATTTTGCGGGTTTAAAAATATCACAACAAACATCGGGGTTTGGAGACCAACCACATTGGGATTCTAGATGAATTGGAGAAAATTTAAAGTGCTTAAATATGTGAAAAATCAGGTTAAAGTGGAAGGTAAGCCTAAGAGTGGGTAAGTGGGAAATAACACCCCATTAATTTAAAATGTTAATTCTAAAGTATGGGTTGACCCTTTAAGAAAAAATCGTGTCATCAAGTTAAAATGAATGTTTCCTAACCCCATGTAAATGAGAACCATGTCTATTTTAGACTCTAGTCGAATTAAATACCTAGGGTATTTAATTGTTTTGCCCCAACTCACTAAATTTTACTAGGAATGTTTAATCTTAGTGTTAATCTAATTAATTGATAAATTAGCACCTAAAGGAAATTTAATCTCTACTTTTTGATTTTTACTCATTAATTGTATTGTGATCTTTAGTGTTGGTTATAATGAAAAAATTTATCTTCTTAACATAATTGACTCGATATATTTCTTTGTGACAACTATTGCTTCGAGGCTTGTTTCAGCCTCATCTTAAAAAATTATCATCCGATAATTTTTCTTACTAATCTAGGTTGTTCTTGGGTCTCAAGTGGGTTTTTTTAGCGGGCATCACACTTGGTATCGGCCATGGGTTTAAATCTTGGACCGTTGGGCACACTAAAAACTTAAGACATGAACTCTAAACTTAATACTATATTAAACCTAGCACACTTCAAATCTAGAGAACAACCTTGCTGAAATTGTATACTTAATAAACATGGAAAATTGAATAAAACCTAGAAAGAAGAACTAAATCTCGCGTTGGTCTATATAGGTGGCACATATGGGATGATGGGTCTTTTCACATAGACTTGAGGCTTACCACAACCGGATCATGTGATATTGAGCCATCCTACCACGTATTTTATGGACACTCCAAGATGTTAATGCCAATCTACACGGAGGGACCATAGGAGAAAATTTAGTCGGACATGATAGGGTGACATCCATTGAGGCTCATGATCTCCTCGGACATAGCTTGGAGCATAGAGGAGAGAACTCCCATGAGGATTCATCGATAGAAGAGTCACCATTATAGGGACACTGGTTTGAACACAAAGATAGGTCTCGAAGCCCTAAGATTAGGGATGAGCATGCAGAGATGCCTAGGGGTCGCGAACACCATTACGAAGCCATATTAGGGAGATCCTAAAGCTACAAATAGCTCATTATTCTTGTGACATAGGTGGATTTCAGGTAGAGGCATGGTTGGTGAGCTTAAGCGGATGCTTCAAGCTCTTCCCTTGTTCTAGCAACATGAAAGCTTGTGTTGTGATCCATCTTCTAAGGGATGGAGAAGGTGTATGGTGGAGGATAGAGGAGCAAAATCTCCATGTTGATTCTGAGACAATTACATGGGAGCTCTTTGAGGAGTGGTTTAGGAGTAGATATTTATCTCGAGGTTCATACAGTAGAGGATTGATGAGTTTCATGACCTCCGATAGGCATCTCTTATAGTGGATGAGTATGAGATTAGACTTATGAATCTACTCCAAGATGATGTTGATTACATACGGGATGAGTGGGTATGGATCCATTATCCACAAACATTGGCTGAGGCCGTTGAGAAGGCCTATATAGCATAGGAGACTCGGGGAAAGAACCAACAGGTTAGACACCGAGTCCAGAGCCGTATACAGCAGATGCAGGACAATAGATCGAGGGGGTCAGTACCTCCTCCTCATGGTGGACAAGGTTCAACTTAGTCATCTTTAAGACCACAAAAGTAGCGTGCAGTCTCGCCCACCATATAGACCTCCATGGAGATTTGATGCACAGAGGGGTTGGAGTATGGGGCCTCCTCCTAGGGGTCCCATTAGGACACAAGGAGCACCTAGAGCTCAGTCAGTAGGATCTCACCAATAGAGACATCAGTAGTGCACAGTAGGTCATTAGGGTCCAAAACACACCCCTCTAGGGCAACAACTAGAGCTGCTTACTCAAGGGAGAGGATCGTGTGGTTGTTTTGGGTGTGGTATTACTGGACATTTTTTGAGAGACTGCACATAGAACCCTAATAACAAGGGTAAGGCACAGATCCTAGAGCTTATTGTTGGTGACATAGGGCATAGTCATTGGATGTACACAATGGGTTGAGAACCGCCAGGTAGAGCATCAAAGTATAGTTATTGAGACTACAGGTAACATTAGTGGTATTCCTACCTCCATTTTTTTTTATTCTGGTTCTTTTGACTCTTTTATTACACCATATTTAGTAGAGTGATGTAGGCTGGTGGCAGTTAGGTAGGGTAATAGTCGGGATGTTGAGATGGCTCCTAGAGATAAGATCTCTCTAGACTCATTAGTTGTGGAGTGTGTAGTGGATTCAAGACCTTTCATCACTACCTCAGATCTTCGTATCCTTCCATTGGGATCTTATGGAGTCATCTTGGGCATGGACTGGTTATTTGCACACAAAGCCAAAGTGATTGTTACCATAAGATCATATCTTGTACAGATGATCTAGGAGTTGAAGCAATGATAGCGGGGGGAGTCATTTCTATTCACACCATCTCTGCTATACGTGTGCGAGAGGGTTGTCGATGTTTTCTATCACAATTAGTGACCGATCAGAAGATGGGTCTAGTGGACCATCGCTAGATGACCATCCCATTTTGAGAGATTTTTCTGATGTCTTTCCAGGGGAGCTACCGAGGTTAATGCATCCACGGGAGATAGATTTTCATATAGATCTAGTTTCGGAGAAGATCCTATATCACGAGAACCTTATAGGATGATTACCCCCAGCTCTGTGAGCTCAAGTTATAACTTGAGGGCCTTCGGAGAAAGGCCTAATTCATCCTAGTGCATCCCTTGGGTGCACCGTGATATTTTTAAAGAAGAAAGATGGATACTTATGGTTGTGTATTGATTACCGTGATCTCAATAAATTAACGATCAAGAATCGTTATTCCCTTCCATGCATTAATGATTTGTTTGATCGATGAAGGGAGCCATAACTTTCTCTAAGATAGACCTTAAGTCGCCTATCATCACCGAGGATTTCGAGAGGTGGACATTCACAAGACCGCCTTCGTATGAGATATTGCCACTATGAGTTCAAAGTGGTACCTTTTGGTTTGATGAATGGGGTATTGAGGACCTTATTATATCGCTTCGTGCTCATCTTCCTTGATGACATTTTTATTTACTCACGAATGTGTGAGGTTCATGAGGGGAATCTTCGCTGGTTCTTCATGTCTTCGTGAGCAGCATATTTACGGGAACTTGGAGAAGTGTGCATTCTTTCATACGAAGGTGCAGTATTTGGGTCATATCATTTCTAGGGAAGGTATCTCCTTCATCCTTCCAAGATTAGAGCTATTATGGATTGGCCAACCCCCTACTGTGACTAAGGTGCGTAGCTTCATGGGATTAGCAGGTTATTATAGGAGATTCGTTCAGGAATTCTCTCTGGATTGTGCACCCCATCACTTCCCTTCAGGGAAAGGGAAAAAGTTTGATTATTTGGACATGTGTGATCGGGCCTTTAGGAGACTGAAGAAATATCTCACTACAACACCTATCCTTACGTAGTGTCGGATCCACGGGGTGATTTTTTGATTTGCATGGATGCTTCTTTAGCAGGGACTTGGAGGTGTGTTGATGTAAGAGGGCGAGTAGTGGCCTTTGAGTCTCATGCAAACTCAAAGATTATGAGCTTAATTATCCACTCATGATCTTGAGCTTATGGAAGTTGTGCACACTTTGGTTTGATTGAGGCATTTTCTGCTTGGTCAGAGATTCACACTCAAGACAGATCACCTAAGTCTTCGCCACCTCTTCATGCAGCCCAATCTCAATGCTCACCAACGACATTGGATGGAGTTGCTTTGTGAGTATGATATGGAGATAGAGCATGTGAAATTGAAGGAGAATGTGGTTGTAGATTCTTTTAATAGATGGAGACATGTGGTTATGGCCACCTCGGTGAGCACGGATTTACGGAGTAGGATTCTACAACAACTTCCTCAAGATAACTTCTACATTATAGCTAGAGTAGAGATCGAGTCTCAGAGACCACTTGAGGGGAATTCTGATGGTTTTTCTTTAGAGGCAAATGGTCTTCTCGTGTACGAGGCTAGATTTATGTTCCTAGATATGAAGGCTTGAGGAAGGCCATCTTGATAGAGGCACATTGTGTACCATATTCAGCCCATCCTAGGGCAAAGAAGATGTGCGCCACCTTGAGAAAGTTGTATCATTGGGGAGGACTTCATAGAGACGTGGCTCAGTTCGTGTCACGCTATTTAGAGTGCCAAAAATTAAAGGCCAAGCATCGGCATCCAGCTGGCTTTCTCTATCCTCATCCTATACCTAAATAGAAGTGGGATACCATTTCCATGGACTTCATTGTTGGGCTACATATGTTGAGATACCACCACGACGCCATCATGGTCATGGTGTATAAATTGACAAAAGTGGCTCATTTCTTTCCAGTAAAGACCAGTTATACAACTAGTGCAATGGCATGTGTATATCTTGATGAGATTATCAAGTTGCACAGGATTCTAAAGAAGATCATTTGTGACTGCGGTCCTTTGTATGCTTCTCATTCTTAGACCACCATGTAGTATGCCCTCAAGACAGGATCAACTTCAGCACATCATATCATCCTAATAATGATGGCAAGACCGAGCGGGTGAAATAGATCTTGGAGGACATGCTTAAGATGTACGTTATGGACCAATGGTCCAAATGGGAGGAGTAGTTGTACTTGGTGGAGTTTGCCTACAATGATAGTCTTCGAGTTCTACATAGAATGGCTCCTTTTTATGCTTTGTATGGTAGAGAGTATAGCAAGAAACCCTTAGTTGGGACAAAGTTACGGACGGGTTTCTCTAGACCATCTCTATTGCAGGACATGGAGCGATAGGTGGTTATGATCAGACAGAGGCTATAAGAGGTAGAAGATAGGCAGAATAAGTACGTCGACCAACTTGGACCGATCGTAGTTTTGATGTGGGCATGAAGGTTTTCCTTCGTGTCAAGCCACATAAGATCCCTATCCATCATGGAAAAGGTTCTAAGTTATCTCCTAAATTCGTTGGTTCTTTTGAGATCTTGGAGCATATCGGCCCTTTAGCCTACGCTCTAGCATTGTCACCTAGCTTGTCTCGCGTACATGATATTTTTCATGTTTTAGTTCTTAGGAGATATGTTGAAGATCCTTCTCATGTGTTAGATTCAACATCATTGCAGGTGTAGGATCAGGGGTAGGTGATGGTGGAGCCCGTTCACATCATAGATCACAGGACCATGGGCCTTCAGGTAGATAGGTTGATCAGGTTCGGGTGTAGTGGGATAGATATGATGAGACTGCAGCTACATGGGAGGATGCTACTTTGTTACGAGTTTAGTTCCCACATCTATTCTAGTGAATTCTAGGAGGAATTCGATCCTAAGGGGAGGGGGATGTAGTGCATGCTTTCCTTCAACACCTTGTGATATTGATCCTGATACTGCTAACTATATTATGGACATTGTTATAGTTTAATTTAGCATGATGTTAGATGTTAGATCATGGTTTATTGTGGACTTTGATTCATATATGGTGCATGATGATTATTAAAGACTTTTTTGATATTGATGTTGATATTTTTTTGACATGGTTAAATTATAGATATTGTTTGAACTTGTGATATTTGGATACTTTGAGTACACCTAGAAAATGAGAATAGAATTAAAATTGGTGATGATATAGTTGTGGATGAAATTGTAAGTGATATTGTTAATTGTCTTGATGTTTGTTGAGATTCACATATATTTTGATGATTTTGAAATTATATTTATATTCATTTGGATGTTCTAATATGGCCACGAGGCTGAAGGAGGTATTCATATTTTTCAGGTTTAAAAATATCACAACAAACATCGGGGGATTGGAGACCAACCACATTGGAATTCTAGATGAATTCAATAAGGTCACCATGGCAACTTGTATTTGTTTGTGTGTTTGATTGTGTTAGGGATTTCCATGGGGGATCAACTTTAAACATGACCAAGGGTTATGTGTATTTATTTACTTGGTTCCTTTTTATTGATGTTTGTATGTGTTTTTTTAGTGATGTGTTTTATCCCTTTTATTTAAATAAATTGTGGTATATAATGTGAGTAATCATATTGTTAAAATAAATCAATCAAATTTGGTCATAAGAAAGTAATTATTGGAGTGGTTGAATCTTGTATTAAATGTTGTAAGATATGTGTAACCAATGTGTAAGTGGTGTGTGAGAGATATGTACATAAAATTTGGAGTATGAAACACTTCATCTTCTTTGGAATTCAAAATTGTCCTTGGAGGTTGATTTTGGAGGCTTGTGGGACAAGTTAAACATGTCCCACACCTCTTAAATTTGCATACCAACCTTACCTATGGTTAGAAAGTTTAAATCTAGCTTTCATTATGCACTTTTCTAGGTCTAGCTGAATGTTTTAATTGCACTTCTTGCTTGAAATTAATTTCAATCCTTTGGGATATGGGCTTGATTTGAGTGTGTAAGTAAGACTGTCATATTATTCACCTACTTATTTATTGTGTGTTTGAGATTGAAGTTAACTTGTGAGTTGGAGTTGAAGATGTGTGATGTGGCATCCTACAAAGATCCACGTCATCCTCCTCTCTTCCCCCTTCTATATATTTGAATTCATTTTATTGTTTGGGTTTACACAATTTTGGTTTCTTTACTTTTGAATACTTATTTTGGGGTGAATTCTTTGCTATTTTAGAGATCTTACTTTCAGAGAAAGTTACAGCCTTTTTACAGACCTGTGTTTCATTGATCTTTGGCTATTTTGCATTTTAAAGCATGCGGTTGGGAACTTGAAAGAAACTCCATTATCGAGAGGTAAGAGCTTGGCCCTTGAAATGCTATTCTTTTAATGTGCAAATATTATTGTTGTGAATTTTTTGGCTTGTATGTGGGTTTTTTGAGTAGATGGCCTAGGGATGGTGTAGGAGAAGACTATGGGGTATTTCTGCGGGAAGCATATGTGTTTTGGGGAGGTATAAGTGTGGAGGGAGTTGGGATTTGGGTTCCACCTTATAAATAAATAGATTTCATTTCTTTACTCATTATGGGGTGCCATAAGAGGTTGGGGAGGCATAAGGAAATGTGAGGAATAAGGGGTACTTAGGGGAGGCATAAGGGCATGTCAGGGATTTGAAATGATATATATATATGTGTGTGTGTGTGTGTGTGTGTGTGTGTGTGTGTGTGTGTGTGTGTGTATAAGCAGTTGTTTTTAGGTGGTGATACCCATTTCCCGATGGGAGGCATAAGCAACATCCCCCATAGTTTCTTTCTCCTTTGGCTTGCATGAGGAGGCTTGAGTGTTGTTTGTTGTCTTTTATCTATGTTTACAAACTTCATTTTGTTTTGGAATGTGTTTTTAAATGTGAAATTGCATGTGTGTTGTCAAATCTTACTGTTGTCATGAGTTGAAACACATTTCTTATTGCATTGTGGTTGGGGCTCGGGGCCAATGATGAAGGATGGATTCTCCTTTTCATTGGATTTCTTGGTTAGGTGGAGAGTGTTTCCTTTCCCCCTGCTCTATTGTGATCAAATGGAAATAAATAAAGTGGAGGATATTCATGTTGCTTGTTCTGGAACAGAAAAAAAAGAGAAGTTTGACAATCCTTGTTGAGAATATTTCGTATTGTAACCTTTTCCCACTTTGAGGTGGAGGACCTTGTACATTATTTGTGATGGAAATATTTTTTATTGGCTATGAAAGTTGTAATTTGAAATGTGAAAGAAATGTACTTTGTATTCTACTTTTGAAAGAATGTGAAAGAAATTGTAATTTTGGTCGTTGTATTCGAGGAATGAAAGAAGAAGTGTAAAGGTATCTTTCTTGAATAAATAAAAAGATTGTATTAATTTTCTCAAATGACATTATCAGGTATTGAAATCACATTGTTGAATGTATTTTGAAATTTTGACGGGAAAGATGAAAAAGGTGAATACGTATGGAGAAATTTCACAATGCTTTGTTCTTTAGAAATGAATGTTTTAGAACTCGAATCATAATCGCATTTGAATACTTTAATTTGAATCAACTTAATGTGTTAGATTATATCTAGAATGAATTATAATACTTAGAAGATGATACATTGAAAATAGATCTTTCTAAATTTGATCTTTGTTAGATGCTTTCAAAGCTATAAAATATTAATCGAAAAATGTACATGACGACTACGCGATTATAGAAGACAAATGAAATGAAAATTTAACCTAATATGATTGAAATGATCTCAATTAGACCTTAACACTTAAGAAATTGTTATAGAATATTTCAAATTAGGCAAAGGCAAAATTACGTAGACATCTTGCCGTATAAAAAACTAGTAATTTGGAATTGCAAATTAATCAAACAAGTTAACCCTCATGATCCAACCTAAATTCCTCCGAGTGAAATATTCCATGTTTTTGATATGTTGAGAAAGAAAGAATGTCAAAATTGAACCAAATTTTATAAGTTTAAAACACCAATTCACATATTAGAATCCTGTAAAAAGTTTTATCGAATAGACCCTTCAAAAATTTTCAAAAATAAAAGTTTATGCTTCCTGAGCAAAGAGGGCTTTGAGAGCTTTCCAAAAGTCCTCGTTTGCACATAACTTGAGTCCCAGTCAAACGTTATGGCCTTCTGAAGTTTTACTTTGTTTGGCTTCAAAAAAATAATCTAATGTCAAATTTAAGTGAATAAAATATTCTGTGGGTGGACCCGCGGGCTAAAACTTTCCTTTTTTTTCTTTTTTCCAAAAATCACAAAGTCATGAAGCTTCCTACTACTCCACTGACCCAAAAGCCTTCATTTTATCCCTAGGAAAAACATGTGAATAAAATTGAAAACCTAGTGCAACCTAACCTTAGAACACCTGAATTTATTTAAAAATTTGAAACATAGGAAACTTTGTAAATTGAAACACACCTAGAATAATTGACTAACTCTCATTTTGGTTTGTGCAGGAGGTGTGGGCTAGATGAGGAGATCTTGCATTTGGAGTTAGATGTTCTACCCATGAATTAGGCAGTCGTTTCTATATTTTCACATATCTTACAGACCTTACAGGAGGTCAACGCCACCTATAAGAGGAGGATCACTAGGGGGACAACCTATTTGACATGATAGGGAGCCATCACAGGAGGCTCATGGTGCCCCACACCCCAGTTGGAGGCATAGGTCAGAGAGTTCTCATGTGAATCCGTACATACATGACTTAGTATAGGGAGATAGGGCTATGGGACACAAAGAGATATCTAGGAGCCCTAGACATAGGGATAACCACGACGAGAGACCCAAGGGAAAAGAGACGACAAAAACTGATCATATTTGAGAGATCTTGAAGCTTCATCCTAAAAACTATGTTTGTGATACATGAGTGTTTCAGGTAGAGGTTTAGTTGGTTAGCTTGAGTAGGTGCTTCAACTATGTCCATGTAATAGAAACATGAAGGCTTGTGTTATTATCTATTTGTTGAGAGATGGGAAAGGTTTTGGTGGTGGATGAGGAGAAGAAGCTCCACCTAGATTAAGATTCGGTGACTTGGGAGCTCTTTGAGGAGCATTTCTATAGTAAGTACATTTTTAGTCCAGTTCATCTAGTAATAGATCGATGAGTTCCACGATTTTTGACATGCTAGCATGTCGGTTGCGTATTAGAAGAGTAGGTTCCTGGACCTAATTTAGTATGTGGATTACATGTAGGATGAGCACATTAGGATTCATAGGTTCATCGGGGTCGTGAACTTGGACTTTAGTGGGGCAAGAGTACATATGCATTATCCATAGACTTAGTTGAGGGTGTTAAGGAGGCATTCTTGTAGAGGATAACAAGGGAAGACCCAACATGCATGAGACATGGTGAGGATTCACATCCAGTAGCTTCAAGATAGTCAAACAAATGGGTGCAACCACTCCCCCTCATGGTGGGCATGGATCTCGCATAGTCTTCTTTTAGACCACAAAAAAACAACATACTCACCCACCTTTCATGCCTCCATAAAGATATGATGCTCGGCGAGGTGCAGTATGGGTCTTCTCACTAGGGGACCCACCGGGATCTTGGGAAGACCTAGACCCTAGTCGATCGAGAGATCATCCATAGTGCCCATAGCGATGCAGCAGAAAGATCTTCATGTTCTACAACATAGACTCCCAGAGCACCAGGAGGAGCCACTAGTCATTTGAGTGGACTAGTAGTTGTTTTTCAATCATGGAAAAGAGGAAAATTGAAAATTTGTTTCAAACGAGAGGCATTGATGTGATGGACCTATCTAAGGGGGATGCATACAATTTTCTTAGTTTTTTTAGCTTATAGCAATTGATTAACAACATGTAATCTACAACTATATGTGGTGTTGTAGAATGCAACTTCTCGCATATGTTTCCATTCCATGTTCATCTTCAACAAGGAAATACACAAGCCTTGAAGTACTAGTGTATAGCCTTGATGAAGGTGATAATAAAAACATAGGTGGGATACTTCATCCCACAACAACAAAAAGAGTTGCAGTCTACATGGTTGAACGTACATTATCAATTATAGGTACATTAATTATTGTTATTTCTTTATGTTTGAATGAGATTAATTATGTTTTGAGTTGTTTAGTTCATTCCACAATTATCATTTACAGTAATAAAATGCAAAAGGAAATAGACAACTCAATTACATAATTTAATTTCATTTATTTATAAAAAGATACAAATTAAGTTTTTCCACACAAGCCGTGGGATGTAACTTATGACTATTGAAGTTAAAGATGCATGTACACAAAGCTAAAATCAACAGTATATAGAGAAAAATCATCATTTACTTTGGCTCTTCTCTTGGTATTCATCTAGTTTCAACTTCTTCATCATCTTATTCCATTATTGTACCTGAGAAAAGAGGGAAAATGTTGTCATATTTGAGCTAAGGGTTTAATGTGTATGCTTGTCCTATTAGTTTCATACAAATGAATCAATTGAATTCAATATACATAAGGTAAATAAAATGAGCTAGATCTTGATGCAAGGAAGTAATATGTTGTAGAATCACATGTACTATTCTCATAATCATAACAGACATAAGGAAGGAAAAATCGATACGTAGATATAAGAGGGGCTGCATGCCTTTGTTTTCCTAAAAAATTATTTAAGATGATTACAAGTACAAATGAATTATTTTATCAAAAATATGGAAAAAAATAAGGAATCATTAACACAAATGATACATTAGAGTTACAATGATGAAAATCGAAAGTAGATTGCAGCCATCAAGAAGAAGTACATGTTATAATGAAGTAATTATAATAAGACACTTTATAGTGATTCAAAGCCTTAAGTATTTAAAGAGACAACTGAATTTTTTAGTAGAAGTTTTAAAGAACTGAGTAGAAAAGCATCCATTACAGTTGTACTTTACATTGCTTAATTACTTTAAAGACACATCAAATGAAGCATGAACAATAATAAGAGGTGAAATTTCAACTTTCAAAGGAATGCATTTTGGTAAAAACTTAAATATTGATTTCAACTAAAAATAGAAAACAAGTGGAAATTCAAAGGATAAAGAAGATATCAAAATGTAGAAATGTTTCATTATAAGCGAGAATTAGGGTATAATTATCTACATGGAGCAACATTTCCATTTAAATATTTTTGTAAACGCAAATGTACAGAACCACATGTTTCAGTATGAGGAAAAAGTTTCTAACTTGAAGAAGATAAAAGGTATAAGAAGGAACAAATGGCCACATCAAGATTTCATGACATGTTCTTCACTTCATATCGAATTTAAAATTGAACAAAGTATAGTACATATTTCTTATAGTTAAAGTACGTAAGTAGAAATACACATCAATTTCTAAGGGTTCCTTTTCTAATAGTAAAAACATCAAGACAAACTTTAAGAAGGAATGCAAGATTTCCCTCATTGTGTGCAAAGGTTGACATCTATTTTCATAAAAGAATTTCTTAAAATTTCAAATATATTCGAAACTAGCAAGCACAAATTTTTTCACAAGTTTTCCTTAAAATATACAAGTGTGAAATACAGAGTTATATGAAGCAAGATCGAGTTATATATTCCAAACAGGTTGTATGATATTGAATGAAAATAAGAAAAAATTGAAATCAAAATAGTGTTGAGTTCAATACCTCACTTGAGAAATAAAAGCAATAGTACCCAACATAAAATTATTGAAGCGAGCATTATAATTGCAATCAAATAAAAACAAGATAGATACATGTAGCCAAGAAGAGTATATACAAAGTAGTTTCATGACAACAGATGCACACTATTTAAGCATTTTAAGGTTCAAGCCAAGTTCTAGAAAGCACTATGTAGAGTCCTAATAATGAGCATTGAGCCCAAAATCATTACAAAGGATACTAAATCCACCACATTCTGTCAAACATCTTCATAATGAAGTTCAAAACCATGACAATCCATTTCTCGGAAAAGAAGTATGAAGTTTATCTCAATCAAGACAAGGAGATTTTCAAACTTGATCAACATATTTGGGAAAAAGAAAATGAATTCAAAAATATTCATATCTAATTAGTAATGCTATAGATCTATACTTAAAAGAAGAAATCTTGTCCATAAGACATTAAAATATGAAAACATAAATACCAAGGCTATTGAAGTAGAATTTTAATCGAAAATACAAATCCACATATAAACCCATTAGAGATATAGAATGGGAAAATGTTGAGATTTCTAGTAGAGTCAACAGATAAGTGCACAATGCCAAAGTCCAATTCAACACAACAAAGACGAATTAAAAGCATAGACGTACCCAAGTCATGGCGAGCAACCAAATCCTTGCCAAATATGATCCCAAATTTGACATGGTCCATAAGTAGCTAAAAAATTGACCAAACCCCAATGGAAAATGGGGAAATGGATTTCCTTAATCAACAAACAAAGGTCTATAAATGTTTTGAAACAAAATAAGGTAATCATATACAAATTCTCCAAAAGAAATTGGGTCATCCTTATCCGTAAAACTATATGAATGAGAGTGGCCATAGAGAAAGTATCCACATTGATAATCAGTATTAACTCAAGCCATGAGCCCAAAGGTTACCCAGATCTAGAGAAAATACAAAAAGTGGCCATAATTAAACAAATGAGATCTAAAATATTTTCAACCCAAAATGATGGCAACCATTCAATGGGATTTCGAGCATATCCCATAAAAATTCAAATCCAAATGCTTGAACCCAAACATACATTTAGAAATAAAGAGCATAGCACAAAACAAGACTTACAAGTTTTCGGTGGAGTTTGAACCACAAAGTAAAGTGCATAGCCAAGTCGTTTCAATAGATAAGTAATGGCCAAACCAATGTGTTGAAAGCCCCATAAAATCCAATCTAACTTAGCAATAGAAATGATGTTGTGATGGATCCAAAATGTGGGGTTTGAAATGCATGACAACCTCCATTGGAAGTGCAAGAAATTTGTTCTATTGAAATGAAAAATCACAACAAACCCTTTGCAAATTTTAGATCCCAAAAAACCTAAAAATTGAGCTTTATTGGCGTTAGGTTTGAAACCCTAGTTTCAAACATCAACATGTCCTAAAACAAAGCTTTTGTTATGATCACGACATTTGAAAGTAGTGTAAATGAGAAAGAATGAACTCCAAGAGAGAGAAAAGATCAGTTTTTACGAAGAAAGCCTCCAAAATAATGTGCCAAGTCAATGGCCTCAAAATAAGAGCACCCAAAATCCATTCATGATGGTGAATTCTAGTGTAAAATCCAAAACTTGGTCTTGTAACAATGGCCTTCATCATAAATTTCAATAAAGCTTCACCATGCTTGAAACGATCTCATCATAAAAATGTGAATGATTTAGGTTTCCAAGTGTTTTGGTTTCTTAACTCAACATGGAGAAAACTAGAGTCAAAATTTGCTATGTGTTAATATAACAACGAAACCCTAACTCAACTTTTGTTAGATGCCACCGACAATAAAATTATAGTCGAAGATTTGGAGGGGACCAACATAATTCCAATTATCATAAGGTCTTTTGACCTAGGTTTGGTTAATAATTTAAAAGGTTCAATGCACATGAGGAGCCATAGTTTAAACATTAAGCACCTGCTCAACAATGGACCCTTTTTTTGTAATCATTATATTTATGCAAAGGAAAATGCCATAGTTCTTTAGACCCCTTTTGATTTATTTTAATCATTGCTAACCTTGCATTTAAATAGTGTCACATCATAGATAAAAAAATTGTATGCATGTGATCAAGACTTGAAAAAGGGGACAGATGGGGACACATGTCACATCATGGCCATGGAAGAAGACAAGAAGGATATGATTAATTTAATCATACTACAAGAGACAAAAGATTGATTATTTTTAATCAATTCATCATGAAGTAAAAAAGAATAAGATCGAAGAACCTTTCCATGCCCATGTGGCACTATGAGAAGAAGACAAAGTACATGCAGAGATGATGAAATATTGTTGATGAAGAAAAGTTAAAAAGTTTAATTAAATTATTCACCCAAAACCTTAATCCTTCCAAAAGTGACCGTCTTATTAATGCATCAAAATAAAGAATTCAAATTAGTTTGACTTTAACTATTTTGGAGGAATCAAGGCTATTTTTGCCTCGTGTAAACTACATGTAATTTTATGCCTTATTATTTATTCATCCAAAAGGGTCTAATTATCATGCAAGCACTAGTTAGTATTTAGTCTATTTTTTGAGATCATGGGTGAATATTTTTGCTATATATTGTGTGCATTGGAAAAACACAAGGGAGAATTTTTATAGGAGGCATTTTGTATATTGTGCTGAAGTAATTTTTGTCAATTTTTCCCTTGAATGAGAACATTTATTGACTTTCCAATTATTTGTAGTGCTATGTATATTTTATTAACTCTTGTGAATTTTAATTCCCTAAATTAATTAGCTTACCTTGCTACAAATTTAGTGTTTTTGTGCATGTTAGTTGTTGTGTTGTTATGATTTATCCCTCAACACATAAGTGTTTCCTTTAAGATCAATCTAAAACCCATTGGATCATGTTTATCTAATTTGTTCTTAGTATATTTTGTATGCTTCTTAGTCAAATCCCTCATCATGTTTGGTGTATCACCTCCTTTTAATTTTAGTTACATCCATCATTTTACCCTTAAAACCCCATAAAAATTAGGTTAGGATACATCACTAAGAAACCATCCTTGTAATCTACGAGACACACCTCAATATAGGGATACCCATAGCCACGAGGTGTTTCCATTATATCTACGTAAGTGAGGTAAAAACAAGCTTAGAGCCCATGTTGTTATCCACGAATTAGGGTACACTTCGAGAGATAACAGATTTTGCATACCCGGTGGGATGAAGACTACTATTGATGCATTCTCAAGATTGAAGATCCAAAGAAAATATTATCTCGATGACTTTGTGAATCAAATATCGACCATTTCAACATTTTTAATTATAAAATTCTTCAATGCATCCTTTTTAGATTATTTTCAAGAAAATAGAGATCTGTTATTTCAAAGTTTGAAAGTTTTTTTCATGATTAATAGACCTATTTTTCAAAGTTCTACATTTAAGAGGTCACATAGCCATGAATCCCCATTATCAGCAGCATGACCAACCAATTTCATAACATTTTTATCCATTTCCCCTTCGATCAGTTATAACCCCTATCAAAATGATTATCCCCATAACCAAACACCTACACATAAACATGATTATCGGTATGACAATGGTTATGTTTTCCAAAAACAAGGTTATGTAGAGGGTTATACAAATTTTATACATGATGAATAAGTTGAAGAAAAATTCATAAAATGAAGTAGATAATGGAAGTACTAATAATGCTATTCATGTAAAGGTCATAAGCTAAACTAACTCATTTTAGGAAGCCTTGTGAATGGGGAGGTCCTACACCTAGTTGTCTTAGTCTACAACAAAGGCTTCGGGTAGTGAGAGAATCTATTAACAAATCATTTCCAGCATTAGAAAATGATAGGCATCAAGTTGAGGAACCCCATCAATTGGATCTTCTCACATACCTTCCCAATCAGAATCTAGTGCCCATAGATCCTCCTTTGATCTCAGTAAACTCTTCTACTTTCGAATTATTTACAAATCACAAATTAATCACTACTTTTTACTTTGTATTAGAAAATAAAAGAGATAGCTAGTGAATGAATTACTATTGTGCTTAGAATAAACAATTGTAGTAAAGGAAAGAATATAAGCTCATAACACCAAAAATTTTATCCTCGGAAAACCTCCAATGGAGTAAAAACAAGTCGGGAATGGAAATTTCTCTTTATTCCCACTTTTATTGGCCAATTCAAATAAACAGTAAAAAAATTACAATAAGTAAGAAAGGGAGGTAGATAATATCTTAACAATTCCTTTCGATTTACTTTCTTGCTTCTGTCCAACACTCCTTTCTACTAAAAAAAATACACTTTCCAGCACCAAGACTTCTTGTTCACTTGCTCCCATGCTTCGATGATATTCTACACTTCTACAATAATGTATTTATAGCCTTTCTCATTTCCTCCTTTGCATTGGAAAATGGGAAAGGTCATGAACATGAGAAACTAACATCCTTTCAAATTCGAGAGGTTGTTCGTTTCGTATTTAGTTTTAAATCGTAATGGCCAGGCTCGCCACCCTATGTAGACCGGCGGTCTGGGACCGCCACCCTGGCTAGGTGGTGGTTCTATAACCACTACTCTGTAAGGTGGTAGTCCATTACTTAACAGAAAGAACATCATTGCATTGTTTTCCTTCTTTGTCTTTGATTGTTTCTAATGAAGTATAGTTATTTCGGATCCCTATGGATTACACCCCCATTCTTAGGAGGCTTTTGGTCCCATAAAATCTTAGTGGGGAGTAGATGAGGAAACAATTCCCTCACTTTCTCCTTCGAGTACTATCGTGGCCTACCTTGGTGTCTTTCCTTTCAATCCAATCTACCTAGACTCCTATAGACCTCTTCTAGTCTCTCTGACCTTCTTTGTAGCACTAAATCCTCCTCCAATTTGCCTCATGAGTCCAAGACACAATCCTCAATGGAAGGTAGCAACTATAGTTCTTCATCTTCATCTAACATGGATGGCTCATATAGGTGCAATTTCTTGTAGTTTACGACAGTACTACATCCTCATGAATGATGAGAAATCAATTTGAAAATCATTTTCCCCAACCCGATACAATATGGTGAAGGGTCCATATTGTAGTGGCTTGAGCTTCCGTGCTTGACCTCTTAGTATCTCCGTGCTCAAGTAAAGCCAAAATTTGTCTCCAACCTGAAGCTTGTGTTCCCTCCTATGTTGATCATGCCTAGCTTTGTACTTTACATAGAGTTTTCTATTTGTTCTTTGACCTTGAGATGGATTTGTTGGATCCTCTCAATGAACTTGTTGCTCTAGTCACCTTTGTGTCTCTTTATCCTCCTCATCATGTTGTCCAACTGTTATGTCCAGCAGATTTGTAGGCAGATATCCCAAGCATTCTTCAAATGGTGACTTCATAGTGGATGTGTGTACTACCTGATTATAGGAATGTTGAATGTAGGCTAAGGACTTGTCCCAAGTCCTTGGGTACTTACTTGTTATACCCTCTGATCAATTGTACCAAAGTCATGTTTACCACCTCTATTTGTCCATTTGTCTGTGGATGGAAAGTTGTGCTCCTCTGTAACCTGGTATCCATCTTGTCCCACAAAGTAGTCAAAAACTTCCCCAAGAACCAGAATCCCTGTCAGAGACAATAGACTTTGGCAAAGCAAAATGCACCCATACATTAGCAAAGAAAAGATCTATTGCCTCATGTTCTTTTACTATCTTTTTACATGCCATAAGAATACACATTTTACTGAATCTATCCACAACAACATAGAGATAGTCATGGCCATGTTTAGACATAGGTAATTCTCTTACAAAATCCATTTAAATGTCCTCCCATGGACACGTAGGTCTTGGTAAAGGCATATACAAACCTTCCTTCCTAGTTTTAGGTTTGTTAGTACAACAAAGTTTACATCCACAAATAAATTTTGATACTTCTTCTTACATATTGTGCCAATATACATACCTTTGCAAGTGGGCTAGGCTCTTACCAACACCGAAATGTCCTGCTACTTTCAAGGTATGTGCTTCCCTAATCAATAGAAGTCTTTCTTCTTTAGGCACACAAAGTTTCCCCATCGTAGAGCTACCCATCCTTAAGATAACAAATCTTCAATCCCCATCTTTTCAACCCCTTGGGACTATAATCTTCTAAAATGTTACCCCAACATCTTTGTCTTGGGCATATGCTTCTCCATACACTTCCTTTGTGAAGGGATTGATCGAGAGATAGTGTCCAAACAAGAGAAATTTTCCTGTGTGGGTGGCCTAAACAATATGTCTGCCACAAAATTTGTACTACCTTTCTTGTATTTGATCATTAGATGGAACTACTGAAGAAACCCTATCTAGTTGTAGTGCCTTACCTTCTAGAATTTAGACTATGCTTGCAAATACTAGAGAGGTTTGTGGTTAGTGTGCACAATAGTTTCTTTACCCAACAAATAATGTTTCCATTTTTTAATTACTTGAACTAGTGCATACATTTATTTATCATATATTGAATATCCTTTAACTACTGTTCTTGAGTGAATTTTTCATAATGATAACATACGGGTTTACCTCCTTGAAGCAACACTGCGCCCATAGCATAATCACTAGCATCTATCTCTACTTCAAAAGGTTGTTGCAAACTAGGAAGAGCAAGTACTAGAGGATGACTAATCTTGTATTTCAATAACTCAAAGGATTTGTCTTGTTCCTTACCATGGTCAAAACCCTTACTCTTTGCGGCCACTATGTGTAGAGGTGCTGCAATCACTAAGAAACCCAGAATGAATTTCCGCATGTACTGTATTGCTCCCACAAAACTTCTAGTCTCTGTGGCTCCTATTGGTTTTGGAAAATTTGTGATGGCTTACACCTTCTTTGGATCCACTTGTAGCTCTCCTCCTCCACAACGTGCCCAAGATAGACAAGTGACTATTTGAAAAATTTAAATTTCTTCATATTACAAAGCGATTGTTTCTCCCCGAGAGATTCCAAGACTTGATGCAAATGTGTTAGATGTTATTCCCATGTGGCACTAAAAATCGGGATATTATCTAGATATACAATGACACATGAATCTATGAAATCCCACAATACATCATTCATCAATCTCATAAATGTAGCGAGTGCATTGCATAATCCAAAAGAAAGTACTAACCATTCATACAAACGTTGTTTTGTTTTGAAGGGAGTCTTCCATATATCCTCCTCCTTCATCCTGACTTAGTGATAACCTGACTTGAGATCCAACTTCGTGAAAAATTTGGCATGTTGAAGCTGGTCCAAGAGATCATCTATACGGGGAAGTGGATATCGGTTCTTTATGGTGATCTTGTTCAAAGCGTGGTAGTCGATGCACATTATCCAAGAACCATCCTTCTTTGACACCATCATAATAGTAAAACCACATGGTGAGTTTCTCGGATGTAGCACCCCTTGGTCTATTAGTTCCTGGAGTTGTTTCTTTACTTTAGTACTCTCAAGCAAGGATTGCCTATACAACCCGATGTTCGGTAGAGGTGACTCTAGAAATAGCTGAATCTCATGCTCTACTTCCCATTTTGGTGGTAATCCACTAGGAGCCTAAAATACTTCCTAAAAGGACTGAATAATACTATCCAAATCTTGTTTTCCTTGGTTAGAAATATCTGAAACTTCTACCCCATCTTGTTTATATTTTAAAAAAAGCAAACAAAAATGATTATGATTTTATTGAATAAGTCTTTTTACTTTTTTAGCACTTACCATAGTAACCTATGTCTTACGCTAGTGTGCCCAGATGTTGTAGTTGATCCCATCCTTGACCCATCTGTACCAGTTTTCCCTTCTCATAAAGATAACATCCCTAACATATAAGTAAGGACTCCTGAATACCACATCAAAAGCATCAAGTGGAATAACGTCAGCTTCAAAAACATCTATATATTGGGAATTTATCCCAAACTTGACCTTACATCTTCTTGTTACCTTAATTTCTACACCCTTCTTCACCCAACCCAAAGGATATGGGTGCGGATGCTCATAAGTATCAAGACCAAGATTCTTTACAACTTCCTCGAAATCAAGTTAGATTGAGAATCAAGTAGAACCAAAGAATTTACCTTAGTCCTCTTGATCTGGATTTTGATCTAGAATAGTCTACTCATCTCCTCTTCATTTTCCATGTTGGTGGCCGTGCATCCAAGCCTTTCGTCTACATTAGAGTCATCTTCAATTTCTACCTCCCCTTCTGTCTTTATAATTGTCATGGAATTCTTGGAGTCCTTGGTTTGGTTCTTCAGATGTAACTCTGGATTCAACTTCCAAAATGTAGCGTTAGTATGACCATTAATATCACAATTCTTGAAAAAATTATTGGGATCTTTACAAGTATTTAAAGTAGTGGCAGCTTGTTTACCTTTCCCTTTCCACTTACTCTTGTTACTTTTTTGCCCATAATCCTTTTTCTCCTGGTTTGTTGACTACTTTACCCTTGGCTCTTCTTCTCCTTGATTTTTCTCATCATCTATGTAGTATGCCTGTACACATGATTCATTGAGATCCTTGGGCTTTGTGGAGATGAATTTTCTTCAAAGGTTAGTGTGAAGTCCTCCCAAATATTTGGTTAGAATATCCTCATCCTCCAAATCCATGTTAAGTAACATGGCTTGCCTCCAAAACTCGTAGTATAGTCCTGCACACTTTGACCAACCGCCTTGTCTAATATACTACCATTTAATCATTTTCCGCTTTATGGCCAATAGGATAGAAGTTAGCTCTAAGTAATTCCTTAAATTCTTTCAAATATTTCACAATAGGACGTTTCTTCTTTTCACAAGTAGTTAAATGAGTTTTCCACCAAACTAGAGCATTTCCCTCCATTTTGAGATGTGCAAAGGTGATCCTTTGTTACTTCAGTGACATTATGGACGCTAAAATAGACTTCTAACTATTTCAACCATTTATCCAATAAGTATGCATCTACTTGTCCTTCAAAGCTTTTGATTTCAACTTTAGTCTTAACTTTAAAAGGAATATATTCAGATTTTACCTTTTCTCCTGTGTTAGAAGTCTCTTCTTCATGCTCTTCCTCATAATCTTCCCCATGGTGACTCTTGCCTATACCAAAATTTCCAACTAAGCCTCGAACCATCGAGTCCATGGAGTCTTTCTTGATGGAAGCTATCTTACGCAAATCTTAAATTTCCTCTTGCCTTCTAAACATCCTATCCATCATGGTCTCCAGCATCTCAATTCTATGGACCAAGTTCTCTTCCTCCATTTCTCCCCAAATTCTTTGTTTCCACTTCTTTGTAGAAATCTTCGGATCGCAAGGTAAAGCTTCTTCACCTTTAGATATTGTCTCTGTCATACAAATTCAAGAATGAAATACCACAGTCTTGGATACTTGTTAGCTCTAATACCAAAATGATCTATAAACTCTTCAACTTTGGAATTATTCACAAATCACAAATTAATCATTATTGTTTACTTTCTATTAGAAAATAACAAAGATAGCTAGTGAATGAATTACTATTGTGCTTAGAATCAACAATTGTAGTAAAGGAAAGAATATAAGCTCATAACACCAACAATTTTATCCTGGAAAACCTCCAATGGAGGAAAAACTAGTCAAGAAGGGCAATTTCTCTTTCTTCCACTTTTATTGGCCAATTCTAATAAACAGTATAGAATTTATAATAAGTATGAAAGGAAGTAGATAATATCTCAACACTTCCTTTCAGTTACTTGCTTTCTCTTTCCAACACTCCTTTCTTCTACAAAAATACAATTTCTAGCACCAAGACTTCTTGCTCACTTGCTCCCATGCTTCGATGATCTTCTACACTTCTACAATCATGTATTTATAGCCTTTCTCATGTCCTCTTGTGCACTAGAGAATGGGAAAGGTCATGAAGGAGAAGAGAAATGAACATCCTTTCAAATTCAGAGGTTGTTTGTTTTGAATTTATTTTTTGTTCGTAATGGCCAGGATCACCACCTTGTATGCGGACCGGGGTCCTGAGACCACTTTGCTTGGCTGGTTAAGGCGGTTCGGTTCCACCCTACCTACGTAGGCAAGTAATAGACAAAACCTTTGTTTCATTGTTTTCCTTCTTTGTGTTGACTATTTTTGATGAAGTAGAGTTATTTTGGATCCTATGGATCATCCTTGCTAGCCAATGTAACCCATTGATTAGTTTTAAAATTATCTAGATGTTACAAATTCTAATCCTTCTATTCCACAATCACATATTAAAATAAAATATTCGTTTCCAAGCTTTTTTTCTACTATTATTCTAAATCAAGACCTTGTATCCCAATCCTCTATTCAAAACTTTCTAGTTCAAGATAAAATCCATCCCACTCCTCCTCCTTCATTTGAAGTACTAGGTCCATGAAGGAGGAAATAAGAATATTTTCAATGAGGGGCAGCCAACTGAAGAGAACAACAAACTAGATTTCTAGAAAATTTGCAACAATGGGTTTCTAAATTTAAGTTTGATGAAATTCCATAGTTAGAGAAGGAACCAATTAAAAGGTACAATATGATTTTGTAGAAGATCAAAAATAGGTGGAAGATGATCAACAATCTACATATTCTAAGTATAGGATGCACGAAGGAACCATACTCACACCAGTCAATGATTCATCAGAACTTGTAACTTTATTTGAAGAGGAAGAATCAATTTTAAAAGAGGATGTTCAGATCAGGTTTGAAGATAAATCAGCAGATTTAATGGATGAACAACATGTTTTATACGTATCATATTTAATGTTTAATGATAAGGATAACAAGGAAGAAATTTTTAGGTAGATAAAGTAGAGGAAGAAGAATGTGTAGATCCTTTTGTACTACATGCAAGGAGATTGTTGTGTTATTAGAGACTTGTAGTGATGCCTCAAAAGAATATCAAAGATGCTACCATCAAACAAGGTGGGTAACAAGGTGATGGAATGGATAAGCATGAATTTTCAAGTTGCATGGTGAACTGAATAATGAAGATGAAATGGAGCTTACATTTTTCATGTCAAATAATAATGTGAATCCAAAAATCAGTCACTATAGTCATCTTACAGTAGTTTGAAGACTAAAAATCTTTAAAATCAACTTTGAAAATGTGCTTGTGTTTTAAAAGGAGGTCATGGAAACATATCAAATTAGAAAAGGATATTTTCAGCTATTAGAGGCCTCGTCCTTTTGGTATTTGGCTAGTTTAGATCTAATTACAATAGCACCAATATTTTTCATGTTCTAGAGCATAGAAGTTAGCTTCATATTTTTACAAGCAAGACCCAAATCTACCCCGAGCATCTTGCAAAATTTAATAAATACATTTTTCATCTTCTGGACTGATTTATGGAGCATAAAAAGGGTACATGTTTTTGTTCCATTCCATCATGTTACCTATTTTACAATTTGAATTCATTACCTTCGTTTTGGAGAAAGGGGACTTATTTTTCACTTCTTTTTATAGGCTTTGTTTAGCTTTAATTTTCAGATGGTTAGAGTGTGGTAGATTAGGATTTCCATTTTAATAAGTGCAGTTCATGCACATTGGAACTTTTAATTTTAATAAGTACATTTATGCATGTGATCTAGTTTACCAGGTCCTTTTCCAAATTTAGTTTTTTTTTTAGAAAGCTTGGTTTTTCAGAAAAGGGAAGACTTGGTTATATGCTTTTGACTCCATGCCCAATGGAAAAGAGCAAGGCAATGGTCTTAAATCTAGCAGGAAGTTTTCCCTCAGTTTCATAAGAAATGTTGAAATTTTTTCACTCATGCAAAAATGGAAACTCAAAACATCATTTCAAATGTGAGGCATTGATGTGATGGACCTACCTAAGGGAGATGCATATAATTTTCTCAATGTTTACAGCTTGTAGAAATTGATTAAAAACATGCAATCCACAACTATATGTTATTTTTTGGAATACAACATCTCACATATGGTTCCATTCCATATTCGTCTTCAACAAGGAAATACACAAGCCCCAAAGGACTAGTGCATAGCCTCAATGAAGGTGAGAATCACAAAATCGGTGGGACACTTCATCCCATCTAGCGGAAAACAAAGTTGTAGTTTACATGGATAAACATACATTACCAGTTCCAAGTACATTAATTATTTTTATTTCTTTACATTTTAATCAAATTAATTATGTTTTGAGTTGTTTAGTTCATTCCACAATTAGGAAGGTAGTTATTTTTGTTCCATGCATACATCTACTACATTTACTTACATATAGCTATCTTTTCTCGCTATTAAGTGTGATATACACAAGAGCCACCTAGGGCACAATTTCCACACACACACATAGAACTACATTGGTTATGTGATGTATTTCAACACTCAATCATAAGTTCACCATTGTAATAGAAGAGGACAGATAGACCCCTCATTTTGCATATTTTTATTTTAGTATTTGATGTCTATTTGAGGGTTTTGTAGTTTCATATTTCATTTTAGGTTTCCAGTGACCTCGGTGATCTTAGTGCAACCTCAAAGTGACCAAAGGAGACTAAATAAATACACCTTGTGACACTATTGAGGAGGTTTTCTAAGAATTTCCATAGACCTGGACACCCAGAAAATGGTCTAAGGTTCCCATGGGATCCCTTGTCCCTCTCTAGGCACACATGTCCAACCTTTTCTTCTATATCTCCATTTTTGGTCTTTATATGATGCTCATTGCCATTCCATTTACCTTGTCATCACTCAATGAAGTCCAAATTTCATTTTTAATGAGCTAAGACTTCTCGCTCTCTCTTTCCACTTATGGTTTTTCATAATTTAGTGCATGGTTTCTTGGATGTATTTTTGGACTTCATTATTATTTATTTACTTGATATTGTAAAATTCAGATTAGGCTTGTATATTTAGTTTTTAGCTAAATCATTTTGGTGAAAACTAATTCAATCTACTTTCTTCTAGGACATTTATTGCTAATATTTCTAGTTTGTTATCATCATTAGTATCTAAATTAATTTTTTCATGCTTATCAACCTATAATTAAGACATTCAATCAAAAATCTTCTAGCTACCACTCACATTATTGCTGATATGCATCCGATTCAATATATTAGAAATTTGGTGATGCATTTTATCAATGTATTTCTTTCCCATCCATTCCCAATTCTGATCTTTCTATTTTTGACAATGATCGACAATTGCATATTGTGATTCACATTTACAATATGTGTATTAAGCGTAATTTACGCGATAATGGATTTGAAATAAATCTATGTCCTATGTCATTCCTAGAAAATATTGGTATTTCTGCTAATAATATTAGTCCATCATGTATTTCTCTTCATGTATATGATTCTTTTTTTCATCCATGCATAGGTCACATTATTATCCCTATCACTATAGGTCCAAAACCATGAACATCATTTTCTTTGTCATTGAATTTTTGGTTTCATATATTTGTGTACTTGGTAGGTCATGGATCTATCCCATGAATTTTTTTCCTTATGGTCCAACAATGTTAACAACTCATAGATGAATGCATTGAGTATACCATTCCTAGTGATAGTCACCCATTCAAATATTGTGACCATGACCCCAATTCTATGCTTCCTACTCCAAGTTCTAATACTACTGATGAACCATAACCTATGAATACTTCAGATCATTGAAAACCACTTAAAGGAGCTATTTGTATCTTATATTTAGTACCAATGAATAGTCACCTTCACATTCAACAACTATTGAAAGTTACAACATTCATTTGAAAATAATATTGGCTTTTTCTTGAATCTCAAACTGTCGCTTGTTCACTATATTTTCTATGCACAATGTTTCTAACCTAAAGAACATTTCAAAATTTCTATATTTCATCTATCCACAAGTTTTACATGCTTGAAAAGTTTCTATCACTTTCTCTCCATCAAAACTCCTTCTAGACCAACATCCATGCTTCTAGCCCTTCAAATTTGTATTCTTGTGCATAGAAATCACACAACCATGTTTCATGACTTATTGTTAAATTTTTTTATGACTCATTAATCCCTACATTCATTATATAAAGTTTCATTATCTAAATCTCTCCCTATCACCTACAACTCTAGTTTACTCAATTCTAGGTCTTCATTAGCTTGCATCTAGGGTTTCATTCTCTTTCATAGGGCTTTTCCTTTCTCACTATTTATTCACCTTACGTTCACTTACATTAAACTAAAAAAATATTATTCAAGTCCTTTACAAGGCCTCAATTCTATTCCATCACCTTAATTTCCATTTCCATGTTTAATGCTTCTCAAGGCTTCTACTTTTCTTCATACACTCTAAATTGTCCATACTTTTTTTATACCTTTTGATGGTTTGACTTGATTTCCACTTCTCTTCATTACTAACATATAAACTTAATGTCCTTTTAGAATTTTTAATAACTCCCTTTCCCAAATAATCCTCTTTAGACTAGTGATTTACTCTTTCATGTCTTATGATTCACCTTGAGGACAATTTTACTAGCCTTGGCTTTTCACTATCTCTAAGGTCTTCACTTTTGTGATGACCTTAAATCATACAAATTTCCCTTTCAATATGATTTTCTATGCCCTAAACTTCCTTAACACTTGAACTTTTCTCTATTTTGGACTATTATAATTTACTTCTTGATTGTTCATATGCACACTATCGACTATAACTTTAATATTTTTATATTCATACAATAACATGCTTGTATCATAGTGTTATGACCTCAAGATGCACTTACCCATTTATCCCAATGACATTATTCATCACTCTTTTTATGATATCCTTTTTGAACCAACTATTAACCATTCTTGGTGTTGGACTGTCACAGTATTTTGAAGCCTGGGACTGTACATTCTTGTTTGACTGGGTTTAGCCCATATACCCTAATTGTTTAAAACAAAGTATAACTTCTTACTACTATCCTTCTTTATCACTCCAACATCTATCTTCAGTTTTCACATTCTTCTAATATCATGTATAAATGTCTACTCACACAAGATAACACACTCTTCAAAAACCCTAATCTCCTCACACACAATTAAGATAGAAGGATCAAATCTTGTTAGGATATATTACCTTTGCCTTCTGTTGAATCTCCTAGAAGGAATTTTAAAGATCTTAGAGCTCAATCAAACTCTCAAAGCCCTTCTAATAAATGGATTAAGTTCTCCTCTTCAACTAGTTTTCTCCTAGAGCCTTTGAAACCATGGGTCCTTAGATAAATTGTACTAACAAGATATTCCCGTATCAAAACTCATTCGAACTCTTTGAAATTTATTCCACATCACTACCCTATAATTATAATAATTTTTTACAAATTTTTAATTCTTTTCCTTAGAGGGATTTTGAATTAGATAATTTTTTCTTAAACCTTAAATCCTAGGCAAGGGATTGACCCAAGAAAGAAATATTTAAGGAATTTTAGTGAGAAATCATGTCTCAAACTAACTTGACCACTGTACAACATCTTCCTGACCTATGACTTACTCAAGAATTTGTTTACATGTTTCAAACAACCTTAAAAATGATGATCACATGCATTTTACCATTCTCATCATCATAGTATGTGTATATATTGTTGCACAGGTTTTTAGAATTAATCATTAATAACCAAGTACATTAATACAATGATGATGACCCCTTGTTAGTATAATTCATTCCCAAAAAAACTCTAAATTTCTTGTCTATGTTTATGTGAACCAACCTTCATTCACCGATTCACATTATTTCTCTCTTGCATGCATAGTTTACACTCTTCACCACCTACAAGTTGACTTGTCATTTATCACATATCACATGAGTCCTCATTAATTATTAAACTTGAAAAGAATTTACTTATTCATTATTATCATTATTGACTATGATTTAATCATCTTCACAACTTATTTCATCAACAACCACCTTTTCCTTGCAACTACATAGTTTTACCTCACACTATGACTGTCACTACTTGATTTCTCGGACTAATATTTGACCCTTCATAGTATTTTTACCTGAACCTTCATAGTAGCCATTCATGCAACATTCCATATTATTACAAACTTAAATCATATCACATATTGAAATCATTTATTGTGCAAATTTTAATAAATAATTACTTCTTTATTTACAAAATGGGTTTGTTACAAAGGGTTTTATTGAATCTCAAACCTTATGAACCTCTCCATGGCTCTCCCTCTTGTGCCACAACTTCTCAAGTTCATTTCTAAATTAACTAACTCTATTAAATTCAAAAAAAATTCCTCCTTATCATGAAATATGGTAGTTACAAACTTACACTAGGGTGATCGACCATAGTTTGAGATGACCACATGTCATGAAGTCCTAAAACAAAGATTAACACATCTTATTTACACTTCATAAGGTCTTAAATTATCCTTTTACATTAATGACACTCTTTTCCTGAATACTTAGGATTTCATGTTTACAAGGACTTCATTTAGGATGAAATATAAAAGTGATATAATATTACCTAATGATGGCTCAAGAAGACTATGGATAACTCTAGAACACCTAACATGCCTAAGAAGACTCCACACAAACCAAAAATATGAGGAAAACCAAAAAAAAGACTATATTAAAGAAGATAAGACTCCTGCCTCATACTCCCAAAGAGGAAAAATTTAAGCCCAAATTTCCTTTGTGTTCTTTCTCTTTTTCCAATTGTTTTGAATCTTTGAATTTCTTCTTCTTTTGTTATTCTTGAGATCTTTTGTATGTTCCTTTTCTTTCTTTTTTCTTCTTGCTTGTTTGGTTCTTTTCTTTCATGCCTTGTCATCTTCATGATTTATTCTTATCTTTCTTCTTCCTTCTCTTCATCTTCTTCATGGTTAACTTGTTTTTCCTCATCCACATCATGCTTCTATTCCATTTTATAATTTAGTTATGGGTCCATACCTACAAATAAAAGCTAAAATCCATGTTAAAATGCAAAAATAGTGGATAAATAGTCCATTTCTTGTCTTATATTTTCTCCATCTTGACTTCTTCATTCTCTTGTTTCTCTTCCTTTGCTAATAAGACTGTATTTCTCTATAACTCATCATGTTCTTGTTTATTTTCTTCACCTTACATTTTCATCTCACTTTGATCTTCATTGTTTTCTTCACTTACTAAGGTATCTCTAGATTTTTCTTCGGTTTTATCTTAATCTTCACCACTTATCCAGCTCCACATGCTTGTGAGATATCTCCATGATCATTTAATCACAATGACTACTACACTTTCACTCTTAACTGATTCACAGTGAGATTGAGCTTGCCCATAAACTTACTCTTTTTTATTTCCTTCATTCTATTTCTTTATTTCTTAATTAAAGGAATGATTTCTTACATTTTATTCTTCACGTTTTCTACCAAAATTCACACATTCAAAGAAATTATCAGATTTAAAACTTTGATGTCTTTGAGCCCATTGAAAATATTCATTAATGAGCTCTTTATCTTCTTAACTCTAAGGATGCTCTCTTTCACTTTCTTAGTCTTTTCAAGAAAAGCTAGAAAGATTATGATTATCTCGTTTTCATCAAAACTTTGAATTACTTCTTAAGCCACTTATTTTTCATGTTTTTTCAACCTCTTTTATATCTTTTTAGCTCTTTCTCTTCCATTTTTATCACTCCTCTCAACTACATTGATTGTCTATTTCATTATTAGTAGCTCTATAGGCCATTTAACACTTCTCTTCCTCTCAAAAACAAGTATACCTCACTCTCTCATGCTTGTAGCTTCTATCAACTCCCCTAGCTTCTCCACATCCTTATTTAACTTTTTGAGGTCATGTTTAAACATCAAATCACACTTTCTTTCCATCTCTCTTCTTTTCTTCTTTTTACCCTTCTTCTCTTTTTCCTCCTTTATTTTTTTATCTATTTTAATATTTCTTCCATATTATTCACCACTCTACTACAAAAATGATGAGTCACCTTAAAATTCAATAACTATAAATAGTTAAAATGTTCATTTGAAAACAATATTCAAAAACACCTAATTTTTCTCTTTTTCTTAAAGATCATACTGTCATTTCTTCACCAAAATTTTTATCTAAAATGTATCTAAGCTCAATAAAATTTCATAGTTTCTATATGTCATCTATCCAATAGGTTTACATGCTTGAAATAATTCTATCACTTTGTCTCCATCAACACTCGTAGACAAACATTCATGCTTCTAGCCCTTGAAATTTGCATTCTTGTGCATAGAAATCATCAACCCTATTTCATGGCTTAATAGTAATTTTTTTGAGGAATCATTAAGCCCTACATTCATTTTACCAAGTTTCATTATATAAATCTCTTCCTATCATCTTCAACCCCACTTTTCTCCATTCTAGGAATTTATTAGCTTGAATATAGATTTCCATGATATTTCATAGGTTTTTTCCTTTCAAAATATTTCTTTACCTTACCTTCACTTATATTCAACTAAAACAATCTTATACATGTCCTTTACAAGGCCCCAATCCTATTCCATCACCTTAATTTCAAACTACTTCACTTCATCCACTCAAAAGTTGTCCATACTATGTTTTTATACCTTTTGATGGCTTAACTTGATTTTCTTCTCTTCCTTAATGATTAATCCTTAATGTTATTTCAAAATATTTTATTACTCCCTTTCCCAAATACTCCTCTTTATACTACTAATGTATTCATTTAGGTCTTATGATTGTACCTTGAGGAAAATTTGACTAGCCTTAGCTTTTCACTATATCTAAGGTCTTCACTCTTGTGATGACCTTAAATCATAAAAATTTCTCTTTTAATATGATTTTCTCTTCCCTTCACTTCCTTAACACTTGACCTTTGCCTATTTTTTGGACTATTAAAATCTATTTCTTGACTATTCCTATGCACCCTATTGACAGTAACTTTCATATTTTTATCGTTATAAAATAACATGTGTATTTTAGAGTGTTATGACCTCAAGATGCACTTACCCCTTTCTTTGAATAATATTATTCATCACTTTTTTTGTGAGATCCTTTCAAAACCATCTATTAACCTTTCTTGGTATTAGACTATCACAGTCTTTCACACCCTGGTACTATACATTCTTGTTTGACTATGTTTATCCCATATACAAAAATTATTTAATACAAAGTTTAACTTCTTTCTATTATCCTTCTTTATATCTCCAACTTATTTCTTTAGTTTCATAATATTCTAATCTTATGTATAAATGTCTAGTCACATGAGATAAAATTCTCTTCTCAACCCATGATCTAGGCACACACAGTTAAGATATAAGTATCAACTCTTCTCATGATATATTACCTTTGCATTCCATTGAATCCCCTAGAAGGAATTTTCAAATCTTTAAGACTTCAATGGTACTCTCAAAACCCTTCTTATAAATGGATTAAGTGCTCCTCTTTAACTAAATAACTCCTAGAACCTTTGAAACTATAGGTCCTTATATAGAGTGTATTGACAAGATATTATCCTATCAAAATTCATTCAAACTATTTGAAATTTATAATCATTTGTACAAATTTTCAACTCTTTTCCCTAGTAGGTTTTCAAATTAGACAAATTTTTCTTAAACCTTAAACCCTAGGCAAGGGTTTGACCTGATAAAGAAAGATTTAAAGAGTTTTAGTGATAATTCATGTCTTATACTAACTTGAAAATCTTACAAGGTCTGCACCACCTGTGACTTACTCAAGAACTTTTTTCCATCTTTCCAACCACCTTAAAAATGATCATCACATTCATTTTTCCAATCTTATCATCCTAATCTATGTCTATACTATTACATAGGGTTTTAAGGGTTTTAGAATTCATAATTATTGACCATGTAAATTCATAGAATGATGATGATGCCTTGTTAGTATAATTCCTTCCTCAAACAAAAATCCAAAGTACTTGTCTCTTGTTTATGGGAGAAAACCTTCATTCACCGAGTCACATTATTTCTTGCTTGCATGAATAGTTTACACTCTTCTCCTATAATTTTGCTATATTTTATCAAATATCATAGTGATTCATTATTAATTTATAAACTTTAAATTCATTTACTCTTTCATTATCATCATTCTTGATTATCACTCGATCATCTTCACTACTTATTTCATCAACAAACACCTTTTCCTTACAACTACACAGTTTTACCTCGCACTATGACTGTCACTACTTGATTTCTTAGACTAATATTTGAACCTTCATAGTATTTGTATTTGAACCTTCATAATATCCATTCATGCAACATTCCATATTACTACAACCTTAAATCATATGACAGATTGAAATCATTTATTATGGAAATTTTCATAAATACTTACTACTTTATTTACAAAAGCGGTTTGTTTACAATGAGCTTCTGGAATCTCATACCTTATGAGACTCTCTATATCTCTCCCTCTTATGCCTCCACTTATAAATTTCATTTCTAACTCATCTAACTCTCTTCCATTCAAATTTTTTCCTCCTTATCATGAAATATTGTAGTTCAAACTTACACTAGGGTGATCAACCAGACCACGGGTCATGAAATCTTAATAAAAAGATTAACACATCTTATTTACCATTAATAAAGTCTTAACATGTCCTTCTACATTATTGACACCATTTTCATAAATACTTAGGATTTCAAGTTTGCAAGGATTCCATTTAGGAGAGAAATATACAGGTAACACAAGATTACCTAAGGAGGACTCAAGAAGACTATGGATCATTCTAGAACACCTAACATTCCTAAAAATACTCCACACAAAAAACAAGAATGAGGTAAAACCAAAATGACTATAAACAAGATGATGCTCTTACATCAACCAACTACATCCACTCATCCCCCTGCTACTGCTACTGATATTTTTCTTTATCAAGAGCTTGTCCCTACATCAAACATCATTATAGTTTCTCCACCTTCTCATGTGCCACCTCCATTAGTAAAACATCCTTTTACATGAACACTTTTCATGAATGATTATTATTGGGAACACATTTCATTTTAACCTACTTACGATGTCACCATATGTTCACATGATAGTTTGACTCATTTGGGCTTCACTTTTGAGGACCTTTATCACTAAACACATGTTTCTAATATATATTATGGGTTCATCACTATCACTTATGCTTTGGTATATGTTTCTTTCCTCTCACATTCTACCTTGTGAAAACTCCATGCTCTTCTCCACTCACATTAGGTAAATATTGGCCCGCTTACATCGGAGGCACATTAGACCATGATCATATTAATATATCATTCTCCATTCCTATTTATATAATTTTAATTTACAATGACTCATTCCTTATCTATTAACCTAACCTCACTCATTTTTATGCACATTGGTTTCCATTTCATCCATTCACTATGAGGAATATGTTATGGGCATGTAAAACCTACGCCTTAATGGCTCTTTACATTATCAACCCAACATTATTTCTTATGGAGTCTCTTGTGCTTCCCTATTTGGATTCTACCATGATAATGATGACCTATTAGATGACACTAAATTATTATTTTCATCATCCTACACACTTATGGGCATCATAATTATTTCCAATCACAAGCTTCAACAAGCATCTTATTTTATCATCACTTCACTTTTAGACTTATATATACAACACACGATCTTAACACACACTCTAGTATCATCATTACCTAATGATGCACTCTTCTTCTTTGATTCAAACTTGACTATTGAGGGCATCTTATACACATAAAACTTAGACACTACATACTACACATTAGACTATTCGCTACACATTACATTACACATTATGCATTACATCTCACAAATTACAAAATACATATTTCAAATCTAGGACACATTCATCTACACATTTTACATCTAACAAATCTACAATACCTTTTTATAACATCTAATATAAATTTTAAATTATTTATGCTTTCTACTCATCACAACATCTTCTTCTTATT
Organism: Taxus wallichiana var. yunnanensis; assembly: GCA_018340775.1. Lineage (NCBI taxonomy): Eukaryota > Viridiplantae > Streptophyta > Pinopsida > Cupressales > Taxaceae > Taxus > Taxus wallichiana. Next base: position 817,081,002 of record CM031237.1, read on the forward strand.
ACACTTCATACATATTGTGTGTTTCTACATCTTCTATTTGTATATTGTTTTATATATCATATGTACTTTGTGATATGCACTATATACATATTCACCATCATCTCATTACATATAGCATGAATCAAAAATTATATGTGTTGTGCCGCATATTATACATCATCCCACTCAAAAATTCAAAACGTATCTTTCTAACATCGTAATATCAAACCACACATACTCCTTGTAGATCATACTATTCTCTTCTACCTTCTACACATTATATATCAAACTTATACAAGTCCACACTTCCCGACAATATACTTTAGTCCTATGGTTCATACTTGATTGTTTAGAAAGTAATTATGAATTAAACCTCACTTCCTCATTGTTATTACATTATTTTCTTCAAAAAATCAATCAATCAATCCTTCTATCACCTCATGCAACATTAATTTAAAAATCACAATTTATCCATACTAGCATCTTCACACATTTCATGATATATGCTTTGTGCTAAATCATCAGTCCTTCTAGAATACTACTCATACATTTTGTAATATACACATTGTGTTAAATCATCAAAATTCCAGAAGCCTTATTCACATATTTTGTGATATATTCCTTGTGCTAAATTATCATACCTTCTAGTATCCTACTCATACATTTATTGATATACTCTTTTACAACATCATCATGTTTTTTATCATCTTATCCATATATTGTGATATATGCTTTATGATAAATCATCATTCTTCCTAGCATCTTACTCACATGTCTAGTGGTAAACACTTTAGGATAAATCATCACACATTGTAGGACCCAATTCTAAAACTTTGGGATCAATTATTCCTATAGCACATTCTATCCTACACATGACTTGAATACCTATAATCAACATCTTTAATACACGCACATTTTAAACCATTTCTAGTTGACATAGTCTCATTTATGGTTAATTCCTCACTACCGAGGGGGCATAAATAAATGAACCTCATTTCATACATACACATCCACTCAAGGGGCGTGTTTCTCTTATCATTCACTCTCCATTCCATCCCATCTCATTCATAACATACTACATATCTTGGTTACATTTACTCTTCTTACTTATGCTTTTATATGTTCATCTTATTACACGTGCTACATAGATATATTGTATATCATTATCAATTTCATAAACACATGTGCATTCACTTATCTTTCTATTTGTTATCAAATATTCTATAGATCTAATACACACAACATGGATGCTTGGTTCAATACCTATTACTAGTACCACATAGGCTCTTGGGATAATCCACTTTCATACATTAAAGGTATTATTGTTTCCTTTTGTTTCATATCACACTAATTTATCGATCATATATTATTTCACATACATTTTATCTTTATAACATGCTAGCGGGTGCTTCATGTGCATCATTTTTTATGGAAGGCTAATTTCTCGCATCTTTATTTATTACATAATTTTCCATTCTATGCTCTTTGTATGATCTTATTTAAGGGCATTTACCTTTATCTTGTGTGCACACTTTTTTCTTACAGACCACTTCAACCTTACTTGTCTTGCGACATCGTGATTGGTGTTCCATGTTTTCATCCCATTTTTATAGTCTACATTATTTTTTTGCATTATTACATTACCTTCTAACATCTTATCTACATGCATGTTTATTGTAATAACACTTTTTCCAAGCCATTTTGTTTCCATGAACTTTTTTTTTTGATAAGAACATTCCATTTCCTCATCAAGGCATAGTTTCAAAGACAAAGGTGATCGGTCCTCATTTGGGATGCGTACTTCGTTAGTGACATCGCATGAACCCTAAAAATGGGGGGAATAATTTGGTTAAATCATTTTCCCCATACAACATCATAAAAAACACATCACAGTATTGATACATCATAGTTTTCAGTTTCATACATTGATCAGAAGTAGACTTGGGTTCTTAGTACACAGTTTTCTTTACTGTATGTCAGTAACTAAGGGCAACTACACTTTTCGTTGAAATTTCATAGAGGATTTTGATAGGGCAGAGAGTCCTTTAGCACTAGGCATTTACATTAGGTGAAAGTACACACTATTTATAGTGGTGTTTTCATTTCACAAAGTAGTTAAAGGTTATAGGATGACACCATGTTTTCCTCTCTACATTACTTCGTGGCATTAGATCATCCAAAAAACCAACATTTCAAAGAACTCTACAAATTTTTTAAGTGGTTAAAGGTTACTGAATGATATTATAATTTCATCCTTATAATTCTTTTTTCATGATAGGAGACCACCCAAAAAACTTGTACTTCATCGAAATATACAAGATCCTTTCTACACCATTCTCTCACCTCGAATTAGGTGCACATGTTTCTTTTTCATATTTTCAGCATATTTACATACTTTTTACACATTTTGATCATATACATATGTATTTGACTACATGTTCATTCTTATATTTCTAGGTTTGTTCGTTTGGGAAGCGGTATTCATTGTTATTTCACAACACCAAGAACAAAAACATCGACATCAACAATAGGTAGATCTCGACATCTACACATAATTTTCCACCCTAGGTTCATTTTCATCACCGTTTTTGCACTTTTTCCTCCTTATCATTCATGCTTCACATTTTTATCACTATGTGATTTATATAATCCCTCAGCATGCTTTCATCAATGATATACATGGTTATTAGATACACATCATTGTCTACTTTAAGTTACTGAGATTTCCACTCACCAACAAAAAGTGGGGAAAAATGTAGACAAAAAATATATTAGAGATCACAAGCAATGAGAGAGGGGGATGAATTAGCTCAAATTAAAATTTTTAAAATAAATTCAATTCAAAATTTGTTGATAAATTGTAGTAGTGCATCATGACCATTAAGAAAAACATATGCAAGAAAATATTGGCACTTTGAATACATAGTTTATAGTGGGAAACCATTTCCAAAGAAAAACCCACTTTAAAACCAAGGGTTTATTAATAACACCAACTATAAAGCATACGAGATTATTATTTCATTATTTTAGTTGAGCACCACTTTAGATTCTTGTAGCAGCCACTTGAAGATAATTGAGAACCCACTCAGTAGGTTTTAACAAGATCCAACTTGCGAGGAGAAACCGCCCCTATAATCTAAGCACCCACTTATAAATATGATATTAAAAATGATTGATTATATAGATTTGGGATTTCTAACATAATAGATTATGATCACATTTTTCAATATTTTTATTCTCACTCTTTTAGGCTTGAACACTCAACATTTTCTATTTCTGCACCTGTATTTTTAAAATTCTTACTCGATTTCTTGATTACAATAAAATATCTTCTCATTTTTATCTTCTACTTCTAATTACTCTTTTTAATCAGCAACTATTCATCTGTTAGCTCCCTTTTGTCTCTCTTTCCTTTGTTTATTCTTCAACTCAAATGCACCACTTTTTTTCTTGAGAAACCACAATATTATACATGGAATATATCTTTATATTGAATAAACTCTCCCCATCAATTCCTTGGTGTGTCGTGTACCCTATAACATCCTGTATGCATTTGCAAAATTTGTATATTAAAATGAATGACACCTACCAAGGAGTTACTCTCTCTAAATTCAGTTTTATAACTTGTACTTTCTATTTTCTATGTGAATTAAGTATTCATCATGTTATTTTCGAAACTAGGAACGGTTATGAGACAATTTCTACAAATAGATTTCTCATCATTATAGGATTCTCAACTCATCCGAAATAATGATTTACATTTCCTCACTGATATTTAATTGTATCTAAGTAATTCTTAGGTTATAGAAATGATGAGGTATTTCTCAACACAAGGACCGAAATCCAAAAAAATCATTGGGGAAATCTAGTAGAAGTCCTTTTCTTAGCAATAATATTATCTATATAATAGGTGTATCACATGTAAGGTTTAAATTCAAACATTTTTAATATAACTAAGTTTTCATCCATGTCTTCGCCTTATCTAAAAAATTAAATTTGATGTTAAAAATTAAATTTCCACCATAAAATTTATAATAAAATATAGAAAACCTCGATAGAAAGATAGAATCTTCCTTTTGTTCATATGTCCATTCCCCGAAGCCACTGAATTATCATTGATTATGTATTTCATCACTTTCTATTTTGTTGTTACTCAAACTTAAAACTAAATAACATGTTTACAAATTAATACATGAAAAAATCATTTATGTTGGGTTTTTGACTTGGATCCAATTGAATACTTGTCATTTTTATTTTGGACCCTTTAATCCCACATTATACTGATATGAATAACTCGCAAAAGGTGGAGATGACTAGGTTAAGTAAATGTAATAGATATTCACCTAGATTAATTACATTAACATTTTTATTTTGGCCCCTTTAATCTAATGTTATACTAACATGAATAATGTTACTACATTTGACCAACTAGGTGAAGCACATGTGACAAATATTGTAACATAAATTTGTTACCCAAATTAGTAGGATTTTTTTTCTAATAGACTAGGTTATATGATGGAAAAAAACCTGATTTCTAGATAAAAGTGTTTGGACTAAATTAATTCAATGTTACCCAAATTAGTACGAATTACTTCATGCCTAATGACCTAATCATCCCTTTTAGGATTCTCTAGAAGCTTGCTAGATCGGTATTCTTAGGTGGTCTTCTCCATGTAACTTGTAGTTGTTAGTGATTGAGGAGGATTTTCATGTTTCCCTTGAGGTGTTCCATAGAATATGGTTAAGCTTGGAAGTGGTGATGGAGGTGTTTGAGATCGTTTTTCTCAAGAATTTTCTTTATTCCTTATTTCTAGTCCGAGTTGTTTTAGAGATTAAATTTATTAAACGTGTTGTTCCTTTTTTACTAAATGAAATGAGTTGTTACAATTGGAATATTTAATGAGATTTAGAATGGTGTTCTGTGTTAGCCTTGATGATGATTTTTCCTCTGTGAACACATTCACTATTTAGGACTATTTTATGGGAATATGAAAACTAGTTTAGTTAGTTTCTTCTTGGTGTGTTTCATGGTATTGATAGATGGTGCAAAGCTTCTTATGCATCTTAATGACTTCTAAATGATGTTACCAAATTTTTTGAGTCAGAGGAATAATGTTTAGGTTGTGTTGAGCTCTTGGAGTTCATACTGCATTTATTAGAGAAATAAGGCCATGTTTCTAGGCCAAATTGAGAAGGCTTATTATTGTTTATGCTTGATAGGTTATATGCAACCCAATATGGTCTTTCCATATGATTTCTATGTTTAGGTGGATTTTTTAATGTATTTATGACTAACCTTAATGGCCTTGGCCAACTTGTGGTTGTAGTTATGATGATTCATTTATAAAAGGCATTTGCTCATTTTGGTCATTGTGGTTTGTTTGAAAGATGTGATGCGAGATAGATAAGGTGAGAGAAGAGGTTAGAGGGTTCAAGGGAATATTTAATAAGATGAATGAAGATTTTAAGCGAGTGAAGTAGTAGGTTTGAAACATTATTATACCTAATCAACAGATGAGGATGTATATTTGAGTGAAGCAGGATAAAATCTTATTTTAGAGAGTTTGATTTTCTTATAAATGTGCATCACGCTTCATAGGATTTGAGTCTATTACTTCCATGCACACATTATTTACATTATACATCTAGTTATTTCACGCTACTTCAAGTGAAACACACACAAGAGATACCTAGGGCACGATTCTACACACATACTAACTACATTGTGTCGAGATGTAGTGCGATGCTCGATTCTAATTCCATCATTGTATGATATCATTATATTTTCAACACCAAAATACAAATAGTAAAATTATCAAAATAATTTTTGTTTCTATTTTTCATTGCTCATAACTAGACACCACATGGACTTGAATAGATAAATGTAACATCACGTAAGACACTTACAAAAAAAATTAACCCACAAAGATAACATGATAAAACCATATATGCATCAAAGCCACATGTCTAAAATGACACAACAACCAACCTCTACAATATACACTTATTCACATGCAATTCCCACAACACACCATTGTTCATCGTGAAATATTTATTACGTTCCTATTTTTATTAGTTGACTACAATTGTCTAAAAAACACATAATATGGGACCCTTCGTTCCTCTACAACTAGGATGCATTTTTTTGTTTAACATTTCACCTATAGTGGTTCCTTTTGGTTTTTCTCATTTCTCTTATGGAAATAACTTTATATATCATGATTGTGATTAGGAACGTATATACACACATACACCTTCTAATATTTGACTTAAGGATTTGTTAGAAAAATAAATGTTTACTTGGTTTGAAAAAATGTTCTCATTAGAAGGAGGAAAATTCACAAGAATAAAAAGGAAGTTTACTAGAACAATAGAAAACCTATCCCGAGTTCATTTCATAGAATTTTTTATTACTAACAATACATTCTTTTCATCTTCCATTTTTTTTACAACCAACTATGTAGATTAACAAATTAAGTTGTATCATTCTTGATTCACAATCTGTTGCTCCAATTCAGGATTCATATTTTCAAAATCATATTGCGCATGGAAGGGTAAATTACACCTATGTTCCCCTTATAGAGATTTTATATGAATCCAAGTGACTAATTTCACATTTCAAACTACTTTTGTTTCATCATCTCTAAGGATTTACTCTCAATGGAAACATGTTAATTACATGTTTCGACCATAAATTTCTACTTCCTAAGTGATCCTAGGTTTAATATATTCCTATCTACACCAAGGGTTCTACTAACTTTTACAAGTCCAACTAGAGTGAAATCTTCTTAACTCGCAAGACCTAGGCTACGATTGAAGGTATCCCATCCTCAAGGCTACATTTTTTTATTTCATTAGTATCTTTGTTTAACTAAATTAATGCATACAAAGCATGTGATCATGCATCATATTTGGTTTTCTAATTTATTAGGTTGTTGTATTATTCATGGAACTCTACTTTATCCCATTCATTTTATGATCACATTTGACATTTTTAGTTGGTTGTAACATCGTTAAATGGTGTACAATTTTCATAGCCACCATTCCATGGATTAATCTTATTTACCCTTTTTATTAACTACATTTACACGGTTACTTTGGTCCTGTATAACATCATTTTGGAAAAAAATTATTTCTATGACACTTACGTAACACTTAGGGATTTAAGAATATAAGAAGTATGACCTCAAAAAGGACAAATCATTTCATTTCTCTTATACACACAATTATTAAGGGTATATTCCAAGAGAGATATCCCAAATAATCTTATGCATTACAAAATCCTTCTAAGGACCTATTTAAATTGTTGGGTATTTACTTAAGTAAAACAACGCGTAGTCTCCACTCACATAATTTAGATCTCACAAGGATCAACCATAGGTACAATGACCAACTATCTTGCAAGGCTTTGACCACCCACTAGGGTACCAAGGGAAAATACACACTAGGGGTTAAACTTATTCATGATATGGTCATACCTACAACAACAAGACATGATCACCTCACTCATCCCAATATGATAGGTTTCACAGCGTAAAATCACCACCTCATCAAATATTCAGGTAAAAAGGTCCTTAATAAGACATCTTAGGTGCAAAACAAGGAGATGATTAATGAGGTTAGAGTATTTTATTAACACAATCAATGTTTTATACCCTAGTAAAAGACTCAAATGGCAAGAGGAAGTAAAATATGAATTATAGCTCATTCCTTGTTTTTTTTTTTTTTTATGACATGAGAATCTACCTAAAATTGTGGGTGTTAAGGAAATAAACCAATAATTAACATAAAAAAAGTTTATTTTAATATCTTTATAACATAAATACTACATTGAGGACAAATTTGCATCTAATTTTACACAATAAATATAGACACATTGGTATTCCCTTTTCAAAATATAAAATAACAATTATTCGAACAACAATAAATATAATTATTCTATGGTAATACACATATTACAAGATGAATATAACTTTACAATGGAAACTCATTAATTACAACATATCACATCTAAAAATTCCTCTTATTTGGAGTACCTAAAACAAAAGTTGTCATTCTTAGGAGTGAGTATGGAAATCCCCTACAATCAAGCATAAATTCCACGCATCCATCATTTCAAACAATCATAATAGACAATAGAGAGATAGAGATAGAGAGAGAGAGAGAGAGAGAGAGAAAAGAGTAAGGGAAGGAGGAAGAAAATATAGAATTCATTTTCTTTTCAAATCACCGTAACATCCCATATCCAATTTTCATTTCATTTCAACTCATAAACATTTTGACCCATTTGTATTTTCAAAACCCAATCAATATTTTCATAATTATCAATTAAGTGAAAAAGGGGAAGAGAGAGAAAGTATGGATTTCATTTTCATTTCTATTCATCATATCATAATCACCTACAATATCAAATTTTCATTTTCAACCCATGAACATTTATAACTCATTTACATTTTTAGAACTATTCAAAATATCAAAGTTACTTCTACAAAGAGAAAAGGGAAGAAAGAGAAACATCATAATTTCCCAAAAAGAATTCATATAATAATTTGATCAATTCATACTCTATAAAGTGTGGTAATGATATGTATAAGGTTCCATGGTTAGTCAGGAGTCAATAGAATCCCTTATAAGGTGTGTTTAGCTAAAGTTGAAATTTTGGTGCAAGCTGGCGAAACATCTAAAGTGCTCACAAATTGGGCCTTGAAACCACTCTTTTGAAGTTTGAACAAAAATTTAATTATTCCTACGTACTCTCCCATATATATATAATTCATTTTGTTTGAAAAAATTTTACTACGAAGAGTAGAGCTCAAGTTACAATGGCAACTCCGAGGTCAGTTATCATAATTGTGACAACTCTTATCACTCAAATGGCCAACCCGAATTTCCCCAAAACCCACTTGCGACACTAGTTTCTTAAGGAGCATTCAATGAAATTCAAATGGGTTATGAATCTCTTGTTGGCAGTCTAGGGATAGGTGGAAGTATTTTTGATTTTCTCTTGAAATAAGCGGTAATCGTAGCCTACCAAAACCGATCGCATTTTACTAAAAAGAGCTCGTCACTACAAGTGATTGATAAGCTTAGTGGGCTTTAAAATTTGACATGCAATGACGTTAATTAATTTCAAATAACTTGGTTAAGTATCCCCATAGTGTCTCATGTTACCATGGGTCATGCAAGGAGTTTCAAGTTTATTGTGGAATTTTCAAGTTATTTTAATCTAGCATGATCTAGATGTTAGATCATGGTTTATTGTGGAATTTGATTCATATATGGTGCATGATGATTATTCGAGAAATTTTGGATATTGATGTTGATATATTGTTTGACATGGTTACATTATAGATGTTGTTTGAACTTGTGATATTTGGATATTTTGAGTAGACCTAGAAAATAAAAATTGAATTAAAATTGGTGATGATATAGTTATGGATGAAATTGTAAGAGATAATGCTGATTGTCTTGATGTTTGTTGAGATTCACATATATTTCGATGATCTTGAAATTATATTTATATTCATTTGGATGTTCTAATATGGCCACGAGGCCGAAGGAGGTATTCAAATTTTGCAGGTTTAAAAATATCACAATAAACATCGGGGGATTGCAGACCAACCACATTGGAATTCTAGATGAATTCAACAAGGTCACCATGGCAAATTCTATTTGTTTGTGTGTTTGATTGTGTTAGGAATTTCCATGGGGGGATCACCTTTAAACGTGACCAAGGGTTATGTGTATTTACTTACTTCGTTCCTTTTTATTGATGTTTGTATGTGTTTTATCCCTTTTATTTAAATAAATTGTGGTATATAATGTAAGTAATCATATTGTTAAAATAAATTAATCAAATTGGTTCATAAGAAATTGAGTATTGGAGAGGTTGACTCTTGTATTAAATTTTGTAAGATATGTTTAAGCAATGTGTAAGTGATGTGTAAGAGATATGTACATAAAAGTTGGACTATGAAACACTTCATCTTCTTTGGAATTCGAAATTGTCCTTGGAGACTGATTTTGTAGGCTTGTGGGACAAGTTAAATTTGTCCCACACCTCTTAAATTTGCATACCAACCTTACCTATGGTTGGAGAGTTTAAATCTAGCTTTCATTATGAATTTTTATAGGTCTAGCTGAATGTTTTAATTGCACTTCTTGCTTGAAGATAATTTCATTCCATTGGGATATGGGCTTGAATTGATTATGTAGGTAAGACTGACATATTATTCACCTACTTATTTATTGTGTCTTGGAGATTGAGGTTGACTTGTGAGTTGGAGTCGAGGATGTGTGATGTGGCATCCTACAAAGATCCACCTCATCCTCCTCTCTTCCCCCTTTTATATATTCAAATTAATTTTATTGTTTAGGGTTACACTCTTTGGTTACTTTAATTTTGCATACTTCTTTTGGGGTGAATTATTTGCTATTTTAGAACTCTTGCTTTTGGAGAAAGTTGCAGAATTTTTACAGAACTGTGTTTCATTGATCTTGGGCTATTTTGCATTGGAAAGCTTGCAGTTGGGAACTTGAAATAAACTCCATTATGGAGAGGTAAGAGCTTGGATCTTGAAATTCTCTTCTTTTATTGTGTAAATGTTATTGTTGTGAATGTTCGCTTGTGTGGGGTGTTTGGGTAGATGGCACAGGGATGATGTAGGAGAAGACTATGGGGTATTTCTTTGGGAGGCATAAGTGTGGAGGGAGTTGGAATTTGGGTTCCACCTTAAAAATAAATATCTTGCATTTCTTTACTTGTTATGGGGTGCCATAAGAGGTTGGGGAGGCATAAGGAAGTGTGACAATAAGGGGTACTTGGGGAGGCATAAGGGCATGTCAAGGATTTGAAATTATATATATATATATATATATATATATATATATATATATATATATATATATATATATATATATATATATATTTCTAGTTGTTTTCTAGTGGTGATACCCATTTCCCTTAGGAGGCATAAGCAACATCCCCCATAGTTTCTTGCTCCTTTAGCTTGCATGAGGAAGCTTGAGTGTTGTTTGTTGTCTTTTATCTATGGTTGTAAATTGCATTTTTGTTTTGGAATGTGTTTTTAAATGTGAAATTTCATGTGTGTTGTGGAAGCCTATTGTTGTCATGAGTTGAAACACATTTCTTATTACATTGTGGTTAGGGCTCGGGGGCCAATGATGAAGGATGGATTCTCCTTTTCATTGGATGTCTTTTTGGGTGGAGAGTGTTTCCTTTCGCCTTCTTCTCTGTGTGATTAAATGGAAGTAAAGAAAGCGAGAGGATATTCATGTTGTTGTTCTACAGTGGAAAAAAAAAAGAGAGGTTTGAAAGTCCTTGTTGAGAACATTTCATATTGTGACATTTTCCCACTTTGAGGTGGAGGACCTTGTACATTATTTGTGATGGAAATACGTTTAATATTGGCTATGAAAGTTATAATTCGAAATGTGAGAGAAATGTACTCGTATTCTCGCTTTTGAAAGAATGTGAAAGAATTTGTAATTCTGGTCGTTGTATTCAAGGAATGAAAGAAGAAGTGTAAAGGTATCTTTCTTGAATCAATAAAAAAAATTACTTTAATTTTCTCAAATGACATTATCAAGTATTGAAATTAGATTGTTGATTTTGTAAAGGTGAATACGTATGGAGAAATGTCATAATGCTCTATTCTTTAGAAATGAATGTTTTAAAAATCGAATCATAATCGGCATTTGAATACTTTGATTTGAATCAACTTAATGTGTTAGATTAGAATCGAACGCAATTCTAATACTTAGAAGATGATAAATGGAAAATAGATCTTTCTGAATTTGATGTATGTTAGATGCTTTCAAAGCTACAAAATATTAATCAGAAAATGTATAAGATGACTCTGCCAATTATAGAAGACAAATGAAATGACAAATTAAACCTAATATGATTGAAACGATCTCAATTAGACCTTAACACTTAAGAAATTATTATAGAATCTTTCAAATTGGGCAAAGGAAAAATTGAAAACATCTAGTTTGTATAAAAAAGCGGTAATTTGGAATTGCAAATCAATCAAATAAGTTAACCCTCATGATCTACCCTAAATTCCTCCAAGTGCAATCTTCCATGTGTGTTGACATGTTGAGAAAGAAAGAATTTCAAATTGAACCAAAGTGTATAAGTTTAAATCACCAGTTCACATTTTAAAATCATACGAACGTTTTCTCATAAACAACCCTTCAAACTTTATCAAAATTAAATTTTTATGATTCCTAAGCAAAAAGGGCGTCGAGAGCTTTCCAAAAAGTCCTTGTTTGCCCATAACCGAGTCCCCAGTCAAAATTTATGGCCTTCTAAAGTTTTAATTCGTTTGGCTTCAAAAACATAATCTAACTATCAAATTTAAGTGAATAAAATATTCTTGGGCGGACCCGCGGGCGAAAACTTTCTTTTTTTTCTTTTTTCCAAAAATCACAAATTCATGAAGTTTCCCATCGCTCCGCTGACCCATAAGCCTTCATTTTATCTAAAATGATCTAAGTAAAAAATAAAAAATAAAAAATTATTTGGCAATTTCTCCTCCGCCGCCCCGCAGCCAATCTTGCATCAACAAGTGGCTTCATTGAGTGCCAAAAAACACTCGGATCGATTTTAACGTTTTGCACTTTCAAAAATAAATTTGGAAAAATTTGTAAGTTTTCCCCACAGCCCCGCCAACCCGCAACCAATCAGGTGCTGCCACGTGGCTTCACGAGGCGTCGGTGGAGGAGCGGATCCTTTTAGCCTTAACGCTTTCAAATAAAATTTTTGGCAAAAATTCCTACTTTTCTCCACAGCCCCACATCCCCACCCTTGCCTTGGAAAAATCACTTCTGCGGGCACGTGGGTCCACGTTCTAAAACTTATCTTTTAAAATTTTCGGGAAAATTTCTAAAAGTTTCTCCACCGCCCACCTCCCCGCAGCCAATGATTGGCTGACACGTGGCTTCACGAGATGATGGTGGAGGAGCAGTTGATCTCTCAAACTTAATGTTTCAAAATTATTTTAGTAAAAATTAAAAGTTTCTCCGTCACCCCGCCGCCCGCAACCAATGAGAGCCTGACATGTGGCATCACCTGGCATCGGCAGTGGTGCGGATTAATCCTAGCCTTTGCGCTTTTACATCACAAAGGTGTTTAATTTTTAAGTTTCCTCACAAGTCCATTTCTCTACATGAATCTGGGCTTAACACGTGGCACCTTGGGTGACGGTGGAGGTGTAGATCATTTTTCCCCTTAACCCTTTTGGCAAAAAGACTTAATGTCTTAAGTCCTTCTAGCAGCCTCGGCTTCCCGTTGAGGCTTGGAAATGCTGACACATGTCTCTTATGGGCTCGCGGGCGCACGGGGTAGTGCTAAAATTCATCCCCACCCCGCTGGCTTTGCACATGGAAAATATTTGCTTTCCCGCCCCACCACGGGTTCATGGGTGAGCGGAAGTTAAATGCGCTTTTGCCAAAGAGCACTAAGGAAAAATTTCTTCCCAGGCCGCATGCCCGCCCTTGGGAAAATTTTCTTCCCAAGGCCCGCCAGCCCATAACTTGAGAATTATAGGGAGTTAGAAGGACTTCTTTATATCATTGGAAAGGGGAATAAATTTCCTATCTAATGGTTTTGTTTTCAAGAAAATTTTAGTGTGTTAAATATGTGAAAAATTAGGTTAAAGTGCAAGGTAAGCCTAAGAGTGGGTAAGTGGGAAATAACTCCCCATTAATTTAAAATGTTAATTCTAAAGTATGGGTTGACCCTTTAAGGGGTCATGTCATGGGGTAAGTGAATGTTTTCCTAACCCCATGTAAATGAGAACCATGTCTATTTTAGACCTAGTGGAATTAAATACCTAGGGTATTTAATTGTTTTGCCCCCTTTAACCCTCTTGAATTTTATTAGGGAATGTTTAATCTTAGTGTTAATCTAATTAATTGATAAATCAGCACCTAAAGGAAATTTAATCTCTACTCGGCTATTGTTACTCATTAATTGTATTGTGATCTTTAATGTTGTTTATAATGAAAAAATTTATCTTCTTAACATAATTGACCTTGATATATTTCTTTGTGATAATCTGTTGCTTGAGGCTTGTCTCGTAGCCTCACCTTAAAAAAATTATCATCCCATAATTTTTCTAACTAATCCTAGGTTGTTCTTGGGTCTCAAGTGGGTTGTTTTAGTGGGCATCACACTTGGTATCAGAGCCATGGGTTCAAATCTTGGACCCTTGGGCACACTAGAAAACTTGAGACATGAACTCTAAACTTAGTACGATATTAAACCTAGCACACTTCAAATCTAGAGAACAACCTTGTTGAAATTGCATACTTAGTAAACATGGAAAACTGAATAAAACTTAGAAAGAAGAACTAACTCTCACCTTGGTCTATACAGGAGGCACAGATGGGATGAGGGGTCTTTTTCACATAGACTTAGGCTTACCACCACTGGATCATGCTGTAGCAACCATCCTACCACAAATTTTACAGACACTCCAGGATGTTAATGCCACTCTACGCAGAGGGACCATAGGAGAAAATTCAATCGGACATGATAGGGTGACATCCATTGAGGCTCATGCATCTCCTCGGCATAGCGAGGAGCATAGAGGAGAGAACTCCCATGAGGAGTCAATTAGAGAAGAGTCACCACAGAGGGGACAGGGAGACCGGGTTTCAGAACACAAAGATAGGTCTTAGAGCCCTAGGCTTAGGGATGAGCATGCAGAGAGGCCTAGGGGTCGCTAGACCACCACTACAGACCATATCAGGGAGATCTTGAAGCTACAACCAGCTCATTATTCTGGTGACATAGGTGGATTTTAGGTAGAGGCCTGGTTGGTGAGCTTGAACGATGCTTCAAGCTCTTCCTTGTTCTAGCAACACGAAATCTCGTGTTGCGATCCATCTTATAAGGGATGAAGCAGCGTATGGTGGAGGATAAAGGAGAAAAATCTCCATGTTGATTCTCGAGACAGCTTACCTAGGAGCTCTTTAAGGAGTGGTTTAGGAGTAGATATTTATCTCGAGAGGTTCATATAGTAGAGGATTGATGAGTTTCATGACCTCCGATAGGCATCTCTTACAGTGGTAGTATGAGAGTAGATTTATGGATCTACTCCAGTATGTTAATTACATACGGGATGAGCAGTGCGGATCCATAGGTTCATCCGGGGCCTAAATTTGGACATCGGAGGTACAGTGTGGATCCATTGTCCACAAACGTTGGTTGAGGCCATTGAGAAGGCCTATATGGTTGAGGAGACTCATGGAAAGAACCAACAAGCTACGAGGCCATCGGAGTCCGGAGCAGACACAGATGTAAGACAATAGATCGAGGGGTTAGTACCTCCTCCTCATGGTGGATAGGGTTCAACATAGTCATCTTTAAGACCATAGAAGCAGCAGCATCGTGTCACCCACCATATAGGCCTCCATGGAGATTTGATGCACAAAGGGGTTAGAGTATGGGGCCTCCTCCTAGGGGTCCCATTAGGACACAAGGAGCACCTAGAGCTCAGTCAGTAGGATCTCACCAGTAGAGACCTCAGTAGTCCACATCAGGGTCATCAGGGTCCACAACACACCCCTCTAGGGCACCGAATGGAGCTACTACTCAGGGGAGAGGATCAGCTAGTTGTTTTGGGTGAGACATTACTTGGACATTTTGGAGAGACTGCACACAAAATCCTAATAACAAGGGTAAGGCACAGATCTCAGAGCCTATTGTTGGTGACATGGGGCATAGTCATAGGATGTATGTAGTGGTTGAGAACCGCTAGGTAGAGCATCAAAGTATAGTTATTGAGACTACAGGTAACATTGGTGGTATTCCTACCTCCATTTTTTTATTGTGGTTCTTCTGACTCTTTTATTGCACCATCTTTAGTAGAGCAATGCAGATCGTGGCGATTAGGTAGGGTCATAGTTGGGATGTTGAGATGGCTTCTGGAGCCAAGAGCTTTATATACTCCTTAGTTGTGGAGTGTGTAGTGGATTTGGGATCTTTCACCACTACCTCGGTTCTTCGTATCCTTCATTGGGATCTTATTGAGTCATCTTGGGCATGGACCGGTTATCTCGCACAAATAACCGCAGTGGATTAATACCATAAGATCATATCTTGTGCATGATGATCTAGGAGTTAAGGTAGTGATAGTGGGGGTTAGGAGACCGGTTTGTATTCACACCATCTCTGCTATGCAGCTTTAAGTGGTGTGTGTGATAGGGTTGTCGATGTTTTCTGTCACAATTAGTAACAAATCGAAAGATGGGTCTAGTGGACCATCGCTAGATGACCATCCCATTTTGAGAGATTTTTTTATGTCTTGTTATCTCCGTTTTGAGTTCACGACAAAACGATCAGATAACCCCTACGAAATTTTTTGAAGTTGATTTTGCAATATTGCCTCTTTAAGAGAAATTCAGGTTTTCGGACCTCCGGCGCATCGGAACATGACTTATCCAAAAAATGCTTTGTTTCGCCTGTTTTCCAAAAACCAAAACCCGCTTCATGTAGAGTCAATTCGGGTTTTCGGACCTCCGGTGCATCGGAACATGCCTTATTCAAAACATGTTTTGTGTCGCCTGTCTCCCGATACCCGAAGTCCGATTTAGTCCTTCATGTCGGGTTTTCGGAAGGTTGAAGCATCTAAACATCTCATGCTCTATGTCTTGTGTTTCCCGAAACCCGAAACCCGAATTGTTCTAAAGCACCTTTGTATCGGGTTTTCGGACCTCTCGAGCATGCTGACATGGCGTTAATGCCGAGTTGTCGGGAGAGTTGGCATGTGCCACCGAGGTGTATTAATTGCCAATTTTCTTATAAATATGTGGATTTACACGTCATTTTCACCGGATGTTTTTATTTTTAACTCGTGGATTTTTGTACATGCTCTTCCAATCTCGAAACCCGAAAGCTTGCTTGTGCCCGATTGAATCACCTGTTTTGATCTTCCCTTTCTCTGGTTGAAGGTATTTCTCTCTCCATTCTTTGTTCCTAGTTTTTGTGGATTGATTGCACGTGGATTCTTCTCATTTTCTTCTTTGGGTTTTGAGGGATTTTTATTCTTCTTCTTTCAAAGTTGTTTTCTAAATGGGGTTTAGGTTTTAGGGTTTATCTCTTCAAATTACCACTTGGTGTTATTTCCTCAAATTTTATTCTCATGTGCTTGGTACATGAATGGGTAAAAGGAGATTGCATGTTTGAAATTCAACAAAAACCCCCGTGTTTTTCTCTTCTCGGGTTTTGAAGGTGTTGTGCGGTTTCGAAGACCCGAAGTATATTGAAGGTTTTGCTTTCCGGACTTTCCAAAGTTTCCAAATCATCACAATGCAAGCGTCGGGCTTTCTTCGCTTTCCGACATCCTCAAGCAGTGTCGGACTATCCAGAGTTTCGACACTCTCGGTGCATCGGGATTCCCCGGATTTCCCGACATCTTCGCCAAAGATCGGACTCTTCCGTTCTTCCGACATATCCATAGATCGGGTTTCTCACGGTGCTCGACATCCCCGATCTCTAGAAATTTCTTCCTTCGACGTTCTTCATGTCGGACCACTGGTCCATCCCGAAAAAGATAGAGAAGTCGGAAGAATAAAATACAAGTTTAAAAAGGTGGAGTCTTCATCATATATTGATTGCAACTATGACATCCGAGATACGAGCTCGGGAATATAGATATTGAAGATTTCGGAGCGAGTAAGGAGTTCCTCCCAAACTCCATGGATGAAATCTATAGCCGATAGTGGCTTGCCTCTCGCAGCGGGTTTTCCCATGTCCGCTCGGTGCTCGGAATTCATTTTGACATGTGCCTCCGGTTATGACTCGACTTCTCGTTACGCGAGAAGTCGGGCAGTGAAGTAGTGATCAAATTGGATGGAGGTTACTTTGATGACCTCCTCGGACTACCCAATTTTGATGAGTATGGAGAGTTGGACATCAAATCAGCTCGAAAGCACAGGGACAATGATCGAAAACTGCATCAAGCATGTAAATAAAAAGTTCTGATTAAGGCCAAGCCGGCCGTCTCTGATTTCCAAGACTTATCCCCGGGAGTGATTTCATCCAAGAAATCAATGACATCATCACTCTGAGTCGGGTTTTGGTTTGCCCGAATCGAATGTATTCCAAGGATGGATGTATCAATTCATAATCACCATCAAGAAGAATCAGCAAGGATTGGTAGGGCACTCTCATTAACAATGAGATTGATTCCCAAATGAAAATGTGATCTTGTCAACGGGAAATTTTATATGTCTTCATATGTCACATATGCAGCGGGTCGGGATGAGGAACTATCCCAGATTGGATACTAAGGGAAGCAGGACGGGAGTCATGTGTATCAATACTTCCCTCAACTGACAAGGAAGGGATCCCAAGATCAATTCAGAAGGGTGAATGATGCCTTCTTCTATGAAAACATCTGCAGGCTAAACCCTGAATTGAGGAAGACAAGAGTCTCAGATGAGGCTTGGGCTAAAGTTTCCAAATCGGGATGTGTCTTCTTACAGTTCAAGAAGTTCACATATCTACGGGTGGTCATGTACTCAGGGGATCCTTTTCGCCTGCGCCGATATCCAGGAGATAAACTGATATTGATGGAATTGGTTAGGAAACTGTTGGATTTCCATAAATTCCAACAAAGTAAACATAAGACTGATGTATCCTTCCCAATTTCTATTGGGAGATACACATGTTGAACAGTAGTGAAGGATAAAAATGATGTCCATGAGCTTCAGGACAAGTTAAAGAAGCATATGAAGCCTCGAGATGGATTCGACATCCGATGAGTACTCGGGCGTATGGAACCCTGCATCTGCATAGGCCAAACATAGAGGATATTTGGGTTGATCTGCGTAATGAGGTTGTTGTCCGTAGAAAGGATAATAGTAGATTGAAAATTGCTGAAATTCAAACACTGAAGCTTGTTGATTTACCAGAAGGTATGAGTGACAATGAAAGTGTTTTGGATCTTTCCTATGATGGGCTAAATGAAGATCAATATTTTTTCCCACCTATTGATTGGTCAGTCAGTGAAAAAGCCTCCATTTCAGATAGGTCGGCTTTAATCCTTGCTCACACCAAAGCATGGATCTCCTCTTGGGGAATTAATTTCAAAGATGATAAGTTTTCAAAGTTGTCTGCTTCAGAGGTGGGGCCCTCCAAAAAGGAAAAGGACAAAAAATCTTCTAGGGGGCCTATAAAAGTCAAGTTTGTTAAGAAGAGGAAAGAAAGACAAATCTCTTCAATTATTTCTCCAGCTGAAACGGTGGATGTGCCAGAATCACCAACACCACCAGAAATAGGAGAAATTAATTTGGAAGAAGGAGGAAGCCAAGCCTGGTTTCATCATTTGTTGATTACCAAACTGAAGAGACCTTGTCTCTTGCATCCCAGGCTTTGGAGTCTGAATCTGCACCTCCTCCCTCACAACCACTCCTACCTCCTCATTCTCCATCCACTTCTTCAGTCATGGCCAGTATTTTCTCTGGACTCTCATCCCTCTCTGCTGGAACCCAAGTGATCACCAACACGCCCCCTCCTGTGCCTCTTTTTATTGGATCTACTACCACATTGGTAACTATTCCTCCTCCACTAGTAGAATCTTCTCCCTTGAGAGTGGGATACCAGTTTCTACAACATTGGCAACTTCCTCTGATACGCCGCAATGGCTACTCGAGCAAACTCCGAGGAAGAGGAAGGTAATTGTACCCCTACCAGCCTTTGATTTCAGCTCACTCAAGGCTCCTACTGCAAAGTCAGCCAAGAAGCCCAAAACAGTTTCAAGGGTTTTGGTGGATGCTTCAGGAGATAAGTTCGCAGAGATTGCCACTCCCTCGACTGACAAAACTAGAGAGGATATAACAGCCTCTGATTATCAGATAACCAGGGTGGCTCTAGGGAAAGTGACAACAGAAGGGGTGCAACAAGATGCACGGGATGCCACAAACGTGCTGTGCCAAAAGTTGAAAGAAACAAAAGACAACAGAGATGAGCTTAAAAGGAAAGTGGAGCAGTTGACAGAGGTTTTGCTTAAACTCTCAAAACCCCTTGAATCCATACCACCTTCTTCTGTTCCTGTCGGATTTGATTTCTCATCGGTGCCTACAATTGAGAAGATTGCTAAACAAGGAAGGGTGGTCGATGAATGGATCCAAAGGTTGCTCCAACAGGGGAAGGAAGTGATACAAGGCGTTGTGAAAGTTCATCAATCTGTGGGGGACATTCAGAAGGATGGAGAGAAGATGGATGAGGAGATTTCTCAAGAAATTGGACATCTTGATTTGACTTATGAAGCTCTCCAAGTATTAAAGCAAATACCAGCACATCTCTTGGTAGAAGAAGGTATTCTCCCACATACGGATAAGCATTTCCAGCTGACCAAGGCCATCAGGTTCAGGGTGAAGATTCTCAACGAAGCCTGCGCTAAGTTGAGAGAATCAAGGGATAAATTGATTGATGGGAAAAGTGATTTGGAAGAAGAGTTGCTGAAGATTTGTCCAAAGGTGTCAGTGGGGAACTCAGGTATACTATCAGCAGATGATCTCTTCAAACAATTCCAAGATTCTGTTCAGCATGAATCAATGCACGGATTTGGTATTGAGATCATTGATCGGTTTGTAAGGATTGAGAATTCTTTGGAGGCCTTAAGAAAGCTCAGCAAAGGATTGAAAAAGCTTCCCGGTAATGCCAACGATACTCATGAGACTTGTGAAATTTGGAATGATCATTCCACTGCGCCTGATGAGAACGAGATGCAAGGCATAATTCGGAAGTTCCAAGAATTTCGAACAAACAGTCTCACCGGAGGAAGAAAAAGATGAAGGAGCAAAGGATGACGATTTAGACTAAGTTCCAATGTTTCATGTCATTTTAATCTTGAAATTGACATGTCTTTTTCATTTCTGTTTCACACATAGGAAGTAAATTTTGACTTGGTCTCTGCGTGAGAGTCAAGCAAAATAGGACTCTATTTTAAACAACACTATTTTCTAGGATTTATCCTATTTTCACTCGTTCCTTTTATTATAAATAAGGGATGCTTATGCATTCTAAAGGGTCGAGATTTTTGTAATATTCGAGCTATTAGAAAGAAGAAAAACTTTGTGTTTTCGTTCTATCATTTCAAAGAATAGGAGTTGATATTATTTCGCAAACTTTGTGTTGTGTGATATATCTTTCTTAAGACATTGTTCTTACGTTCATGATCTTAATCTATTCTTTGCATAGCATCTTGGTGTTTCTAATCATCTTAGACATTAAATTTATGATCTAAAGCTCGTATGATTATTTCGTGCTCTGCGTTTACTCGGAAGAAAATACGTTTCTCTCATTTCTTTTCCATTGTACTTCTTTCATTGTAATAGTTTTTCAACCCGGTTCATTTACTGAAAGCAATACCTTTGAATCGTGTGAATGTGGATTTCAGGATTTTATCCCAACCCCCAATGGTTAGATTAGTGTGAATATTGTATATATTGTTTTTGCTGAGTTTTAGATTAGTAGCAAGCAGGCAGCCTCACCTGTCTTTGAGGAGGGATTTAATCCCATATACTATGGTTGAACCTCATATTTTGGGTTGACAAAATATCCAACCAACAGTTTTTGGCGACTCCACTGGGGAATACGGATTAATAGTATAAAGCTTATCCTCTTGGTGTCTGGCGACTCCGTATTTTCCTTATTTTTAAAGGTCTCTTTCCCAGTTCAAGCTGGCCAGAAGATATTCACTCGGTCCCGCCGAGCCCAAGGTGAAATTGACCCACTCTTTGAGTTGCTACAACAACACAATTTCAGCCTGTCTCCCAACAACATTGTTTCTAATCGAACCAGAAGTTCTTCGCCTGTTCGGAGACACCGGATCCCGTGGAGCAGAGCGTGTCTGCAACTTGTCGTGCATTACTCTTGTCTGATACTCGGATCCCTATACGCACTCTTTTCAGAAGGATGGCAGTGCAAGCTGTGCCTTGGGGTGCAGTTATTGGTCCTCTTTCTTTAACTCCACCATTGCATGAGTTACCACATGGATCACGCAAAAAATTCCCAAATTTAATGGGGATGGGAAGCAGCATCCTGATGAACACGTTGCATCTTTCTTTGTAGTGTGCAACGTTCTTGGAATAGCTCACAAAGATGTTTCTGTGTGACTTTCTGTTGAGACATTGCACGGTGCAGTGGCTGAATGGTTTTATCATCTTCCAAATGCATGCATCACAAACCCCGGACCACCATGCGGATCAAGTTCGAAGCACATTTCAAACCAGCCGAAGATTCTCATGCCTTGTTAGCTCAACTTACTCATATGAAGAAGGAATCTCATGAACCCATGCGGGACTTCGTGGCAAAGTTTAATAAATTGATTCGGAAGATTCTGGAGATAGTTGTTCCAACTGCGGAGAATCAGAAATGCTTCTTCATTAATGCTCAGCCTCCTGATGTGAGCTTTTTATTAAGAAGATCGGTTATCCCAGATTTGGCTGTTGCTCAGTCAACAACTATTGAAATAGAGGATGATCTCATTTTGGCCGGAAGGATCAAGAAGGACATACCCAAACCCAAAAATCAAGGTTCTTCTCAAGGTAATACTGATCCTGTGTTTCAGAAAATGGCTAATGATTTGATCGCTTTAAAAAAGAAAATGTCTCAGCAGGTGAACAATGTTCCGTATCGGGATATCCCTCGACGGAATTTCAATAACAATAATGGTGCACTTGCGAGGGATAGGCCGCGATTAACACCTGCTCAACCAAGGCTAGCAATTGAAGCCCCTCCCGTCAATGCGACAGTGGAGATAGTTGAAGAAGACGAAGATCAAGAAGAACAAGATTCTACGGAGGCTTTTGAAGCTTCAGGATATGCCGATGAGTCTTATGATGATTCGACTGGCGGCTCTAGCATTGGGTATTTGGAATACGATGAAGATGAATGTGCGCCAGATGGTCAGTCATTTGTTGTCTTCACTAGATCCCAATCTCAGAATCCTAGAAAACCTCTTGAAAACACTAAGGAGAAGAATAAGGAACCTCCCATAGCCATAGTTAAGAGAGGCACTCCTATTTCAGCACAAGCTGAAAGAGAGGTCACCAAAAAGGCAACTGCTCCTTATTTTCCTCCTCCTAAGATCAGTACCTCGGTACAAGCTCATGTGATCAGAACTGAGCCTACCATCACCCCTTCTTATACTACTTTTGACATTGTTGACCATGCAAAGAGAACCAAAATCCAAATGTCGGAAGCAGAATACCTTCAGTCAAATCCTGAACAGTTCGAAAAACTTGCCAAATTTATCAGAAGTAAAGCAGCTGTTCCATCACCTTCAAAAGGTCTCCTTCCAAATCCTACTCAACTCCCACCGCAGAACAATCTGACATCTGCTTCTTCTTCAGGAAATATTGAACCATTTTATTTGTCTCTACTTATAAATGGGTTTAAACTCAACAATTGCATCATCGACTCAGAATCCTCTGATAATGTTATGCCCGCAAAAGTGGCCCATGCCCTTGGGCTTACTTTGACTAAGTCGTATGGACGGTGCTATTCCATGGAAACTAAACAAGTCCCTTTGATTGGTCAAATCAAAGATGCATAGTTTGCATTTGTTGCCTTTCCTGATAAGAGAGTGAAAATGACTATTCTAGTTGCCGACATTCCTGCAGCTTACGGTATCCTCTTGGGTAGAGGTTTTTGTAAAGACGTCGGAGGAGAGATTAATATGGATTAGACCAAAGCTAATATCCCAGTCAATGGGGTTCATCAAGTTCTTCATCCTGAACCATAGGCGAAGTATTTGGTGACCAAATCAGATGATCCTAAAGCTCAAATTCTTTTCGAAGATGCTAGCTTTGGGAATTATTTCATGACTTCTGAGATACCCATTGTAGATGTCGAAGAAGAAGATCCTAATGCTATTTGGACGCTCGAATTTGATGGTAGCTGCTCAACCACTGGATCAGGCACTGGTGTTGTCCTTATATCTCCTAGTTCTGAGATTTTCCCATCAGCTTACAAGTTGCAATTTGATAATACTAACAACACGGATGAATATGAAGCCCTGTTATTAGGATTAGAAATGGCTAGATGAAAGGAATCCGAAATCACAAGGTTCGGGGAGATGCGGAGCTAATTGTCAATCAGTCGGGGTATATATCAGGTGAAAAATGATCGCTTGATACATTACAGGAACAAATTTTGGGATAGTATGGAATGCTTTGATGCATTTTCTATTAAGGTTGTTTTGAGAGATTATAATGACAAGGCTATTCATTGGCCATGTCTGCGTCCCTCCTTCTTCCTCATCCTCATTTCAAGCAAGATACATACTCCATCGAGATTGTGTACCGTCCCAAGATCCCGAGATAATGTAACTCACCGCAAGTGTTCAATGATGATCAACGGTGTGTTAGCTTTTCTAGAAAAGGTGACAATTTCAGTGAGTTATACTTTGAAGGTTACGAATCACCTTCCATGAAACTATCTCGATCCATATCAAGAGGTTGATGGTGAGTTTATTCAGGTGAAAGGCAACAAGATACCAAAAGGTTTGGTTTCTTTGGAGGGTTTGTTTGACAAGCATGATCGGTTTATTCAAAACAAAAGGCAAGTTGAAGGAGCTTCTTCTTCCTCCGAGGTAGATCAAATCAATATAGGTTCGTCCGATCAACCTCGAATGGTGAATGTTGGGAGATGTTGTTCCCCTGAAGAAAAATCACGATTCACTTCGCTTCGAAAAGATACATGGATGTGCTAGCTCTGGTCTTATGCGGATTTGAAATATTTCAAACCCAAAGACGTACATGACAAAGATTCCTTTGAAACTTGATGTGAAACCGTATAGACAAAAGAAAAGACATTATAATCCCAAGATCTCAGGGACTATCCTTGCGGAAGTTCGAAGATGTTGGATGCCGGATTATTTTTCCAATCCATCACTCCACTTGGGTTGCTAACATCGTCCCCAAGTTAGGAAGAAGAACGGTGAAATATGAATCTGTGTTGACTTCCTAACTCAATCATTCGTCAAGGTTAACTATCCCTTTCCTATCATGGATCAGGTATTACAAATCATTCTTGGATCTGAAATGTTATCCATGCTCGATGGATTTTCAGGGTACAATCAAGTTGAAGTAACTACGGAGGATCAACACAAGACGGCCTTCAGAACCCCACGGGGTACCTTTGATTACAGGAGGATGCCTTTCGACTTGATCAATGCCGAGCCACCTTTCGTGAGAGCTATGGACTTGGCATTCGAGAGACCTATGGGCAAGGTCATAGTTGTGTATTTAGATTAGTTGACCGTTTTCTCCAAAAAATGGAGTGATCATTATGATCATTTGGAGCAGTACTTTTGAGATGCAGGCGTCATGGGATTTCATTGAATCCCAAGAAGTCTATGTTCGGGGTGACCGAAGGAAAATTGCTGGGTCATATCGTGACTAGAGAAGGAACAAAAATTGACCCAGAAAGGGTAAAGGCCATTCAGAGCCTTACCCTACCCACAAGTAAAACTGGAGTTCACTCTTTCTTCGGAAAGGTTAATTTCCTAAGAAGGTTTGTACCTGATTTCGCTGACAAAACCAAGGATATCCTTGGGATGATGAAAGGCAAAGTTCCATTTCGATGGAGTACAGAAGGGAAGCTTGCATTCGAAGAAATCAAAAGGGCAGTTGCTGGCACTCCTATCCTAGTATGTCCAGACTTCAAGAAAGATTTCATCATGTACAGCTACGCCTCTGCTCACACAGTGTCAGCCATCCTGATGCAGGAGAACGGGGAAGGCATTGAAGCTCCCATCGCGTTTATGAGCTGCCCATTGAAGGAGCATGAATTGAAGATGTATCAAATTGAAAAGCATGCTTATGCGGTGGTGCAAGTGCTGAAGCATTTTAGGTACTATGTGCTAAATTCTCATACTCTCGTTCTCGTTCCCGACACTGCCGTTAAATCCATTTTGACTCAACAAGAGTTGGGGAGTCAATGAGGTACCTGGATAGCTAAAGTTTAGGAGTACGACTTGGACATCAGACCTACCAAGTTGGTACGGGGAAGGGGCCTATGCCAATTAATTGCAGAAAATCATGTTGAGGCAGAATGTGAAAAGACTCAAGATGCTTCTTCAGAGCTGCCCTTGGTGCTTTTCATGAGTACAACTGACGAATGGTACACGGATATTGCTTTCTTCCTAACTTATGGTGAATGCCCCCCACATTTAAGCCATAAGGAGAAGAGGACAGTCAAGCTGAGATCTGCAAAATACCTTTTGTGGAATAACGGAATATACAAGAAAGGTATTGACGGTGTCTTCCTGCGTTGTGTTGATAAATCACAACAGGTAAAGTTGTTAGAATCCTTCCATAGCCTAGCATGCGGAGGACATTTTTCATCTTCTGTAACAGCTTATAAGATCCTGCGGGCTAGGTACTATTGGCCTACTCTCTTTCGAGATTCAGCAGAGTGGGTGTCAAAGTGTGAAGCTTGTCAACATTTCGTTGGTCGCCCCCAGTTAGCAGCACTTCCTCCGAAGCCCGTAGTGATTGAAGAGTCTTTTCGCCATGGGGGATTGATTTCATTGGAACATTGAATCCTGCCTCCAGTGCCGGACATAATTATGTGCTGACTGCTATAGACTATTTTACCAAGTGGGTAGAAGCTGCACCAATCAAGCAAGCAACCTCTGAAGCTATTTGCAAGTTCCTCAAAGAAAATATAATTGTCAGATTCGGTGTGCCTCATAAGATTGTAGCTGATAATGCTTCTAATTTCTCGTCGCACGAGTTGACAGAATTTTTCTATGGATTCGGTATCACTCTGGCTCACTCATCTGATTATTATCCCCAAGGCAATGGGCAAGCTGAATCCAGCAACAAGAACCTGGTTACCATTATTAGAAAACTAGTAGATGAAAACCAGAGGACATGGCACAAAGCATTGTATGATGCGTTGTGGGCGGATCGAATCACCCCAAAGCGAGCCATAGGGATGTCTCCTTTTCAAGTGCTATACGGGATTGATGCTGAGATACCTATCTCAGTGGAGTTGCCCGCCTTGCAGCTGGCCAAAGTAGTTGAAGATACGGCCTTTCAAAATTCTATTGAGAAGAGGGTTATGTACCTAGCCAGGTAGAAGAGGAACGAAGCAAGGTGGTTGATCGCATCGCAGATCATCAGAGCAGAGTGAAGACAATTTTTGACAAGAAATCAAAGTAGCGCAACTTCCGTTGGAGACACGGTGTTGCTTTGGGATAAGAGGAGGGAACAAAAAGGAATGCACGCGGAAGTTCGATTCTTTGTGGAAAGGACCCTTCAAGATCCATGAGCTGAATGGCGAAAATAGTTTCCTTCTATCATATCTGGATGGAGGACTACTCCCGTTGCCTTTCAGTGGACAACATCTAAAGTTGTTCCACCATTAATGCAAGATGCTCTCTTGCATTGTACATACTTTTTTTTTTTTTGTTGTGTGTTTGCTTTTGGTTTTCTTTCTTTCTGCGTTTTGTTTTGTTTTGGTTTTCTTCTTTTCAGCACTCCGTAGCCCAATGAATAAAGACCAGAGATACTGAGTTCTCTTCCTTTGGTATTACAAAGAAAGTCCACAGCTAGAGCCAGCTGTTATCTCCATTTTGAGTTCACGACAAAATGATCAGATAACCCCTACGAAATTTTTGAAGTTGATTTTGCAATATTGCCTCTTTAAGAGAAATTCAGGTTTTCGAACCTCTCGGCGCATCAGAACATGACTTATCCAAATAATGCTTTGTGTCACCTATTTTCTGAAACCAAACCCGCTTCATGTAGAGTCAATTCAGGTTTGACCTCCGGCGCATCGGAACATGCCTTATTCAAAACATGTTTTGTGTCGCTGTCTCCCAATAACCGAAGTCTGATTTAGTCCTTCATGTCGGGTTTTCAAATGTTGAAGCATCTAAACATCTCATGCTCTAAGTCTTGTGTTTCTTGAAACCCAAAACCTGAATTTTCTAAAGCACCTTTGTATCGGGTTTTCGGACCTCTCGAGCATGCCGACATGGCGTTAATGCCGAGTTGTCGGGAGAGTTGGCATGTGCCGGCCGAGGTGTATTAATTGCCAATTTTGTTATAAATATGTGGATTTACACGTCATTTTCACCGATGTTTTTATTTTTAACTCGTGGATTTTTCGTACATGCTCTTCCAATCTCGAAACCCGAAAGCTCGCTTGTGCCCGATTGAATCACCTGTTTTTGATCTTCCCTTTCTCTGGTTGAAGGTATTTCTCTCTCCATTCTTTGTTCCTAGTTTTTGTGGATTGATTGCACGTGGATTCTTCTCATTTTCTTGCTGGGTTTTGAGGGATTTTTATTCTTCTTCTTTCTGAAGTTGTTTTCTAAATGGGGTTTAGGTTTTAGGGTTTATCTCTTCGAAATTACCACTTGGTGTTATTTCCTCAAAATTTTATTCTATGCTTGGTACATGAATGGGTAAAAGGAGATTGCATGTTTGAAATTCTTGAAATTCAACAAAAACCCCCGTTTTTCTCTTCTTGGGTTTTGAAGGTCACAGCAGTGTCGAAGACCCGAAGTATATTGAAGGTTTTGCTTGCCGGACTTTCCAGAGTTTCCGACATCATCACAATTGTTGGCCTTTCTTCGCTTCACGACATCCTCAGATTCCGAACTTTCCAGAGTTTCGACACTCTCGGCCGCATCGGGATTCTTGGATTTCCCGACATCTTCCGTTCTTCCGACATATCCAGTAGATCGGGTTTCTCATAGTGCTCGACATCCCCTGATCTCCGGAACTTTCTTCCTTCGACGTTCTTCATGTCGGACCCTGGTCCATCCCAAGAAAAGACAGAGAAGTCGGGAAGAATGAAATACAATTTTAAAAAGGTGGAGTCTTCATCATATATTGATTGCAACTACGACATCCGAGATACAGAGCTCGGGAATATAGATATTGAAGATTTCTAGAGTAGAGTAAGGAGTTCCTCCCAAACTCCATGGATGAAATCTATAGCCGATAGTGGCTTGCCTCTCGCAGCGGGTTTTCCCATGTCCGCTCAGTGCCCGAAAATTCATTTTGGCCTGTGCCTCCAGTTATGACTCGGCTTCTCGTTCTGTGAGAAGTCAGGTAGGTGAAGTAGTGATCAAATTGGATGGAGGTTACTTTGATGACCTCCTCAGACTACCCAATTTTGATGAGTATGGAGAGTTGGACATCAAATCAGCTCAGAAAGCCTGGGACAATGATCAGGAAAACTGCATCAAGCATGTAAATAAAAAGTTCCTGATCAAGGCCAAGCCGGCTGTCTCCAGATTTCCAAGACTTATCCCCAGGAGTGATTTCATCCAAGAAATCAATGACATCATCACTCTGCTGAGTCGGGTTTTTGGTTTGCCCGAATCAAATGTATTCCAAGGATGGATGTATCAATTCATAATCACCATCAAGAAGAATCAGCAAGGGATTGACTGGGGCACTCTCATTAGCAATGAGATTCATTCCCAAATGACAATGGTCTTGTCAATGGGGAAATTTTATATGTCTTCATACGTCACATATGCAGCGGCCGGGATGAGGAACTATCCCAGATTGGATACTAAGGGAAGAAGGACGGGGAGTCATGTGTATCAATACTTCCCTCAATTGACAAGGAAGGGATCCCAAGATCAATTCAGAAGGGTGAATGACGCCTTCTTCTATGAAAACATCTGCAGGCTAAACCCTGAATTGAGGAAGACAAGAGTCTCAGATGAGGCTTGGGCTGAAGTTTCCAAATGGGGATGTGTCTTCTTACAGTTCAAGAAGTTCACATATCTACGGGTGGTCATGTACTCGGGGGATCCTTTTCACCTACCCCGATATCCAGGAGATAAACTGATATTGATGGAATTGGTTAGGCAGCTGTTGGATTTCCATAAATTCCAACAAAGTAAACATAAGGCTGCTGTATCCTTCCCAATTTCTATTGGGAGATACACATGTTCAACAGTAGTGAAGGCTAAAAATGTTGTCCATGAGCTTCAGGACAAGTTAAAGAAGCATATGAAGCCTCGAGACGGATTCGACATCCGAGGAGTACTCAGGGCGTATGGAACCCTGCATCTACACAGGCCAAACATAGAGGATATTTGGGTTGATCTGCGTAATGAGGTTGTTGTCCGCAGAAAGGATAATAGCAGATTGACAATTGCTGAAATTCAAACACTGGAGCTTGCTGATTTACCAGAAGGTATGAGTGACAATGAAAGTGTTTTGGATCTTTCCTATGATGGGCTAAATGAAGATCAATATGTTTTCCCACCTATTGTTTGGTCGGTCCAAGGTCAAAAGCCTCCATTTCGAGATAGGTTAGCTTTAATCCTTGCTCGCACCAAAGCATGGCTCTCCTCTTGGGGAATGAATTTCAAAGATGATAAGTTTTCAAAGTTGGCTGCTTCAGAGGCGGGGCCCTCCAAAAAGGAAAAGGACAAAAAATCTTCTAGGGGGCCTATAAAAGTCAAGTTTGTTAAGAAGAGGAAAGAAAGACAAATATCTTCAATTATTTCTCCCGCTGAAATGGTGGATGTCCCAGAATCACCAACACCACTAGAAATAGGAGAAATTAATTTGGAAGGAGGAAGCCAGCATTTGGTTTCATCATTTGTTGATTACCAAACTGAAGAGACCTTGTCTCTTGCATCCCAGGCTTTGGAGTCTGAATCTGCACCTCCTCCCTCACAACCACTCCTACCTCCTCATTCTCCATCCACTTCTTCAGTCATGGCCAGTATTTTCTCTGGACTCTCACCCCTCTCTGCTGGAACCCAAGTGATCACCAACATGCCCCCTCCTGTGCCTCTTTTTATTGGATCTACTACCACATTGGTAACTATTCCTCCTCCACTAGTAGAATCTTCTCCCCTTGAGAGTGGGATACCAGTTTCTACAACATTGGCAACTTCCTCTGATACGCCGCAATGGCTACTCGAGCAAACTCCGAGGAAGAGGAAGGTAATTGTACCCCTACCAGCCTTTGATTTCAGCTCACTCAAGGCTCCTACTGCAAAGTCGGCCAAGAAGCCCAAAACAGTTTCAAGGGTTTTGGTGGATGCTTCAGGAGATAAGTTTGCAGAGATTGCCACTCCCTCGACTGACAAAACTAGAGAGGATATAACAGCCTCTGATTATAAGATAACCAGGGTGGCTCTAGGGAAAGTGACAACAGAAGGGGCGCAACAAGATGCACGGGATGCCACAAACGTGGTGTGCCAAAAGTTGAAAGACACAAAAGACAACAGAGATGAGCTTAAAATGAAAGTGGAGCAGTTGACTGAGGTTTTGCTTAAACTCTCAAAACCCCTTGAATCCATACCACCTTCTTCTGTTCCTATCGGATTCGATTTCTCATCGGTGCCTATAATTGAGAAGATTGCTAAACAAGGAAGGGTGGTCGATGAATGGATCCAAAGGTTGCTCCAACAGGGGAAGGAAGTGATACAAGGCGTTGTGAAAGTTCATCAATCTATGGGGGACATTCAGAAGGATGGAGAGAATATGGATGAGGAGATTTCTCAAGAAATTGGACATATTGATTTGACTTATGAAGCTCTCCAAGTATTAAAGAAAATACCAGCACATCTCTTGGTAGAAGAAGGTATTCTCCCACATACAGATAAGCATTTCCAGCTGACCAAGGCCATCAGGTTCAGGGTGAAGATTCTCAACGAAGCCTGCGCTAAGTTGAGAGAATCAAGGGATAAATTGATTGATGGGAAAAGTGATTTGGAAGAAGAGTTTCTGAAGATTTATCCAAAGGTGTCAGTGGGGAACTCAGGTATACTATCAGCAAATGATCTCTTCAAACAATTCCAAGAGTCTGTTTAGCATGAATCAATGCACGGATTTGGTCTTGAGATCATTGATCGGTTTGTAAGGATTGAGCATTCTTTGGAGGCCTTAAGAAAGCTCAACAAAGGATTGAAAAAGCTTCCCGGAAATGCCAGCGATACTCATGAGACTTGCAAAATTTGGAATGATCATTCCACTGCGCCTGATGAGAACGAGATGCAAGGCATAATTCGGAAGTTCTAAGAATTTCAGAACAAACAGTCTCAGCTGGAGGAAGAAAAAGATGAAGGAGCAAAGGATGAAGATTCACACTAAGTTCCATGTTTCATGTCATTTCAATCTTGAAATTGACATGTATTTTTCATTTCTGTTTCGTCACATAGGAAATAAATTTTGACTTGGTCTCCTGCGTGAGAGTCAAGCAAAATAGGACTCTATTTTAAAGAACACTATTTTCTAGGATTTATCCTATTTTCGCTCGTTTCCTTTTATTATAAATAAGGGATGCTTATGCATTCCAAAGGGTCGAGATTTTTGTAATATTTGGAGCTATTGGAAAGAAGAAAAACTTTGTGTTTTCGTTTCTATCATTTCAAAGAATAGGAGTTGATATTATTTCGCAAACTTTGTGTTGTGTGATATATCTTTCTTAAGACATTGTTCTTACGTTCATGATCTTAAGCTATTCTTTGCATAGCGTCTTAGTGTTTCTAATCATCTTAGACATTATATTTATGATCTAAAGCTCGTATGATTATTTCGTGCTCTGCGTTTACTCTAAGAAAATACGTTTCTCTCATTTATTTTCCATTGTACTTCTTTCATTGTAATAGTTTTTCAACCCAGTTCATTTACGAAAGCAATACCTTTGAATCATGTGATTGTGGATTTCAGGATTTTATCCCAACCCCAATGGTTAGATTAGTGTGAATACTGTATATATTGTTTTCGCTAAGTTTTAGATTAGTAGCAAGCAGGCAGCCTCACCTGTCTTTGAGGAGGGATTTAATCCCATATACTGTGGTTGAACCTCATATTTTGGGTTAACAAAATATCCAACCAACATGTCTTTCCAGGGGAGCTACCGGGGTTACTGCCCCCATGGGAGATAGATTTTCATATAGATCTAGTTTCGAGAGAAAATCCTATCTCCCAAGCACCTTATCGGATGATTACCCCTGAGCTCTGTGAGCTCAAGATACAGCTTGAGGGCCTTCTGGAGAAAGGCCTAATTCATCCTAGTGTATCCCCTTGGGGTGCACCAGTGATCTTTGTGAAGAAGAAGGATGGATCCTTGTGGTTGTGTATTGATTACCGCAAGCTAAATAAATTAACTATCAAGAATTGTTATCCCCTTCCACGCATTGATGATTTTTTTTATTAGATGAAGGGAGCCACAAATTTCTCTAAGATAGACCTTAAGTTAGTCTACCATCAGCTAATGATTTCGGAGGCGTATACATTCACAAGACCACCTTTCATATGAGATATGGCCACCATGAGTTCACAAAGTGGTACCTTTTGGTTTGATGAATGGGGCATTTAGGACCTTCTTATATCACTTTGTGCTCATCTTCCTTGATGACATTTTGATTTACTCAAGAACGTGTGAGGCACATGAGGGGCATCTTCACCAGGGTTCTTCGGTGTCTTCATGAGCAACATCTTTACGGGAACTTGGAGAAGTGTGCATTCTTTCGGAGCGAAGGTGCGATATTTTGGTCATATCATTTCGGGAAGGTATCTCCTTCGATCATTCCAACATTAAAGCTATTATGGATTGGCCAGCACCCACTACCATGACTGAGGTGCATAGCTTCATGGGATTAGCAAGTTACTATAGGAGATTCATTCAGGACTTCTCTCAGATTGCGCACCCCATCACTTCCCTTCAGTGGAAAGGGAAGAAATTTGTTTGTTTGGACAGAGTGCGATCAAGCCTTTAGGAAATCAAGGAATATCTCACTACAACACCTATCCTTATAGTGTCAAATCCACAGGGTGATTTTTTCATTTGCATGGATGCTTCTTTAGCAGGACTTGGAGGTGTGTTGATGCAAGAGGGCAGAGTAGTGGCCTTTGAGTCTCGTAAATTCAAAGATTATGAGCTTAATTATCTGACTCATGATCTTAAGCTTGCAGAATTTTTGCATGCTTTGGTTCGATTGAGGAATATTCTTCTTGGTCAGAGATTCACACTCAGGATAGATCACCTGAGTCTTTGCCACCTCTTCATGCAGCCCAATCTCAACGCTCACCAATGGTGTTGGATGGAGCTGCTTTGTGAGTATGATATGGAGATAGAGCATGTGAAAGGGAAGGAGAATGTGGTTGTAGACACTCTTAACAGATGGAGACATGTGGTTATGGCCACCTCAGTGAGCACGGATTTACGGAGTAGGATTCTACAACAACTTCCTCACGATAACTTCTACATTGTAGCTAGAGTAGAGATCGAGTCTCAGAGACCACTTGAGGGGAAGTTTGATGGTTTTTCTTTAGAGTCGATGGTCTTCTCAGTACGAGAGGCTAGATTTATGTTCCTAGAGATGAAGGCTTCGGGAAGGCCATCTTGACAGAGGCACATCGTGTACCCTATTCACCCATCCCGGGGTGATGAAGATGCACGCCACCTTGAGAAAGTTGTATCATTGGGGAGGACTTCGTAGAGACGTGGCTCAGTTCGTGTCATGCTATTTAGAGTGCCAAAAATTAAAGGCCAAGCATCAGCATCCAGCTAGCCTTCTCTATCCTCATGCTATACCAGAATGGAAGTGGGATACCATTTCCATGGACTTCATTGTTGGGCTACTAATGTCGAGATACCACCACGACGCCATCATGGTCACGGTGGATAAATTGACAAAAGTGGCTCATTTCTCTCTAGTAAAGACCACTTATACAACTAGTGCAGTGGCACGGGTATATCTTGATGAGATTGTCAAGTTGCACGGGATTCCGTGGAAGATCATTTGTGACTGCAGTCCTTTGTATACTTCTCATTCTTGGACCACCATGTAGTATGCCCTCGGGATGAGGATCAACTTCAGCACATCATATCACCCTGAGACTGATGGCCAGACCGAGTAGGTGAATTAGATCTTGGAGGACATGCTTAGGATGTACGTTATGGACCAGCAGTCCAAATGGGAGGAGTACATGTACTTGGTGGATTTTGCCTACAATGATAGTCTTTAGAGTTCTATAGGCATGGCTCCTTTTATGCTTTGGATGGTATAGAGTATAGAAACCCCTTAGTTGGGACAGGGTTTCTCTAGGACCAGCATTATTACGGACATGGAGCGATAGGTGGTTATGATTAGACAGAGGCTAGATGAGGTAGAAGACAAGCAAAAGAAGTAAGTGACCAGCATAGGACCGATTATATTTTTCATGTGGGCATGAAGGTGTTCCTTCGTATCAAGCCACACAAGATCCCTATCCTTTATGGAAAAGGTTTTAAGTTAGATCCTAAATTCGTTGGTCCTTTTGAGATCTTGGAGCGTATTGGCCATTTAGCCTACCGTCTAGCATTGTCACCTAGCTTGTCTCGCGTACATGATGTTTTTGATGGTTTAGTTCTTAGGAGATATGTTGCAGATCCTTCTCATGTGTTAGATTCGACATCATTGTAGGTGCAGGATCAGGGGTAGGTGATGGTGGAGCCCATTCGTATCATAGATCGCAGGACCCTGGGCCTTCGAGGTAGAGAGGTTGATCAAGTCTGGGTGCAGTGGGATAGATATGATGAGACTGCAGCTACATGGGAGGATGCTACTTTGTTATGAGTTTAGTTCCCACATCTGTTCCAACGACTTCCAGGAGGAATTCAATCCTAAGGAGAGGGGGATGTAGTGCTGCTTTCCTTCAACACCTTGTGATATTGATCCTGATACTGCTAACTATATTATGGAACTTGTTATAGTTTAATTTATCATGATGCTAGATGTTAGATCATGTTTTATTGTGGAATTTGATTCATATATGGTGCATGATGATTATTAGAGACATTTTGGATATTGATGTTGATATATTGTTTGACATGGTTAAATTATAGATATCATTCAAACTTGTGATATTTGGATACTTTGAGTAGACATAGAAAATGAGAATTTAATTAAAATTGGTGATGATATAGTTGTGGATGAAATTGTAAGTGATATTGTTGATTGTCTTGATGTTTGTTGAGATTCGCATATATGTCGATGATCTTGAAATTCTATTTATATTCATTTGGATGTTCTAATATGGCCACGATGTTGAAGGAGGTATTCATATTTTTAGGTTTAAAAATATCACAACAAACATCGAGGGATTGCAGACCAACCACATTGGAATTCTAGATGAATTCAAAAGGTCACCATGACAACTTGTATTTGTTTGTTCATTTGATTATGTTAGGGATTTCCATGGGGGATCACCTTTAAACGTGACCAATGGTTATGTGTATTTATTTACTTGGTTCCTTTTTATTGATGTTTGTATGTGTTTTATCCCTTTTATTTAAATAAATTGTGGTATATAATGTGAGTAATCATATTGTTAAAATAAATTAATCAAATTGGGTCATAAGAAAGTAATTATTGGAGTGGTTGAATCTTGTATTAAATGTTGTAAGATATGTGTAAGCAATGTGTAAGTGATGTGTAAGAGATATGTAAGTAAAATTTGGAGTATGAAACACTTCATCTTCTTTGGAATTTGAAATTTTCCTTGGAGACTGATTTTGGAGGCTTGTGGGACAAGTTAAACTTGTCCCATACCTCTTAAATTTGCATACCAACCTTACCTATGGTTGGAGAGTTTAAATCTATCTTTCATTATGCATTTTTGTAAGTCTAGCTGAATGTTTTAATTGCACTTCTTGCTTGAAATTAATTTCATTCCTTTGGGATATGGGCTTGATTTGAGTGTGTAAGTAAGACTGTCATATTATTCACCTACTTATTTATTGTGTCTTGGAGATTGAAGTTGAATTGTGAGTTGGAATTGAGGATGTGTGATGTGGCATCCTACAAATATCCACCTCATCCTCCTCTCTTCCCCCTTTTATATATTAAAATTCATTTTATTTTTTGGGGTTACACTCTTTTGGTTGCTTTATTTTTGCATACTTCTTTTGGGGTGAATTATTTGTTATTTTGGGATCTTGCTTTTGGAGAAAGTTATAGACTTTTTACAGACCTATGTTTTGTTGATCTTTGGCTATTTTGCATTGGAAAGCTTGCGGTTGGGAACTTGAAAGAAACTCCATTATGGAAAGGTAAGATCTTGGCCCTTGAAATGCTCTTCTTTTATTGTGAAAATTTTACTGTTATGAACGTTTTGGCTTGTGTGTGGGCTGTTTGGGTAGATGGCCTAGGGATGGTGTAGAAGAAGACTATGGTGTATTTCGTGGGAAGCATATGTGTTTTGGGAGGTATAAGTCCGGAGGGAGTTAGGATTTGGGTTCCACCTTATAAAGAAATACCTTGCATTTCTTTACTCGTTATGGGGTACGATAAGAGGTTGGGGAGGCATAAGGAAATGTGAGGAATAAGGTGTACTTACAGGGAGGCATAAGGGCATGTTAGGGATTTGAATATATATATATATATATATATATATATTGCGCTTGTTTTCGTGGTGATACCCATTTCCCTTGGGAGGCATAAGCAACATCCCCATAGTTTCTTGCTCCTTTGGCTTGTGTTGTCCACTCAAAATTCCCCTGCTTTTAAGAAAGTGAAAATTTCAAAAAAATTGAGTTTCTAAGTGTCTTCTCTGTTGTACTCGAATGTTAAAAGTCGAAAGATTGAGAAAATCTATGTTTTTGGGTCATTTTGTGTGTTTTTCGGGCTGTCGAACATTTTGTCCCAAGCGTGTCCCAAGTTCAAATGGGCGCTTTGTTCCCGATCGGCCGATTTCCCGAATTTTGTCTTTTCGGGCCCATCAAAACTTCTTGTCCCAAATGTCCCAAATCCAAATGGTCAAGTTGTTCAATTTTCGTCCAAATCACCCGAACCGCGTACTTCACGCTTTCACGTCCCAAATGTCCCAAGTTCAATTTGACAAGTTGTTCCATTTTTGGCCGATTCGCCAGAACCGCGTGCTTCGCGCTTTCGCGTCCCAAATGTTCCAAGTTCGCCGGACTGTTGTCACATTTTCGTTCGAATCCAAATGAGTCGCGTGTTTCGCGCACTTTTGTCCCGCATGTCCCAAATGAACCAAATGCCATTCGTGCTTATTTTTCCGCTCTACCCGAATATCATGCTTATTCAAATTGGTAGGTATGTATTAAATGCGCATTCATTATCTTTCTCTCTCTAATCGGCTATATGACGAGCATACCCCTATGCATTTTTCACACTGCTTCCATGCTATCCTTTGCTCAAACCCTTGCAATCTGAATTCCTACGCATGTATCCCTTCCCTCTGTAATTCCTTCCCGAGTCTAGCTTGCGGCTCTACCCTCCGAATTACTATCAATATGAAGATCAAATTTCAGGGACAGGAACAAATCTCGCCACTGAGTCCTGGCTGCTCCTAATATTGGGGACAGTGAAGCTCGTCATCTTGACTTTGGTGATTTTTGGGCAAGGATGGCAGATGCCAACCCTACACCAATGGCACAGATGATTCACAACAGCGGTTTGGCTTTCGCTGGAGGTTTCCCAATCTCGGTGCAATGTGCTGATACAGTGCTTTCATGCGAGCTCACTTCGATCCCGATTCGAGTGAATTAACCAATGTACACGGGAAATCATCGCCAAATTGGACTCCACCGCCGTTAGCACTGCTGACCGAGGATTCCGTAAATGGATAATGCCATAGTTGTTTCACAGATCAAGCACAGCCCTGTTCAATCAAGACAACCGACAATACAAGGTGCGGGTCTCAAGTCCTCAAGCTAAAGAACCCTAAGAAGGGAGCATCTCGTTTATCCAAGACTCTTTTTCGGGTTGATTTCAATGAAGAATTGTCAGATTTTATAATCCTACGCTCGGGTTATGGGCTTACCCTCTACTAATGAGTTCCATTTCTGGATGTTCTCGCTCATCAGCATGGTGTGCGAGGGAACTCAAAATATCAATCAAGGCGGAAATCATCGGCATGAACTTGATGTAATGTGTCCAATGTACAAGCAAACAAAGAAGTTCTACATGATCTCATACTCCGATGTATACTCTGGTGGCATCAAGGCAATGGTTTGGTTTTTCTTACATTGATGCCCACAAAGATGATCCCGTATATGCCCTCGCCTTGATTCACCCTAGAGACCAGCAATCACAATTTCAGAAGGGTAAATGATGCTTTCACCATGTACTTGGTCAAATTTGCCGCTTGAAGGTAACACTATTAGAAGGTTTTCTCGATGAAGCCATGAACACGATATCACACTACGGTGCCTTTTTTATCCAATTCAGAAAATTCTCCTATATCGAGCTTGCTTTTTTATGAGAGTACCCCTCGAGGCTTCCCATGTTCTCAGTGTGATAAGATGGCTTTGATAGAAGTATGCAGGGCAGCTTAGAGAAATTGCACGAACCCGCAGAGATAAGAAGATTACTGGTTTGCACTTTCCCATCTCTTTGGGAAATTACACTTGTAAAACAGCCCTGGTTCCCATCACTGTTCATTTCTTCAAGCCAAGAACTTGCTTTGACTTGAAGAAGTTCATTGAACAGAACATCAAGATAATCTATCATCACAGGGCAGATACAGAGGACTATTGGGCTGACTGTGCAGATGATTTTGAAGCTAGAAGGAGGCACTATGGCAGGTTCTCTCTGCAATTGATCCAAGAACTCGGCTTGTACCAAGTTCCTGAAGGACTCCAGGATGACAACTCTGATCCATACTCATATGAGTATGATAATGTGGTTAAGCACACTCCCTTGGAGGACTTGGATTGGAACAAGAGGGAGAAAGATGATCTGCCGAGATCCTAGCTCCAGTCTTAGTCAGGACTAAGGTCTGGTTTGATAGGAAAGTTCGAGAGCTTAGAAGGCACTCAGGAGAATCCTCTTCTAAGGATGTTTCAACACCAAGGAGGGAAGCATCGACTCCCATATCAGACACACCTGTGCAAACCCCTCCTGCTTCATCAACGCAAGGACTGCAGCTTCCACTCCTTCTTCATCCACTCAAAGAGGTTAAGAAGGAGCATGTGGAAAAGGATTCTCGGAGAAAGCGGTGTAGAGGTTCCTGTGGGACTAGAGAACATCATTGTTCTCAGTGAAAGTGAAGAGAGTGAAGTGCCGGCCCTTACAAATGCTCCTGAAAATCCAACGGATAAAGATAAGGAAGTCCAGAGCACTGAACTTCCAAGTGCTATTGATTCCTCTGCAGCAGTTGTCTCAAGCACCCCACTCACATCTCACCTCGAGTCAACAGCTGTGCAGACCTTGAGCGTCATGAGCTCTCTATCTCTTGGTCCTCTTGCTCCTCCTGCTGCTTCCTCTTCCTTTTTTGCATGGGTGAAACCTTTTTTTGACGGTAAAAGAGGAAATCTTCCTCTCGGAGCTCGTGGTCAAATTTTTATGTTGTCGCACCTTGTTAGGCACTACTCCTTCTCGTGCAAGAAAGCGAGAATCACCTCCGAGAATAGTATCTCGATGCTCAAGGTCAGCGGTTCACGGAGATTGCTAATCCTACAAAGAGACAAATCGAGCAGATTTGCAGCGTTTGACTTAGAACACTCAAGGATTCTAATGGGAGAGTCTACTCCTGAAGTTGAGATCCACAACCTCCAGAAACGGTCGGAAAGAGTCATTGGGAGGGTAGAGAAAGGGCAACAAACTATTGAACAGTTGGAGGAACAAGCCCGATTCTCACCGCTTTATCAAATCTCTTTTGTCTAAGGACAAAGTTTTGGACCCTACCCCATTGACTACTCTTCCGCCACTTGTAATTTTGAGCCAAGATGAAGTAAAAGCATCAAAGACATGCACAAGTATTCTATCTATGGCAGAGCTATGGAGGCCATGGTGTAAGATATGCTTGTTGCAGGATTGAACTTCATCGATGAAGCTTTCAAACTCCATGGAAAGGTGAACAATTTGTAACAAAATCTCTCCTCCACTGTCTGGGATGATAGATAAAGAGCTCAAACTCGGAGTAGTTGCATAGTAGACCTTCATCTCATGGGACAGAAAGATGAGAACATTTTATTGGCGAGTAAGGTTTTTGGTGATGCAAAGGATAATCTGTCAGAATCCTGGGTTCACAGCGTGGAGTGGAAAATCAAAGTTTTAGAGGAGGCATTGGGAGAACTGAAGAATTGCTGGCAGAAGGGTGAGGCTTTCAAGACACTGGTTGTGTCTGCTTTCAAAGATATACATTGTCATCTTCAGGATGAAACTTCTGGTGTGCCTTTTTCCCTACAAGAAATCAAAGCTCAATTCAGAGATTTTGTCAAAGATAATCTATTCAGGGAAAGCTCCATCTCCAAAGAGAAAATGAAGGAGATATGCTCTCTTCAATCTGCCATTGAAGAAGCAAATAAAGACTATCATACTCATGTCGAGTTTGATAAGGAAATGGAGAAATGCCTCGGATTTTGGACCCAGTCTACAGCCAACATGTCAGTCCCCCGTGGCAGAGACATAGCCGAGGCATTGAAGAGATTCAGGCAGCAAATTTTGAAGTCAGTGGGTCCCTCCTAGTCATAACCACCTGTCTTCTTCTCCTTATTCTTCTCTTCTTTTCTAATTCTTTTTCTTGGATTCATTGTAATAAGTTGAGGTATTGCAATTGGCAATCCTTAACTAATCTTTAGTTAAAAGAAGTAGTTACAAAGAGTAACTGATTTGTAAGCTATATAATGGCCTCTCCACGCCATTTTGAAGTGAGGAAGAACTTGGCATATTTTCTGAAAGTGTAAATAGATCATAAAGAAATCAATACAGAAGGGCTTTTCATTCGTTGTCTATCTAATCTCTTTATCCCTAGTTTTCATTTAATATTGCTAAGATCATTTGTCTATGTTATGTCAAGAAACTTGGTGTTCTTGCTGATGTTATTTAAAGAACTTTGTGTCTTTAAATTCCATCTTATTTATATGATGCAAATGATCTTGTTTCATTTCACTATAACTTCGCATACATAAAGAATTACTCTGTTATCTATAATTATGAGTGTTGCCTTTACTCGCTCATTCTCGTTTTCTTATTCCTCGGTCCTTTCGTGATTGATGATCTTTATAGAAAACACTTTCGTAATATCCAATTTCAACTAGAAAATCATGTTTTGTACATTTGTAAATAGGTTTGTTTCTCGAATAAGGGAACCTCTCCCCTTAAGGAGGAGGGACTTCTTGTCCCCCTCGACCATGTTGCTCTTCGTAAAGTCCTATTTGACGACCAACGGTTTTTGGCGACTTACTGGGAAAATCGTATTCCAGCCTTCTGTATTTTTTATCATCCTTTGATCTGGTGACTCCACGTTTTACTTGAGGGAGAAGGGCCCTTGGTATTGAAGATTCTCAGTTCCAACTTTTGGAACAACAGGGTTTTCCTTTCCCTTCAACAAGAAATAGAAAGACTCGTTCGACGAGCACTCCACCTATTCGAGATAGAAACCCTACGGGTGGCATTCCTTCAGAGCCGACTAGTCCTAATCTTCGAGCTTTGATTCTTGCTAGTGTTGCAGTTCCTCTCCAAGCCATTTTTCCAAGAATGGCGGTACCATTTCGCTGGGGTCATCGTGTCGGGCCCCTTTCCCTTCCTCAGCCTTTGCATGAGTTACCCAGAGGTAACCAGAAGAACTTCCCTAAATTCAAAGGTGATGGAAAAGTGCATCCTGATGAACACATCACAGCCTTCATAGTTGCATGTGGAGTTCTGGGAGTTGAACATGAAGACGTCTCCGTGAGACTGCTCATTGAGACTTTACAAGATAATGCTTGGTGATTTGTTCTATCACCTTCCTGGATGGTGCTATCACTAGTGGGACACCATGACAACTAGGTTTGAAAACCGTTTCAAACCAACGAGAAGATGTGCATGCCTTGCTAGCCCAAATCTCTCGTATAAAGAAAGATTCACCAGAGCCCATGAGAGAATTTATGGCCCGATTCAACAAGTAAATTAATAAAATTCCGGCAAATACTCAACCTTTTGATCAAATCCAAAAATGTTTCTTCCTAAATGCCCAATCGCTTTGAAGTTAGTTACGCACCGAGAAGGGCTAATCTCGCAACATTGGTTAAGGATCGACTCTTGCTTTGTTAGTGTCGAGGATGATTTAATCATGTCGTGAAGTTGAAGAGAGACCCTTCTAAATCTAAACCTTCTTCTTCCTCTTCTTCCACCCTGGACCTAATACTGATCCATTGGTTCAAAACTTGCGAATGATCTCATTGCCGTAAAAAACAATTGGCTCAAAGATGCTCCCTATGCGAGATGTTCCAAGAAGGAATTTTCAGCCCGAAATCATTTGCTTGCTTCTCAAACAAGATTAGTACTTGAAGGACTTCTTGTTAAAGTTCCCCAATGCAACCATGTGAAGTTGAGGAACCAGATGATGATGAGGATAATGAAGCTTGTGAAGAATTTGTGGAAGAAGTTGATGATGAAGCAGATGAAATGGAGGGATCTCAAGTTAATTTCTTCACCACTGAGGGCATTGATGATGGAGATGATTATGATGAAGTAGTAGCAGACATGAATAGTGAATCATTCATTGTCATGACTCGAGAGCAGACAAATCAGAGGGAGAAAGTGACGCAGCCCCCCAAGAAATCTAAGGAGCAGCCGACAACTATCCCCGTAATTGCAAAAAGAGGATCTCCTATTCCCACTTCATCTGCACCAAAGGTGAGTCCTGTCAATCCTGCTATTAAAGTTACTTCTTTTTCCCCTAAAGTTGATAAACCTAGGATCTCAAGTGATGATGGCCCGTCCACTTCTGGGTCTTTTGATATTATTGATCACCTAAAAAGACTAAGGTTCAAATCTCAGAGGCTGAGTATTATCAAACCCATCCCAAAGCTTTTGCTAAAATGATTCACTTTGTCAATTCCCATTCTAAGACCACCTCTAAAGGCATTTTACCCACTCCTTCTGCACCATAGCCTAGTCCGGTAACCTCTTCACGTCACCTAATGACAAAATCAAACCATTTTATGTAACACTTCTTATAGCTGGCCATAGGCTCAGTAATTGTGTCATAGACTCAGGAGCCTCAGACAATGTGATGCCTACTAAAGTAGCTCATGCCTTAGGCTTGACCCTCACACGCACTTATGGATCTTGTTACTCTATGGAGAGTAAGGAAGTGCCCCTGGTCGGAAGAATTAAAGATGCACAAGTGGCTTTTGCTGCTTTGCTTGAGAAGAGAGTTTTGGCTACCATCTTAGTAGCAGATATTCCTCCTTCATACGGGATGTTGCTAAGTACGAACTTCAGAAGGATGTGGGTGGAGAAATCTAAATGGATTGGTCACATGCACTCGTACTTGTTAATGGAC
This sequence comes from Taxus wallichiana var. yunnanensis, assembly GCA_018340775.1. Classification (NCBI taxonomy): domain Eukaryota; kingdom Viridiplantae; phylum Streptophyta; class Pinopsida; order Cupressales; family Taxaceae; genus Taxus; species Taxus wallichiana. The sequence goes on from CM031237.1 coordinate 817,125,246, forward strand.
AAATGAAGAAGTTCTTGGCTTGAGAAGCAATCTGAGTATATTGTACAAAAAACGGATGATCCTAAAGCACAAATACTCTATGAGGATATGGGTCATGGTAACTACATGATTATGTCCCCTGATGAAATTCAACTCCCCAAAGTGTCACCTAAAGATCCTAATGGTGTTTGGATTTTAGAGTTTGATGGAAGTTGTTCCTCAGCTGGTTCTGGAGCTGGTGTCCTCTTGGTGTCACCTGAAGGAAGCCTTCATCCTTTTTCATTCAAGTTGCAGTTCGAAAATACTAATAATACAGCAGAGTATGAGGCTCTCATTCTTGGACTGCAAGTGGCCAAAGAACAAGGTGTAAAGAATCTTCTGGCTCGTGGTGATGCGGAATTGATTGTAAAGCAAGTTAGAAGCCTTTTCCAGGTAAAAAATGGAAGGTTGAAACATTACCGGAATCAGGTTTGGGATTCCATTGAATTTCTTGATGCTTTCTCCATCGAAGCAATACCTAGGGAGAAGAACAGCAGGGCTGATTCACTAGCAGTCTCAGGGTCACTACTGATTCCTCATCCTGACTTCTCTCAAGACAAGTTCACCATTGAGATGGTCCATCACCTAGTGTACCTGATAATACCAATAACTGGCAAGTTTTCAATGATGATCAACACTTGCTTTCTTTCTTGGAACTCAAGGGTAATTTTGAACAGCTATATTTTGAAGGAAGCAACAACCTGCCTCGTGAAAGTGTGCCCTTTGACAAAGTAGTCACCCAAGGAGAAGAAACGGATCAGGATGGATGCATCAATCTCAAAGGAAACAAGATTCCTAAAGGATTGGTGAGTTTGGAGGAACTATTTGATAAACATGACAGGTATGTGAAGTCTAGAGCTTCTACTGGACCTCAACAATCAGCTGAGTATGACAAAATTGATATTGGGAGTTCTACTGATCCTAAGCTCGTGAACATTGGAAAATGTTGCACAAAGAGATGAAAGGAAGAAAGCAATTGATCTTTTAAAGAGGTATAAGGATGTTCTTGCTTACTCTTATGAAGATTTGAAAGCTTTCAAGCCAAAAGATATGCAGATTGTATTCCTCTCAAACACGGAATTAAGCCTTTTAAGCGAAAAAGAGGCAATACAATCCCAAGATAGCCGACACCATATTTTAGGAAATACAGAAGTTGTTGAAGGCCAAAATCATTTTTCCCATTCACCATTCAACATGGATTGCCAATATTGTGCCTATTAGGAAGAAGAATGGTGAGATCCACATCTGTGTTGATTTCAGGAATCTGAATCAGGCTTCCTTGAAAGATAATTATCCTTTGCCTATGATGGATCAGGTCTTGCAAGCAGTAACAGGATCTGAAATGTTATCTATGCTTGATGGATTCTCGGGATATAATCAGGTAGAGGTTGATACTGCAGATCAACACAAAATAACTTTCACTACTCCTTGGGGTACCTTTGCTTACAAGAGAATGCCTTTTGGGCTCATTAATGTTGGTGCCACTTTTCAGAGAGCTATGGATCTAGCTTTTGGAAGTTTGAAAGGGAAGTGTATTGTCATATACCTTGATGACTTGACAGTGTTTTCTAAAACAAGGGCGGATCATTTTGACCACCTGGAGACAGTTCTGCTAAGATGCAGAGAGCATGGGATTTCTTTGAATCCTAAAAAATCTGTCTTTTGTGTCACAGAGGGAAAATTATTAGGGCACATTGTCTCCAAAGATGGTATTAAGATTGATCCTGAACGAGTACAAGCTATCCAGCAAATTCCTCTCCCAACCAGCAAAAAGGGCGTGCACTCTTTCTTTGGTAAGATCAATTTTTTAAGAAGATTCATCCCTGATTTTGCAGAGTTAACTTTGAATATTTCTCAAATGATGAAAGGGAAACAAACGTTTGGTTGGTCTTCTGAAGGAAAGGAATCCTTTGAGGGTATTAAAAGAGCTATCACTAAAACTCCTGTTTTAGCCTATCCTGATTTCAGCAAAGATTTTATTATCTATTGCTATGCCACAGATAATACCTTGGCTGTTGTTTTGACTCAAGAAGACTCTAATGAGCATGAACTCCCAATTGCGTTCATGAGCTATATTCTGAAAGATCATGAGTTAAAATACACCATGATGGAAAAACATGCTTTTGCAGTGGTCAAAGCTGTTAAGCAGTTTCGTTTTTACATCCTCAACTCTCATTCCATGGTGTTGGTTCCAGATACAACTGTTAAGTCAATTCTCACACAACAAGAATTTGGATCCAAGAGAGGGAACTGGGTTGCTAAGGTCCAAGAATATGACATTGACATCAAACCGACCAAGCTGGTTCGTGGAAAAGGTCTTTGTGAGCTCATTGCTGAAGGAGCTAAGCATGAATTACTGGAGAACAAAGTTGGCCTTCCTACCGTTCTGTTTCTTAGCTCAGTTGATGAATGGTATGCTGATATTGCTCATTTTCTCACCTATGGAGAATGCCCCTCTCATTTAACTGCCAAAGAAAAGAGGACTGTTAAACTTAGGTCAGTGCAGTATGTGTTGTGGGAAAATGCCTTGTTCAAACGTGGGTTAGATGGAAGATTTTTGAAATGTGTGGACAAGGAACAGCAGAGAAAAGTTGCTCTCAGCTTTTCATGATCAGGCATGTGGAGGGCACTATTCATCAACGGTCACTGCTCATAAGATACTTCGTGGAGGATATTACTGGCCTTCCTTGTTCAGAGATGCATCCAAGTGGGTTGATAAATGTGAGGCTTGTCAGACCTTCGTGGGAAGACCCAAATTGGCCTCTTTTCCTCTTAAGCCAGTTGTTATTGAAGAACCTTTTCAACAGTGGGGTTTAGACTTCATTGGAACACTTAATCCTGCTTCTAGTGCTGGTCATACTCATGTACTAACTGCCACGGACTATTTCACCAAATGGGTAGAAGCTATTCCAGTTAAGAGTACTACTTTTGAAGTGGTATGCAACTTCATCAAAGAGAACATCTTGGTAAGCTATGGTGTACCTAACAAGATTGTGATAGATAATGCTTCGAATTTATCTTCAACCGAGATAATGGATTTTTGCTATGGGTATGGCATCTCTTTGGCTCACTCCTCAGATTACTATCCTCAGGGAAATGGGCAAGCAGAATCCACTAATAAAAATTTGGTGACTATTATAAGGAAATTAGTCAATGAGTCTCAACAAAACTGGCACAAGAAGCTCTATGATGCTCTTTGGGTAGACAGGATTACACCAAAGAGAGCTATTGGAATGTCTCCTTTTCAAGTGGTATATGGAGTAGAAGCTCAATTGCCAGTAACAGTGGAGCTGCCAGCCTTGCATCTAATGAAGGCCATTGAAGATACTAGTTTCAGTGATGCTTTGGATAAGAGAATTATGTACCTTCACAAACTGAATGAGGATAGATTGGAGGTTGCTGATAGGATATATATTCACCAGCAGAAGGTAAAGGTCCTGTTTGATAAGAAAGCCAGGTTCAGAGATTTCCAAGTTGGAGACACTGTGTTGTTATGGGATAAAAGGCATGAACCTCGTGGCAGCCATGGCAAGTTTGATTCCCTTTGGCTCGGACCTTTCAAGATCAGACACTTTGCTGGTAAGAATTCCTTTTATCTTGATTACATGGATGGTTCTCCTCTCCCACTTCCGTATAGTGGGCGTGACCTTAAGTTGTTCAAGTCTTAGGTGATTAGGGAGTCCTAAGAAAGTGAAAATTTCAAAAAATTGAGTTTTTAAGTGTCTTCTCTCGTTGTACTCGAATGTTAAAAGTCGAAAGATTGATAAAATCTGCGTTTTGGGTCATTTTGTGTGTTTTTCGAGCCTATCGAAAATTTTTGTCCCGTGTGTCCCAAGTTCAAACGGGCGCTCTGTTCCCCGATCGGCCGATTTCCCCGAAGTTTGTCTTTTTGGGGCCCGTCGGAACTTCTTGTCCCAAATGTCCCAAATCCAAATGGGCAAGTTGTTCAATTTTCGGCCTGAATCACCCGAACCGCGTACTTCACGCTTTCAGGTCCCAAATGTCCCAAGTTCAATTTGACAAGTTGTTCCATTTTCGGTCGATTCGCCTGAACCACGTACTTCACACTTTGGTGTCCCAAATGTTCAAAGTTCGCTGGACTCGTTGTCACATTTTCATCTCGAATCCAAATGAGTCGCGTGTTTTGCGACTTTTGTCCCGCATGTCCCAAATGAACCAAATGCCATTCGTGCTTATTTTTCCCGCTTTACCCGAATATCATGCTTATTCAAATTGGTATTTATGTATTAAATGCACATTCATTATCTTTCTCTCTCCTAATCGACTATATATCAAGCATACCCCCTATGCATTTTTCACACTGCTTCTATGCTATCCTTTGCTCGAACCCTTGCAATCTAAATTCCTGCGCGTGTATCCCTTCCCTCTGTAATTCCTTCCCGAGTCTAGCTTGCGGCTCTGCCCTCCGAATTACTATCAATATGAAGATCAAATTTCAGGGACAGGAACAAATCTCGCCACTAGAGTCTGCCGTTCCTAATATTGGGGACAGTGAAGCTCGTCATCTTGACTTTGGTGATTTTTGGGCAAGGATGGCAGATGCAAACCCTACACCAATGGCACAGATGATTCACGACAGCGGTTTGGCTTTCGCTGGAGGTTTCCCAATCTCGGTGCAATGTGCTGATACAGTGCTTTCATGCGGAGCTCACTTCGACCCTGATTCGAGTGAATTAACCAACGTACACGGGGAACTCATCACCAAACTGGGATGCCACCATGATTAGCACTGCACTGAGGATTCCAGAAACGGATAATGCCATAGTTGTTTCCCAGGATCAAGCACAGGCCCTGTTTAATCAAGACAGTGACAAATACAAGGCGCGGGTGGCGAAGTCGTGGCTAAAGAACCCTAAGAAGGGAGCATCTCATCTATCCAAGACTCTTTTCAGGCTGATTTCAATGAAGAATTGTCAGATTTTATAATCCTACTAGCTCAGGTTATGGGCTTACCCTCTACTAATGAGTTCCATTTCTGGATGTGCCCGCTCATCAGCATGGTGTGCGAGGGAACTCAAAATATCAACTGGGTGGAAATCATCAGCATGAACTTGGTGGAGCAGCTGTCCAATGTATAGCAAATGAAGAAGTTCTACATGACCGCGTGCACGATCTATACTCAAGCATCAAGGCAATGGTTTGGTTTTTCTTACATTGATGCCCACAAGGATGATCCTGTATATGCCTACTGCCCGCAGTTCACCCTAGAGACCAGCAATCGCAATTTCAGAAGGGTAAATGATGCTTTCACCATGTACGTGGTCAGGCTGCTTGAAGGTGACACTGCTAGAAGGTTTTCTGATGAAGCCATGAACCTGATATCACACTACGGTGCCTATTTTATCCAATTCAAAAAATTCTCCTATATCAGGCTTCTGGTTATGAGAGCACCCCTCTGAGGCTTCCCATGTTCTGCAGTGATAAGATGGCTTTGATAGAAGTATGCAGGCAGTTAGAAAAATTGCACAGAACCTGCAGAGACAAGAAGATTACTGGTTTGCACTTTCCCATCTCTTTGGGAAATTACACTTGTAAAACAGCCCTGGACGCACAGAATATAGAAAGAGCCCTGGTTCCCATCACTATTCATTTCTTCAAGCCAAGAACTTTCTTCCACTTGAAGAAGTTCATTGAATGTAAACATCAAGATAATCTATCATCACAGGGCAGATATAGAGGCTTATTGGGCTGACTGTGCAGATGATTTTGAAGCTAGAAGGAGGCACTATGGCAGGTTCTCTCTGCAATTGATCCAAGAACTCGGCTTGTACCAAGTTCCTGAAGGACTCCAGGATGACAACTCTAATCTATACTCATATGAGTATGATAATGTGGTTAAGTACACTCCCTTGGAGGACTTGGTTTGGAATAAGAGGGAGAAAGATGATCTGGCTGAGATCCTAGCTCTAGTCTTAGTCAGGACTAAGGTCTGGTTTGATAGGAAAGTTCGAGAGCTTAGAAGGCACTCAGGAGAATCCTCTTCTAAGGATGTTTCCACACCAAGGAGGGAAGCATCGACTCCCATATCAGACACACCTGTGCAAACCCCTCCTGCTTCATCAACGCAAGGACCTGCAGCTTCCACTCCTTCTTCATCCACTCAAGTGTACCAGAAGAAATTCAAAGAGGTTAAGAAGGAGCCTGTGGAAAAGGATTCTCAGAGAAAGCGGGTAGAGGTGCTCTGTGGGACCGAGAGAACATCATTGTTCTCAATGAAAGTGAAGAGAGTGAAGTGTCACCCCTACAAATGCTCCCGAAAATCCAACGGATAAAGATAAGGAAGTCTAGAGCACTTGAACTTCCAAGTGCTATTGATTCCTCTACGGTGAGTTATCTCAAGCACCCCACTCACATCTCAACTCGAGTCAACAGTACATGCAGCACCTTGAGCATCATGAGCTCTCTATCTCTTGGTCCTCTTGCTCTTCCTGCTTTGCTTCCTCTTCCTCTTTTGCATGGGTGCAACCTTTTGTTGATGGTAAAAAGAGGAAATCTTCCTCTCGGAGCTCGGGGCCAAATTTTGATGCTTTGTCGCAGCCTTGTTAGGCACTACTCCTCGTGCCAATAAATCTAGAAACACCTCCAGAATAGTATCTCGATGCTCAAGGTCGGCGGTTCTAGAGATTGCTAAGCCTACGGTAGAGACAAATCGGAGCGGGATTTGCAGTCGTCGACTTAGAACTCTCAATGATTCCAATGGGAGAGTCTAATCCAAGGTGAGATCCACAACCTCCGGAAACGGTCACAAGAGTCATTGGGAGGGTAGAGAAAGGGCAAAAACTATTGAACAGTTGGAGGAACAAGCCCGATTCTCACCGGCTTTATCAAATCTCTTTTGTCTAAGGACAAAGTTTTGGACCTCCTGCCCATTGACTACTCTTCCGCCACCTGTAATTTTGAGCCAAGATGAAGTACAAAGTATTAAAGACATGCACAAGTATTCTATCTATGGCAGAGCTATGGAGGCCATGGTGGAAGATATGCTTGTTGCAGGATTGAACTTCATCGATGAAGCTTTCAAACTCCATGTAAAGGTGAACAATTTACAACAAAATCTCTCCTCCACTGTCAGGATCATAGATAAAGAGCTCAAACTCGGAGCGGTTGCATAGTAGACCTTCGTCTCATGGGACAGACATATGAGAACATTTTATTGGCAAGAGTAAGGTTTTTAGTGATGCAAAGGATAATCACAAAATCCTAGGTTCACAAAGCGTGGAGTGGAAAATCAAAGTTTTAGAGGAGGCATTGGGAGAATCAAGAATTCTTTGGCGGAAGGGTGAGGCTTTCAAGACACTGGTTGTGTCTTCTTTCAAAGATATACATTGTCATCTTTAGGATGAAAATTCTCGTGTGCCTTTTTCCTGCAAGAAATCAAATCTCAATTCGAGCTTTTTTCAAAGACAATCTATTCGGGAAAGCTCCATCTCCAAAGAGAAAATGAAGGAGATATGCTCTCTTCAATCTGCCATCAAGAAGCAAATAAAGACTATCATACTCATGTCGAGTTTGATAAGGAAATGGAGAAATGCCTCGGATTTTGGACCCGAGTCTACAGCCAACACGTCGGTCCGCTCGTGGCGTAGACATAGCCGAGGCATTGAAGAGATTCAGCAGCAAATTTTGAAGTCATGGGTCCCTCCCTACCATAACCACCTGTCTTCTTCTCCTTATTCTTCTCTTCTTTTCTAATTCTTTTCTCGGATTCATTGTAATAAGTTGAGGTATTGCAATTGGCAATCCTTAACTAATCTTTAGTTAAAAGTAAGTAGTTACAAAGAGTAACTGATTTGTAAGCTATATAATGGCCTCTCCATGCCATTTTGAAGTGAGGAAGAACTTGGCATATTTTCTCGAAAGTGTAAATAGATCATAAAGAAATCAATACGAAGGGATTTTCATTCTTTGTCTATCCGATCTCTTTTATCCCCGCCATTTAATATTGCTAAGATCATTTGTCTGTGTTATGTCAAGAAACTTAGTATTCTTGCTGATGTTATTTACGAACTTTGTGTCTTTTTTAAAATCCATCTTATTTATATGATGCAAATGATCTTGTTTCATTTCACTATAACTTCGCATACATAAAGAATTATTCTGTATCTATAATTACAGTGTTGCCTTTCTCTTCATTCTCGTCTTCTTATTCCTCAAATCCTTTCGTGATTGATGATCTTTATAGAAAACACTTTTGTAATATCCAAGTTCAACCAGAAAATCATGTTTTGTACATTTTTAAATAGGTTCGTTTCAATAAGGGAACCTCTCCCATTAAGGAGGAGGGACTTCTTGTCCCCCGACTGTTGCTCTTCGTAAAGTCCTATTTGACGACCAACAACTTGCACGAGGAATCCTAAGTGTTGTTTTTTTGTCTTTTATCTATGGTTGCAAACTTCATAGTTGTTTTGGACCGTGTTTTAAATGTGAAATTGCATGTGTGTTGTGGAAGCCTATTGTTGTCGTGAGTTGAAACACATTTCTTATTGCATTGTGGTTGGGGCTTGGGGCCAATGATGAAGGATGGATTCTCCTTTTCATTGGATTTCTTGGTTGGGTGGAGAGTGTTTCCTTTCGCCCTACTCTATTGTGATCAAATGGAAATAAAGAAAGTGGAGGATATTCATGTTGTTGTTCTAGAATGGAAAAAAAAGAGAGAAGTTTGACAGTCCTTGTTGAGAATATTTCGTATTGTGACCTTTTCCCACTTTGAGGTGGAGGACCTTGTACATTATTTTTGATGGAAATATGTTTTGTATTGGCTATGAAATTTGTAATTTGAAATGTGAGAGAAATGTACTCTGTATTCTTCTTTTGAAAGAATGTGAAAGAAATTGTAATTTTAGTCATTGTATTTGAGGAATGAAAGAAGAAGTGTAAAGGTATCTTTCTTGAATCAATAAAAAAATTGTATTAATTTTCTTAAATGACATTATCAGGTATTGAAATCAGGATTGTTGAATGTATTTTGAAATTTTGATGGGAAAGATGAAAAAGGTGAATACGTATGGAGAAATGTCATAATGCTCTGTTCTTTAGAAATGAATGTTTTAGAAATCAGAATCATAATCTAGCATTTGAATACTTTGATTTGAATCAACTTAATGTGTTAGATTAGATCTGGAATGAATTCTAATACTTAGAAGATGATAAATGGAAAATAGATCTTTCTGAATTTGATCTTTGTTAGATGCTTTCAAAGCTACAAAATATTAATCAGAAAATGTACAGGACGACTCTACCAATTATAGAAGACAAATGAAATGAAAAATTGAACCTAATATGATCGAAATGATCTCAATTAGACCTTAACACTTAAGAAATTATTATAGAATCTTTCAAATTGGGCAAAGGCAAAATTGTAGACATCTTGTCATATAAAAAAACTGATAATTTGGAATTGCAAATCAATCAAACAAGTTAACCCTCATGATCCAACCTAAATTCCTCCAAGTGAAATCTTCCATGTATTTTGACATGTTGAGAAAGAAAGAATGTTGAAATTGAACCAAAGTTTATAAGTTTAAAACACCAGTTCACATATTAGAATCTTGTAGAACATTTTATCAGAATAGACCCTTCAAATTTATCAAAATTAAAATTTTATGCTTCTTGAGAAAAGAGGGCTTTGAGAGCTTTCCAAAAATTCCTCGTTTTCCCATAACCAAGTCCCCAGTCAAACTTATGGCCTTCTAAAGTTTTACTTCATTTGGCTTCAAAAAAAAATCTAACTATCAAATTTAAGTGAATAAAATATTCTTGGGCGGACCCGCGAGCTAAAACTTTCCTTTTTTGTTTTTTTCCAAAAATCACAAAGTCATGAAGTTTCCTACTACTCTTTTGACCCACAAGCCTTCATTTATCTAAAATGATCTAAGTAAAAAAAATAAAAAAAATTAATTGGCAATTTTTCTCTCACGGTCCACCCCCATAGCCAATCCCGGATCAACACGTGGCTTCCTTGGGTGCCGGCGGATTCTAGAATCGATTTTAAACTTTTACACTTTCAAAAATAAGTTAGGAAAAATTTGTAAGTTTTTTTCGCAGCCCCGATGACCAACATCTAATCAGGTGTTGCCACATGGCCTCACGAGGTGTCAATAGAGGAGCGGATCCTTTTAGCCTTAACGCTTTCAAATAAAAATTTTGGCAAAAATTCCTACTTTTCCCCACGGCCCCGCATCCCCGTCCTTGCCTTGAAAAAAGCACTTCCACGTAGGCATATGGGTTCGTGTTCTAAAACTTAGCTTTTAAAATTTTTGGAAAATTTCTAAAAGTTTCTACACCGCCCGCCTCCCCACAGCCAATGACTGGCTGACATGGCTTCATGAGACGATGGCGGAGGAGCGGTTTATCTCTCAAACTTAACATTTCAAAATTCTTTTGGAAAAATTTAAAAGTTTCTCTGCCACCCATAGCCAATGAGATCCTACACGTGGCATCGTCCGCATCGTCGGTAGGCGTGGGTTAATCCTATCCTTTGCGCTTTTGTATCACAAAGGTGTTTAATTCTTAAGTTTCCTCGATAAGTCCGTTTCTCCACACGAATCTAGGCTTGACACGTGGCACCTTGGGTGATGATGGAGGCACGGATCATTTTGCCCCCTTAACACTTTCAAAAAAAAAAGACTTAATGTCTTAAGTCCTTCCAGGTGGCCTAACTTCCCGCCGAGGCTTGGAAATACTAACACGTGTCCCTTATGGGCTCATGGACATGCGGGGCAGTGCTAAATATCTTCCCCGCTCCACCAGCCCGCACATGGGAAAAATTTGCTTCCCCGCCCCACCATGGGTGTGTGGGCATGCGGAAGTGAAATGCACTTTTTTCCCAAGAGCTCTAAGGAAAATTTCTTCCCCATGACCATAGGCCCGCCCTTGGGAAAATTTTCTTCCCAAGGCCCGCCGGCCCATAACTTAAGAATTTTAGGTAGTTAGAAGGACTTCTTTATATCATTGGAAAGGGGAAGAAATTTCTTATCTAATGCTTTTGTTTTCAGGAAAAGCTTAATGCATTAAATATGTGAAAAATCAGGTTAAATTGCAAGGTAATCCTAAGAGTGGGTAAGTGGGAAATAACTCCCCATTAATTTAAAATGTTAATTCTAAAGTATGGGTTGACCCTTTAAGGGGTCATGTCATGGGGTAAGTGAATGTTTTCCTAACCCCATGTAAATGAGAACCGTGTCTATTTTAGACCTAGTGGAATTAAATACCTTGGGTATTTAATTGTTTTGCCCCCTTTAACTCTCTGAATTTTATTAGGGAATGTTTAATCTTAGTGTTAATCTAATTAATTGATAAATCAGCACCTAAAGGAAATTTAATCTTTGTTAAGTTGTTTTTACTCATCAATTGTATTGTGATCTTTAATGTTGGTTATAATGGAAAAATTTATCTTCTTAACATAATTGACCTTGATATATTTCTTTGTGACAACTATTGCTTTGAGGCTTGTTTGTAGCCTCACCTTAAAAAAAAATTATTATCCCATAATTTTTCTGACTAATCCTAGGTTGTTCTTGGGTCTCAAGTGGGTTGTTTTAGTGGGCATCACACTTGACCGGTGAAAATTGTTTGGTTGAAAGGTTCTAATTTTATTTATTTTTTCATGAATCCATTCCATGGATATCTAAAAATCATGGCATTTCATGGGAACAAGGCTTCTTCAAGAATTTTTATAAACAATTTGCATGTTTTGTGCTTGTTTCATTCTTTTAATATTATAATAATAATCATACAATGTCAATGTTGTCCACTTCAAAACTAAATTTCATAGCATAATGTAAAATAGGTATAAAATAGAAAGGTACAAGAAAACGTCATGCGCCATCATACATTTATAAAGGCCAAAATTTGGGTCAAAGATCATCCTTTTATATAGGAAAGAGGATGCTCAAAAAATAAGCTATTGGATTTTGTCCTAACACCTTCCCATCGCATTTTCCTTGAAAGATTCTAAAGCCAGCTTTTTTTTTACAATATCATTTTGTACATTTACGGCAGCAAGGAAAATCCATAGGATGACGTATGGGGGGAGAATAATCCTTTGAACAAACCCATTTACCATTCCTAGCAACCATTTCTATCTATAGAGGCTGCAGTTCTATTTTTCCCATTTTGTAAAACAACTTGAGTTTCATGACAAAACAATTCACCTTTCCTGCATGTAACAACACACACCCAATTGTAACATCTGAAAAAAATGTAATACGTTATGAGTTGGTGTATGTCTAATCCCACCTCCTCAAGCCACAAAGAAATATTTTCCTTTTAACGCAGGTTTGATGAGTTCTGTTTTACAGCTGTCAAAAGCATTTATTTGTGCCTTTTTTAAAGGTCCCTTTTCAACAAATCCAAACTATGCGCAACCTATATTCATAATTACTCACCAAACATTTCTCTAAATAATTTTTTCAAATAGTTTCTATGTCACTCACTGCCACCATTGTTACCCATGAGGTCACATTTTTAAAGCTTTAAGCCCAAAATATTTATGCACCTTGATTCCCTCCTTCAACGATGCATCAAAAATAAAAAAACATTCCATTTTTTTCCTGAGTAAATATCATGTTATTTCCATCGGCTCACATGCCTAGTGCATTCTTCCACATCTGTTTTATCAGTTTTCCAAGTATTGGAAAGTTACCGTTTCTGACAACATCCCTTCCTATTTACTAGACACAGTTCCCTAACTCTTAACTATGGCTCCCATTTGGAAGAAAAAAATAAGCACATTTCCACAGCATATGATGTATGGCTCCACACTACAATTACTAATTACCTTAAAGATTACTAGTATCCTGATTGGCCTAACAGGTTCCAAGGTTTTGATTTGACACAGGTAGCAGAGATAACAAAATAGATACACGTATCCTCTAAGACTTTGACCACATTTTCCACATTCACTGTCTTATTCAACACATACCAAGAAATAAATAAAAATACAACATCTGAAAAAATATCCAAGGCATGGACAAAGAAATACAAAAACTTGGCGGTGTAAATGGATGTTGATTAAGCTCTCACAATCAAATTAGAATCCCAAAGATTTATTTTCTCCCAACACATTTTGGATCCTAAAAATAGTTTTCCTTTCAAGCTATATGAATCACCCACATGGATATTGAGATCACCAAACTCAAAAAGATGATGGTAATGTCAAACTCCATCTTCAAGAATCAAAACAATTGTTTTTATTTTTTTGTTTGAATAAATTGTGTTGTAACAGTAACACAAAGAATGAGAGATCAACCGTACCAACTCAATCTCACGTAAGTGCAAGTGAAAATATAGAGACACAAGGGTAATCACATCTCCCTCCCCTTATAAGAGCATCTTCCTCGATGCGATACAAAACCAAAGTTTGAAGGATACGTAGGCAAGAAGGTCAATAATGACACATGTCATTTAACAAAACAAATAATATGTATAATGCGACCACAAGGAAGTAAAATAATTTTTGCAATATCTTAAATTTTAATGTTTTGTGAAGATTGGTAGTTAGTTATATTTTACTTTACTACTCAATTAGTCTTTTCTTTTATAGTATTTCTTAATCTCAAGCTCTTAATATTCATTGTTTAGAATTTCAATTGTCTTATGTTCATGGGTGCCCAATAGTAATTGTCCTCAAGATGTCACACAAAACTTAACACAACAAAAATTACACATGAGACATCTTGCTATATACCCTCAAGACTGTATTGCATCACAAGTCTTTTAGTTCCACCATGGACGGACAACAAGTATTCCACATAACCAGAATTTCCTACAGTTATATGTTACAGGCATAGATCCAACACACACAAGTGACTAACAAAAAATGAATCATGATGATGATACATATATAACTGGTATGACATGACCAAAAAACCATGACTGTACCAACACAGTGCTAAGACAATATCCAATAGTCCATACCAACCAAGGGGAGCATCAAACCTCAATCATAACAATGTGTAACAAGACTTGCAAGAGTACACAAAACTCACAACACTAACTCCACACATCACAAAAATCACGAAACAATCTCAAGATATATACAAAAGCAACACAAAACAACTCCATATACCTCCCAAATCAACTACAAACAACTCTATATACCTCCTAAGAGATAGAATCATAGTGCCAAAACCAATTCGGGTCTCTCAACCATAGATCCCCATCAAGAATATCATGTCACTCAACCATAGAGTGCCATCGAGAATATCAAGTCACTCAACCATAGAGTTCCATCGAGAATATTGATTCACTCAACCATAGAGCCCCATCTCCTTTCTCCATTTAATGAGGTTAGGTCACCCTATGGCCCTGGGCACATAGAGCCCCATCACCCCCACCCAAGTGACATAATAACTTGTGGTTCAATAACTTGCTAGTTATTGTAACTCCTTGGGGCGTACCCCCATACAATGAAGTGGGTCCATAGGTGCAACCACTCTATGGTGAATCCCATGACCCTATTCCAATACATTACAACATTAGAACCAGCATAAGAATCCATTTAAAATGCCAATTGGAAAAAATCCTAAGCCTCAAGGTAGGCTATAAAACTTATAAACTTGAAAAGAAAGTTTAAAAATAAGAAAATCAAATGGCTAATTAGGAATAGTTAGTGAAAAAATCAGCATGTTAGTGCAAAAATTAAATAAAAAGTCAAAAATATAAGCACACATAAATTAAGAAAACTATTGGTTTTGAAAAGAAAAGAGGTAATGATCAATTTAAGAATAAAATACAGATATAGAAATAGCACATTACAATCACTATGTTACCTTATCCATCCACCAAAGGGGTATTCATCGAGTTGTTGGCACTCAAATGTCAAGCCCCAGCTTGTCTAATATACATGTAACCCAAAATGAGTATAAAAAATAATGTAACGGCCATCATCTCTTCCTTAATCATCCCTCCATACTTCCACAAGGCTCAACATAGTCAAAATCACATAGGGTTGTTCGATGGAAAACCCAACAAGAAAGATCAAGGGACACTAGTTTCAATATGTTGAGCCTAAGGTGGTGCACACCCATAATATACTGAGCAATCTCAAAGTATACTAAGCATATAGAAATGGGTTTTTGTCTATAAAAGACTCCATTTCCTCACTCGTACTCGGCTCAAGATTATGAAAACCCAGTCCATGTCTCCTCTCTCCACACAAAACTCTTCATTGTTGCTTCACTTAGGGTCATCTAGTGTAAGGTTCACAACATAACACATAACTACATCACTAACAAAATGGTGATTCATGCACATTAACCATAGCGTCATACGCATGGTGCATATATAGGGTATAACAAAATGATTACTTTCACGAGTTATGATACATCACTTTTCTACATAATGGACCTAAGGTGCAAGTATTGCACAATAGGGGTCATACAATCACCATATGCACCTAATTCATGACATGAACCATCACATATTACATGAATTATATGTATGATGAAAAAAGTGACTACATTATAACATATAGTCAATTATAATACAAGATGGTGAAAAACACGATTCATCACAACACGTTGGTGACATCACGATAAAATCCAATTCACTATACATCAATTTTGTCATGTAATACATCAACACACCTTCATATCACATAATAACAAAACACTCCAATACTTTGTAATCTGCAATAACATTATTTTAATACACAACAAGGCGGCACATCACACATGAACTCCTCATTGAGTCCACAAAAAGGAGAGTGAATACTCTCATCACAAGCACATCAACATGATAACAAATATGCACTAAGTGACATGTACAACACGTGTGTTCATAATATCACAATTACAACACTGGTCACATCACAACATATATCACATTACTCTTCCCTTCTCCACCACCACTATGCGGAATAATAACAACACCAATCTATCCCGGATGTTCGAGAGCATGAACCTTGATTCTATACCATGTGTAATGCCCACATTTTCAATAGTAAAATTATCGAATATTTTTTTTTTTTTCATTGCTCATAACATGACACCACATGAAATCCAATAGATAAACTTAACATCACATAAGACACTTACAAAAAAATTCAACTCACATAGATAACATGATAACACTATATATGTATCAAGCCACATGTCCAAAAATTACTAAGTACAACAATGACCCTATACAATATACACTTATTCATAGACACTTCCCATAAAAAAACATTTTTCATGGTGAAATATTTATTATGTTCCTATTTTTATTAGTTGACTACAATTGTCTAAAAACATATAATATGGGACCCTTCGTTCCTCTATAACTAGGATGCATGTTTTTGTTTAACATTTCACTTATAGTGGTTCCTTTCGGTTTTCCTCATTTCTCTTATGGAAATAACTTTATATAGCATGATTTTGATTAGGAACATATATACACACATGCACATTGTAATATTTGACATAAGGATTTGCTAGAAAGATCAATGTTTACTTGGTTTTAAAAATGCTCTCATTACAATGAGGAAAATTCACAAGAAGAAAAAGGAAGGTTACTAGAACAATAGAAAACCTATCTCGAGTTCATTTCATAGCATTTTTTAATACTAACAATACGCTATTTTCATCTTTTGGTATTTTTACAACCAATAATGTAAATTCACTAATTAAGTTGTATCATTCTTGATTCACAATTTGTTGCTCCAATTATGGATTCATATTTTCATAATCATATTGCACATAGAAGGATAAATTACACCTATGTTCCCCTTATAGAGATTTTTCTATGAAACCAAGTGACTAATTTCACATTTAAAACTACTTTTGTTTTATCATCTTAAGGATTTACTCTCAATGGCAATAGGTTAATTACATGTTTTGAGCATAAATTTCTACTTCCTATGTGATCCAAGGTTTAGTATATTCCTATCTACACCAAGGGTTCTACTAACTTTTACAACTCCAACTAGAGTGCAATCTTCTTAACTCGCAAGACCTTGGCTACAGTTGAAGGTATCCCATCCTCAAGGCTACATTTTTTTAATTCATTAGTATCGTTGTTTAACTACATTAATGCATACAAAGCATGTGATCATGCATCATATTTGTTTCCAATTTATTAGGTTGTTGTATTATTCATGGAACTCTACTTTATCACATTACTTTTATGATCACATTTGACATTTTAGTTGGTTGTAGCATCAATGGTGTACCATTTTCATAGTGATTCCATTTTACATACATACATACATACATATACATACATACATACATACATACATCACACACACATGGTGTACACATTTTATATATATATATATATATATATGTATGTATGTATGTCCATATATATATATGTATATATTATGTATGTAGATATGTATATATATATTTATATATGTATATATATTATTTACCCTTTTATGAACTACATTTACGCGGTTACTTTGGTCTTGTATAACATCATTTTGGAACAAATTTATTCCTATAACACTTATGTAACACTTAGGGATTTAATACTACAAGGAGTATGACCTCACACAATACAACTCATTTCATTGCTCTTAGACATGAAAGTATTAAGGGTATATTGCAAGAGAGATATCCAAAATAATATTATGCATTACAAAACCCTCCTAAGCACTTATTTCAATTGCTTGGTAATTACGTAAGTAAAACAACACATGGTCTCCACTCACATAATTTAGATGTCACAAGGGATCAACCATATGGACAACCACCAACCTTCTTGCAAGGCTTTGGCCACCCACTAGGGTACCAAGGGAAAATACACACTAGGGGGTTAAACTTATTCATGATATGGTTATACCTACAAAAACAAGACATGATCACCTCACTCATTACAATATGATAGGTTTCACAACGTAAAATCACCACCTCATAAAATATTCTAGTAAAAATGTCCTTAATAAGAAGTCTTAGGTGCAAAAAAAGGAGATGATTAATGAGTTCAGAGTATTTTATTAACACGATTAATGTTTTTACGGTGGAAAAAAACTCAAATGGCAAGAGGAAGTACAATAGGCATTATAGCTCATTCTTTCTTATTTTGTTTTGTTTTTGATGACATGAGAATATACCTATAATTGTGGGTGTTAATGAAATAAACCAATAATTAACATAACAAAAGATTATTTTAATATATTTATAACATAGATACTACATTGAGTACAACTTCACATCCAATTCAACACTATAAACATAGCCACATTAGTATTCCCTTTTCAAAATATACAAATAAAAATTCTTCGAACAATAATAATACATATAATTATTCTATGGTAATACATGTATTGTAAGATGAATATAACTTTACAATGACAACTCATTAATTAACACATATCACATCTAGAAAATTCCTCTTATTCGAGTATGAGCAACCAAAGTTACATCAGTCCTAGGACTGAGTATGGAAATCCCCTACACCCAAGCATAAATTCCATGCATCCATCATTTCAAACAATCAGAATAGACAATAGAGAGAGATAGAGATAGGGAGAGAGAGAGAGAGATACAGAAGAGTAAGGGAAGGAGGAAGAAAATCTAGGATTCATTTTCTTTTCAAATCATCGTAACATCCCGTATTCAATTTTAATTTTATTTCAAATAATAAACATTTTGACCCATTTGTATTTTAATACCCAATCAATATTTTCAAAATTATCTCTAGAGTGAGAAAGGGGAAGAGAGAGAAATTATTGATTTTATTTTCCTTTCTATTCATGATATCATAATCACCTACATTATCAAATTTTCATTTCCAATCCATGAACATTTATAACTCATTTACTTTTTTAGAACCACTCAAAATATCAGAGTTACTTCTAGAAAGAGAAAAGGGAAGAGAGAAACATCAAAATTTATGAAAAAGCATTCATACAATAATTTCATACATTCATACTCTATAAACGTTGTACGATATGTACAAGGTTCCACGGTTAGTTAGGAGTCAACAGAATCCCTTAGAAGGTGTGTTTAGCTAAAGTTACAATTTTGGCACGAGCTGGCCGAAACATCTAAAGTTATCACAAATTGGGCCTTGAAACCACTTAATTTTTGTTTAAACACAAACTTTGATGATTCCTACATACTCTCCAATATACATAGAATTCATTGTGTATGATAGAATTTAATATGAAGAGCAGAGCTCAAGTTATAAGGGAAACTTTGGGGCTAGTTATCGTAATTGTGACAACAAATCTTGTCACTAAGCGACAAGTGGGCCCCAAAATCCACTTACGACACTAGTCTCCGAAGGAATTTTCATTGAAATGTAGATGGGTTACGATTCTCTTGCTTTGGTAGTCTAGGGATAGGTGGAAGTGGTTTTCATTTTTTCTCAAACTAAGCGGTAACCGTAGGCGAAACCAGCCATGTTTTATTAAAAAGAGCACATCACTACAAGTGACTGATAAGCTAAGTGGGCTTAGAAATTCAACATGCAATGGCGTTAATTAAGTTCAAACAACTTGGTTAAGTTTCCCCATAGTGTCTCATGTTACCAGGGGTCATGCAAGGAGTTTCAGGTTTGCATTATATTTTTGTGTGGCATTCCATGTGCATACTTTTGGGGACATAATATTTTTAATGTTTCACAACAACAAATGAAGTAAGTTTTTATCATTGGTTGGAGTTACATTTCTTAATAATTAGAATTTAATTTCCAAATTCAAGAAATGATAAAAGAAAAATTTAATACAGAGAAAAGGGAAAGTCCATACCTTTTTTCGCGACACTTGTTAGAGACATCAGCTAGACAATTTTCGCCATGGCTCTTGACCGGTGAGAAGAGTTTGATTGAAAGGTTCTGATTTTTTTTTGCATGAATCCATTCCATGGATATCCATAAATCATGGCATTTGTGAGCAAGGCTTCTTCAAGATTTTTTACAAACAATTTCCATGCTTCCTCTCTTTCAATATTATGATAGTAATCATACAATGCCAATGTCATCCACTTCCAAATAAATTTCATAGTATAATGCAAAAAGGGTCAAAAAAGAAAGGTACTAAAAGATCTACTTGGTACAAGAAAATATCATGTGCCATCATACATTTATAAACGCCAAAATCTGGGTCAAAGATCATCCTTTTACAGAGGAAGAGAGGATGCTCACAAAATAAGTTATTCGATTTAATCCTAACACCTTCCCATCACATTTTCCTTGAAAGATTCTAAATCCTCCTTTTGTTTTTACAAACTCGTTTTTTGCATTTCTCGTAGCAAGGAAAATCTAGAGGATGGCATATGGGGGGGAGAATATCCATTGATCATGCCGGCGTGCGCTCGGACAGCTAAAAACGTTACAACCGTATAAGGGAGTTTATTTTTATATGGTACATAGAATGTAAGTGTATCTATCTCCATGCATTTAATGAGGACTTAAAAATGGTTGAAATAGCTTATAATATCAACCACATGAGCCTCAATGTTGGGTGGAAAATGAAACAAACATGCCTTTATAATATATTTTTTCCACAATTTATAGATAACAAATGTAATGGATATTCTACTATAAGAGAGCTTGTGGTGAGATACATCATAGGAATGATGAGGTATTTCACAACACAAGGAGTGAAATAGAGAAAATACATTGGGGAAATCTAGTAGAAGTCCTTTTCTTAGCAATAATATTATCTATATAATAGGTGCATCACATACAAGGTTTTAATTAAGACATTTTTAATATTTCTAACTTTTTATCCATGTCTTCGCCTTATCTAAAAATTTAAATTTGATGTTAAAAATTAAATTTCCACCATAAAATTTATAATAAAATATAGAAAACCTCAATAGAAAGATAAAATCTTCCTTTTGTTCATATGTTCATTCCTCAGAGGCGCTGAATTATCATTGATTGTGTATTTCATCACTTGCTATTTTTCAATGACTCGAGCTTAAAACTAAATAACATGTTTACAAAGTAATACAATAAGAAAGCATTTATGTTGGTTTTTTGACTTGGATCCAATTGAATACTCGCCATTTTTATTTTCGACCCTTTAATCCCGCATTATACTCATATGAATAACTTGCAAAAGGTGAAGATGACTAGGTTATGTAAATGTAAGAGATATTCACCTGGTTTAATTACATTAACATTTTTATTTTGGCCCCTTTAATCTGAGATTGTACTAACATGAATAATGTTCCTATAGTTTAGTTACTAGGTGAAGCACATGTGATATATATTGTAATAACATAAATTTGTTACCCAAATTAGTAGGAATTTTTTTCTAACAAAAATAGACATTCCTTTGCATATATAAATTAGATAACTAGCTAATGCTAGTTTATGGATAAATTCATATTAAATTAATAGGAATTATACATTCCTATGCATATTTAAATCAAGTAAGTAGTTAAAGCTAGTTTATGCACCATGTCTTATTAAATTATTCCATCCTATAACATAGTGATAAATCTTGTGCAGCTGTAAGGGTTAGTTATCCCTGATCTCCATGATCACCCTTAACATTTGTTTGAATGTTCATACTTAGCCTCACTTGGTTTTACCACACTGTGGTAGTGAGAACATGTGACTGATCCTCTAGTGTCTACCTAGAGTTTCATTTAATAAAACTCCATCCTCTATCGTACACTTCAGGATTTAAGGAATCAAGGTGATTAGACATTGTACCCAGCAAGAACATTAATTTGGCCAATGTTTCTTAGTTGTACTATTTATGTTTAGTATAGAAGAGTGCACATAGAATCTAAAATTTTCTTCCCATTACCTCACAAAAGTCTCATCATAGTTATCTAGATTCTTTAAACTTATGTAGGTGAAACTATTAACACTTAATGATTTACTAATGGTTCAACTTCATAAGTACAACGAACCCAAATGCTCATTATTGGTTACATAAGGTAGGCCAATCTACTTCTTAATAAAATATTAAGAAACCTATGGGTCACTTGTAGATAGCCCGAAATGTCCGCATTAGTTTGCGCTTCCCGAAGGTTCATATCCTCCATTTCTTATCTAATTACTTAGTGAAATATAGTTTACGCATTAATTTATTATGTATAGAAGGATAAGATCAGGAAGTGATTATATCTTTGTTACCTCATCCATTCATACTAACCATTCTAATAGAAAAGGTCTGTTAGACCCCTAGTCAAGATTCCACTAGGTCTTATTAATCTTACAATGTCATACCTTAGTTTATCTTGACTCTTTATCCATTAATCAAAGTCATATATATGCTTTATTAGGACTATATCTCACATCTTTTTTAAAGCTAGAGATAACCTCAATTTAGGATTCATTTATTTTTCTTACCGTAGGACGATAAGTTCATTTTAATAACCTTTAAATCTTACAAGATATTAAATTTATTTAAAAGATGAGTCTATATCATACTTCTTCTAGATGCCTTCATACTTATTATTGAACTAGTCTCATGAATTCTTAACTAGATTATTATCAATTATTTACTCATTCTATATCATTATAGATTGAACCAATATGTTACCCAAGATCAGATTTTAATCCTTTAAAAGTTAAGACTATCATCATGAATTTTTCCCTTCGAATTACAATATTATATCTCTCTTATTATTTCTTATCTTCACCCATGATAATAATCTTTATATTTCTTTAGAGAGTTTAATAGATATGGGGTATAATATTATTATCACAATCCATACACATTCTAACAAGAATATTGCAAACAATGAGAACCCTAACTTTATTAAATATACCATATAGTTACCAATACCCATATAACGTCAATGTATTTGATCATATAGAAATTAGCCAACATAATTATGTATTACGAGTCTTTCCCATAAATGGACTAGTAAAAGGACATCTTGTCCAAGACAAGTTTATAAATCCTTATTTACAAGCACAATAGGATCAATGATCCACAATAAAACTCTTCAAGTCTAACGCCATTCCTCACAAACCGGTGATAGATTGTCCATACATCATCATAAAACCTATGAAACTATTTTGTTTGGGGTGTTAGTTCAAAGAATTGGCAAGAAGTTAATATATTCACTTAACTACATTTTTAAAAATAAAGTAGATTAGTCATCACACATAACTAAACTATTATGCAATGGTAATACTTCCACATAACAAGGAGCTCGAATCCTCCAATTGTACCATAGATTCCGCTGAAAGAGGCATGGGGTGTGTATGTTAAGCCTTTCCAAAGGAACAATTTCCTTATAAATATCCCACTTCTTCAATCACAAACCATGTGATTGATAGAGGTTTCAAGTTCCCAATATTTGTCATAACCACTATCTTTGCTAAACCCACAAATAAAACCAATCAATAACTTTAGGTAAACTAACATTTAGAGAAAATACTTATGTTTTGCAACAAATATTATCATAGAATAATTCTCATACCATCAAAATCATCTGAATAATTTTATTCCATAAAAATGACTAAGTTCAAAATTCTAAGGATTTTTTCCGAGTTTCCCCTTGTATTTTCCACTTTTAAAATTTTCCAAAAGTAAAATTAATTAATCTAAATCAAATAATGAAGTAAATGCATTAAATGAAAAGGTATGGATCAAATGATCCAACCCTCTCGAGCCACAAGGATCTTGGGACAAAATAAAAATAACAAGAAATAAACTTACCCAACTGAACCATCAAGTTTTATTTACCTTTATTTTATTATCATTATCCAAATGTCCTTGCACGAGGTTAATGTATCTATTAAATAAACAAGATATGTAAATGTATTTTCTTTCCTTTCATACCAAGAGTTAGATCTCACTTTTGTTTCATAAAACAAAATGAAGGCTCACATTTCAAGTAATTTTCATTCCAAGTAATGTGTACTAATAATCTCATTACTAGGTGCAACAATAAATTGACATTCAACCACTTGTACTCACATTCAATAGAGAAGCAAACCATGGTCCATAATTTATATAAATTTATCTAGAAATAGTATATCCATATTAATATAAATTTATTCTTTTAAACCCATGTATATTTGTCTAATTTTACCAAAACATAACTTAAGTAATAGCTATGTAATTCCCTTGAAATAAATCATTCATAATTTACCAACCACTCTAATCAAAACCATATCTAAGACAAATCATTCCATGAAAGATCATACAAACAATAATTTGATTCATGTTAAGATCATAATTTTGAAACCCCACAAACTTTCCTGGTTATTTTCCAAAGACCCAAACACATACCATTTTATTGAATGAAATCAAATATGAAAAAGACATAAATCTTCACACCTAATTTTCCATAACCCCTTTCACAACATGAACCATATACAATGCAAAAACCATGAGTTTATTTAATACAAGTTCAAAACAAACTAGTAGTTTATTTTCCAAAACCAAAACAAGACATCAAGGTAAGAATAGTAGTTGAACCCATCATTTCTCTCGTTTATTTTCAAAACCCAAACAACCTAACACAAAACAACCATACATTTTCATTGGAAGAAAATAAATTTGAAATCTCACAAAAATTTATTTAACTGTTTATTCAAACCCATGTTTCAAAAAACATTCTCTATAATTTACACACAAGCATCACCCATATGATTTCATTGAAGAACCTAAGTTCGAAACCCACAAAAATTCCATAGATATTTTCCACAATATTTTCAAATTAAAAAAAACCTCATAAAATAAAACAATCACTTTATAAATAACAAACAAGTAAGATACATAATAATCACTTTCTCGTAAAAAATTTGTCCCCGTGTTTTTTCGTCAAGTTACTCTCTGAATACCCTATCAATTTCCTAAGTGCCTAGAATCCAATCTCTCCAAAAAACCACACCTCAGCATTGCATTCCTTTTAAAAGATAGAGGGTTTCTCAACAAAAAATTATTCCACGCATGGAGATAAATTTGGCAGAATGTCTCCCATCACTGGAGCTCAAAACCATTGAATTTCATGTAACTAAAACCACACTCCAATTTTCCCCCATTATTTAAAGCATTCCAAAAATTGTGCTTTGCATTTACTCCCTCCACCTACCACCTACCAAGTGGACGGAAAATGGAGGCCGAAGCCTTCATGGGAGGGGATCTCACTTTCAAAAATTGAATATTCAATTTAATAATTACAATCTCCCCCCTGCGTGGACTTTCCACTAAAGTGGATACATATTAATCATTAAAAACTTAACCAAGAACTATGGTGTTCAACACCAATTTAAAATTAAACTCATTACACCATAAAAACTAATGTTAAATGATTTCATGGGTGTTCCCATATGGCCCCCATCAATTATACTATTTAAAATAATACCATAACCATTAGGAAATCGAAGAAGTATTACTAGGTTCACCTACCTAAGTTTAAAGAATTTAGGTAACTATGATGAGACACTGCTTGTGAGGTGATGAGAAGATAAGTTTAGATGCTATGTGCACTCGTCTATAATACAACTAATAAACATTGGCCAAATTAATGTTCTTGCTAGGTACATTATCTAATCACCGTGATTCCTCAAATCCCGAAGCATATGATACATGATGGAGTTTTATTAAATGAAACTCTAGGTAAACACTAGAGGATTAGTTACATGTTCTCAATACCACAATGCGGTAAAACCAAGCGAGGCTAAGTATGAACATTCAAACGAATGTTAAGGGTGATCATGGAGATCAGGGATAACTAACCCTTACAGTTGCACAAGGTTTATCACTATGTTATAGGATGGATTAATTTATTAAGACATGTTGCATAAACTAGCTTTAGCTAGTTAACTAATTTAAATATGTAGAGGAATGTCTAATTTCTATTAATTTAATATGACTTGTTGCATAAACTAGTTTTAGCTAGTTATCTGATTTATATATGTAGAGGAATGTCTATTTGCTATTAGAAAATAAATATCTTACTAATTTGGGTTACAAATTTCATGTTCTTACAACATCTGTCACACGTGCTTCATGGAGTCGCTCAACCTCGGGAACATTATTCATGTTAGTACAATGTTAGATTAAAGGGGCCAAAATAAAAATGTTGATGCAATTAAACTAGGTAAATATTTGTTACATTTACTTCACTTAGTCATCTCAACCTCTTGCAAAAAATTCATGTTAGTACAATGCGAGATTAAAGGGGCCAAAATAAAAATAGTGAGAATTAAATTGGATTTAAGTAAAAAGCCCAACCAAAATGATTTCTTCTTGTAGTACCTTGTAAACATATTATTTAGTTTTAAGCTTGAGTAATTGTAAAATACAAAGTGATGAAATACATAATCAATGGTAATTTAGCGCCTCTGGGAATGGACATATGAACAAAAGAAGATTCTATCTTTGTATTGAGGTTTGCTATATTTTACTATAAAATTAATGGTGGAAATTAAAATTTTTTACATTAAATTTAATTTGTTAGATAAGACAAAGACATGGATGAAAAGTTAGAAATATTAAAAATATTTGAATTAAAACCTTGCCTGTCATGCAACTATTATATAGATACAATTATTGCTAAGAAAAGGAATTCTACTACATTTCCCCATTGTATTGTCTCAATCTCCTCCTTGTATTGAAAAATACATCATAATTCCTATGATGTATCTCACCACAAGCTCTCGTATAGTATAATATTTGTTACATGTGTTATCGGTAAATTGTGGAGAAAATCTATTCTAAAGGCCTAAAATAATGCTTTTGATTTTCTCTTAAGGTCCTGGATTGTGGAAAAAATCTATTCTAAAGGCCTCTCGATTTTACCGTGGATCATATAAGACTTAGTAGTAGAGGGCTCATAAAGGTGGCTTCTCGTGCCTGTTTGTTTCATTTTCCACCCAATGTGGAGGCTCATGCGGGTAATATTATAAGCTATTTCAACAATTTTAAGCTTAAATGCAGCCACCTCAACCTTTTGCTTTGGCGGCAATCTGCAGGATGGCGGAAATCAATTTTGTATTCGGCGGATTCGGCTATCTCAAATACGTACGCCACTTGAGAGCCACTTGACATGACTCTCCTTGTGACGTTGTGTTCTTTTATGGGCAGAACATGCGGTCGGTGAAATTTTATATGGGTCCCCTCTGTATATGCTGCGTTTTGTACGATACCGACTGTTATAAATTTTTGATAACAAACTGAAAGTGAAAGTGAAAGTGAAGTCCCCGAAACCGTCAGGGGACAGGTAAGGCTGCAGTAACCTGCGGGCTGCGGTACCCATATAAAATTTCACCGACCGCATGTTATGCCCATAAAATTTTATATGGGTCCCCTCTGTATATGCTGCGTTTTGGTCGTATCAAATGCGCACAGGAAAGACATTTCTTTTAATGTCACCGCAGCCCCTGCCACTTTTTTTGTGGCCACGCGAATGCGTGGGTCATGAAAGGAAATCCTCATTTATTACTCGATAACCTTCCGTATCAGCATTTAATGTGTTTTGGTAGTGGCTTGGAATCTGGACCACAACTCATTTTATAAATAGACATTATGAATTGGAAGATCGATTATAATGATGACATCAATGCGGTTTCAATTTGTTGTGATCCTGCAGAATTTGTCCAAGTGCAATGTATGTGAAATGAAATACTGGCTAAAGAATTTTGCATTCACTGTGGCTGAAAAAATGTAGCTACGAGAATGCCCCTTTTTATTGGCACCGCTCAAAACTGCTTGACAATCATTTATTGCGATTGGGAAAAGTTGAACAATTCTAATCAAATATTTATATCAGCATTTTCTGTTTTCTGGAAGTGAAATTCTAGTAGATAGTCAGACTACATGTTTTGCCTCGGCATACTGTTCATTGGACCACAATCCATTCGATAAAACAACATTGTAGATAGGGAATTAATTTTATATTTTAAATAATGATGACATAAACGTTGCACTGGCCATGATAGGGAAATATCACAGGGCTGTTTCAATTTTTGCTGATGTGAGTAGGATATGATAGTGAAATATCGCAATATGGTAGAGAGTTAAAAGAATGTGAGTCCATGGATGAGTGCCACATGGCTATAATCTAGAAGACTATAATTTATTGGAAACAAAGATAGATGGTTCGAACTATTGAAAGTGTGAATGTGTGTGGCACAAATATGCAAAACCACATAAATTGGGTGTAAGGGAAACATGAATTAAAGAAAAAAATGAAGAAGAACTAGAGACTGTCATGCGGCATTGAGAAAGCTAATCACAAGGAGATACACATGGTAGGAATTTTATTTAGCTTAAAGTTGGCGTCCAAATACATGTCGACTATGTGACATGATGGGGAGAAGAATTAAAGACCATATCTTTGATACAAGGCTCTAAATCAAGTCAAATGTAATCTATTGCAGAGTTCTAGGAAAATGTTGTGAACTGAAATCTATTTCAAGCCAAGGCATCCATTACCTACAAACAATAACTATAAAATTTTCCTGCTATCTTTTCGTCAGTTAATGTAAGCCCAATCAATTGTAGAACTAGATGACACCATTTCTTGAGCCCAACAATCATTTAATGTCTAAAATTATATTTTTGGTGGGGTTTTTGTATTTAAGAATTTAGTTCTCTCTCTGCTTTTCCCTCCTTCGCTTCTATAAAGGCCAACACCATTGTATAATAAATGTCTCATCTTCCATGAGTGTTAAATTACTCCATGTTTCTTTGTACCTGAGTTCCAAGTGTCTCTAACCTCTATGTTCAAACTTATGTAATGTGTTGAATGCCTCTTCCTTATTCACCAATAGATCATGCATACATAATCATTATTATAGCTTTGATTGTGACTAATATTTTCGCTTAATAATTGTGTTCTTGGTTTCTTATATTTTATTCTCTATCGGATATAGCATGTGTGTGTTAGAGTAATAGGATGTTAATGCGATGTGTCTATTTAAAACATAGATATTGATCCCTGTCCTATTATCGTGCATCACCTTTTATTTTGATCTTTATTTATTTCTCCCTTTTCCCCGTAGTGTTAGATCAATTGAGGAGTAGTTATAACATTGTAGTTAGGAACAAAGTAGTCATAAGAGTTAGAAGAGTTGAGGGAGGCATAAGAGACTTTGTCTGATGGAGTTTTTTGAGGCTTCACGATGGACACTCAGATTAATTGGGAGGTAAAGTTGGGATTCCCACGCTTCCTCTCTCCTTTTGGCTCTATGGATAAGCCTTTGTGTTGTATGGAAGAAAAATTATAGGTTTTATTAATTGTTTTGTGTTGTAAGAAATGTTGAGTATTTGTCTCTTGTGAAGTCGTTGTTGTTTCCATGGTTGTGACCTTTCTCCATTGCTATTTGCATCACTCCTCCATTGAGATTTGGTTGGGAGGAGAGAGTTGTCTAGCTCTCTCTCCTTGTTGGTGTGTAAATGATGAGAAAAAAGATTTGTTGTTTGAAGGAGTTGTAGGATTTTTGTGGAAGTATTTTGACATTTTGTCTCCACCACTTTGGGTGGAGGGCTTAAATAAATTCCATTTTAATTACTTGCGTTTATTTTGAAACCCTTGTAAAATTGTTTTAATTGAGGGAAAATTGGAAGAAATGTACTTTTTATTATTATTGTAAGGATGTCGTTGTTTTGAAATTAATTTGTAAAGTTATTTACTATCTCAATAGTTGGATAAATCTATTTGCTTTTGATGTCAAGTTAGAAAGGATTGCGTTATTTGAATTATTAGGAAACCTGTATCTATTTGTATTTGTAAATTATTGGAAAGTCATTGTATAAATATGCCTTTAAGGCATGTTAGAAATCTTAAAGGGATCTGAAAAGTATTTGAAAA
Organism: Taxus wallichiana var. yunnanensis; assembly: GCA_018340775.1. Lineage (NCBI taxonomy): Eukaryota > Viridiplantae > Streptophyta > Pinopsida > Cupressales > Taxaceae > Taxus > Taxus wallichiana. Next base: position 817,154,957 of record CM031237.1, read on the forward strand.
GTTACAACTAAAAATATGAGAACTCTGTGTTGTTTGGAAAGGATTTGTTCCTGTTTTAACTTCTTATGAGTTTCATTAAAATATCCATCTAAGTGCATTTCTCTCTGCAAAGGGAAAATAATATGTGTCTTTCAAATATAATGTACTTTGAATTAAATTTAAAAATATGTATGAAACTATAAATGGGAAGATAACACTGTACTTTTCCCTTCTTCCCTACATACTTGTTTAAAACCTCATTATAGATGAATTTGCTTGAAAATAGTTAGATCTTCCTATATCAGAGTTTAATAACTTTTTGTATATATATAAGTATATATATCTCTATGATATATATATTTGTAGATATCTACAACTTTTAATTTAAAATGTCAGATTCTCAGAAACCGACGCAGACTAGCTTAGCTGGTGTTGGTAGGCTTAGCCTAACTGACATCTGTTAGCTGACTGTTGCCAGTCACCCTGTAATCCATACTTTTCCACATATTAGAAAAATTTGAACCATAAAATGCCATTTATGAACCTTAAACTCAGAAAAATATGATAATGGATTTACAGATACCCGCCATCAAGTATATGTATGGATATATACACACATTTGTGTATATATCTAGTTGTATACCTTTGTAGGTAGTTTAGCATAATATAACTAGAAATGAAAATGTATAATCTCATATCCAAATAATTCACAGATCCTTTAAGTTCATAGATACCCAATAAAATTGATTTGCATCTCCATGATAAAATCAAAACACAAAGGGATAATTAAATCCACATAACGAAAAGGTCTTGCTTGATAAATCTAAGTAATATCTTGCATGAAAAAATAAAAAAACCTAGGGTACAAAATAAATTTGAGTAATGAAGGATTAGAAGGAGAAATCCTTCCATAGCAGGCTCTGTGATATCCTCTCCCACATTGTTGAAACCCAAAACCTCTTGTCTTAATTTCTTGCTCCTCCTAGCAACCCTTTCTTGTGCAAATGGAGGCACTTAGGGTAGAATAATGATTGTTACAGTCCTAAATAAAATTTAGGGTTTTGGTGAAACCTCAAATATAAGGGACAAGATTGAATCAATCCTACAGATGTGATTCGAATCTCCTCCCCTAATATTTGTACATGTGAACTTTATAAAATGTTAGTTTAAATTAATTGATGGAAACCTTATGGGACGTTCATGGGTGTGGGAACTTTGTAATTTTAGGGATTTTAATTAAGGGTTTTAAATTAATGCATGTGCATGGGTGTAATGATTCAATGGGTTTTGATTTAATAAAAATTTGATTAATTAATTTTGGAGAATATTTAATGTTTAAATGGGAATTTAATTAATTTAAGGGGTATGTGGTTAATGCTTTGACAATTTTTGCACTTGTGAAAAAATGGACAACTCAAAAATTTGTTACAATGGAAGGCATTGATTAAATGGACCTAACAAGGGGGATGGATTACAGTTTTATTATGTTTTCAGTTGCAGCAATTGATTAACTACATTTAATCTGTAGATATGTGTGTTGTTACAAAATGTAACACCTCACATAGAATGCCATTCCATGTTCGTCTTCAGCAAGGAAACACAAAAACCCCAAAGGAATAATGCATTGCCTTGATGAAGGCGAGAATCACAGTTTAGGTGAAATGTTAAATTCGGGAACAATAAACAAAGTTGTAGTTTACAAGAAAGAGAGTTCATTATTAAATTTACAGATTACCTCAAAACTCATTATTTCTGCATGTTAAATACATTTAATTACGTGATTGAGTTTTTATTTCATTATACTATCAATATCCATCATAAAAGTTGAATGCAGAAAGAAGTATACAACTTAGTTATAGAAATTAATGTTATTTATTCACGAAGGAACACAATGCTTCCCACACAATCTGTGGGATGTAACTCATAACTATTGAAGAAAGAATTACATGTGCATGAAGTTAAAAGTAAAAGAGTATAGAAGAAACCCATCATTTCATTAGGTTCTCTACTAATCTTCTTGTCTTCAGTTCTAGCTCCATATTTCATCCAACTCTCTTGAAAGCCATAGTGTACCTGAAAAATGAAAAGAAAATGGAATCAATATTGAGCTCAAGGTTTGATCTGTACTCATGCATTGTCTAAATGCATGCAAATGGATTTCTATATGTTAGAAGCATAAGGTACATCAAAGACAAATACAAAATTTATAAGACATTATTCCACAAAAACATATATGATTCCCAAAATCATTACAGAACAAGAAAGAGAAAAGAAAAGGACTATGGAACACAAGAGAGGCAAAAAATCCTAATGTTTTATAACTATTTTATCTAAATGTGCAGGTACAAGTAAGAAGAAAGCAATAAACACTAACTATTGTGTTTACATACTTTAAAATGACTATATCAAAAGTACCACATTCTACAAGTTTAATCAAAGAATGAATAAATAAAATATGGCTTTACTACTCTACAAAGGAAATACAAGATCAGTATTGTTGATTCAAACAAATGGAATGCACATAGAAAAGTGTAGATAATGATATTAATCATCCAGTTTCAGAGCTTCAGTAGAATATCAAATTGAATCATACATTATAATAACTTGGAGAAAAGAAAGATTGTAGATTGCATAAGTCAACGATACAGATCCAAAATACCATCCAAATTATGATACAGAAACAAAGTAAAGGTACATTTCTTAGATGGAACAAGTAAACCTATGTAGTGCAATAATGAAGATTGTAGTTTCATTCTATCTCCAAAAGTTTTTCTTGATTACAAATGACAAGATAATATCATCATCTCAGTTATTGATTGGCACAGAAGGAGTATTTCTTAAGAACATAGTAAAGAGACAGTACTAAAAAAATTCATAGGGGGTGAGTTCAATTGATTAGGAAGAAGACGCTAATATTTTCCATAGAGTTAACATCAAAGAATACATCCTATGCTGATCAACTACAATTATAATTACAATACAAATACAAAAGGTACAATTCAAGGATTCTATGGAAGTACAAATATAAAAATGATTTTTTCAAGAAAATGTCTTTAAGTAAACAGTAGGAAGTCACTATTATCAAGATCCTGAACAAACATATTGCAGCTATACAAGCAAAAGATATAAGTTTTGATCAGATTACAGTCAATTATAAAGAACATATTACAGAATACTTAGATGATGTTTCAAGCAACAACAAGTTAAAACAAACATCAAGTATCCAGAACGGTTATGCATTCATTTCTTTAAATACACTCATGTATAGGATGCAACATTTCAAATAACTATGCCACAGAAATAAGGATTTTATTCAAAGTCACAAGAGCTACTACCTGCAACATGAATCAAATACTTCATATTATATCATATTGATCAAGATTCATAAATGATCCACATGCCAAAGCTCATCAACCTTTCAGTGTGCAACGAAATACTTCCTCAAATATTTAATATGCATCAAAGAGGAGCATATAATAAATCTAGTACAAAATGTAAGGTTCAAGAAGCAAAGATTGTTTCAAAGACTAATTTGCAAGCATTTGAATAAGTACAACAAGTAAAAGAATTTTATTGATATGTAGAAAATATCACTTATATCAAGGTTACAGTCTAAGAACCTTCAATTTTTAATATCATATTCTATATGGAATGAAATTTTGGATACAATAGGCGTACATCAAGTCAAATGTTTTAGAACATGAAAGAAATATTCATCCAAAGTGAACAATTGAAGAGAGAAGTACATAAGAAGCAAAAAGAATAGATAGATTACAACTCTCGTATTCCAAAAGTTCTTCACAATTACAAATGACAAGGTATGTATTGGTTAAAGATCACAATGATTCAAAGCATATCAACCATCGATCTTCTACAATACCATATCTTCCATTTTTAGAACTAAGAAGAAATAGAGCTTATGAAGTACATAATAGTGGTTCACAAGCCCAAAAGGAACCTTATGTAGAAGAATAAAGCAAGATCAAAGTTTTAAGTCTCGAGATATAAAAAACAGCCCATTAGAGTGTTCAGTAAGCCATCATTTCAACAAAAGAATGAACATCAAGCTTAAGAATTAAGCTTTCCAAGATATAAAATATCAATCTTTCATAATAGATCATGATAGTGCCCAAAATCCCAAGTATCCTAAGCTATGGAAATCAAATCAGAAAATCAGATACAAAGTCTAAATTATATTAGACCATCAAAGAGAGCATAGATCATACAAGAGGATTATTATCAGATAAAGCATCAGGTTGCGATGATAAAGATAAAGAAAAGAAAGAGTTACATCTTATATCATCTAAGTATTCAAAGAAAAGATAAAAAATTGCACAAGATAAGTCACAGAAATCTTAGAAAGTTTTAACAATGACAAGAGAGTGAAGCCATTATAGATTTAGGTGCACGATGAAGAAGAGGTTCAAGAATATAATAAGAACATTCCCAGCATAGAGAAAACAGGCATGTAAACCATAGTTTTAGCTTTCATTACTAGCGTCCTAATAAATGGAATAACCAAATGGAGCAAGAAGTCACTATTTTCCAACATTCAAAGTCACATCAAAAAGAAGTTCACAAAACACGACCCAAAATCCAAATATCAAGATGTCCATGGAGTAGAATTTTTGGATATATGAACTCGTAAGTAAAAATAGGAACACCCATAAATGGGTTATAAAAAATGAATCCATTTTTCAAAAACGGTTCATTCATTCTTCTATGGATATTAAAGTTTTCCGAAGTTTTAAAAAAAACTAGAAAATGAAGCAAAATCCGAGTTGTAGACAGAGAAATTGAATATCTATAAAACATGAGAAGGAAGGGTCACAGGTAGATCAAAATATTTCATAAATTTTTCACATCAAAACACAGGAATCTTCGAATACGGAACCCTCACATGAGGATAATAAGATTTACAAATACACACCATAATATGTTTCATTCTCAACGGCCAATAAAATTTCTTTAATCTTGCAGTAAAAGTTTAAAGATAGAATGAAATCTTTAAATTCTCATAAACATCTAATACATTTAAGGTAGAATTTATAGCTTTGTAGACAATTTAGAATATCATTTAATCCTAAAAATTTATATTTTCAGTCCATCAAGGAAAATTGCTTGGTTATATTGTTTTTAGAAAAGGTTTAACTATTGATCCTTTAAGAATTGAAGCTATTTCATAGGTATCCTTGCCTCATCATAAGAAGGCACTACAGATTTTTCTTGGGAAAATCAACTTTGTTAGAATATTTGTTCCATATTTTGCATTATTAGTCAATTCATTAACGACCATTTTAAAGAAAGATAACACGTTCTCTTGGACCACCGAAGGAAGAAAACAATTTGAGGCCATCAAGTCAACTATTTCACAAGATCCTACTCTTGCAAATCCAAATTTTGATAAGGATTTTACAATGTATGCATTTGTAGGAGCTGAGACTATTTCAGCCATATTAACTCAGGTTAATGATGAAAACATTGAGCAACCAATTTCTTTCTTATGAAAAACTTTGCATGACTACGAGACAAGGTACACTTTTCTTAAAAAACAAGTACTTTTAGTAGTTAGAGGATTTAAAAATTCAAGTACATGTTTTCGAATAATAAGATATATGTCTTATTCTCTCATCCAAGTGTTAAAACGTTCTTGTTGAAAAAAGAACTGAATGAGAAGAGAGAAAGATGGATTACAAAGGTTATGGAGTATGATGTTCACATTCGTGTTGTGAAAATAGTTTGAAGAAAAGGTTTGTTTGAACATATAATTGCAGATATGGAAAAACAATAGGCTGCAGAATTAGAAAATTCATAAGAACATGCTAAAATCATGTATCAAAAGTCATACATCTTGGTGAAACCATAAAATCAACAACCCAAACTTAGTCAAGAAGTTAGGGAATCAAGATGGATGACTGATTTCGTTAACTACTTACAAAACGATACCTATCCGGAATGTATGAACAAGAATAAACAAAGATATTTCAGGTTAAAAGTCATACCCTATGTTTTCATTTATGGTGTATTGTTTAAAAGAGATATAAATGGAATTTTGTTGTGATGTATTATTTATGATAGAATTCAGAAACTATTATCCAAATTTCATGAAGGACCTTTGGGATGTCACGTTTCAGCACGTAGTACAACCTTAAGAATTATGAAAGCTGGTTACTATTGACCCAGCATATTCAAGGACTTATTCGAATGGATTAAAAAGTGTAAAAAGTTTGCTTTCTTTGTTGGAAAATAATGTTTAGCTTCAATGCCCTTGTAGCAAGACCCTGAACAAACACATTGCAGCCATACAAGCAAAAGATATTAGTTTTGATTAGATTACAGTCAATTATAAAGAATAGATTGTAGAATAGTTGGCTAATTTTTCAAGCAACAACAAGTTGAAACAAACATCAAGTATCTAGAAAGGTTATGCATTCATTGCTTTAAAGACACTCATCTATAGGATGCAATGTTTCAAAGAACTATGCCACGAAATAAGGAGTTTATTCAAATTTACAAGAGCTAATGCTTGCAACATGAATCAAGTACTTTTTATTATATCATATTGATCAAGATTCATAAATGATCCACATGCCAAATCTCATCAACCTTTTAGTGTGCAATGACATACTTCTTCAAAGATTTAATATACATCAAAGAGCAACATGGAACGAGTCTATTACAGACTGTAAGGTTCAAGAAGCAAATATTGTTTCAAAACTAATTTTCAAGCATTTGAATAAGTATAACAAGTAAAAGAATTGTACTGATATCTAGAAAATATCACTTTGATCAATGTTACAGTCTAAGAACATTCAATTTTAAATATCATCTTCTACAAGGAATCAAGTTTTGGATACAATAGGCGTACATCAAGTCAAATGTTTCAGAAAAAGAAAGAAAGATTCATCCAAAGTGAAAAATTGAAGAGAGAAGTACAAAAGAAGCAAAAGAATAGATAAATTACAACTCTAATATTCCAAAAGTTATTCTTAATTGAAAATGATAAGGTATGCATTGGTTAAAGATAAAAATGCTTTAAATCATATAAACCATTAGGCTTCTATAGTAGCATATTTTTCATTCCATAAGTAAGCAGAAATAGATCTTCTGAAGTACATGATAGTGGTTCACAAGCCCAAAAGGAACCTTATGCAGAAGAATAAAGCAAGATCAAAGTTTTTAGTCTTAGGATATAAAAAATAGTCCATTACAGTGTTCATTAATCCATAAACAAAAGAATTAACATCAAGCTTAAGACTTAATATTTCCAGGATATAAAATGTCAATCTTTCAAAATAGATCAAGACAATGACTAAAACCACAAGTATCCTAAGTTATGGATATCAAAGCAGAAAACCAGATACAGAGTCTATATTATATTATACCATCAAAGAGAACACAAATCATATACGAGGATTATTATCAAATAAAACATTAGGTTGTAATGATCAAGATAAAGAAAAGACTGAGTTGCATCTTATATCAGCTCCGTCTTCAAAGAAAAGAGAAAAAATTGCACAAGATAAGTCATAGAAAGTTTAGAATGTGTTAACAATGACAAAGGAGTGAAGCCATTATAGATTCAGGTACACGATAAAGAAGAGATTCAAGAAGATAATAAGCACATTCCTAAGTCAGAGAAAAATGCATGTAAACAATAGTTCTAGCTTTCATTAATGGTGTCCTAATCAAAGGAATAATCAAATGGAACAATAACTCACTATTTTCCAACGTTCAAAGTCACAAAAAAAATAAGTGCACAAAACATGGCCCAGAAGCCAAATATCAAGATTCCCATGGAGAAGAAGTTTTTGATCTATGAACTCATAAGTAAAAATAGGAAAACCCATAAATGGGTTATAAAAAACAAATCATTTTTTTAAACATGGTTCATTCATTCTTCTGTAGATATTAAAGTTTTTCGAAGAATTTCAAAAAAAGCCAGAAAATGGAGCAAATCCTAGAGTTGCAGGCTAGAGAGCTTGAATATCCATAAAATATTCATAAGGAAGGGTCATAGGTAGATAAAAATATTTTATAAATTTTTCACATCAAAACATAGGAAGCTTTGAATACGAAACCCTCACATGAGGATAATGAGATATACAAATACAGGCTGGAATATGTTTCATTCTCAACACCATTAAAATTTCTTTAATCTTGCAGTTAAAGTTTAAAGACAGAATGAAATCTTACCATTTTCAGTCAAACCAATGAAACCCTCATAAATTTTGAAGAACATAATCAAATGAATGTGACTCAGTAGCCATTTCAATCTCTCAAGAGTATCAGGGATTCAAAAACAAGAAGACCCATTAGGTTTTTTATCATTCAAGGAATTCAGAATATCGAGAGCTCAAGAAATAAAGAAAATGGAAGTTTTATGATTATAAAACAATGATCTTACCTTACATTTCAATGGAGGCTAACTGTGAACACACAGGATAGATCTACTCGTAACATTGAGCTCAAGGCCCTTAAAAACTTTAAAAGAACTCATTAATGGCTACCTCCTTCACAACAAGGAGAACCAAAACTCTCAAGTTCGAAGCTTCCATGAGCAATAGACAAAGATAATCCTTTCATTAAGCTCAAAGATCAAACATAAATGGTGGCGATATAACTTTAAGAGCTCAAGATAGAGATAAAAACCATAAAATATATGTATTCATGAGTCGCAGAACTAGAAATCTTAAAAGAACAACAATGGTGGTAAGTAGAAAAATGGTCAGGGATTCGCCGTCGAAATGAGAAAATGAAATGCAAAAATGATGAGCTTGACAATCTTTAAATCCGACCTAATACATCTGAGTAAGCATCAACGACCACGATGACCTTCGTACACAAATCGACGGTAAAAAAATCCACTGCCAACTACCACAGTCATAACAGAGTTTATAATCAACGTTTAAAGATCCAAATTGTACAAAACATCAACGACCACAATTCATTTGCCACTTCCAAAGTAAACTCAAGACCTAAACTTCAACCAAGGTTCAGATCGATGCAAAGATCAAATAGTACACAAATCGATGGATGAGCAAGCACTAACCATCTTAATTGCAATGTTAGAACCCTAAGAAAATTTTAGAGAAGGATCAACGGTTGAATATCATGTAGTACAAGATAAATGGTCCCCATCAAAAGTAGATAACTCAACAATGATTCAAAACCTTACCATAGTTAAATTCTAAGCCAGAGATAAAGCATGTGAAGGGTCGAGCCATCATGGAGAGGGGGTTAGCCCCATGATTAAACAAAATAATTTCTTTGACCTGAATAAGGTCTAAGACATACACTATGTGTTTTGATAAATCAAAGATGCCAAAATAATGATAATCAAATGATCATTTAAAAGGCCAAAAACTATAATTTTACAAACATCAAAATAAAATGATTAATCAAAAGTTTCAAAACCATGTGCTCTCAAAAGGTGGTCAACATATATGCACCTATAGTTATCAAAAAAGTAAATTATTACCTTATTCCAATGTTGTTATGCATGTTTTAAAAAGCCGAAAACTATAGTATATAACCAATGATTGTCAAGAGGTAAACTTTACCTTATCATTATATTATACAAAGGGGTCTAATCAAAAGAGACCAAGAAGCAATTTCACAATGATCAAGTCAAACAAAGGTGACCTTTTAGATTGGCAGAGGGAAAATTAAAACATGTGCACACAAAAGGTGGTCCCCACATGGGAGTTCAAGAAAAATGCATCATTTTTCTTGCACAAGGATAATTAATTGCATGTGATCAGAAAGGTGACAAAGAGGATTATTTCAACATGCAATCAAAGAAAAAAAAATGTCAACATCAGATCCTACAGTGGTCCCTACATATTGGGTGAATATTTTGCTAAAGTATTGAAAACAAAAGAATTATTTTTGCTCACACAGGGAGATTAATTTTGCATGTGCATCCAAGGGGGCAAAATTAAAGAATGCCTTAAATATCATTGCAAGAGGATTAAGTTGCAAGTTTCACATCAAGAAAAAGAAGAAAAATATTGCATGCACATTGGAGAAGACTTACACAACAAACAAGGGCTATTATTAGCCAAATTATTCATCCATATTTATTAAAAATAGATCAGTCAACTGCACTTAGACTAAATTTTTATTTTTGTAACTAAGGATATTAATGTGTCATTGTAATTAGCATGTATATTTTTATTCTCTTATTTATTCATGATAAAAGGGTAAAATTAGCATCCATGGGCGAGTACAAATTTTAGCCTATTTTTAGGATGGAATGGGTGAGCAATCATGTTATATATGGTGTGCAATTGCAAAGCACAAAGGAGATATTTTTTGACATAGGAGTGCTGAAACAATTTTTGCCAATTTGCCCCTTGAATGAGAACTAATTTCTACCTTTCCAATTTTTTTCAGTGGTGTGTATATCTTATTAATTCTTGTGAATGTCAAATACCCTGATTAATCATCTTACCTTACTGTAAATCTGTTAATTTCTGCATAATATTAGTGTGCATGTTTATCTTATTGTATTGTTGTGATTTATTCCTTGAATACAAAAAGTATTTTTCCTTGATATTCTGATGAAAACTATTGGTTTGTGCATCAAAAATTCATTTTCGATTTGATTGTGCATATACTCAGTCAAATCCCTCAAAAATTTTGGTGTATCACCCCATTTTCAATTGAGTTATAGTCATATTTTTACCCTCAAAACCCCAAAAAAATTGTTTAGGATACATCAAAACGAATCATCCTTTATACTAGAGATTCACCTCGCCAATAGGTATACCCATGACACTGAGGTGTTTCCATTGTATCTACAAAAGTGAGAGATTCAGAGCAAGCTAAGAAATAGTACAGCTATATCTCAATAAGGGTGCAATTACAAGAGATAACAATTAATAAAAAGGGGTTAGGAATTTAATTAAAAGTGTTAAGCGAAGGTTAATTTTTATCATGGGCAAAACATTAATGTGTTATAAAATTGTGAATATTAACTAAAGGAGTATATTTTAGATATGGTGTATTTCATAGCGTTATTACCTTAGTGGATAATTTAAAATATAATTAATTTAATGAGGAATTAATTAATCAAATGGAAATAGTAAGGATGGATTAATCGAGTTAGATAAACATAATTTACTCAAGGAAAGATGTGTTAGTGAATTAATCAAGATTTTAACTATCTGGGATTAAAATAAGCAAGACTTAATTAGTGCACTTAATATTTCTTTTAAAAAAATCATATTTTCCTTGTGATGTTGGTGGATTGACGTGGAGATTTTCTAGCATCACACTTTGGTATCAGAGTTGTGGGTCGAACACTCAGACCTTGGGAACAACAAGTGAATACAATTGAAAACCTAGTGAAACCTAACCTTAGAACACTTGAATTTGTTTAAAAATTTGAAACATAGGAAACTTAGTAAATTGAAACACACCTATAATAATGGACTAAATCTCATTTTGGCTTGTGTAGGAGGCATGTGCTAGATGAGGATATCTTGCACATGGATTTAGATGTTCCACCCACAGAGTAGGTAGTTGGTGCTATATTTTCACATATCTTACAGACCTTACAAGAGGTCAACGCTACCTATATGAGTAGGATCACTAGGGGGACCACCTAGTTGGCATGCTAGGGAGCCATCACAGGAGGCTCATGGTGCCCCACACCCTAGTGGGAGGCATATGGTGGAGAATTCTCATGTGAAGCTGGACAAACATGACTCAGTATAGGTAGATAGGGCCACGAGACACAAAGATATATTTAGAATCCCTAGACAGAAAGATGACCACAATGAGAGACCTAGAGGAAAATAGATGATAGCGGCTGATCATATTCGAGAGATCCTGAAGCTTCATCGTCACAACTATGGTTGTGATACATGAGGGTTTCAGGAAGAGGTTTATTTGGTTAGCTTCAGTGGGTGCTTCAAGCTATGTCCATGTACTTGAAAAACGAAGGCTTGTTTTTCCATCTATTTGTTAAGAGATAGGGAAGGTATTTAGTGGTGGACAGAGGAGAAAAAGCTCCACCTAGATTCAAAGTCGGTGACTTGGGATATCTTTGAGGAGGATTTATTTAGTAAGTACATTTATAGGAGGTTCATCCAGGAACAGATTGATGACTTCCATGATCTGCGACACGCTAGCATGTCAATTAAGGAGTATGAGAGTAGGTTCCTGGACCTAATTTAGTATGTGGATTACATGTTGGATGAGCACATTAGGATTCATAGGTTCATCAAGGTCCTCAACTTGGACTTGGGTGGTGTAGTGCATATGCATTGCCCATAGAATTAAGCTGAGGCCATTGAGGAGGCCTTTATTACAAAGGAGAACAAGGGGAAGACACAATAGGCATGAGAAAACATGAGGATTCACATCCAATAGCTTTAGGATAGTCAAACAAAGGGGGCAACCCCTCCCACTCGTAGTGGGCATGGATCCGCACAGTCTTCTCTTAGACCAGAACAACAACAACATACTCGCCCACCTTTCAGGCATCCAAAGATATGATTCTTAGAGAGGGTGGACTATGGGTCTTCTAATTAGGGGACCCATAGGGACACTGGGAGCACCCAAATCCTAGTCAGTCAGAGATTGTCCACAGTGCCCATAGTAGTCCGTAGCAAGATCTTCGTGTTCTACAACATATAATCCCAAAGCACCACGAGGATCCACTAGTCATTTGAGTGGACCAGGCATTTGTTTCACAATCATGCAAAAGAGGAAAATTGAAACTTTGTTTGAAACAAGAGGCATTGATGGGATGGACCTATCTAAAGGGGATGCATACAGTTTTCTCAGTGTTTTTAGCTTGTAGCAATTGATTAAAAACAAGCAATATACAACTATATGTGGTGTTATAGAATGCAACTTCTCACATATATTTCCATTCCATGTTTGTCTTCAAAAAGGAAATACACAAGGCCTAAAGGACTAGTGCATAGTGTTGATGAAGGTGAGAATAACAACATAGGTTGGATAATTCATCCCACAACAACAAACAAAGTTGTAGTCTGCATGGCTAAATGTACATTATCATTTATATGTACGGTAATTATTGTTATTTCTTTATGTTTGAACGAGATTAATTATGTTTTGCATTTTTTAGTTCATTTGGGTAAGTGCACCAAGTTGGGGGACAATTAAGTGGACATCAAATCCTGAATTTTACAACAAAAATAGCAAAACATAAAATTTAGTCTTCCGCAGACTTAAACCATGCCGAAAAGTCAAAAATATGTCATAAAAATTGTACCATCACGTAGGGGAAACTGTTATCTTTGTATAAATATTGATTTTAAAGTTAATAGAATAGGATAAATATCATTTTATAATTTATTACTAATAGTAGGTCTTTAAGACACTTTTTCCCGTGAATGTTTATGTCTACGTTTAAGACTAAAATTTTTGTTTCACTTGTCATAATGTGATAAAAATTATACCATCCCAACCGTGGTGAAATTATATACATGTTCAAAAAAAAAAGTTATTTTATTTCAATATTTTTGATGAATTTATGGTGGGCAAACGGAAAGTGCTCTGTTTTCTTTATGTTTTCAGACCACTTTCACAAAAAAATCATAAAAAATAAAATATTGCTCAAAAAAATACAAAATAAAATCTATCCCAAGATAGATAGTGGCATCTAACTTCTCAGCAAAGGAAAAAAATATATATCAATTTTTGGTCATCCAAATCACGAGCAAACAGACTACAATCTTATAGGCGTTAAAAAAAAACCAAGTCATTGAATTTTGAGTGTTTAATATAGCTAAACTTGTCTATTTTTTTAAAAAATAGTAGTTTAGAAACTAGATTTCGGATGCTAAAATTCATATTAGTATAATTTTTTCTAATTTTGAGTGTATGAATTGCTAATAATCCCTACAAGTTAATATTATGTTGTTATTTGCAATATGATGTCCACTTATGACCCCTTTTTTGTCCCCCAACTTGCTGCACTTACCCATTCCACAATTATCATTTACAATATTAAAATGAAAAAGGAAATAGACCACTCAATTACATAATTTAAAGTCATTTATTCATAAAAACATACAAATTAAGTATTTTCACTCAAGCCGTGGGATGTAACTTATGACTATTGAACTCAAAGATGCATGTACACAAAGATAAAAGCAAAAGAATATAGAGAAAACCCATCATTTCCTTTAGATCTTCTCTTGGTATTCATCTAGTTGTAGCTTCTTCATCCCCATCTTGTTCCATTATTGTACCTAAGAAAAGAAGGAAAATGTTGTCAGAGTTGAGCTCCGGGTTTAATTTGTATGCTTGTGCTTTTAATTTCATACAAATGAATCAATTGAATTCAATAAACATAAGGTACATCAAATGGGCTGATAGATACTAATGCAAGGAGGTACTATGTTGCGAGAGGCACATGTAATATTCTTAGAATCATGACAGAGACAAGGAAGGAAAAATCATTACGTAGATATAAGAGAGGTTTGCATGCCTTTGTTTTCCTAACAATTTTCTTTAAGACGATTACAGTGTACAAATGAAATATTTTATCAAAATTATAGACAAAATTAAGGAATCATTAACACAGATGATCCATTAGAGTTATCATTATCACCGAATCACAAAGACCCCGGATGTTGATCGATTTTCTAGTTTGATCACTCTAAGCATCCGGTGTGATTGGATAACATGGGTACTATCTCCAAGTTGTGGGACTTGCTACTTGAGATAGACCTCCGAGAGAAAGCTGGTTCTTGCTCCTAAACTACCCGCCACAATCTACTCTAATGCAGGGAGAAACTAGCTATTCTAACCTAAAATTCCAAGGGACCGAGAGAGAGAATGCATAAAATGAAAGCCTACACTAAAGCGGTGATACACTAGAAAAGAGGGTGTGAGAGTAATCTCCAAATATGTGAAATACAGAGGCAAAATGCACACTAGAAGAGGTGATGACAGTTCACCATAATCCAAAGAAATGCATTCACAAAGAAATATTCCAACACACAATAATAATGAATTCATGCAAGAACATAATAAATAGACACAATATACTTGTAGAAAGATTAAAGGGGCAAGAAGAATGCAAGGAAACACAGCAGGGGAAGATATATCCACAAACTGATATTTTATTGCTTCATGATATGCACAGTTCAATCTATTACAAGATAAGGGCCTGGATCACCATGCAAGGAGTCCACTACAAGGGCCTGCAACACACTGGCTTCACAAAGCAATTTTGACAGAGCTTTGTTACCCAAAAACTCCCCCTTACAATGAGCCCAACACTTCATTTTATAGAAAAATGAGAAGGAAAAGAGAAGGGAAAATGGAAATCCCGAAATCTGTCCTTCAACCACCTGTAAGAGGCATTAAATTGAGTGGAATGGGCATACATTACTTGGAAAAGGCTCCCCATACTGTCCCATGTGCTGCAGCAGAGAAGGAATGATGACCATGCCTCTTAATTGCACTCCCAATACCAAATAAACATAAGGTACATCAAATTCTCGAACCCAAGCCACGTTTCCTTAAAAACTCAATACCTTCTGATCAAATCTAGAATTTCTTGATTGCTGTACATTGGACTCGGAACCACGATTCCTCCCAACGGTACAACAATTTTGTGAACCCGATTTCCTTAAAAAACTCAATCAATTTCTGATCAAATCTGGAATTTCTTGATTTCTGTACATTGGGCTCGGAACCACGATTCCAACGGTACCAATTTTGTGTGATTTCGTTGAGAAATGCAAAAGTTATGGCCTTCTGAGTGTGGGCAGCTGTTTTGGGCCTGGCAGGCGTTTTCTGTCATTTGACGGGAATGAGCATTGACTGACTGGAGCCGAATATGTTTCTTTTATTTAAACATATCTACCCTCATTAAAAATAAGAAATCCAGTTTTTGTGGCGTAGAGGACGTCGTGCTCGTTCCAGAAAGTCAAATTTTATCAAAATCGGAGCTCGGAGTCAAAAGTTATGGCCGTTTGAAGTTCCACGGGTCAAATGTTGACTTTTCTCCTCTCGCCTTCATTTCAGCTTTCGCATCCGCGTCCCTTTGTCCATTTGGTTTTGGTGCTGAAATTTCCCATTTCGAAAATTCGCATTTCTTTGGCCCCAGTAGCGTCCCATTTACTTTTGACTGCCAGGACAAATTCGCCCGCCTGGATTCGGCCGGTTCGCGCCTTTTTGTCCCAAACGTCCGGGACAAAAGTTCTCATTTTGGCCGGTTCGCGTATTTTGTCCCAGCGTCCCAGATCAAGCTTTGGCTGCCTTGACTCATTTCGCCCGTTGAGTTCGCGTCTTTTTGTCCCGCTTGTCCCAAAGGCGACCCTCTCGTGATTAGTTGATTTTTCCTCTGGACCCGCTTACTTTTGTCTCATTTGTCCCGCTGCGTTTGAATGATTTGTAATTTCACCCGGTTCGGCCGGTTCGCGCTTTTCTGTCCCAAACGTCCCAGAGGCGACCTTGAGCGGGACTTAGCCAATTTTCACGATTTTTCCTGGATCAACCTATTTGCCTTCTGCAACCCTTTTTTTCGCATTTTCTCAGAACTTACTCTCTTCCTCTTGGACAGGGGAGTTAGACAAATATGAGGGGGACCCTAGAAACATGACCTTTCACTCTGAATCAACATAATTGCTTGGGATTAAAGAATTTGATGCATGTTATCAAAATTACCTTGAGGGGTGAATTTTGGATAACATTACAATGATGAAAATCCAAAGCGATTGCGATCAAGAATAAGTACATGCTATAATTGAGTACTCGAGAATAGGACACTTTACAATGATTAAAAGCCTTAAGTATTTAAAGAGACATGATTAAAAGAACTAAATTGTAACAAGTTCTAAAGAACTAAGTACAAATGCATCCATTACGATTGACTTTATGTTGTTTAATTACTTTAAAGACACATTGAATGAAGCATGAACAATAATAAGAGGTGAAATGTCAATTTTCAAAAGAAGCCCTTTTGGTATAAACACTTAAAGATCGATTTCAACTGAAACTAGAAAACAAGGGGAAATTTTATAAAGGTTCAAAGAATCATTCAAAGGATAAAGAAGATGTCAAAATGTAGCAATGTTTCATTATAAGAAGAATGAGGGAATTATTATCTACACGGAGCAAAATTTCCATTTAAAGATGATCTATAAATTGAGATGTACTAGAACCACATGTTTCAATATGAGCAAAAAGTTTCTTACTTGAAGAAGATACAAGGCATATGAAGGATCAAATGGCCACAATCAAGCTTTCATGACATGTTATTAACTACATATTTCTTGTAGTTAAAGCATGCAAGTACAAATACACATCAATCTCTAAGGGTTCTTTTTCAGATAACAAAGACATCAAGATAACCTTTAAGAATCGACATCTATTTTCATAAAATAATTGCTTAAAATTTCAAAGATATTTGAAAATAGCAAGCACAAATTTTCTCACAAGTTTTCCTTAAAACATACAAAGAAAAATATATAGTTATATGAAGCAAGATTAGTTATATATTCCACTCGTATGATATTGAATGCAAATAGGAACAAATTGAAATAAAAATAGTGTTGATTTCAATACCCCACTTTAAGGAATAAAACAAATAGTACAAAACATAAAAGTATTAAAGTGAGCATTATAACTATAATCAAAGAAAAACTAGACAGAGCCATGTAACCAAGAAGAGTATCTAGAAAGTAGTTTCATTTTAGCAGATGCACACTATTTACGCATTTTAAGGTTCAAACCAAGTTCTAGAAAGCACTAAGTAGAGTCGTAATAATGAGAATTGAGCCCAACATCATTAAAATGGAGACTAAATGCACCACATTCAGTCAAACATCTTCACAATAAAGTTCAAAACTACAACAATCCGTTTGTCAGAAAAGCTATATGAAGTTTATCTCAAATAAGACAAGGAGACTTTCACACTTGGTCGATAGATTTGGGTAAAAGAAAATAAATTTAATAATATTCAGAACTAATTACTAATGCTACATATCTAGACATAAAATAAGAGAGTTTGTCCATAAACAATTAAAATCTGAAAACCGAAATACCCAAGGCTATTGAAGTGAAATTTTAATCGAAAATACAATACAACATATAAACCAATTACAGATACAAAATGGAAAATTTTGAGATTTCTAGTAGAGTCAACATATAAGTGCACGATGCCAAAGGCTAATTCAACACAACAGAGTCCAATTACAAGCACAGACATACCCAAGTCATGGCGAGAAACCAAACCCTTGCCAAATATGAGCCAAAATTTGACGTGGTTCACAACTAGCTCAAAAAATGATCAAACCCCAAGGGAAAGCGGAGAAATGGAGTTCCTTAATCAACAAGAAGATGTATATAAATGTTTTGAAACTAAAGAAGGAAATCAGATTCAACTGCCCCAAAATAAGTTGGGTCATCCTGATCCAAAAACGATAGGAATGAGAGTGTTCATAGAGAAAGTAGCCACATTGATAGTCGGTATCAACCCAAGTAGTGAGATCAAAGGTTACCCAAATCCGGAGAAAATACAAAAAGTGGCCATGATAAAACAATTGTGATCTAAAATGTTTTCAACCCAAAATGATGGCAGCCATTCAATGGGGTTTCGAGCATATTGGTATCCAAATTTGTTCTCCTTTTCAAGTTGAACAACATCATAGACTTGACATGGAGCTTAGAGATAGATATATCATAATGTATGTCATTTTGTAGCCAGGGATGAGATCTATAAATGTTTTGAAACTAAAGAAGGAAATCAGATTCAACCAAAATAAGTTGGGTCATCCCGATCCAAAACCATAGGAATGAGAGTGTTCATAGAGAAAGTAGCCACATTGATAGTCGGTATCAACCCAAGTAGTGAGATCAAAGGTTACCCAAATCCGGAGAAAATACAAAAAGTGGCCATGATAAAACAACTGTGATCTAAAATGTTTTCAACCCAAAATGATGGCAGCCATTCAATGGGGTTTCGAGCATATTGGTATCCAAATTTGTTCTCCTTTTCAAGTTGAAAAACATCATAGATTTGACATGGAGCTTAGAGATAGATATATCATAATGTATGTCATTTTGTAGCCGGGATGAGATCTAACTAGCCCTTTGTCACTCAAATTGTGGAGAGATGGATAACACCTTCAAGAGGATTTGACCTATCCTCACTACTTTAGGTTGTGCCTCTTCAACTAGGGTGAGAGGACCCTTAGTGTAACCTTTGTTTGATGAAGGAGATGAAGATATCCTTCTTTTGCACAAATTTTATGAAGAAAACCTTGGGAAAGTATGATCAATACTCCATAATTTAACTCTTAAGAGTTGTCAGTTCTAAAATATGGAGATAATTTCAAAACAAGGCTAAGGTTACTGAAGCCATTATGAAATCCTTATTGTTCTGCATATTTTAGTAAATATATTTTGTTCCTTTGTGGATATACAGGGAAAAATAGGGGTATTACAGAGTAGGATTAGCATTTGAATGATTTTTTGGTGGGAGATTAAGAAAGATAAATTGGACTTTGCCATATCTTTGAGAAACTTCACAAAAATGGACAACTTAACAACAGAAAGCTTCAGAATAGTTAAAAAATTCCTTCAACTAGAAGGTGTGCATCAATGCAGGCACATACTGACACATTTTCACACAATATTTGAGAATCTAGCATGAAGGATCGAGTTAAAAGACTCAAGTAAACACCCAAATATGTGATCAATCATGCCTAAGGTACACCCAAAGGCTTACAGACAATCTTTATCAACAAATGGCAGTGAAGTGATTTTAAATTATTTATCTTATCACAGGATGAAATCTATTCTTGAAATGAAATTACAAATGCCACTAAACTATCACAGGGATGATATTCTGTGTGATTTCACAAATATTTCAATGTAAGATTGTAATAGGAACAAGAGAAACCATTTGCAAACATTCTGAAATAAGAATACACAAATTTTCCAAAGATTGAACACAAATTAATTTCAAAATCTATTAGATTCATTAGCAGGGGAGAGCTTCCAGAGAAATCTTAGAGATTTTCAATGGATATACATCTACAACCAACTTGACATGATAGAAAATCTAACATAGAGGAAATTAACCCAGTATCTCAGATGGGTTTCTCAGAAGAAAACTTTTCTGAAATTTTTCTCTTGAAATTTAATCCCTGACCATTTGCAAGAGTATTCTCATTACATTTATACATTTCACTCACTCACTCATCCCAAATTTTCCCCCAAAAAGAAGAATATTTGAGGGACCTTTGCTTGTTACCAATTTGTCTCGAAAAGTGACGTTTAACAAATTTGCAACAAAAAGTTTCCAGTTGGACAAATCATGAACTTGATCACATTTCCCAGACCCTCGACTAATGACTAGGATGTCATGCCACAAATTTTTGGTAGTCCTTCTAATCATTATGATTATGTCATGTGAGAAATCCCCATTTTAATCATTCTCCGTAGGCTCTGTACAACTGGATTTGACAGGTAATCCTTTTTTCCCTAGAGGAAACACCTTTTTCATCCTTTACACCTGCAACCTCCATCATTTCATCCTTTTCCCTCTCTTTCCTCTGCAACTTTTCCCCGCATCCATATTCTCTAATAATTCACGTTTTTGTAATTTCCTGAGTAATTCCAATTTGAAAATATAAACCTTAAAAATCCTTGGACTCACAAATTAAGTTCTAAATCCATTCAATTGCACTTTGCAGACAAAAAAGACAAGGAATTTGATCAAAACTAATGAAAAATAGTGCGTATTCGCATCTTCGAGAGTCTTGGAGTAAAAATGGTGAAAAAAGCAGTGAAATGCACAACTATTGATTATGTCCCTTCTCAACTCTATATTAGAGTCATCCACGTGTTTCCTTGGTGCAATTGCAAAGGTGAGGTACAAGGTAAGTTTCCAAACAAGCGCGGGCCTTCCACATGCCCTGGGCCCAAGAAAAATGCCTTTTGTCCTTTGAAAAAGCTAGTAAAAGGGAGCCAGTGGAAGCCTCCATGTGTTGCCATGGCCCACCTTTGGGATGGTCCCCAAAAGTGGAGACCCCAAAAAAGCTCGGGCTCACCATGTGTCTTAGTTTGGTGAAGTTGTTAAAAAATTTGAAGGATCAGCAGAAGGCGCTATGTGTGTCTAGGGTCTGAGACAATTTTCCTTGGCCATTGAAAAGTCCAAGTAAGGGTAGAGTGAGCGGAAGCCTCCAAGTGTCCTCCTGGCACTTCTTCAAAATAAAATTTAGGGGCTAGTCCCCAAATAGGCACAATCCCTCCACGTGTCCCAGGCCTTTAGAAAGTTTCTTTAAAAGCTTAAGTATAGAGAGGAGCTAGCGGAAGCCTCCACATGTCTCTCCAGTGCAACTTTAAGATCATCCCCAAAAGTGGAGACCATGAACAAGCATGGGCTCACCACATGTCTATGGTTTGACAAAGCTGCATCGGCTACATGAAAAAATGTCTAAGTTTGGGCAAGGCAGTGGAAACCTCCATGCGTCTCCCCAGCACAACTCCAAAGTCAAACCAAAACGTGAATTTTCAAATTAGCACCTACCCTCTATGTGGACAAGATTTGAGTTAACTCGGGCCTTAGAGTTTCAAAGTGCCCCACCCAATGCATCCAACTAGAAAGAGCCACGTTTCCACAGATGCTAAGATATAAATTTGATGGGGAAAACACACCCATCAAACCGTAAAATGTAGGAAAATCACCATTTGTGCCCGGAAATGAATCTTTCTTTAAGGAAAGAGAATTTGGAAATGATATAAGGCCCAAATGTGATCCTCGAGCTGCATCCAATCACGTTCCCATAGATATTGAGACAAAAATGATAGGGAAAACAAAATGTGATTGTGGAAAAATGGAAGGAAGGAAAAACCAGATTTTACGTCCAAGTTACAAATTCTTCCATATGGGCAGAGGAACAGAAAACAAATTGTGGACTTAAAGTGATCCTTGACCAAAGGAAGGGACTAATCATGGCAACCAAATGGAGGATATAGTTTTCGTGCATCAATACGGGGAGATAGAAAAGACCAAAAATCCCGCAAACTAAATAATTTCAGGATAAATGGGGCGATATCAAATTGAGCACCAATAGAGCATATCCCATAAAATTTCAAATTCAAATTCTCAAACCCAAAAATACAACAAGAAATAACGAGCATAGTAGAAAAGGGGACTTACCAATTTTTAGGTGGAGTTTGAACCACAACGTAAAATGCACAACCAAGTCGTATCAACAGATAAGCAATGGCAAAACCAATGTGTTGAAATCTCCATAAACTCCAATCTAACTTAGAAACAAAAATTATGTTTTGAAAGATCTGAAATGCAGGGTTTGAAATGCAAGACAATCTCCATAGGAAGTGCAAGAAATTTCTACCATTGAAATGAAAAAGCACAGCGAACCCTTTTAAAATTTTAGAGCTAAGAAAACCTGAAAATAATTCTTTAATGGTGGTTAGGTTTGAAACCCTAGTTTCAAATCTTAATGTGTCCTAAAACAAAGCTTTTATTATGATCCCGACATTTTGAAGTAGTGTAAATGAGCAAGAATGAGCTCCAGGAAAGAGAAAATCTTAGTTTTTTATAGAGATGGCCTCCAAAAAAAATGTGCCGAGACAATGGCCACAAAATTTTTGGAAGTCCATTGCAAAAGCCAAAAATCAATCTTGCAACAATGGCCTCCATCAGAAATTTCAACAGAGCTTTGCCATGCTCAAAATGAGCTCATCATGAAAATGTGAAATGATTTAGGTTTCTAAGTGTTTTCGTTGTTTAAATCAATGTGGAATAAACCAGAGTCAAAAAATTTCTACGTGTTAATATAACAATGAAACCCTAACTCAACTTGAGTTAGATGTCATTTCCAATAAAATTATAGTCAAATATTTGGAGGGGACCAACATAATGCAAATTATCATAAGGTCTTTTGACCTAGGTTTGGTTAATAATTTAAAAGGTTCGATGCACATGAGCAACCATAGTTCAAACAATAATCACATGCTCAACAAGGGACCATCTTTTTTTTAATCATTGTATTAATGCAAGGAAACTGCCATAGTTCTTTAGACCACTTTTGATTTATTTTAATCATCACCAACCTTTCATTTAAATAGTGTTACATCGTAAATAAAACAAATTGTATGCATGTGATCAAGAGTTGCAAAAGGGGAAAAATGTCACATCATGGCCATACAAGAAGACAAGAAGGATATGATTAATTTAATCATAGTACAAGAGACAAAAGATTGATTATTTTTAATCAATTCGGCATGAAAAAAAAAGAATAAGATCGAAGAACCTTTCCATGCACATGTGGTAATATGATAAGAAGACAAAGTGCAAGTAGATGATGAAAGTTTCTTGATGAATGTTGGTTGTCAAATTAGGACTTTAATGAAAGCAACAGTCAGGGGACAAAAAGTCCCTCCTCTTTAATGGGAGAGGTTCCCTTATTGAAAGAAAACAACAAAACTATTTACAAATGTACAACTTCCAACTTTGATGAGGAAATCTGATATCATGAAAGTGTTTTAATGCCAAGACAGATTATCAATACAAGAGAACAAAAGAACTAATGGAGGGAAAAGGTAGAATAACACTTTCAGGAAGTATAGATAGCAAAATAGTTCCTTATAAATGTTGAGTAAAGACAATATATAGAACATAATCATTCATATTAAAACCACCAGATGTTATTTCACAGACACAAAGTTCCAGAGATGACATCCACAAGAATACAAAGCTTCTTAATGTAAATAGATTAATGATTCAACAACTTTAGACAAGTAAGAGGGAATAAATAACGCAGATAGAAACAGGAAGGGAAAATCTTCTGTATTGATAGCTTTTGATTCTTTTACACTTTCAAAAATATCAGAGTTCCAGCCCTTTGGAATGGCGTGGAGAGCCCAATATATAGCTTACAAAGTGGTTACATTTTGTAACCGTTTCTTTTAACTAAAATATTAATTAAGGAAATTACACAATATAAAGTCCTTAATTAATTTACAAGGAGACCAACACCAAAAATAGAAGAAGAGAAAGAAGAGCCAGAAGTTGAGACATCCGATTATGGCTGAGGAGGGTCCACTGATTTGAGGATACGATGCCTGAATCTCTTTAATGTTTCATCTATTTACATACCCCTAGGAATTGTTGTGTTGGAGGTAGCTTGAGCCCACATGCTTAGACATTTCTCCATATCCTTATCAAATTCGGTATGCTCCAGATATTCTTTATTAGCCTCGACAATAGCTGAATGAAGAGAAAAAATGTCTTTCATATTCTCCTTAGTAAATGACTCTTCTTTGAAAAGATCGCCCTTGACAAAGGTTCTAAACTGAGTCTTGATTTCTTAAAGGGAGAAAGAAAAACCTGTAGTTTCATCTTGAAGATGGTAGTGAATATTATAGAAGGCAGATAAAACACAAGTTTTAAAGGACTTCCCTTTTTGCAACACATTTCTCAATTCTCCCAATGCTTCCTCCAGAACCTTTATCTTCCACTCAATGCTGAAGATCCATGTCGTTGACAAGTTATTTTTGGCATCATCAAACACATTGTTGGACAACAGGCTCTTCTCATTGGTTTGGCCCATTAGACGGAGGTCTAAAATACATCCACTCTAGAACTTCAGCTCCTTGTCCATGGATTTGATTAAAGAAGTGAGTTTCTGCTATAAAATGATCACCTTCTCATTGATCTTGAAGGATTCTTTAATGAAATTCAAACCTGCTATAGTCATGTCATCCACCATAGCCTCAACAGTCTTCCCATAAGTAGAATACTTATGTATTTCCTTGATGCTTGGAACCTCATCCTGGTTGAGAACAATGGGAGGTGGGAGAGAAGCCAACGGATTAGGATCCAAAACTTTATCTTTAGCCAATAATGATCTGATAAAGTTGGAAAGAACTTCATTCTATTCTTACAATTGCTCCAGAGTCTATTTGCCTTTCTCGACCCATTCAATAAACTTAGTGATAGTTTCTTGAAGGTTACGAACCTCAATCTCAGATGTGGATTCTGCAAGTGGAATCTGGAAAGCTCCAAGTCAGAGATCAAGAGATCCTTCTCCTCCTTATCCACCCTATGTCTGGAAACCTCAACAAATTGCTGAACTTGGGCATCATATACCAACCGTGAAGTAGTCTTTGCTTTCTTTGCTGGAGGAGGGGGAGTTGTACCAAGAAGAGCTGCTATAACATCAAAATCAGGCCCTGTTAACTGGGAGGAAGACTTTCTTTTCTTACTATGTCAACATGGGGCTGCACCTAGGCAAAGGAAGAAGAGGAAACAAAAGGAGCAAGGGGCCTGAGTGCAAGTGAACTCATGGCACTCAGAGTCTGAAATATTGTTGTTTCAACTGGATAAATGAATGGAACCTCAAGGATTTCCTTTGCAGAGGAGTCAATTAAACTTAGAGGTTCAGTTCTTGATTCTTCCTTCTCAACCTTAGAAGTGGTTTCAGGGACATCTTCTGGTTCTTTCATCTCATCATCATCATCATTCTCACTTAGAACAATAATGTTCTCTGGCCCACTAGGCAATTTTGAGTGCTTCAGAAGAGTCTCTTCCTCGATTGGTTCTCGCTTAACCTCTTTGACCTTCTTCTAATACACTTGAGTGGAAGAAGAAGGGGTAGACAATTTAGGCTCTTTCATGAAGGAAGAAGGAGGGGTTTGCTCAAGTAACTCAGTATTGGGTGTATGTACTTCCCTCCCAGCTGTGGAAGTTTCTCTTGAAGAAGATCTGCCCTGGGTCCTTCTGAATTCACAAACTTTTCTATCAAGCCAAACCTTAGTTCTGATGAGGACAGGAGCAATTATCTCACCCAAATCATCTCTCTCCTTCACATAACAATCCAAGGTTTCTAGAGGAGTGTTCTTGATGGAACTTTCATGCTCAAAATATTGCAAGCCCTCATCATCATCTTTAAGACCCTCAGACACCTGGTAGAGATTGACATCTATAATTTGTTACAGAGAGAGTCTTCCATAATGCCTCCTGGCTTCAAAATCATTAGCACAATCAGCCTAGTAATCCTCAGTGTCTGGTTTATGATGATAAGTTATTTTGAGGTTCTGATCAATAAAATTCTTTAGATCAAAACAAGTCCTGGGTCTGAGGAAATGGACAGTGAGAGGAGCAATAGCCCTTTCTATGTTTTGGGCATCTAGAGCCATTTTGCATGTATAATTTCCCAAGGAGATAGGGAAATGAAGACCAATGATCTTCTTGTCTCTACAGGTTCTATGTAGTTTATCAAGCTGCTTGCACACTTCAACCAGAGCCATTTTATCATTGCAAAACATGGGGAGCTTGAGGGGTGTACTTTCAAAGCAAGCTAACCTGATGTATGAGAAATTTTGAATTGGATGAAGAAAGCCCAGTACTTGGCAATCAGAGTCATAGCTTCATCAGAGAATCTCCTAGCAGTGTCACCCTCTAAGAGTCTTACAATATACATGGTGAAAGCATCATTGACCCTTTTGAAATTGTGATTGCTGGCCTTGAGGGTAAACTGAGGGCAGTATGTGTAGATAGGCTCATCCTTCTTGCCCTCCATGTAGGTGAAACCGAACCACTCCCGAGACGTAGCTAGGGTATACATGAGATAAGAAGTCATATAGAACTTCTTAGTTTGCTGAACATTTGACAATTGCTCAGTCAGGTTCATATAGATAATTTCAGCCCAGTTTATGTTCTGCTTGCCCTCACAGATGATGTTTATAAAGGGGCACATCCAAAAATGAAATTCGTTGGTGGAGGGCATTCCCATGATATGAGTGAGAAAGATGATGAAATATGATAGCTCCTCATTGAAATCAACCCTGAACAATGCTTTGGAGAGTTGGGACGACCCTTCTTAGGGTTCTTTAACCATGACTTCGCTACTCGTGCCTTGTATTTTTCACTGTCTTAGTCAAATAGGGTCTGAGCTTGAGCAAGAGTGAGAATGATGGAGTCTTCGGTTTTAGGAATGCGTAGGGCAGAAGTGATGGCGAAACATCCAGTTTGGTAATTAATTCCCCATGCACATTAGCAAGCTCCCTGGCATCTGGGTTGAAATGATCTCCGCATGAAAGCATGGTGTCGGCACACTGCACAGAGATGGGGAAACCAGCCTCATACGCGATTCCACTATCTCTGATCATTTGGGCCATGGGAGAAGGGTTGGTGCATGTTAGTCTGCCCCAAAAATTGCCAAAATATAAGTGTTGAACTTCATTATCCCCAATATTTGGTATAGAGGTCTTTAGAGGTGACATATGTTCCTGCCCTAGAAACTTGATCTTCATTTATGCAATGCACAGAGGGATGACCTTCCAAGAACAAATTTGTGATGAAAATGCAAACGTATATAGGGATACAAACAAGTGACTCAATTGCTAGGATGCAGGTGAGAAAAAGCAAGCAAGCAATGTGAAAATTGCGTAGGTGGTAGTCCCTTTAAATAGCCGTTCAAGAGAGGGAAGATCGTAAATGAGCATTAAATACACCCTACACCGACTCAAAAAGGTGAGATGTGGGAGAAGTGAAAAAAATTGGCCCAGACGGTCCATGGGACATTGGGACATATGGGACGAAGACATGATTCGACCGATGCAGGTGATGCGGGAAATCGGTGAATAGAAAGCCCAGTGGCATTTGGGATAGATGGGCTGAAAAGTTCCAATAAAGCCGAAAGACAAGAACTTGCGGGGAAATCAGCCGATCCCATAAGTACTTGCAAAATGAGGGATAAAAATGTCCGACACACCCACAAGTCACTAAAGTGACCTCAACAAACGTGAATTTTCACCATCTCTTCAAATTTTCACTTCATTAGAACATTACTGAGGTGTGTCGACTCAAAATTTTCAAATTTTTAACTTTCAAAAGAGAGGAAATTTTGAGAGCACAACAATGAAGAAAAGTTAAAAAGAGAAATTACACCTAAATACCTTAATCCTTCCAAAAGTGACCGTATAGTTCGTGTATCAAAATAAAGAATTCAAATCAGTTTGACTTAAACTATTTTTGGAGAAATCGAGGCTATTTTACCTCTTGTAAACTGCATGTAATTTTATGCCTTATTTTGTATTCATCCAAAAGGCTCTAATTATAATGCAAGCACTAGTTATACTTTAGTCTATTTTTGGAGAGCATGGGTAATATTTTTACTATATATTGTGTGCATTGGAAAAGCACAAGGCGGAATTTTTATAGGAGGAATTTTATACTGAGTGTTGAAGCAATTTTTGCCAATTTTTCCCTTGAATGAGAACATTTATTTATTTTCCAATTATTCGCAGTAGTGTGTATAGTTTATTAAATCTTGTGAATGTTAATTCCCTGAATTAATTAGCTTACCTTGCTGTAAATTTCATGTTTCTGTGTAGTCTTAGTGTGCATGTTAGTTGTTGTGTTGTTATGATTTATCCCTCAACACATAAGTGTTTCCCTTACGATCAATCTAAAACCCATTGGATCGTGTTTCTCTAATTTTTTCTTAGTGTATTATGTATGTTTCTTAGTCAAAGCACTCATCAATTTTGGTGTATCACCTCCTTTTAATTTTAGTTACACCCATATTTTTACCCTTAAAACCCCAAAAAAATAAATTTAGGATACATCACTAAGAAACCATCCTTGTAATCTCCAAGAATCACCTCAACATAGGGAAACCCATAACCATGAGGTGTTTCCATTATATCTACAGAAGTGAGGGAAAAACAAGCTTAGAATTCCTATTGTCATCCCCGAATCGGGGTACACTTATGAGAGATAACGATTTTTGCACGCTGGTGGGACGAAGACTACTATTGATACATTCTTAAGATTTAAGATCCAAATAAAAACTCATATGATGACTCCATGAATCAAATTTCAAACCAGTTCAACATTTTTAATTATAAAATTCTTGAAATGCAACCTTTTAAGGTATTTTTCAAGAAAATAGAGATATGTTATTTCGATGTTTTCAATTTGTTTTCATGATTAGTAGACCTATTTTCCATATTTCTATGTTTAAGAGGTCTCACAACCATGAATCCGCATTATCAACAACATTACCAATCAGTTCCATAACCATTTTATTCATTCCCCCTTTAGATCAATTCTATGACCCTTATCAGAATGGATATCCCCATAACCCAAACCCTACACATCAACATGATTATTAGTATGACAATGGTTATGTTTTCCAAAACCAAGGTTATGTAGAGGGTTATACAAATTTTACACAGGATGAAGAAGTTGAAGGAAAAATTCATAAAATGAAGCAGATCATGGAAGTACTAATATTGGAGTTCATGTAAAGGTTACAAGTTAAACAACTTGGTTTTAGGCAGCCCTATGAAAGAGGAGGTCCTACACCTAGTTTTCTTAGTCTACAAAAAAGGTTTGGGGTGATGAGAGAATCTATTAACGAAATGTTTCAAGCATTAGAAAATGATAGGTATCAAGATGAGGAACCCCATCAATTTGATATTCCCACATACCTTCCCAATCAGAATCTAGTGCCCATAGATCCTCTTTGCTAGCCAATGCAACCCATTCATCATTTTCAAATTATCTGGAATGTTGCAAATTCTACTCCTTATGTTCCACAATCACATACTAAAAGAAAATATTCGTTTCCAAGCTTTCTTTCTACTATTGTTATAAATCAGGACCTTGTATCCCAATCATCTATTCAAAAATTTCCAGTTTAAGCTAAAATCCATCCCACTCCTTCTCCTTCATTTGAAGTATCGGTCCATGAAGGAGAAAATTAGAATATTTTCAAGGAGGGGTAGCCAACAAAAGAGAACAACAAGACTAGATTTCCTGAAAATTTTCAACAATGGGTTTCAAAATTTCAGTTTGATCAAATTCCAGAGTTAGAGAAGGAACCTATGCAAAAGTACAATATGATTTTGTAGCAGATCCAAAATAGGTGGAATATGATCAACAATCTACATATTCTGAGTGTAGTATGCACGAAGGCACCATATGCACACCAGTCATTGATTCATCATAACTTGCAAATTTTTTTAAAGAGGAAGAATCAATTTTAAAAGAGAATTTTCAGATCAGGTTTAAAGATAAATTGGCGTAATTAATGCATGAACAATATGTTTGCTGCTTATCAGATTTCATGCTTAATGATAAGGATAGAAAGGAAGAACAATTTTAGGTAGATCAAGAAGAGGAAGCAGAATGTGTAGATCATTATTGTGCTAGATGCATGGATTTTTTTGTGTTATTAGAGAATTTTAGTGATTCCTCACAAAGAATATCATAAGATGCTACCATCAAACAAGGTTGGTAACAAGGTGTTGGAATGGATAAACATGAATGTTTAAGTTGCATGGTGAACCTAAGTAATAAATATGAAATGGAGCTTACATTTTTCATGTCAAATAAGAATGATGAATCCAAAAAATCAGCTGTGATAGTCATCCTACAGTAGTTTGAAGAGTCTAACAAGCTTTAAAATCAACTTCAAAATGTGCATGTGTTTGAAAAAGAGGTCATACAAACATATCGGATCAGAAAAGGATCTTTTCAGCTCTTAGGAGGCCTTTTTATTTCGGTATTTGGCTATTTTAGAGCCAATTACAACAGTACCAATACTTTTTCATGTTGTAGAGCACAAAAGTAAGTTTCATATTTTCAGAAGCAAGCCCCAAATTATCCCCGAACATCTTACAAATCAGATAAATACATTTTTTCATCTTCTGGACTAATTTACGGAGCATAAAAAAGGTACACATTTTATATTTAATTCTGCCATGTTACATGTTTTACAAGTTAAATTCATTGCCTTGGTTTTGGAGAAAGGGAACTTATTTTTTGCTTCCTTTTATAGTATTTTTTTAGCTTCAATTTGCAGTTGTTAAGAGTAGGATAGATTAAGATTCCCCTTCTAATAAGTTTCGTTCATGCACATTATAACTTTTAATTTCAATATGTGCATGTATGCACATGATCTAGTTTACCAAGTCCTTTCCCATCTTTAGTTTGTTTTTTAGAAGGGTCATATTTTCATAAAAGGGCAGACTTGGTTATATGCTTTTTACTCCATGCCCACTGGAAAAGAGCAAGGCAATGGTCTTAAAGATAGTAGGAAGGTTTCCCCATAGGTTCATAATAAATGTTGACATTTTTTACACTGATGCAAAAATATCAACTCAAAAATTAATTTCAAATGCGAGGCATATATGTGATGGACCTAACTAAGGGGGATGCATACAATTTTCTCAATGTTTTCAACTTGCAACAATTGATTAAAAACATGTAATCTGAAGCTATATGTGATGTTTTGGAATGAAACATCTCACATATGGTGTCATTCTATATTCATATTCAGCCAGGAAATATGCAAGCCCCAAAGGAATAGTGCATAGCCTTGATGAAGGCGAGAACAAAAACATAGGTGGGATTATTCATCCCATAGTGGAAAATAAAGTTTCAGTTTGCATGGCTAAGCATACATTATCAGTTACGGGTACATTAATTATCATTATTTCTTTATGTTTGAATGAGATTAATTATGTTTTGAGTTGTTTAATTCATTCCACAATTATCATTTATAGTAATCAAATGCAAAAGGAAATATATAATTGAAGTACAAAATTTAATTTCATTTATTCATAAAGTGATACAAATTCAATTTTCCCACACAATCCATGGGACGTAACTTATGACTATTGAAGTAAAATATGTATGTACACAAAGCTAAAAGCAAAAGAATATAGAGAAAACCCATCATTTCCTTTGGGTCTTCTCTTGGTATTCATCCAGTTGTAGCTTCTTCATCACCATCTTCTACATCATCTAGTTCCATTAGTTTAACTAAGAAAAAAATGAAAATGTTGTCAGATTTGAGCTCAGGGATTAATCTGTATGCTTGTGCTATTAGTTTGATACAAATGAATTAATGTAACTCAACAGTCATAAGGTACATGAAATGAGCTAGATAATGAATCAAGGAAGTACTATCTTACATAAGCACATGTACTATTCTTAGAATCATGACAGAAAAGGAAGGAAAAATCATTACATAGATACAAGAGAGGTTGCATACCTTTGTTTTCCTAATAGTTTTCTTTAAGATGATTACAGTACTAATGAATGATTTTATCAATAGTACATAAAACAATCAGGAATATTTAACACACTTGATCCATTACATTTATAATGATGAAAAGACAAAGAGATTGCAGCCATCAAGAAGAATTACAAGCTATAATGTACTCAGAATAAAAAAAACTTTGAAGTGATTGAAAGCCTTAAATATTTAAAGAGGCAACTACATTTTGTAGTACAAGTTTTAAAGAGACCAGTACAAAAGCATCCATTACGGTTGTACTTTACGTTGTTTAATTACTTTAAATACACACTCAATGAATCATCAATAGTAATTAGAGATGAAATGTCAACTTTGAAAGAAACCCTTCCAATATAACAACTTAAAGATCGATTTCACCTAAAAATAGAGAACCAAGCGAAATTTTATAAAGGTTCAAAGAAGCATTCAAAGGTTAAAGAAGATGTCACAATGCAATAATTTTTTAGTATAAGTATAATTGGGACATAATTATCTACATGGAGTAACATTTTCATTTAATGATGAACTGTAAATGCAGATGTACAGAACCACATGTTTCAATATGAGCAAAAAATTTCTGACTTGAAGAAGATACAAGGTACATGAAGGATCAAATAGCCATATTCAAGATTTCATGACATGTTCTTCACTTCATAGAAGAAGGGGAAATATAACAAAGTAGCAAGGACATCAAGACAACCTTCAAGTAGGAATGGAAGGTTTCCCTTATTTTGTGCAGAGGTTGACATTTTTTTAGAAAAGAATTGCTTCAAATTTCAGATATATTCAAATATTTAGTGCAAAATACAGAGTTATATGAAGCAATATAAGTTATATATTCCATTTGTATGATGCTAAATGCATATAAGAACAAATTTAAATCAAAATAGTACTGAATTCAATACATTACTCAAGGAGTAAAAGTAATAGTACCTAGAAAAAAATTATTGAAGTGAGCATTATATTTGCAACCAAATCAAAACAAGACAGAGCCATGTAACCAAACAGAGTATCTACAAAGAATTTCCATGGAAGAAAATGCACATTGTTTAAGCATCTTAAGGTTCAATCCAACTTCTAGAAAGCACTAGGTAGAGTTGTAATAATCAGCATTAAGCCTAACATCAATACAGAGGAAACTAAATCCACCACTTTTTGTCAGTAATCTTCACAAAAATCTCAAAACTACAACAATACATTTCTTAGAAAAGCGATATGAAGTTTCTCTCAAATAGGAAAAGGAAAATTTCACACTTGGTTGACATATTTGGGAAAAACCAAATAAATTCAACAATATTCAGAACTAACTACTAATGCTACAGATCTAAACTTAAAAGAAGATGGCTCATCCATGAGCCTTTAAAATCTAAAAACCCAAATGGTCAAGGCCATTGAAGTGGAATTTTAACAGAAATACAAAATAGGATCACCTAGATTATAAGATTTTAGGTCCAACTACTATAAACAAATTCAAAACAGTACTAAATTTTCAAAGTTCAAGCTACGCCAAGTCAATTCGTTACAAATATGTAACGAGATAAAGAATGTGAAATCAAAATCCACCTACAAACCCATTACAAATATAGAATGGTGAAATGTTGAGATTTCTAGTAGAGTCAACAGAGAAGTGGATGGTGGCAAAGAACAATTCAACACAATAGATACAAATTAAAAGCATGGCCATACCCAAGTCATGGTGAGTAGCCAAAACCTTACAAAAGATGAGCACAAATTCAACGTGCTCCAGAATCAGCTCAAAAAATTATCAAACCCGAATGGCAAGTGGAGAAATGGAGTTCCTCAATCAACAAAAAGAGGTCTTTAAATGTCTTGAAACTAAAGAAGGAATTTAGATACAAATTCCCCAAAAATAAATCAAGTCACCCAGATCTAGAAACCATACGAATGAGAGTGGCCATGGAGAAAGAATCCACATTGATAGTCGGTATTATCTCAAGCCATGGGCTCAAAGACTACCTAGATCCCGAGGAAATACAATGAACGACTATGATAAAACAACCCAGTTCTACAATATTTTTCAACCAAAAATGATGACATCCATTTAATGGGGTTTTGAGCATATCCCACAAAAATTAAAATCCAAATTAACTCAGCAACAAAACTGATGATGTGATAGATCCAAAATGTAGGGTTAGAAATGCAGAATAACCTCCATAGGAAGTGCATGAAATTTCTACCATTTCAACGAAAAAGCATGACGAAACCTTTACAAATTTTAGAGGTCAGAAAGCCTGAAAATAGAGCTTTAAAGGTGGATGGGTTCAAAACCCTAGTTTGAAATCTCAACATGTCCTTAAACAGAGCTTTTATCATGATTATGAAATCTAAAAGTAGTGTAAATAAGCAAGAACAAGCTCTAGGCGAGAGAAAATTTCAATTTTTACAAAGACATCCTCCAAAATAACGTTTCAGTGCCAATGGACACAAAAGTAGAGCACCCAAAAATCCATTCATGGTGGTCAATTCCAGTGTAAAAACAAGAAATTCATTTTGAAAAAATGGCCTCCGTAAAAAAATTCAATAGAGCTTCGCCATGCTCGAAATGAGCTCATGATGAAAATGTGAAACGATTTAGGTTTGCAAGTTTTTTTTTCTTACCTCAACGTGGAGTAAACTAGAGTCATAAATTTGCTATGTGTCAATATAACAATGAACCCAAGCTCAACTTAAGTTAGATGCCACCGAAAATCAAATTATAGTCGAATATTTGGAGGGGACCAATGTAATGCCAATTATCATAAGGTATTTTGACCTAGGTTTTGTTATTAATTCAAAAGGATCGATGCACATGAGGATCCATAGTTTAAAAAGTAAGCACATGGTCAACATGGGACCCTATTATTTTTTTAACCATTGTATTTATGCATGAAAAAATGTAATATTTATTTAGACCCCTTTTGAATTATTTTAATCATTGCCAACCTTGCATTTACACAATGTCACATAATAGATAAAACCAATTGTCTGGATGTGATTACGACTTGTAAAAGGGGAAATATGTCACATCATGTCCATACAAGATGAAAAAAGGATATGATTAATATAATCATACTTCAAGAGACAAGACACTAATTATTTTTAATCAACTCAGCATGAAGACATAAAGAATAAGACAAAAGAACCTTTACATGCACATGTGGCAGTATGAGAAGAAGAAAAAGTGCATGCACATGATGAAAGATTGTTGACAAAGAAAAGTTAAAAATAACAATTAAAGTATTCACCAAAATACCTTAATCCTTCCAAAAGTGACCATACAGTTCATCCATCAGAATAAAGAAGATAAATAAGTTTGAGTTGAACTATTTTTGGAGGAATCAAGGCTATTTTTACCTCTTGTAAACTGCATGTAATTTTATGCATGATTATTTATTCATCCATGTTGTCACCCTAAAAATTCCCCTCATTTTAAGTCAAGCTTTTGAAATTTTTGAGTTGGTGCCTTCTAGAAGAGTGAGTAGTCTTGAGAGATAGGAAAAATTTGAGATTTGAAGAAACTAGTGCTCATTTACAATCTCGCCCTGTTAATTTAGAATCTTGTAGTCTGCATGGTTCCCATCTAGATGCTTGAAATTTTTTCCTCAATTCAAATGAAATTTTCAAATCCTTTTTCTATGGCCATGGCTCGCATCGAGCCTGGTATTGTTTACAATTCTTCTTTCCACAAGGACCAGTTTGTTTTTAGGCGTGAATGGTGGAGTTTTCCCTCTCTATATTTTTCCACATTCATGAGTGATGGGCATATCTTCCCTGTCAATTTTTGGCCCCAACATCCACGAGTACGTGGACATCTCTGATTGGATGCGGGAAGGCGGGTCGTCGGGTCACTTTTGGAAATTTGGTTTTGTATGAAGAAAGGCAGTGTTCAATCGAGGCCCAAATTGGCTAAGTATAGAAGGACCGCGGAAGGTGCCATGTGTCTATATGCGGCACACTTTTGGTATGCCATAAAAAAGAAGAGACCCCAAACATGCGTAGGCCCTCCATGT
The DNA here is from genome assembly GCA_018340775.1 of Taxus wallichiana var. yunnanensis. Lineage (NCBI taxonomy): Eukaryota > Viridiplantae > Streptophyta > Pinopsida > Cupressales > Taxaceae > Taxus > Taxus wallichiana. The sequence continues at coordinate 817,191,012 of CM031237.1, forward strand.
GTTTAGAGTCTAAAAAGACAAAGTCAGCCGATAAATTGGATAAGTATAAAGAGCCGACGGAAGCCTCCACATGTGCCAACAGTGCAACTCCAAAGGCCAAGATCAAAGCAAGATCCTAAGTGAGCGCAGACTCGCCACGTGTCTCATCGATGCATCTTTAGAAGTGAGACCTAAGGGACAGACCCCAAATGAGCGCCAACTCTCCACGTGTTCAGAGCCTCAAAAAGTTAAATCGATTGTTGAAAGGTCTAAGGCAAGCGAAAAGAACCACATTTCATCTCGGCGTAACTTTAGAGGTGAAATATAAATCAAGTCGCTAAACAAGTACGAGGCTTCCACGTGTCTAGAACCCCAACATAGTTACTCCTTAGTAAGTAGAAGGGACCCAGCCAAAAAATGGAGAAAGAGGAGCGGGCCCAAATCGTAATTATGAAAGGATCGGCGGATGTTTTCCACGTGTCTCATCGACGCACCTTCAAGGGTCGAAGCCAAAGGTAGTTCCCCAAACATACATCATCTCTCCATGTACCTCATCGGAAAAACTTTAATAGTGCATCCCAAAGAGATCCCCTAAATTAGTACTATCCCTCCACATGTCTAGGGTCCGATAGGAGTCAAATGGGCAGCAGGTCGAATCAACTAAGTATAAAAGAACCAGTGGAGCTCTCCACATGTCTCTTTAGCACTCTTTCAAGGGTCAAAGCCAAAGATAGTCCCCCAAATGAGCACCAGCTTTCCACGTGTCTCAAGTCCGAAAAGGAAACAGAGCTGGTTGTTGAATCGACTAAGTATGGAATGGTTTGCGTAAGCCTCCATGTGTAATCTTGACACAACTTCAAAGGCAAAATATGGAGGCTGGGCCCAAATGTGTACTGAGCCTCCATGTGTCTAGGGTTAGACATATGGCATTGCCAAACAAAAGGGACTTAGCCAAAACATAAAGAAATAAGGTGAGGCAACAAAAGAATCCATGTGTCTCTTTGGCGCTCTTTCAAGAGGCAAACACAAAGTGAGTCTCCAAATGAGTGGGAAGCCTTGACGTGTCCCGGGTTGGACATAAAGCTTTCACCAAAACAAAGGGAAAAAGTCAAATGTTAAGCCCATGTTGAAAGTCAAAGCGGGAAGGCGGGATGGAAGAGAACTTTGAGGTTTTTAGCCTTGTTTCCATAAAAGGCGTAAAGTAAAAAAGTGAACCGTGGCCCTGCTCATGCCAAGGGAAAAGTCAAATATCAAGCCCGCATGAAGAGTCAAAGTGGGGAGGTGGATCGTCAAAGCCTTTTGAGATTTTGAGCCTAGTTTCCAAAAGGAAAAAGTCAAATGTTGAGCCCGAATCAAAAGTCAAAGTAGAGAGGTGGGTCGGCAGAGAACTTTGAGGTTTTGAGCCTTGTTTCTAAAAGAAGTAAAATTATA